>OX439474.1:15414058-16783516 GCA_949320105.2 Crepidodera aurea | reverse complement strand
AGTTTAGTATTTGAAACTTAAGTACCACTTTCTCGCAATCTTTCAATGCCCGCAAAAGTTGAATGATGTGGTATTCGGCGACCTAGAAATTTTTGTTCGTACAACCTTACTGCCATTCTTCTGTTTTTTTTGGACCTCCATATAATAATAACATATAGGTCATTTCTTCAAAGGAAAAGCTCATTGTTTCGAAAATAAAAATAAAAAACATAAAATACACGATGACAAGCAAATAAACTGTAAAATTACATTTTTGACATATGCCTCCTAGATTGTCTAAATAATAATCTGCATTCAACTAATAGTCACATTGTTATAAAAAAATGATTGCTGATAATTATGAAATAAATATTTATTGGTAGGTATTGTGGTGGCAGTGGAAAAACCGGATCTGCAACAACTAAAAGAAGATCTCACAGTACAAAAAGCTGACAATAAGAAAGCTCTAAAAGATACAGAAGATAAAATTTTAAAAACATTAGCTGATTCAAAAGGAGACATCTTAGAAGATGAAAAGGCTATAAAGATTCTAGATGAATCTAAAATTTTATCGAATGAAATCATGGAAAAACAAAAAATGGCTTTAGAAATAGAAAAATCAATTGAGGAATTCAGAGAAAAGTACAAAGGAGTGTCTGGCCATTCAGCAGTTTTGTATTATTGCATTGCTGATCTAGCCAACGTTGATCCGATGTATCAATACTCTTTGGAATGGTTTATAAACTTATATATAGGATCGATTCAGAGAGCTGAAAAATTTAAAATAATCGAAAAAAGGTGTTCTTGCCTGATAAATGCATTTACTTATGATTTATTTAATAATATTACTCGATCACTATTTGAGAAGGATAAACTCTTATTCTCTTTCTTGTTGTGCGCCAAAATCATGATGGCAAAAGAAAAATTGGAAGAGAAAGAATTTTTATTTTTACTTACAGGTAAGTTTGAATAGTATAATTTTCAAATTGAAGTTTTGTCGCACATTTTACATATAGTATTTGTAATAGGGCTGTGCAATGAGTACTCTGTATATCACTTTTTTTTACCCTAACTTAAATCACTTTTTTTTTAATTTACGCAGATTATTTTTTTCATCTGTCAAAACAGTCAGATTTTGGGGTTTCAGCCAATAACAGCTCAGGATCCTATCCAATCATTGTGTTTTATACTGATTATTTTTTTCATCTGTCAAAACAGTCAGATTTTGTGGTTTCAGCCAATAACAACTCAGGATTCTAACCAATCATTGTGTTTTATACTGATAAAACCGCTTCGTCGTTTTTGTTTTTTGATTAAACTGTGTTTACCTATTTGAGATGTCAAATGTAAACATTTGTCAATTATTATTATACTAAAATGTATTGCAAATCTATGTTAATAACCAAATTTCAAAATGTATTTGTAAACTAACCTGTTTTTATTAGTTTATTTCAACATTCATTTAACATTTTTAGATACCTCACTTTAACAATAAACTTAAAATTAATTAAATTAAGAAAGACATCATTTCATTCTTCTTCTTCGCTTTTATTTAAGGCGCCGTTTCGCGGGGTAGCCAGTCAAAAAATCGCCTTGGTGGCCCTGTATGTAAAACTATAACAGCTCAGGTTTCAATTTAAATTGGTAAAGAAAATTTTCAATATTTGTGTGTAAAGTGTCTTTTGCATAAGTGACTATGTTCTCTGTTTTTAATACAAAATGATTCAAAAAATAATCCTTTCAAATACGACTCGTCCTCTGAAATTTTAGAAATTAAATTTTTGATCTTCATACTCAAACGCCTTTATTTTAGGCAAAACCACTCAAACTGATTTAAGATAAAATCACTCGTCCTGCGGACTCGTGATTTTATCAATCAGTTTGTTTTCGTGGTTTTTCCAAATAAAGCCGTTTTCGTGAAAACCAAAAATTTAATCGATAAAATTTGGAGGACTCGTGGTATTACCTTTGATTATTTTTTTCATCTGTCAAAACAGTCAGATTTTGTGGTTTCAGCCAATAACAACTCAGGATCCTAACCAATCATTGTGTTTTATACTGATAAAACCGCTTCGTCGTTTTTGTTTTTTGATTAAACTGTGTTTACCTATTTGAGATGTCAAATGTAAACATTTATCAATTATTATTATACTAAAATGTATTGCAAATCTATGTTAATAACCAAATTTCAAAATGTATTTGTAAACTAACCTGTTTTTATTAGTTTATTTCAACATTCATTTAACATTTTTAGATACCTCACTTTAACACTAACCTTAAAATTAATTAAATTAAGAAAGACTTCATTTCATTCTTCTTCTTCGCTTTTATTTAAGGCGCCGTTTCGCGGGGTAGCCAGTCAAAAAATCGCCTTGGTGGCCCTGTATGTAAAACTATAACAGCTCAGGTTTCAATTTAAATTGGTAAAGAAAATTTTCAATATTTGTGTGTAAAGTGTCTTTTGCATAAATGACTATGTTCTCTGTTTTTAATACAAAATGATTCAAAAAATAATCCTTTCAAATACGACTCGTCCTCTGAAATTTTATAGATTAAATTTTTGATCTTCATACTCAAACGCCTTTATTTTAGGCAAAACCACTCAAACAAACTGATTTAAGATAAAATCACTCGTCCTGCGGACTCGTGATTTTATCAATCAGTTTGTTTTCGTGGTTTTTCCAAATAAAGCCGTTTTCGTGAAAACCAAAAATTTAATCGATAAAATTTGGAGGACTCGTGGTATTACCTTTGATAAAACCGCTTCTTCGTAATTGTTTTTTGATTAAACTGTGTTTACCTTTTTTGAAATGTCAAATATCAACTTTTATTTACTATTATCAATTATTATTATACTAAAATGTATTGCAAATCTATGCTAATACCCAAAATTCAAAATTTATTTGTAAACTAACCTGTTTATTCGTTTATTCACACACATAACATCAGTTTTTGAATACCCAAATACTTAAAAATCCATCCATAAATCTCTTTAAAGCTGACAAATGTCAAACTCAATATTTTTTGATGTTTCAATTTAATTTGATAAAGAAAATAATGAACATTTATGTGTAAAGTGTCTTTTGCATAAATGACTATATTCTCAGTTTTTAATACAAAATAAGCTTCCAAATACCACATGTCCTCTCAAATTTTATAGATTAAATTTTTGGTCTCCATACTCAAACGCCTTTATCTCAGGCAAAACCACTCAAACAAACTGATTTGAGATAAAATCACTCGTCCTGCGGATTTTATCAATCAATTTGTTTTCGTGGTTTTTCCAAATAAAGCCGTTTTCGTGAAAACCAAAAATTTGGAGGACTCGTACATTTGATAATACGCCAACCCAGTAACGCTCAAAGCGACATCTTGTGGCGCGGCCAGTAAGTTAACAGTTATGTGTGTTTACCTAAAGCGACATATGGATTTGTCAATAGTGGCACCATCTATATGTCATCCTACTTAATGAGTGACCAGGTATCAACTACTTCATTTATGAAATCCGTTACATTCCAGCAACCTTTTGTATTATTGTTTTCAGGAATTGGCCCTGATAATGCCGAGCCAAATCCTTGTCCGAAATGGTTACCAGCCAAATCTTGGGAAGAAATTGGTAAAGTAGATGGCCTTGAAGCTTTTAAAGGATTTTCCAAAAAATTTAAAAGGAACGCGAAGGAGTGGAAAGAAATATATGATAAGTTTACGGAGCATTTTCGTGTACCGACTCAATGGCGTAAAATCGTAACCAGTTTTCGAAGACTTATTTTGGTTCGATTATTAAGACCCGATAAATTAATTAACTGTATAGCAGTTTATGTCAAAGAAGAGATGGATGAGAGATTTATTAAACCTCCACCTTTCAATATTTCGGTGTCTTTTGATGATTCTTATTGCTTGAGCCCTTTGATTTTTATTTTATCACCTGGAGTGGACCCGATGGCTTCTTTACTTAAATTTGCGGTCGATAAAAAAATGAAAGACAAATTCAGGTCGACTTCTCTCGGTCAAGGTATTCAATACTTGAGTTACTTAACACCTCATTCGCATAATTTTTTAATAAATATAATGGTAATAATTTTTTTACTTCTTAGTCCAGTAAAGTAACGCCAGAAAATCCCCAAACCTGGGCATCAAGTCTGTCCGGCAAATTTTTTTTTGTAACGAAAACGAAAACGAAAAATTTTTGTCTGAAGATAATAATAAGGTAGTAATAACCAACTTTTTTTCATTTTTTGCACTTGATTAATAAATTTATTGTCAAAAATCCAATTTGAGAAAGTTTGAAGGCAGAGTTTTTTCTCGTGCACTTAATAAAATACTTGATATATATATATTTTAAGTAGAAAAAATTCGTGGGAATCAGTCAATATAAAATAAATTAGTTTCATTTCTTCGTTTTGGTCAAGCTTTCGAAAACGTTTATTTTCTTTTTCAAGACTAATAACATGAAATACGGAAAAAATTAAATACAAAAAGAAACATCGGTGTTAAAATATTTTAAAATGACAAAATGACAGTTTCCAAAAACTTCAGAATACAATTGTAACATACAGAGTGTGATTATAAAAAGTATAAGAATGTGTAAATATATATATAAAAAAAAAAAAAATAATAAATATCAATTCAAGGAGGACGAGTTGAGAAATTTTCTTTATGTTTTTTTAATAGAAATGTGTATATTGTACTCAGGTCATTGATGTCTGTTCTTTTATTCATTGAATTTTGATTGTTATTTATATGAACCATTTCAAGAAAGAGACGCTTATTGAGATTTCGTTCATTATCGAGAATTTTGACATTATTATAGTCAATCACATGATCTTTATCTATTACATGTTCAGCAAGGCGACAAGATCTCACATTCCTTCTGCAGTCACTTTTGTGAGAAGTTATTCTATCTTTAAGCATCCTACTTGTTTGACCAATGTATACTTCATCACAGCTGCTGCATGGGATTTCATAAATTATATTTGATTTATTTTTGACTGGTATGGGTGTTTTCAATTTAGAATGTATTTGTGAAATAGTTTTCAAATTGGTTTTAGCTATTTTAATATTGTCTTCATTTTTTTAAACAAATGTATGAGTTTTGATGTCAAACCATCTATATGTGGTAAAGATTTAAAAATAGAAATTTGGTCAGTTGTTGTTGGATGGTTTGAATTTGAAACAGAAATAGAGGTACTAAATAGAATTTTATTCACTAAAGATTTAGTACCTCTATTTCTGTTTCAAATTCAAACCATCCAACAACAACTGACCAAATTTCTATTTTTAAATCTTTACCACATATAGATGGTTTGACATCAAAACTCATACATTTGTTTAAAAATGAAGACAATATTAAAATAGCTAAAACCAATTTGAAAACTATTTCACAAATACATTCTAAATTGAAAACACCCATACCAGTCAAAAATAAATCAAATATAATTTATGAAATCCCATACAGCAGCTGTGATGAAGTATACATTGGTCAAACAAGTAGGATGCTTAAAGATAGAATAACTTCTCACAAAAGTGACTGCAGAAGGAATGTGAGATCTTGTCGCCTTGCTGAACATGTAATAGATAAAGATCATGTGATTGACTATAATAATGTCAAAATTCTCGATAATGAACGAAATCTCAATAAGCGTCTCTTTCTTGAAATGGTTCATATAAATAACAATCAAAATTCAATGAATAAAAGAACAGACATCAATGACCTGAGTACAATATACACATTTCTATTAAAAAAACATAAAGAAAATTTCTCAACTCGTCCTCCTTGAATTGATATTTATTATTTTTTTTTTTTATATATATATATTTACACATTCTTATACTTTTTATAATCACACTCTGTATGTTACAATTGTATTCTGAAGTTTTTGGAAACTGTCATTTTGTCATTTTAAAATATTTTAACACCGATGTTTCTTTTTGTATTTAATTTTTTCCGTATTTCATGTTATTAGTCTTGAAAAAGAAAATAAACGTTTTCGAAAGCTTGACCAAAACGAAGAAATCAAACTAATTTATTTTATATTGACTGATTCCCACGAATTTTTCTACTTAAACTATTATTGAACAGTCACGAAAATATCCACTTATTATATATATATATATATATATATATATATATATATATATATATATATATATATATATATATATATATATATATATATATATATATATATATATATATATATATTGATGAAAAGGTCAGAATGTGATATTTTATTTAGAACTATTGTGGTGAGAATTTTATTAATGGAAAACCAAAAAATATGAAAAAGAAAAGAAAAATGCCATCGACAAAACGACAAGCTAAGCTTTCTAATGATGTGCGTAAAAAGACATGTTGTTTATGAAAATACACAAAAATAATTTATTGAATCTTTCTGAATATATTTGCAAAGCCCCATTATCCAAAAGGATTCGGTAAAATTAGTCTTGATAAAAAAACTATGAATAAATTTATAGGAGGGTCAAAATATAGGGCAAAAACAAACTTTGTCTCGGTTTTTCAATAATCCAGAGAAATAGATAAAAGGAAAAAGTAACATGATATTATACCTACAGGTTCCTTCTTTCAACTGAACTTTGAATCATGAAAAAATATTAATTTTTACGTGGTTTGTTGAAAAATTTGTAATCCGCTTGGGAGTGTCATTCCTTTAGAGCGTGCTCTCTAAAGGCAGGGCAGGAGCTAAAAATGGGGGTGCGTTTTGGAGCCGGTTATGTCAAAAAGTATCAAATTTTTGACAAAAATGTTGAGGATCATTTTTGTAGGTAATGAACTGATTTTCGTTTTCGTCCAAACAAAAATTCTCTGTCATATTTTCGGAAATATCGGCGAAAATAGGCGAAAAAAAAACACATTTTTGAGACCAATGGGCCATTTTCCCGCCCTTCCACAAATTTCAGACACCTGAGATTTTGGGGTTGATGTACCCATGAATACCTGTAAATTAAAAAAAAATGGTGTTGGCAGACCTGATGCCTGAGTTGGCACCTTCGTTTATTGGAGTATTCTGTGTCAACGGCATCGACTACTACATCGACTACAGCGCCACTTTAGGAACAGCACTGTTAATTAGAACCCAACAGTGATTGGTCGAGTGAGGAATCACTGTTGGTATATGAAAATCAATTCGAACTCACAACCCTTGGGTTATGAGTCCAGTGCTCTCTCGCTGAGCCACCTACTCCCCTAATAATAATGTTTACTAGCAAAAATAATAATTACAATAATTTTCAATATAATTTGACAGTGCAATTAATAATAAACTGAAGTACCACAATACCAATGATATCAATTATATTCATTAATTAATCACAATTTATCAAAATAATAAAAATATCTAAAAATATATAAAAAAATCAACAAATTGGAAATACGTATTTTTAACGCATTAAGTGAAAAGTAAGAAATTACTTGACTATTATTGGATAACAAACAAAATCTAATTAATTTTTTAAAATGATTTGACGTGTTTGAATTTGTAAAATTTACGCACGGTAGTAGAAAAAATATTTTTTTTCTACTCAGTTATTTCTTCCCTTTTAAATAATGAGTTTGTCTATTTAAGGTCAGGGTCCAATAGCCCTAGCTATGATAGAAGAAGGACAAGAATATGGCATGTGGATATGTTTACAAAACTGTCACTTGTCAACATCTTGGATGCCTACGCTGGAAAAAATATTCGACAATCTAGATTTTGGAAATACGCACCCGGAATTTAGATTATGGTTAACCAGTTATCCGTCCGATAAATTTCCGTCAACTTTACTCCAAAAGGGAGTCAAGATGACCAACGAACCCCCGACGGGATTGCAAAATAATTTGCTGAAATCATACATCAGTGATCCTGTAAAAATTCCTGAATTCTACAAGGGATGTCCTGAACACGAAGATATGTTTGTGAGGCTTTTATATGGGCTTTCATTTTTCCATGCTAATATACAGGAGAGAAGAACATTCGGGCCACTAGGATGGAATATCGCATATGGTATTTTTTTTAAATTACATTAGATAAAACGAGTTTATGAAGCCTAAATTTAAAAAAAATCTAGTGGTGGATCCAGAAGGAAGGGGGTGAATCTGTTATATCATTTTTAGATAAACACACTTGAATAACAGTTATCAAAAACTGCAAAGACCTTACAATTGCATTTTGGTGTATTTAAAAAACATTTCGACAAAATATAAATGGGACTCGAAGAAAAGGAAAATTTTAACGTCTTTAAGTATTAAAACGTTATTTTTTGTGACTAACAAGTTCGTCGAATAGATAAATAAAATTCTAATTTGTGTTTTCAGGATTTAACGATTCCGACTTTGACATCTCAGTTCAGCAGCTACAGATGTTTATAAATGAAAGTGAAGAGCCTTATGAGGCTTTAAGCTATTTAATAGGCGAGTGTAATTACGGAGGTAGAGTGACGGACGATTGGGATAGACGACTAATTATAACCATTTTGCAAAATTATTTGAATCCTCAAGTGGTATTAGATCACGATTACTCATTCAGTACTGCCGGAAACTGTTACGGTTTACCAGAAAAAAATGACTACAAATCTTATATTGATCATATTAATTCTTTACCTGCTGTACATCCCCCGGAAGTTTTTGGATTGCATACTAATGCAGGTGAGTAAAATTGGAATATGATCTGAATATAATAGACTATTCATTGGCTTAGTAGGCAAGGATTCATAGTAGTGCATTTTGGATTATAACCACCATTTAAAATTTACAAAAATATAGCCAGAGAAGGATATTGACCAAAAGCTCGCACAAAATGTGATATCGATGAAACTTGGCACTTATGTACTTGAAAGGGTGTAGAAAACGATAAAAAATCTTTGCTGCTCTAAAGTGTATGCTAACTTCACAATTTCGAAAATAAAATCTAAAATTTTATTTTTCCATTATATCTCGAAAAAATATATAAAAATTTCACACTAATAACACCACGTGAAAGAGCGGAAAATTTTACTAAAAATTATATTATAAGGTATTTTACAAAAAAAATTGTATTACTATAAAAATTTATTAAAAATAAGAAAGCAAATTCGAAAACTCTACGCGCGCCGAGCAGCTGAATACAAATATTCAGGCGAGGTGTTCGGAAAAACTAAAGTATCTTTGCCTAAAATGTAACCAAACAAAAAAAAACATGTTAAAGAGGAGACTCTAAGGAAGCCATTAGTTTTTAATTTCTTTTTTGTTTTCTCGTAGAACATTTGACCTGAAGATATAATTACTAAAATTCTCACTGATTTTTATAAAACTGAAGATATCTATTAATAGAGGCATAACAAAAAAAAGTCCTTGTAGATTTATCATCATTATACTTTTACTTTTGATTTAAATATAATTAAAATGATGAACATTATCTCTGTTTAATAAAATGTTTTAAAATAATCATTTTTTTTACAGCATTCATTTGACGCAATTTTTATTTTCAAAATAGTGTTTATTTATTTATATAAATCGATTTCTAAATTATTTTTAACCTTATTTAAAATAATAATTTCTGATTTATAGAAATACTATTTTGAAAATAAAATTGCGTCTAATGAATGTTGTAAAAAAATGATTATTTTAAAACATAAGTTTTATTAAACAGAGATAATGTTCATCATTTTAATTATATTTAAATATAGTGATGATGAGAGTACAAGGATTTTTTTTTGTTATGCCTCTATTTCTATAAAAATCAGTGAGAATTTTAGAAATTATAACTTCCGGTCGAATTTTCTATGAGAAAACAAAAAAAAATAAAAACTAATGGCTTCTTGAGAAAGCTTAAAGTCTCTCTTTAAAATGCTTTCCTTTTTTTCCTTTGCATACATTTTAGGCAAAGATACTTTAGTTTTTCCTGAACGCCTTGCGTGAATATTTATATTCAGCGGCTCGGCGCGCGTGGAGTTTTCGAATTTGCTTTCCTATTTTTAATAATGTTTATAGTAATACAAAAACAATATAATTTTTAGTAACATTTTCCGCTCTTTCACGTGGTGCTATTAGTTTTTCGAAATTTTTTTTTTCGAGATATAATGAAAAAACCAAATTTTCAATTTTATTTTCGAAATAGTCAAGTTAGCATATTCTTTAGAGAAGCAAAGATTTTTTTACGTTTTCTATAACCATTCAAGTACTTATGTACCAAGTTTCATCGATATCACATGTTGTGCGAGGTCACACTCCCTGACAGTCAGTAAACGACGTTATTACGTTATTATAAATTTGAAATGCGCTCCTATTAATCTCCTTTTATATAAAGCGGCTACAGATGGTTAGTTTTAGTGTTGTTACTTTTAAGCAAAGTTGCCAAACAAGGTTTTCTTAAATTAGTTGTAAATCTTACGCCTTGATTTTACCTGGTAGCAACGTGGTTATAATGAAGAAAAAAAGAAATGGGCTGAAACAAAAACGACTTTAATTATTCTTTTGCATTTAAATGTAAAAAAGTCCCGGTCAAATTGGCTGAGAATTTCGTGAAAAATTCTTCTAACCTTTCTGATTAAAGAATATGAAGTCCGAATAAGATCCTATGACTCAATTTTTTGTTATAAGTATCAGAAAACTTGGAAAACTGATTAAAAAACACAAATTACTAATTTTCAATTTTTCAACTTGAACAACTTTGGGTATCTTAAACTATGAAATTGGTGGCTCAGAAGTCCATTCTGAAATCAAAATCCGATGGTTGGCCACAGTTTTTGAAAATATCACAAAACAAGTATACAGGGTTCGGCAAACTGTTATGGTACTTTAATCAGAAAGGTTTGAAGAATTTTTCATGAAATTTTCAGCCAATTTGTCCGGGACCTTTTTTACATTTAAATGGTTCGGAGTCCTTTGGTGACAATTTGCTTTTTAAGAGAGTAGTATTCTGATAAAAATTGAATTTTGGAAAATTCATCCAGTGGTGCACAATCAAGATTGATGGTAAGTTTACGTCATTAAAGGAAATATTTTTTATACAACCGTCCTCCTGGATAATAGAATATTTTTAATAAAATAAAATATTTTCAATTTTTGAGGTTTCGAATTTTCGTTCGTAAGTTTCAAAAAAATTGACCATTTGAGAACGACTTACCTAACATTGTTATGCAGGTATTACGAGAGATCTGCAAAATTCCAACCTTCTATTGAATTCGCTGCTGAAAGCTTATGGAGATGTTTCTGCTGGTGGTGGTGGAGAAACTGAAAAGACACTGATACACATGTGTTCAGATATTTTAGCAAGATTGCCAAAATTATTTGATATAGAAGCCGCCACTCGCAAGTATCCTGTGGATTACAATGAATCAATGAATACTGTACTGGTACAAGAAATGGAAAGATTTAACAAATTGCTCAAAGTCATTTCTGGAACGATAGTTAATATGCAAAAAGCTATTCAAGGTAAATCTAAAGAAAAATAATATATAGTAAACATATTGTTATGATAATCAAAATGCTTAGTTTTTTCTAATTTTTATATTCTTTATTTCCATTAATTATCTGACATTTCAAAATCTAATCAACATCCAACAACACATCAACCAACAAAACCTAATAACCATCACATTTTTTTTAAGGTCTTTTCACATAATTTTTTTTTAATTCATTTAACATACACTTTCCAAAATTTTATCTCTTTTTTTTAAACCATAACAATATATTGTGACTCCGCACAATTCCTGAGTAGGTGAATTTTTTTGAAACTGTGGAAAAGGTATATTTTTAGTTTTAAATTAAAAAAAAATTTAACTGCTGCCTGTCGTACATATTAATAATTAATTGAAATTGAAATGAAATGAAATGATTTATTTAGTATCATAATTTACAAACAAAAAAAACATATTTTATCCTACAAATGTCCAAATTACATAAAAAATAAAATATAAAATAAACATTATTAAATTAAATATAAGAGTAACAAGTTAAAATAAAAGAATCATGTACAAAGAAAAGAAAAGAAACATGTGAAAAAAAAATTCGGGTCGATACAATTGACAAATTGTTGCTAAATGTTGGTTTTTATAAAGTGGATTAAAGATCTCTTAAAGGCGCCTCGGTAGATAATTGAACTGCACTATTCCCTTGTGAAACAAACTGTTCATCTAACTGGCCTTGTTGGTAGTTTTAACATAAAAATTTAATGAATCTGCAGCTCTCGTATTATATTGAGTGTATTTTATTTTATTTTTGTTTAATATCCATTAAAATTTTAGGTCTGGTTGCAATGTCTCCCGAATTAGACGCATTTGCATCATCTCTTCTATTGGCTAGAATTCCGAAAGTTTGGTTACCCCTTTCATACCCTAGCTTGAAAAATCTTCCAAACTACGTTAACGACTTTATCAGTCGGCTTGATTTTCTCACTAAATGGTTCGAAACAGGTAAGTATTATTTAACTGCTTTAAAAGTTTTCATTGGAGAGGAGAAGTTTTAACCAAATTTATATTTTGGACGTCGTAGCAAATTTTTAGGATGTTCGTCATCCGAACTAGAACATACAAGCATCGCTCATATGTTATGAGGATCTATAGGTGCCGCCATATTTGCAAAAAGTTCAAACAAAGGAGGAGGGTCCCTACCCAGCTAGCACAAGACGTCATTTCACGTCATTTTTGCCGTAAAAGTAACGTAATATGACGTCATTTTAAGACTAATTTGTCACGTAAACAAAGAAGTTACGAATAAAATAAACCTATTTTTGTTATCAATTAATTGTGACTTATTGTTACTCATTGTTAAACAAAATAGCTACAACATCGTTTTTAGTAGTCACTGTGACACCAATATAAAACGTACTATTACGTCATTTAGGGGCCAGTTTGTCACCTGTCAAAATGAGGAGTTGATCTGGGCCTACAACAATTAAATATCCTGCATTGGCCTACAAACATACACGTCTGTTCTATACCTTCATTGTTTTTTCACATTAATTTTTCGAGGTTTTAGTAATTTTTGGTGAATATCCATTGATAATGGGAATATTCCGTCATACCAAAATTTATTTTGTCAACACTCAACACTGTTTTATGTGATTATTCCCGCCTGCCGCCCAGCGTTGCCAGGTCAGTACAAACGTACTGAATTCAGTACATTTGAATGAACTTAATTACTACATTTTGTATTTCAGTAAATTTTTACGATGTCACTTTTATTTTCAAGCCACTGGGACTGGCAACATCACACTCAGTCCGCGCGTGCGCCTTTACAAATTATCTATTACGCCGCTATCCGCGCATCACGCAATTGTCATTTCATTGGTCATCGCCATTTGCAATAGTTGCACGAGTTAAAGTGTATAGTGTGATTGCAATATATAGTTTGTAGAAAAAGCCATTTCATCTGTGGATTGTACGTTTCAGCAGGTTTGATTTTAACGAGTTAAAGTGTATAGTGCGTTATTTTAGTATATTTATAGGCATTCAATTCACCAACGAGCATGGCGGCGGCGTGTCTTTAGTCCACGACAAGTGGTTAACACCGCGAAAGCAGGAGGTATGGTGGCCACCCTATAAGCAACAAGTAAAAATTGGCAAATTTATCCGGTCCATAAAACATACTTTAAAAACATTTCTTCTGAAGAAGTTGGTATTTTAGGAAGGTTTTTTTCTAAGCGTAGTGACTTTTATTATTATCCTTTTAAATCAAGTGACCTTCATATTTTTATTGTCTCTGATTTAAGTAGATCTTTAGAAAGTTGGTCTGTTTCTGAAGTAATTGGCAAATGTATAATTTTACCACTCAAAAATAATTTAGTCTTGTTGAGGGCTCTGGAATAAGCCCTATGTTGTGCCAGTTTCCCAGGACGGCCAACAATGTGTTACCGCCTTTTTAAACTGCATCGTATTTCGAATTTGTGGACTGTATTTTTAGATTGAAGAAAATGTGCTGTAGTATGGTTTCCTTCTCAACTTCATCCAATAAAAACAATGGACACTTTTATTTAACCATTTATTAGACTTGTTAAATAAATAAATGAACAAAAACAACAACGTAACAAAGATTACATTAAACTAGTAATCGTGAACAAAGTATTATAGTTAATTTAAAGAAATGACCACATCATTCAGAAAATATTAATTTGCGTGTGTTCTGCATGAGTGATAATTAGACACTGGAGGGTCCTAGCCTGGTTCGCAGCTAGCAACCCACTGAATTCGCCGTACTAGGAGGCATTATGAATAACAAGCCCTT
The DNA here is from genome assembly GCA_949320105.2 of Crepidodera aurea. Classification (NCBI taxonomy): domain Eukaryota; kingdom Metazoa; phylum Arthropoda; class Insecta; order Coleoptera; family Chrysomelidae; genus Crepidodera; species Crepidodera aurea. The sequence goes on along the minus strand of OX439474.1, from coordinate 16,769,337 downwards.
ATGTGAAGGAACTTGCGATACGTCGCACTTGACGGAGTAGTGAATCGTTTGACGATCAAAGACATACTAAAAAAGGTTCTGAATACATTGTTTTAGACAATGGAGCGGCTAGTCTGGTACGCGACTGAAAACACACTGAATTTAAATTTGACGAAGTTCATCGGTTTCAGATATATCCCTTCCCGATTGCGTAATTGTTCTCGAAAGATTCTTTAACGTGAGCCGCGCAAACAAGTATAAGATTTTTTCTATTGTCTAGACACGACGGTTAAATTTTACGGCTTGATGCCATCATTATGAAATAGAGCAAAAAATTCTCTTTGATGAACCGCTTCCTGGTTCGACGCCGCTCGCCAACGTATTTTGGTGCGGCGTTGCCGGTTGTACAAATAAACGAATATGAGTTTACATGTTTAATTATCTGAAAATTAAACAAGTCTCTATTCCCTTATGTCACACTTTGAATAAAAATAATTGTAAAAATAAACACATGGAAGAAACTTAAATTGTAAACATATCCTAGATTTTGAAATGTACGAATTATACGCCACTGTATCTTTGAAAACGTTTTTTATAAATTATACATTTTTATTCATTTCGGAAGCTCATAGTGGTTTGTATTTTAATTTCTCTCTCTTTCCACTGGATTAAAACCACTTAGTTGTTAAAAAAGTTTTTTTTATTGACGTTTCGGCTTTCCAGATCGAAAGCCGTTATCAAAATGACATAAAATAAATAAATTTACTAGAAACAGAACACTTGATAATCTTGCAAAAATATGACATCAACATAGTATACATAGAATAAGATTTTGAGATTGAAGATGTCAAAATCTGTTTCAATCATATTTTTGTGACGTTTCTGGGAACGAATTTTTGAAAGGATAGCGCATTTGCATATTATAAGAGAATTTATACTTCGTCATAAATGAAGTTTTCTTATTAATATTATCATAAGAAAAAACCAGATAAAAACTTATGATACTATCCCGATTAAGAACAACTACCCAAGTAAATTTATAATTCGTTCAGCCCCCACAAACACCCCCCAGCCCCCAGAGAAAAAGATTCAAATTATTTCCAGGTAATTAAGTAGGAAATTATTTCTTTCACAAGATCTAGCAATATTGAGTCATTTTTGGGCGAAACGGGTCATCCCAGACTTCCACCACATTTGCCCGAAATATTTTTTGGGCCGATTTCGGGGCTTTGGGACCCTCCTCCTTTGAGTCCTTACTACGAATTGAAATTAAAATAATCTTGCGTTGTCTAATAAAATAAATTCGTATTTTTTCAATGAATTATTTTTAGGTAAACCAGAAAATTATTGGATTTCCGGATTTTTTTTCACTCAAGCGTTTTTAACAGGCGTCAAACAAAATTACGCCAGAAAATATACAATAGCTATAGACAAGCTGACATTCGACTTTGACATTTTGCAACTTGATATATATGATTTTGCTCCTAGTGACGGAGCTTATATTTACGGTCTGTTTATGGATGGAGCCAGATGGGAAAGAGACCCTGGTCAATTGGCTGAACTATACCCTAAAATATTATACGATACGATGCCTTGTATTTGGATTAAGCCATTATTAACAAGCGAGTATTTCGCAGGTAAACTTTAAACTGCTGTGTTTTTGTTTTATGTGTAATTCTGTCTCATTCTATTCTGATTTTCTATTCTCATTTTCTGTATATCCAATAGTTGGTATTTCCATCTGATTTTTGCTTTGCCTCAAGTTGCTTTCTATTGATTTCCATTTCTATCATTTCGTCGCTCTTCCTTCGTTCCATATGTCCAAACCATCTCCAACCAGCTTTGGTGCTTCTTCCATTAAATCTATTATTTCAAGGTTCATGGGAGGTCCATATTTTTCTTCATTCTTATCATTGTATGAGTTCTGACTGGTCTAATTGTCTACATATATTTTTAATTTAGTTGATTTTCCTATTTGTTAAAAGTTTTTGTATTTGTTCTACTTTTTTGCATTCATTCCTACCAACTTTTTGTCAGACGATCAAAGCTAAATGCTTTAGCTGCAACTTATAGCGGTTGTATTGAGTTACACAAAAATCACAATAGAGTGTTATTAAGATGTACAAATAAGTTGACAAACCTTTTCCAAAGGGATACGAAAGAAGAGAGTGACATTTTGACTAGAATCAGTCAAATAAAAGCTTTGCAACACACAATGCAAATTGTGTATGCAACCCCAATACACCGGGAATTTTTTGCTTTTAGTAATTGTCAATACTCTCTTCTAATCATAGATGGCAGCACATCTAAATACCTTTTCCAATTGTATGACCTCTTTGGACTATGCCATTTACGTCTAATCTTTATAGATCTGCACCCCTTCTTGTGTTTATACATTATTTTTGCTTTTAGGAACCAGGTACCTTTCCCCGGTATACAAAACAGCAGAAAGAAAAGGTACCCTGAGCACCACTGGTCACTCTACCAACTACGTCTTACCAATTTTACTAGATACAGACGAAGAAATATCTCATTGGATAAAACGAAGTGTTGCCTTATTATGTCAACTGAGTTAATTTCGTCTTTCTATATTTTTTTAGATATTAAATGATATACAGTAACATCATTTATTTATTTTTCTCCTTCCATAAGATTGTTTTATATAAGATTTGCCATGTCTTCCATGGAAATACTTATAAACCGTCTTCCTACAACGTGAAATATTGGAACTCTCCTTCAAATAGGATAATCTAAGAAATAAACATATTTTTTATTAGAAAGAAGACGCTTACAACGTGAAAATCCGTTGAATCCATGTTGAAACTCTCAAGGAATTGCTCAAAAAAGCTTCTGACGTTGTGGAGTAGGACGTGAACGTCTCTCCCAACGTGAACACAAGATTGTTTTAAAGAAGTTGTGGAGGATATTGAAAATATATACTGCCTCCTACAACGTGGCATATTGAAACACTCCTTCAGCGAGGGTAATGTGTGAGAAATAAACACATTTTCTAATGGGGAGGAGATGTTTACAAGGTGCAAACAGGTTTTAAGGAAGGAAAATCCGCTCTCATTAACAGGATTTATCTTGAAACTGAATTGCTCAAAAAAAACTGCTGCCGTTGTGGAATAGGGCGGGAATTTCACTCTCTAGGTCAACACAAGATTGTTTTATAAAAGATATAATCAAGTATTTTTCAGTTGTGGAAGATATTGGAAATATATACCGTCTTGGGCAAACTACTGAAAATTAATTCTCCAGAATAGTATCTTGCATTTGAATATGCGAACAAAGTTGCGGGCAAATTAGACTTAAAACTGAAAAATATGAGTTAAAATATTTAATTAATTTTATTTAACAAGCCCATGCCTGTTACTGCGTTTCGGCTTCGTAAGTTGGGTCTTCTTCATTCGAATAAATTCGAAACTTTCTAAACTAAATGAAACTTGACGGTGTAAACTGATAAACAGCGTTTGAAAAAAGTTTAGATGATATATAACCATTTTCAAAATTATTGAAGGTGATTTTGAATAGTAACTTGGAACATTGCACCCACAAAAATTGAAATAAATAAGTATCTATCAAATTGCGCTCCTGGCGTGGGCCCCGTTTGCCCTGCCCTAGATACGACTCTGGGCGGTTATGTATCGTTTTTATTTAAAAAAACCCGTAAAAATTGTGACGTAGTTCCCCGTGTCAGATAAGATAAACTTAATGAAGCCGTATTAATGAAGTTAATCAATCTTTAGAGCGGGTCTACACTATGCGTATTCAGCAGATTTCGGCTGCGTATTTTCGGCAAGATGACAACACATTTTTTGAAATTGAAACGTTCACATGCGTAGAATACACAACCACGCATTATACCGCCGAAAATACATACGTACCTCCGCATGCTGGTCCCGAGCGCAATTAACCGGTTCGTTGATACAAAACGCGTCCAGTCAGGGGCTGGCGTCCACAGTGTGCGGCAGTGGCGGCGATTAGGGGGGGGGGGCGTAGGGGGCAGCCGCCTCCCACTTTTAGAGGGATATATCGATAAATAAACGTAATGTTTATTTCGTTTTAACATTTCAGGCTAGGAGTTATATGTAAAAATTATTTGTACAAAGTTTTCGCCCCCCTACTTCTAATGTCCAATCGCCGCCACTGGTGTGCGGATTGGTATTGTATTTGAACCGATCACTTGGGTTGCCTTCAACATGATAAGGATGAATCCAATACTTCCTGCGGGTGGGTCTTCGAAGTAATCCCGCGGCTTCCAAAGCGCAAACAAATTTTACTTTGAACATACCTGCTTCGTTGTATGACACAAAGACGCCGAAAATATGCACAATATGTGTACGCAACAACTCTCTTGCCGAAAATACGCAGCCAAAATACGCATCTGCTGAATACGCATAGTGTATGTAGACCCGCCCTTAGCATTAATTACTATAAAATGCATATGCGACAATTTAAAAATTAAATTAATTGTTTTATTTTTAAATTTCAAGATAATTTATGGTAAAACCCAAAAAAATGATGATTTCGATACTTTATTTTTATCAGAATTTATTAGAAAACTCTATTATTTCAAAACTTATCGTTCATTTAATATTTTTTCTTAATAATTTTTTAAATTCTGGTAAATTTTGCTTAAATGTGTCTATATGGAGATGCTTTTAATGGAGTAGATCTGGTTTTGAAAACGAAGTCGCTCTTTTCGAAAAAAAAATTTGTGATTTCATAGATTCGAGGTCCCTCTTTCACGTGATCACTATATGAAAGCTAAGGAAGGTATGGAAGGGGTGGGGGTAAATTAACATGTAAAGATATGGAAAATCGGTTTTTCGTACGTAGCTCTCTGAGGTTTCTTCGGATCGAAACGACTTCTATATATAAAATAAAGTGCTCCCGAAAATGCTTAAACTGAATTTTAATCCGTCCAAATCGGTTTAGCAGTTCTTGAGATATTGCGATTTGAAAGTATATGGATTTTCGCCGCGGCGACAACACACCTAGTCCCGTGTTCGCGTTTTTCGCATGGAAGAAAGTGACTTCGAGACCCGTGTCCAAATTTCAACCCGCTAGTTTAATTTGGGGGGGGGGGGGGGGAAGGGAGGACAAGCACTGATTAATTTTTGACTCGAGGTAACTTTTTTAATTCTTGACCAATCCGGGTCAGCAAAATGGCAAAGTATTTCATGAGGACACTGCTACAGGATGAATTAAGGAGATGATGGTTTTCGCGATTCGCGATTTTCGCAACGAAAGAGTAAAGTGGGGAAATATTTTTATGCACCATCGGTTGCGGAATTTTTTTCTCTTTGATTTGAGGGGACTCGATCCGATAAACGGGAAGGGAGGGGGGTAAACGCTTTTTGCCCTGTAGAAGGGAAACGGATAGGGTTAGTGACTTCGTGCTAGGCTCATTTTCAAGGGCAATCAGTTCTCTTTCTAAATTTTTTTACCACAAAGCTCTATCTATATTAAGGACTGAGGGAGTGCTTGATATATTTATAAAAACGAGTGCGCCCGCTCAGCCGCCGTGAAATTAGATGCCGGAATAGTATTTGTGAGAGAGCAGATAAATAATGTGAGAGAGACGAGAGATAAAAGGGAGCGCTTAGCTCCTATCCCGGCATCTAATTTTCCAGCGGCTCAGAGAGCGCACTCGCTTTTATAAATATATCACGAACACCTGCGGTCCTCTATAAACTTAGAGCTTTTGATGAACCGGATTGGTTAAGAAATAAAAAAGTTACCTCGAGTCAAAAATTAATCCGTGTTTGCCCTCATTTTCGGGCGAAACGGGTCACCCCAAACCCCCAGCCCCCCACAAACACCCCTCACCACCAGAGAAAAAGATTCAAATTATTTCCAGGTAATTAAGTAGGAAATTGTTTCTTTCACAAGATCTAGCAATATTGAGTCATTTTTGGGCGAAATGGGTCATCCCAGACTTCCACCACATTTGCCCGAAATATTTTTTGGGCCGATTTCGGGGCTTAGGGACCCTCCTCCTTTGAGTCCTACGAATTGAAATTAAAATAATCTTGCGTTGTCTAATAAAATAAATTCGTATTTTTTCAATGAATTATTTTTAGGTAAACCAGAAAATTATTGGATTTCCGGATTTTTTTTCACTCAAGCGTTTTTAACAGGCGTCAAACAAAATTACGCCAGCCAATTACAATAGCTATAGACGGTCCTCTATAAACTTTTGATGAACCGGATTGGTTAAGAAATAAAAAAGTTACCTCGAGTCAAAAATTAATCCGTGTTTGCCCTCACTTCCCCCCCCCCCAAATTAAACTAGCGGGTTGAAATTTGGACACATGATTGGGTCATGACTATCTATCGGAGAAAAAAAAGTCAAGTCTCGAAGTCACTTTCTCCCATGCGAACACGGGTCTAGGTGTGTTCTCGCCGCGGCGAAAATCCATATACATTCAAATCGCATGTCAAGAGCCGCCAGGCCGATTTAGACGGGTTAAAATTCAGTTTAAGCGTTTTCGCGAGTACTTTATTTTATATATAGAAGGCGTTTCGACCCGAAGAAACGTCAGAGAGCTACGTGCGATAAATCGATATTTCATATCTTTACATGTTAATTTACCCCCCCTCCACACCTCCCTTAGCTTTCATATAGTGATCACGTGAAAGAGGGACCTCGAATCTATTCAATAGATTTATCAGTTATATTTATAAAAGATGGAAAAATCCATTGCACTCAAATGTGGGCATTTAATTCCAAAAATAAAACTTAAAGGACAAAAGTCTATGCATACTCCCTAAAAATCATAGGGATTTGTAAATAGTAACACCATCTATATGTGATCCTACGAACTTATTGAGTGACGAGGTATCTACTCTCAAGTTATTTCTAGACCGGTTTCGGCATTGTTGTGCCTCGTCAGTAGGAAGAAGATTGGTAAGATGCTATTGGGATATGAATTCAACCAAACTCTTTAACGTCAACGATAAACAACCAAATTTAAAACCACAATTGAAAGAAAAGACCTACAGGGTATTTACCCTCTAACCATATTTAATAGAATAATAAAAAGCATAAAAATCAACGGGTTGGGCTTCCGACACTTAAAAACTCTGAGCTTTCTGCAAAAATCTACCCAAGTTTCTTCTGAATCTGTAAGTTGAACCATGCCCATACTGTATTACCCCCATGTTTACAGTTATTTAAAAAAGAAACGTGTCTGTATTGGATACATTGTAACGTAATTTATCGTTTTCAATGACGGACAATGAATAAATTAAAATTATAAAATACCTAGATAACGATTGAATAAAGTAAATAACATGTTTTAAAAATTAAATTTAAGTATTTACATTTCCTCTATTATAATATAGTCCAATAAACGAAGGTGCCAGCCAGGCATCAGGTCTGTCCGGCACCATTTTTTTTAATTACATTTATCCCCGAAAATCTCAGCTACGTGGAATTTGTGGAAGGGCGGGAAAATGGCCCATTGGTCTCAAAAATGTGTATTTTTTCGCCTATTTTCGCCGATATTTCCGAAAATATGACACTTAGAGAATTTTTGTTTGGATACTCATCATTTTTGTCAACAACTTAATACTTTTTGACATAACCGGCTCCAAAACGCACTCCCATTTTTAGCTCCTTTCCTGCATTTAGAGAGCACGCTCTAAAGGAATGACACTCCCAAGCGGATTACAAATTTTTCAATAAATCGCGTAAAGATTAATATTTTTTCATGATTCAAAGTTCAGATGAAAGAAGGAACCTCTAGCTATAATATCATGTTACTTTTTCATTTTATCTATTTCTTTGGATTATTCAAAAACCGGGCCAAAGTTTGTTTTTGCTCGATATTTTGACCCTCCTATAAATTTATTCTGACTTTTTCATCAATATATACCGAGTGTATCAACGATGCGTGCGTGGAGGATAGCTGCTTTCCTTTTGAAGATAGGAAAAAATGTTTCAAATAAAAGTTGTAGATAGCAATGAAAGCTATGTTCCAAAAATAACTACCAACATACAGGGTGTTCCATAAATGTGTGACTTATCAAAGTTATGTTTTTTTAAATGAAACACCCTATATATTTTTACTCGATTGAATTCCTTTGGAAGAGTGCTTCTCAAAAATATAGGGTTGTATGGCTTTATACCAGGTGGTTCTGAAGTTATGGTGACATTTATGTCCCAAAATGGGTTCATTCAACACCAAATATCTCAAAATCAATAACTAGGAATAACAAAAATTTTTCACCAAATATCCTCGAAAATGGTCTATTTTGATTTCATATTTATAAATTTACCGAATGGCACTTTTCCCATACACGGGCAACCAAAACTCGGGATCTTTTTTTTGTATATAGTGCCATACCAGAATAGTCAACACTATGAGCTTCTAGAAAATATAGGGTTTGCCTACTTCATTTTCACCGAAAATGCATCTAATTCTTAAGGAAAGTATGAAAAATGTCATAAAAGCAATAATGATATTTTTTTATTCAATGATGGACAAACATGGAACAAAATAATCTCAAAAAAATGTAAAAAACTGTCATTTTACAGTAGATGTTCAGACAATCACCCGTTTTGAGCTATGCATAATTAGGTCTATCTACAACTTCAGTTAAAGTTCATCTTGTAGTAGAGCGAAGAAATCCTCTAATTCTATTTTTCCTTCAGCGTCGTTGGTTTGCCGCTAATTTATTTTTTTGCTTACTTCTTGTGTTTCACATTTTCTGTTTCCACAAACTTCTCCTTCGAAAACTCTCGAGTCGCGTATCGAACTGCATACATTCTACTGGCTAAAAGCAGTTTCTGTAACATCTATCCGGAATGTAGATCACTTTATCAATTATATCAAATCACCCTTGGAACATTTTAATGTTTCAGGAACTGTCAACAAAGATGACATTTTATTATCGAAGTGAATTTATAATTTAAACCATAATATTTGATGTAGATCATGTTTATCATTTCTTCGGTGGATAATTTCATTTCGAAACGGGAAAATATTAGATTTAAACTATAAATTCACTTCGATAATAAAATGTCATGTTTGTTGACAGTTCCTGTAAGATTCAAATGTTCCAAGGATTATTTGATATAATTGATAAAATGATCGACATTCCGGATAGATGTTACAGAAACTGCATTTAGCCAGTAGAATGTATGCGACTCGAGAGTTTTCGAAGAAGAGGTTTGTGGAAACAGAAAAAGTGAAACACAAGAAGTGAGCACAAAAATAAATTAGCGGCAAACCAACGACGCTGAAGGAAAAATAGAATTAGAGGATTTCTTCGCTCTACTACAAGATCAGCTTTAACTGAAGTCATAGATAGACTTAATTTATGCATAGCTTGTTTGTTTGTTTGTTAATTTTAACGTCTCTTTTCTGACCTAATGTCCTAAACTGGACGGGACCTACAGCTTATCGTGGGCTCCGAACCACGGTCCTCAATCCCCTTAAACCCAGGACTATGCCTTTGTCATGCAGGTGATCTACCGACTAACAAGTGTGTAATTGTGTCACCAACCCCTATCAGTTCCACGAGATATCCGATCTCATCCGGCCTGTTTACCGGCGTGAATGAAACTTCGTATGACGCAAATACCTTTTTACACTTGCCCAAAGTCTTATCTGACTTTAATTCCACTTGAATACGCAACTAGGCCACCGTGTCCGGTTATGCATAGCTTAAAACGGGTGATTGAACATCTACTGTGAAATGACGGTTTTTTACATTTTTTTGAGTTTATTTTGTTCCATGTTTGTCCATCATTGAATAAAAAATATCATTATTGCTTTTATGACATTTTCCATATTTTCCTTAAGAATTAGATGCATTTCTGGTGAAAATCAAGTAGGCAAACCTACATTTTCTGGAAGCTCATAGTGTTGACTATTCTGGTATGGCACTATATACAGGGTGTTCCATTTGAAAAAACTGAGAAAAAAATGATCCCGAGTTTTGGTTGCCCCTGTATGGGAAAAGTGCCATTCGGTAAATTTATGAATATGAAATCAAAATACACCATTTTCGAGGATATTTGGTGAAAAATTTTTGTTATTCCTAATTATTGATTTTGAGATATTTGGTGTTGAATGAACCCATTTTGGGACATAAATGTGACCATAACTTCAGAACCACCTGGTATAAATCCATACAACCCTATATTTTTGAGAAGCACTCTTCCGAAGGAATTCAATCGAGTAAAAATATATAGGGTGTTTCATTTAAAAAAACATAACTTTGATAAGTCACACTTTTATGGGACACCCTGTATATTGGTAGTTATTTTTGGAACATAGCTTTCATTGCTGTCTACAACTTTTATTTGAAACATTTTTTCCTATCTTCAAAAGGAAAGCAGCTATCCTCCACGCACGCATCGTTGATACACCCGGTATATCAAGTATTTTATTAAGTGCACGAGAAAAAACCTTCAACTTTCTCAAATTGCATTTTTTTACAATAAATTTATTAATCAAGTGCAAAAAGTGAAAAAAAGTTGTCTTATCTTTTGTCTTCAGACAAAAACGGGAGAATATTCAAGTTTTGGGAGGATATTCAAATTTTCCGTTCTCACCACAATAATTTTGCGAATTATTAAAAAGAATATTTTTGAATTTTTGAAACGCCGTTTTTGCAAAAGATATTAGTGTAGCGAAAAAATCATAGTGACAACTAAATAAAAATGCTCTAAGGGTCAAATTTCGGCAGATATCGTCGAAAAACGGATTTTCGGGAACTCTAGAGCCATTTTCACACTCTTCCACAAATTCCACGTAGCTGAGGAGGTAAATGTACCTATGAATACCGGCAAATTAAAAAAAAATTGCCGGACAAACTTGATGCCCAGGTTTGGGGTTTTTCTAGCGTTAATTTACTGGACTAATATGTAACAAGTTTTTTCATATTGAAAAACGATCACACAAGCAAAACGTTTTTAAAATTGTCATTGATTAAGAGCAGTCTTTCTGAAAGTCTCGCTCTATATTGGCCTCCATTTTTTAACGAAATATGTTGTAAGGATTCATTTCTTTAATCCCTGTTTTGGTAATTAGGGTAGGGCCAAAAGTGTTCCAGAGGACTTCATGTTCTTTGTACAATTTAATAAACTGTAAATTATGTTGAGAGGGCATGTTTCAGACATGATGAATATAAAATATAGAAATACTTTAAGGGGGGTAAAGTTAATTCGTACGAAAAAAGGCATGTTTTTGTGAATTTTTTGTGACGACACAGTTAAAATGCCTTTATTAAAACCAGTGGTACATTAAAGTATAATATTCGAAGAATGTTGTATAAAATTTTAACGAAGAAATATTAAAAAATACGGCAATGGCAGCAATTATTCGTACGTGTCTCGGTAAAAAGTGCCCCTCATAACTTGGTGCTGGATCATCAGAAATCAAAAAATCAAAGTTCATTCGATAGATAATAGTTTTTCCAGGTAACTCTGGGAGTGATTTTGAAAATTTCAATTTTTCACTTTTTTGGAACAAAAACGCGGTTTTTTGCGAAAAAAATCGGCTAATTTGTTATTGTAAAATAAAAATTATTAACAAATTTGAAAAAAGCTCTCCAAGGTTACCTCGTAAATTATGTACAGAAATAGTGTTCAAAATTTCAAAAGGAGCGGTGTATTAGTTTTGAAGTTATGAGGGGCACCGACTTTGAAAACGTGAGTTGTGGGGAAAACGCTTTACAGTTTTGAACACTAAAGAATCTGGTATAAAACGTTCATAAGCAAATTTTATCGGCTTACACAATATTCTTGAGATATTATGCATTCAGTTAAAAAATAAAAAAAAAATTATACCTTACCCCCTCCCTTAAAAAAAGGACGCTAGCTCGCATAGTGTAAACACCCTATTACGTTGCGTGTCAATTTAAAATTATAAAAAAAAATTTACATTAATTTTCCTTATCAAAAATGTTTTTATTTCAGTGTTGCTAGAAAAATTTTAAATTTAAATCTTATAGCCCAGTCTGATTATCAAAATATCATGTTTGTTTGTTTCTTTTTCTTTCAGTTTGCTAAGTCAATGGTTGGTTTGAATGAAACCTTTTTTACACCATAAAAAATAATGTCCGTTTATGAAAGTACTACGCCATTTTCAAAACAGTGTTCCCAAACGTAAAAAAATAGTATTTTTGATTTGAAAGCTAAAATGGTAATAATCCAATTTGTAACGCCGATTATCTGAACTATTAAAGTTAAAGTATATAAATTCTGAATAAATTATCAAGTCCATATAATTTCCGAAATACCAAGTTTACTATCACAACAAAATGTTACGAGTGGCGGTTGTTGTTTACGCTTGTTACTTTCTGTTGCATAATTCTGTTGGTGCTTATACAGAACAAGAGGTCGATTATTATGAAAATTTGTTAAGATCGGAATTTAAAAAATCTCAGAGATACAAGCTGCATACAAGTTCAACAAAATATCGGGCATTAAGAAATGCTCCGCCAAAAGGTAATTTTAATTTTATTTTTTATAGTTTGGTTTAATAATTGGCTCACAATGTACATTTTTAATTAAAAATCCAATCTACGGTTTTTCTTTATTTTCTATAAAGACGTTTATTATTATAGCCCAGTTGCCAGAGAAGGATATTGACCAAAAGCTCGCACAGAATGTGATATCGATGAAACTTGGCATTTAAGTACTTGAAAGGGTGTAGAAAACGATAAAAAAAATCTTTGCTGCTCTAAAGTTTATTTATTTATATACATCAATTTCTAAATTATTTTTAAATGTATTTAAAAATTAATAATTTCTGATGTATATAAACACTATTATGAAAATAAAGTTCAGCATTTTAATTATATTTAAATCAAAAGTAAAAGTATAATGATGATAAATCTACAAGGATTTTTTTTTGTTATGCCTCTATCTATCTTCAGTTTTATAAAAATCAGTGAGAATTTTAGAAATTATAACTTCCGGTCGAATTTTCTATGAGAAACCAAAAAAAAATTAAAAAGTAATGGAAATTTTCGAAATTGTGTAGTTAGCATACACTTTAGAGCAGCAAAGATTTTTTTACCGTTTTCTACACCCTTTCAAGTACTTAAGTGCAAAGTTTTATCGATATCACATTTTATGCGAGCTTTTGGTCAATATCATTCTCTGGCAACTGGGCTATATAAATTTGGAATTGAAAAGACCCAGCACAAAAAGATAGGAAATGGCCGCTCGGTCAAATTGTCTGAATTTTTGATATATTATACATTTTGTCATTCTGAACAAAAGTCTCAATGGGCGCTAAGCTCCAAAGTCCATGGTTTGGCTGCTATGGAGCTCCGAATCTCCGTTACTCCACATTAGTATAGCAACCTTTAAAACGCATATCACCTTTTTAAAAATAATATTTTAATTATTTTAATGTATGTCCTGAAGTTTTTGAGGACGCTGAATTTAAATATGATATCAGAACCATAATATTGACAGTTGACAGCTGTCAAATGCTCTTAAAATAAAGAAATCTTATATTAAGGAAAAGAAACTTATGATTTTGAGGACGCTTAATTCGAATCTGTTGTCAAATCGATACAATTAACAGTAGATACAGCCGTAAACTAGTTTTTAATTACTCTTAATGTAAGATTTCTTTATTTTAAGAGCATTTGACAACTATTTGACAGCTGTCAATTGTCAATATTATGGATTTGACATCATATTTAAATTCAGGATCCTCAAAAACTTAAGGGCATACGTTAAAATAATCAAAATATGATTTTTAAAAAGGTGATATGCGTTTTAAAGGTTTCTATTCTATGGTGTAGTCACGGAGCTTCGGAGCTCCATATCAGCCAAACCATGGACTTTGGAGCTTAGCGCCCATTGAGACTTTTGTTCAGAATGACAAAATATATAACATATCAAAAATTTAGACAATTTGACCGAGCGGCCATGGTAGTATCTTCGTTCTTTATCACTAAGAAATTTTTTATCTTCATTTAATTTTAAAAATTTAATTTATCTGTCGGTAAAACATTAATTGGTTGGTCATTTTTTAAATTGTTTTGAATTTTTCAGAAGTTAAATTTGTCTAGTATTATCGCTATTTGTTTTATTTTCCTGTAAATTTGTAGGATTATACCGACTTCCACTCCGGAATTTTATTTGTTTTCCAAACTTCTTCATAAATTTTTCGGTGGCAAGAGATATTGTCAGGTCCATATGCAAGGGGGGGGGGGATGCATTTTCCAACAATAGTACAGTTGTGATAGGAAATAGCCTAGGAAAATTTTTGTTTGGCCATGAATTTGCAACATATTGGTTCAAAATGCATTTTCGTCGACCTACTATTTAATAACTCTAGCACAATCATTCCAAATATAAATAGTTTTTTATTATGCATTTTCCAACGCATTTGGAATCAATATTTCATGGCCAAAAAAAATTCTCCTACGCTATTTCCTATCACAACTGTACTCTTGTTGGAAAATGCATCATAAAAAACTAAATTATTTCTATTTGGAACGATTGTGCTAGAGTTATTAAATAGTAGGTCGACGAAAATGCATTTCGAATCAATATTTTGCAATTTTATGGCCATAAAAAAATTCTCAGCGGACTCGGCACGCTAAAAGCTTCTAATTTTCTCTAATTCTAATTATATTCGAGAGTTATTAAGGTCTTTGTTCTTGGGAACAAGTGTGATTTATTTCACAACCTTAGGTAGTTTTGGTACGCCCATGGTCCTTTTTTGGTATTTTTATGGTTACAAAAAATTCCACCGTCGTTAGAGTTTTCTATAGTTTTGCAAGCTTTGATTTTATTATAAAAGTGAAGAGATGGCGTTGCACTCACCTCCTCTTTCTAGACTTAACCGTTTGTACTAAGAGTTGGTGGGTTCAAAGCGATCTTCAGAATTTCTTTAGAGATAGAAATTCGAGCTAGCCTGCTTCTTACTGAAGAGGAACAATAATTCCGAAACCGGTCTAAGAATGGCAAGCTCCTTTAATAATAAAATCAAAATTTTTCGTAATTCAATACCTGGGGGGGGAGTAGTTGTTGAAGTCCAGACGCTGGTGCAGTGTAGGACATTTAATGTCTTTGTTCTTGGGAACAAGTGTGATTTATTTTACAACCTTAGGTAGTTATTAAAAAGTTAGAAAATTGGGCATTAGAATCATCTTTATAACAATTTCGGGGAAAAAGTTATAGGAGGGTTGTGCCAGCTTAACAGTTAAGCTAGCACAGCACCATTTTCTCGCGAACCACTTGAGTTAGAAAATTCTAGTTTGTGTTAGAAAATAGTTAATAAATAGTTAGAAAATACTGTAATATTTTCGGTTGATTGTGCCGAAACGGCTGTGTCAGTTTAACATACGTCATATATTTCAGTTTATCTTCACGTATATCTTATGTTGCAATAAAGTTTATTTTTCTCACATTTATTCTTCGTCTTTTTCTTTCCCTAACGTCTTCTCCTTGTCTACTATCTTAAAACTGATTAGTTTAGTTTTTATAAGGTAAACTATTGCTTTAAAGAACTGTTTTTTTTTTCGTTCAAATTAAATATCTAATTTCAGATTTTGGAGAATATGACTTCATTGTGGTTGGCTCAGGTTCTACTGGATCGGTTATTGCAAGCCGTTTATCAGAGATATCGGACTGGAAAATTTTGGTTATCGAAGCTGGAGAATGGGGAAATAATTTAACGTCCATTACAAGCGCAGCTTATAAAATTACAGTTATGAGTGACTTCAATTGGGGTTACTATAGTGTGCCTCAGAAGAATAGGTGTTTAGGTATGTATATTAAGGATTGTCGGGGATTAGATGGGAATTTTGCCGTTCCAGCCCTAGTCTCCTAAATATTTGTGATTAAATATGAAAGCTCAGAAAAACGAATTTTTTATTCGATAATTGTGGAATATATTTTTGTAAGAGCCGTATGAGCTGAAAAATGATAATCTCTTTGTAAAAATTAAGACATGTGTTATCTGTATCTGTTTGAATGCGTAGATAGAGTCTTTTTTCGACCCGAGCACGTTCAATTTTCACGAGTTTGGACGAGACACAAACCACATGCTGCTTTGAGTTCGCGGTTTATTCAAAATTATAGATTTTTATGGTTTAGATTGTGGTAAATTGTTTGTCTACAAATGACCATGAGCATTCATAATGTTATTATCTTAATTAGAAATTTAACTAGTTATTTAGTGCAGTTTTATTATATACATTTGGTAAATACGTTGGATGTTTTCCAACAATTGTTTATTGAATTGATTGATTGATTATCTTTTGGATCTATGATTAGAAAGTACGACCCTATACCTCCTGTATTTCTTTTCTTAAGGTTTTGAAGAAAACCGTTGTCCACATCCCAGAGGAAGAGGAATCGGAGGGTCCTCTCTACTAAATGCACTTATTTACATACGAGGTAATCGAGAAGATTATGAGCTATGGTGTGGTATGGGAAATAAGGGATGGTGTTATAAAGATGTACTACCTTTCTTTTTAAAATCGGAAAATTACCACCACACAGACCCAGATGCACCATTTGAGCCGCAATATCACAATTACTCTGGTCCTCTGTGGGTGGAGGAACCCATGCCAATGCATTTACACCACAAGGTGAGTTGATTCATAATTAAGATAACAATTTGAGGACTGCTAGTACTAATGCACATTCAAATTTCTGGTTCTGGATAAATTTGTTAAATTCAACTCCGCTTTCAGTAGTTATCAATGTGATCATCTTCTAGTATTATTATATGTTCTGGATGGGTTACCATAGTTAGTTTATCAAATTTTAATATTTTTAGAGAGGTCGCTTTTTCCTTTTGCCCATCTGCTATCTTCTTTTCTAAATAAAGCAATTCGGATAATTGTTTTTATTTGTTTCTTTGTTATTTATCATTTTACTTTGATATGTTTCATTTTAGTTGTTGAGAAAGTCTGTTGAGATTATGGCTAAATTATCGATTATGCGGTGAAGCCGATGTATTGATTAAGTCAAAAGTGAATAAACGGAATTCAGTTTCTACTTATACACAAGATGTTTTATTGCTAATTTCGTGAAACAAAAAGAGCCATTAGTACAAAAAAAAATCTAGAAAAAATTAATTGTTCAGTAATAGAGTAGACTAATTACTTATTTTTACATTCATTTACAGATATTCCTTAAAGCCAATGTAGAAATGGGTTACCAAATTAGGGACGTAAACGGCATAAAACAAATAGGAGCCATGCCATTCCAAATAAATACTAAAAGAGGTAGAAGACAAGACGGCGGTACTGCTTTTCTGAAACCTGTTACATATCGGAAAAACTTAAAAGTAATGACTAACAGCTTAGCAACAAAAATTGTAATTAAAGATAAAAGAGCCGAAGAAGTTTTGTTCTTGAATAAAGGAATTTTATATAAAGCGAGAGTGAAGAAGGAAGTTATCGTGTCTGCAGGAGCCATTAATTCACCTCAACTTCTTATGCTTTCAGGAATAGGACCTAAGGAGCACCTAAAAAAACACAGTGAGTAATAATTTTTAGCTCTTGAGCTGCATTTTTTACAAGAAACTTCTTTTACGCGTCTCCACAAAATACAATAATGCCTTTATAAAATTCAAAACACCAAAACACGTACATCAAGGATCTTTCACCGGGACACTGAAAACAACAGTTACTGACGAAAGATAAAATCCAGTCTTAGTACTAAACTGGAAAATGATTGTCGGTTACTCTAAGACCCAAAGCTCTTGGTATCTGGGGATGAATCTAAATACAAAGCTGAGGTAAAAGAAAAAGAGTTCGAAATAGAAAAACTTCTTATCTGTAAGAAAGTTTTAAAATGAGTTTCAGGTTAAAGTAATACCCAAATTCCTTGGTATATTCGGTATGTCGACCTCAAGATCGAGACCGGTAAGGAAAAAATCCAATCCATGAAACTAGTCTTCATAAATAAGTCAACTCCTACATGAGACGGGATAAAGAAGGATAAAACCTTTAGGATCATCATCATCATCTTCATCACGTAGCCTCTCTTGTCCACTGCAGAACATAGGCCTCACTCAACGATTTCCATCTGGAACGGTCTTGCGCTTCATTTATCCAGTTGTTTGATACTCGCTTAAGATCGTCGGTCCACCGGGTTGGAGGACGTCCTCTGTTTCTATAAGTATCCTGTCTAGGTCGCCATTCAATAATCTTCTTCGTCCATCTGTCATCTCCCTGTCTTGCCACGAGGCCCGCCCAACTCCTTTGAGATTTGTAATTCTTTCCACTACATCTGTGACTTTAGTTCTTTGTCGTATTGCATTGTTCGTTACCCTATCTCTCAAGGTCAAACCTAGCATAGAGCGCTCCATAGCGCGTTCAGCAATTCGAAGTCTCTCAATTGATTTTTTGGTGAGAGTAAGGGTTTCTGCGCCATAAGTCATGACAGGGAGTACATATTGATTAAGGCAGGTTCTACTGTAAGTTTCCATACATCACACTCATTGATGTACTAATTTAGAATAATGTGTTTTTTTGTTTTCAGATATAAAAGTAAATGAAGATCTGCCAGTTGGCGAATCATTTTCAGACCACTTACAAGTTCACGGCTTAGTTTTCTCTAGCAACCTTACAGAACCCGTCAAACACCTACGAGACTCAATTAAAGATTTCTTAAGAAACGGAACCGGAGACCTGGCTGAAGCTGTACCAACTCAAGCTGTGGGGTACTACAAAACAGTATTACAGAACATCAGTGGGTATCCTGATTTAGAATTGAGTTTTCAGGATACTAACGAAACATCAGATGCATTAACCACTTATTACAGATGGAGAAGCAACATTACTGCATATATTAATGGAGTAAATGCAGATAGTTCGTTTCAGGTATTTGCTACTCCTCTTCATACTAAGTCATTGGGTTACGTAAGATTGAGAAGCAGTAACCCACTGGAGTATCCCGAAATTGACCCTAACATTCTATCAGATCCTCAAGACCACGATTTTAATCTAGTTTACGAAGGAATACAGTTTGTTTTGAATCTTACTAATCAGGAAGCTTTCAGAAAAATCAATACCAAATTTGAGCAGAAACCTTTACCGCAATGCAACTGTTTTAAATTTTTGACTAGGGAGTACTGGAAATGTGCCAGTAAATATATAGTTAATCATAATAATCATCCTGTAAGTACTTGCAAAATGGGACCAAATCCTAAAAATCACGTTGTAGATGATACCTTAACGGTTCATGGTATTTCAAATTTGAGGGTTGCTGATGCCAGTGTTATTCCTGTTTCTACTTCTGCTCACATTAATGGTATTTGTTACATGATTGGAGAAAAAGGTGCTGACATGATTAAAAAGAAGTGGAGGTCGTGAAAAACCTGTGAATTAAAGCAAAATAGTCTTTGTAAATATTTGATTCTATAAAGTTTAATAGCAAATTATTGTTTTTCACTTTCCTGGATTCATTTTAGAAAGCACGTGATCATTAGGTCCTATCAACGTTATTAACCTGGAAGATGCCTTCAAGGCTGAACTTCGACCATTCCTACGAAGCGGTAATTTAAAAAAAACCATCTTAGTCTAAATGTCTATTATAAGTGGTTACAAGAACAAGGCTTCTGAGTTTGCCCATATCTAGGGTGTCCCATAAGTATACTGCAAGAACATCTAATTTCCTGCAGAGATATTCGAACTTAAATCTCAAAGTCAAAATAAGTTTTTTAGTTCATATATTTTTATCGATGGAAAATACATCATGGTTGCACAAGATCCTACTCCCGCAGTAGAACGGAAGGTCTACCTTATCTTGAAAAAATATCAACGCCTTTTTTCTGATAAGGAGAGATCTTCGTTGACATCCCACCACATCAAGCCGCCTTACCTGTATGGATTACCAAAGATTCATAAAACAGATTTCCCACTCAGGCCAATCATCAGTTCTAGGAATTCAGCCGCCCACAAGCTAGCAAGATTCCTACTACCGATCATCGATCCGCTACAAGGAAACTCTCCAACCTTAGTGAAGAACTCCAGGCATTTCGTTGAGTTCTTAGATGACATTAAGGCCAAACAAGAAGGTCAACTCGTCAGCTTTGACTTAGAAACGTCTCAGTAGAAGAAGCACTCCTGATAATAAAAACGAAACTACAAACCGACGCAAATCTCGAAGACAGAACGCTACTACCAGTGGAACGAATTAAGAACTTATTAGAATGTTGCCTTCGGAATTGCTACTTCCAGATTAAGGACTCTTTCTTCACTCAAAATGAGGGACTACCAATGGGTTCACCTCTTTCACCGGTAATAGCGAATATATACATGGAATGGTTCGAAATATTTGCCATTGAACAAGCTCACAACAAACTGCGCATACGTAGATGATACCTTCATAATGTGGAACCATGGAGACAGAGAACTAGATACTTTTCTTCAACACCTCAACATCGTAAGACCATCCATAACGAGCTCCCTTTCCTTGACGTGAAAGTGAAAAGGACTGAAGACAAGTGGAAAACTTCTGTTTACAGAAAACCAACCCACACAGAACTACGAATCTAACCATCATGGATCCACGAAGAGGGGAATAGTGAAGACGCTAATAGATCGGGCTTTTAACCTCTGCAACACCAAGGAAAGCCTCGACGCCGAACTAGATTATATCCGCAAAGATCTCCAAGGAAATGGCTACGCAAAGAAACTAGTGGGAAAGATTTTGACCCGTAGATAACAAAAAATCTACCACAGATAAGAAGAACCACCACAACCAATGTTATGCCTCCCTTAGTACCGATGCTCACGAGCGTTTTCTGTCGAACGTCGTGAAAGTACATTGATCACAATGAATGCATTCACACGACACAACGTCGACGTTGCGTTGACGCCGGACGTATAATTATTTACTTTTTTCTTAACATTTAGATCCATCTGGTCTATTCTCAGGTCGAATTGATACTGACCTGAAACAAATCAGACGGCAACAAATGCTGTGTGTGAATTGAAAATAGCGTTTGCAGTCGCGTTAAACGCGACGTCGACGCGACCGCAGAAAACGCTCGTGAGCATCGGTCCTTACGTGAAAGGTATATCAGAGAAGATAAAGAAAATTGGCTCCCAATACAAAATCAAAACCTGCTTCAAATTCGGAAACACAATCCGCATCCACCTTACAAAAACTAAACCACAAAATACGAATAGTGACTCTAAGAACTGTGTTTATCAGATACCCTGCGAATGTGGACGATCATACATCGGAGAAACCAAGAGACCGCTGGAAACCAGGATTGGTGAACATAAGAAGAACACCCAACGAGGGGAAACCAGCAAATCAGGAATAGCAGATCACGTCTGGACCCACCAACACAACATTAAATGGTCCCAAGATGAGGTAATTCACAAGGAGGAGCACTGGTTCAAGAGAAAATTCAAGGAAGCAGCCTACATACTGAATAATAACGTGTTCAGTCAACCGAGTGTAGAGATTCGCAACGTATGGAAACCGTTGATAGGACGAATGAACCAGTTACGCATCACTGAACCGGAAATTTCCGCTTCAGCAAATCCCGCCAGAACACACCTATAAATACCCACGCATCCTCGTTTTTCGTCAGTTATCACCTGAAGATGATTGTAGATACACACAATATTTTTATCGGTTCTGGTGACCTGCAAACTTCTCCCAACTAGACTTGAAGAGTAAGGGCGGATTAGCCTTATAACTTAAAAGCTTCAAACAAATTTGAAAGTATGCTAAAAATCCCCCAAACAATTTTATTCAAGATTAAATTCTTCGGCCATTGTACTTACCTATTTTCTTCTTCAAAAAATGACAGCCACTCTCACTCTAACATTACACTATGGTTTGTAGCGAGGAGTTTCTAAAAAGTCTATTATACTATTAAAGGATAATAAATCTACATGGATTGTTGCACAGGGTTTGAATATTTTATAAATTGACACCGGACGTTATCCCTGATTTTAATTTTAGCCAAATGGGCGATTTAGTAGTAATGATTATCTCTAATCCCTTTCTTATTTCCTGAATACGACATTCATATGCTCACTTTATCTGTACGGCTTAAGATTATTAGAACTATATATTTTCTTTCTTCTTTTTCATTAAATATTGGCTTATCAGTCAATAAGCTCAAACTGTGTATGGTATAAAAATTTCCTTTCTATTTTCACATCTTTAAAATAGGTAGATGATGGCAAATAGTTAATTTGGTACCTTTAGATTGGGAATGATAATTTTTTCCCAAAAAACAACACCATGGTTAAGGTCATCATAATAAAAAAACAGTCATTGACTTAAATATTAGAAAACTACTTAAATATTTATTATAATAGACAAAGAACTAAAGACCTAATAATCTTTTTAAATTTTATGTGATTTGAGCGGATTTTTAGGTTTAGTAACACCAATATACCCAATCACCTCCATTGGTGTGGCACCTTCAAGATGTTCTCTTATTTCAGTAGCGTTGATTTCACTTTGAAACATTCTAGCACTAGCGAGGGCGGCCTCTTCCGCTTGTTCCGGAGGCACAGCTGAAAATATAAATGGATTTCAAACATGAATAATTTTTTTCCTTACCGTCATTTTATGATATCTACTTCCTTGAGGACAAATATCTTTTGATCAAAATAGTGCTTTCTAATGGAATAAAATTAAGATCTTAAGTAAAAAATTTTGATATTTTTTTGTCTTTATAAAAGTTGTTTCTTAGGGAGATGCGCACACGTTAATGGAAGGGGTGGTTCTAAATATACAATATTTAATGGCTCTTTGAATCTTTATATCCAAGATACAGGATGTTATTTTAAAGTTATACCAGACGTTTTTTATTTCTATTGTAGTAATGAATATTGTATGAATAAAGTTTATATTTCGAATATGATTTTTTTTCTTCAAAATCTGATATAGAAGACCCTTCAAATTTAATTTTTACAGTTTTCATTACTAAAATGGATAAAGAAAACTAAGTAATGAATATAATAATAAATTAAAGAAGTAATAAAAATCGGTTAATAAAATAGAAAATCATTTTTTTTATTTTTCTACGGTATTAACAGTTCAACTGTCAACAACCACAGGAATCATCTGTGTCTATACCTTCTGCAGCTGCTTCCGCTGCTTTTACAGCACCTGCAAAAGCGCACATGGCCTCAGCTTTAGCTAATTTTTCTACTGCGTCTGTCAATTCGGTATCTGGTTCCATGACCATATCGGCTGTTATTCCTATCTGGCTTGCAGATGCTTCTGCCATTTTGTCTATAATGCATTGGGGGTAATTTAGATGTTTGGAGGTGGTTTTAATTTCTGTGAAATCTGGTATTTTCGGAACTGGAGTTGGAGTTTTTCGCTTTAAAAGTTCTTGTTCCACTGCTTTATCGAACCTTGACAAGTAAAAAATGAAATAGTAAACTTCATCATTGGTGTGTCTTTAATTGGGAAACATAAATTCAGTGACAATTGAGAGTAAACACCTTGGAAATAGAAAAACACTTCTTAGAAAAGCAGTAGAAAATAAGAATTACTGAGCAATAAAATTTAAATAAGACAGAACACTTGTAAAATATGAGACAAACATTTTACAAACCTTTTGGAAAGAAGATTAAAAGATGAAAAAGATGGAGAAGCCACTCAGACATTATGTACAGAGCAAAAGATGACAAAGACTATAAGAATAAGTACACCAACAACCTCAGTGGGAAAAATATGTGTAAAGAATTTGTAAAGGAGAGCTATTTGAATAAATTATAGAAAAACCATGATGAGACATTAGAAAAACAATCCACAACAAGTTGCTCTACATTACGAACATATCAGCTTTCCTGCCACTACAATAAATGCTATAGAAATCACAAAAGGGCCTTTGTCATTAATTTATTAATAAGATAGAAACAAAGAGTGAATTTTCTTATACAATTTTAGGAGGTAGCAATATAAACAGACAGGGAAATCATTTGATGTGGGATTCTGGAAGATGAATTCAGTAAAAATTTCTAAATTAGCCTATACAGATGATTGTTAAAAGTTGTAGATACAGATAAAGTCCTACAATACACCGAAAGAACAAATATTAAATTAAGAACTATCGAAACTTAAATTGCGTACAGCAAAATATTTCGCTCAATACATAAGGAGGAAATTAACGCCTTATATGAATTAGTTTTCTTTAAATTCAAAAAATTGCAAAAAGAAATCCCAAACTTGTTTATTTACTTACCATTGCATGATAGTATCCTGTCTTTGAGTCCTAATACTCTCATCAGTGTGTTCCCCTTCTTCCATCGTTAATTTTGATAACAAAAATCTTGAATCCTTCTTAGGTGGTTCTTCGTCTTGTAAGTATTCAGCCAGGAGGTCTTTTTCTGGACTTTTAAATTTGGAATTTTCCTCTTTTGCCTAAAATCTCAAGTTATTTACATAATAAATTTTAACGATAAATTTGACAATCATATGATATAAATACTGTCATCAAAAAGTGACGGTCAAGTTGTTTTACCTTTTTCATTTTTGAAGGAGAAATATTAGGAAGTTCACGTCATCCATTACGTGTATTATTCGACAACAATGGTACTATAAGTGGAGTGCCGTTAGATTTATACCCCGAACGAAGTTGGCAGTGATCGAATTTTCATTGTCTCTTTTAGAATGTGTTTTTGACACTACATACTTAAAAATCTATATGTTATTTTTTACCGCTTTAACTTTTCCGCCTTCCACTATACCATAGAAGAAGGTAATGTGAGGGGAAGAAATAAAAAGAAAAAAAACTCGCGCAATCGATGAATTATCCTGTTTTAATGAATTAATGTTAAATACAATTTTTCATGAAAATAAACCCCTCCCGAGTTATAGAGAAACTGGATCTTTCTAGCGCAAACATCTGGTAAAGTATGACTTCTACAAATAGTATATTACATAACAAGTGTAGAAAGTGACTTATTTCCCACGAGTGAACGTTTAGCGCGAGCCGCGTAGCAGAGAGTGCGGAAACGGAACGAGTGTGAAAATCACTTTCTAACACGTTATGCACAATATTTTTCCTACGACTAATAGTTAAAACAAATTCCAAAGATAAAAATGATTTAATAAGAAACAACAATTAGATGAACTTAATATGTTAGTACTTAGTTTTAAACTTTGTGTCATTGATTTGACAGTTCCTGCCTTCTA
The DNA here is from genome assembly GCA_949320105.2 of Crepidodera aurea. Taxonomy (NCBI): domain Eukaryota; kingdom Metazoa; phylum Arthropoda; class Insecta; order Coleoptera; family Chrysomelidae; genus Crepidodera; species Crepidodera aurea. Next base: position 16,744,229 of record OX439474.1, on the reverse strand, counting down.
GATAGAAATGCAAAATTCAAAACTGATATGAAATATTCATATCGTATCAGTTTTAAGTTCATATCATCTCTGTTTTAAATGTGACAGATATTGTCAACTTTCTGACGTATTTATTTATGCGATATAAGCTACTTTCGCATATTGTCGTAGGAAAAAAATGTATATAACTTCCTAATGAAAGAACAACATTGGGAACATTTTAAGATCATCCAGAACCGTTTACATAAGCAGAAAAAAGTTATGGACAAAATAATTTTTTTTACGCCATTTTTTTAGCGCCATCTAGACTGTGGCATTTGAAATAAAAATCCTTTTGCAGAAAGACGTAACATATGTTTCTACAATTGTCCAGTAATTTTTAGTCCTATGGGATAATTATTTTTTAAGTTTTGGTCTGTTAAAGTTGAGCAAAATTTTTGTTTTTTTATAAGAAAATTTCACACCAACATTTTTTAGCCAATAAGAAGCTTTCGTTTCAGCTGGTTACTGTAGCAACCACAAAACTTGGCGATAGTATTTTCCTCCTGTGTACCCTGGGCGGTACCACAGCGATAGTATTTCTGTCAAGTGTCAAATTATAAGAATACACCCTTCCGTTCACTGTAAAATAATACAGATTGGTTGATAGTTAATAGAATACATTATTTTAGACCAACGAATGTTTATTTCATACTACTAAAATCCTAGGATCATATTCTTTTGGTATACAGGGTGTTTCACGACGAGCTTACACTATCTGTATATTGGAAATATTAATTATTTCAGCCTTATTATTGTGTCGGCGTCGGTCGTGTTATTTATTCTTTTATTTTAGCAGGCTGTGTATTTACCTGTCATAATTAAATAGTATTAATTGTCATTATTTGAAGTCAATCGCATCGTACAGTGATAGAAATTGTTCGTTTGGAATTAAACAATAAAGATTATCTACTTTTAATACATGGTGAATGTGACAGAGTTGTTACTAGAACATGTGCTTTATTTGATACATGACATTTAATGACAATTAATACTATTTAATTATGACAGGTAAATACACAGCCTGCTAAAATAAAAGAATAAATAACACCACCTACGCCGACACAACAATAAGGCTGAAATAATTAATATTTTTAATTACATGTTAATCTCTCAAAAACGCTTAAGATTAGGTATAGGAAAGTGAACATAAACTGCCCTTATTTTCGGGCTTAGAATTAAGTAACAGAATAAAAATATGGTTGTTTCATTTAAAAAAATGAAGATATTTGACATTTTTGAACTTGAACTTTTCCATCATTTTTTTAACAACCCTGTATACAAAAAAGAAGTTTTCGACATGTCACCAATTACCTTGATCCTCCTACTAATCAACCAAACAAGATGTTTTTTATTTGGTATTGGGGATGTTCACACAGAATTTTCAATATGAAGGTCTGCACCTGTCAATTTTTTATTAAAAAAATTAATATCTCGATAAGTATAAATTATAGTATATATAGTATAGGGTATTCTACACAAAGTGACATTAAAATTTAATGTAGAATTCGAAAAGTTCAATGAATTCGCCATAACTTGACACCCGTATATCCCAATTTCCATAAAAATCGTGTAAGTAGTTTCCAATATACAGATTGTGTAAGCTCGTCGTCAAACACCCTGTATATGTAGACTCAAAATATAATTATTATAAATTAAAAAAAAGTGGCCCTATCATCACGAATACTTGCAAAAAATATATTTTCGGTAAATTTTAGTAGCATACCTTAAATTTAAATGGACTGCTGAAGGTTCTATTAATTTGTCTTTAATTATTTCAAGTAACTAAAATTCAAGGAACACTTTTCATTTGTGCCATAAATAGGTATCTTACGAAAATGTCATGTTATAATTACTTTGGTGTGAAATTTTCTTACCGAATCTCCCACGATCTTGAATTACTATCTGGAAATACCTCCTCAAGCATGAATTTTTTTAAAAAAGTATCCCTCGTCTTCCACTCGGGATAACTTTTAAGAAATTCATGCTTTCGGAAATATTTCCGATAGTAATTCAAGCTCTAGGGAGATTACTAATGAAAAAACGGTGATTCCAATGAAAAAGTTTGTCATAACATGGACATTTCGCCGATATCTTGAGCTTTAATAGCTATTTATATTACAAGTACATAAACAAGAGCTTTATTGAACGAATGGTTTTATGGCCGAGCGAGCTTGCGAGAGAGGCTATAAAATTATAAGTATTAGAATGATGAGTATTAAAAAGACATTTTGCGAACATGGTCTAACTAATCCCCGTCCCTAGATCAATCAAATGTTGCTCAAAAAATTATAAAAATAAAATTATTAATATACCTTTTCAGAATTGGATAAGCTGGATAAATTCAGATTTTTTGGAATCCATCCCAGTCGATAATCAATTTGAGGTCCAATTTCATTTTGGTTTGGATCACTTGCTTGTCTAATAGGGACCCGAAACTACAGATAGAAACTATTTTTAGATTATTAGAATTAAGTTTTATTTTTTTAGAATTTTATTTGAATATAATTCGTCTTTAAAATAAAATCCTTTATTGTTGAACATCATTACCAATAAAAAAACTTACGCCTACTTTTTATTTAAAAAAAATTACTTGAGTAAAATGAACTGGTCCAAGAGCCTCCATCATACCACTGGTTATCATCGCATTTAAGGTAACATCATCTATATATGTAGGGGTTCTTGCCATATTTCCAGGATTTACTCTAGAAGTTCGATTCCTATGGGACCCCGTTCTAGACGAATCGCCTCTCTTGGGTCTCTAATTAATTTAAAATAATAATATAATAATAATAAATATCAACATTCGTTAAAGGATAATTAACTTTATCAGTAATAGCGATGCTAAGTCAAGCAGTAAGAAGGACCAAGGATGAAACGTATGAATTTTATAAAATTGTATTTTAGAAAGATAAAATTCGAAAGACAGTAATTTTCCATCAGTTTCCGTAGAATACGTGCTATTGTAAGCATCAACAAATATATTTTTAATATCACATATCATTAAATAATAGTATAATATATACCACGGGACTGAAGTTGTACTTTTAATCCCGAAGGTAAAGTTAATTTTCCCGACCAATATATTATCACTAGCAACAACGTTTTGTTCCATTTTCCCAAAAAATTCAGAATTGAAATTTCACAATATAAATTTTTGGCACTGATACAACCAAAAGTTTTGGAAAACCAGTAGTTTTACATACCATCTTCATACTCTGAACCAAAAGCCGTTAACCATAGATGACATCCCGTTAGAAGACATTCAAACCCACATATCAGCTATGTCAATTGTCCATAGATGACATCGATAACCCAGAATCAAAAAACTGGCACTAGTGGTCTTTCATCAGCACCCTGAGGGTTCTACTCTTTTTCTGTGTTTTAGGGAAAATTCAGCTTTCGACTTCAGAAGAACCCAAAGCTTTCATTTAATAGGGGAGGAGTTTGAGGTTTAAGTCCCCATAAACGCAAGCTTGCAAACGGTAAAATATCAGACATAAAGCCTGGAATTGCTTCCGAAGCATCCGCCAAATCACTAATAGGGATTTTTACCTTGGGGATAAATTGGTGGAGCCTCAGGCTAAAATTTATGGCTTTCTTTGCTTTCTTTTACTTTTGATTTTCATTAACATTGATTTGTATTTATCAAAACATTTGCGATTTAAGAGCAACATAAAAATAATTTTAAATACGTGTTAAAACAATTCCGAAGGTTATAGATTATATGACCAATTTTAGATATAGAAGTTTTATGTTCTAAAACATTTGTTATTATTGTCATTATTTATTTCATTTTTCTAGCTATTTTTGAACCTAGTAATTAAAATCCTAAAATCAATAATTTTTGTTTTAGGTTATTTAAACGAGTAGAAAGCTACAGAAGAGGGTTTTGATAACTTTGCAAAAAATTTCCTGGTAAAAGTGTCACTTTCTTCTTCTCATTTGTAATCTTTGTTCTCTACCTCATAATTTTGGGGTAAAGAAATTGGCTGGGGTTATAAAAAAACTTGTTTCAAATGACATTTTACGTCAACATACCGTATTTGATTGAGATATTTCGACTTTCTTTTATAAGCAAATAGTTAACAGTTTTTATCCTATGTAGTTTGGCTCATAAATAAAAAGTTTTTTGTGTTTTAAACATATCTAGCTCCAAGAGAACTAAGAAAAATGTTTATTTAGGTAAAAAATGAATGAAATACCCGGTAACTTGGTTACAAAGATTCAAAGAATATGGTATATTTAGAACCACCAAAACAACCTATTATGTTAATTTTACTCATATCATTTAACGAATTTTAGGTTTTGCATTTTACATAATTCATTTATTCCATTTTAAATCGGTCTGATTTTAGACTTTGTAAAATGAAGTTCATTGATACAACAATTAATGGGAGATTTTATAAAAAAAGCAAGAATTGTGTTTTAAATAACTTTACCAACACAGTTTTTTCAGATATACAAAATACAAATAAACTAGATAAACTACAAGGAAAACTTATATGACTTACCCTATAACATCATCAAAAATGATTCCTTTAAAATTAATATAAAAACAAACTTACGCTAGCTCCTACTCTTTGCATACTATTTCGATTGTTGTTTTCCTCCATTTTTAGGGTACCAATAGGGTTTTATTTAAAGGCCCTTTGGGGGCTAAACCAAAATTTTAATAGGCAATTAATCTGATTTTAAAGCACTGAGTCAAAGATGGTAAAGGTGACAAAAGTGTCAAAAATAATTTCATTAAAAGTCAAAATTAATTATGAAGTTCGTAAGCAATAGACGTCCCATTCAAATAATAATTTTTAGAAGAGGCACAATTGGTTGGTAAGAGTGTAAGTTGTATATGAGTAATTTTTTTCTCTTATTCTTAATAGTTAGAGAGATGGCAACCAAAACCATGCAAAACCTGCAAAATTTTCAATTGTTTTTTTCCCTTACGTTCTACGGTAAAGGCATTTCTATACTTTGTTGTAGAGCGTTAATTTTCCTACAATTTTGACTATTCAAACATGTTTGTATGTCAATTCTTTACCGAGATATGGCTCTTCGAAGAAAAGGTCATTTTTCAAATTTCGCTAAGAAATGCAGAATTCCACCTTATTTCTTCTGTTATACCCGAATTATAATGAAAGGTGGTTTAATTACGGTTACTTATTAAAATCACAACCTTTTGACACCCCTTACCATCCCCCCACCCAATCCCAATGCACTAAAGCTAATTTTCATCTCTGATGAAAGCCAACCATATTCACATCATGTTGGTATTGATATTAGTTACTTTTCGGATCGATATCACCCCAACCCCCACCACTACATATTTATCCCAGGGCAGGTTAAAACAAGACGTAGATCTTTCGTGGAAAAAATTAAAGTAATTAATAATATTAAGTTATTCGCAAGGCATACATAGATATATTTTGCGATTCCCTATTTTGGGGGTGGTTTTTGGCCGTTTAAGGGGTGGGGTCAAGTCGACAATAATTTTGGATAACGCCATCGTGTTCAGCGTTCTCTAAAACGGGGGGGGGAAGATATATTTTAAAACGTAGCATAGCTGTATCAAAAAGTTGTCTGATTAGTTATATGCTACATGACGTCAGATTTGTTGACATATTCGAAATGCTATAAAAATGTAAGGCGACAGGATTTTTTTCTGAAAATTGATTTTTTCTAAAACTGCTATGAAAAGTATCGAATTTCTCATAGCTTACTTAATTTCAAAACCATGTACTGCTCATACAGGGCGGGAATATTTTTTCTCACGGCACTTTGCCCACACCACATACATTTATATGGAGAATCAACAAAAATCGACAAAAACTTAGTAGGCTGCTGTTCAGCTTTAAATAATTGTCATAACTGTCAGATTAAAGAAGATTTTTAAATTCTTAAGGTAGTTTTGACTCGTGCTTTGATAAAAATCGCAATTTCCATTAAATATTATTTTATTAAGACATATACGTATTTATAATAAATAATATGGATATTAACAGTAGTGACGATTTTGATAACACTCCGCCAGAGATATTGGAAAGAGCCGCAAAAGTGACGTTAGATTTGTTGCCGGTAATTTCAAGAAAAAAGTTGAATTGGCATACGAAAAATTTATTTAATGGAGAAGAATTCATGTTATTTTAGTTTTGCTAACCATAAAAATAAAATTTAAGTTACATTACTTGTATTTTTTGTGCAGTTGTAGAAAAAGTATAGTGTGCAACACGTGGGGGAAGTACTTGATGGCGATAAGATACGATGTCACTTCTAGTTTTACGGACAATATTTATTTCCCAAATTATAAATATGTATTGCATATGAACCAAGTTTCTGAAAATCTAATGTATTTTCTTTAAAATTAAATATGATTTCTTATTTTTTTTAGTCTCTGTTACTCTTTCCCAGCGCCACTTTAGGAACAGTTTATTAAAACCCAACAGTGAATGGTCGAGTAAGGAATCACACCTGGTATACGGAAATCAATTTCTAATTTTTTTTATTTAATTAAAAATCAGAAAATGATTAAGTTAATAATTTTTTAGTCATTTCGTTTCGAATAACATAGGATTTAAGTAAAATAAACTTGTTTTATTTATTTTTTTTCTGTGCAACTCAAAGTTTTTTGTTGATAAAATCATGCTTCAAAGGGTTGAATGCTCAATATATATTTAGTGGGACGTGGGAAGCTAGTAAAAAATTCAAAAAAATTAATTACTTTATTTACAAATTTAATAATATTAATAATACTTTTATTTACATGATAGTATATAAAGCAATTTAAAGTAATTATACATCTATTTATTTTTTTAAACAATGACCTTGTATTAAAATATAAAAATATACAAACATATAAAATATATAAAACTAAACTAAATTCATTAATTTAGTTAATTTTTTGGCAGATGCTACACATAAATCAAATAATTTTCAGTTAATAATTTTAAATTTCATTAATTACAGATATTGTCAATAAATAATTTAATTTACAAAGAACGAAACAAAAAATAAATGGAACAAAATACCTAAACATATATAGAGAAAGCTATTCTCGAAAAAAAAACTACAATGGATAGAAAGTGAAATGGATAAGAAGAACTGCAAGAAGAAGAAGAACATATAAATAAAGGAAAAAGAAAAGAGAAAACAGTTTTTAACAAAGCAGAAAAATGGAAGAAATATTTAATGACGAAACAGATGTAAATGAATATGGACTGGTTTCAATTCTTTTTTCCAACAGAAAATAAAATGTAAAAACCTTCTACCTGTCCTTAATTATAAATGAATGCCAATAATTAGATGGTTACCTAAACCAAAATCATTAAATAACTATTTATTTCACTTAAAGATTTATTTAAAATACCAAGATAATAACAACGCGATATTTTCGATATTTTCATATCCAACCCTAACCAGAATTACAGATAAACATTTTGACTAATTTTCTGATATATTTTGCTAGACACTATTATACTAGTTCACAAGTATAGATAGCAAGTACAATATTTTGGTTAAAACTGACATGAGACTGTCTAATGTCAGAGACTAGAGATTGTTTAATTACAATATTTAAAATCTATTTAAAAATATATAGAGTAAGTCACTACGACCTTTAAAATACTTTTATGAAATCTGTAGTTTATTAATAAAATATGTATTTTAATTCTGTGAACAAAGCAATAGCATTTGTATAAAATAATTTAAGTATCATCATTTTTTAACTGAACTGGTATTTTTACTGTTTTTCAGTAACAACTGAATTTCGTTAATACTCTTGCAACTTGTTTCGGGTAACATAAAATAAATGAAAATCGCTCCTAATGCACAATTAATACTAAAAAACCACATACACCACTGCAAACCAAGATTCGCAGCAGCCAAAGGAAAAATAAAAAAACAAACAGAACCAAATATTCCTATAACCGATAAACTTATGGAAACAGCTGTTGACCTTAAATCATAGGTAAACAATTCCCCTACTAAGACGTGTGGAATGGGACCAATACCGACAGAAAACATAATAATGTAAACTATAATAGAAGTAATTGGTATCCATTGATTGGAAAAAGAAGTATACGGGTTTAATTGCTTCAGATGAAAAAACATACCAAACATAAACATAGTTAAAAAACATCCTGTACAAGATAAAAGTAGAAGAGATCTTCTTCCAATTTTTTCCATTAAAAAAGTAACTACACCAGTAGTTAGAACTTTCGATGCACCCACTATAATTGCTATACTGTTTCCTGAAAGAGTAGTACCAGCCTGGTCTAATACAGGAGCCAATAGTGCTATAAAGATTGGCTCTCCAGAAGCTACTTGAAGAAATATTGGCACTAATCCTACTAATAACCCAATTCTACATTCTTTTGTCTGAAAAATTGCAAAGCACTGGAGATATTTTCTACTTTTTTTTATTACTAACGTTTGTTTTAAGCTATCTATGTCCAGTTTTATTTCAGTACTAGTTTTGTTACTTCTAAGTAACTGCAAAACTTCTCTACATTTATCTTCTCTTTTTTTTGATAGTAAATAAGCCGGAGATTCCGGAATAAAAATAGAAAACATTAGAAATATTACAAGTGGAATTGTTGTTATTAATGTAAACATCGTTATATTAAACATTGGGCCTACTATATAAGCAAAGAGGCTACCTAGTGGTACAATTATTGCTGGTAAACATCCATATTTTCCTCTATTATGATCCTCGCATATTTCAGTCGTATAAAGAGCTGAAATACCTATAGCAGCAGCATAGAAAGGTAAGAAAATACACTTTGTGACTATAAGAAGACTTATTTCTTTGCTAAAAGCTATCCCAATATTGCTAATCATCATTATAACACCTACAATCTGCAGCGATGTTTTTCTTCCTATCACATCTGATATACTAGGTCCCGCTAATCCTCCAAACACACCGGTTATACTTGGCAGTCCTGTCAGTATGGAAACTTGCACTCCTGTTATTGGTTGCCCAATGGGGTTGATATCAGTGTTGTTTGATAGGAGTTGGGAAATCACTGGAGATGTCCAAGCAAAAGCTGATCCACCAGCAAAAAGTATCAGTGTTACTGGAAAAAATATATATATTACTAATCAAACTAATAATCGTGTCAATAATTTAAAGGCCTTAATAACATCATCAGGTATACTGCATCCTTCTTATATTCTTATTGTACGTAATGATGGCCTAGGCCGATTCAGTTTTTGTATTTATTTATGTTTATTCTGGTATATACCGGGTGTATCAACGATGCGTGCGTGGAGGATAGCTGCTTCCCTTTTTAAGATATATATGAAATCAAAATACACCATTTTCGAGGATATTTGGTGAAAAATTTTTGTTATTCCTAGTTATTGATTTTGAGATATTTGGTGTTGAATGAACCCATTTTGGGACATAAATGTGACCATAACTTCAGAACCACCTGGTATAAACCCATACAACCCTATATTTTTGAGAAGCACTCTTCCGAAGGAATTCAATCGAGTAAAAATGTATAGGGTGTTTCATTTAAAAAAACATAACTTTGATAAGTCACACATTTATGGGACACCCTGTATGTTGGTAGTTATTTTTGGAACATAGCTTTCATTGCTATCTACAACTTTTATTTGAAACATTTTTTCCTATCTTAAAAAGGGAAGCAGCTATCCTCCACGCACGCATCGTTGATACACCCGGTATTTATTTTAATTATACAGGGTGTCCCGTTGGTAAACGGAAATATTTTAAAGGTAGGTAGAGGTCACAAAGGCGATTCTAAATTACCCATAATAATGGGTCTCTTGTCTTCCATAACCGAGTTACAGGGTGTTTTATCAATTATGCATAATTATTCATTTGGCTAGAATTTTTGAATCACTTAGTATATATTTTCCATTTTTGGCATACAGATTACACTTCTCACGAATAATGTACTGAAATATTGAGAGATACGAAAATCCAGGTTCGGCTTTGGGAAAAATTGAAACAGTAAAAATATCAAAACAACGCCCTGTATGTCACAATGTTAATATTTCCATTTTAGATTTGAATAGAGGGGAAAAAACTGAATTGAAACAAGTTGTTTTTATCCCGCCACCGATTCGAATTAGAAAATTTTGAAACTGAAAGTAAAATTTTCATTTAATTTAGAAATAACATATTATGAAACTTATTTTTTCTTTAACAATTTTAAAATTCGCTTCGCGTCATTTACCTATTTCTTGTTAGTTACATAGTTACTATAAGTGTTTATTGAACCGCTTTACTTTATACTGGGCGTTTAAAAAATAAATACCTAATTGAATATTTTCCCCTAAGTACATAATATGTTTTTTCTAAATTTAAAGGAAATTTTACTTGTCAAAATTTTCCCATTCGATTCGGTGGCGGGATAACAACTTGTTTCAATTCAGTTTTTCCCCTCTATTCAAATCTAAAATGGAAATATTAAAATTGTGACATGCAGGGTGTTGTTTTGATATTTTAATGTTTCAATTTTTCCTAAAGCCGAACCTGGATTTTCATATCTCTCAATATTTCAGTACATTATTCGTGAGAAGTGTAAGCTGTATGCCAAAAATGGAAAAGATATACTAAGTGATTCAAAAGTTCTGGCATAATTATGCATAATTGATTAAACACCCTGTAACTCGGTTATGGAAGACAAGAATCACCTTTATGCGCTCTACCTACCTTTAAAATATTTCCGTTTACCAACGAGACACCCTGTATAACTCATGAAAATTATTTGAAAGGTAAAGGACACCGTGTATAGCAAATTATTTGAGATAAAATCAAAATAAACTTCTTTTTAAAAATTTGAGACTTTGCATATTCATATTCTCAATTATCGAGCTTAAAATATGTAGATTAAAAATCTTTTTTTAAAAGAATTTATGTGATTGGTTGTAAAAAGTGATTTATAAAAAAAACAATGTTGGGTAAATCAACGACCCACCTGTAAAAACTGTAGAAAATAAAAATAAAGTATCAGTTGTCTTTTCTCCATTCTCTGCATCATCAGGTAGCTGCTCATATTTCGTTTTTTGTTGGATACTACACACGTGAGCCATTTTATGTACCTAAAAAAATAAAAACATGTTATGCCGAAATGAAGATCCTGTAAATAATATCAAACTGTGAAAATTAATACCAGTGCTTTATTTTTTAACTACTAAATGACAAAATTTTGATACATTGATACAGTAATACATTTTAGGGAAATCTTACAAAAATGCTTAAAATAGGAGACATCTTAAAATGATAAATATATCTTTAAATAATTCATAAATATATATAGAATTCATGGCTATAAGTTTCCAAAATACGATAAAAAAATAATTTAGGAAATAAATAACTAAAAAACTACTAAGTGAACGTGAGAAACTGAATAAAATTGTCTTAATTAAGCAAGATTTCCTCCTTAAATTTTGTTCTGATATGTCCCCTAGCATTTGTAAGTGATATCTCTTAAAAATGCCCTAGTTTAAAATGTAAATTTAATTTAATTTTTAAATAAACCAACATAAATAAATATAAATACTTACAATATTTTAAACAACAATACCAATTTATTCGGCACGCTGCGATCTAATATGTTTTTTTTTTGACTTGACAGTGCTACGAAACAAAAAAGAAAGCAAAACAGTTTTGATTTCTTCAGATTGTAATATCAGTACAAGTATCTGAAATGTTCAATACTGAAGATAATAAATTAAGAATTCAGAAGACTTATTCGTCCCGTTGATATTTCTTAAGCATATTTCACATGGATGCGACGTCGGAGATCTGAATTTGCCATCAATTATTTTAAACCAATAATAAACATATCCGACATAATATGCTCCGGGATGACTGTTTCTTGTTGCTGTCTCTACACATAAGAAAGTATGTAACACCTTAAAAATAAATCTTTTAAATTCTTGGACATGAGACAACCATCCAGCTCGCGTCTGAATCGTTGTAATTCATCGCCTGAGTGGTCTTTTGCCCCAGGAGTAGTTGTTTGCGATGCAAATGTTGATATAATTTAATTATTATATCATTGTGGTACTGACTTGGAGAAGTTTTATTTCATAAAAACAATATTTTTTGATTTTCGACATTCTACACATCAACTCATAAATTTGCGAATATTTCAGTCCAGAGATGAGCTAGAAAAAGGCACGTAAGCCCAATAGAAATAAGAGAAAATTTTCTACAAAAAAAATATTTTTTGCCAAACAAAACTGTCGAAATATCCAAAGATTAAAAAATACAAAAATCAAATAAAGACTCAAATCGGGAAACGAACGCATTTCGTTTCTTCTGATTATAATACATGAGAAAAGAGAAAGAAGAGAAAATGTTCTTTAAGAAATACGTGTTTTAGAAAGATGACCGCCATATTGGTATCTTAAGAATTTCTAGTTTGAACGTTGCTAAGAACCTACAGAAACGTGCATATAAAAGTTGACAAATGAGATTTTCAATCTGTATACCATATGTTGGGAATTACCCAATATAATTGGGATATTCCTTATCCAACCAATATTAAGGGTTGGCATCAAAGTGGACTGTATAATGTTCACACGTTACTTTAACTTTATATTAACAGTAACAAAAATGCAGCTTTGTAAAATTTATTAGTGACGAACAAATTGAATGTTGTGAGATAAAAACCGGCGAAATGGACTCTGATCAATCCTTTTTCGACGCAATAGAAACAATATCGCCTGACAATAAGGTAAAATTATAGGCCGATAGCCATAAGTCCCGTAATCTCTAAGATATTTGAATATGTCATGTTGGAACAATTATTAAATTTTTTGGATCTTAACAATGTAATATTCGAAAACCAATACGGTTTTATGAAAAATCATAATACAACAACTGCAATTCATTCATTTTATCAAAAAGTTTTAGGAGCGATTGAAATAGGTGAGGGCGCGGTATGGATCTTTTGTGATCTCAGCCGCGCCTTCGACTGCGTCAGTCACAAATTACTTTTGGAAAAAATATCACATTATGATGTTCGCGGCATACCACAAAAGTGGTTTCAGTCATATCTACCTGATCGTCCACAGGCTGTAAAAATAAGCTCAACAAATGGCCAAAACTCAAAGAAGAATTATTCATCATGGATACTGAATAATACTGGAGTTCCACAGGGTTCAATCCTGGGGCCATTATTATTCACTCTCTACCTAATATATGCAAATGATGCAACTCTTCTTATTACTAACAAATCTCAGTTAAATATTCAATCAAATTCAAATTCAGTATGCAACACACTATTAAGTTGGCTTAGCTACACTCAGTGGAAGTCAAACTTACCTTCGTAGGATGTAATAATAAATAATGAATCTATTGAACAAACAGAGTCCGTTACATTTTTAGGAATTAGTATGGACAGTAATATGACTTACAACTCGCAATATATTAAAATGACAAAATCACTGAACTCTATGTGTTATCAGATTAAAATACTAAGAGAGGTTCTTAATGAAGAGGGGCTTCTAACCTTCTATTTTGGTCAAGTGCAATCCAAACGATTGTATGGAATAACAATTTGGGGATGTTCTACAAGTAGACACGATGTTTTTTTAGCTCAAAAACGAATATTAGGGGCTCTTGCAAATAAGCCACCAACATTTTCGTGTAGAGCTTTATTTAAGCAATTCAATATACTAGCAGTTGTGGGATTATATATTCAGCAATTGCTGATACATATTCACAAAAATAAAGAAAACTTCATGAACAAATCAGATATACATAATTATAATACGAGAAATAAAGGTGAAATCTATATTCAAACTGCAAGACTTACACTTTCAGCAAAGTCATTTAATTATCAAGGATCCCATCTTTATAATGCTTTACCTACTGATTTGAAAAACATTACTTCCCTTAATTTTTTTAAGGGGAAGGTAAATCGAATACTGCTTGATATAACTCCTTATACTTTAGAGGAGTTTTATGATCATTTTAAAAACTAGAACTATGTCTTCTCATTGAATAGTTTTTATTATTTTTTATTGTTGTATAGAACTATGTCTTCTCATTGACTATTTTTTATTATTTTCTATTGTTGTATTGAATATGTAAATTGTTGACCTGTCCAATGGCCATTTGGTTTGAAAAAGCCGTTAACAATGAAGAACAGGAACATTTCACTTGTAACTTAACTAAGTATGCTTTTGCTCTTAAGGCCTAGAAGTAAATTGTATTTCAAATTGAATGGCACTGTAAGACCGGTGATAAAACTTGATTTGTAAATTAAACTTTGTTTTGAATTTAAAATGGCACTCTAAGGCCGATGTATTTGTTGTGAGTCTACATAAAGACTGTATTGTGTGAGTGCATATACGAACTGAATATTATTTTGTAACAAGCTATTGAACTTCGATGCGGAGATGAATTGCTTGCATCTGGTATTTTAAACGGTTGGTTTTTTGCACATGTTGATTTTTCAACACCATGTTAACAACAATAACAGGGAAAGCAAATAAAGATGACAGATTTATTTTATAATTTATTTAATAACGATAAAAATTAAAAAAGTAACAACATAAATCTAAGTCTAAATCAGTCTTCAAAATGCGTCTGTTCTTCAAATTGATTTTCGTAGTGTCCTTTCAATCTTAAATTGCTAGGATCGAAAGGACTTCGCAGGTATAAGGTAGCAGGATATTTCTTATTTCTTACTTCAATTTGGTAGCTGCCTCGTTTCAGAAATTCGTCATCTATAACTTTACCTTGAGGATGTTCAACATATCTAAAAAATTATATTATAAATTGTTTTAGAGGATTATCAAGAAGGGTTTCAAAATTATTTCGAGAGGAACACAATCATGTTCAGTTTTTTAAATACAATACAAACCTGTCCGTTTAATTTTAATTGATGTATTTATTATATCGGAAGCTTCCTAATTGATCTGTTTGTACAAATCTACTTACCCTACACCAATGCTACTATCCAAGCTGAATCCATAGTCTCCTCTTCTCAAAAATCCAACAATTCTATCGTCTCGCCAAATGGTTTCATATCCGTATAGCGCTACGGGTTCCTCTAAAGTGAAAAATACTCTCTTTTTTGTAACACCATCTTGTTTGAATTTTTCTACAGATTGTTTTCCTAAGTATTGACCGTCCTTTCTACAAAACTTTCCTAAACCAGCTTCGATGGGATTGTCATCGATTCTAAGGTCGGCGTTCAATAGATGATACCCTAAAAATCAAAGTAATGGTTTTATGTAGTACTAGAACTGGCCTAGTAGGCGCTAAGCTAAGACACCGAGATTATAGAACTGTTTTTCAAAATAAACAACATTGCAAAGGTACAGCGATTTAATGAAGAAGTCTTGAACCGCTAAAATTGTTTGTGAGGTTAATGAAGAAATCTTGAAGTGCTAAAATTGTTTTTTTTTTTTCAAAAATATCTCAGTTTCTCTTGGGAGGATAATTTTGCATCTACTCAACGCGCTCTACAAGATGATATAAACGCAAATGAGGAAATCGGAAACTTTGCGATAAGGATTTTTCAAAATTTTTAAGTCGTTTTTGAGGCAGTATATTTTATTTCTTCGTTTACTTACCTTTTTCCAAACTAAGAGCTTCCAAAGCTCTAAAACCAGCGTGTTTGAGATCAAAACCTCGACCAGCTTCCATTAACCTATTATAAACTGGTACACAAGATGCTAAGGGAATGTGAATTTCATAACCTAATTCACCTATATAACTTATTCTTAGTGCCCTGCAGGTGTGTCCTGCGATTTTAAGAAGCTTTGACATTCCATAAGGAAACTTTTCATCTGTAATCGGGAATTCTGTCATAGATTGCAATAATTCACCACTAAAAAATATATAAAATTGAAAAATAATTAAATGGCATATTAAAATTAACCAATAATTAATGGAATCATCCAATTTATACATCAGTTAATTTAAAAATGTGAGGATACGATGATTCTAAACTGGTAATGAAAAATTGTGGTGGAGCGTCGAAAAGAGTATAACAAAAACAATGGGTAGTGGTATTTCACGGTTCTGCGGTTACTTTTTTGAGATGCGACGTGTTCTATCTACATATTTTTTTAAATACAGTTTACATATCGACAGTCATACTTCAAAACCACCTAAATCGCATTTTTATAAAAAAATCATAAAATATTTGAAGTCAGAAATGTCTACCAAAATTTTAAAAGTCGATTCTCGCGTTTAAGAACCCAAAAAATAATTTAAGTGAAGACAATAGCTGAAAATCACATAATTACAAGTACAAAAAATATGCAGCTACTAAAAGAAAATAAAGAAATACTTAAAATATTTTTAAAAATCTTCTCATTCTCCTATAAAATTGCTCTAAACATGGTTTTAAAATCTGATTGTTGATGTAGAATTCAAAATTACTAAAAAATTTGAATGTCGTACCTCTTGGGTCCTTGCAGCGAAAGAATGCCTATCCTGTTGGTCATTTCAGTTACCAAAGACTTGAAATTTTTCCTATAAAGTTGTTTTCTAAAATGAGCTTTTGTTTGATATCCAGATTTTGCACCAGCAACAATATAATAACCTTTTCCCTAAAAGAAAACAAATTTTTTATAAACTGAGGTTCATAAGTTTAAAGGTAACAAACGTTAAATATTTTATTAATTTAGAAAATTAATGAAACAAGGAAAAATCTTCCGACTGAATTAATATATAGAAGAAATACTAATTCCATTAAGTGAAGTAGCCAAAGAAATTAAAGAAAAAAATATTTCTAAAAAACATCGGGATACTATTTAATCAAAGGTAATACCACGAGACCTCCAAATTTTATCTATAAAATTTTTGGTTTTCACGAAAACGTCTTTATTTGGAAAAACCACGAAAACAAACTGATTGATAAAATCAGTTTGTCTGAGTGGTTTTGCCTTTTGAGTATGGAGACCAAAAATTTAATCTATAAAATTTGAGAAGCCGTGTGGTATTTGGAAGGTTATTTTTTTGAATCATTTTGTATTAAAAACAGAGAATATAGTCATTTATGCAAAAGACACTTTACACACAAATGTTCACTATTTTCTTTATCAAATTAAATTGAAACATCAAAAAATATTGAGCTGTTATAGTTTTAAATACAGGGCCACCAAGGCATAAGTGATTGCGTTTGGCTTAATTCGGATATAGAGTTTGACATTTGCCAGTTTTAAAGAGATTTATGGATTTTTAAGTTTTGGGTATTCAAAAACTGATGTTGTGTGTGTGAATAAACGAATAAACAGGTTAATTTACAAATAAATTTTGAAATTTGTATATTAACATAGATTTGCAATACATTTTACATTTTACATAATAATAATTAATAATGCTAAATAAAAGTTGTTAAATGTTTATATTTGACATTTCAAAAAAAGACAATTACGAAGAAGCGGTTTTATGAGTATAAAACACAATGATTGGTTAGGATCCTGAGCTCTTATTTGCTGAAACCACAAAATCTGACTGTTTTGACAGATGAAAAAAATAATCAGTTTTACACTTTGATATTTCGCTATTTTACTGAAGTGATTTCATTTCACAAAGTTTTTTTCTAATTTTAACTGTTTTAATATTCATATTACTAATTTTAACTGTTTTAATATTCATATTACTAATCTGAATCTTACTTTAAATATCGGTCCCACCAATGTTCCTTGACCTTCTTCTAATGGTATAACTGTAACATCGGCTTCAACACAACCTCTAGAGTTTAGTGAACAGGTATAAATAATACTTCCTGGTTCTTTATCTACATTAGCAGTAAATAGCCAATCGGCGGCTTCAACTGCGTCAGGTCCTGCTAGATACATTTTTGCATAACTGGTTAAGTTGAATAAAGCAACATTGTTTCTAGCTGCTAATGCTTCTTCTTTCATCTGCAAATAATGTTAAAAATCGCAATCAAAATATTGTTTAACATATCGGATAAGTTTAAAATACTTTTTTTACCTACCAAGTCGTGATGTTTAGAAAATTCAAAAGTAAGATCTTCTTCCATCTCTTTTTCATATCGCTTGTCTTCGTTGTCTCTGTGATCATAATATCCATACCAATCATAAGCTCTAACAGGTGCTGTTCTGTCCTTAATGAAATATGCAGGTCGTTCCCATCCAAGAGCCTCCTCCATTACGGCACCGCTTGCTACAAGTGCCTAAAAATAGAAAATAACAAATGAGAAAAGTTTTTCAACTAAGAAATTCACAATAATTAAGGTGTTAAAGTACAAAAAGTCAAGAAAAATATTTGTTAAAAAACCTGTTAAAAATTACACAACAGACAACTACTATAGTGGAAAATAAAGAAAATAACGACCACTGCTGCATTTGTGGTGAATTTAGAACCAATGAAGTTTGGTGGCGCTGTCGTTCCTGCGGAGTATGGGCGCATTCTAAGTGTGCACTGTCGCTGAAAAAGCGTCAGATGATATTTGTGACAATTGTTTTTGTTAAACACGTGTTTCTTATGTGTAATATAATTAATTGAACATTAATCTGTTGCCTTAGTCGATGTTACCCGATTGATCGATTTTACCCAACATAAACAAAATCAATCACAGAAGAATGTCCTAGAATAGCCTACAAGGGGACATCCGAAGATTTCCTGATGGCGACGTCCAGATCAATCGCATATATAAACTCTTTAAGTATATATTTATAAAAATTTAATGTGTCTTGTGCCATACGCTAAATAAATAATATGGAATATAAGTGATTTTTACTATGTTTGAAGGAGGCTATGAGCGATTTGAATTTTCTTCTCTAGATACTTTAATATCTCGGTAAAGTTCGCGGTCTATAAACTTAGCTTATTATCTTACTTCATGAAATTGATCGATTCTATGGTTTCGTCCAGCTAGCGGTTGATCATGAGTAAAAGTAATTCCGTATGTTTTAGCATAACCTTCGTGACTCCTTTCCAAAACCCAAGCTCTATCTTGCCGTTGGATAGGGGTAAATCTACGAATATCGTAAGCATAGACTGGTATTTCAGGCCGACCTTGAGCTATCCAACTAGCAATTGTTTCTCCAGCACCTCCACTGAGCTGAACTCCAAGTGAATTGAAGGCATTGCAATGGAAAAGACCTTGAAATTAAAAAAAAGAAAACTGTAGAAAAATGTTTTCAATTTGTAAATAAATTTATACTTATTACTTTAAATAAATATATAAATTTTTATCTTACCTACACATTTGGGATCTTCTCCCATTATAGGTTTATGGTCTGGAGTGAATGATTCTGGTCCGCAGATGTCGGACTTGATGCCGGCTTTCTCAAAGGAGGGGCAAAGTTCGACAGCACGTTTCCAGTGCTGGTCAAAGACGCTTTTATCCAATTCGTATAGATGGAATTTGTCTTCTGGTAACTAAGTGCAAAAATTTAAATTAGATTTACTATTATACACCTATTCAGTCTTGTTTTAAAGCATAAAATGTAAACTAAAACATTATTTCATTTGGAAATAGTTCTATAGAATCTGGCGTCTCTCTGCAAAACCACTTAAATGAAGTCCAAATATGGCTGAAGCAATGGCCAATCAATGTAAATACAGTAAAATCGTGCCAAATTACATTTAGGTACAACCAGAAGAACGGACTATCCTAAATGATGCTCATATTCCTGTAAAAGATAAAGACAAATACCTGAGACTCCACCTGGATAAAAATCTAACCTGGAAAGCACATATGAAAGCAAAAAGACAATAATTGGATTTGAACATAAGAAATATGTCATGGTTAATAAGCCGTAAGTCAAAACTCTCTCTAAGAAATAAACTAAACATATATAAATGTATCGAATATAATGGTATCGAACTGTGGGACTGTAGCAAGCCCTCTTATACCAAAATCCTGCAGACCTTCAAGTCTAAGACGCTTAGGATGATCATAGCAGCACCATGGTACGTCTCCAACAGAAGCATCCGTATTGACCTCAATGTACCCTTCATAAATGATGTCATCAATACCTACTCAAACAAATACAAAAACCGAAACACGAACCACAGTAATCAACTCGTAAAAGAACTCTTCCACCCACCACTTGAAAATAGAAGACAAAAGAAAATGAAGATCTCAACAGATGATTCCAGAGAGGTGTCAATGACTCACGCTAACATATTTTAGACCATTTACTTATTACTATCTCAAGCAGATTGCAAATAAATAAAGAAAAAAGAAATTTGGAAATAGCTCACTTATTTATTGGAAACAGAGTATATCTATACAAATATTAAAAATATACATTAAAAAACATACTTACATCTTTAAGTAAAACAGGATTTGGTTCGTACCCTCCAAAAATAATAGAATCCCCTTGTGGTCTAAAATACAGTCCCCCATCGTGGTCTCTAATACAGGGTGTTCCTTTTGACTCTGGTACACTACCTGTTACAACGTAGGCATGTTTGATAGGAGTTAGAGGAAGATCTAATCCTACCATTTGGGTTAATTCTCTAGACCATACTCCACCAGCGTTTACTATGACGTTGGTTTTAATGGTACCTTTTGTTGTTTGGATACCAATAATTTTTTTTTCATTATTTGGCGTCGGGTCTGTGAGAATTTTAGTGACAGTTGTGTCTTCGAAAATCTATACAACAGAATCAACAGATTAATTTATTAAGTAAGTAGAAGTTAAATTAAAACAAAAACCAGTACGAAAAAAAAATAAAAACATGCAGACCACTACACCAGTGTCTTCTTTATGACAGTAGAGATATTATATATTTTTTGGAATCCACTCGCCATTCCCTTTCATTTGATATCATATTCAATAAATAATAAAGTTTCAGTTGTCAATAATTTGCATTTAACGACCTCACGCGCGTCATAAAGATGAATCGATAGACACATCATTTGTCAAAATCAGTTCAGTAGACAATTTTTCCTTACCTGACCTCCTCTAGACTTTGCTCCTTTAACCAAGGCGTTACAATACATAGAAGGATCACAGTAACCATCAGAAGGGGACCACAGAGCTCCATAAAAAGATTTTGGGTCCAAAATGGATGATAGCTTTTGAGCCTCAGTTGGGGAAATTATGTGACTTTCTAGGTTGAGATAGTGCCCGAGAGTGTGAAAACGTTTGTACTCTTCGAGCCTTTCCTGAAAAAAAATTTAAACATTATTACTTACTAGCTTCTAACTTTTGTTTTCTATACCCAGCCATCTTGTGAAGGATCTCATTTCAAAATTATCTAAGGCAGAAATAGCATCCGCTACTATTGTAATATTTTGGTAACATATAATTAACAATAAATAGTAGAGTTCATCTTAAGTTTAAGAAGCTGCATCAGAAATATTGGAAACAAATGATATCACAAACACTGACATGATAAAACAAGAATAAACGCATATGAGGCAGAGGTTTGGGGTGTTTTTAGAATGTCAGTTGAATGATCAATTAAGAAAATTTTAAGAAAATACCTTAAACAGCGAGGTTTTAAACACTCTTTTGTCAAATCTCTAGCTAGGTTCATTTTGACTGTTCAAATGCATCTAATAAATGACATTTCTCTTATACTAACCGGAGTTCTAGCGATAAAAATTCCACCATTATTAGTCCAACCAGGATTTATTCCGGTCTCTTCTTCTAATCCTGCAAGAAGTTCTCTAGTTTTCTTCAACATAAGATCATCTACGTCTGAAGCACGTAAACTCCAAACTAGTGATCCACTGTGCCATGTCGTTCCACTCGTTAGTTTATGTTTTTCTAGTAAAATTGCATTTATTCCTCGTTTTGTTAGATGATAGAGGGCGCTGCAGCCTATAACTCCTCCTCCTGAGAAAAATTTAGAGTGTATTAGCAGAATCTGTTACACAAATTGAAAGAGGTAAATTAAAAATATAATTAACTTGTAGTATTTTATTTAACACAGCTTTTTTTATTTTGTAAACGTCAAAGAAACGTATTAAAAGGATGAAATTATCAAGCTAAGCTTTTGCTGTATTTTGCTGCTGAATGAGATAATATGGGACTAATTTTTCTTATATACTAGTTTATTTATAATTTAATAGTCTTTGAAACATTTGTTACTTATTATTTGAAATGGTTAAAGTCAATGTTGTACACAAGTTATGTTGATCAAAGTGTATTTGTTTGTATTTATCCAAAGTAACTGGAAGAATCTACAAAAAAACAGCAGAAATAGAAATGACAAACTAGATGGTTCGCCCTAATACAAAATCATTTCGTTTTCAAATATATGAATTACTTATTAATTAAATTTATATATTATAAACAACTATATTTTAAAATAAAAGACAAGTTCTTGCAAGAAGTAAAAGAGTAAAAAGGTGAAAAGGAATCAACGATATGACACATTGCAATTATTTTGTAAAAAGTTGAAAGTAACTAAAAATTTAATCAAATTAACAGATAGAAATCAAATTAAATGCCTCCATTTGGCATTTGGCAGACATGGAGCACTTTTAAGAAAAGTATCTGTCTTTAAACTGTCAGAATCACACCCAAATCTAATAATTTTTCAGTCCGTCCTTAATATGTCCTAGTAAACAATCGCAAATGCATCGAATACTGGGTCACTTCGAACGTTCCTCAAGGCAGTAACCTTGGACCCCTTATTCAATGCTTTATATAAATTTAGTTTAAGCTGACATTTTAAGTTTTGAAACTATTGTTCTGAAATTTCTTCTTTTAGTTTAAGTTGTATGAAAATTTAAATTTAAACTGTTTTTTCTAATTTTATAATTTTGCAGCCTCTTCCTGTTTCTTAACACACTTTTATTTGATAAATATAAATAGTCCATCCACAATATCACGCATCCGGAAATTGAACAAAAGTTCATTTATTGACCTGGTGATAAGCTATTTTTATTTTCTTATTTGCCAAAGTCTAATAACACCCGCCCTTAAAATAACGCGATCCGATATCTAAGTAAATAATAGATTAAAAAGGCAAATTTATTTTTAACGCGATTAACAAATGTTTACAAAGATAATTTTTCTTATAACAACATCAATTTAGAAGTTGATTAAGTTGTTTGTCGTCAATTTCTAATCATTTGATATAATTAAAAACTGCGATAAGAATTTGAAAATGGTACTTTGCACATACCACGATATACACCTCTCCATCGATTACCAGGAATTTATATAACACAAAAGTAATATACATATATATTAGATATATTTCTAGTCTGGTTAAACTCAATTATTATTCTTTTGAGTATTCAAGGTGTCCCAAATGTATAACTCGCGTAGTATGGGTTAAAAGTTCAATAGCAAGTACATTCCTTCGGCCTACTCAATCACCGGATTGTTTTTTGTGAGGACAAATTTATAGGACCTAATATTAGGTATATCTTAGTCTTCATGAACAACATATACAAGTTTGCTTTTTTGAAACAAAATTGATATATTTTTCTCCTGTTGTTATTTTTTAAAACCTCAACTGTCTCTTATACGAACCTAGAAACGTCTCTCAAATTATGACGCTATCAATATTAAAGGTAAAGGTTTTGAAATACAGGCTTTTCTCAGCAACGGTATATTTTTTTTGAAATTTTCTTTACGAGGTTATAGGGAAAGGTTGTCTCCATGCTTATATTTAAATATGTCATAAGGCCTACTATAATTTTTAATACCCACTCGATAATTGTCAATGTTTAACCAAAAAATTCATATTTTTCTGGACAATTTCTAAACTTCTCACATAGTTATAAGCATGTGTGGTTCCTTTATCTATAAAATAAAAAAAAATCAAGCAAAAAAGTACAATGCTGTCCAAAAAAACACTGTATTTCTAAACCCTTACAATGCCATTTTCGCGTATCCGCGGAGCAGAGCCATGTTTTAATTATCAAAGGTAACAACAATATACCTACATGAAGATACTTGGAAGCATAGAAGGTGTCAAGGCTTGAGGATCAAACCAATACTTTGAAAAATAAAAGAGATAATTAAAAAAGGTGAAATATATATTTTCTACGCTATTCTCTGTATTTTTTATTTTTTTTTTCAATCGCTGTTTTTCATAATAGTTTATTCTTATTTTATTGGTAATTGGTTTCTATTTGATTAAATATTAAATGAAAAAAATTCTAAATTTTGGCGAACGTTTTTTTTAGTTTTAATTAATTTCAAAAGTTTAGATAGCCATATCAATACTCATTTTCGTAATTAATGCTGACGTTAATTAATTTACTAATTATTTTTGGCCATTTTAGTCGTGTGTTTACAAAGATTTGATCTGATGGGTCAGGCGAGATCCACCCAATTATTTACGGGTATTCGTGATCTTCAAAATGTAATGTATTTTTATTTCTTTGAACTTGACTATACAAACAAATCATCTATTAATTAGTTTAAGCAGTGTAGGAATTGCCTGCCTACCTCATGATTTTTTAATTAAAAATTCAAGTAGTATATCGGAAAAACCATATTTAACAAAATGGCTTGATAATTCTATTCAATAATTTTTGTCTTTTTGAATGATTATATAATTTACCACAATATCGTTTCTATAAAATGTTTTGTGAAGCAAACAGATGTTAATTTAAGAATTACAATTTATTTCGCGCAATTTAAAAACAATCAGTATAATAACAAACAATTAAAAAACCTATAAAGATAAAACAACAAATAATTCAACAGTAATCTAGAGAACGAGATGAATTTAAAAACATTTCATTTAGAAAATAAATTTGTTGGTTAGATTTCAATTTTTCTCGGTAATAAATAGGCCGATTCTGACGTATTCTGCTTTTAAACCAAAGAAAGTTATGAAATACCGTTACAAATATAAATATGTAATTATAAATAAAGATAATATTGTCATTCAACCGCGTCAGTGGAATCCGTTTTCTTATTAAAATTTAAGGAAAATTCGAGAGAGGGGCGGATAAATTTTGTAAAAAACGGTCTATATAGCAAAAAGTAATAATAATAATACGTTAGAAGTCATATCTAAATATAGGTCGACAGTTCAACACATACATTGACGTAAGTCCCGATAAAAAATTAATTAAGAAATACTGTCAAATATGAAAAATATGGTACCCTTATAATTAATGTCTAAAAACCTAAATATACACTGTGATCTTTAAAATGACGTTCGAATTTATATCAGCAAAAGAGGCATTCAAGGAGCTGTCTGAATATGCAAACATTCTTTGATTAGTATAAAGATTCGGATACCTTTTGAAGACACAATATTCTCAAATTATGAAAATATTAAATTACCACGAAGCCCTAATTTATTTACTGGTGATTTCATATTACATACAAAATGCCTTATTGGTTAAAAAAAACTTATTTTATTATTTTTGGTACTAAAAACATAGATTTTCGTTTGTATAATATTAATCTTCAAGAAGTAGAAACAGCTACTTAACCTTTGATTCTAAACTTATGTGGAATGTCCACATCATAAACCTAGTCAGAATAGTCAGATCTAGTGATATCAAATCAAAATAAAATCGGAACCAGAGGCAAAACTTCTCCTATAATATTTGCTGTAATTATCCTAGTCCCAAAAGTGCCTTGTATAAGCCAAATTCTATTTTTTATCAAAATATCAATAATGCTAGAGCTGTGAGGAAGTTGAAATTGACGGAAAATCGTTAAAATGCTAAAATTTCACCTTCATCATCAGACAAAAAGTTTCTAGAAAGTCGAAGAATGCAAGAAATATTCAAAATATACATATAACTATAAAAATATCCAGATTGTGTGTACGGTGCCAGATAAGTGTACAGTTGGACCCAAAAAAGTAATTTAATGCAATTGCCTTCGAGATCAAGTTGAAAGACTACGAAGACGAAACTTTAGTATTTAGTAAGAGAATTTTGAAAAATCTTGTCAAGATAGTACAGTGGCTATGGTATACCAGAAATTTGGAGAAGGATTAAGGTAAACAAAAATAAAAAAAGGTAAACAGTGGGTTGTCAAAAATATCAAGAGGGAAAAAAATCTCTGAAGATGTCAAAGAATCTAAAAACGTCCTTAACATTAGATATAAATAAAACAATAATTTATGGTGGAATGCCCAAAATACAACCAAGAGAGAAGCAACTACCATTAGATACCACAAAATATCCAGCTCTAGGACCTAATTGTACGTTTAGAAACATTATAAACTACCTAAAAGCTATTCGTATTGTAAATATTTAGAAAAAAAACTGTAATATTTTGCCTCTTGCTAATAACCCCCTGGGTTGATGCAAATTATTAAATAAAAAAAAGCAAAACAATGGAGTTTTATAAAAATAAAACAGAATCATATAAGTTCATAAAATCTTTCACATACATCAATATTTCCTACGTTATTAAATAATAACCCCGGAGGTTACTGGTTAAAAAATAAAAAAAAAGGAAATAATCTACAAATATAATTTTATGGCACACTGGAGCATTAATCTGCAAATTAATTAAAAAATAGTGAAACACGAGAGAATAGTTGAAAGTGCAACAATTTAATTTATTTTTAATTTAATGTAGAAATAACAATAATATGTATTATATAATCATACCGTGTAATTTATTATCCATATCTTATTTACTTCCACGACTTTTAGTTTATCATATGTTTTAACCCATGCTTTATCTCAAATTTATTCGCATTTTATGAAATTTTAATAAAAAATGAATTATACATTATTTAATTTTCTTGTCTTTTTACGGTGTAGGTAAATTTTAATTTTTTTCCACTAACAAAATGTTAATTTTTATCCATAAATACAGACCGAAATTTATAGTTTAAAAAACATCCATACCTGCATAATTTTATGTCCACAATTGAACTGGTTTTGATTACAAAACTATTTTTTAAAGTTCGACACAGATTTACTTACTTATGCCAAAATACCAAATATCTATTCTAAACGATTTTTCTCGCTGTTACTGCCTCGAAACGAAATTATTTTAAAGTGGGCAACTCTCCCCTAGGAAACTAAAGTACTTACCTATAACAACAACATCCGCCTGTTGAGGCAGACCCGCATCACTACTAAAATACTTTTTATTTACATTTTTTATATTAGTTTGACTCCTGACAATACTGCAAATTTTAGTTCTTAACATTATGTCTACTTATACTTGCACTAGTTTTGATTTAAAGCGTATGTAATGCACGAATTGATTCTTCATTCAATTAACATTGGTAAGTGGTATTAATTGGCTTGTTATTCTGTATATCCAACAGCGTTGACCTCTTGGTATCTTTTAAACATCCATTGGTGATAACTTTCAGATATCAGCTACGAAATGTACACAGCGAAAACAAATTTAAATTATATAAGTAAATATAAATAACTGTAGTACGGTCAAACAATAAATACATTTTGAAGAATTAAACGTATTTGCTTAAAACCAACAAAATTAAAATCTCTGATAAATATATAAACAAAAAAAATAAAAAACCTTTATTTAAAATGTAAACGAAATACTTTTTACACCGGATATTCTGTACATGTTTAAACGATATCCTTACATCGAAAATCGTTTTTCCTTAAACAAGGTTTTCTCCAGTATTTGCTAATTTCTTTTTCAGCCATATTAGCTCCCAAGTTATACTTGGTCGTCATCAATTTGTAACCTTGTGGTGTTTCTTACTGATGGTTCTTCCTTTCTGTAGTAGAAAATCCACTACAACTTAACTCAATTTTCTCTTCTTTTATTTATAACGACTAAAGTACCTCTATTTCTTACATTTTTACTTTGCCATATTTATCTCCAAAATTTATTGTTTTATCGTTTACCGAACTACCAATTTGAACTACACCATCAGCAGCTCCTTCTAAATATCCTTAGAAATATCATCTAAAACTAAGGATAATAAGAACGAACGCAAAGATACCTGGAACAATTCTACCTTTTTTGTTTCTCAAGTTATCGTTCAACTTCACCTATCTCTGATTCTAAGCATCGTCCAACAAATTATTTTCCTAGGACCACTCTAAATTTCTCTATAACCTGACAATAATAATGTTCCTCGGTCATATTTCTTACATCAGTTGATCATTATAAATTATAAAAACCAAGAAAACATCTATTATTTTAAACAATACTTTCTGAAGAATATAAACTTTCTAGTTCTTCGTTTTTCCGAATTTATTGAAATAATAACTGGTTCAATATTTCTCAGAATAATAGGTAATAATAATAAAAAAAATAAATTTCTTTTTCATCTGATGAAATTATTTATCTGTGTTTCTGATATAATTTGTCCAGTATTTTTGCCCTCTTTGGCTAAGTGTCGTTACATCAGAAGCATAGACATAGATCAGAAGATATACATCTGCTTTTACAATTTCCTCATTATATTAACGTCCTACGTCTGACCAATACCATTTTATAAGGATATTATTATTATATATATTATCCATATACAATACCAATACTATTTCTATAGAATTATAGTGAAAGTGATATTCTATGACCGTGTTCTTTCAAGATAGTAAATTTTCTTTGGTAAATGTAAATGAAGAATCCTTTATTGGTGACCTTAGAGATCGTAGCTGATTAAACAAATGCACTAATAAATAAAAGTACAAGTCATAGTTGAAGAGCCGTCTACTATGGTCTATTTTTATGAATGAGAGAGTAATAAAACAGCATTTCTAATGCAAAACTTAGTACGGTCATTTTAAATATTTTTACGGAATAATCTAAATATTTCCTAAAATTGTCATAAATGTACCTGAGCTAATACAAGTTTTGGGTTTTTTATTGGTCTTTTATAACCATAAGCTGTACAGAACAATAGAAAAAGGTTTGGACAGGCCAAAAGCCCTGTGTATTAAAGATAACATAGCCGTATCTTAAGATTATTTTCAATAAGTACCTATTTGCCAATTTTGTTTTATTTTAATTCCAAGAATTTCTTACAGTAATCGAATTATAAGTAGATAAATCCCTTACCAACAAATTTCACCGAACATGCGATTGTAGGTTTTCCATTTAGTAAGGAGGTCCAGTTGTGTATTCTTGACAGCTTACTAAATGTCGTTTAGTTGCAACATGCAAGGTGCAGTGTGCAGTCTATTGTGAATTCTAGTGTGATCATGGAAAGTTTGGAAGTACCGCGTAAACGACAAAAAATCGGTCCTTTAACAGTTAATGAAAAAACATTAATATTTAATTGTTTTAAATCATTTACAGACAAACATTTATGTAAAAGTGTTGATGACACAGTGGAATTAGTTAGTAGTACGCTTGGTGTTGGGAAATCTACGATTTACAGAGTTGTTAAAGAAGAGAAATGTGGCGAGTTTCAAACAGCACGTAAAGCTCCAGGAAAACCAAAATTTCAAATAGAAAATCATTTGAAAGAAAGACTTCGAAGGAAAGTGCATGCGTTCTTCTTTAGAAAAGAATTTCCGACAGTAGACAAAGTTCTTGCCACGGTTCGAGATGATAAGGATTACCCTGAAATGAGTCGAAGCACACTATGGAAACTTTTAAAAGAAATAGGTTTTCTATGGAAAAAGCATTCCAGAAAGTCTATTTTAATAGAAAGAAGCGATATTGTAGTATGGAAAAGAAATTACCTAAGGACTATAAAAGAAATGAGAAACCAAAGAAGAAATATATTTTATTTAGATGAAACATGGATCAACGAGGGACATACACCAAATAAATTTTGGCAAGATGAAACTGTTACAAGTCGAAGACAGGCTTTTTTAAATAATTTATCTACTGGTTTAAATCCACCATCAGGAAAGGGGCGCAGACTGATAATAGTACACATCGGTAGTTCAAACGGTTTTGTTAAAGGTGGTTTATTGACTTTTGAATCTACTCGTACCGGTGACTACCACGAGGACATGAATGCTGATGTCTTTAAAGAGTGGTTCGAACAAATGATAGATCTTCTTCCTCAGAACTGTATAATAGTAATGGATAATGCAAGTTATCACTCGAGACTTACAGAAAAAATGCCCACAACCAAGTGGTTAAAAAAAGATTTACAGAATTGGCTAAATTCAAAAAATATTAAGTTCCATCCCGGTTCTGTGAGAAGAGAACTGTATCATTTGTGTTCCCTTCATAAAGAGAAATTAAAAAAATATGAAATTGATGAAATTGCAAAAAATCGTGGGATGACGGTGGTTAGATCACCACCATATCATTGCGAAGTAAACCCGATTGAACTGATATGGGCACAGATAAAGGGAGAAGTTTCAAGAAAAAATAATTCTTTTAAAATGAGTGATGTTAAACAGTTGTTTTTGGAGGCTGTAAATAATGTGAAGCCTGAAAACTGGGAAAAGGCAGTAAATCATACGATTAAAGAAGAAGAGAAAATGTGGAAGTTGGACAATATTACTGATGAAATGATCGAGCCACTCATTGTAAATATTGGTTGCGACAGTTCATCTTCTGATTTCGATTCTGATTTGGATTTGTAGGTAAGAAGTAGTTTTTATATTAAAATTATTATTTATGAACGTAACGTTGTTTAAAAGTCAAAGTTTAAACCCTTATACCTACATAACCCGTTTGACTCAATGTTCTTAACATACCTTGTGGAAAAATAAAATATTTTAGAAAAAATTGCACTTTTTTACCTTCAGCTGCTTAGAAGTTATAAGCAGGTTAATTAGGTGAAAATATAAGTGTACACCCGATATATTTATTATATTTATACAAAGGTTATTTCATACGAAAATACTCGAGGTATAACTTCACAAAATATTTTAACTGTCTACTAAAAGAAGTGGTACGCCTAATAATACTCTCTCATACATAAAAATAGACTATAGGTAAAGGATATGTTTCCAGCAAGGGCGGCTGCAGCCCCAGGGATTGGGGGGGGGGGGGGGGGGGGTCAACGTCGTCGGATGTTATAGGGCTATATATATATAAAAGTTCAATATTTTGGGTTTGTTGATATAAATGGACCTAGAATCTACAAAAAAAATTAAAATTTGGTTTACGCATATTGAATTTTGTATAAGAAACGATTGTCAACATCAAAATTACTGAAAAAAATGTTTGGGCAATTTTTAAGGAAAAAAGTGAGTTTTTTAGTATGTAAATGGACCTAGAATCTACAAAAAAAAATAAAAAAAAATATAATTTGGTTTACGCAGAACGAATTTTGTTTAAGAAACGATTGGCAATGTCAAAATTACCGAAAAGAAATGTTTGGGCCATTTTTGAGGGAAAAAATGAGTTTTTTGGGATATAAATGGACCTAGAATCTAAAAAAATCGAAAAAATTAAAATTTGATTTACGCAAAATGAATTTTGTATAAGAAACGATTAGCAATGTCAAAATTACCGAAAAAAAAATGTTTGGGCCATTTTTGAGGGAAAAAGTGGCTTTTTTTGGATATAAAATGGACCTAGAATCTAAAAAAAAAATCAAAAAAATTAAAATTTGGTTAACACAGAATGAATTTTGTATAAGAAACGATTGGCAATGTCAAAATTACCAAAAAAAATGTTTGGGCCATTTTTGAGGGAAAAACGTTTTTTAGGATATAAATGGACGTAGAAAATGAACCAAAAAAATTAAAATTTGGTTTGGTTTAATATCCTCTCATCGCCGGACTTTTGGGGTGGGGGCAATTGCCCCTACTGCCCCCCTTGGAACCGCCGTTGCTTTCCAGAGGTTTATATATGTTTCTGTAAGAATACTTTTATCTAAAATAGCACTAGAGATTATTAATTGTTATGGATAAATTAAGCTTAACTGGCTAGAGTTGGCTCAATATAACAATTTCGAAGTAAAGATAAAACAAGAAAACATTTACTCTATAAGAAGTCCTGGAAGATGTAAAATAAAGGCATAAAAATCCTAAATCATTTATTTTACAGAAATAACATTTTAATAATAAACTAATTAATGAACAAGATCCCAGTTTTGCAATCCAGACATTCGGAACTGCACTAAAACGATGGTGTAAGTCGTAACAATACTTATAATACCAAGAAGAGTTCTTCTTTCCATTACGAAAAAACTCGAAGCCGTTACTTTAGGTTCATATAACTTCGTCATCGATACTAATTTAATCAATTCTTCAGCTACTAACACGGATGGATCGTAAGCATCTTGTAGTGTATAACACATTTTTCTTATTTTGATTCCTTCAACCGAAGTAATGTCGCAACATAGTATAATATAAATGGTGCAACCCTAAAAATATATACACCGCTGCACATTGTGCTCTGTCATATATAGAAAGGGCCTATCACCAACAACTGCACATTTTGACGAATTTTATAACGTTTTTTTACTGATCTCAAAAACGCGTTCAAATATTTGACCGAATTTTGCTGAACGTTAGAATGGCGTAACTGAGCATTTTTTTGGCTAAGCCAAATTTTTCCACTTAGGTACACCAGTGGTGTAACCAAGTGATGACAAATTTTGAAAAGAAAACATGGTACGCCACTGGTTTTTTTTTTCGAAATATTTTTTTTTCTTTTAAGTAGTCATTTCTAAGTAAAAAAGGATCCTTGTCTTTTTTTTCGTCTGATGCATTGTTTTCAGGTAAAAAATAAAATTATATTTTTACATGCTCCTTTAGTATCAGTGTTATTATGGTATTATAATTTATAATAAATTCAAGGACACAGTAGAATCACAAAAATCATCACAAACTCGTTGATGGAGATGAGAAATGATGAAATGGCACCCAAAAACAACTTCACAAAGCCCTTCAGCGTTCAGCTGAGTTGAAAAGGTGAAGAAACAAACAACTTTCGGGAAGGAACATTGGTTTGGTATACTGATGGGTCAAAACCCCAAGTGGAACTGGAGCTGGAATATATGGTGAAACACCCAGATGCAATCTAAACATTGGGGAATTACGCATCAGTATTTCAAGCAGAAGTACATGATATAGAGCTTTGTTTGAGGGAGAATATTGACAGGGGGTATAGAGGGAAAACAATCCTCATTTACTCTGACAGTCAAGCGGCCCTAGAGGCCTTATCATGTAACAAAATCAGATCAAAATTGATCTGGAACTGCCTACAAACGGTGCTCGTTCTGGCCAACCAGAATAAGGTAACACTTAGATTCCCAGAGCATAAAGGGATAAAAGGCAACGAGGAAGCAGACGCCCTAGCAAGGAAAGCCTCTGCGACTGTTTTTACTGGTCCTGAACCAGCGTTTGGCATTCCTAAATCCTCGGTACGACTCTCGCTGACTAGGTGGATGTTAAAAGAACACCGGTCACGCTGGGATCTCGTGCCGGGCCAACAAAACAGTAAACGAATGGTTAAAGCGCCATCAAAAGTACTGACAGGTGATATTATGAATCTAAGCAGAAATCAAATAAGGCATGTCACGGGACTAATAACCGGACATTGTTACATTAGGGAACACCAACATAAAATGGGCATCTTTCAAGATGAACCCATATCTAGACTATGCAATGAGGATAAAACAGCCTCTCATATCATACTAGAGACACTCACGCACTGGAGGTATAACCTACTGGGGCCGGTAAACCACAGGAGGACTTTCCAAAAGAATATCTGGTGAAAAGGCTACTCAGCCCGATAAAAAGGTAACAAACCTCTTCACCTGAACATAACGATGTAACTGACATAGTACAATAAGTCTTAAGGCTGCAGTATTGAGGCATTTATAAACCTCAGTCAGGTACATCTTCTTAATCAGTCAATCAATCAATCAAATTATAATAAATTCATTTAACGTCGAATTTAAGTAAAATTTTATGTATCTGTAAACTGTAAACGTTTCTGTCTGAAAAAATGCCCAGTTATGCCATTCTAACGTTCAGCAAATTTCGGTCAAATATTTGAACGCGTTTTTGAGATAAGTCATCAGAAATTATTTAAAATGAAAGAACTGGGAACCTACGGTATTAATAAAGTCTCTTTTAACAGAAAATTATACCGCTGATAAAAATTAATATTAAATTAACAAATAAAAACAGCTAGCCGAAATCATGTTAAATTAAAAAAAACTATTAAATTAAATGAAACATTAATAATAATTTTGTCATCCATGAAGTAACGGTATTTTTTTAACAATAAAAAACATACTCACCATACTAATAAAACAGATACCGATGCAAGATATAATTACTTTCCAGCCAAACGAAGTATCTAGAATACTTTTTAGTACCAAATTTACACAATTTAAAAGATCGATGATAGAATGTAGTACCATTAAACATAAAGTTAAACCAAAAATAGAATTAAATTTAGAAATAGTGTCTCCAAGATATCGGTAGTATTTTCCAATTTTTCGTATTTCTCTCAACAATAGTTCAGAATCTTTTTCAAATTTTATGATTTCATGTAACATTTTATTTAAATCTCTGTATCTGCTACGTATGATTAATAAAATTGTAGTCATTATCAGTACCAAGTACAAAGAGTAGTACATAGTGATAACGTTATTTCCATAGGTAAAGAAATATTTTGAACCTAATATACTAAAAAATATAATAAGTTTGTTTAAATAAATAGCAATAAAAAACACATGTGCAAAAGCAAGTCTGGTACATGGAGTAAGTACCTTAGACTTCTTGGTATAATTCTTGATTTCATTATCCAAAAAATTGAGCTTGCATAAGAGATCTCTCCAATTTCTCCTTTTTATAAATGCTGCAGATATAATCAAATATTCAATGGCAATTAATGGTAAAATATCCTTCAATGCAACCAGAAATCTTTGATACATGTGAGTGTACGATACATCTATAACTGTAAGTCCAAATATCCAGAGCGTTAGTAGACCAAGTCCAAAAACGAAGCAGCAAATTCTGTTTTCAAATGGTCTTGAAAAATTTTGAGTTGAAAAGTTATACCAAGGTGTGATTCCCAGTAGATTTCCAATTAAATAAGTGCATTTTAGCGATTGAATGTTTTTTCCGACAGAAAAAAGTGTTTTGTTCTCAGTCATTATGTGCACCCTTTTATTATGAATTATGTGGAATTACCTACAAAAGATAGGAGAGGTAGATATTCCGGCAAATATTTGCGTTTAATAATAGTTTTTTTTGTTGACTTTTATCACCTTTCCTATCTTTCATTAGTTAATTAAATAAAGGACCGGGCTTGATATGTTTTTTTATCAAAATATGTATAGCAGACAACAATAAAGTTGTTAGGAGTTATTTTTTTTTAAATAATAATAATAAGTGCTTTATTACAGAAAAACAATTGAAAAATTTATAAAGATGAGTTTCAAACTAAAGCCTAAAATATCAATAAGTGCCTTAGACAAAAAATAAATGTTACAATTTACATCTACATAAAAATTTACTAACAAAATGTACCTACAAATATAAAAAAATAGTAAAAGTTACAAATAAAATATATAAATCTGATAATTGTTTAGAAAAAAAAGACGTAACACTAGATTACTATCAATGTTTTTTTTATAACTATTTAGTGTTCAAAATAGATTTAGTTTTCAAAATGATTACTAACAATAGACCTATAAGTGTTTATTTATTTAATTTAATTATACATTAAACATTAAATACTTACAAAAAGATAGTAGAGTAATAAATTAGAATTATAAGATACTATGCACATAGGTGTATAACACCTGTGTGTGCAATATACATCTGAATTAATAATAAAGAACAGAGTGCACGAGTAAAAATATAAATATATGTGATGAGCGAATATAGATAAGGTTATTTACCGTTTATAATAATTTAGCAAGTTCTAGGAAGTTACAGCTTATAATTTTTTTGATCGCTTTAGAAAAAGTTTTTATGTTCTTAATTTGCTTGATATTTTCAGTCAAAGAGTTATATATGATAGGGCCTATTACAGAAATTAATCTTTTATTTCCATCATATTTTTTTGCTTTTGACTCCTGGTTCCTATAAAAACGATTTATAAAACTTTTATTTTTTAGTTTGAAATAGAACATACAGCTTGAGTGAAAGTACAATGATCTTACATTTAAAGTGGTCTCGTTATACATATAAGAGGGTTGTTGAAAACAAGCGATTTTTTTTATTAATTATTTTTAGAATATAGTTCTGTATTATATTTAGAGAATGAAGTGCATTGTCATACAATCCCCCCCACACAATTAGGCCATATCTAATTAAGGATTCAATCAGAGCAATGTATATCAAATGTAATAATTTTTTGTTAAGAATATTTCGAATTAAATAAAATTTGTATATAAGTTTTCTGATTTTATTAGTCAAGTACTGAACATGATGAGTCCATTTTAAATTTGTATCTATTAGAATACACAAATACTTCGTATTTTCTACTTCTTTAATAATAAATTCTGATTCGTCAACACAAATCTGTTTGAAATTTGGCCTGTTAGCATCAGTTAAGGAAAACGCTATGTATACAGTTTTTGATATATTCAACGACAACTTATTACGATCACGCCAATCTTTTATTTTATTTTATTTACTTTTTATTTTACCGCTTCCCAGGTTTTACCTTCAAACAATAAGACGGTATCATCTGCATAAGAAATTGAAATACCACTTATATCTAAGTTTAACAAAGAGTTTATATAGACGATGAAAAGAATAGGGCCAAGGACCGTTCCTTGTGGTACACCTATTTGAATTTTAACAGGATTACTAAATTCATTTCTTATTTTAACCATCTGTGTCCTCTCGTGAAGGTAATTTTCAAAAACTTTTGATACTATCTCTCGCACGCCATAATGCTCAAGAACATTTAGTAGTTGCTTGTGGGGGTGTGGGGAACAGTATCAAAAGCCTTCGCTAAGTCGATGAAAACACTAATATTTTTATTTTCGCTATCCAGGCTGTTTTTAATATTAGATATTAATTCATACAGGGCATCATGAGTGCTAATACCTTTTTGGAAACCAAACTGTTTGACATTTAGGATCCTTTTATCAATTAGATAGTCGTATAATCTATTTTTTAGACATTTTTCAAAATTTGTGATCAAACTGATTGGTCTGTAATTTGATATATCCTTTTTAGACCCTTTTTTAAAAACTGGATTTACTATTGATGTTTTAAATTCATTTGGTATCTTACCTGTTGTAAAGATTAGGTTTATGATGTGCCTTAGAGGCTCAAGGATGTATAAGTGGCAACTTTTCAACAATTTAGATGTTATTCCATCGATCCCTGGAGCACTGTTATTTTTCAGCTAGCTTATGTGGTTCATTTTTACTGATAGGATTTAGTGCCATTGAGTTCATTAGAGACGGGTATATTCTTTGAAAATCATTTAGAGGGCTGGTGATTTTGCTTACAGAGAAAAATAATTATTACAGTAGTTCGCCATTTCTTTGTCATTTAAAAATTTACTACTGTTGTTAAGCATATTTATATCATTGTTTGTTTTATTTTTTAAGTTCTCATTTGAAGCTTCTTTGACTATTTATATAGGTATCTACTTTTATGTTTTTTATCTTTATGTTCTATTGTTCTCTTCTATTGTTATATTTTTACCATAATTATCGATTTCATTGTATTTTATTTACTCATTTTGTCGTACTCTTATTTTATTGTTACATTTTTACTGTATTTTTTAAATTAATTCTGTTCTACCTCGTGTCTCAAATTGTCCATGCGAATCCATGTTAATTTTATAACCTACATTTTATTACATAACTTTATAATCTCCCCTATATCACACACAGTTTCTATGGTAGCGCCGTTTATTCACAAAATCCTTTCAAAAATATTTCAGACGAACAAACATTATTATTGTTAATAATTCACCTAATATACATAAACAAAACCAATTGAGACTTAAAAGTATTAACGTTTATAAAACTGCTTCAATAACAGTAGAATGTTTAAATAATTGGATCATTAGCTGCATACTATATGAGACGAAATACTTGAACACACCAATAGTTGACGCGAATTTTTCAAAGCGCATTAATTTTTTATTCTTCTTCCTGAATGCAATCCTGACGCAAAACGACTTTGAGATACACGCTTATCAAATGAAGTAAAAAAAGTTAAAAAAGCTTACAAACACCAAATATGAATAACAATTATCTGCTTTGATTAGCAATAATTAAAATGTAAAAAAAATATTTTGTGAGTAGCTGTTGGAAAACAATTAAATTTAATTACGCACGCTCATAGTCACAAACAATTCACAGTGACCGTGGGATCAAGGATCGGGCTGGTCCGCTATTATTCGGAATAGAGTTTCAGATTTTGAATAAAGCGCGAGGTCTGAACCAATAAAAACCGATAATTTGAATAGACATATAGTCGAAGCAACTTTTTTACATTGTAAATTGTTGTTATGGACATAATCTAATATGTGGAGTTTTGTTGCATTTTATTCCACCTCTTCAAAGTCTACGAGAACGAACAGAAAGCAGCAAATCCAGGTAACCTAATTATACAGTCCACTTTTGTTTTGTTAGTCAACTATTAAGGCGATTAGGGCTGGAACAGCTCAATTCCCGTCTAATCCCCGACAATAGTTGTTGAGGTGTACATTTTGTAATGCGATTTAACGAAAAAAACAAAACGGATGGGGATCAATTTAATAAAAATAATACTTCAACCAAAATGTAAATATTATATTTGTTAATATACTGAAAACAATCATAAACCTTAAATATAAATAAAACTTATACAGTAGATATAATAAATAGTTTTGTCATAAAAAAAACAGTTCCTAACAAGTATGGCTAAATGTGTAGTATTTACAGTCAGTGTTCTTTTTTAATGTTATTTCTAATCAAAAACTGTATAAGAGAACGTCGTTGTTGGGTAAAACGTCCAACATATTTAACTAAACTAAAATATAAAAGCCAATCCTGTACACTAAATAAAAATCAAATTGAACACATTAAAAAATTAAAATAAAATAAAATAATTAAATCTGTAATAAAGATAACCACATTACGCTCATGGTTACTTACAACTTAACAATTCACTTTGACTTGGCTAGTCATTAGCCAACTTTTAAGGTAATTAGGGCTGGAACAGCACAATTCCCGTCTAATCCCAGACGGTGGTTAAGCTGCAATGCAGGTGTAATAAAGTGAAGAATATTTGCTTTTGTAGCACTGCAAGTTTCATTTTCGATACAATTTTACTCAAACATAATATTTTCGTATACCTACATAATAGAGCAATGTGGGAAAACCATCCTCCTCTTCCTTACTGAAATTATCGTTTAAGGTCCCCCAAAAACAGTTTTTAGATTAGTAATTCATTAAAAAAACAAAGCTTCTAGATTATTGCGTTTAAAATTATCATTTTTAATCCTGTCTTTTATAACTGGGAGTATACAAACTGAGTAAAGCTTTTGATAAGTAAGTTTTAAATGCAAACAACTCTGATTCACGTCAGTGTAACAATACTAAGATACTTTTACTTTTGTTTAAAGTAAAACTAAAATTAAAATACCTTTAAATATTAAGAATAATTTTTATAAAATTCCAACTGCATCAAGAGAGCTAATTTATAATCACAGTAAGAAACTTTCGCTTATATTTGATAAAAAAAATGTCTTAATAACATTAATCTTTGGTTAAAAATATTTTTCAAAAGTATGTCAATTGTTAATTACAAAAATTAGATTAAAAAATTAACGGTAATTTATGAAACACAGCAGTTGCCTCTCTTTATAACATAAAATTATTCCTTTGAACCTAGTTTAACAGGATACCTGTATATTTTTAAAATAATTTATTATTCTGTAGCATTGGGATAATCTGTGTTCGTTTCTATAGTAGTTGAAGTAAAATCCAAAGCTTGATTGTGCCTTTTTCTTCTTCGAATATACGGTAACACTGCAGAGGAATTGTGATATTCGAAATTTCGATTATACTGTTTATTGAGCCTCTTAATAAACTCTTCTTTCAATAATCGAAGACACCTAAAAATCGGCAAATTGCTGAGCTACTCATGTATTTATTGTCGTTAATTAAACAGTCACAAAAATTTATAAATTAGTCTTCTGATAAATTAATAAAAGTACAAAAAAATATTAACATTTTTACATACAACCGTTTCAAAGTAAAATAAATAATGTGTAAAGTCTCAAAATAATTAAATTTCTAAAAAAAGATAAAAACATTGCGTACGCTCATGGTCATTTACAAGTTAACAATTCACAGTGACTGTGAGATAGGTCGGTCCGATATTATTCGTAATTGATTAACCCAAAGAGTTTCCGGTAATTTGAACAGAGCGCAAAGACTGAACAAATAAAAATTTAATTTTTAGACGTTATTGTATAAAGAAAAAACTTATTGACAAAGCCATGTAATAAGAGAAAAAAAAGTAGAAAAAAAGACTAAAATTTAAAAGCGAGCGAGGCGTGGAAGAAATGAATATTTATTTACTTACAGCCTATACACGTAAGAGGTTCTGAATCTTCCTAAATCGTAACTGGGTGTGTGAGGTTTGTGGATAATGAACACATCAGGTAAAACTATAAATTCATAGTTTTGGGCTTCTAATTCCATTATGTGAGATACCTTATTCCAACCAAAGCCGATAAATTTCTCGTCATATTCTACCACATCATTTCTAACTACTATGTATGGTTCGTAGTCAACTTCCCATTTTACCTATTAAATAAATAAGTAAATCTATCTTTTAAAAAAATATATATAAATCTTGAGCTAATGCAGATACTGTAAAATTAATATAATCGAATATAATTTTTTTTTTTATAAATTACTGCTAAAATAATTACTTAGAAATATTTGTTTACTGATTTAATCCAAGTTTAATTTTAGCGTAGAAATAGAAAAATGTTTAAAAAGATTTAATTCTAAAATTTTGTTGTACCTTGTAAGGTTTGGTGCTATTTTTCCAAATATTATACATTGTTGGTGTATGACCTGGAGCCCAGATCATGGACAAAAAAGGGATTATCGATTTATCGTTCAGTCCATCTAAAATTTGTTTCTTTTCAACTGGTAATTGAGTAACAAACTTATGAATCTCAAATGCAGGAACTATCAACGCCTAAAATAGATTAAAACAAATTTGTATTTGTTTATAACATATAAGTTTTTCCTGTTCTCAATCTTAACCAAAATGCACTCTTACTTATAAAATAAATAAAAAAATATATAAGAAATACATTTACCTTATTTTTTAGTGAACCATATACTGTAATGTGCTTTATTAACGTTTCATACAAATCTTTCGAGGGAAAAAAGTCAATGTCCGCCAAAAATACAAACTGAGTTTGTACATTCCTTAAACCTATGTTTCTCAAAATATTTATTGGGTAAACATCCTAAAAATAGAGATTTATAATAACTGTACTCTCTTCAAAAATTATCTGCATAAAGATAATTAACAGTCTCTCGAAAGGTGGAGAAACAGTCCCCCGATTGGTAAAGAAACGGTCCCTAGAATAGTTGGTGGACAAATGGTCTCTCGAATGGTGAAGAAACAGTCTCTAGAATGGTTAGTGGAAAAAACAGTCTCTCAAATGGTAGAGAAAGGGTCTCTAGAATGGTTGGTTGACAAATAGTCTCTCGAATGATAAAGAAACAGTCACTCAAATGGTGGATAAACACTCCAAAACAGAAACAAATTAAACAGTTCATAAAATAACTAGTACATTCGATCAGACAGTTCGTTAAAGCAATTCCTAAGACTGTTTAAGTATTATTGCGGGCCTGACGGAAAAAGCACTATGTAGATTCTGTTAAGACAAAGAAGAAACCCGCATTTCTGCATAAACATTCATTAGACAAATGCAACAAACTTATTAATAACTGTCAAGAATGAAGATAATTAGAATCAAATTTATACTTACGCCATCTTTAAAAACAGCATGATACGCAATATTCCATCTATCTCTTAAAATTTCCGAATTTGTAATAAACGCTACACTTTTTAATAATTCTGGGTCTGATACATATAAAGTAAAACTAATTGGACCTAAAACAAAAACGACTCATTTCTTTCTAACACACTATAAACACAATATAGCAATAAAATTACAGTTATTGAGATGAATTTCGCCTCTGACGAGATGTACACGCTCATCCTTCTTTTTTTTTTAAACCAAAAAAATGATATTTTTGTACTTATATATATTTTTTTAATTTAAAATCTATTTCATATTCTTTAACTTTGTTTTTAAGCAATATTATTATATATTAGTATAATTGTTTGAAAACAATATAAAATATCTCTTTGGCATTTTAGAGCCCTGAGGATGATGAAATATATAATCGAAACGTCGGCAATTACAAAATGGTGCTTTTCTTTAAAACTGCCTACTATCTCTAACCATACTACACATATTTTAATATTAACTCAATTTAAAACTGAAAAAACTAACCAGGCCAAGCTTTGACTAGTTCCTCAATGGTATGTAACCTATCATAGGATAATTGAGCAACAAAGGTAATATCATTTTCAATAGAAACATATTTATACTCTCTAAAGAACAATATAGTTCTCCAATGCATATTTGATACACTATGAAATTCTGAACAAACATCATCCGAATCGTTTTGAGGAGCAGATAAAGGAACATTATTACAAAAATGTAATTTTTTTCTCAACAGATTCCCGTTAAATTCTTGAAATCCGATGGCAATGCTTCGGAAATATTCGCCATCTTTATTTTCGACGTTGTACTTTTTTGGAGAATTCCAATGAACTATCTAGAAAACACGATAATTATAATTAGTTGCGGTAAAAAATAAGTATTATTATTTATTCAATTGTATTTTTTGTCATTTGATTTCAGACAAGCTTTCTATAGTATGAAATGATACTAAAAGACATAGAAACTAAGGAAATATCGAGAAAATAAATACGACTTGCTAAATTTTAAATTTTGAGATTTAGTTAACTTTTATTTTAATTCCCAATCTGATTGAACTTGTTTTAAATCTGAAAATAATGGTAAAGGCATAAATAATATAAATATCCACGTTAACATCTCCTGTTCCCTCAGTAAAAACGTTTAGCAGCCGCCGCTGGTTAAGATGACCATGGAACACTCAAAAATATCAGTAATTACAAGGGTGTAATACTATAGAAAATGTCTAAAAAGCAATTAGCACAAAAGATCATGGAATGAAATAACAAAAACAGTTTTAAAAGAGCTCAATACGGCCAAAATAAAGACAATACATTTAATAGAATTTTCTTTTTTAAACTAAAGAATTGAATGGTATATTTTTACCTTTACTTTATATTGCTTATAACAACTCTCGCTTAAGGTTTTATCACTTAGCTGAGTATTCCATATGCAAGGCACTTCAAATATAAGTTCCGGATGCTCCTTAATTACGGCATTAATTATATC
Organism: Crepidodera aurea; assembly: GCA_949320105.2. Classification (NCBI taxonomy): domain Eukaryota; kingdom Metazoa; phylum Arthropoda; class Insecta; order Coleoptera; family Chrysomelidae; genus Crepidodera; species Crepidodera aurea. Next base: position 16,701,035 of record OX439474.1, on the reverse strand, counting down.
TTGATCAGCCAGGCGAGTGGTTCCATAATCAAGAGCAGCCCTCTTAGCAACATCCGACCATAATTTTGGCCAGTTCAGTTTTTTTAAGAGATAAAGGTTGTACATTAAAACTCCAGAATTAAAACTAAAAATAAGCATGTTTAGAAGAAAAAGTATTTTTTCCAAATAACGGAATTTTTTGTAATTTGTTTGTCGATATCATGCCATTCCAATTAATGAATAATATTCAACTAGATCCTATATTCTGTTAAATTTAAAAACTATTTTACTACAAAATTATATTTTCTTCTTGCAACACAATTAAATAAATAAATCCAACGTTAGACGCTATAATTTTTTTTTTGGATTACACACAAAATACTTACCCTCTACCAATTGCTGGCCATGCTTTTTCTCCTAAGTAATAATCGCTTTGGTTTTCAACCATTCCGATAGCCTAAAATTTAAAGAAACTTAGCAAAATGTTGCGTTATCCGCTTTCATTACATTTTGTAAATTCAATATTTTTTGGTTTATTTTTCCTAACTGCAAAAATGCGGCAGGCTCAAAATTGATTAGGAAACTGTTTTTTTTTTCAATATTGTAAATATTTATACTTTCCAAACATTCAGGAAAAAAATCACGATAGACATAATCAGATGACCTACTTACATAACAAAAGAATCGCATTTGGATATAACTACCATGAAAGTGAATTAATTAATATGTGGAGATATGACAACTGTTGTTGGTTATTTTTTATCAGTAATTTGAAATTAATTATGTCCCAAATACTATTTGGGAATTACAACAAAAACATCACAAAATATTCAGAAAATTAAAAAAAATATATATGGTAACGAGGTAATCTCAAATTGCCTAGAATGTTTTCTCTTAGTTCCATGTTTCGCAATATCGCAATTAATATTGCAGGACCTCTGATAACAAACAAATAAAAATCATACCTGTTTTTTATCAAACTTTCTAAACATAGCCCAAAGTTCATAAATGTCATCAACAACTGCCATATCTGTATCCAATACTACAATTCTATCGGTAACATCCAGTGATATAATTTTGGGAAACAATAATTTCAACAGTCCATGAATTCCAGAATAGTGACTGTTTGGCACCCATCTAATATCAGCTATATATTTGTTAAGATCATAGAAAGAAACATTAACTAAAAAACAAGTAAATAAGTTAGTTATGAAAAGACCTGTTTTTACAATAAATTAGAGGGAAAAATCTTTATTGATTTTCCAAACTATTAGAAAATAAAATAATATCTATACATAACTAAATTACCTTGTGGAACATCCCAACTTTCAAACAGCTCACGAAGTATCTTTTCTGAAACTTTGTTAGTCAAAATATGGAACTGAAGTGGATTAATTCTATGAAAAAACAAAGACTTAAGCAACGTGTGAAATAGTAGGTTAGAATTATATCCAGAACACACTACACCAATGTGAATGGTTTCACACAAGTTGTCCTTTGGTATGGGATCTTTGGCACTAGTAAAATAATTCTTTGGAAAAGGATTCTCATCATCTTGCTTTTCTTTTTTGAGAGGAAAGGAATTTGGTGCTAAAACAAAAGTTTTACGAAAGTGAATTATTTTTAATAAACATTACAAATTATAAAATTCGAGTTTTTATTATTACATTTTTTGCTTACAAACCAATTATTTTAAACTAAACAAAAAGGATATTTTTTGTACTCTTACAAATAATATTTTTTTATTTTTATTCAACATTATAATTTTAAATAAAAAAATACCACTTAAAGAGATCTCGGCTGCTCCATTCCAAAACACAGTATGTGTAAAAAATAAAATTGTGAAAAAACCGTGTTTTAGTTTTTTTATTTGGCCTCTGTAGGCTATTTAACGAATTATTTTGATATTAATGGATTAATGCTTCTTTAATGCGTCTTTAAAGTTTCCGTAATTTTAATTAAACACAGTAAGTATATCCAAAGATATAAAAATACGATTATCTGAGAAAATGTTGGATACTGTGTTTTGGAATGGAGCAGCCGATCTGTTCATTGGTCAATAGCCACTTCACCACTGTAAAATGTTTAAAGTGGAGTTTATATAATTTTATTTAATTTTTAATTAAATTAATTTAGTTCAACTGGAAATAATAGAGATCTGAAAACCTGATCATTCTCAGATAGAGTGAAACCATAATACTTCTTTAAAGCTAAAGCAATGTTTAGAAGTCCAAAATTAGAATTGGTCTAAGTTTATGCATACATGTAGGATAAATTGATATATAATGTACATGCACATGATAGGCTGTCCACTGAGAGGGATCCACCCAAAAAAAATATTTTTTAAGGGTTGTTTGCACTCATTTAGATACCAATGAAATAAAAATTGTTTTACAGTGGGTTCTTTTAAAGCATTAGTGTAGTAATGTTTTTTTTAGTTTAAATTTTAAGATATATTTTTGTAAGTTTTAATATATGATGTATATAATAATTGCTTCAATTTTAAACTTAATTTTATTATATTTACCTTGTCTGTTTATAAATGAATACTTACATATATATAAACTAGGAAACATATTAATAAACAAAAGAACCAAAGTGGTAAACAACAATAAAATCAACCATTGTCTAGTAGATTTGCAAAAACGAGCATTTTGTCGCTTTAGACGAATTGTTAGGTTTAAAATAACATTAATTCACAAGAAGACTTCGCAAACCAAACTCTTTGTTCACCATCCAAAAATAAACTGAATTAAAGGTATCCTTTGTGCTCTTGTTAAATGTATGGTTGTTTATAATAAAGCGAATTGCTATTCAGAATTGAAACGTATACAATGTAGTATCAGAGACAATATTACAAATTGGTAGTTATTTCCTCTATGTGCGGACTGCAGCCGATAACACACAATTAAATATATTTACATTAATTTTAAAAACAACTTGACATTCTTAACACCTCCTATAACCTCACTTCTCAAATATGAAAAAAAAAACTTTCTAACCTTGTAGGTTGGTGGTATTGGTTCAAGGCCCTTTCGTTTAGAGCACGAGGATAGCCGCATTTGTATTTCTGTTCTTCCTGATGTAAATTAAAATATAGGAATAAAATGTATTTTCTCAAAGACCACCGTTTTTAAAAACAAATAAAGTGGTCTATTTTTTTAAACGTTATAGTAAAATTGAATTTATACGTTCTTCCCGTTTAAATTTTTTAACATGTTGACTGCCACGGTGTAATTTACAGTAGTCAGCTCTAAAAGCCAATTTAATTTAATCGTATATTATTCAAAACCCGAATTATAGTAATACGTCTTTCTTGAGTGTGTTGTTTATTTGTATATTAATTTGTGCCAAAGGTAGAAAACTGCTGAGAAACGCATAATGTCTGTCCAATCTGTGAAGAACAACCAGCCAGCCCAATAAAAATATTCTTTTGCTTCCTGATCTTGTATAATTTTTTTCTGATTAAATTTTCTGTTCAGAAGCTATCTATTTATATTTACAGGAATATACTGTATAATAAATAAGTAAACAAACTACGAAATAAGTCGACGTCCTACCCAAGAACGCAAACTATCTCGTAGTTGGCAGTCGACGTCTTAATGATATCCGAAACGGAGGGCAGAGAGAAGGGTGCTTGCTCGCTAGTTTTTGGATTTGTAATAAATTGTTTTTCCTCTTTTAATAAATGTGCCTATTTTTTTTATTTTTTGCACTGGTAAATTTTTTTTAAAAGGATTTCAAATGTAACAGAATAAATCAACCTGAAAAAATAAAACAGAAAATACTTTGAGGTGCTATTCATTTTGAGTTTTAATTAGGATTATGAGTATGAAGTAAAAATACAAATTTCAAAATTTATAATCATTAAATATTTTATTCTTTTACAATATCTATTAACAATATTTGCAGAAAATGAGAAAAAACATTTATAGGACAGTAGTTAATATAAACTTTTATTAAATACATAAATAACAGTTTTTAAATATATATATCTATCAAAGAATCACTAGCGATTTTTTGCAAATATCCCATTGTTTACAAAAGTAAATTATTGCTTTTAAATAACACAATACTATTCTTATGTAACAAATGCAATATTTTTACTGGAAGCCGGATTCATCTAAATATTACGTCTTTGGAGTACCTAAAATTGGGCGCGGTAAAATTATCAAAATTATAAGCAAACGAGTTAGGAATTTTCTGGATTCAACATCTGGTTTCTGCCTTTCGGCTTCGTCAGCAAGTGCAAAATGGACTTGCAACCCCCAATGCAAGTTGCTTTGTAAAGTTGACAAAACTCACTTATTCTAAGCTTCATTTATCAGTTTTATGGACAGATTTGCTTATCAAAATTATGTTGTAGCTATTAGGATTCTAATAAAAAATCATCCAAATCGATCATTTTACCGCTCCAAAATTCGTTATATTTTATAATTAATAACAATACAACGGAATTGATGCTTGATGCTTTCGGGCCGAATATTTCCGAAACTGCGTGATTTATGAAAACAAATTGTATGAACTGCAAATTTTATTTTGACCCGATCCTACCACTCCTACATTGTTGTCTTCCACTTCAGGGACACCCACCCTATAATTTGTACTTTTAATTAATTACACCATAAATAAAGCGACATCTGCAAAAATCGCTATTACATTACCCATTGTACAAACTATAATAATCAACAATTATTACCCAGGTAAACAATGAAAAAAAGAATAGTTAACATATCAACTAAAAAAATTAAAACAATCGCTAGCTGCACCCCAACTCATCAATTTCTTTTTTAATAATGGCTTCATTCAAACTCCCTACTTCCTTATCCTTAACACAATTTTTTGCTTCAACAGGTTTTAATTTTAAGGTATCCATAAACGTTTCGTATTTCACATCTTCATTGTCAAGAGATTCATTTTTATATTTAACATCTTCTGGTTCCGTTTTTACCCTAACAGACTCATTGCTTACATACGATTTTGCACTAGATTGTTCTGTAGTAACACTGGCAGATTTCATGTCCGTTTCTTCTATCGATAAGGTTTCTCTTTTCATTTTTTCTCTTGCTCTTCTCATGTTAGGCGAAAGATCGTTTTGTCGTTTAAACTCTGCAAAATGTTCGGGATGACGTTCACGAATGTGCTTGTAGAGTGTTTTATTCAGAGCAAATTTCTTATCGCAAAAGGTACAGGAAAATGGTTTGTCTCCGGTGTGGATTCTCATGTGTTCTTTGGCAGTGGTACTAAAAACATTTGTTTAATGTATAAATCAGTTTTTTTGTAAATGTTTAAGTTTAACTGAATGTGTGTTTAGCAAAAGCTATTGAAACTGTACCTTTATCTTATAGGTATTGAATTATTAAAATACCCATAAAATTATGTATCGAACAATGGATAACAGCCATAATAAAATTTTAATGGTTATTGATAAAATATTAAATAGCCTTGTTCTCGTGGTTACTGTGAATTGTTTGTTTGTAAATGACCATGAGAGCGCGTAATTAATTTTTATTGGAAATTTAATTTTTTTATTTTATTTTAATTTGTTTAATTTGATTTTCATTTAATGTACAGGAATTGTTTTTTATTATTTAGATTAATTAAATATATTGGACGTTTTCCAACATTAACCATCCAAATTCAAAGCTTAAAGTAACAATGCTACAGAAAAATAAAAAGAGAATAGGGAAAATTTTTTTACATTACTAAGAAACTATTTACTTACCTATGTGCAAAAAATTTCCCACATACATTACAAGGAAACGGTTTTTCTCCAGTATGAGTTCTTTTATGTCTATTAAGATTTTCCAGAGTAAGAAAACTTTTGTCACATGAATCACAACTAAATGGTTTTTCTCCAGTATGTGTCATTAGATGCCTCTTAAGATTCTGAGATGACGGAAATCCCCTCAAACATATCTCGCAGGTAAATGGACGAACTCCTAAAAGAAACAGTATAATAAAATGATTAGTGTAGAATTTTAGTTTCCCCTGTATATTGTTTTCTTTATTCAGTATGTAAATTCATAGAGTAAACATAATACATTTGTGGAAAACCATTGGCAATTGCCATTGTATCGAAGCAAATTTACAAAATTTTAGCCAGATGTTACAATTAATATGGTTATTATTTTATTATTAAAATGGAAAAAGAATAATAAAGGTACAATTTTTCAAGAGACTTTGGCAGATATTTGGGGTGACTGTGATTTTTCTAATTATAAAAATACAGAGATTAATTAGCTAATCAAATAATAAATAAAGATAAAATCAAAACCTTAAAAAAATTTATTAGCAACTAGTTTCGACCCAGACCTAAAATACATAATGTTTGAGATATAAAGTCCCAATAAAAAGAACATGTTTAATGTTTAAGAATTTAAGACTGTAAAATAAATTCAAGATATGGGAAATAATTATTTGACTAATTTACCTGTATGTGAATTGGAATGCCGCCTCAAATGACTAGCATTAGTAAATGCTTTATCACAGAGAGTACACTGAAATTCTCTAAGATTTCCATGAGTTTTCATATGGATATTAAGTGAAAATAGATTTTTATAACTTTTTCCGCAATTATCACATGGAAATGGATTATGTGGTCCCTCATCGTGGGTTTCCATGTGAGCTAACAGTTGTTTGGTACTTTTCATCACCTTTAGACACACCGGACATGGTACTGATCTCTTGGTTAAACGTTCATCTTCATGAGATTTCTTATGTTTTCTTAACCTAGCCTTAGTTTTAAAGGCACTATTGCAGAAGTCACAAATATATGGTCTCTCTCCTTAAATAACATTAAAAAACATATGATATGATTTTTTTTTAATGAATAGACAATAGTTATTTCTAAAACTTATTTTCATTACAAACTAATCAGTACTATGTAAAATCGCGATCCTCAGTACCAAAAGTATTGAGACTACAATTATGATATATGCATTAAATCCCCATATATATATATATATATATATATATATATATATATATATATATATATATATATATATATATATATATATATATATATATGTGTGTTCTTGATATGTGAGTGTTTAAAGCAATACTAATACTAAAATAAGTATTTCAATAATCCTGGTTTATGCTGATTATTAAGTAAAAATTGAGTATGTACAAAATAGTGTACAAATCGATTCAAAATTTGACTAGTTACAACTTGTGTACACAGAAATTCTAAAATGTGCTTCATCTCACAGTAACTTTAAAAATATCTAAAAGGTAGAAAAATAGTTGCATGTACCTGAATGAGTTTTGATGTGATCCTCTAAATGTGCAAATTGAGTAAATTTTCTTTCACATGTAAAACATTCAAATCTTCTTTCTCCAGTATGTATCCTCATATGTTTACTTAAATTACCATTTACAGAAAACTTTTTTCCACATACCTTACAAGCATAAGGTTTCTCCCCTGTATGCTTTCTAGAGTGGACATTTAGTTGAGTATTATCCCTAAACAATTATAATCTAGTCAAATATTAAAAAAAAGTATTTTTCATCAAACAATACAAAAATGCATTTCAATGAAGATTCTAAGCAAAAAGTTATTGCACGTGAGGGTTTGTGTATGAAAAATTAAATTGACTAAGGGTTAAATGTTATGATTATTTACCTGAATATTTTATCACAACCACAACATTTATAACTTTTATCTCCTAATCTCCTAGATTTGAAATGATGTTGCAGGTAAAACTCATCAGGACATCGTATTTTACAAATTTTACAAGAAAAATAACCATCTTTATGTTCAGTCCAATCTTGGTCAGAGTCTGTACGATTTGTATCTTGTGTACTGTCCTCAGAATTTTCATTTAGCATAAAATGTTGTAAATTCCTTGTAGCCAAATCCTGGGGCATATCACTATTGTCTGATTCTGATAAATCATTACCATGCTTCATTTCAGTACCTACAATTTGTAAAACTTTCATTCATTATTTGTATTAGGGAAAATGAAGACCCTAAATATTTATTAATCAACCAACTATTTACTTCATATTAGATAATATTAAAATGATGAAAGTAACTCTCTCATCGGCAATTCTGAGATATAACCCAGATGTGTTCATTTTGTGTACTTTTAAAATGATAAAAAGAAATATAGCTAAATGTCTAAATAAATGTTCCATATAAATTGCAAATATTCAAATTTTGACAGTACATATTATGTTTTGTTCTATTTACATGTATGAGATAAGTTAATAATAATGACAAAAAATGACAAGTTTACACAAAAAATTTAGGCCGAGTAGGCAAAGATTGGCTAGAAAGCCACTCTTTAATCCATAATCTTCTTGGCTAACATGAATTAACAAAAAATATGTCTCCTGCAAAGCATCAGAAACTATTTAAAAAAGGGTAGATAAAATAGCAGTTAGAGTTATGGACACATTTTTTAAAACAAATATACAAAAACTTGAGCAAACAAGCATATTTAGTTGGAATAAATTATTAATATTTTGCCAATTAAGCTATAAAAAGTAGGGTGATATAGAATCATATTTCCATCTATTAAAAGTATATTTAGAATGTGTATATGTTAATGTTATTTTTCAATTTTGGATAGCATTCAACAGGTCAAAATAGGTTTTCACTTTAAAAATTGTTTGGTTATGTTCCATTTCTGGTTAAAAAACTAATAATAAAAGCAATAGCAACAATCCTCAAATTAGATATACTAAGCATTTGGTAAAATTTTGTTGCAATTTCTTTTTTTACAAAAATTCTATGGGGCTAAGTAAAATATAAACTACAAAATTAATTATAAGACCTATAATTATTGAGTTTATTGAATTACCAAATGTTAAGAAAATATTAAATAAAAATACCTGAAGTGCTAGGATCTAATAAAGGGTTCTGTACATTATTAGATAATGTATTTAAGTATCTATTAGTCCATTCTTGAGCACTAAATTTGTTTTCCCCAGTTGATTCCAAAGGTGTTCCAACATTTGATGTATTATTGCCTGGAACTGAATTATGACATCCTTCTTTCCATTCTTGAGCATGAAAACCGTCTGTAGCATTTCCCAACTCCACAAAATCTGGATTGTCTGGTAAATAGTCTCCTTCTTCTTTAATTCCAATATTAGGTAAAGCGTTTTGATCATTTATTTCAGAATCTCTAGGTTCTTCCTTAACTAAAAATTGTAATCCGTTAAAAGCCATTTTGTGGTTATTTCTTTTTCCTCTAGATTAATTTTACATCCTTTTGATATTGATTAAAGAATAAAAATGAAAGAGAAAATGGAAAAATTAGAAAAACATCAAATTGAAGTGACACTGACATATCAACAAAAATTTACGGTGACTGACAGTTGACAGTCTGTCCTAAAGGTGATCCCAATATACATATAAGTTTTTTATATAGTAACTTTGTAATTGGTTGACTGAAAATCGTGGCAATTAATTAACGAATCACAACATAAGATAGGTTTAACATTTGTTTATGAGAACACTGCATTGAGACAGCTGTTTAAAGTCAAAAATCAAAGCGCAACTTTTAAAATGTTTGATTTAGAAGATGAACTCATGGTCATTACTTATTTATTTTAAACATTGGTTAAACACATTTGTATAAACAACGATTATTTTCAATTATGTATATTTAAATTTTATTAATTATCTCATAAGTTTGATAAAAACGGAATCGGAGCTAATTTTAGTTGTATTTACGCCAAAGGTTAAATTGTGTAGAAATTTGATTTTCTAGATTATTGCATATGGAGAGCATATAATGTTACGTATAAGGAAAAAATTTATTGTAACCTTCTTTGACGGATTAGACTGCAACGTACAATGATTTGAATAGCATAAAGAGAATTTGTTGAAATTAATGATGCAGAATATAATAAGAAGGTTTTTTAAATAAATTTTTATATTGTAATATACAATAACTTATTTTTGAATTTTAGATATACTTCAGGTAAATTATTAATTAATAGAACTGCATTTCAAGCTATGCACTACTCCAATGACAATATCAATAGTAAACAAAATAACTTTAAGAAAGAATCAGCCATTAATACAAAAAATATTCTTATTGGAGCTCTAGTTGGTGGTTGTATGGGATATTATTTAATAGGTAAAATACTTCTTTTTTTTCATCACATTTGTGTGTCTCTGAAATCTGGTATAACTTGTGTAGTTTTTAATATTACTAATTCATCATTTTTTTTACTTTTTTAGGTAAATCAAAATTTGTAATAGCACAAGAAAGTAAAATCAAGAATGAAAATGTACCTGGTGAATTTAAACAAAACCTACCTTTCTTTAACTCAGAAGAAATATCTTCACACGATTCTAGGTAAAAATTAGTTTAATATGCTTTACGATTAATGCTTGGCATCAACATATCATTAAAAATGTATAGAATTATAACTTTACTTTATTTTCTTTTTTGTTAAAACTATATTGTTTTTTATGGCACCCATAGCAAACAATTATTAAGGGATGATTATTCTTAATTCAATATAAATTCTGAATATCGATTGTGAACAAGCTGTCATCCTATCTAAAAAATGTTTATTTTACATCTAATTAATGATAAAATATCTCAATCCTTAATTTCTACCAAATATTCTTAATCAGTTAGGACAAAGCCAATTAAATTATGTGTTATATTGAATAGCACATATTAGTTTAAGGGTACGTCCTACTCTTAAACCTAAAAAATTGGGTATATTTTATTTTTGTTATAAGAAATAAATGAATGCTAGGACATTAACATACTTTTGACACATATTTATTGAAATATAAGTTACAAAAAAAAAGTTTTTATTAAATCTAAATACCCAGAATATATGGAACAGTACAAGATAATTCTGGTTCAGGTGATCCGAAATCGAGAAATCAAAAATAATTTTTTAAATAAATTTTCACACGGAATTAACTTATTTTTGTTAATAAAAATTGACAAGCAAGCAAAATTACTTAAAACAGTCAATTTTTATTTGAAATGTTTTTTTTATTAACAAAAATTGTTTAAATTAATTTATTTGTTTACAAAATTATTTTTAATTTTTTGTTGTCAGATTATTGGAATGAGTATTATTTTGTACCCCTGTCAAATATTTTGGGATTAAATTTGTATTATATTTAAGAAAACTATTTTTTATAAATAATCTGCAATTTCTTAAATTAAATAAAATAAACCTTTTTTAGGATTTAACAGTAGCGTCTGACTGGAAAGGGGACTAGGAGACCGCAGACCCATTCGGTTTCAGGGGCCAAACGTATATCGGTCTATCAATTTGATTGATTTGGTCTGACCAGACATTTTTCAATGTTTCAGCCAAATCGCCCAGTATAACAATCAATAAAATTAAATTATAGGCAAAATCGCAATTTTACTAAAATAAGTAGATGGAACATAATATCAGTTCAATTTCAATAGTTCTTTGCGTTAATACAGTTTTTTCCTATCCCGGAAACAATTCTTTTTTGTATAATTTTAATTTTTTTCAAATTCTATACAATTGTTTTCATTTGAAATTTTAAAGTTTTTTTATTAAATGAATGAATTCTGCATTAATAGGGAAAAACGAATTTGGGTGACCTATAAGGAGGGTGTTTATGACATTACGGATTTTATTGAAGGTCATCCTGGAGGAGATCAAATTTTAATGGCAGCTGGAAGTTCAGTGGAGCCTTTTTGGATGTTGTATGCCATTCATGAAAACACTAATGTATATGAAATTTTAGAAAGTTACAGAATAGGTATTGTTACCCTTAACAAGTTAACTGCTAACCAAGATATAATAAATGTTTTTCCATAAATATAACAAACCTTTAATCCCGACTCAGATCTTAAGTTGTAATTCTGTCATTCACAATTATTGAGTTTTTATTTAAATTTTAGGTAACTTAAAGAAGGAAGAAATGAAACATTTAACACTTGGTATGTCTGATCCATATTCAAGTGATCCTAAAAGGCACGCTGCCTTGAAACCCGCTAGTCTTAAACCTTTCAATGCAGAACTACCTCCAGAATTATTAGTGGAAAGTTTTATAACCCCAAAGTAAATATAGATATTTAATTATAAGTTGCAACAAAATAATTTTTGGTTAAATTGTATTCCTCCTTAATAAAAACCATTTTGGTATTTTTTTATAAAGGTTTTTAAAAAAATTTCATTTACACTATAACTGCAATATTTTAAAGTAACTAAAATAGAATGAAATACTTTCAGTGAATTATTCTATGTAAGAAATCACTTACCTGTACCTGACGTAGATCCAGAAACGTATGAATTAGAAATTGAAATAGAAGGAAATAATAAAACAATTAGTTTTACTTTAGATCAACTAAAAAAAATACCTAAAAAAACTATCATAAGTACAATAATGTGCGCTGGAAACAGGAGAAGCGAAATGACAAAGGTTTGTAAATCAAAATCATCAAAATTTTTTATTTGCAATAAAAACTTCTATACCTATTTGGTGTATACAGATTGTCGCGGTCCACTTTTTAATATATACCATTTGTCCCATATGCAAAAATTGTGAAAAATATATTTTATACATATAATTAAATTTAGAAATACACCAAATAAAAAACAGAAAGATAATATTGGACTCTCCAATTTTGTATTTATCGTTTGACTTTATACCTGCTTTGAAAACGTTATCTCAAGTGTTTAATCTATAAATCCTGATTAGCTTGTAACAGAATTTTTTACTTCTAGAACATTTGCGAATTTTATCTTACGGCGAATATAGCTATTGACAAGCGTGTTTAGAACTTGATTTATTGGATTCAAAAGCCTTTAGGATTGAAGATGTTAAATCGAATAAATAATTAAATTCCTAATTCGTTTGCTTACTGATTAACTTAGTTAATTAAATTTTGTAATTGCCAAGTTAGAATGGTTTAATTAAATGGTTATTTTTAATAATTTACATTAAACTAACACTTTTTACAGTGGATATGGTCCATATTTTTTTAGTTTTCTATTGCATTATTATTTTCTTTACCTTTTTATTTTATATCTAATATTTATTAAATAATCTACAACTAAACTTTTTAAAGAAAATACGACGATAATAAATATAAAAACAATAAGCTCAAACGGTAAATTTTAAAAACGAACTATGATTTTGATTAAATAAGTTAAGATCTTTCATTACATGCCCCTTTTCGTAGGTTAAACCTGTTAAAGGTTTGAATTGGGGTGCAGCAGCAATTGGTACTGCAACCTGGAGTGGTGTAGCAATTCGAGATATTTTACTTTTAGCTGGAATTAATGAAGATGATGACAAATTTAAACATATTCAGGTAATAAAAATATTTTTAATCAATAATTTGGCATACATGACTACAGTAAAAAATTGTTCCTAGTGGTTTTTAAAATACGGCTACATTTTTAAATTATTGATTTTAACATTATTTGGCAAGCAGTACAAGAGACATTACTATGAAAAGAGTGAATTATTGTAACTACTAACACATGTTGATGGGAACACAGAAAATATGGGTTTTATTGTATATTATACTTAAGACTAAGGTAGTAGTGAAGCTATGCTGGTTCTAGAGCAAATTGAGCCATTTTTTGTTTTCGAGAAATTTGCCCGAAAGTTATTTGTCATACGTCAAATACGATGTTCGTGATATAATGTCTGACAGCAATTGATTAGTCTCAAAAAAGGGAATGTTTGACGTAACATAATTAATGGTAATCCATTTTACATTTAAATATGTAAAAAAGAAATTTAAATCTGAAATTAAAAATTTACTCGTTTTTTTACATTTTATACTCAGATTTGTGACTCACTTTATGTGTGAAACGAAAAGCAAAATTTACTTCATTAGAAACATATTTTTATATCTAATGCGTGGGTTTTTACTGAATTTAAAAAAAAATGGGACACTAGTGACCCATTTGGTATTTTGAATGGGATCGATGTCCCGCCTGTTTCAATATCGATAAACTAAAAGTTTGATGTGTAAAAAATACGTTTAAAAAATTGTTTCATTTTAGTTTGAGGGTCTGGATTGTGACGTAATAGGTAAAATGTACGCAGCTTCCATTCCAATTTGGAAGGCCTTAGATAAAAGAGGCGATGTATTGTTAGCCTATGAAATGAATGGAGTCCCTATACCCAGAGATCACGGGTTTCCCATCAGAGTTATTGTTCCTGGAGTAGTTGGAGCCAGAAATGTCAAATGGTTGGGTGAGTTAAAAATGTAGATCTTACATTGTTAAATACGAAATTAACTTAATCTATAATAAAACTTTTGAGTGAATGAATACATTCTAAAAAACAGTTTTTTTTTAGGAAAAATAATTGTGTCAGATAAAGAAAGCGATTCCCACTGGCAGCAAAACGATTATAAAGGTTTTTGTCCATCTGTTGATTGGGATACTGTTGATTTTTCGAAATCTCCAGCCATTCAAGAATTGCCTGTGGTATCTGCTATTTGTCAACCACTACAAGACAGTACAGTTAAAGTGGAAAATGATAAAATAACCATAAAAGGTTGGATTGTTTTTTAATTTTTTCATTTTTTATCTCACAAAATAACTGTCCGAAGAGTTATCATTTTTTTTATCGATCTTCAGGTTATGCGTGGTCAGGTGGCGGTCAAAAAATTGTTAGGGTTGACGTCACTTCTGATGGCGGTAAAACTTGGCACGTTGCAAATTTTGATCATCAAGATACTGCTTTACCTCCTCAACATTGGGCTTGGACACTGTGGTCAATAAATCTACCTGTTGACAAAAAAACAAAAAGTGTAAGTTGTTTTTAAAATTATTAATACAGATTGACAATAAATAGCGGAATAGGTGTTTTTTTGTACACCATAAAGATATGGTAATGCTTTTAGACAGGTTTCCAATTGTCTAAAAAAGCTATTGATACCAAAAAAATTCTAAACAAATAAATTATTCTGTGAAATAAAAGATTATTTATCTAATTTTTTAATGGGTTCCATGTTTGTCATGTGTCATAAATTAAATTACGCCCTCTTTTGTATATTATTTTTCGTAAATTAAATTATAAAATCATTGTTGTGGAGTGGGTGGCTCAGTGGTAGAGTACTGGACTCATAATCCAAGGGTCGTGCGTTCGAATCTCTTTCTGATTTTTAATTAATCAAAAATTTAGATTTTCATATACCATGTCTGATTCCTCACTCGAACATTCATTGTTGGGTTCTAATTAACAGTGCTGTTCCTAAAGTGGCGCTGGGAAACAGTAACAAAGCCTACACAGAACACGAGGCAAATTACCATAGTAATCGATTCCGTTGATACAGAAGTAAAAAAAATCATTGTTGTTTTGTTTTAGGTTGAAATTTGGGCGAAAGCAGTCGATTCTAGTTACAATACACAACCAGAAAACTTTGAAAATATTTGGAATTTGCGTGGAGTTTTAAGCAACGCCTATCATAAAGTTAAAGTCAATTTAAAACGTTAAATACTGATTTAATATGATTGTTAAATCTATAATTTGATTCAGATCTATAAAACGCTTTAAAAACAATTCTATAAAATTGTTAATGTGATTGTCATCTATAATTATTTTGTTATATCTATATTTAAGTTTTAAATTTACATACAACTAATTTAAAAAAATTTATTATACTTGGGTGTTGATTTTACAGTAAATTAAAGCAGAATCTTACGATTGTTAAAAACAAAAAAATATTTAGGTTATAATGTCTCATCGCTAAAGCACGAAACCCGATAACTTTGTGTCTATCAAATTTTCATAAGTACTGAATAGAAGGTAAGTGTGGTATGTTTTTCATGTGTAACGTCTAACTTTTTCTCTACGCTTCATTTATCAGTGATAGATGGCAAGACAGTCAACTGAGAAAGATAGTAGGTAGAACAAAAATTGACAGAATAAGAAACTAAGTACGAAAACAACCATCGACAGGCAATAATAAAAAAGACAACTAAAATGGTATGGTTATTTTAAAAGAGTTTCACAAACTATATAATTTACATATAACTTTACCTTGAATATCAATTAAGTTTAGTTTGTTAGTTGTTTTTGTCCCTTCGATTTTCTTCATGTCCTCTATTTGTCCACTCATTTTTTAACTCCCAAACTCATGTGTCTTATAATTTGATCTTTTCATCTGATTTTCGACCTCCCTTTTGGTCTATTAACAAGTGACTTCTGTAATTATTTTTAAATGTTCGAATCACTGTAATTTTTTTTTCTCTTACTACGTCTTCTGTACAATAAATAAAAAGCAGCAAACGAAGGCAACCTAATTATACAGTCCACTTTTTTCTTGGGGATAAGGTGATTAGGGCTGGAACAGCACAATTCCCGTCTAATCCCCGACAGTCTTTGGTATATCAGTTTATTTCCATATTTTTCTATCTCTTACAATTTTATCTAATGCCCTTTAGACTTCTTTTTCGTTTGTCACTACTTTCGAATCGATCAAAATGCAAAATAAAACAGAGAAGTTGGAACATTTATTTTTATTAATCCTTTAACCTAATTCCAAACAGGCTGTTCACTGATAAACCAGTTCTTAAAAATTACACACGTATGAATTATATCTTATATACATTAGACCTACAAATACATTTAACGGTATTTTTATAGGTATAGTGTGCTAATAAACTAAATCTTTAGAAACTGTACAATGAAACAGAAGAAAAAATTCAGG
Source organism: Crepidodera aurea (assembly GCA_949320105.2). NCBI lineage: Eukaryota > Metazoa > Arthropoda > Insecta > Coleoptera > Chrysomelidae > Crepidodera > Crepidodera aurea. The sequence continues at coordinate 16,684,404 of OX439474.1, read as the reverse complement.
ATAAGTATTTGATACTCTTGGGTTTTTTAATAAAAAATATTTTCCGCAGCAACAACCAATAATTTTTAAAAATAGTTCATTTAAATAGGCGATAAATTTATCTTTATCAAAATTGAAAGGTATAACAAATATGTAAAAAATTTTACTAAAGAAATATTATAAAATAACTATTTAATAAATAAAAACAACAATAGATGTCAAAAATATTCGTGTTTATGAAATAATCAATTCCAAACTTTATTAGCACACTGTAACTACAGAAACTGACTAGTGAAATAAAAATGCATTATAAATCTTGATTTAAGATTTTATACCTGCCAAATATTTGTTTTTACGCTATAAAAATCTACGAATAATGGAAATATCATACTAACGTTGGAATATGGACTTTTTATAATTTGTCCATTACGAATTTTTTGCACTTCAAATGAGTTCTGTTATATATAAAATTTTTTCTACGAAATATTAGTCCCACGGTAAATTGTTTTTTAAACTTTGTCTTATTAATTGTCTAATCTAATCTTGATATATAGTTGCCAATCCTATTATGTATTTACGTTTTTGTATGAAAATTTGTCATGGATGATATTCTCAAAAAGGTATTTCTTTTTATATTTTAAATTTATTCGATTAGGAAAACATGTTTTTAAGATATTAATTTAAAATGAATAAAATAGCAATTATTTTATTTTTCATAGAAAATTATTTGAAAAACAATTTTTAAGAGTATACAAAAAAATTATTCTTTGGTTCCAAAGTATTTCTCCTTTTTTTTGTATTATTAAATTGTCAATATTTTTTTTTTGCTAATAAAGAATAATGGGAAAACAAATATGTTTTAGTTATTTTACATTATGCTAATTAATTAAAAGTAGATTTAACATCATATTAATAATTAACACATAAAAATGGGCATAATTTTTAAAATCCTTTTAGATTTATTTATGTTTTGTTTTGTCGACAAAACAAAATAGTATTTTGTAAATGCAATATAGCAGAATTTTTTTAAAGCCAAGTTCAAACGATATTGAGCGTTATATTCCTTAATATAAATTCGAATAACTGTCTTTGACTCAGATTGCCAGAAGATATTCCAACGAAACAAATGCTAATGGGGGAATAACAGGAATAAGAAAGACAGAACAAAATGTTTAAATGTGGTGAAAAGAATCTGCAAGAACATGGCAATTAGAAATTAAAATAGACATATGTCAATCATTTTTGATATAATTTTGTATAAATTTGAACGTTACATGTAGCAACGTGTTTGTTATAAAATATTTCCACTGATTCTAACCCTCCCCCCCCTCCTCCTTGTTAAAAACTTTCACAACTGGGACTGAATTGAAATTTCCAAAAATATAAACTCAGAACTCAGTTGAAACGCATCCAAATGAATTTGTTAATGGTGTAATGTTTCCCGCATGCGTTTAACTATAAATGAAGCTAGCATATATTATGCTTTCTAATAAAGACGTAGAAAAATTATGTATTACTTACTGTAAAAACTAAGTTAAAAAGAGATGGCTTACATTACTTATAGAGTGAGAAACTTAAAGCGGTTACTATTACAGGCCAAATAAGCAATGCATCAAAGTATGGGAAAACGATTTTTCCCCTGCGATAAAATAAATAATACAATATTATACAAGAAAGTATCCTTCTCGTCCAAACTTAATAGAATTTAGAATAACCTTCAAAATTTCCCAAATTGTAAAAAAAAATTATGTATTAATATTTACTCTGAAGTTTTAGTAGCAATGAATGATACACCTATACATTAAATTTTACAAATTACTTCTATGACTGATTGGGATGTAAAGAAGCATATATCGGAGCAGCTTTGGATTTTGCCAACTCTGAGGCATTTTTTGCTGCATGTTTAAGTTTTGTTGCTGCATTTACAGTGGCGTATGTCGTAGGTATGCAGTTATGGTGAGGGTACAAATTCAACAATACATAGTTGAAACCACCAACCTGAAAAAAATAGTTTTTGTAAATAAAACTGAAAGCATGTATAATGATGAAAGTACGCTAGTTTTGCTCAAATGATATATATACGTCTCCTGAATTAGACGTCAAAATTTTCCGTTTAGGGCGAAATATTTCCATTTAGGAAGAAGATTTATATGAACTACTATTTTGACTCGTTCTAGCCACTTCTAAATTTTTTCCGTCTAATTCATTAAATATATTTTTTTAAATTATCTAAAAATATAAAAAATGCAAAAGTAAGTAGTTATGTATTTGATTTTTTCGTAAATATTTATTAAACTAGAGAGAATATCTGAAAGTTTAGAAGGAAAACTAATTATTAAATTAAATAATATGTAATAAGTATTTAGTATTTAAAGTTAGTGTAGTTCGTTTTTATGACTTTCTAGATACCCTGATTTTAAGCCCATTGACTATTTTCTATTGGGTTAAACACGAATTATTTTATTCTGAAAATATTACAAAAGAAATCAATTTACTTGATCGGATTATCAACTGCTGTAATATTGTTATGACAGAAATTTAACGGTTAGACAACAAAAGAGTATGGTAATAGGCGAATTTCAGTTTGAACGTTTTTTATTGTGATAAATTAGTAACCTCTTCTATTGTGTAGTCCGTTCAGGTAATTAAATTCTCAATGATTCATAAACGTTTTTATTTTATAAATTTTAAAAATGTTCACAAACTTTGAAATAAAATATTTATTAACCCATAAAAATAATGAGTTAGCGGTTATTCTAAATTAAATATTTTTAATATATTTTTTTATCTTTAAATTAAAATTTTCAGGTATTCATGATTTATGGTATTTTTTTTATAAGAACTATAAATTAGTGATACAAATATTCGACACGATTATTTCGTTAGTATATTTTGTTATAAATCAACGTTTCTACAGTTACGTTTTTATTTTATGATTTTGAATTAGAATGACTTATGGAATACACCAATAATAATGGATAATTACTTTATAAATCAGACCTATGGATAATAAGTAAAACAGGTGCACATGAAAAGATTTGCCATTTTGATGTTTGATGTTGGTGAAAATGGTAACGAGGTTTTGAGATTACGGCAGTATAATTGTCATTGCATATTGAAATGTTACAAAACTTGAATATGATGCAGAAATTTACACTGTACAGAGAAAATTATTTCAAAGGAATATTTTTCATTATTATTTTATTATTATTTCATTAAATTCAGAAGACAACGACAGCGACGCAGAACTATTGGCCAGATTGAGATAATCAAATAACAGACTGATTTGAAATATTGCATTAAGTAAATTCATCTCAATCAATAGGAGTCAAACATAACCATTAATTATTAATAAACATTTCGCACAAATAGTTATAAATCATATTTAACAAAAGAAAAATCTAATACAGTCAAGGTAAACATTATTAATAAACCATGATGATAGTCAGCATTTCCTTTTGTGCCTAATGACTACATTAAAAAAAGAGTTTAAAGACCTTATCGTCAATCTGAAATAAAATATTAAATTAATTTATAAAAAAATGACACTTAAATCGTTAAAAAAGTATTGAAATATTAAACTAACTAGAAAAAAAGTTCTGTTTGTTTATTAATATTGAAATAATTTTGAATTATAGCTTAAATATGTAAACTAACAGGTTGTATAAAAATAAAGTGATTATGGTATTTTTTTTAAATGCAACATAAAAAGTAAGATACATTTCTCAAAAGATCAATGGACACAAGGAATTTTTAACTAACCACACCAAAAGATAAAGGTTAAATATGTTCTTATTTTGATGCTAATCACTTATTTGTAACGGTTTCAAATATCGCAAAACTTCCTGTTTAACATATTTTCATGTGCTAAAACGCATTTAATTTAATATTAATTTAAATATAGCAGATGGGTAAAATTCAGGTCATCTTTAATCTACTCAAAAATACCAGGATTATAATTCTTTAACTGTTAATTATTTTATAATTACTATCAGTAACCTACTAGGCAGGCAACGATTTTTTTTAAAGGATAACCTGACAAGACAAAATTGTTTTATATTTAAGTTACCGAAGATGATTTAGCACATTTTTTGATCCCCTAGTTCAACCCTATGCTCGCGAACCACACGTAGATCAGAGTACAAGAAACTGGCAGGTCAGGTTTCACATTAATGTTTTTTTTATTATTTATTTATTGATAATAATAATAATTTCTCTTATATTTAATTTGTAATTGAATTCTTAATAAAGTAAGCAGCAAATAAAAAAAAATGGATCTTAGAAATGGCAGAAGAATAGATTTAGAAGCACATGAAGAGGAAGACATACTACCATAGTAAGAAGAGGAAGGACAAGGAGATAAGGAAATGCAAATAAATATTATTGGAGATAAAATAATAGATGCGCAAGAAGAATATAATGGTAATGAAAGTAGTGAACATGAAAGACAGTCAATACCTGTAGAAGTAGAACGCCAACCGAATATAAGAATAGAAGAATCTATGGAGAAAATATTTAGTTTTATGCGGAAAATGAATAAAAATACAGAAGATTTGGGAAGAAAGACGGGAAAGATGGAAGATAAAATGGGAAAGATGATGGAAGACAAAATGGGAAAGATGGAATACAAATTGGGAAAAATGATGAAAGATGAAATAAAACTAAGAATTCTCTTTACCTTTTCAATATATAATTATTATTATGTAGCTCACCAAAGAATTTAAATACTTAATTGCCAGGTTAAAGGTGGGCATCACTGCCCTAGATAGATATAACCTAATATACTCATCGAAATCTAAAAATTTGCCTTTAGATTGATACCATAACTTTTATATTAAGGGAAAAGCACATCGTTTTTCTAAAATATCTCCAAAAACCCAATATTACCACCCAAAATTACTCAAATTTTGATATATTCTTTCCCGGCAGAGCAATCATAATAAATATAGTACTTTTTGTAATCTAATCGTCGAACATGGTACATATGAAAATGGCCAGTTTTTTATTTTAGAGCCGTTTTTGAACCACTTCTATTGAAGACAATTATTAAGCGATAGCGGCTTGTGTTAGTTATCCAGTTACTTACCATTTTATTGCAATTTTTCTTGAATCTTTCGTATCCAAATGCGCAAATTGCTCTACCGAAACCTTTCACTTGAGAATCTATCCAAGCATACCTTAAGGCTACGGTTTTTCCAGGGTGTTCTTCGCTCTCTTTATAGACGACTTTTTCTGTAACACTCTAAAAAAAACAAATCGAAATTAAGTGATGCAATGAAATTGTTAATTTTGTTATATTGTTCAAGTCTTGACGTTTGTAAGGTAATTTTCATGATTGTGGAGGATCAACAAATAGTGCTTAAACTTATAGAAAAGACATTGTTCCTATCATGTCCTTTACATCGTGCAACAATATCTGCTAAATGAATCGTCAACTTCCGTAGTGTTGATTAAAAATGCCTTAAAAAGGCAACTTCTACGAATCTTTGTCATTTCAAAGAAGATTCTTTTTAGATCGAAACAGATCCATCGTTGATACAGAGTCCTTTCGCACTAAGAAATTGTGTGTGTGGAACTTTTTGTTGCATGATCCATTAAACATTTACATTTTATTGTACTCAGTTCATAAAGCAAGTTTACAAAATAACTAAAACTGCGATTTTCAACTACTGAAATAAGTTATTAAGGAAGATTCCGATTTTTCCATTTAACTCTTTTATAATTTATCATGTTTCCAAGCTTCTCTATTACTTCAGTACTCTCATCAAACGAGGTGGCTCAGTTGCAACGCATCTGCCTCGCATTCGTGAGATTCGTGGGTTCGCCTGACTTGCTATGAGTTTTTCAGGGCTTTTCTCAGATACCTACCACCATTCCTTTAATTCTCATTTCCTCTGACGTAATCCTCAGATCCCGCGCTTCCCCCTAGGAGAATGAAAGACTTTACCTTCTTACCTATTAGCTCAGTAATATAAAAAAATTACAGATGGCTTTCAACAGTTTTTGCATAAATATAAAGCTGATTTTTGTTATTGATATTAATATATGAAATGCTATTATTATAACAATAATATAAGTGACATAATAATTGAAAAATGCATTGATAATTATGCATTATTAATAATTTGCAAAAAATATTGCATAACATATAGTAATGAAAAAACAACTTGTCTCTCTGAATCGTGAGTAATCTTGAATTGATGAGAGGTAATAAAAAAAATATTGAACAATATCTAATTTACTAGGAACAAATATTAGAATGCGAAAAAACTTGATAAACAATATGTAAATACTAGAAAAGAAAAAAGATTTGTTTACAAGAAAAACATCACTAAATTTAAACATTTAAGAACAAAAATATCCCCTTTTTTGATAACAAAATATAGTAATTTGAATCAACAGATCATGAAGGACTGTTAGGTATTTGTTTATTTTTTCGGTCATAAGTAATTGTCAATTTTTATGGATTTATCTAATCTAACCACTAAACTGAATTTCTAGTGAAATGTGGTTTGTTTCATTCATATTAAAATTAATATAATTTCAAATATTACTTTAAATTCAGTTGACGAAATAAACCAAAATGTCGGTTTGCATTTATAAGTAAAATTGCAATATTGCAATAAAATATTCTTTTATATAATAAACTATGACAAAGTTATTAGATTATATCAATCGCTTGAAACAAAAAATAAATTGGTTAATCAACCAAAACAGAACTTCTTAGAAATTATTTGAATTACATTACCATGATTTCTTTTTATGATTGATATGTAAACATAATACTTTTTTCCATACTTATTTCAGTTTATTTTTTAAATTTTCACAAGTGTTTTACCGGATAAATCGACAAGTGCAATTTATTATGCATCATCAAATTTAAAAATTCTATAACTGACAAACGGGCTATTTTAATATTTTTATTTAATCAAAAATATGTTAAGGAAAAATAAATTATTCAACAAAAATATTTTTACAGCATCTTTGCTGTTTGACCTGTTATTAATGAATGAGGTATTTCAAGATAATAAGTATAAATAAAGTAAATTTCAATCCTATAATCTGTTACTATCTTAGAGAAAACTAAATAATAAATAAAATTCATTAAATAAGTGATACAAAAATAAATAAATGGCATATATGCAAATTAAAAGCTGTAATAAGAAATAATATATTGGGTAATATAAAAAACACAATAAAACTTGCTGATAAAAACAACAAAACAGATGTAATGTAATGTAATATATAAATAAAATTACATTCTGGAGCTACAATAGGTAACTCATACCACAAAGAGTTCCCAATATACTCGAGTAGTTATTTTTTAAATATTTTGAAGAAAATATTTGCTTTTCAAAACAAATAAACTACCAATCAATAAATTTGATAAGGACCCTTAAAATAGAACAACCATCAAGGAAACACATGTACTATTTTTATTTAATTTTAAATTGATATTGATATTGATTATTAAAATACATGGATATTAAAAAATATTTGGTTATTACAAGGCCAATCTGCTAGTTTTTTCCACCTGAACCAATAATTTGCTTTGCCCCTTTTTTTCAAAATATGTAAAAAGAAAGTATTAGTAACTAAATAAAAATAATACTAACATTGGGTTTACTTAATTAAAAAAAATAAAACTCATATTCCTTAGCCTTTTCTTTAGCAAAAGATTCGATAAAAGTACAATCTACTTTTAAATTGTGTAAATAGCAAATGAGCTTCAATATGATCTCCTTGATTTACTTATTTTTTGAATTTTTTTATATAATACATTTTCAATAGTCATTTTATAACTCTCGATCTCATAATGTGGTACATATTTAAATTTAACATTACCTACCAATTACCAATATTTGTTATATAATTCTTAATTCAGTTTTGAACCCCATTTGGCAACACAAAAGTGGAATCATAAAATTGTCATTGGTTTTTCTTTAAGTAAGATTCGTATTTGATTTATCAGTAAGTTATTTGGTCACATGTAATTTGTGTAAAATCTTTTTATACTTACCATTACTTTGACATAACCTAAATTTCTTGTATAAGTAACCAGAACCTTATTAACAGGGTCAACGATGCTCTCCTCAATAATATTTACATGTTTTGCACTAAAGAATTTTTCAGCCCATTTTGGAATGCTATTTGTTTTACTCAAAAGACGTTTGGAAAAAAGTTTGCCTGAACGTACTTCTCTTTCTACAGTATCTTCAGTGAGTACATGCTTGCTAAAATATATAAAATTTGATTTATTTTATATTCTCCTCAATTTTACACACAAAACATGCTTTTAGAACAAAAAATATTTCAAAAATGATTAATAAATTTACTGTCACATACCTATTTGGATTTGGATATCTTTTCCAAAATCCTTGTGCAACTTGGTCCCATGTGTAGTTAAAAATTATAGTATCAGAAAAGAATTTTGGCATTGTGATAGCAAAAAGGGCGCAGCTGAAGATTTATGTAACTTAGGGAATGTTGACCTAATACTTCGTTAATATTTTATACAATTTTACATCCATATTTTCGTCAAATATGAGCAGACACAACAATATAGGTTACAAGGATCAAGGTTTTTCTGTAGATGTAGATATGTCAAATTTTCGTTCTTAATAAACATAACCTAATTTGGATGGAAAACAAATCACTTGACTTTTAAGTTATCCAGAAAATCAGTGTTGCCAAGTAACACTTTATTATTAGAGTACATCGAGTAATTTTCCAAAACCGGTAATCGGTCCACACAAATGCAAATCCATAAAGTAATAATATTTAATTAATAAATATAAAAACTTTATCATGTAAAAATGTCCCATTATTTTATCATAAATATCAATATTCATATATGGTATATGGTTTTTATCATTAGGGAGAAAAACAAAATATCCCTTTTACGGAAATCACAAGAAAATTAATATATGTGGCAATGCTACTGGAAAGGAGTCGCACGCAGCTTATAAAAAGAGGTCACTATTTGCTGCAAAAAGTTTCTTTTATAGAATTAAATGGGTGAACAATTTTATGAGATTTTCTTAGACAGCATTTGAAATAGTGAGTTCCGCTTATTTATAAGAAAATAAACAAATTGTTAATTTACATACAAAGCTGTTTAAAAACGTAAGATTTTCTGGATAACTTGTCAAGGTCCTATGGTGTAATGGTTAGCATTCTGGACTCTGAATCCAGCGATCCGAGTTCAAATCTCGGTGGGACCTGGTTTTTTTTAATTAATTAAAATAAAATTACTTAAATATTTTACAAAAATTTGGCCAAATTTTACAATTTTTTTTAAAGGCTAAAAATATTTATTTGTAAGCATTGTAAAACTCAAAATATTTCCCTGATATAATCTCATTTATACTAATATTATTATGATTGTGTTATTTCTCGGTTGTTAAATGTCGCTTGTTTGTTGAATTCTGGATAAATATTTAATTCTTTAAAAAATCTGGATATTATTTTAGCAGTAGTTGTTATAAATATAATATTTTGAATATTCTTAGTGTCTGCCCGGGTAGCTCAGTCGGTAGAGCATTGGACTTTTAATCCAAGGGTCCAGGGTTCAAGTCCCTGCTCGGGCGATCTTTTTTTTTCAAATTATGCTCAACAACAATTTTGCGTGAAAAAAGTTAAATGAATTTTGAGTTTCAAAGAATATAAATTATTGCTTTTTTTTGTAAGACAATATAATATTTTGACACTTTATACTCCCATCCAAAATTTTTTATAATTTTGTAAAAAAAATATAATCACCTATTTTAAGAAAAAAATATATCAATTTGTCAAAGTGGACCTTTGAAAAGTCGTTTGTTTGCCTTCTATGATATATGTGGCGTGAACAGACATATTTTTCCACCACAAACATTCCATGCTTTGACTCCAGACAAAAATATTTGGTACTTAAGAGTACACGACGGACGTGGCCTGAATAACAGTTTCCTCTTATACATTTTGACTTTCCTGCCACATATTTAATACCTACAGCGAGCACCTAAAATACATATTTTTTAAATTATACAGAATGAAGAAATCTTCATTCGGTATCACGTAGTTTTTTTAAGCAGGATCAGTGGCGGATCCAGAATTAAAACTAAAGGGAAAGTAAATGGGAGAGCGGGACCAAAAAATTAAAATTAGAGCAAGTAAACAAAAAAATGCCTCCTCCCGAGCTTGTCTCTGGATCCGCCACTGAACAGGATACAATATTCATATTTTATATTTTAACTATACCTGTGAAGGAGGTTTCCTAAATACTAAATGGTTACATACTTTTTTCTTTTCAATCCTAATGATAGATTTGTTTCGATTCAAATATATACACTTTAAATAATAGTTATTTCTATGAGTAACAATAAGTTGAAGTCAAGTCAAATTAGTTTCGAATGTCACATTTGAGTTTGACATGTACTTGCGGTTATGACAATACAATATTTGACAAATTAGTTATTGACAACAATAATAAAAATTAAAAATTACTTAAATGAAATTAGATTTTTACTTTGAAAATTAATATTCCTGGTTTGTTATTTACATATTCAAGTTATAAAAAATGCTCAGTTGCTTACAAGGTCTACATACTAATGATAGAATAAGTAACTAGTTAAAATATTTGTTGCAAGGATGCAACAACACTTTATAACATACCAAAACCACTTTTTAATAAAAAAAAATCCTTTTGCAGGAAAATGTTTGTTTCCAGACGCGCTTGATACATAGAAAATGATTTATTTCCAAACGAAAGTACAAAAAATTGATTTCTAGATTAGTACAAGTGGATTTACTTTGAGGTTTTATAAAAAAAAATATCAAGCTGGATAACTGTAATTATTTACATACGTCGTGTTGAATTTCAACGTTTAATTTTAGACCATATTTATAAATATATTTAAAAAAATATTTATATAAAAATATACCTTAAATAAACTTTCTAGTTTTATTACAGTTGATTGATTGAATGTCAGGATCATTTTATTGTATTTTCTAGATAAACGTTAAAATTGAAAAAAAAAACACTGACGATTTTAATCTACACAAATGATTTTAACTTATTTTAATCTACTTACACAAAACATGTATATTAAATTTACATAAGTCATCTTCTGTAATAACATTTTTATAATTCCAAACATCGTCTAAATTCACGACTAGTGCGAGATCTCCCTGCTAAAAAAATATATTTAATGAATAGACCTCTTAATGAATGCGAAGTTGATTTTCCGACAAACAAGTGGTATAATGAATTTCGTCATTTAACAGTTTAAAACGAACAAGACTTCTAAATATGGAACTTGTAGTATGAAGACCATACCCCACAATTATATTCCAAAATATAACGGATTAATCGTTACATAAACATTAAATTATATCGATAGCATTGACATTATTGCAAGTTCTATTAATAAAACAAACAAAAAATAACTTTCTACGTGTATACCAAAATTTTATTCCCGATCAAAATTAATAGTAATGAGCACTGAGCATCACCGTTTATAGAATAATTAAACATGGAAACATTTTACTTTTAGATATGTTTAAATTGTTTGTTTGAAATAATAACCATTGAATTTCTAGATATGAGAAAATGAAAATCATAATCATAAAAGTCTGTTACCATTTAAAAAAAAAATCATTAGTAAATAACAAGGAATGTACGATTCCCAAGTGCTTCAAATATTGAATATATAATAAAATATTTAGTATGATAGTAATAATTGGAACTATTATAAATATAATTCCATCAAATATTTGGCCTTGTTTTTTAAATAAAATATTGAGGGTGGAACACAGCTGAAATGTTGATGCACTGTACAGTGTTCCATTGGCATAGTGCAGAGAAAACCGTTAACTTGGTGATGCTCCATCCTGCTGCTAGTCATAGCAAATACTGGGCTATTCTCTAGTTCGGGAATAATAGTTTCTTGTACGATAAAATGCAGCTCCAAAAAATTGTTATTTTTCTTTGGTCTTTATTAAAAGTTTTGATGAAAAAATTAGGAAATAATTAATTCTGGACAAAGGTTTTTACGGTGTGCTATTCAATATGGTGTGGCTGTAATCCCAAAAAGTGATGGGTCACATTTTTTAAGATAATCAACTGAAATCTGAACTTTAAACTCAGCAGTAGGTAAGCTAGGGGGATAGTAATCCAACCAAGTAAAACTAGGGGGATAGTAATCCAACCAAGGAAAACTAGGCGGGTTGTAATCCAAATAAGCTAGGGGGATAGTAATCCAATGAAGGAAAACTAGGGGGATTGTAATCCAACCAATGAAAACCAGGCAGGTTGTAATCCAACTAAATAATGGTTGGATTACAATCCCCCTAGTTTTCCTTGGTTGGATTACAACCCGCCTGGTTTTCCTTGGTTGGATTACAACCCGCCTGGTTTTCTTGGTTGGATTACAATCCCCCTAGATTTCCTTGGTTGGATTACTATCCCCCTAGCTTACTTGGATTACAACCCGCCTAGTTTTCCTTGGTTGGATTACAATCCCCCTAGTTTTCCTTGGTTGGATTACTATCCCCCTAGCTTACCTACTCTCAGCCTACTACGAATTGACAAATAGGGCCGATTCTCGATATTTCGCTTCGCGTTAAAGAAATCTAAAAAAATTATTAGAAAAAGTTGTTCAGAATATTATTTTTCTCATAATTTTCTATATAATAATCTCTAACGCGAAGCAAAATATCGAGAATCGTAGTAGGCTGAGTTTAAAGTTCAGATTTTAGCTGATTATCTTAAAAAATGTGACCCATCACCCTGTGTGACTGTCAAATCTGTATTCCTTCAACTAAGGAAATTATGAGGTTGTCTTCATCTTAAATGCGACACACTGTATATACATATAAAAGTATATTAGCTGAAAATCGACTTTAGCATCGATTTTAGGACTTTTCCAGACATTATACCACAATGTTTTTGCATTTCCCACTTTTCCGTTTTTTTCCCTTTTCCCATTACTAATTCGTGAATTTCGATTATTCCTACCGAGGTTTAATATAATATTGAATTTTATACGATTTTCATTAAAATTTTAATTTTCTTGTAAAAAAAATTGTAACATCGTAGAAAAATCCACTATTGAACATCCGTATTTTTTAAATTTGCAATTTTCTGTTTGTTCAAAAACTAATTTGATCTCCAGTTGAATATCATAAAAAAAATTAGGAGTGTGATCAAATTTTGATGATCCTTATCTTGGAATTGTTTAAAATATTTTAGTAACCGTCCCTAATTTTAAAACATCCCTAAATAGCCCAGTTGTCAGAAAGTTTGACCTCGCACAAAATGTGATGTCGATGAAACTTGGCACTTAAGTACTTGAAAGGGTGTAGAAAACGATAAAAAAATCTTTGCTGCTCTAAAGTGTATGCTAACTTCGCAATTTTGGTTTTTGAATTATATCTCGAAAAAAAAAAAAATTCGAAAAACTAATAGCACCACGTAAAAGAGCGGAAAAAATAAGAAATTCTCAATGATTTTTATAAAACTGAAGATATATCTATTAATAGAGGCATAACAAAAAAATCATTGTACACTTATCTTCATTAGGCTTTTACTTTTGATTTAAATATAATTAAAATATTATCTCTGTTTAATAAAACTTATCTCTGTTTTAAAATTATCATTTTTTTTACAACATTCATTCGACGCAATTTTTATTTTCAAAATAGTGTTTATATAAATCAGAAATTAATTTTTTTTAAATAAAGTTAAAAATAATTTAGAATATGAATTATATAAATAAATAAACACTATTTTGAAAATAAAAATTGTGTCGAATGAATGTTGTAAAAAAATTATCATTTTAAAACATAAGTTTTATTAAACAGAGATAATATTCATCATTTTAATTATATTTAAATCAAAGGTAAAAGTATAATGATGATAAATGTACAAGGATTTATTTTTGTTATGCCTCTATTAATAGATATCTTCCGGTCAAATTTTCTATGAGAAAACAAAAAAAAATTAAAAACTAATGGCTTCCTGAGAAAGCTTAGAGTCTCCTGTTTAAAATGTTTTCTTTTTTTCCCTTTGCGTACATTTTAGGCAAAGATGCTTTAGTTTTTCCGAACGCCTCGCCTGAATATTTTTATACAACGGCTCGGCGCGCGTAGTTTTCAAATATGCTTTCTTATTTTTAATAATTTTTTATAGTAATACAAATTTTTGTAAAATAACTTATGATTTTTCGTAAAATTTTCCGTTCTTTCACGTGGTGCTATTAGTTTTTCGAATTTTTTTTTTTCGAAGTATAACGGAAAAATAAAATTTTCTATTTTATTTCCGAAATTGTGAAGTTAGCATACACTTTAGAGCAGCAAAGATTTTTTTATCGTTTTCTACACCCTTTCAAGTACTTAAGTGCCAAGTGCCGATATCACATTTTGTGCGAGCTTTTGGTCAATATCCTTCTCTGGTAACTGGGTTATAAAATAGTCCTAAAATTATTAGTAACATTTAGTTTCCTCTTAATCTACTTTGTTGTGTTAAAAAGTAAAACTGGTAATAAAAATATTTTTGACCAGTAAAAGGTGCGCTTGCGGCCCCGATGTAAGCTGGTACTACAGGACAAATATCGGTACCTGGATACCTATTTGACATACTAATTTATACGATGATACTGCTATACAATATTCAAATCGTTCACTTTAAAAATTACGGTACCTGAAGTTGTTACTCTCGAGCAGTTGCTGAATATATATATTAGTATTTAGTCATTTTATTTTTCAGTGTACGTTTAAAACTTACAGGTATCGGGCATAGTCGCAATTATTAAAATGTCAGTTTCCTGCGTATAGTAGCTTTCTCCTCTCAATTCTATATTGGCAATATCTAATGTATGATGCATCTAAATCTAATACAAAATTTGACTAAAATACTAAATATTTTAGTTACATAAAAACCGATTTTCCGGTTCTATTTATTTACTTAGTTTTTAATTTTTTATTTGTTTACAAATATGGTTAAAGTAGTGTGTATGTTTACCAGTAAAATTTCGATATTTATTTATTTGTAAGTATTTGTTGCAAAAAAATTGTGATCGCTTATTAACCGTGAGTTTTTGCAGAATCTTGATTGGGGATACATTGGCAAGGTTCACCCTGTATAACTAGTAAGTACCTAGGATTACTTGTTTGAAAAATTTTAAGAAAAAACCTTTTTTTTAAACATTTGAATTTATCTCTGTAAATCATTATTTTACATAAAATGCATTTTAATAAACATTTGTAAATGAACACGATTTAATTCAGTTTAATTTGAATTTAATAACTTTATTATTTTTGCTTTTAAATTAGTTTTCTGACTTAAAAAACATTAGAAAACCGCAAATTAGTTTAATTATTTTTTATCTATTCTCCACGATGTCGATTTTAAAAAAGATCGTAAAATTTATATGTAACTACTAAAAAAATCGTAAATTTAAAGTATTGCTTAGTTGTTATTAAAAGTAAATAAATAAAATCATTTATTGCTTCTGTTATAATATTTTACGAGTTTTTGAAAATAATTCTAAGACCTATTTTATTTTAATCAAATAATAAAGAAAATCTATCCATATTTGTGTTAGTTGTATTCAATAAAAAGTACAAAAAATAAATTAAACAAAACCAAATATAACCAGTTGAGAATGCTCTTCTAGCATTGCCATAGACCGAACACATTTTAATGAAAGTATTAATACAATTTTAGATTGACAGTTCTTATTCTAATTGTGTGTTTAATTTAAATTCAATGTCATTTTAAACTTTTCATTTTTTGGACCCCATTTTGAAGGTGTTCCCGAAGAGGTACATTATAAGCTTTCTTTTTGATGCTCTTTCAAAATCTGAAGTCAGAATTTTAAAATTCATAAACACAAAAAAGCTACAGACACACACACACTCAGATCGAATTCAGATATCGAACAATTTGTTCGGTGATAAATTACCCCTTCATGTGGGATTTTGAATTTCATACGATTTTTATTGTGGAATCTTCATTTTCCTTAAAAAATATAAAAAAATGATCCAAAAATCCACTATTGGAAATCTGTATTTTTGAAATTTATAATGTCACGCAAAAATTAGTTGTGTCGTTTTAGGATTTGGTCCTTTTTTTCGGTAAATCCATACTTTTCGAAGGATAGCTGTGGTACTGATTTCAAATTTTATATATTTAATTTTTGAATTTAAAAATTATTAATCTTTTCTAGTAATTTCTTTCCTCTAGTAGAAAAAATTTGAGATGAATAGAGAATGAAATTACCATTAAAACGAGGAATCACTCGCCTTTCAAATTTAAGAAAAATATCGAGGTGTTCCAGCGTTTTTTGCGTATAGCAAAAATGAATTTATATCTTTGCTTTTGGCGTATATTATTCACCAACAAGAAATAGTATAGCTTTCAAGGAAGAAAAAGAGAAATTTTAAATATTCTCCTAATTGAATAATAAAATCATAAAATGTTTTTATTATTTGACGTTTCTAAATTAAATCGAAACAGTCAAAATATTTAAAAAATCTTTTGTGTCGCCACAAGACTTTCCCGACAGTTACAAAATAAAAATTAAAAAAATTAATTTGGTGTTAAAATTTTTAAAGTCCAAATCAAATGATATTTGGTATCCCAAAATAAAAAAAATTCTTTTCGAATTTTTTTAAAGTAAAAATGACATTTGAAATATTATAAAAGGAAAAACATTTCACATGTCAAAAAAAAGTAAAACGATTTTTTAGGGTCGGAATTTTGTTTACTTTTTCTTTGACATTTCAAATGTCATTTGGATTTTAAATTTTAAATTTTTTTTCCATTGCTTAGTTTTAAAATTAAGGAATTAAAATTTCAGGATGTATTTACAAGCCAATAAGGCACCTAAATACCAAATAAAAACTGTAGGTCTTATTTTTTTGTAATGTACATAGGGCTACTGCGCCCACTGGTGGGTCGATTTCAACCAAAAACAAACGGATTCATTCCGCAATGATCCGATACCCACATACCAAATATCAGCTCAATCGGATCAAGCGTTTGGACGCTATGGGTTGCGATTTTTTAGATTAAAAAATTTTTTTTTTTTGGTTAGGTTCAAAATTAAGGAATGACAATTTCAGGATGTATTTACAAGCCAGTGAGGCACGTAAATATCAAATAAAAACTTTAAGCCTTATATTTTTTTCGCGATGTACATAGGGCTCCTGCGCCCCCTGGTGGGGCGATTTCAACCAATCACCGGTCACCCTAAACCCATATACCAAATTTCAGCTCAATCGGATTAAGCGTGCGGACGCTATCGTGGAAGAATACAGACACACAGACAGACACACAGACAGACGGACAGACTTCCATCTGGAAATCGTTTTAATCGTCTCAGGGGACCTCAAAATGGATATATCCGTCGTTATCTCAATTTTTTTAGCGCGTTCATAATACTTTCCCTTTGGCGAGGGGCCGGGTAAGTAACAATTTTTTGAATAAGAAGTTTTATTATCCAATTAGAAGAAAATTTAAACGACCAACCAACTGAGCTACAGAAAGAATAAGAGACCATAAACGTCCGCAATGGGGGAAAGTGAGGGTGCAGGTTTCCAACTCCGAATACATTGTATGTCCATTAGCCCAGTTATCAGAGAGTTTGACCTCGCACAAAATGTGATATCGATAAAACTTGGCACTTAAGTACTTGAAAGGGTGTAGAAATCGATAAAAAAATCGTTGCTGCTCTAAAGTGTATGCTAACTTCACAATTTCGAAAATAAAATCGAAAATTTGGTTTTTACATTATATGTCAAAAAAAAATTAAAATTTGGAAAAACTAATAGCACCACGTGAAATAGCGGATACTAAAATTATTAAAAAAAAATTGTATTACTATTAAAATTATTAAAAATAAGAAAGCAAATTCGAAAACTCTACGCGCGCCGAGCCGTTGAATACAAATATTCAGGAGACGCTCGGAAAAAACTAAAGTATCTTTGCCTAAAATGTACCCAAAGAAAAAAAAGAAAGCATTTTAAAGAGGAGACTCTAAGCTTTAAGATTTTAAATAAAAAAACCAAAATATTACTTTGCAACACTTTCGTATTATCCCACTCAAATTATGGTGACGCTGTTTATGGCACTAACATTCATGAATTTGATTTCAATCAAAGAAATTGCAAAACTTGTGTGTTACATTAATCTGCGGCATTAGGAGAAGAGATCACATCTCTTGAAAAGTATCGGGTGGCTAACTACACATTAGCGACGAATGAGAAACGTATGTTATATAACGACTTATCTTGATGGCAAAATAAAATTTAGAACAGATATCTATAATGTTCCTCTAAAACAAGTGGTTATGGTTATCAAGACTCATTCTCTTCATGGCTTGCTATGCGAGCAAGCAGTATACCATGATTATGTATTTGTTCATGCAGCTATATATTTGGTTCGAAAATCAGAGTTTCTTGAAAGGGGTGAAAACTGCTATTGCCATGTATTATAATTATTATTAACAAATTAACCTTTGTAGACTACTCCTCAAAAACAGTTGACAAAGAATGTATTTGTAAAATTTACCACGAATATTTAATTATTTACGGATAGATGTTGAAAAAGCAAAAACATATATTTAAAAATAAATTTAAAAAATATTTACTTCAATTTAATAAACATGGAATCATTTAGTTGATCAGAATCAGTGGCGTAAATAAGGGGGTGATCAGGTGATCAATCACCCCCCAAAGACTAATAATAATATTTAGAAAAAAAAACAATTTAATGTAAAACAAAAAAAGGCAATAAAGTCGCTAAAATCGCGCTTTTAAGAGTATAAATTTTCTAAATTCTCCGGGGTAAGACTTGTTTTGAGTTGGGGGATCCCTCGGTAGTGTCTTCTTCCAGGTTTAATCACCCCCCAAATTAAAATCCTATTTATGCCACTGATCCGAATAAGGTTATTTATTAGCATTATAGTTATTGTTATATTGTTTTTTTTTCGTAATAACAGTATTTTTTCTGAAATTGCAGTGTACATTTTTTCTTTATAGGCCAGTCCGACATCGGCTGGCGCGACGTGAGCCCCGCTCTAGCGGCCGGGCCAAACAATAATTGTGGACAGATTTAAACCCATCACGCTGGTCATGCATAAGTTTAATTGAAAAACTCGCTTATTTATTATTATTAACTGTGCACAATGTCGGTTATGCTGAGATGTGGGTTCAAGCGTGTCAATTTAACAATTTTCCGACAGAAAAGCCTCACTAAAGGCCGGTCCTAGACATTTTTCTAGTGGATGCGATCAATTCACTGGCGCCCCTCATACCAGTGGCGTAGCTTGGGGGGCGTAATACGGAGGGGTCTGGGAAATATTTTAAAGTTTGAGTTTGCCTAAAACGCTGTTTTGGACTACTTTTTATTACATTACATTCAGAAAAAGAAATTTTTCAAGCTGTGGCGCCCCCTTGCCGCGGCGCCCTTCGCGTATGCCTTAAACCGGCCCTGGTCGAAAGCCATCATGTTTCCGTCGAATACGTCATGATAATTGACGGATTGTCTAAGATCAAAGTACACAGGGTCGCATTAAGCGTTTATTTTTTATTTTTTAATACTTTAAATTATATTTTCATTGTAGTACGTATTATATTATGCACAGCGTGTTTACTTAAGTTGCCCCATATGGAAAACTTTTTTATTATTTATTTTTATTTATTTTTTTTTCTTATAAGTTTCTTGGGATTGGGATTCATGTTAATTAATATTAGAATCTTGGCTAAATAATTATAAAAACGTTTCACCTCTGGTCAGAGGCTTCATAAGTTTATTTGTTATTTTTATATTTATAACTTGAAAACTTTTATGAAATTCAAATTTTTCTGTGCAAATAACGAAATGGTACCGGTTATTTTTATTATTATTAATATTTTTACACGATTTTTAGCTATATTTTATTTATTATCTTGGTCTATTATCCATGACAGTTCCTCCCTTGCGTTTTCTTTTTCTGATTTTAAATTTCCAAATTGTTATAGTTAATAAACCGTTTAGAATTATTCAACCGGTATAATATTTGTTGTTTATGTTCTCATTGTGAGAACTTATTGAAGGTATTCTGAATACAAATGAGAGAAAATAATAAATATTATTACAAATATGGTACATAATTTAATTCATTAAATTTAAATTTTACGGATTAGTAAACAAAGATCTAAATTATTATGTTTGCATTTAAACCACAATAAAAACATTTTAAATTATGAAAACAAGGGAATTATCTTGTTTCATGTTTTTGACCTATCATTTTTTTTAGTTGATATGGCTGTTAAATTTCAGGCGATTCTTAACGTTTCGACATGCCAAAGAAAATCCTTCTTAACACGTTAAAGACCACATGCCCACCGGTGGGTCACTCCGCAACAACATTACCGGCCCGCATGCTCACGGGTGGGCACACGACATTTTTAAAATAAACAACAATTAAAATACAGCTAAAACCAGTTGAAAATGCTCTTATAGTATTGCCATAGACCGACAAATTGTAATGACAGTATTAATAAAATTTTAAATTGACAGTTCTTATTCTAATCAACACAGCCACAGTCTACTCACTTTTACCAAAATCGCCAACCACTAAGTGTCTACTTTAAATTCAATGTCATTTTAAACTTCAAAATTTTCATATTTTGGACCCCATTTTGAAGGTGTTCTCGAAGAGGTACGGAGGGGCACATCAAATCCTAAGCTTACTTTTTGATGCTCTATCAAAATCTGAAGTCAGAATGTTAAAATTCATAAACACAAAGCATCAACATACACACACAGATCGAATTCAGATACCGAACAATTTGTTCGGAGAAAATTCGTAAGCGGGGTAAATAAGAGTATTATTGATTTTTGATTTTTAGAGAAAGAATAAGAATTATAATACGACTCAATATTATTATATTATAATACGACTCAATATATTTGAGACTGACTGCTGGCCTTTTACTTGGGAATTTTACCAATGTTTAACAACCATGATAAGAACTATTCGAGATTGTCTCAAATATCGCATAATACCGGACAATCAAGCGGAATTTATTTTAAGGATTCACTCTGTTATGCCAAAACGTTTTATCGTTGAGTCACGCTATATAAGTAAATAGTTAATTTTAATATTACGAAGCAAAGAATGATGGGTTATCTCTGGCTCTGAAGCCTTAACTGCAAAATAGATTCCAAAAATTATCGCTTAATGATTCAATAATTTTTCGATTAGTCATATCGATTTTATTTATATGTGAAAAATATTGTTATTGTGATTTTTCTTAAATATTCGTTTTTAATAAGACAGTTTACAATACTTATAAGCTTTTTTAGAAATCGTTTAAGAAGGACTACGAGACATTTAGGATCAGTAGGTACCCATTTTAGCATTTTCTCCGCGTTCTTTTAGTTTTTTACTTTCCCAGCCGCTCGCCAAGGGAAAGTATTGTGAACGCGCTAAAAAAAATTGAGATAACGATGGATATATCCATTTTGAGGTCCCCTGAGACGATTAAAACGATTTCCAGATGGAAGTTTGTCCGTCTGTCTATGTGTCTGTGTGTCTGTATTCTTCCACGATAGCGTCCGCACGCTTAATCCGATTGAGCTGAAAATATATGGGTTTCGGGTGATCGATGATTGAACCCATTAGTTTTTGGTTGAAATCGGTCCACCAGGGGGTGCAGGAGCCCTATGTACATCGCGAAAAAAATATAAGACTTAAAGTTTTTATTTGATATTTAGGTGCCTCACTGGATTGTAAATACATCCTGAAATTTTCATTCCTTAATTTTGAACCTAACCTAAAAAAATTTTTTTTAAACTAAAAAATCGCAACCGCTTGAACCGATTGAGCTGAAATTTGGTATGTGGGTATCGGGTCATCGCGGAATGAAAAAAATTGTTTTACTTTTTTTTTGACATGTGAACTGTTTTTCGTTTTATGATATTTCAAATGTCATTTTTACTTTAAAAAAATTCGGAACGAATTTTTCTTTTTGGGGATACCAAATATCATTTGATTGGGACTTTAAAAAATTTTAACACCAAATTAATTTTCGTTTTATAACTGCCGGGAAAGTCTTGTGGTGACACAACAGATTTCAAATAGCAATAACTCGGATAATACGCGTTTTTTTTAAGTAGCAAAAACTACATGTTATTTTGAGTTAATTAATGCATCTACGAATTTTTAGAAAAATACATTTTTTGTTAAAACGCACTTATAAAAAAAGGCTTTTTTTCCTTGGACATTTTTCCTCAATAAAAAACCGGTGTAACATAAAAAGAATAATTAAAAAAATGTTTAGAATACGATTTTTTATACGTCCATGTTTTTGCAATATTATGTCTTAGTTTATAAGATTTTCTAATTTTCCCAAAACTACTATTTTTCATGTTTTTCTTCGTTCTTTTTGAAAATAAGTATTTTACAGAAAAGTCACAATAAAAATATTCTTGTATTTTGATATATAAGACTGTAAATTTTGGTAACATTCCGAGAAACTTTTCGTAAACTCATAAAAATTTTTTTTCCAGAAAATTATCAAAAATAAATAGTTTATTATTTTACAACTTGTTTGGTAGAGCTTTAACCTAAGTATTGCTTGTTTTCGAGTGATGGAAATTTTTGTAAATAGTCATATTTTTTATTAATTTTAAAAGTTGTTCTAGAATATTTAAAGTGCTCTGTTGTTCTCTAAATTATAAACGAAGCCATTAAGCATAATTGATTAAAAAAGACTTGTATTTCTTCAGAGGTACTAAATAAAAATGAAGACGAATATTCACAAAAAAACGGATTTAAATTAAATGGTTAACCTAATGGAAACAATCTTTCATGTCATACAAATCTGTAAAAATACCCAATATTAACCCAATTTTGAATAAAATGTCAAACACGAGAAAATTTTCGGGACCACAATTTTAATTATTTTCTATATCCCAAACTTTTGAAGCCCACGGCACAGTATCAAATGATATGCAATAGCCACGGCACACCCCTACTACCGGGGACTCTGGGAGGAGGGTACTGAGTACCCCATAGCATATGGGGGGTCCGGGAAATTTTGGAAAATATTCTGAAGATGAAATCGTCTGAATTTCATTATTTATTTATTTTCACCGAACAAATTGTTCGGTATCTGAATTCGATCTGTGTGTAGCTTTTTGTGTTTATGAATTTTAAAATTCTGACTTCAGATTTTGATAGAGTATCAAAAAGTAAGCTTAGGGTTTTATGTGCCCTTCCGTACCTCTTCGATAACACCTTCAAAATGGCATCGAATTTAAAGTAGACACTTTAGTGAATGACGATTTTGGTAAAAGTGAGTAGACTGTGGCTGTGTTGATTAGAATCTAAAATTTTATTAATACTTTAATGGCAATGCTAGAAGATCATTCTCCACAAAAGATGATATCCACGAGAGTTATAGAAACCATTTTTTAGACTTATTAGTTGACTCTGAATTTTTATATTAGATATTATAAATATCTCAAAATCATAAAATAATTTTATTATTAACATTAAAGTAGTAAATATACATTCTTGGAAAGAGCTCTCAGTATTAAGCTTAGACTTAGACTTAGGCTTAGGCTTACAATAAATTATCAGCTGAAGATTTTTTAGACAATTTTTGAATCATCTATTTTCGAGTCTCATTTTTTATTCTGTGGGATCCTAAACAAAAACCTTTTATTAATATTGAATAATTATACATGGATACTATTTAAAAAAATAAGATGGTATTGTAACGATTCCTCGAATTAATTATACTTTTTTTTTATTCAAATGACATTTGGATTTTTTTGTCTGATCATACCGAGGCATCGTACCTAGAATACTTTAATTTGTCCACGACTTTTAAATGCTGATAATGCCTGAAAGAAACAATGCATTTTTCAGGTTTTCCAATAAAAAGTTTAACTTACCACAATTTTTAAAATATATACCGACAATTAATTTTTTTCTCTGTTATTATTCAATTTTTATTTTAACTGCAATAAATAAATTGTTTATTTTATTTAAAATATTTTTAAAATAAGTCATTAAAGTTTATTATTTGCAATATCGAATAGACACGCAAAATGCTAAATGTAATAAAGAATAACATGATATAAAGCAGGAAATCTAATGAAAATTCAGAAAACCGGTTTTTTAATGTGTTTGAAAATATTTCCGAAAATAACAAATTATGTTTTTTATACATTCAATTGAGTCACGTACTTTTATATTATTTTAAATATATACACGCGATTTTTAAGCACAATACTTCAAATGGGAAAAATGTGCGTTAAAAATACAATATTAATATATCAAATCAATATATTTATTTAAAATTTTGCAGGTTTTTGTTTATTGAAAAGAGCATATTTTGGTAAAAAACGCACAATGGGAAGAAAATATGATCTTTTCACTTGGTTTTTGATAAACGTGTTGCGCGGTAAAAATACGCGATTTCTCCGAATCTAAATATGTAAAACCACACAGAGTTGAACCTAAAATATTCTGGTTTTTTACGATTTGTGGCTGAAATATGCATCCTATTTAAAAAAGTTTAAAGTAAAATTAAAAAATCTAAAACTTTTGTATTGACCATTTTTCAGCATAATCTCAAAATTATCGAGAAATTGCTAAAAACAGTTTTTTGTTTTGAATTTTTATCTCCTGCAAATATATTTTTTTTATGAAACTTGTTGAAAACGTTCTTTGTCGTGTTTTAATTAAGCTGTAAATTTTTCAAAGCAAAATATTTATTTTTCGATTTTATACGAATTCAAATTTAAAAATGAGTCTAATTTTTAATCGAAATACTTTACAAATTTTCAATTTTTTGCGCAGTAAAAATTCGCGAATTTTTCGCCCACAGAGTTTTAATAGAATCTAAATATGTAAGAGAGTCAAATTTAAAATATTCTAGAAAGTTTATTAGCAAATAAAAAAAAGAGGTTTAATTTTATTCAAAAATTATAATGGTTATGAGATGCTCGATTTTCTTTACTGAAGAATTATTTATTGGATACAAAAATTTTACTCTGTTCTAGAGATAGAAGAGGGTGAATTTTCGTAATTCATTGTTTTGGATGTTTCAATCATTTCACTTTGTAAATGTATTAATTTCACTTTCTCCTTTTTCTGCTTTAAAATAGCCTTTTTGGTATATAATATCAATCGAGTTGTAAAAAAAAAATTATCCAAAATACTGCTTTCATATCATAAATAAGAACAACTAATTTCGAAACAACTCTACAAAAATAGGAGTGGGTTTCGTATCCAATAGTTCACTATTGAATAATTAAATCCGTAAAACTAGGACAACATATAATAAAAAAAAGCTGGTAGTGTTAAGTTAAAAGTAACAGTAAATTTTATAGAGGGTGATTTATTAAAATTTGTTTAGATGCTGTAAAGAGTATTTATGTAATAATAAGTCATCAAAAAAAATCTCTTACTAAATGGTATTTTTACTTTGTTTTGGTTAGTTTTTTAATAATAAAAATACTCTGTAAATTCAATGTAGATTTTTGTATTGAAAATACGAGTGCCAGTTCTCAAAAAGAAATTACAAATTAAAAGCTGCATTTATTGAAAACCTAAAACTAAGATGAAAGTCTCATTTTGATCAAATTTTTTTTATAAAAAAACAAATCTTGAACGTCGACTCTCGCGTTTAGTAACAAAAACAAATTTAAAACTTGACAATAAGGCAAGAAAAATTTAAAATAATGAGTCCGCGGATCTATGTAATTAAAAAAGTACAAAAAGTATTTTTACATAATACCATTTCTATTCAAACTGATAAAAGAAAATGGAAAAATATATTTATCTTCTCGTCAAACTAATCTGGTTTTGAAATCTGACCGACGAAATATTCGGCAATATTAGTTTTTGAATAGACCCTGTATATAAGCACATATGTTCTTATTCTGATACAAATAGGTGGGTACAACAACACATATGTAAAGTTCATGACCTAACGGTCAAAATCGAAGTATGAAAATGAGTTTGCTTTGTACATAGAGCGCTCACCTTTTAAAATTGGGACTATAGAGGGTAATTCTTGAGTTCCAATTGGATAACTGCGTTTTTAAAGATATTTTTCAGTTATTACACTTCGATATTTTTATGATATATTATATTGATAGACAGTACTTTTCTTTTGTAATTGATATAAATATACATTTTTTCTTGTCAGGAACTGTCCATTACAGTGTAATCGTACATTTCTATTTACCTATAATTACTCCTTCTAGTGGAGTCGATCTGTCTTTCGAAAAGAGACTGATGAAATCGAGTAATTTTTTTCCCAATCGATGAAGTCAGTTCCCCCCATCATTCCTGCATGAAATGTTCGACTCAGGCGGCGGTGGAGGAGGGGGAAGTTCTCTATCTAAAGAACTTGAAAACGGTTTTTCCGACAAATCTCAGCTGGGTTTAATCCCACAACAAAAATATCCAGCCAAAATTGAAGAGCTTGACAAAACACGTAATCTCGTTCCAACTTGATAACTCTATTAGTTCGCGAATTATCGCGATTTGAAATTGCAAAAATTAAAAAAATTAATTATTTATTTCTCGAGAGGCAGTGGATGGAGATGGGGCCTTAATTTTTTGTGAATAAAAGGGTAATAACGAGTACTTTAGAGTGCCGGAGGGTGGGGGTGGTGGGACAAGTAGGGGGGAAACAAATATTATTGAAACGCTTATAACTTCTGTACTAATTGAGCTAGCGCAACCAGTCAAGGCTCAAATTGTTCACTTTTTCATCCGCTAAAAGATAGCACTACACTGCGCTCTTGGCGGGCAAAATAAAAAATGGATAATTTTTTGCTCGCGACTTTAGGCATGAAGAATTGGGTTGGGGAAAAATTTTTTTTTCATCTCTCGACGGCATTTTTTTTATCTTTCAATTGAGCCCCGTAGTAACTCGATATTTTTTTTGTGGGATCAAACCCGGCTGAGATTTTTTGGAAAAACCGTTTTCAAGTTCTTTAGATAGAGGCTTTCCCCCTCCTCCACCGCCGCCTGGGTCGAACATTTCATGCAGGAATGATGGGGTATCTGACTTCATCGATTGGGAAAAATTTTTTTCTCAATTTCGTGAGATCTACTCCATTATTCACTTTTATTTGCTAAACAGGCCAAACTGTGAACCCTCGAGATAATTCGAGCTGCGAGTATTTTATGATGTGGTAATTTTCACACTCGAATATAATCGAGAATTGAAAATGACAAATATGAAAGTTAAGAAAAAAATATTTTATTGATATATTTATCATTTACATAGGATTGTAAGCTATAACATTTGTTTATTCAAGAATAAAATATAGCCTTTTACCAGATAACAAAAGAACGCAAAGGCAGCGCGCCGTCTGCACTCGTGACGACTGACTGCAATCCGTCGTCGATTTTTGTGAATTTATATATTACAATTCAGTCGTGAAATATCAAATACTTGCTATGTTGGGCTATGTGCTGCACCTTGCCTCGAAATATATCACACAAAAGAAAATTTATATTTTTTTTTCTTTTAGCAAGTATTAAAATTAATAAGTTTACAGGTATTAATCGACTCTTTTATGCAATAATTTATTTATTTATTTATTTATTCTGGATTTAATTTGGATCAAAATCCAAAATTAAAATAAAAGCTTTGATTCATTTTGTACTTTTTTTTATTTTTTGCCAAAACAAGATTTGAAAATGGGTTTTCTTAACTAAAAAAACTGATTTTTTTGCCGGTTTCTTTTCAAAAAATGTGTGTGTTAAGGGAAAATCTGTTTACCAATTCAACGATTACGAAGGTTATAGTTCTTTCGGCTAGGTCACGCTATATAGATAAGCTTATTTTATATAAATTTTCTCTACTGGAATAATTACAGTAAAATACTTGTCTTCCTTCTAAAAAACATCATTACTTCTACTTCCTATTATTTTTATCGTCCTTCTGAAATATATACCGGAAATATCAGATATAAAAGGACAAGAGAGTGAAATAAAAACAATTAAATAAAACAATTCAAAAACCCATATTTTATAAATAGAATTTTAAGTTTAATTGGTTTTATTTACACATTTATCTATGCTAATTTTATAATTAAAAACATTTATTTTTTTTCTACTATGAATATATGGATTGTCTGTGGCACCTTTTAATACTCCTAGCATCTCTTTTGTATTTCACCTCTTTTTGTCATTTTGAATGTAAGTACGAAAATTTAAATCGTTTTATTTTACTTGTCTGTCATTATTACCAATATTTCAAGCGTTATGGTTGGTCATTCAATGGATTTTCTTTGGCCTGCTCATCTATCAAGTTAAGGTACACTTAACCCAAATATAATTTGATTGATTATTTTGAATTAGTGAATTAATCAGTTTCCAGAATTTAAAGGTGAACCAGGTATTTAAATTTCTCATTCCCCACAAATTTTTTATCCATTCCGGACTTTTTTGTGGATGCATGGTGCGTATGAGTTTTTCTAAACATTTATTCTTTAAAATGTTGTAAACATGACATTTTATTTAACCCTTGTTTGTTATATTTATTTATTGAATGTACAGAGTTTGCTAAAATCTTCTAAGTGCAATTTAAGATTTATTTATATTAGACCAAAAAGTGCGATGCACTTTCCACACAAACGTGTACCATTATTAAAAAGATATTTACATTATATCCAGGGCAAACCTATTATTAATCAAATTAAAAATTAGTTTACAATATCCATCCAAGAGAAGAACCGCGCATTCCAAATCTTAAAATCCAAGAAAATTATTAATTTATTGGGTATTAAAATATACCAGCAATAAAACAGCAATGTTGATACAACAATTTATTGCCAGGAAAAGATCAAATACGCCAGTAAAAAAATATATGATTGCACGAACATTTTTAACTTGCTGGAAAGTGTAAAATAATTATGATATTTTAAACACATTGCAAGTAATTTATGAAATTAAAAATATATAAATACAAATTGCTTATTAAATATTACGCCAGAGACTATTGTATGGCTGGAGCTTGTTTGTAACTATTTTTCTTCAAGGACTACAAGGACCAAACAAAATCGCTGCCACCTCTATATTAATTTTCCAGCTCCATACAAGTAACAGTTCCGAGTTCTGTGATAAGATTTCTCATGTCATTGTAAACTGTCAAAACTGTCAATGTCAATACTAATCTTTTCCAGGTTGAATCAAGTTCTATAAAAAATTGTGATTTAATTAATTGTTATCATCATTAATTGTTATTATATATTCGAATGTATTTCATAAGATACACTACAATAATTGTCAAAAAACTTACTAATCAACAAGTTCGACCAACTTTTATCTTTTACAGGTATTAATTTAGAAACATAAGTGTTTTTAGGAATGTATTTTTAATTTTTTAGCACAGCTGGTCTTGTGAAAGAGGCTAATTCTAGCAAAAAGATGGGTAAATCACATCTTATTTTAAAAAGGTATGATAACATAACCAAATCAGATGAAGACAAACGGCATTATAGAGGTTTGGAACTTGTAAACCAAATGAAAATACTTCTTGTAAGTGATCCACATACTGACAAATCTGCAGCCGCTATGGATGTGAATGTTGGTAAGTACCTAACTATTACAACTGATATTTCAACATAGTTCAAACAGGATGTTGTTAAAATTTGAAATCATGTATTACTATTGTATTTAAAGAGAAATCATTATTTCATATAAAACTTAATTACAGAGTGGCAACAATCTGTTAGTATATATACTAGAAAATAGATAATCAATTACCCATGAGATTATTAATCATTTCAAAAGAAGTTAAATGACACCAAAACAAATAACATGTACATCAACTTTAACAATACAATTATGAGCAGACATTAAAAGATAAATCCCTGTTTATGTAAAAGAAGTGGTAATTGTACTGCCATTAAAATCTACATCAATTTTTTTTATTTGGATGCTGGTTTTCTATATGAATTTTTATAGTGAAAAATGTTACATGTAGTTTATTACTTTTTTAAAAGTTCCAAAAAAACATGTTGTTCCATAAAAGAGTAATGTGAAAACACAAATTTTAATTATTATGTTTCAGTTTTAACAACATGGCATTTATTTGTTCTTTTACAATTTTTTATCAAAGCAGAGTAATGGTCATTAGATATGCAAATTGTAGGAGAATACGTAAAAAAAGTAAACAATTCAATGATTTATTAGTTGTGGTATTTTTGTACATTATTTACATTAGAAACCACGAAATTACATTTTTACTGGTAATAGAATTTTCTTTATTAGTGGTTTTCCCCTAAACTTAATTAAAAACCATTATTTTACTATAAACTTAATTAATTTTTATAGACACTTTTATGGAAATTTCATAAATTTAAATGTTTTACTATGAGGCACTAATCATTTATGTAGTACCATTTGCTACAACAAATATAATGTCAGATTAGTGATTTTATAAAATTAATTGCAGATGACATATCTAAATATTTATCACTCGGAAAATCAGTTAAACATGCAATCAGATGATTGAAATTTGGTGTGGTTTCAGAACAATAGATTAATTATAATTGTATATTATGGCCCAATAATATATATAACATACTAAACTAAATTGACAAAATATTTAAGTTTATATGTTGTTAAAAAATTATTCTGGGATATCCATATTAATAAAATTCAGAAATGTATTTAATCTCTGTTAGAAATTTTATCTCGAATTAAAAATGTTATTTTTATAACGAATTAAATACCAAATTGACGTACTTAGTATATGGGGTGAAGCAATTATTTGGGTAATTAAAAACACTACAAAAGAAATTATTAAAATGTATTTTGAAACGATTCGCTAGCTTTATACAAGTCGTCCCCAGAAACAGATTTTGAAATTTTAATTTTACATTCTCATTTTATTGTTTCCTGTTTTTATATTTGGTGAAATTATGTGTGGTTAACCGTCTCATTTGTAATTTTTATTGTCAATGTCACATTTGAAAATGATTTCTAAAAAATTAAACAATCTTTGGCTATAAATACATAAATATTTTAAGGTTTCTTGAGTGATCCAAAGGAGGTAAATGGTTTAGCTCACTTTTGCGAGCACATGCTTTTTTTGGGCACCAAGAAATACCCTAATGAAAATGACTACAGTAAATTCCTGAGCGAACATGGAGGTAGTACTAATGCAGCCACTTACGTTGATCATACTCTTTATTATTTTGATGTAGTTCCTGAGAAATTGACAGAAGCACTTGACAGGTATCTATTGGTCAAAACAAAATTTACAGATTTATTGATGAATGATAAATAAACCATTTTTAGATTTTCCCAATTTTTTACTGCCCCTCTTTTTACGGAAGGTGCTACAGAAAGAGAAATTAATGCTGTTAATTCTGAACATGAAAAAAATATACCTAGTGATCTCTGGAGGTTAGATCAATTGGACAAGCATCTAGCTGATCCTGATCATCCTTACAATACATTTGGGACAGGTTAGTACAATTTAAAAAGTTGTTATCTATTCAAGAATCATTACTAAATATTTCTTTCTATACTCTTTTAGTAACAGGAAAATTTGAATTCTGTAAAATATGCATACAACAATACATTTTTTCAATTAATTGTGTATATATTTACTAATTTTCAGGTAACAAACAAACATTGGTGACAATACCTAAAGAAAAGAACATTAATGTAAGAAAAGAGTTGCTTGATTTTCATAGCAAATGGTATTCATCTAATATTATGAGTTTAGCAGTATTGGGAAAAGGTAATTTCTTTCATTTTATATTATTCCACAAATTAATGCTAATACTAATACAAACACGTATTTTTTACTTCTCCTTATTTATTTGTATCACCTCTGAAACCTGATTATTATTATTATTATTATTATAATGTTTATTTTCTAAAAGATTTAACTATGTAGAGGAATTGTCAATAGTGGACAAAAAAGTACTACAACAAAAATATAAGTAATAAAAAATGAGTAATAAACAAACAATAATTTATTTAAAATATTTGTCAATGGAAATAAAAACATTTATTAAATAATTCTTTAATATTTATGAAAAAAATCTCTTAAATAATTAAGTGATTACAAAATTAACAGATGAAAAGTAGCCAATAATTACAATCAATATTTGGTCGAAATTGCCATATTTGCTTTCATATTTTTTTTCAATTCAGAAAGTTTAGACGAGCTTGAAGATATGGTTGTAGAATTATTTTCCAATGTAGAAAATAATAACGTAGAAGCTCCACAGTGGAACACTCATCCGTTTTCAAAAGATCAATTCCGAACAAAAGTATATGTTTCACCTATCAAAGATGTTAGAAATTTGAACATTGTATTTCCTAGTGAAGATTTAACTCAGTACTATAAATCCGCAGTAAGTATATCTATCAATTACTGTATATTGTTTTTATTTTTCAATTTTTCTGTTGTTTTTTTTGTCAAAAAAAAATAACGTTTATGGCAGCGATTTTAGGATTTGACCACATTTTTCTGCTCTTTTCTAAAATTACGCCTTTGTGTAGAGTTTTTTTTATTTCTCTAAATCTATTTAGATTATTAAAAATCTGTATTAATTAAAAAAAAAATTATTTGGTAAAAATTTTTTCACACTCTTCGTTTCTGCAATTCCCCCCCGAAATTTAAGAGCGTTTATTATTTTTATTATAAAAAAATTCATTGTATAGTCGAACCCACTGCTTTATGAGAATGAAAAAAACGCTATAAAAACAAATTAAAATATAAATTCATATTAAGGAAAGTTAACCAATATAGAAATTTTACGCCATTTACCCCTATTGCGATCGAAAAGTTAAGTTGGTTATTGAATCTTTGCACCGTGGTCCTAATAGCTAAAATATTATTTTATTTTTATGCGTATGGACAGTGTACGGTGTTTTCGACATTAAAGTACTCAAAAATATCCAGATCCATCAGCATTTCTTCTATTGGCGGTATCCTTTGCTGTTTTTATAGCGTTTTTTCATTCTCATAAAGCAGTGGGCTCGACTGTAATAGTTGGTACATCCTGCATGGGCTAGATACGTATTAAGGAAAAGGTTATTGTGAAAGAAGTGACCAGTGACAGAAATAAATAATTCCAACCTCAATTTGTTTATCGATAATTTCCAGACCAACAAATTATAGATTTGTTAACTCCCTGCAAGTTATTATGAACCGCTGAGTATTGAGCGAAAGCTGAGTTAATTAAATAAAATATTTTCAAGTTATTTATGTGCTTTTAAAAAATGGAATTTAATGATGACTACTTTGACCATTGCGCTCAAGATGTGCTGTATCTTCCTAGAAATATTCCAACTAGAGAAACGGAAAATCTATACGAATTTATTTTAGAAGGTTGCAAATGTACTGATAACTGTACAACTGAAATTTGCGAATGTGCAAAAAAAAGTGGAACTTTATATGAATATGAAGATGTATCTAATTTAGAAACCTACAAAATTAAAGAAAAAGATAGAAACTCACCAACTTATGAGTGTAATAGTAATTGTCAATGTTATGAAAGAATTTGTGGAAATAGGGTGGTACAGTATGGACCTAGAAAAGGTTTAGAAGTTAAATTATGTACAAATATTAATAAGGGAAATGGATTATTCACTATCAACAAAATAAATAAAGAACATTTTATATGTGAATATGCCGGAGAAATAATAACTGAAGAAACAGCAAAAACTAGATTTCAAGTTTATAAAAATTCTAACAAAATGAATTATATTTTTTGTATAAATGAAAGATTTGGTGATAGATCAATAAAAACATTTATAGATCCTACAGTTTATGGTAACATTGGTAGATATATTAACCACAGCTGTCATCCAAACTGTAAACTTGTAATTATTAGAGAGGACAGTATAATGCCTGTTTTAGCAATTTTTTCCAAAGAGGATATACAAGCAGGGAGTGAAATAACTTTTGATTATGGAGAAGATTCACATACGGATGAAGAAAATTCTCAAAAACCATGTTTTTGTGGGGAAGAAGATTGCAGAAAATATCTACCATATGATTCAAACTTGAAATAGGATAGCACTATCTTTTAAATAGTTTTATTTATTATATACTTGTTTTTGTTTTTATTTCACCTCTGAATTAGCGTGAAAGAAAAATTCCCACTGGAAATTTGAAAACAACATCAAGAATAGTAAAAAAGTAAAATATACATTATTATTATTATTATTATAAATATTTATTATTTTTTGTTTTATTTTATTTTGGTTAGACCACTGAAAAACGCTGAAAGAAAAATATCTTACTAAAAATTTTAAAACCAGGATGGGGTTGAGAAAAATAAAATAAAAATGTTTTCTGAAGGATTTAAGTGTCGATACAAAAAATCTTGCAAATACTTTTAAAAATATCGGAACACTTAATATGCATGTTTTTAATTTCCCAAGATTCAGTAAAGGGAAAAGGGTCACTGGAAAAAGGGGAGGGACGTCGAGAAAAATAAAATACGTGCAAAAATAAAACACGCATGATTTTCTTTTGAATAAGGAGGCCTACTTGAAGTCGTATTTTTTACATGAAAATTTTGAATTATTTCCTATCATGAAAACAACATTCCAAATCGTACTGTGACACAGTTAAAATATTACACACCCTTTGAAATAGGTTTAGCAATTACCATCCATTAATCAAAAAATCTAATATTTTGATGCAAACTAAACTATCTTTTAATAAAAGTGTTGATTCTGAACTGAATAAAATAAAAATACTGTGCGTACCATTTATTTGTTGTGCGTCTGAAAATGTCCTTGCACCTATATACACGGTGATCCAAAAATTACGTTCGTTTATGCACCATATCAAAAAAAGGTTTATTTTCAATAAGTTTTAAGGAGTTTTAAGATGACCCCTATTTCGTTTACGGTCAGAAATAACATTAGATACACAATTAAAAATGGAACTAGATTAAATAGGAATAATTTATTTTGCCACAAGAAATTTTGTAATTTGCTGTTGACAACAGAAAAATTCTATTAACATGTTTTAAACGTAAAAAGGATATAGGTAGATAATGTTGTTTTTTAGCCATGTCATTATATAAGCCACTTAATGGGACATGAAGGCCCTGGTAGTATTTTATCTGTACTTAAAACTCGCGGATGGTCAAATAGTTTAGTAGCTGGACATAGACCATCTCCAAGAGGTATTGGATTCTTTGCTGTTGCAGTAGACTTAACAGAAGAAGGAATGGATCACATTGATGAAATAGTTGAACTAGTTTTTCAGGTATTTTTGTTTTTCTTTATGCTTGATGTAAATCAAATAACAGTTGGTTGTAGAGCCGTTTAAAAAAAAATTTTTCTTTAGTATTTGAACATGTTGAAAAAAGAAGGTCCTCAAAAATGGGTGCAAGATGAAAATAAAAACATTGGTCAGATGACATTTAGGTTTAAAGATAAGGAATCACCTAGAAGTTATATATCTGGATTGGTTCACAGTCTACAGGTATGTTGTTTTTTACCTCTAAGTATCTTTTAAGGCAAGGTTATTAATTTTTTAGGAATACCCGATGGAAAACGTTCTTTGTGCAAATTATATGTTGAGCGAATGGCGACCCGAGTTAGTGGAAAGCGTTTGGAAGCAATTTGTACCTGAAAACGTTAGGTATAGAGTTTCATTTAAATCCCCAATCATTTCCCGCAAAAAAAAATATATACAAGCTTAATATCATAATAAAATTGTGCTTTTTAAATAAGGACTATTTTAATTTATACATATCGGTAGCATATCTGTTGAAATGTTTCTTTGCTTAACAGCTGAAAAATTAATAAATATTTTCTTATAGGATCTCAGTGGTTGCAAAAAAATTCGATAAAGATCTTGATCAGACAGAACCTTGGTATGGTACTAGATACAAGAAAATTGAAATTCCTGAAAAAACTCTTAAGGTATAAAGAAATACGATAAATCAAACTTTAAATATATATTAGTTTTTCTTTTTAGCAATGGCAGGAAGCTGGATTATGCAAAGACTTAAGCATGCCAGAAAAGAATGAGTTTATTCCAACCGATTTCAGTTTATACCCTATCGATGATGACGTAAATTTTATTTTATATTACCCAATCCACTTTTCTTATTTTACTAATTTTAGGTCACCGAATTTCCGATCATTATTGAAGATTCTGCTTTAACTAGAGTGTGGTTTAAACAGGATGATCAATTTTTGCTCCCAAAAGCTAATTTAATGTGCGACTTTGTAAGGTAATCATTTTTTAAAATAAATATTGGCTATTTTTATTTCCAACAGAAAGCTTTGTTGATGAACTCAATTTAAAATTCGACAGATCGCGATAATGAATATTTAAATATTTTTAGCCCTCTAGCATATTTGGACCCACTCAACTGTAATCTGACCCACATGTTAGTCCAGTTATTCAAAGATGCTTTAAATGAATATGCATATGCCGCTGAATTGGCAGGTCTGAAATGGGAATTGATTAATACAAAATATGGTCTGATTGTGAGTTTTTTTACTTTAATTCCATTACCTTATTATTTATTATTGATTTTTAGCTGGGTATTGGTGGTTATAGTAACAAACAACACATTTTACTTAAAAAAATTATGGAAAAATTGACGGATTTCAAGATTGATCCAAAAAGATTCAACATACTTAAGGAAACTGTAAGTATGACGACATTTTTGAGCGAGTTTCAAAAAAATTCAAATACCATCTTGCAATTTCTACTACTATTTATATTTTTTGCTAAACGATGAGCTGTGTATGCAAAATACCAAATTGCTTTAATAAATTGTAATTAAACATTCATTCATGATTTGATTCATATTTAAAGTAAAATTCTAGTTATTGTATATTTCAGTTACAATAAATATTTGTTTTTAGAACCCAATAGGCGCGTGTAGGGGAAAGATTTTTCTGAAAACATTTATTTATGATTTTCATTGACAGAAAAAAAGGAATTCTTAATTTTAGACCTTTTTTTTTAAAATTATTTTTAACACAGCGGACAATCAATTTAATAGACAATTATCAGTCTTAGTAATAAAAGAAAGACAAGAACAAATTATAAAAAAAAATTACCAATTGGTAGGAAAAAGTAGCGTCGAACTGCTCATTTCTCGATTAATTGCCGCTTTAAATCATGACAATCAACAATTTTTCTGCATAATTCAAATACCAGTCACCCTGACTGCCTATATATTACAGTACCCAACAAATTGTCAAAAAGAGATTTTGTTCCAAGTTTTTTTTTTAAATTTGAATTTTTCAAACTTCTAAATTTAGTTGTTTCAGTTATTTTCTTAATGATATGCAACGAAATAATGGTATTTTAACGATCATTTAGTTTTGTAAACGCTCATCATGTATATTGTTAGAAACATCATGAAATTCTATATATTTTCTTTTTAGTACATTCGAAATCTTAAAAATTTTGCTGCCGAACAACCATATCAGCATGCTGTATATTATTTAACTGTATTGCTTACTGAACATTCATGGACTAAGCAGGAGCTTCTAACGGCAACTGATCGTAAGTAAAAAAATAAAAACTAACAAAATTTGGTCAAATAACAGTGGATAATTTGAATTTCATCTTCATCTTCAAATTTTATTTTGCAGAACTTACGATCGAAAGACTAGAAGCTTTCATTCCTCAAATACTCGCCAAGATGCATATTGAATGCTTGGTTCACGGCAATGCCAACAAAGCCAAAGCTCTGGAATTGGTACATATCGTTGAAGATGGTCTCACCCACGCTTTGAGCATGTCTCCGTTGCTCCCCAGACAGCTTCTTCTCAATAGAGAGCTCAAACTCGAAAATGGCTGTGAATATTCTTATGAAGTACAAAATGAGGTTCATAAATCGTCTTGTATTGAACTGTACTATCAGTGCGGACTA
Source organism: Crepidodera aurea (assembly GCA_949320105.2). Classification (NCBI taxonomy): domain Eukaryota; kingdom Metazoa; phylum Arthropoda; class Insecta; order Coleoptera; family Chrysomelidae; genus Crepidodera; species Crepidodera aurea. Next base: position 16,646,528 of record OX439474.1, on the reverse strand, counting down.
CAATCTAAAGAAAATAACATGAACCTGGAGTTGGTTGCACAGATTGTGCAGGAACCCTGCTACAATATTTTGCGTACTAAAGTAAGTGTTTTTAATAATTAAAAAACTATCAAGTGCAGAATTTTTAACAATACACGGACAGTAATTTTCCAGGTATATATTTTAATTCGCAAATGTGCTACCATCTATCACTAAACCTGATAAATGAAGCTTAGAAGTGAGTTTTGACAACTTTGTAAAGAAAAAAATTATCATTGAAAGATGTCATATCCCTTTAAGAAGACCAGAATCGGTCAAAAAACTTTGCAACCCCCAAGTTGGGAATTTGTTGTTCTGCAAAGTTGTCAAAACTTACACTTCTAAGCTGCATTTACCAGTTTTACTGATAGATGGTAGCACATTTGCGAATTTTATCTTATAGCGGATATAGCTATTGACTTACGCGTGTTTGGCATTTGAGTTATTGCATTCGAAAGCCTAACTGACGAAGCTGAAAGGCATAAACCGGTTTTAGGATGTCGAATCGAATAAATTAAATTAAATATTAAAAAAGTTTAACGAGATGACTTTAGTGATAGGTACTAAGGACTATTTAAGTTTTTTAAGACAATCCAGCTTTGTTTTTATTTCAGGAACAATTGGGGTATATAGTTTTTAGCGGAGTAAGACGATCTAACGGAGTACAAGGTCTAAGGATAATTGTACAGTCAGACCGGCACCCAGATTATTTAGATTCAAGGATAGAAGCCTTTATAGCAAGTATGATGGTAGGTAGTATTTAAATTGGATAACTGTGACTGAATGTTACATTTTTATTTTACTTATATAATAAATCCTTAGGATTACATTAGTGAAATGAGCGAGGAAGAATATTTGAGACATCGTGAAGCTTTGGCAGCGCAAAGATTGGAAAAGCCCAAACAACTTAATAGTTTAACCAATCGATTGTGGTCGGAAATTACGGCACAACAATATCATTTTGACAGGGCTAATCTTGAGGTGGCCTATTTAAGAACAATTTCTAAGAACGACATTCTAGAGTTCTTTAAGGTAAGTCGAATTAAAGAAAATATTTATCAGTGACTAAAGATTTGCTAGATATTTTAAAAGTTTGGAAATCCTTTTTTAAAATTCATGAGAAATTTTGCATGATATTTATATGTATCAGCAGGGTCAGTAGGTAAAAACGGAAAATTTATGAATTTGTCAATGTTTCATTCAATTGTGTTTATCTTCAGGAAAATCATAGATAAATATTTCTAAGGTTTAAAATATGAAACTGGCGTTGGAGGCCTCGATTTTATAAAAAATTTCAAAATACCACAAAATGTTTATAATTTTTTAAAAACCTAAAAACATAAAAATGTGACGATCGAAACTTGGCATCATAGGCGTCGATTTAAATAAATATATAAAATACTTGAAAATCGACGCTTAATAAAAATTTTAAAATAGTTCACAAAATGCTTATAATTTTTTATTTGTTGAATAAATTTTACTAATTACACAATAATTATTATTCTTATCTAAAACATTTCTGGAACAATGTATAGATATATAAGCATGTTTTTTAGAATGTATTGAGTCAAAATGGTGAATATCGGAAGAAATTAACAGTCCAAGTAGTTTCTATGGCTGAAGGAGGAGCAGGAAAAGAAAATGATACTAAGGAAGTACCAAATCCGAAATCAAAACTTATACAAGACGTTACAGTATTCAAGAGTAACCATGAAATGTATCCGTTAGTACAACCGTACATAAACATTACAAGGAAAGGCAGCAAATGCAAATTGTGATGTAGAATTTAAGAATATACTTTAAACGTATTGCCACGTGTTCTCTGTGGCTGAAAGGCAAAAAGGATAACTGGTGGCTAAGTTAGCAAACAAATTATGTTCTTTGAATTAGGATTACACTACTGAATTAAAACGAGGGAGGGTGCGCTACCAATCGTGAAAAAACTTCTAATATATCGTGGCGCACATTTGAAAACTATTTGATATACAATATTTTATCTAAAATTTGGTATTTTAAAGCTTTTAGGAGATGTACAAGATTTTTAACGGTTTAAAAAAGTTTGTTAAAATATTCGAAACTCTGAAATTTGTCTCAAATTGAAACTTTAGATAAATGACTTGAAAAAAAAGATTGATGACTTATCACAGTATATATACTTAATTATAATGTTTCATTTAATTTTAATTTTTTAGTATTTATTACTTTTTCAGACTCTATGCTGTGCATATTGTATAATTTTTATTATTATTTTTTGATAAAATGGTAAGAAACACTTTATAGTATTTTTTATTTGCCTTTCAGCCACGTCTTTTGATTTGTAACAATGAAATCGATTTCACCCTCTTTATGTGATAATTGAATTGAAATAATTTGTAGATTTTTTTTGTACATACTGTGGTATATATGGTGTGTTTAGGTATTTAAATGTAGTAGAAAAGTATATAACAATTTTTAACGACTTTCTTTTATTTTTTTTTAATAAAAGAAAGGTTTACTTATTTTTTTATTTTAACCACTCCCAACTTCTTTTTAAAAGTTAAAATATTCGTCAAAATATAATTTAACAGTGAATTCGTATGTTTCTCTTCGACTAACTCAAAGTATTTCAGAAAATCTCCATAACTACAATTCTTAGAACCCGTTTTAAAGAACTCTGAGTAGAATCTAACAACCTATGCAGTTACCTTATGGGCATAATATTGTTTTGGTTACAGTTATCATATAAAATGGTGTATAGAACCCATAACAGATCTCTGTCAAAATGTATTTGAAAACACGTTTTACCCCACTCGTCGAATTCAACAGACATTGCTCCATCTAATTTCGACTTATCTCGATCAATGGCGCATCGCCTGTCTGAGCAAGACCGCATCATATGAAGATACCAAAAATTTCGAATAAAACATTAGATTTCTTTCTTTCACAAAATAAATGTCCAATTTTTGATAAAAACGGCTAAAATTTATTTGTACACCTGATACAATCTGGAAATATCCTGTAATTTTCATCTAAAAACGCTCGTTTATTCACCAAAACTAAGCCAACCATCCAAACATTACAAAATATCAAAATAATATAAATTTTATTTTTCAAGAGTTCAGTAATATTTCCAATTTAACTATCATGCAATTATTACTAACATAACCAGATTCTCGAGTAATATCTTCCGATACTCTAAACATACTCTCTTCACCTTTAAATCCAAACATTAGATCAGAATCGATATCTGCATTTTTGTCTAGCTGATTTAAAATGTACATTTTATGTTTTTTTATAAAGCCATTTGTTGAAGCACCTAAATGAACCGCAAACGATTTATCTTCAATATAATTTGGGTAGAATTGCAAATGAAGACCATGACCTGAAACAATAATTTATTAGTATTAGGGGATTTAGTAACAGTTACAGTTTTTATTCAGCATGGTTCATAATTATATTGAACAACCAACAAATCTGAATTATATTAAATAAAAGGGTGTTTTTACTCACCTAGTACTGAAAACTTTGGACTGGATATATACATTTCCCTTTTCAGTAGAAGGTCTTTAATATTTTCAATTTTCCAGTAAAAAAAATATATGTTACCTAAATTCGAATTTACTACAGTATCATTGTATTGAGCTATTTCTTTATTTCGTGTTAACGTAACATCTTTCAAATATTTTGGTACTAGATTTTCTAAAGAATCTACTAGTTCAACTGATCTTCCAATTGTCGGTTCATTCAAAATTTTTCCAAAATGTAGTTCATTGGACATTTTTGATTGATTAGGAAGATTTTTGAGTTTTGGTTTTTCAGGTATAGGGCCTATCTCTAATTGAAACTGTTCAGAAGGCCTTGTTACTGGTCGAATAGGTACCCTGAATCCGTTTTCTTTGAGTATATTTTTAATGCCATCTATTTCTTGCAAAATTTTAGACTCTAATCTTTTTAAATCTGTTTGCAACTCAACTAAAATGAAAATAAAATGTGTTGGTTTAAGAAACATTTTTAAAGAAGATAGAAAAATCAAAGTTTAATGTCCAACTTTATGGTAAAAAGGTTTAGTAATATATTGTACTAAAAAGTAATTTAAAAATAAAGTTTTATTATGAAAAAAAAACATTAGTTTTTCAACTAACCTGAGGTACACACTCCTTTTAATTCTCTAAATATTGTAGCGTTTGCTGTAGCCTCCAAGTCCTTTGAGGTAATTTTACAAATAGCATGTTGTACTTCTTCAGCTGTACCATTTTTTTCGTGCGGTATTACTATAAAAAGTATATTAAAAACATTGTATTACCAGATACCACACCGTATTTTATTTTAATTGTTTTGTAATTTTTATTTTAAATGATTAATTTCGTATTTTCACTTCAGAAAATCGATTAAGTGGTCAAGAACTGGCACAGTCACCCTGTATATGTCGAGTAGGTAATCGGAATATGTTATTTTCTTTACTTTTTAATCCGTTACTATTAAAAAACAAAAAATATAAAGTAATTGTGCCATATTTCTCGTATTTTATAATTATTATTGAACAGTGTATCCTACATTTTTGGTAAAAAAAAATAACAGTTTTTTTAATTATAAAATACTTCAATTTTGTCACTGAATTGAAAGCAAACTATAAAATTCGTTACAGGTTTTGTATACGAGTTGAATTTTGACTTACCCTCCTATTTTTTAATTATTATTCAAGATTATATCCTTAGATTTCTTGGTAAACAAATATGAACATTTTTTTAATAGTTTTTCTTGTTTAATATTTTTTAAATGACTCCACAAGAAATAATCTAGTAAAGAATCCCCAATTCTGCACGTTACTCTTTTAGTACCTCTCATTTCAACATATTTTCTGTGGATATTTAGGATAAAATTATTGTTAGAGAGAGAAAAACAATTTTCGTTTTAGCTTGTGAAAAATTGATCTGCTTAAGCGTCAAAAAAGAATATTTCATTGGACGTGTATAAATATTACTTATTTTTAGATGAACAAGCGGCAGTGGAAAAAAATGTCTGCAAACTTTGTATATTTATAAATAAGTAATAAAAATACATTTATTAATTTGTAAGTTACTCGTATCTTACCCTCTGGCAAGTATAAACTTTTCACTAACATAGTAAACAGTAAAATTAAAATGAATGAAACAACCATGTTGACATACAACAGGAATCAGACTAAAAATATAATGACTAGATGCACTGTTCTACTTTATTCCAGATATAAATTTAAATAAATAGGGTGATTTCGAAATATGGGTCAAAATTTTATTAGTTGTTTAAGATCGACAGCATCTAATTTTGAATACAAGATTATAAACATCTAGAATTAAGTCATGAAAGTTATACAAAAAGAGAAAATAAGTATTTATTATTTTTTACATGCAGATTTGAGTAAAATTAAAAAAAAACGCTTTTTAACACTAATGTTAGAGTTCATAAACTTGGTTACAAGCGAATACCCGCGTCGTGTGGACAATCTAAGCAAGTTCCTAGTTATCCAATAACCATTTAAACTTCGGTTTAGTTTTAGGGCATCTTAAGAACATATTTGAATTGACTTTTAGCAATTTATTGTTGACGATTTCAGCAAGTTTTTATAATTTGTTTGCACCATCCAAAAAATACTAAAAAAATCCTTAGTAAATATCCAATTGAAGTCATGGAATATACGTTCATAGCGGAAAAGCAAGTCTCTGTATCCTGAAGCAAATGTAAATAAATTTCAGTGATTATATTTTTATTCTCTGAAAATAATTATATCATAGATTTTTAAGTCTGCAACCCCTGATTAACATTTGAAGAGTTCTTTCAGAATTTCTCTTAATGCTAATATTTTTTTTATTTGTTAGGAAAGTGACAAACTATAAATAAAGATTCTCTAAATGGAAATAATACACAAATAATGCAATAAATACATCATAATAAATGTTTCCATGTTTGTTCTGTTTTACTTTTGTGGTTGTTTTATTTTTTGCGAAGAATGGTAAAACATCCTATATAATTATTTTTTGTTTAAAAATTTTATACAATTTTTTTAAGGTGAGGTTTTTTGAATAAACGTAAGTAATTTTATTTTAATTATTTATTATAAAGATTTTTTAATAAGCATCACATTAGAGTTAAGCATTAATTTTGCGAATTATATAAATAAAAACTTGGAATGGCAATTACAATTCTTCATTTAAATCATAATCTTCTTCTGGGAAATCACCAACTGTTACATTCTGAGGTTTAACAAAAGCTCCATATTTATCAGGACATTCAAAATATTTTTTATCTTTCAATCTAAAAAAAAAAAACAATTATTGTTAGTAAAAAATCGGTGATTGTCATTTTTTACTTCTAAAATAAATTAGAATATTTACTTACGTTCCATTATTTTTGCCAAGTGGTTCGTCATATTTAACACCTATCCAATATCCACTAAGTCCTTCTACAATCCCTGTATACATTACTGTACCTAATCTATCTGGAGCACCTTGTACTGTAACCTTACACCTTGAACCAAGTGCCATATCTTCCGTTAGTTTTTTCTCTTCTGCTTCTAAGTTTTCCCTTTTCTTTATATTGTCACCTCCATATTTTCCTGAAATGCAAAATTATTTTCATATTAAATACTTAGCTGTATTCCCAAAAGTCTTGTTTTAAGATTAAATTCAAGAGAACATATTTTGGTTATTTTTTTTAAGGTGAAACCCTTTTTATAAATACACATTTTTAAAAATCTTTTCATAAACTAGTAAAACCATTGTAGTGCTAACCAGACACCGTCTAGTTGGTTAGGGCATTGGCCTTTATACTTGGTCACTGTTCGGGTCGTAGGTTCGATCCCTGCGAAACTTAAGTGGAATTAAAAGTCAGATAAGACTTTGGGCAAGTGCAAAAAGGTATTTGTGTCATACGCAGTTTCATTCACGCCGGTAATCAGGCCGGATGAGATATCTCGTGGAACTGATAAGGGTTGGTGACACATTTACACACTTGTTAGTCGGTAGATCACCTGATGACAAAGGCATAGTCCTGGGTGATTGAGGACCGTGGTTCGGAGCCCACGATAAGGTGTAGGTCTCGTCCAAATTAGCCCAGTAGGTGCAGAAAAGAGACGTTAAAATAATAAGCAAGCATTGTAGTGCTAAAAAATAATACCTAATTTGTTCTTTAGCAGAAAAGATCTCACTGTGTCATCTTTTTTGTCATATTCATCATTTGATAATTCGAATTTTGGGACATTTCCAAAGTCTAGTTCGTTTCTCATAATAAAACTATCAACTACATGGAGTCTCATACCATCATCTAATGGAAATGACCCCAAGATAGCATTATTATCATCTAATGAACATACAAATTTGTTGTCCTTAGTGTACGCCTGAAGCTGCATTGTATTACAGCTTCCTCCGGTGATTAATTCAAGTTTAACCTAAAAAAACAAATTTTTTAAGGTGTCTTTTAGGGTTGAGTCACTTCAATGATACCTTAAGGTCGGCTATCGTTAAATCCTTGGGAAACCTTTTCTCGTTGAAAGATATGTCATCTTTAGAGGTAGAGATATGAACATTTACAAAGTCTGATGTTATTACTTTAAAATCTGCCATTATTCCAAGTTTTCTTTCTATCCAAATAATTTCATTTCTTTTTGTTTATTAATTTGACAGTATGTATTGACACATGAAGCTGCAGGTGACAAATGTGAATTAGACCTACCGTTGTCTGTACCTTTATTTTATTCAGACAACGGACCTACGAAAATTCTTATTGCATGAACTGTTGTCCACAAAGAAACAATAAAACAAGCCGAAAGTCATTACAATTTTATTATTGGAACAAACCAATTACATATGAAATACGCGTTCCACAACAAACTCATTTTAAACTGAATGATAAAAAACTAGTGCTTGTTTGCCATAGAGCAAGAAGTCATCTTTGTTTCTTAACCTGCAATAACTAGTGAACTAGAAGAAAAATTAACCCTACTTTTTAAAATAACCTCAAACAAAATGGAAAAAATAGAGAGTAAAAAAGTAACAAAATCTAAAAAAGACAATAAAAAGAAAGTTAAAATATATACCAAAAACAAAAAGAAACAGAACCCAGAATCGGTAATAATAGAAAAGCTCATTGCTAGTTATGAAAACGTGAGTATTTTTTAAAATTATTTCTTCATTTCATTGGAAACTTGGTTTCTCCATACATTTATTTTAGATTAATTCCAGCCAACTCCAAATTTGGTAATTTTTCGTTGTCTGCAAAAACTCTTATTTATTATTTATTTTAGATTAATTCCAGCGAAATAACCAAATTTGGTAATTTTCCGTTGTCTGCAAAAACTCTTAAAGGGCTTAGAGAATCTGGATATCACAAACCCACAGAAATACAAAAAGAAACGATTGGTCTGGCTCTTCAAGGCAAAGACATTTTAGGAGCTGCACAAACTGGGTCTGGCAAAACATTAGCTTTTTTAATCCCAATTCTAGAAAATTTATTCACTAAACAATGGACAAGTTTAGATGGTTTAGGTGCTTTAGTTATAACACCGACAAGAGAATTAGCTTATCAGATTTTTGAAACTCTACGTAGGATAGGAGAACATCATGACTTTTCAGCTGGCTTAATTATAGGTAAGTAGTAAATTATTTAAGCGTGCATTTTATGTACTAAAATTTATACATTTATTTATAATGCAAAATAAAGTTTACAACTTTCAACAAGTAAGTAAGGGATTTCGATTTATTTTGAAAAAATATGACATTGAACATCTATCAGTAAACTAGCAATTACCGTTGTATTTTCCTTCTGGATTTGATATAATTTTCCTCACCTTTTAACTATCTTCCCAACTTTTTCACTGTTATCATACATAACAAAGTTTTTTTTCGTAAATTTCGAAATTATCAGTCGATTTTTATTAATTATATTGCTGTTCTATTTTCATTTCTCACTTTACTATAAATTAGCATGTCTTCACCTCCTATGACTTTCCTTATTCTTTTATTTACTCTTGACAGTACATTGTTACAGGTGGTAAAGATCTTAAATTTGAAAGAAATAGAATGGACCAGTGTAATATTATCATTTGCACACCAGGACGTCTTCTTCAGCATATGGACGAAAACCCTCTCTTTGATTGTGTTAATATGAAAGTATTAGTACTGGATGAAGCCGACAGATGTTTGGACATGGGTTTTGAACAAACTATGAATGCTATCATAGCTAATCTTCCTCCAAACAGACAGACTTTGTTATTTTCTGCCACACAAACTAAATCTGTAAAAGATCTAGCCAGATTAAGCTTAAAAGACCCTTGTTACATAAGTGTGCATGAAAATTCAGAATATAGTACACCTAAAGAACTTTCTCAGACTTATGTTGTTTGTGAGCTGCAAGATAAAATTGCTGTTCTTTGGAGTTTTTTGAAGAATCATCCAAATAAGAAAATTATGGTGTTTTTCTCCAGTTGCAAGCAGGTTAAATACACTTTTGAAATTTTTTCCAAGTAAGTAGTTAACTTGTCTTTCAAATATTCTCTATCTATTTGCTTAAAAATCAAAGAAAATTATTTTGTGTTTGCAATTTTCAAAAACGTTATAAATAGGATAATTTGTTTCTTGAACAATAAAACATAGTTGGGTTTTATTTGCTAAACATACAGAACATTTTAGATTGCGCCCTGGTACAAGCCTTATGGCCCTCTATGGCACATTACATCAACTACGAAGAATGGATATTTATGAAAATTTTTGCCGGAAAAAGTCTGCCATTCTGTTTGCAACAGATCTAGCAGCCAGAGGATTGGATTTTCCAGAAGTGCATTGGGTTGTACAAGTTGATTGTCCAGAAGATCCAGAAACTTACATCCACAGAGTTGGTAGGACTGCTAGATATCAAAGGGGAGGAGAGAGTTTACTCATGCTTCTACCCAGTGAAGTAAAGATGGTTGATAAACTTAAGGAGAAGAAGATACCAATAGAAAAAATAGAGTAATTAAAAACGTTTACTATTATATACAATTCCAAACTTGCAAATCAATAAAAGCATTGTAATAAATTCAAAAATTAAAAAATCCACAAACTAATCAACTTCAACAATCACTGACAAAGAAACCCAGTAGATTGAAATTTGAAAAATGTTTACAGCAAACTCAGTGTCTTATCAGATCCTTTAAATGTAGTTGAAATGACTTAATTTCAAATAGTTAATTTAATAAAATAATTGCCAATTTTTAGTTCTCGCAACAAAAAAATTCTAATTAATAATGAACTTATGCATTCCTTTATATATACATTGTACAATATTTAAAATATATTTTAGTATCAATCCAGCAAAACTCAATAACCCAGTAAGAAAAATGGAAGCGTTTTTGGCCAAAGACCCCTCATTGAAAGACACTGCTCAACGAGCTTTTGTATCATATGTTAAGGCAGTATTCCTAATGAAAGATAAGAAAGTATTTGATGCTCAAACACTAGACACAAACTCTTTTGCAAAATCTTTGGGTCTAGCTATACCTCCAAGAATAAGATTTTTACAAAGGATGAATGCTAGAATGGAGAAACAAAAAAATATTTCAAATACTGCTAAATCAAATAGCTTTAGTAATAAGAGTAATCCAAATAAAAAAAAATATTTTGATGATGACGAAGACGGTGATGGGGAGGAAGAAATAACTAAAGATGTTAATAAACAAGAATCCGAAGATAGTGGAGTTAGTGAAGATGAAACCTTGCAAGAGAATACAAATTCAAATCTGTTTCAAGTATCTGATGAGGAAAGCGATAATGATGATATATTACAGGTATGTATTTTAAATTATCAAAATCTTTTACTAATCTTATAGTAGTACTGGGGCATATTGATTAATTCCTAGTCTAATACTGAAAATGCTGTATTTTTAACCATTTTATTCCAATTCAAGTCAATTAAACTTAATTTGCAATAATTAATCTGGTCATCAGTGGAACAAACTACTCAAAGTTGATTTTTTTAAAATAGGTTAAAAGAAGAGACCATGATATTGAACTACCTACAGAAAAGGAAATTGCTGACTTGGATATGGGTAGAAATAAAAACAAAAAACCAATCAGTAAAGCGGCAGCGGCTAAAAAGATACTGAAGAAAAAAATTGTACCTAATAAAAAAATAGTATTTGATGAAGAAGGCGAAGCAGTACAAACGGCCAAAGATAAAAAATCAGAATTAGCTCTTGAATATGAAAACGAAGATGAGGGAGGAATTGACATAGAGAAGGCAAAGAAGGTACTTAGAGAAGAGGATAAATTCGATAAACAGCTATTCAAAGAAAAGGTAAAAGCAAAACACAAGGAAGAGAAAAGGAAATTAAAAGAAAAGAAGCAAAAAGAGAAGGAGGAAGAAGTACATGATGATTTTGGTGAAAGTGAATCTGACATTGAACCTGATTTATCTTGGTTACCAAATCCAGATTCTATTTATGGAGAAAAAACTGAAGAAGAGATCGAAAGGTTAAAGGAAGATATAGACAATAAAAACGTTGATGATAGTTTCAAATCTGTAAAAACAAAACAGAAGTAAGTATTTTGCGTTTTTTATTTCCAGAAAAAACATATAAACTTGGGAAAACATTGTTCTATCTTTTTTTTGCCCCATAAATTGTTTTTATTTAATATCTATCAATAATTTTTTATTTAGGATGAAGAAGAGGAAAGCAGAACAAAAAATTGATAACCTGGAAACGGTCTTAAAAAAGAAGAAAAAACATAAACTAAAAGAAATCAGTTCATCTCTTTCTGTCAATGAAGCCGAGGAACTTGCACTGTTATTGCTAAAAAATAAATAAGTTTATTTTTTGTAAATAAAAGATAATTAAGTCAACAACTCAATATATTTCTTGTTCAATAACTAATAAAAATATATAAAATTTGCATGCTATTATAGTCATGGAGGAGTGTTCTTAAATTGTTCATCTTTGCATGTACAATCTACCCAGTCTTTTGGATTTCTTAAAACTTCCAATAGTTTACCTTCAGGAGTATTTTCAAGTGGTTCATGCTTATACTCCCATCTCTGAAAAAAATAAAATATAAATTAACCCCTTGTCGTTTGGGGCCGAACTCGCGGTAAAACAATAACCCAGGCTAAAATACTTTTAGAAATTGTGTAGGCTGTTGAAGACCTATTATTCAAGCGATTCTTACCAAATATACATTTTAAAATAAAAAAAGGATTGAATTATCAATAAATGAGCCCCGTTTTTCAAAATTTAAATTAGTTTTTGTTTTTTTGCAAAAATTTTTATTTTAATTGTTTTAATTAAAGATTTCACACTGATGATGGTGGGATTCTAGCTGAAACTGGTCAGGTAAATAAACTTATGTATGAAATTAAGGACTTTACTTTTTTGCTTTTCATTCTTCATGTATTTTTGCTATTTAATAAAACTAATGAATTTAACTTAAATTGGTAAAAATATATAAATTCTTTTTTAAGACAGGAACTAGTAGAAAGTCATTTTGTTACAATTATTAAAATATTTCTTTTATATTTAATACTTACCGCATGTAAGGGTAATGACATTAAAATACTTTCATATCTAGCTCCAGGGGTGTATAGACCAAACTTTGTCCCTCTGTCATATATTAAGTTAAATTCAACATATCTACCTCTCCTCAATAATTGCCATTCTCTCTCAATGTTCGTATATTGGGCAATTTTATGTCTGTGAACTAAAATAAAAACAAGTTCTGAAATATTTTGTGCGCAAACACACTATTTTTTTAAATAGACATTGGCATTTAGCCTGACAAGTTCAAAATCTTAATAGGTATATAAATTTAATATTAATGCATAATTTATACCTAACGGAATGTAAGATGGTATCACAGCATTAGCACAATCAGTAACAAACTCAAAACATTTTTCTTGACTCGGACTATCCAAATCGTCAAAGAATATCCCTCCTACCCCTCTCTGTTCTCCTCTATGTGGAATATGAAAATAATCATCGCACCATTTTTTAAACTTTGGATAATAAGTTTTATCGTGCTTATCACAAGCGTCTTTAAGTGTTTGATGGAAATGAATAGCATCAACTGTGTTTAAGTAGTAAGGGGTTAAATCTGTACCTCCACCAAACCACCATTGTACTTCACCCCCACTTTTAACTTCAAAATATCTGTAGTTAAAGTGTATTGTAGGCACCATTGGATTAACTGGGTGTATTACCGCACTGATTCCTGCTGCGAAAAAAGGTAGTTCTCCACTTTCGAGTTTTTTTCCTAGAATATTAAATTTTACTTTTACATTAAATTGTAGAAATTACTGTTTAGAAAAAAAATGTTTTTATTGGCACCTTCTAAATGTGCTACATTGAAATATATTTAATTACTTTAGATTACATTGGTGTTTTATACAGTAAAAAACAAAAACATCCATTGATTTGCATTTACATAAAAATTTAACAGACAAAAAGATTTTTTTATTTATTAAAAAAATAAATGTCTGCAAAAGCTATACAAGTTCCTCTCTTTAATTTGAAGATGTAATGTAATGGGTGAAAACCATCTATGAGCTCTTAATTATTAACCATCCTTACTAATTAGTAAGCTTAAGCTCAGCAAAATGAGTTTTTGGTTACTAATTATTTATTTATAAAGTGCACTGAACCATTGTAATTTACAGTGAAATGTAAGTGATTTAGTAAATTTTACCTCTAGAACGCATTTGAGCTACTGCTCCAGGAGGCAAGTTCCCAGAAACCACAGAAATGTTCACACCAGCTTTTTCAAATACTCTTCCGTCTTGTATTACACAGGTAATACCTCCACCACCTTCTTTCCTTTCCCAACGATCAATTATAAATTTGTTACAGTCTTCCTCAAGCTCAAGTGCTTTGCAAAAATCTTTTTGTACTTTCATTATCATTAATTCCATTTTTGTCTTCATGTCATCAGGATTCGAAGAGAGCTTATCTAGAGGTGTAATTGGTAATGCCATGAATTCATTTGTATCGATGGAGAGTTTGGAATTGGTAGAAAAAAATGCTAAGGCACCTGTGAAAACTGGGCCATACCTCCTAGAATTTTTATTTAAATATAATAAAATTGTATGTTCGCCTAACCTTAAACTTACCGCAGTTTGCTAATCTTGGACTCTCTTTGATAGTATAGAAGTGTACAGTTTTTTATAAATACCTTGAAGAACATTTTGGCTAATCTAATTTAGAATTAAGTTTGAATAGTTTCAATACATAATAAAAACAATTTTGTTATATTGGGATTACTGAATCAGCTGTTATAGGATTGTAGTGTTTTTCTGTAAGTAGTTAACAGGTAGTGTCGCATTATCGTATCACTATTTGGTTATCTTTGTTAGCATGTTGCGTTGGAAGAAGAAAGAAGGTGATAAGATTGTTTAATTTAAATCCCAAGCAACATGTGGTATTTTTTTGTGTCATATCGATCTGTCAAGGTATGAGTGTTGTAGATAAACGCAGTGAACGTTGGGGTGTTCCTATCTAGCCAATCCTTGCTGACGGGGGTGTATTTTGGTGTTTATTTTGTGAGAAACAATAGTGGTGCAAATTTTGGCTTGCGCTCTAGGTTAGGGCCTTTTAGCGCAGCTTTGAGAACAGTGCGAAATCAGTGCGGATATTCCGATATTGACTTTTTTGCGAAAGAGCCGTAAGTTGGTGAGAACGGCAAGAGGTATAGGTCGTCGCGACGCACCTCCTCTGGATATATTGCTAAAAGTCCGGGTTTTCAAAGCGCATTGTATACATTCCTGACTTTACGCGACGTACTAGAGGTAAAGCTTTACTTTAGTCGATATTTTTGCTGCAGAATGGTGTAATCTCGCAGATGGAATAGAAGTTTTTTAAAATCATCACATTTTCGTGATATAAAATTGTTTTTTTATCGGGACATTTATCAAAGTATGGTGTGATGAGGCGTGAAAAGGACGACAGACGTGAAGTTATGAAGAAGTTCACTTTCAAAGGCGTTTTGGACAATTTTCGCAACTCTGTTGCTCAACCCCCCAGGCAGGACCAGGAGATCCAAGAAACTCTCAGATTCGATCACTTCCAAGTCAAAAGGGTAAGTTTCAAAGATTATTTAATATTTTTTAATTTTATCGAATTCTAAAATTTTGTGCGCAAACATTTTGCGGAATTTTGATGCACATTTGGAGCGCTGAATGTGCGTTCAAATTATTTAGATATGTAAAAAATACAAATGATTAAAAAATATCTAAATTAGAAATAAAAAAAATTATGTTTATAAAAAATTAAATTTAAAAGGTATTTTAATATATATAGGAACTTATTTTGTTATGAGAAATACAATTCCATATCGCAATTAATAAAAATCGATAAAAATAATTGTAAACGGAAAACTAATACTACCATATTGTACTTAATTTTACCTGTACTACTTTTGTGACTAATATTTTTATACAAATTTAAAAATTGGAGTTCCAGGATGGTATCCCAAAAACGTTTAACGTTGTTTGAAATAAATAGGTACAACTCAATGAAAAACAGTTCAATTATTGGTATTTTATATAAAAAGCCAAAACAGTTTTTGCAATCAGGACGTTTTTTGGACGGCTTTTCGATCTTTTAAATGCATATTTTCAAGATAAAATGTTACTCTTGGTACAATTTATTAGAAAAAATTCTTTTAAATACATAAATACCTAACTGTAATTACTTTTATTCGAAAAGTAAGACTTAAAAAAATTTAAATTGCTCCTCGTAAATTTTTTTATTTCCTTATAAAATGAAATAAAATAAAATCTTTTTTTCTTTGTTATTTGAACTAAAACGTAAAATTTAAAATGCCGAAGGGACAGATATGACCGAGACAAATTAGATTGTAGGTATAGAGATTTAGGGCATTAAAAAACCCTTTTATAATTTTGTTGTGACATCGTTTTTCTTACAAATACCTGTACCTTACTATACTATAGCTAACATTAGCCATGTTGGGAGTATCTCATAGCTCATAGTATTATTAAAATATGAGGCGTCTTAGAAAATGTAATTAAGTAGAATTGTAAAATTTCTGGTTGGGATGCGATTTGCTAGATAGTCGATAGTAGATAGTGGCAAAAAACTAAAAAACTATTTTTCTTAGCCAAAAGTTACTTTGGTTTTGTCGTATTCGTATTTTTAGAACGCGATATGTGATACGATATGAAATTAAAACCTGTATTCCCGCCTCTCGGTGTAGTTATCGCATAAAAATATAGTTATAAAGTGTGTTGTGTTGATTTGTTATCAGGACGGCAGCGGGACGTACTCAAGGTTAAAAGTATGTGCATTTACAAGGAACCTATTATTTATAGAACACGTTATAATATTTTAACATACATACATTTTTTTGCGCCCGGGCGCCTAGATTAGTTAACACTTTTTTGGGACAGGTGTTTTGTGTACTTATACCTATTGTTGGATTCATTAAAAAAACTACTCCAAGCGTAATTTATTTTCCTGTTTTTTTAAGAATAAAGGTGTTAAGGTACAAAAGTTTATGAACAATAGGGGTATCAACAAGAGTTCTGGGAAAGTATAAATATCTAGATTATTTGAAATGTATGATTTATATCGACACCTGATATGAATAACATATTGTAACTCAAGATACTATTTTTTCATTCGGTAACTCAAACAGTTTCACTAAAGAACGATCTTTATTTGAGTCCAAGAATTTTCGCTGTATCTCAATTGCATATATTATTATTATTAGACAAAATAATATGATCGTAACTGCAAATTATACTTCAGTTTGTTGTTTAAACATGGTAACATGAGTTACGATATCGCAAATTCTTATCATTGATTCACTTCTATTCATTGAAACATTGTAAAGTAATATACAATGTTTTTCTCGAAAAATTTATTGTTTGGATCAAAATGAGTTTGTTGTAAGTTTGGAAAAATAACATTGTAAAGTTAATTTGCTTCATTATTCTTTTGCAAGAATATGTTTTATTTTTTTTTCAATTCTCTTGAGAACTCCCAAGAGTGCAATGTTTGACTGAAATGTCTATGTAGTTTGTAAAATTGAACAAATGTAAAATTCAATTATTTTCATTAAATAATAGACAAATAATTGTATTTGCTTCATTTCATATGACTTACCATGTACTTGTACAAACTATTATGTAAATAACATTGTATGTATATAGTTACAATGATTTTCATGGGAACATATTCAAATGTACGTCATCGTAACTCGACTAAAACTGTATTTCCGCTAGTTTCACAATTGAATAGTTTAGACTAGTAGAAAGATGAGGAAAAAACATGAGAAAAGTTCCAGAAAATTATTGATATCTAAAAAAAATAAAAAGTTACAAGAATAAATATGGGCCAGAAATCGTCAAAGTGCTCTCCTGTAAACTGAGTAAAATATAGTTACAATGTTATTCATATCAGGTGTCGATATAATCTTAACTTTACAATCGAAATTAACAAAAAATAAGTTATCGTTTTGTAGTGAAATAAGATTAAAGGAACAATAATAATAACAATAAATAAAGGGCGCCTAAATTAAAGTTTAAAAACAATGTTTTAGTTAATAACTAACGATACTTATTAAAAAGTTCAATCTCACATATTATTCTAAAAGAAAACAAATTTTTCCGGTTTTTTGTTGATATAGAAGGTGCAGCAAAAATAGTTGATTGACCGACTGTTTACGATTTAATTTCCTAGAGTAGCATGAATCATTCGTTAACTAAAAAATGGGTTTCATAAAATTTTATTTTTAGGAAGCTCTCAAAATGTTAAGGGACCGTTTAAGTTTTGAAACTGGCAGCGTTTTTAGAATGTCTTCATCAAAGAGTTCAAATTTTGCTAGCAATTTAATTATTAGTGAGCAGAAATTACCAACAAAAGTAAAATACGTAATTATTAATAAGTGTAGTCCAATAATTCGAATAAAAATTCTATTAAAAAATGTTGAGAAAAAAGTTTAAGTAATAGGAAAATATTTTGACTTTATGATTATATTGTTTTATTTCCGATTTTTATAATTTGTTTGTTTTGTTCAGGAACGATAATATATGTTCGTTTACTCGACAAACGTTTTATAAAACTCGATATTTGATTCTAATTCCTCTTTGTATTGAGCGAATTATGGACGAATTTCGATGATATTTTAGCGTACGAGGGTGGAAAAATGGGATATTTTGTTTTTTTCTCAACCCGCACAATTAAAAAGTGTGAAAAAATTCATAGTTGTCGAGAATATTGGTTCCTCTATTTCAGAATTTACTCCTTACTTGTTTATGTAACTGTGAAAGTGTTTTTTTTCAACAAAAAGAATCTTATATGGACTTCTTTTTGTATATATTTTAGGCATATTTAATTAAAATAGTTGTGACGAAATAAAAGAAAACTACTATTGTTGAAAGAGTCCAACATATTTAACTAATCCAGATAATAAAATAAAATAATTAAATTTCTGATACAGATTTAAATAAACGCGTGTTCGTGGTCATTCACAGCCGACATTTTCAGTCGCGCATCAGCACTCATGACGATCACATGTCATAGTCAAATTTTGCATTATTTTTTATTATTTTTAGTTCATATGGCTTTTCAAAAGTACATTCTACTATCATGGAATAACCAGTAATAACTAAGTAAAAATTGTAAATTTTTTACTCTTTGTAAATTTTAAATTATTGTTGAACCATTCAGAGATATAACTTAATACATGGAGTTTGTTAAGTGTCTCATTTTATTTCAACTCTTTAGTCTACGAGACTTAAGGTGATTAGGGCTGAAACAGTAAAGTTCCCGTTCAATCCCCGACAACTATGTCAACAAAAAGAGACTAAAAATTTTTACTGAACGTAAAATTTGACAGTTGGATAGCAGTTTGTTAAGTAGAATGCATATATCCCAAAATATGGGTGTTTTTCTTCATTTTGTATTTTTGTCAGATAATCCAGACTAAAGTTTGATATAACTATTCTAAATTGAAAAAAAAATAGTTTGTCCATTAAAAAGTTAGGAGTGTACCTATCGCTGTTGGTTGAGCCACCCGGTATTATATTGTTCTGATATTTCAGCGTACCTTTGACTTGCGCCGTATATATCCACATAGGAATCTATGAATGATATCAATTACTGCGATTACGTAATGAGTATATAAGTTGTTTGGAAAATAGCTATATGTATGGATATGGAAAATATTTTGATTAATAGTTATTAGGTATGTAAATATTATCCTATTTTTTTGTGAATAATATTAGAAATTACATGAAATTTCGTCACAATTTTTAAATAAATCTTTTAGGAACAATATGTTGTATATAAATTTGATAGGGATTCTTTACATTTGATACGCTAAAGAAGAAAATTAAAAATCTAGTTAGCTTTAGGTACTTAATTTTTGTAATCTATATATGCAAAATTTCAGGTTTCTATATCAACTTATCCGGCTAGAAAATGATTGAAAAGTTGTTTTTTTTCTCATAACAATCCTAACACATTTTAATTACTTACAGTATAAAAGATTTTGCAGCAAAAAAGTATAAAAATAAAATTCTAGATTAAATTCTAATTTCGTTTACTAATTCAGCAGTGTTTTTTCGTTTATTTATGCAGCAATTGTTATTATGGGATGCTGAATCAATGAATGACTATACCTAATTGAATTTTTATTGTACGTTTGACCTCCGTTGTTGAGTTATAATAATCAAATAATCGTGGGATGTCATTTACGAGTGTCATGCAAAATATCCTTGGTGTACTTTAGAGCAATACCCTAACCAGCAAGTTTGACTAATTTGACGACGTCAGTAATAAATTATTGTTTCGTACCATCTTTTTTAAAACTTGAGCCGATTGTACATTGAAGACAATGACAAAAAATAAAGTGTAATGGTATACGATTTCTGTAAAATGGCTGTATATCCATGAAAGGATTTTTTTATTTTTGCTGTACTAATATTAGTCCAGTAAATTAACGCCAGAAAATCCCCAAACCTGGGCATCATTTTTCAACATTTTTTTTAATTAGTAGGTATTCATAGGTACATTTACCTCCGAAAATCTCAGCTACGTGAAATTTGTGGAAGGGTGGGAAAATGGCTCTAGAGTTCCCGAAAATCAGTTTTTCGACGATATCTGCCGAAATATGATCCTTAGAGCATTTTTGTTTAGACAAAATGAAGAGCAGTTCTTTACCTACAAAAGTTGTCTCTATGATTTTTTTCGCTACACTAATATTTTTTGCAAAAACGGTATTTCAAAAACTCGCAGTTTTGAATAATGATAATTCACAAAATTATTGTGGTGAAAACGGAAAATTTGAATTTTTTATTGAAGAAATGTTTTGTACAACTTTTTAAAAGTTTAATTATGATTTATTATACCTTTGGCTACTATTACACGGAAAAATTAATTTTTAAAATCTTTACTACAAACTGGCGGAGATTTAATCTTGATTTTACGTAAGCGGGGGCGTCAACCGGTTTAAGCTGTAACTTCCGCAATATTGATCTGAAACAAACAAGACAAAAATATAATTAAAATTTAAAGTTATACGGTATACGTGTCTGCCGAAAAGTTTATTTTCAGGTACAGAAAAATCTGTTCTGATAAATCAAAGAAACAGTAAGCGAATAACTTTTATCTTTCAACTTTCCAATTTAAAGACCCTGTATATTAAATACAGCGCGTTTTCACACACGGCTGCAAGTTCATATTTACTGATTTCTGATATATTTATATACATAAATACTTGTTTTCTTGGTAATTTGAAGAGAGAAAGTATGTTTAACAAAAATTACGAGAGCATATCTGGTGCATAGTAGAAGATTAATTCATTAACTTTTTTTTATCGATTCCCGTCCATGTTGGTATCTATATTCTCTGAGATTATATTTAGATATGTAAATCCGGTACAAAAAATACATAAACTCGAGTGGAAGTTGTAAAAAAAATATCTTTTTCATAATTTCCTTTAATATTGCAATCTAGTGCAATGATGATTGTTGAATACCCAAAAATATATATATTTTTTCAGTTATTTACATTATTTACAAGGGTTAAAAGTATAGTAAGGTTTTGGCTATCTTCTGGGTTTTTATAAGACTAGAGGCCTTAATCGTTTTCGCCCTCTCAGCTTTGGATTGAAGAGAAGGTCGTTGGCCAGCTTTTCAGAAAGTTGGAGCTTCTAAGATTTCTATGACTGGTGGATTGGGAAGTACTAAGTACCAAAGTACAAAGTTTAATATTAGAACCAACAGCTTCTAAAGTTCTATAATTTGCACCAAAAACGTTCACACCAACTCCTTCTTCCATCTTAAATAATAAAAATATAGAAAACTTGTTAAATATTAAATATGAATATTTTATTTTCATACTTATTGAAGTTATACAATATATTTTTTATTCTTTCCATATGCCTTGATTACTTTTAAAATCAATATATTTCACGAATCTTTTCTGGACCCACACCGCCTATCCCAACTATAGTTTCTCTTTCTTGTGGTCGAAATCCACCCTAGAAGGTACCCAATCCGTTGGTAGTGTTGTAGGAAGAAATTGGACTTAAAATAATCGTTTTTTGATCCACCGGATCTCCCGGTTTAAAAATTTGTGATTGCAGCGATCTGCGGGCATGTTTAAGATTTGTTTTAAAGTAAATAAATATTCAAATATCCAAAGCTGAAAAAGACAGACCTCGTACATTTGTAGCACATTGTCTGACAATATAAAAATATAGAAATCGTGTTATGACATATAAAAAGATAAAATTTTAATTGTCATACTTACAGAAATCATACATTATAATTTTCTTTTCATCCTTTCTCTCCTTACCTATTATTTTTATTTTATATAATTATGTTTCTTATCACGCCTGAGCAAAATTGTGATGACTTTTTGGCGTTGTATTTGGGATTTAAAACTCACTTTAGGAAGAACCACATTGACCCCTCTTCTGTTTTGTTGTGCTATCGTATTTTCGTCTCTCTATTTACTTTTGCTTTTAAGTCGATTCTCAGCGGGGACCAAATGAAAACATGTTGGCCATTAAGCGAAGGGCCAAGCGTCTCAAGACGCCTCGTTTCGTATCCGACCCCCTTCACCCCGATTTTCAATCCGGACCTTTAGATGGAACGTCGTAAATTGGCTAAATTGTGACATGTTTGGAAAGTTTGGTGTTATTGTTATATTGCTTTGGGGAAGTTGAGGATACTTTATAGATGATCGAGTTTATGTGGTTGAACTGAAACTGAAATACTTTTTTTTTTCGTGAATAAAATTTTTGGGGTGTGCTGGGGTCACTTGACACTGTAAAAAAGGTTGTGGAAAATGGCTGTCAATGTTTATTTTTGGAATAGGCAGTAAGAGCATCGTTAACACCCCCCTATAATTTGAAACATAACTAATAACTATTAATTTTGTAGTTAAACTTAAATGTTTTATGAGTATAAATTATTTTAAATAACATTTTTAATTGTATTATATCCTTTTAATATTAATTTAATATGTGAAAAGCACGACAATATATGGAGTGTATTCAGAACATTTTATCTGGGATTATATTGTTATATACCAAGGTAAACTTAAGGGGGGGGTAAGGTTAATTCGTACAAAAATAGCATGTTTTTGTGAATTTTTTGTGACGACACAGTTAAAATCTCTTTATTAAAACCAATGGTACATTAAAGTATGACATTCGAAGAATATTGTATAAAAATTTCACGAAGAAATATTAAAAAATACGGCAATGGCAGCAATTATTCGGACGTGTCTCGAAAAAAAGTAGAATTGCGGTGTCATAACTTGGTGCTGGATCATCAGAAAAAAAATTTAATACCTTAATAATTTACGTTGTATAATAATGTCAATAAAAATATATTGAATTTAAAATTTAAAATTGCTAAATATATTACAGTTTTTAATTATAAATTCTAACTTCTAAACCTGAATCAAATATGTCACAAATAAAATCTCCAATCTTGGAAGATCTGAGCTTCGGCCATTTATATAACCCCAATATATAGTCTTTATCCTCGTATTCTGCAAGCATCGAGTAAAGATTCGGTTCGAAAAAGGTCCATCCGAGGTCAGATTTGTCTCGACTAAAAATCTCTACCATGATTTATGGTCCTCGGGGGTTAATGTTGGATCAAAAACCCTAGAGATCTAATTCGGTTATTGGAGGATTGAAGTGAAGCCTGGTCGTTGAAAAAATCTAATTTAATTTTGGACGGATTTACAAAATATACAAAAGTACAGCTTAAGCTCTGCTTATTCAATTTTGTTGACAAATTTAGGGTGGACGAGAAATGATCATTTCGCGATTTTTTAAGAGTAGATGTTTTAAATTTCGTTTGTAAATGTCATACGCCAAAAAATAAAAAAAAATAAAATAAATAGGTAAATAAATAACATTTTACAAAGTATCAAGTTGTAAGTGTGTTAAAAAAACGAAGGGCTTACTGATCTTTATGGTTAATTTTACTTCATTTTTAGTTACACTTGAAATTTTCCTAATATTAATCTACAAAATATTCTTTGTGAATTTTAATCAGTGCTATGCCAAATGTCTGCTTGAGAGGGTGAGTACCAGATATTGCGTTCTGGTATGATCTGTATAACTTAATTATCAAAGAGTGCAGAGTTGGTACTCATCAAACGGCTATAAATTAACTCAACTACATATATGAAGGCAGAAACCAAGCTGGCGGTACCCAGAGGGTTTGAGGTACGATGAAATACAAATTTGATTCGTATAACGTGTAATTTTCTAAGAATCAGTAGATTGGAATACTTGCGCGAAACAGGATTATGTCTGTTTGAGGTAACTGCATAGTTAAAATGAAAAAAAGATCTTTTATTACTGATTTAAGAGTTATAGTCAGTTATTCTGAAATATTTTATGAGTAAGAGGAAATAATTTTACTTTGAAACAAAGGTATTTTATTGAATGCATCGAAGACATTTTTATTATCGAATGAAACTGAAATTTTAACAGCTTTAAACAAGCGAACAATAGGTCTGTTTTTTTGCCCTAAAAGTGCTGCACCAAGGCTAAAGTGCTGCACCAGTCTGTTTCTTTGTCCAATTAGTGCAGCACTAACGTACACCGATGCTACACCGGTGCTCATTTTCTCCACCCTCTTCAGACTGTGTGCTTCCTACACCAGACATGCGCACTGCGAAGTTGTCTAGTTTTGACACTATCATATCTTTCCTCGACATTTTTTTCACAAAATTTTTAGACGAAACCTCTTTTTTAACAAATTTTTATCCACAAAATTTCTCTAGGTAATATTTTTAACGATTTTCCATAAATTCTATATAAAAAAATAAAATCTGTAACAAAAATGTTAGATAATTGAAATTTATCACAGAGGGTTAATTGAGGTAGAAAAAACGATACGCGGTGTCAAAATTAAAGAAAAATAATATTTCAATCAACTATATCACTGGTGTTGGTGCTCCACCTGTGGGGTGTATGGTGTTACACCAAATATTGAAAGAAACCTATTAAAAATTCCTATATAGTAAATTAAAAAAAATTTGCAATCATTACTATACATTGTGTTTGAAATACACAACTTGGAGGGTGGAAAGTTCCACTTTACAACGATATGAATAAATGTCTCTATTGATCCACATGTCTAAAGCAAATGTTCGCGACTAGTCAAAAGTATAATCATACCAAACAAAATACATGAATTACAAACTATTAATCATGCATGCGTCGAAATTTGGTTACGGTGGCATAACCAAACTTGTGGGGTAACAAATCTGACGCTACGATTTATTCAAAATTAAGTATGGAATGATTTATTAAATGTTTAAAATTATCCTTCTTTCGACGAAGGACTTCTATCTATACAGTTTTGATTATATTTTTTCTGGTCAAATTCTAAAAATAAAGGAAAAATAATTTGTATATACCTGCAAATAAGTATCTAAGAGACAGAAGAATCAACCTCGAACAAGGATAATAATGATAACAGAATGAGTAAAGAAAAGCAATCATCAAGAATAAAAATGAAAACCGAATTCACGTACAGCCTCTGAGTAAACTTAAAAAGTTTCCTCTGGTTATAGAGAGTACGATCAGATCAATCATAATGGTCCTAAGAAAATACTAATGAGTTCATTGAAAGAAATATTCAACGTTTAAAATACTTAAAATTCTGTATAATTTTCACTGATAATGTGGTTGTTTAGATGATCATCAAAGATATATGGGAGAGCTAAAAGAAACATAACAGATCGTTTCTAGTCACTCTAGATTTTCTAAATCGAAATGTATCAATACGGTTCTAAGTTAAAGTAATGTGGAAGATCCAAAGGAACCTAAAATCCAAATGATTTTGGTTTCGTGTGATTTAATATATTCACCAACATGTTTCAAGTTGTTGAAACTCCAAATATTTTACAAGAAAATAGTATATTGAATTTTTTGTCAATTAGCGTTACCAATCGCACCTGTCTAAACCATTCTGGAATCTTATTCTACTGGCATGATAAAGATAGTTCACTGCAATTATTTTTTTACTTCCACGCCACGTTTTGTAACCAATCGTTAATTTTTGTTACACTTCACAAATTGATCCAGCAAGTTTATTAATTCATAAAAATCCAACAGCAGATAAGTGAGGCCATTGAACTTTTACATTTAAAAATCATCACGCAAAAATTAGGTAAGCTCGTTCTATCCTGAAATGGTCATCTGCCGCCACCTACAACGACTACAACTACGTCTCTAGAACGTCGCCGTCTCGACGCCTTGAATATAACGCTGCGAAATTACATGGTAATGCGCTTCCTCTTCTACCCGCTCGTCCTTTACCCCATGTCGCTGCACGATTAATCTTTTTTAATTAAGGATTCCTTTGCTAAGGCCGTACTGATGTTATATATAGCGGTATGTTGTCTCGAAGCGGACCTACTAATTTTCACAGAACTATAAAAAAAGAAGTTGCATATTTTCAGAACACCAGAATGTTCTATGCGAGGCCTTTTTGTGACTATACGTTTTTATAAAACTTAATAAACCAGAAAATAGTTATTTTAAAAATGAATGTTCATTTAATTTCTGTCTAGATCACTAAATAACTTGTATATATGAATCGGTGTTTAAAAAAACGAAATAAATTATTAGAGGATTGTGAGTTTGGTTCCATTTTGTAAGAAAATGTGATTATTTGCTGTTGTTCCCGTTATCTGTTACGCTATTGTACCAAAAGGAAGGAGGCTAAAGGAATAGGCAACTGTAAACTAGTAAAGAATTGAAAGTAATTGCTATGTTTGGTCAGAATATCTGGAGATTATTTTATCAGTATTTATTCACCTCAATAAATGAATCTATAAATCAATATTACCAGTTATGATAATTTCAACTGCAGTAAATCAGGTGCGGACTTTCTGTTTTAATAACAACCCTTCGGCTGATGATTGTTAAGCAACAAAAAATAAATACAAATGATTCAATGAAAAACACTTTTTTTACAACTGGTTATATACAATTGAAGTAATTTCTAAAGATGCATTGAAACAACTTTAGAGAGTTACTCAAAGTATGTTCCTGATATTCTCTTTTTATCTGAAAAGGCCACAGATGGTTAGTTTTACTGCTGCTAAACTAAATATTGCTAAATTACGTCCTGTGAAAAGATGAAATCGAGACACTTTTTATAGGTTTATGTTTAGTTTCATCTCTATAGTCGCATATCTGATTCACTTACAATTTTTTTAACCGGTCTGCAAAGAGGTCGATTTTTGTTTATTGCTTTCGTCCCATTTCATTTCTATTTAGAAGTTCCTTGTTGATTTTCAAACCAAGTAATTCTTTTTATCTTCAGAATTCCCAGACTGTTGAGCAAAACATTGAAATAGGGATTTTTTTTTATGGCCGTTGGATATGTTTTCCATTTAGCCAGAATCAATAATATTAATCATACCTGTCTATAACCCTACCTATTCCAAAAGAAAATCCCCCAAAACAAGGAGTATGGTATTAGGAAGACACGTTTCACACCTAGGGGTCTATCAGGGTGACTGATACACAGATTGAGAGGACCTCGGTTAAGAAAGGTTGTAAAATATTTAGGTTAACAAAAACAATAATTTTAAGCCGCAAGCTTTGATAAAACCCAATAGGGCTTCATAAACTGCTGAATCGTTCAGCGATAAAAGGTACATTGAGTTAAATGGGGCGAAAATGCCATTTGCTAGTAGTTGGCTAAAGAGTTGCTGTGTTTGAATGTTATACTTTTTGCAACTGAAAAAAATATGATCCAAATCACTAATCATACTACAACTGTCGCAAAGGTTGGAGTCTATAACTTTAATTTTGTGTAAGTGAGAAGGGTAACAGGTATGTCCAAATTTGATTCTACCGATCGTTACAATACTATTTCATGGGTATAACTGGGTGAAATAGGGTGTAACGGGATGGTTTGTTTTGAAATAGGGATATCAGGGATACTATGTAATTAAAAATTAATCACCTCTTAACCCGACTAAACAATTGTATAATCCATCAGTTAAACTTGAGTTAGAATTAGAACATACTGTATATCTGAAAACAGACTCTATTTATGATAAATTATCTTCCAGCTTTCCATTCAAAGGACAATATCTCGGCAGGCATGTGTCTTCTGACAGAATGATATATTATATTATTGGATTATTTTCGCCATATTCTCCATCTTCGGAAAAGCATCCTTAAGGCTATTTCTCCAAATAGCAATGATCGAGTTTAGTTATAGGAAACTTTCAGCAAGAGAAAAGTGTGATACTTTCGGATACAGTTCTGAAAAAAGTCGAACATGATTTAAATAACATTTATTGCTGAAATAACATTAAATATTTTACGTATGTAGAGGATGTAATAGTATATTACGTAACAAGAGTGGTAAGTAACCCATTACGCACGAAGTGAAAAAGTTTAGGCACGAAGCCGCGCAGCGGCGAGTGCGTACATTTTACGAGTGTGTAATGGGCTTACAACTCGAGTAACGTACTATACTTTTTCTACGCCCACGAAAACAAAAACTCATTTTTGTGTGATGATAATTACACAATATTTTAATTCGTTACCTTTGACAACAAATGATTATCGTCTGGGGCATCTTTCAGAAACTTATTAATTTGTTCTGGAGAAAGGATTTTCGCTTTTTTACTTCTAAATCCATCCGATTTCCGCTTCAGTAGGGCCATTAGTTTTGGATAATCTACTATGTTAATGTTATTATTAATGTTTAGTGTAGTTCTCAGCATCGAATAAATGGCCCATAGAGAAGATGGCTTCATAATTTTTTCCTCAAAATACACAAGCAAAACATTCTCCGAAAAGGATTCAACGTTATTCTTGTGTTGCCAATCCATAAAGTTTCGATAGGTAATTTCGTACCTTTCTTTAGATTTTAGCGGTAACAAATTATGTGTGGCAGCTTGAGCTTTTTCTAAAATCTCCGGTGGAGTGCTCATAATTTCATCACTTTCACTTTCAGACATATTCGTAGGTAAAGTTAAGAAAATTTTCGGATACAATATTTTGTGACAATATAAAAAATAACATGACGTTTATTTCTATAGAAACGCTGGTTATTTTTTGAAAAATTGTATAATGTGTTGCCGACATTTAGGGACATCACTCTTTTTATGTTTTTCAATTGACTAAATTTATGTAAATAGACCAAATAAAGTGGTACGTATATAAAAATTTGATTGAAATTTGATTATATTAAGAAATTTAAGTTTTCTTATCAAAAAGCACGTGTATGTTAGGAGATCTCATTACGTTCATGTTATTGTTAAATGTCATTTACAAGGAATGTTGACAGTGCGATTTTTAACGTTTACTGACGTGGGCGCAGAATAATATATTTTTTATCTTCATAACATAATTTATCAAACTGCGTACATTAAACAAGGAAATATTCGTTTATAATATACAGGATTTTATTGAAATACATACATTTATTGAAACCAGCTAAATTTTACAATTTTCTAAAACTCAGGCAAATGTTAGTTTGATTATTTTTTTCATCTGACAAAACAGTCAGATTTTGTGGTTTCAGCCAATAAGAGCATTTGTGCGTGTAAAGTGTCTTTTGTATAAATGCCTATATTCTCCGTTTTTAATACAAAGTGATTCAAAGAATAAACTTTCCAAATATCACTCGTCCTCTAAAATTTTATAGATTACATTTTAGGTTTCCACACTCAAACGCCAATTTTTCAGGTAAAACCACTCAAACAACTGATTTGAGATAAAATCACGAGTCCGCAGGACGAGTGATTTTATTAATCAGTTTGTTTTCGTCGTTTTTCCAAATAAAGCCAAAAATTTAATCGATAAAATTTGGAGGACTTCAATTTTAAAAATGTCAGTCAAATGATTGAATTCAATGAATTATTATTATTACTGGCTATACACTTTTACAACTAATTGCACTTGCTTTATGGTATTTCCACGATTGCAGGTACATATTACACTTACATTTGCAAGATTGCCAAACCTTTCTAAATTTCTGTAAATACTAAAACATTTTTTTTTCATAGAGTCACAGAGCCATACTGTTACGCCATTTGATACTTCCTTAAATTTTGTAATATAAACATATCCTAATAATTTTAGGTACATTGTAGTATTCTACTATGAAATTTGCTGTTATCACCGTACCGAGCAACATAATTTCGAATGAAATTAATTATTTAGTACACCGATTAGAAACTGATCGTCTGTGAACGATTCAGATAAAGACCAGAGGGAGCAATAGATGTTCCATTAATTATCGAGTTGTAATCCTCAATTCTGAAGCGTTTCCATGCTATCTCTATTGTCCACTTATCACCAAGCGAGCCCTAATTTCTATTAAAGCCCATCGAACTTAACATCCCGTTCTTCCGAAACTGGTCCCTGGAAGCACTGGGATCGTCAACTAGAAGGTTTGAAGACAGATTTTCCTGGACATCAAAATTAAAGGACTCAAGTTACAGTTATTTAAATTATGCATGTGTTATTCTGGATGAATTTACGAATATTCAAGACACATAAGTCCCTTCTACTAAACAAATACGATTAGTCTTTGACAAAATTGAACCTTAGTATTTGTAAAAATATTATCTTGAGTTTAATTTTATTATATCTGGTACAGATAGCGAAGATAAAGTAATGAATACTCCTTCTCAAGCTGCAAAATATAACTTACTATTTTTGCCTGCTGCTTTGCTTATTTCAGTTTTTCCTTTGTGATATTTTTCTCCGAATCTGGTTTATTTTTACTTTCTTTCCCACTCTCGTCTTCTCCACTTTTTTAATCAATTTTCTTCCAGATAATCTTTCACAATCCCAGTATTCTACGGCGTGCCTTTTATTTCTTGTTTCATCTTCCTCACAATGTTTTAAATTTATTCCAAAATGCTATTTGTCTTTTAGTTAAGATTCAATTTATGTTCGAATTCTATTGGGGGTACAAATTAGTTTGATTTACATCTCCAGTTACAATCCGATGCAAAAAACCTTTTCTTTGTTGCCTTCGAATCAGCTGCTTGCAAGTGAAAAATCGCCTTTCAATGTCTCTTGGTTTCAGTTCATACGGCACCCAATTTTCTTGTTTTGAATCATTCCCTTGCCTTTTAATAGTACGGAAACAGCTTATTGAGTCACCTCCAATGATGCTGCAAGCTTCTCTTACATTTGACTCTGATCTTCTTCGAGTAATGCCTCTAGTTCTTAGTCCTCGATTTTTATTGGCTATCTAGACATAGAAACTTATTTGATAGGAGAGTTTCTCAATTTAGTTTCTCACCTTTTTACTATTTGTTACATTTCGTTTGTATATTTTAGAAAACGTTTGCAATATCCTTTAACGTTTTCTAAATAGAATTTATTTAGTTTCATAAACTGCCTTTATCATATTATTACGTTAAACTTCTTCTTGCTAAATTGCTAAATCTCTTTCGCAATGTGTTCCTCGGTGATGGATGTGAGGAGAAACTGGAAACTTTATTTATTATTAAGCTGGCATTAAATTCGACAGTCTGTTAAAAATTGGATTTTTGAACCTCTTAAAAGTTGGATTACTTCAAGAATTCTGGTTCAGACACTTGATTGATTTAAAATTGTGCGTTAAGCTGATGGTATATTTAAAGTTGCCTCCTAATCTGATAATATTTTTATCCTTCAACTATTGCGACGTTTTATAAGAGCCCTAGAAAGTCTAGAAAGTGAGACTGACTTTCGTTATATTTTTTATATAGAGACGGTAAATTGTTTAAACAATAGAATTGTTACATTTCATCTAAAAGCTAGGATTCACAAGTCGAAGAAAAGTTTAAATATCAACTTTGCGATTATAAAATTTCCCGGAAAAGTAAAAATAGATAACTTAAAATGCGAACTAATTAAAAACATACCACACTTGCAAATCCTACCTGATATATCGACTTCCGTTTTGGCGAAATATTTTTTTTTTCAAATCTCCTACTAACAAAGGATTGTCGCTTGGTTGCCGTGCTCTATCACGATTATGGAAAAAATAATTGCTTGCGAATTACCCTCAGTACGAGCTCGATCGCAGACAGATAGAACGAGTTATTGGTCTCATCTGGGGATTTTGTAAGCTTATCTCACCTTTTTATCCAAATGGTACATTAACATATTGGACTGGAATCTTCAGTGGTGGAGTTGCCATTTTGAGAGCGTTGAAGATTGGAAAATTATGAATTAAAGTAATAAAAATGAAATTAAATTATTTGTAGTCGTAAGAAAACGAGTTGGGGATTTATATAAAACGTCGATTAGGACTTTAAATATACCATCAGCTTAACGCACAATTTTAAATCAATCGGGTGTCTATATGTATATTAGGTTATCCTATTTAAATAAAGATTCTTCTTCTTTTTCTTCCTTTCTGTACTTGAAGGGATACGAAGAATAGAGTGGACCAGAATTTTCGCTGATAGACGATAGTATATTTCGTCACCCGGATGCAGAAACACTCCATTTTTTTTTCCAAAATCGGATTATTGCACTATCCCATGTATTTTATGATTGTCTTTAGAAGTAGAAGAATTCTAAGTTCAATTTCCTATTATGAATTTCATAATAGGATGATATTATGAATTTCATAATAGGATGATATTATGAATTTCATAATAGGAAATTGAACTGAGGATTCTTCTGCTTAAAGACAATCACAAAAAACATATTTTGGCATCCGGGTGACGATTTGTAGCTTCCATTTCATTGTTTGCTATCGCTAGAATTTGGCGCCATTTTTTTAAGTAACTCGTAATGTGATATGCTTTGAATTTCTAGAAATACAGAAATACATACATACTTTATTTTCTTTTAGTCTATTTTCTAGAATATTTGTTAAACTATGAATCAGTTCGATGGGTGCAGCTTATCGCGAAATCTAAATTGATAACCTGGTGGTATTTTGTAGCTCGTATTCTATAGTACAGTAATTTTTTAAAATCTTTCATTATAAAGCACGGCAGTAAAAAACAAAATGTGATACTTTACTAGTTCTATTTGTGGGCTGACCAGTTATTTATTTATTTATTTTTATTTATTTTATTGGAGTGCACTACAGAATGATCTAATTGGTACATAGCAACAGCAAAAGACCTAGTATAAAACGACATACAAAGACAAATTGCGTAAAAAGATAAATAAAATAGTGAAATATTTAAGTAGATACATTTAAAAACACATAAATATAATAGAAAACACATAAATACTAAATTAAAAAAACAATAAAATTTAAGTAAACAAAGTCTTATGTTATTTTTATTTAATTTTTCTAACATGTTTTAATATTTTTGATTTTTATTGTGTATCACTATCCTCTTTAAGTTTGTTGTTCTTTGTAACTATCAGTTGATTTGAACGTTATTTGTAATAATTATTTTAGGCCTGATGATGGCATATCGCCGAAACTAGTAGCCGCCCTTAATTTTAAATATAATATTGTGGTACACGACTTTGAGTGAGTAGTTTTATTTCTTAAAACATTTGACCACATTTGAGATATGGATAACTTATTTGATTTAGAAATAATAATATTAGTAGTATTTATTTAGAAAATATATTCAAAATTTTCTTTTCTGTGATATATTTCCAAGCAAATTGCAGCACATAGCCCAACATTGCAAGTGAAAATTATAGCAGCATAAAATACGACGCCGCTCGAATTTTCTCGAGTGTGCACCTGTGTAGCGCGCTCGAATTAACTCGAACGTTTCAAATTATTTTTGTCCATTAGAAAATATAAAAAACTACGTCAACGTTTATCAACGTCAAGCCAGTAACAGAGAATTAAATTCCCGTTGTTGTTTCAAATTTAATAAAACACTGAAGGGTTTAAACCACTGGCTTTGTCCGAAAAACTAAGTTTGTTTTTTTATAGGACACCGCAACGCATTTTTTCAATATTTTTAAGCGAAAAAACAGCAATGATGGATGTTTCAAATAATCCTGTGGGTATGCAGGCCTTTGATGTGTTGGAATTAAACAATAAATAACAAAGAGCTGTTAGTGAACGTTCTAATGCACTTAAATTTTTTGATTAATGAATTTTTGCAAAATACTAACTTTTTTTATATCTTTCATTAAAAAATATCTCAAATTATTTATTTCAGTTACAGTGTTTATAAAATTGACCTGAGAAGACTCATATTTCATTTGTAATTTAATTTTCGTTAATATTGTATAAACTTTTTAAGATTTTGATTTTTTATCTCTCAGAATTTTGAATTTTCTAAATGTCTACCCGATCTGAGACATTTGTAAATGTTTGCATATCCTTGTGGAATATTTTAAGATAAGGAACAGGATTTTTATATTAATTTTGTAATCCCGTCTATTTAAAAAAAACTTCGCACCAAAATCCATGAAAAAAAGTTTTGATGGTTTTGTGTATGTGATTAATTTTTTCTATCTGACATCCCCATTTGTGCCAAATTTCAACTTTCTAAGATTTTCGATCTATATTTTAGCTTTTAGATTGATTATTGAATTTTGAATTTTTAAAAATTCTACCTGATTTCTAGCCGTTTGTGAGTGTGTATATATCCATGCATTTTGAGCTAAGAAACATGATTTTATATTAATTTGTGATTCCGCGTCAGTTTTTCTCATTAATCCCATCTATTTCCCGAAAAACTCACATTTTCCTACCAAAATCAACTATAAAATGTTTTTTTTTTCGATTTTTTCTACTTCTCAGTTTGTGGACCCCGAATAATAATAATAATATTTCTTTTTCAAAACAAGAATACAATCACAATTATTCGTATAAGACAAATATAAAGATTTGAAAGTGCAAAGTTTGTTTCGACAATATTACAATTTAATACTTAAAATAAAAGTGGATTAGAAATAAAGTTAATTTATTTTTTAAATTTACTAATTACCTATATACTAAAATAAATGGTAATAATGTAATCTTCTTCAAACAGAAATACAGTACTTGAATCTATTAATATTTTTTAATGTTTTCAGGGATTATATTATAGAACTTTGAAGCTATGTATGCAAATATTTGCTTAGTATGATAATTTAAAACGACTTTAAGAAAATACTCAAATAATAAATCAGTTAGGATATTATCTCCGTACTTTCTTTAAAATAATTTTTGAAGAATTTCAAATGAATATACGTGTAAATTCAATGCGTTACCCCATCCTAGTGCCCCATATCTTATATACTTTTAAAGTCACATCTTGAATATTTTTATTGGGTTTACCATTTTAAATTTAGTTGAATTGTGCCAAAAACAAGTAGATTCAGTAAAGAAAATCGATCAAAGCGACAAATTTCAACCCCGAATTAACTTCTTTTAACGGCAACTACTTATTAATAATCCAGACACGAACTCCTCATCACAACGCTCAAAATTCAACTCTCCTAGGGCTTCGCGGCTGCCATATCCTTTTATATGACATTAAACACTTTCTTTTTCAGTCGTAAGAGACAGGTTCGTTTTTCGCCATGGGGAATTACCACATACTTAATGGAGGCGCCATTATTATAACGGACAGTTTCATAAAACAATAATCAGTTAATTAAGTTTTGGTAAACTGTAACCAATCTGCGGTCTTAAGTTGACGTTATTTACACTATTTTACTTAAGAAATTAAAAGGTTTCTCACTTAACTGTAACATTCTGGAATTATTAGAGTCCTTACTTACTTAAATAATCGGGAATACTTTGTCAAACTCAATCAAAGTGAATTAACAAGTTCAGGGATGCCTTAATGTTCTATGTATTTTGTCCTTTTTATTAACAATATATCAGATTATATAAAAAACACAAAATATTTTATGTTTGCTGAACATTTAAAGTTACCTTAAAATATCTGGTCCCGATCATTTCCACAGACTGAAAAATTACATTCTGGTGGTATCTAGGATATTTTAGGACTTAAGCAATAGTTTTTATAATTAAAAAGTTTACAAAAATTCCCTATAATCTTGAAAATTAATTAGTTTTATAGATCATTTCGACAACCTTAAATTTGTAAATCAGTCTAAAACAGTTGCGTTTTTCATTTATTATGAGTTGGTGAATTAGAGTAAAATTCAATCTGAGACAGGAGGTGTGTGAGTGTATAAACATCACAAACCGCTTCCATGGATAATTTTAAGAGATTTTCAGCATTTGTATTAAAAAAAATTAAATTCTTAATCAAAACAAAAAAATTATAAAAAAAGTTTAATAATATTGCAGCTAAAATAATGGCAAGGAATGTGGCAAAAGAAGCTTTACTTCAAACTTACCTGTGCCTTCAATAAGATTATTTTTTACCTTAACTATAAAAAATATAAAAGTTGTTTCGCTCTATCTTCACTCTTTTTGGCGTGTGCTATCGATTCAAATTTAAAAATCTCAACTAATCCTACAAAATTTATTTGCTTTTGTAGTTATTCGGATGTGAAGTGTGAAATGTGAAATGTGAAAATATGGGGTAGATAACATGCTCCATAATTTACGGATTAATGTTTACTATCGACTTTCCTGACAGAAGAGCAGGTGAAAAACACATAAATTTTATCAAAGTAGTGTTTCAATATTACCACATATAGTTTGAACGAAATTGTAGAAAAGTATTCTTGTGTCAGCAATACAACTGTTATTTTATTATTGTTGATAAATAGTTTCTCTAAAGTTAATTTAGAAATACAGTAGATTGACTTATTGGGTTTATCGGTTTTTGAAATATATTTGCTGTCATGTTTCCTTTTTATCATGTATCAAATTTTCATCTGGTCTTTTGATACAAATTGTTCTTGCTCGATTAACGTTTCTCCCAATTTCTTTGTAGAAAATTACGACGTTGGTGTAATGCTTTTTTACTTTTTAAATAACCCCAAGCAAAATAATCTGGGAAGTCTATTTGATAACACCCCTATTTCTGATCTAATAAACGATTTGAAAATATTTCATTTAAGTGAAACCAACAAAAATAATCCAGTGGTGTCAAATCAGGAGTTCTGACAGGCTATTTGACAGCACACCTCCTTTTACTCTATCCATTACGAAATATTTTATTTAAATACTCACGAGGACGATCACAATGTAGAGAGGTTATATTTGAAGAAGATAATATTTATTTTTGTCTGGAAATAGTTGATGCGTAATTCTGGAATGAATCCTAATTCTTGGCGTACACTGCGCGTCATATCAAAACAATGTAAACCTAACTCAACTAATCAATCAAAATAACAGTCACATTTGTCAAAGCCCATATCCACAATGCCAGCCCATTTAAGTAAGTTTGATAAAATCCGAATAATTTCCAAAATAGAGGATGGTTGGACTATTGGACGACTGGCCCAAGAGTTCAATAGAAGCAAAACTACGATTCAAAGCATTAAAAAAAGGTGGGATAACGAACAAAGTGTTATTAGAAAAAGAGGAACTGGAAGACCAGTTATAACTACAGCGGAGCAAAACGAAACATTAACTGATTACTTAAGAGAACATCCCTTTAAAACGGCAAGACATGCAATAGTTGCAGTAAACTTTAATGCGACAGCCGCATTAAGAAGAATTAGAAAAACTGATTTAAAGAATTGTGCAGCCGCTCGAAAATACAAACTTAATGAAGAACATAAACAAGGTAGGTTCACCTTTGTCTTTAACTATGTTTTCAATGATACACAAAATTTTGGAGCAGGGTTTGCTCAGTGCAATTACATTGCTGAAAATAACATTGAAACGCTTATATGGGTCGCTAAAAGTCCAGATCTTAATCCAATAGAGAATGTTTGGGGGCTTATGGTAAAAAATTTAAATTGTAATTCCATAAAGCAAAGAACACTTATGGACACTAATAGAAGAAACCTGGGAAAGCTTTGCAGAAGATGGAAATTTAACAATTGACTCAATGCCTACAAGATTAGAAGTTATTAATAGTAATGGAGCTATGACAAGTTATTAATTATTGAATGTAAACCTAATTCTAAACTTAAGCTAGTTACTCTTTTTGTATAAATGTTATAATAAATTTTTAATTTTTCCATCTCATTTTATTGCCGAGCCGTTGAATACAAATATTCAGGCGAGGCGTTCGGAAAAACTCATGTATCTTTGTCTAAAATATATGCAAAGAATAAAAAAGAAAGAAATTTGACCGGAAGTTATAATTTCTAAAATTCTCACTGATTTTTATAAAACTGAAGATATCTATTAATAGAGGCATAACAAAAAAAATCCTTGTACATTTATCATCATTATACTTTTACTTTTGATATAAATATAATTAAAATGATGATCATTATCTCTGTTTAATAAAACTCATGTTTTAAAATTATCATTTTTTACAGCGTTCATTCGACGTAATTTTTATTTTCAAAATAGTGTTTATTTATTTATATAAATCAATTTTTAACTTTATTTAAAAAAATATTAATTTCTGATTTATATAAATACTATTTTGAAAATAAAAATTGTGTCGAATGAATGTCTCCTCTTTAAAACGCTTTCTTTTTCTTTGTTTGCGTACATATTATTTTTTAGTAAAATTTTCCACTCTTTCACGTAGTTATTCGAAATTTTTATATTTTTTTCGAGATATAATGGAAAAACCAAACTTTCAATTTTATTTTCGAAGTTGTGAAGTCAGCATACACTTTAGAGCAGCAAAGATTTTTTTATTGTTTTTTACACCCTTTCAAGTACAATATCACATTTTGTGCGAGCTTTTGGTCAATATCCTTGTCTGGCAACTGGGCTATTAGTATTGACATTTAAAAGATCCATTTACACACCTAGAAAAACACTATTTTTGATTATAAGAGTTGCACCAGTTTTATATGACGCGCAGTGTACGCTCCTGATTTTCTCATTTGTGTTCCTTCCGCAGTCCAACCACTGAATGCATCCAACCATAGCCCTCATTCTCGGCCTATGAAATTCCAAAATGTTAAGGAATCTTGCGAAAATTCTCTATCCTTTTTTGAAGTGTATAGCAACTTCCGGAACTTGAGTAGGGAATCGGTAGTTGATAAGGTCGGGGTGGTGAATATTGTTATAGAATTTAAAGAAAACGCCATATAAGTTCTGGTGGTTACGCTAGAGAGGGCCTTGAAAGATTGGCGGAGGAGCGTACAAGAGTCGGACATTTATTTTTTTTAAATTGACCTTATTTTGTCAATATCAAGAGGTAAGTAAAAACGCGTAAATGTCCTTTACGTATAAATAATCAGACAAGAAAGCGTTTACAAGTGCTTTATTATTTACATTTTGGCTTTCTTTTTGGGTTTTTCCCACATTATTCTCTTAATTGTATTTGTGTACTATTTTATTATTATTTGTAAAATTTATAACCTGATACGTAATCTCTTATTGTTTCAAAACCACGTCTTGTTTGTTATCTTTTAATTGTCACAGCCTGTAACGATGTTATACTGGGCTTGTTCCGTAGAATAAATAAATAATTAGACACGCTACTAAAAAAAATATTTGGTAAACACGTAACTTGAATAAAAGTTAAATATTGTTAGTGTATTTACTTTTAAACGAAACCTAAATTCTTACTATGGAACTCCCTTTATTTTGTATTTACATTTCTTATGGAGTTTTTTTAAAACTTATTTGTAAACTTTCTTCGAATTTCACTTAATGATATTTATATTCGTACATGTCGACTGTTCAAAGATCAAAGAAATTTCCAAAGAAAAGCGCAAAAGCCCCAAAACGTTGAATGAAGTTTAAACTACACGAGTAATTTAATATGGTCTGGAGAAA
Source organism: Crepidodera aurea (assembly GCA_949320105.2). NCBI lineage: Eukaryota > Metazoa > Arthropoda > Insecta > Coleoptera > Chrysomelidae > Crepidodera > Crepidodera aurea. The sequence continues at coordinate 16,607,294 of OX439474.1, read as the reverse complement.
TTTTTATTTTTTCGTGGGTCTTTTCTCGAAGAAAAAAACTGAAGGGATAATTAAAAAAAGTAGGGTTTTGTTAGGAGCATCGTCGTTATGCGAGAAAATGATTCTTTGTAATGTCTTGTTAGAGTTTTTCGCATTCATCTTACTAAAGACCAATTATAAGTTAATGTTATATACAGAACACGACAAAAAGTATTATGGTATATATGGAACACCGCGTCCAAAAATAGCTAGAAGTAAATTAAAAAACAGGGAGCGAAAATAAAAAAAAACGTCTTTATTAGTAGAATATACGCCTATGCTTTATAGTGAAGGAAGAACGATCCCAGAAAAAGTGATTATAGTAAATTTAATAGTAGAAGAAGTTATAAAAATTTGCACAGTGCATATCGAATAAGAAACTTCCTAGATGTAAGTATATACAAATTTTAGTTAGATCATACAATTTGAAGAAGATGAAGCAAGAGAATAAAGAGCTTTATTTTTTGCTGTATGTTCTAGCACAAAAAATTCTACAACCCATAATTAATTAAACAAACATTTTAAATTGGTCTTGGAATATCTCGTCCAGTAAAATAAAATAAGGCTCATAAAGAAATTGGAAGAAAACTAGACGTAGAGTTTCTAGATAAAGACAGTAGAAACACATTTTTTTCTTTTTGAATTAAATAAGCAGCCAAATATGTAAATATCTCTTTTGTTGCTTTGAAACACTGCGTACTGCGTGAACGAATAACTTTTGTTGGTTTTCATTCATTTCGAAATATTCATACTGTTTAGTTTCTGGTTCATACGAATAAGTCGTAGGTTTGTTCATCTGTTACGAAGTTGTACAATAAATTTGACTTTCCAGGGTCGAAACATTTGGTTGTTTCTTGGCAACAGTTAACAGCAGTTTGTTTTGAGTTTGTGATAAATCATGTAGCTTTCTGATATTGAAATGGTGATGTAAAATTATGTAGAATTATGTCAGTACCCATACACATACGATAAATATAACGAGAAGTTTTTTTTTCATAAGGAAAGTAAATAATTTACGCTGATGATGATGATGATGATGCTTATTTAATTCTTCTTTTTTAATATTTTCTATCGATTTTGTATATAGGGAAAATCATGAACCGGCAGATGGCCTGCGAATGACATAATGTCGGATTGAGGGGTGAACAACAAATATTCACAGTTTTTATAAGAGTTGTTTTTTAGTATTCTCAGAGATTTAAGTTTATTTTTATTCATTGTACAATTGGATTGAAGGTTGATTTTCGAATTTCAGTTGGTTTTAGAGTTACTGTCATTGGATTTTTATGAGAATGCCTGTAAAAGTTGAAATATCAGTCGGACATTATGGATTATGTGGGTGAACGTGTTAGGCAAATAAGGAAGGTGAAGAGGTTTTTAAGGCTTGCCACATCATTTTATGTGGAACTGACGGCTTCAATGAGAAAATCATCAAAAGAATACGAACAATTTTACAATCCCCACATGAAAACACCATAAAACTGAATGATACCTGGATTTGTCAATGTTCCTGTAAATCAGGATTAGGTCCTAATCATTAGATATTGCAAACATATCATTGCTACAAAGATATATGTCAACAGGTTAGTAATTATTGAAGATATTATTTTCAAACTACATTTCCTCTTCAACTTGTCTCTTTCATGTTTTAGATTTGAGATGTTGGAACAAACCAGCGAGTTGCACAGATTTGACACAAAAATGGGGGAAAGAAAAAATATTTCAATAAGATGATACATGTTTATTGTTTAAATAAATGATTGGCTAAGCAAAAATACGTTTTTTTTTGTTTGGCCTGTATTTGATTTTCATTTGATTTCTGCCTAAGCCTGAAATGAATTAAATATGATGTAATGAAAGTTATTATTTTCTGAGTCCTTTCTCACCTACTTTGGTTACTTCTTTCTTAATTCCTTAGTGTTTGAGCACTGGAAGGTTCTGGCTAGGAAGAGATCCATTTTTCAAACGCTTTCTCTGTGTTGTTGAAGTCACTGTATTGTAAAATTACAAATAAATTCGAAAAATGTGATAGCAAATGACAAGAGAATTGAAAATTATATGTGGAAGTCTCTGCAAGAACCTTCATCAAACTTACCACTAAAAAAATCGTCTTTCACAAAGTGCTTGCTGCAAACAAATTTGATATATGTTTTCCTATCTTCAAGATTATCTTCCATTTCTTGATTTTTTTGGGATTCAAAGGAAAGATATGACCGAATTGCCATATGTAGAGCATTGTGGAACATAGCACATTTTTCGTGATCTTATCTCCATATCGCCTTTTATAATTCTCTGCATTTTTAGGTCGTTTGTTGTGTGGTTTATTCACAATAATTCTTCACAAAACACCTTCCAAATAAACCACTTTTAATGCACAAATAACTTAAAATAAATTCGAACTTCACATTACGCCCATGTAAACAAAGTTTATTGTTCACCCCTCGAGTCATTCAAATGATCAATGATAGATGTCACCCACTCCGTGATTTTTCCCTATTAAATGTATCTTATTTATTTTTAATTTCTCGTTTTCTAATAAATCATATATGATAGTAAAAAATAAAAATGAGGTTTTGCATCACTGGGTTATTAAAACTGACACAAACAACAAACAAAAAAGATAAGCATTTGTCATAGATGCTTTTATATTTTAAATGTAGTAAATAGACAAAGCATTTGAAATGTGGATCTATCGAAGAATCTTGAAAGTGCCATGGACAGCAAGAAGAACCAACCAGGAAATTTTGAGGACGTTAGGAAGAGAACGCGAATTGCTGGGCACGATAAAACGCAGGAAAACAGCGTACCTGGGACATGTGTTAGGCAACGAAAGGTACCAACTATTAATAGAAGGAAAAATAGAGGAAAGAAGGGGTGTAGCCAGGAAAAGGATGTCGTGGCTCCGAAATATCAAACATTGGACAGGAATAGGAACCACAGGAGAATTAATTCACACCACCAGAGATAGGACAAAATGGTTAGAAGTGATCGCAGACATCCATTAATGGATAGCAGCGGAAGAAGAAATAGACAAAACTCTATTTCATGAAAACTTACTAACTCTTAACGAATTAGTGCAGCAAAGATTTGTTCTCCTTTAGTTTATAGCTCGAGAGTTCATTTTTCCTTTTCTGAATCTACTCTCTGTTTCTTCCATTGTATGTTCTATTACAAGTCTCAATTTTCAATGATTTACTTTATCGTAAATAATATTGAATGGACACTTAAGTTCCACTTCGGTGAATGATGATTAGGGTTGAGAATTTTCGACTGGTGAAAATTTAGCTATACTATAATCGATGTAAATGAAAGATTATAGTTTGTGACCTCTCCCAACTTGTCCGAACTTATACCACCCTACTATATATCTCTGTAATAGATATCGTTCCTTCCCCAACTTCAACGCTCTCCCTGCTCCCTTCAAGAAGACGAACTATAACTTCGCAGTTATTACACCCTTTAAAACGTTGTGCCCATTTGGCCGTCTCTCTAGGGCTACCACTCTGAATTTATTCCAGTGCGTTGGGGTCCCGCGGGAACCAGATGGTGAATCCTTTTTGCACAAGTTTGCAGAATTCTATCGATTACGAACGGGTAGGCCAGAAGCGGACTGGGACTGCCGAATGGTCGGTGGCGTAAATACAAATCAGATCATACCGCAGACAGCCATTATCTGTGTGTTGCATCAGTTTGCGTTTACCTTTTTTAATGTTCAGCACTGTGAATTTCGACTTGTACCCTGGAGAATTACGGCATTAGAGTACACTGGTGTATTTGACAGATAAAGTGGCGCGAAATCATTTTCCTACATATTTTGTTTTTACAATAGACATGCGAGAGTGTATTTGGTTTAAAATTATCAAAATGTTGGCTTAATTAATCACATTTTCTTCAAGATGTTCCATTACTCCATTAGCTATTCAAGCAGAAATAGGGAATTCATCACTGTTCCAAAACTTTGTCTATAATATTACAATCTGGTCAACAGTGACTAATGAGCAATTTAATTCTAACTTAATCTAATAGAGTTTGAAACTTAAAACTAAGGTATACTCATCAGCGTTCCTTAGGTTCTGTAGAGTGGATTGCACTAAAGTTTAACGTGCTCAGACAAGCTCTGCTTTTGCACCAAAAAACACTAAACTAACTCAAAGGGCTTGATCCTCTTAAGTCTTCTTTCTAACTCAGTATTCTTATCAACGCAAGATACTTTCGAGTAAAAATCAATAGCAATCTATTAATCCTCTGTCCTATTAAATCTGCAGTACCCCAAGTTAGTGTACTAGGTCCATATCTTTATCTAATATTTATTACAGATCTATCAACAACCGAACACACTATTATTGCAATATTTGCTGAGGAACGGCAATCATGATAGTATCCAACGATAGTAGACAATAAAAATAAATTCACATAAATGGACTCAAATATCGTTCACCACAAAATATAACTTACGTTAAACGTCAAAATATCTATGAAAGACTGTAGAAGAAAGTGTCTGTGGTTCACAGCAATGCACTTTCTGGCCAGTCAGCCCCTGAGTCAGAACGATGAAAGTTTGGAATATTACAGAATATCCTGTATAAGCCAGCAAACCAGCTTCTACAAACTTTCTCTGTTTGAACTTGTTTTTTTGAGTAAATATCTACACGGTATGTAAAAAGTTTTAAATTGGTAATTTTCATTTATGCAACTTTATAGCCGTGGACGATTTTTTATTGGGTTAAATTAGATAATAATTGATGAAATGTAATTTTTCTACCAACTTAATAAGAATGCGATATGTAGTAGAGCCTATTTTTATCGTAGAAGTGAATTTTGACTGATAGATGGTAGCACATATGCGAATTCTATCTAATAGCGGATATAACTATTGATTTACGCGTATTTAGAATTTGATTTATTTGATTCGAAAGGCTGACTTTCGCCAGTCAAAAGACCTTGAATAGGTTATACAAACAGCATTTAACAATATATACTTAATTTTTGACTGTCCTTTTCTTCTCTGAAAATTATAATCAAACAAACGGATCTTATACAGATAAGCTTTTTAAATCACCTTTGACATTACAAAAGACTTTAAAGGGCTATCCTTCATGACCTGAATTATTCTATTTTTATATTCTGCAACTACGTTATTCTGACCTTTTGTAATAAAAAGTTATGCAGAATGGAAAGTGATAAAAAGGCGGCAGATAACGTTATAATTTTTCGCTTTGCAGTATAATTTAATTCGTAGATTTTCCAAGTGACATACCTGAATCGGTGGGAATGAATTTTTTTAAATTTTTAAGTAAATACTTTCAATAGTACAAATTAAAGAATACCACAAAACTAAACCGATATAACTTTACACAAAAATAGAATCATTTTTGTGGCGAAATGCTGTATGTATTTCTACAGGACTAGATTAATTTCTGACGAGAAGGTGTACTCAGTGAAAGAAAGAAAGAAAGAAAGAAAGAAAGAAAGAAAGAAAGAAAGAAAGAAAGAAAGAAAAAAAGAAAGAAAGAAAGAAAGAAAGAAAGAAAGAAAGAAATTTATCGGTCTTGATTTACAAAATTTATGTCAGTTATAAAAAAATGTAACAGACACAACATGTTTAGACACGTCAAAAAATACTTTACACTTAATATAAATAAGTTAAATACAATACTATGTAGTCTAACCTCCTTTACATCGGAAAATGATTTCACTAAATTACTTACTGGTCCTCTTATCCAACTTTTTGAGCAAGATGTCATGAGATACACTATCAAATGCCTTTAATAGGTCGCATAGCATAACCCTCTTAACCGTTAGGTGCTAGGTGTATGCGAAACTGTCCCACCTTTTCGATATTTGAAGATTCATGGTGGGATAATTTCCATACCACATTAGATAATATTTTATCTGATCTAGTTATTATAGCTAAATAATAACATAATGACAATAAAGATTTATTTACGTCAAAATAAGGTATGTTTTGAAAGTTAAAACATTTTAATCATTTCATGTAGAATAACAGGATTTAATTAAAATAAACTTGCTTTACCTTTTTTATTATTTTTTTTCTGTGCAACTGGAGGTTTTTTGTTGACAAAATCATGTGATTCAAATGGTGAAGTGGCACAGCTAATACCAGAACATCATAGTTGGTACTCACATATACAAGTATTTTTTGTTCTTGTATGTAAAAAAGAGAAATAAATCCTCGTTTTGGCTAACCAAAATAAGGTAACACTTAGATGGGTCCCAGGGCATAAGAGGATAAAAGGCAAGGCAAGAAAAGCCTCAGCGACCGAATTTACTGATCCTGAACCGGCGTTTGGCATTCCCAAATCCTCAGTACGCTGACTAGGTGGATGTTAAAAGAACACCAATCACGCTGGGATCTCGTGCGGGGTCAACAAAATAGTAAACGAATGGTTAAAGCGCCATCAAAAGTACTGACAGGTGATATACTGAATCTAAGCAGAAATCAAATAAGACACGTCACGGGACTAATAACCGGACATTGTTACCTTAGAGAACACCTACAGAAATTGGACATCTATCTAGATGAACCCATATGTAGATTATGCAATGGGGATGATGAAACAGCTTCTCATATCATACTAGAGTTCCAGGCACTCACACACTGGAGGTATAACCTATTGGGGCTGGTAAACCAACAGGAAGACTTTCCAAAAGAACATCTGGTGAAAGGCTACTCAGTCTGATAAAGGTAACAAACCTTTTCACCTGAACATAGTACAATGTCTTAAGGCTGCAGTATTGAAGCATTTATAAACCTCAGTCAGGTACATCGTCATAATCAATCAATCAAAAACATACTATTCAAATTTTCAATAGTACAGTAAAATCTTTCTTAAATATTTTTCTTTGGTCGTTGGTACAATATAGCGGCGTTCAGACTTTACTTGAATTCAAGTAACTTGAAAGGAGTAACTTGAATTCAAGTGAACGTCCATACTATTTTAATATTTGATTCATGTTATTACTTTCCGTTTCAAGTTACAAAAATTGCGTCGAATGATGTGATTCCTGCTGGAATAAAAGTTGTAAATATGCTAATTGTGGATAGATTACTAAAAATCAGAGAAAACATTCTACACTTCATTACAAAAAAATACAAACAGAAAATAGAACCAACATAACATCACAATTTGTTTTTTTAATTTGATATATTAGGTAGATGTTAAAAAGGCTCGTTCAGACTTTACAAGTTACTTGAATTCAAGTGCAATAATTGGTGCAACTTGAAACAAATTGAAAGGTGTGAACATCATTTCACTTGAATTCAAGCAACCTGAAAGGTGCTTTCAAGATTCAAGTAGAGGTAGACACCAAGTTAACTTTTGCTTTTAAGTTGGGGACTTGAATCACAGTTGAATAGTGTGAACTGATATTCAAGTGCACTTGAAGTCACTGGAAGTAGTGAAAGTGGCTCTATACTGCGGCAAATTAGTCAACCACCCACGAAGGGTTCTATTTGTGACGTATTGTAAACTTGAAACAAATCATTCAAGTAAAAATATCAACTTGAAATGACTTAAATGAAATATTGAAATAGTATGAACGTTCACTTGAATTCAGGTTACTCCTTTAAAGTTACTTGAATTCAAGTAACTTGTAAAGTCTAAACGAGCTTTTCAACTGTGATTCAACTCGAGCTTCAAGTCCCCAACTTATTAGTGCCTTAGTGGGTTAATTTTCTACGAAAAGAACTTGAACTACTATAGGTCACCTGGAATACATACAATCAATATTTAGATGATGTTTTTTACGTTCTTCTATGAAAATAAAAGCAATGTCTGGAAATCTCGGTGTAGCCACTATAAAAGTTTTCTTCCAGATGTGATTGGCATTATGGAAACACGAATCACGTCTTCGATTTGTCATTCTATAATAGTTCCATCGGACCGCCCCTGTAAGAGTAATAACATGGCTTGTTCGGAAATAAGAACTTCGTTATGAACACGTTCAGGTAACGTGATGAATATGGAATTGCTTTTTATTCTTCTTCACATTCGATTATGGTGATTGTCTTCACTTTGGCTGTTTCGCGCCCAGAACGAAGTTTGGCGAAAATGAAAATATATGCGAGCAGCGGAAAAATTCGGATTTACATTTTTAATGAGGTTAGGAGACGGACACCTTGCGTCGAAGTAGCGAGAGATTCCTAAAAAATTTAAATTTAGAATGTTACATGATATTACCATAAAGTCGAGTTTGTGAGAGCGAATAGAAAATTTTTAAAGTATATTTGCTTTTCATTGCGACCTTTTGGTCTATACATAAAAAACTTTTTGCGTTAGCTTTGAATGTTTGAATAGTTTGAATGTTTTTTGCTTTAAACAACTGTTAAATATACAAGGTGTCCTAGGAGTATTTCTCAAAACATTAAAGATATCATTTGGGCAAAAAAATTTTAATATTCTTCTTTTTAATTATCTCACGTTAATTAAATTAATTAATATTAATTAAAGAACAGGATTTTGAAATTCGAGATGTTAAAATCTGTTGTCAACATACTTTTGTGTTGTTTCTGGGAACAATTTGTTTCCACTGTATTTTATGAACAAAATCCCAAGCATGTTTTTGTTTTTTCTTCTAATATACGATTATTGTTCATTAAATCTTAGTTGAAAAAGTCAGGATGTTTTTTTTTATTTATTTATTCCATTTATTATTACAATGTAAATAAAAAGGTCCATTTGGGTCCAAGGTATTTTAAATCAGAAGGTAAGTGATTATACACTTTAATAACTATGTATTTTTCTTTAATAAATAGAGTCGCAGCTACATCTGGGCTTTTGACAAGTCGCAAAATATGCCTAATGGATGTTGCTTGGATTCTAATATTTCATGTAACTTCTCAAAAGTTGACTAGATCAGACGTGGCATCATTAGTACTGTTTCTCCAATATAGAATTTATTTTTTTCTCATGGAATTTGGATAGCACAATTTTTTTAATCCTGGATGTAATTAAAAGGTTTTGTATTTACTTTTAAAGATATCAATGTTTTTTGTTCAAATTAAACTTAATAGGGAGTTATTGTAAACTGGCAGAATGTATACCGTATACGTTATACCTTAGAGCTATGTCGATGTAAGATGCGTAAAATTGTGACTTATTGCAGTTGCTTTTCTCAAGGTGACGTTTGACACGCTAATATTGTGGTGTCAATGGTGTCGAAATATAAATATTGGATATTGCGCTTGAGTTGATGGTAGAAAAGTATTAACGAAATTATGGAAGAACTTTTGAATATTTTTGTTGAGGAAGAACATGAAGATGAATACATGAATATATTATTTCACCTTATCAATAACAATAATAGGGAAGGTCGACGAAGAAATAGCTATGATCGCCTCAATTTATATAAAATCAAATTTCCGATTTGAAAGAGAACACATTATATTCTTAGCAGAACGTCTTATGTTACCAGCTATAATTAGAACAAGAACAAGGAATATTGTATACGATAAACTATTGACTTTCTCCTAATGAAAATAAATACCCATTACCCCTAATTTTGTGTTTGACTTGAAAGATTGTGCATTTTGCTTAGAAGATTAGCTTATCCCAATAGGTTGAAGGATTTTGATGAAATTTCAACAATCAAAACCGGGAACCAGGAAGTTCACACAAGAAAATATTCTCAAGATCCATGCGGAGCAAAAAACAAAGCAAGAAATAGAAATAAATTAAACTTTGTGTCTATTTTCTTTTTTTTTCGACATATGTTGTAGAATGAAGTTTAAATTACTCTGAAATAAAATATTTTTAACTTTCTTACCTTTATTAACAAATAAATTAAGACGAATAGTTTTTTATTTTTATTTAAAACCTAAAATGCAATTATCAGATATCAAAACCAATGGAAAATTGAATTTTTTGTATTTTAGATAACATCTTTTCAATAATATATATTTAAATACATATAGACAAAACATTACAATTTAGCACAGAATTTTGGAAAATTATTTCTTTTAATCCAGCCAGCAGTTAAATTTACATTATAAGGATCGGATTATAGGTTTTTCCCAATCTTTTTTCAAACTAATTCATCTAACAAACCCTTTCATCGTACAGAAGCCCTATGTTTTGAGGGTTGGATTTTTAGAATTTGTAGCTGAAATATATCTTAAACAGTTTAATATAAATGTTGTAGATAATTAAAAAATCAAAAACCTTTGAATTAATTTGTATTATTTTTTAACATAAACTCAAAATTATCGAGAATAATGGTTTTTATAAAAGCCTAATTTTCAGTCGAAAAAGTTTGTTAGATATGTATAACGTATCGGCTTCTCCTTATTTCTTAGATATAGGGTACGACGTTATACCTTATAAAATGTTTGTTTACTGTTGCGCATGCGTAAATGTCATTGTCAGGCATACCGTATACCACAGGTGAGGTGCAATAACTCTCTATTGTTAACGAAAGGTTTCAAAATCTGTTAAAGCTAGATAGGTTCTTCAAGTAACATTTTTCGAGAAACTATCCTTCACCGGGAAGGTTGCAGCATGTAACGGTTTTTGATATTTAGCTTAAAACATCACAAACTAAAAACTACAAATTTTAGTGATTTAGTTGCATTAAATCAAATTAAACGCAACTCGAAAATTTAATTTCTTTTTAATGTAAATACTGGACGATAACGCTGTCTCTTATTTCGTCCTAACATATATTTTTATTTAATTCTTCATAATATAATAACGATTTTTGTTGTGCCATTGATCCTTTTTTTGTATAAAGAACTTTTGTTTTGTGTCGTAAACTTCCAGTCATGCAAAAAAAAACGAGCTAGACAACAGGTTTCTATAGTCATAAAACGGGAAAACTATTTTTGGGTTGGAAGTTTTACGATATTTGTCTAGAAACACAGCAGTCAAAACAATCATTGTTGACTGTCCAAATAAAAAATGTCGTCTATCTATCCATTCACTAATCAATGTAAATGTGTTCTACCCGTTTCAGAGTCAGCCCTTCTCCAAATTTTGTTCGTTCATATAACGAATAATTTTATCTGCATTATATGATTATTACAGAATGACATTCGATTAGTCAATGGGCCTGTTGACTTTAAATTCGTTAAGTCTGCACGCTGACTTTTCACACAAACAAATAACGTTACTGAAATTCCTACTAGGGGGTCCTCTAAATCAAGCTATCCCCTCGAGCAACTCAACCTCTTCAATCAACCGTTCTAGTGACTTGAAATTAAGTTGGTATTCTTTAATATTAAGTTAAATAATTATTCTTTTACATACTTAAATATTCTATTATTGTAATTGGAGGCATCCCAAACTCCGCACTTGCGGTATCCTGACAAAAAGTTCCTTTTCAACTAATGACACATTGCTCTTAGGGACGAATGAGCGATAAGCCGAACGAAGGACAAAAACGGAGTAATTATTCTTTAGACAAATTAATGCTAATCCTTTAAATTCTCGTTTACAATTATTCGATTCTTTGAATGTTATTAATAAAAGACCCCACTGTTATCTATATGGTTCATGAATCCTATTACGAGTTATTTATAATGTCGTTTGAAAACTTCAGGATATTTAACAACCTAATGCTTAGAGCGTCATGTGATCACATTTATAAAATATTTTTTCTTGGTTTTAGTACATTTCACAGTTATAGTTAAATGTTTTTATACTATTAAATGTACAAATTAGTTTTGAAAAGATGGCTCCGGCTGCTGTGAATGGTTCATAGTGACTGAAGATTTTGGCGGTTTCAGAGAGATCAATTGTTGCCATTTACCCTACCAAAGCCAAAGATCATGCTCTGTATCTGGTGAGAACAAAAGAGTGTGATTTACTATGAGCTGCTGAAACCTATTTCTAATTCTAAATTTTTTAATGTTTCATTAAATCTATATACCGACTCTATTCATAATGCCTCAAAATAGGTCATTTCGACCTGGATTAGATAATTAAATTTTGTATCTATCTTTCAAATGTCATCAGATAATGTTCTGGCATAAATTTGAGCGTCAAATCAAATCAAAATTAATACCGGTATAAAGAAGTAATTAATTACAGAGAAATTTTACGACTTTGCATAAATTATAATCAGGGCGGACATACCTGACAAGCTTTTAGAGCTATTTGGGATTTAGTCCATAAAAAATAATTGACCTGGAAAGAAATAATGATAGATTTGAATGTTCTACAATGGACTGTCCTTCAACGATGATTTTCTTCGTGTCATGTTTCTGCCGATATACCCATCGAAATTAAAAATATTTATAGATACATCTATAGTCTAAATTTATGTCTATCATGCTGTTTGGTCATTCTATGATCTAGATGGAATTACTTTTTGCTTACGCCATTCGCACTAATCAACTTCTATTAGCCCTGTCCACATCAATCTCTTTTTCTACTTCAATTCGTTTCTTATGCAAAATGACAGCGAAGTGATTTTTCCAAAATTTGAATTTTGCGGCACCGTAAAAAGTATTTTGTTTTCATTTTCTGCATTTACCAAATTCAGGAAGTACGTAGGCGTTTTTTTAAAGAATCTAGTTTCTCATCAAACATCAGCTATTTGAAAAATCATTCCTTTTTTGAAAAAAACGCGGCGGTGAATAAAACATTCTTTTATAACACTCTGTTACTGGGTCGTTCACTTAGGAACAAAACTTGTAATTAAATTCCACATATATTTTTTCCTCTATAACTACAGGTTAAAAAAAATTAGTGTCACAGACATTTATTAAAAAAGTTTAATCTTTTCTTGACAATAAAAATTGTACGCCACTGCCAATGAACATAAACTCGACTCCAATTTATCTTTGAAATGAATCGTAGTGGTGGGAATTAGTACAGACCATCGATTATCTGTATACGGGGTTGATTAAAAATAACTGAAACCTCATTAATCATTTAAAGAAGATGAAGGAGTAGATAATTTGCTTTAATTGGAGTTTCCTATAATTGCAAAATGAAAAGTAACTCACTGCAAAAATTTAGATTATGAATACATTATCCTATATTTGGATTACCGAATATTAAGTTTTATTAAAGATAAGAGAGAAAAATATTCCTTTAATTGTAACTTTTTTTTAGAAAAATTATCAAAATTATAAAAATAGACCAATAAAGACGAATTTTTGTCCCTTTTTGATTTAAATAAATGTTGTTGTTTGATAAATTAATAAGAGCTGTGAGGAGAAATACATTTTTTTAGTTATTGTTTGTCGAGAAATTTATGGCGTTTCAAAAAGCCTTTTTCCCCTTTAGTTTCCCCTAAAGTTGGTAGATTCTTGCAGAGGAACCATAAGAAACAAAACGCCCAAAACTTTATCAAAATTGGATTAGCGGATATCATTTTAATCTGACGGTGTGATTTTATCGCCATCTTGCGTTAACGAAAGGTTACTTAATCATTTGCAAGACTAAGTTTGTTAAAATTTCTATTATATTTTGTTAGATATTTTGTAATAGATCTTTTAAATAATGTATTGTATCACGACACCTTGAAAATAAATTAACAGCATTACGGAATTATGATTTCAACGTCGAGAGAAATGAAGCTTTATGATGAACATTTTTTATGGAGTATAGGATGAAAATTAGAACATTTTCCTTGTAACTTGGACAAAAAAGTAAAAAGTTTTGAACTTCTGGAGTTTCTAACGAGAATTAATTAATTCTTTCTTAATATTGTTAAGACGTTAATTTAAAAAAATATTTAAATGTATGAGGCTTCTACTTGCAAACGTTTTATTTTAATTTTAATAAAACAAATACAAAGTTTACCAATGCTCTCTTACCCTCGGGATAAGGTCGCAAACATTCTTCACCTACATTTTTAAAACTTTCCTACTCTTCTAAAAAAGTGTCTATATTTTGGTGAATTCACCAATTTGCGTATCCAGCATTTTTAACAATGAGTTACATTTATTGTGTTATAAGTTTTTTTAAATGATTTCATGAAGTAAAATATTTTTTATACTATCGTATGTAAAGTACTACCTTTATGCATGCTCTATACTATATAAAGTTACACTTTTTCCACTAGTACTTAAAGGGAAAACGCTAAAACGTCAACAGTTGTTAGGGAATTTTTATAAAAACGTAATACGGTATTTAATTTGATGAGAGCAATGGACTGTCCATTAATTTGGGGATGGTTCTATTAATAAAAGCGTTGTTATTAATGTTCATGTGTTCAATGTTCTGAAATTGTATTAAAAGTTGAAAATTTATACAAAATTAAAGTGACACATGCAGTAAATCTGACATTTGCGTTACTAACTTGATTAAAGCGGGACAGAGGATCGTACTGGCCTAAAATGTAAGTCTTCAGCAAATTTTGTTGCATTAGTAATTAGTTTATCTCTCATTTATATACCTTGAAAAAGCCTTCGACAAAGGCATCTGTGAAAATTATAGAGTGATAAATTAAAAAATAATATCAAAAGATTACGACTATATGATATTAATGTAAATATACTCTACTCTTTATTTGAAAAATAACAGAAAAAAATGAAGAATATATAATGAAAAATATAGTCAAAAAATATGAAAAACAGAATGAAATGCCCTAGATACGTTTGGACAGTGAGAGAAGAAAAAGAGAAACGAGGAAGAGGAAAGAGGAAAGGGGAAGAGGAAAGAGAAAAAATGGTAGACCTCAAAGGAAGCAGGGATAACAACTGCAGAAGAAAAAGCCAAAGACGTTTGCGTTTGAAGAAAAATCTCTAGTGAAATATAAAAAAATGAAATGGAGATCAATTCCTCTGGATTGCTTTTAGTCATTTTATTTATTTTTTATTTAAAAACAGGTCGAGTTTAACGTTACAATTAAAAAAAATAAAAGTATTACACCGTTACACGCCACTTTATTTGAAAAATAACAAAAAAAATTATATACTCTTTTTTTTATTGATAATAGGGGCAGCACAGTTTCATCATAATTAATGCTATAGCCAGAAAAAAAGTACACGTAACCTAAAAAAACGAATGTATTTATTTTAATTATGCGGCAAGAAAATCAGGGCGGAGGCGGGGCTTTTACGTTAACTTTTAATATAAATCAATAATCGATGTTATTACGTTGTTAGATAACAATATGATGAGACCACCCTATCGGAATTGTCGTTGCGAGGGTAAAAGCGTTGGTGTATTAAATTGCTTGATAGTCCAATCGAATTACAATCTACCAAATAGAAGAGTTGCCTGTCAAGTGTGTGCGATCAACATGTAAAATAAACAGGAGTTTGGTGGATGAATATTCGGATCGAGACTTCTTTTACGAACTTTTAGATTTATTGGCTCGCTACACTGATTCTTTTATTTATTTATTAATACACTGCTCTAGAGGATAAATCCCATCTACACTCTAAAAAATGGTTGTGAAAAAACTTGATAAGTATGGTAATTTTCACACAATGTATGTGAAAAATACGGCCAACGTTACTGATTTACAGAATTCATTCTGTGAATGAAATTGTACAGGTTTAGTTATGTGAATACGCCACCACCTGAACTGCGCACTATCGGATTTCTATTTTTAGAACTCGGTGTCTCAGAGGAAAGCTGATGTTTGGCTAATTAGTTGAGGGTTACGAGAGATTGGAACGCAGTAATATTGTTTTTCTCCCTAACCTAAGTAATATTTATTTGTATTCCAAGCAGTTTTGTGGTGTAAGTCTACCAGAAATCGAAGTAGGTGAGTATTCAATTGTATGAAATTGTAATTTTTCTAGTGTCCACAACAAGTGTTGTATCACTAATGGTATCAATATTTTCTAGGTTAGAAACCAACTACGACAATTTATTTTGTAAATCTGGAAAAGACAAATATAAATGATAATGGATACGAAAATTTCTTGATTTTGAATATAAAATACCTCAAGGATTTATCCACAACCTACAACTATGGAATTCATATAGAAAATGTTCCTTAAGATACAAGAAAAGTGTCAGCCGTTAAAAAGAAGCTTTTCAATTTCATTAAGAAGTTAGTGGCTATGTGAATCATGAATTCACATTAGTGTATTGGTATTTTTCGTATAATAAATATACTTATTCTGAATAAACTTACATGCTTCTTTATATTATGTGTTTGAATGTCACTGTGAATTCACACCAAATAATTACCAAGTAAATTCACAGATTAATGAAGAAAGCACAGTAATCATTTCGTAAGATTACACAATAAATCTAGTGAGTTTCCATTGTATTTTTACAGAATTCATAAGGTAATAGGATTAGCACAAACTTTTTTATCAGTGTACAGAGCAGGAATGTAGGCAGGAATAAATTTACATAAAATAATATGATTTTATATTTTTTACAGAACAGTTGAATATATCGATCTGAGAGCACTTTGTGTTGTAGTTCGATAACATATTGTGTACTGGCGAGAACTTAAGGATGTTTGCGCGTGCTGCTGGGAGATAATAAAAAGTATTTTTAGATGTGCTACCATCTATGGTAAGAAGAGAGTATTGACATTAAATTTTGACTGAATCTAGTCAAGATGTCACTCTCTTCTTTTTTATCCCTTTCAGAGATTAATACAAAGTGAGTAAACCAGTCTTAGGATGTCGAATCTAATAAATTAAAATTCCTTACTGGTTTACTCATAAAAAGTATTGTTTACCCGAGATGCAGTTCTTGGAACATGGAAATCAAGTTTTTCTTCCAAATCAGGACAATTATTATGATTGATGATTTGGTATAGAAAATCACTGAATTGCATTCTCGTCGATATTTAAACTCATCAATCTCGTGCCTCTCCAGAAGGTCACTTTGAGCGATACCTCTTGGTGGATAGGAGTCATCTATTTTAAAGCTCAAAAACTTCAGGAAGCGCCATTGAACTGATTCTATTTTGTCAATATGTAACTCATAGTGAGGGTTCCATATTAGTGAAGCATATTCAAGCTTAGACCTGACAAACGAGTAGTATAGCGTTTTGGATGTAGTCATATCAGAAAATTCCCTTGTACGAACTATAAACCCATACATTTTGAACGCAGCAGATACTAAGCTGTCAATATGTGGTACAAACGTGAACTGAGGATCGAAGGTCACTCCTAAGTCGATTCTTTACGAGGCTTGTCTCAAAAATTATTGACAGATATTCTATCTATCTATCTGTGATGGGAGTGTCGATACACTGCGAATAAGATTTATTGTTCCCCTACTGCTGCCCAATCGTTAAGGATGTCTCAACAATTAGAGCAGTTCCTCCATTCCTATTGCTTTCAAAAAGTTCAGGATGTCGATAGACTTCAGGTTAGGTAGATCTTCCTCTTCTATTTGATATTCTCCGAGGTATCGTACCCTTGGATTTTGCAGGGTAATGCATTCTGATAGAGGTTTCATCCTCTTCCTCGCAGAATCTGCATTCTTCTTCCTCTACTAATCCGAGTTTCTTCAGGTGCCATCTCAACCGGCAGTGCCCTGTTAGGATACCCGTTAGTATTCTGAGCTTATTTTTACTTTTACTGACGCAGTCGTCAGATCTCTTCTGGTTATAGTTTCCCAATAGTGTCTTGGCCTGCCTCATTCCTTGTAGTCCTATCCAGTATTGGGATCTTTTGTTATTTACTTCTTTTCCAAGTTCATCAAGTATTGTACTGGTGCTTATTCCGCAGAAGGGTTCAGGACCCAGAAATGGTGTTTCAGCCCCTTTTTTTGCGAGTACGTCTACTATTTCATTACCTTCCACTTCAATGTGTCCCGGAACCCATAGGAGGGTAACAGTGTTGTTCTTGCCTAGTTCGTTTAGATTCTCTAGACACTCCCTAACCATCTTGATTACGGGGGAGTTCAAGGCATTAATGGCTGCTTGGCTGTCTGACATGATGATCTCTTGTCTGCGAAAATTTCTTTCTTTGTTGAACTGGACACATTTTCCGATGGCGTATATTTCAGCTTGGAAAATGCTCGGAGATTTGCCTAAACTTTCGGAATATTTGTTTTGGGATGGTATCTTTGTCCCATTCGCTTTTGTTAATTAATTTGTGTTGAATTCTTTCACAAAGCTAAACTTCTTTGTCATCTCATCTTGGGGCATGTCCCAGGTTTGGTAATTTCCAGGAAGGAGTCGAAACTTGCGTTTGGTTGATCCTTTTCTGGTCATTCTGTAGGTTGTCCTTATCGCTATACTCTCCACTACTATATGGATGGGTGTAAGGCTTAGGATTACCTCCATGGCGGCCGTTGACAGAAATTGAATGAATATTGAATGTTTTGTAAATTTCATTTTTAGTTATTAACTGATATAGCCATAGGCACTTTAACCCTCTAACATGTGCGCTCGAGTAAATTCGTGCGCGCTAAACAGTTTAATTAATACACTCTTGTAAGCTATTAACACAATTTTTTTATTAACCAATCAAATATCTTTATTATTAATCCTAATTTACCTAAATACCTTCGAATATCTGGTCAAGCAAAAAAACTTTTTTTTTCATAATTAGCGAATGTTGGTTAAATTTCTTTAAAGCTCGTAAAAACTACAAATTCTATCAAAACATCTTTTAGCAAGACAAGCAGCATCACAACAAAATAAAAAGATTATAAGATTGAAAATACAATCCTGTTTATGAAAACTGAGACGGATCTGAAAGAAGTTATCCGAGAGAACGCATCAGAGCAAAAAATTGAAATGTTTTTTTGGTTTTACAGCGTACACGGAATCGGATCGGGTTTCGTTTTAGGAGAAGGAATAATGCGGTTTTATCGCAAATCTCGAAAGAAAAAGTAAATAAAGAGGGTGGAAATTTCAGGTGAAGAAAATAAAATAAACCAATTTACTTTCTGAAAATCTGTAAAGAGATTTGTAAACTCGAAAAATTTGAATTAGTAAAAGCGCACTCGCAATCCATTAAAAAAAGCCGACACGTATTTATGATTCTGCTAGGCTAAACACTCTAATTGCGGGGTTATTTTTATATTTGAATTTTATTTATTGGGTCATTTACTCCTGTAAAAACTCTCGGAAAAAAAATAATTAATAATTAATTTGGTTATGAAAAAAAAACATCTGTTTTCAATGAAAATCTGAAGTGAAATAGCCGGTGCTGTGAAATATTAATATATTATAAATAAAACTCTACAACCAAGTTAAAATAGAATTGTAATATTGATCTCAGTATCCTGGAAAAAAATTATTCATGAAAGTAAACGGCGATTCGAGATTATGGTGAGAGCGCGTATGAAATTTTTACTTGCTCCGCCAAAATCGTTGAATTATTATTTTTTGTACACCGCTCAACAGAAATCCATTTACAAGGTGGGAAATCGTAGGTTCAAATAAAATTTAAAAATCAGTAATGGCAAATAAAGTGGAGATATGAGACATGATACAAAAATATCACAATCTGATTTTTTACTTTCCCGGTCCCTCGCCAAGAGAAAGTATTGTGAACGCGCTAAAAAAAAAATTGGGATAACGACGGATATATCCATTTTGAGGTCCCCTGAGACGATTAAAACGATTTCCAGATGGAAGTCTGTCTGTGTGTCTGTCTGTGTGTCTGTCTGTCTGTATTCTCCACGATAGCGCCCACACGCTTAATCCGATTGAGCTGAAATTTGGTATATGGGTTTCGGGTGATCGAGGATTGAACCCATTAGTTTTGGTTGACATCGCCCCACCAGATGGCGCAGGAGCCCTATGTACATCGCGAAAAAATATAAGACTTAAAGTTTTTATTTGATATTTAGGTGCCTCACTGGCTTGTAAATACATCCTGAAATTTTCATTCCTTAATTTTGAACCTAACCTATAAAATTTTTTTTTAAACTAAAAAATCGCAACCCGTACGTCCAAACGCTTGATCCGATTGAGCTGAAATTTGGTATATGGGTATCGGATCATCGCGGAACGAATCCGTTTGTTTTTGGTTGAAATCACCCCACCAGGGGGCGCAGTAGCCATATGTACATTATAAAAAAAAATAAAAGACCTAAAGTTTTTATTTGGTATTTAGGTGCCTTATTGGCTTGTAAATACATCCTGAAATTTTCATTCCTTAATTTTAAAACTAAGCAATGGAAAAAAAATTTAAAATTTAACATCCAAATGACATTTGACATGTCAAAGAAAAAGTAAACAAAATTCCGACCCTAAAAAATTGCTTTACTTTTTTTTGACATGTGAAATGTTTTTCCTTTTATAATATTTCAAACGTCATTTTTACTTTGGGATACCAAATATCACTTGATTTGGACTTTAAAAAATTTTAACAACAAATTAATTTTTTTAATTTTTATTTTATAACTGCCGGGAAAGTCTTGTGGCGACACAACAGATTTTTTTAATGAAGCAATGCTGCAAGAGAAGATGTCTCATCTATGATTAATAGTAATAAGGGTGAGTTTTTCTGTACATTTGTTATATCGATGTACTTCAATATACGCTCAGAACATTCCTTTCCTGATCTCTATTCCTCGACGCGCTGTTAATAAGTAACTCCTTAAAATATTTAATATTTTTATTTACTAGCTGAAAGACTGTTTTTTTGATATCCTAAAAAAGGACACTTTTTGAAGGTTTTAATGTTGAAATTTCAAATTTTAAATTTTGGTGGAGGACCTTCTTACTAGTCTCTTTTCAATAAAATCGATTTTTGTTTAAAACTGTTAGATTCATCGACATTTTTTTGCACAAAATTGTTTGAAATATTTTTTAGCGTAAACTAAATTTACCAATAACGATCTGTCTGTTATGGAGCTAGTCTGTTGTTGGTTGTTGAGTGTCATATACAACACTTCCGCCCCATAAAACAAATACTTTAATTTTTACCGTAGAATGTACAGTAAAAATTGTTTACGCCCTGCTTTTGCAAATATGCCCTCTCTTTTTAGTTCCGAAATTAGTGCTGATGTCAATTTGTAAAACCACTTTTAACCAAACATATAGTAAAACGTGAAAATCCGGGTGTATCTGGAACAATTCAAGGAAATCCAAGATAATCCGGTGTAATCCTTGGATATTCGGCAACCTTTTTGCAGTGGTTTTAAGGAAGAGTCAATCAAAATGTGACAAAAACCTTTTCCTGGACTTTTGTTAAAAATAACTAGTATTTCTATAAAAAAGAATAGCTCAAATCAATTAAAAAAGATGTTTCTTCTAAATAATTTAATAATTTTTGTAGGTGTTAGCTCCAGTACGGCAAAAATTTATCTAAAACGCAAATTCAAATGTTGGCGAATTTCTTCCAAATAGAAAAATAAATGTATGGTGAATGAAAAATGGTTATATTATATATACATTTATATAAATTGTTTTTGTCTCCTGAAAAAAAATATTTTGAACTTTATAAAGCCTTTAAAACGTCAAAATGTAAATAGTTATCATAGAAAAAGAAAAATGTAAATAAAAATTAAATCTTATTATGAAAAAATATCTTTTTTAATAAATAAAATTATTTAGAAAAAATTTGAAATACATCGACAAGATTTGGACAAGCATTGATCATAAAAATATGTTACACATCAAAATATAATTTGAACTATATAAATAAATATCAAATATGCTTTTACAAGTTTATTTTGATAACGGTCTAATTTAGTTTAGAACACAGTATGATATTTCTTTTAATGTCCTTTTTCTACTTCGAATTTTGTCGCTTTTCTAGTGAAAAACGCTTCTTGGTTGTTGGTGATGTTATAAGCCCATAGAATAATCGGACGCATGTAATTTGCCCCACCAACAAATATTTTCAGGTAGTTTTTCATTTTTAGGGATTAGAGACGTAGGTAATTTGAACCACGGGTCTAATCGGATTTGCTTCATAAAGGAAGGTCTGCAAAATCGTAACACCTTCTTAATGAATATTTGGTATTCAGTTTTTGAAACCATCTGAGGCGATAGATTTCTTTAATGCAGAATTATTTTACTTAATGCCACCAGATGAAAGGACTGTTAAATTTAGGAAGTACCTAAAAAACATTTATTTTTCTAATAATAGTTTATTTCCTCCAAAGGTTTTGGTATAGTAATATAGATTTTTGGTACAGAACAACTAATAGTTACGAATCATTTCACGCTAAATTTAATTCTTGTTTTTACAGTGACCACCCAAATATATTTCAATTTAATACGAATTTATTAAATTTTCAGGCTGAAATTTATTTAAAAAATAGAAGCGCTAATTCGTTTGTTGAAAAACCAAGACGAAATATAACTGAAAAATTAGATTTTGTTGAAAATAACGTCTTAAAATATAAAGAAAAAGTGATATCTAGGTATACTTTTGTAAAAACGGTTGCAACAAAATATATTCCCTTTTGGAATGTAAGCAGTAAATTTTTTATATGTAATTGCTTACTTACTTTTTTGTATACCAATAAATACCTTCATAATTTAAATAATTAAACATTTAAACTGTTAATCCCCTCGACCCTTTTCCCGTGGTCCAAATTACTCACCTTTTTTCAAATTACCTGAATCCGTGGCCGAGATTACCGTCTCCGGAATAATCATTTTGATAAAATGTTACTATAATCCAAAATTTACGTTATCTCAAAATTCTAATCTAAAACCTAAACCGTGTCCAGTTACACTTAAGGGCTGAAATTATGCATGCAACGATGTGATAGGAGGAATATAGCTGTTAGGTACATCGTGCTATCGATTTTGGTGCACCAGAGCTAATTTGATCCTAATAGTTGATTCTATTGTTCATACCAAAGGTCAAATTCTCGGTAAATACCTAAGTTGGCCATGGCGATAGAACCGTTAGTGTTGATGGTATTTAGAAAAAAAATGATACCTAATACTACTAAGGTTTTTCTCCACAATTTGTCGGTAATTATTATCTCATTGTCGCAAATAATTAAAGCGTGGACTTTTTGCATCCGAAATGTCTTACGTTGCGAAGAATTAGGATGTTTCCATTCTGTCGATAATAATTTTGTTTACGAATCGTAATAATCTATCTATCTATCTATCTGTGATGGGGGTGTCGATACACTGCGACCTATAAGATCTATTGTGCCCCCTACTGCTGCCCAATCGTTAAGGATGTCTCAACGATTAGAGCAGTTCCTCCAGTCCTATTGCTTTCAAAAAGTTCAGGATGTCGGTAGGCTTCAGGTTAGGTAAATCTTCCTCTTCTATTTGATATTCTCCGAGGTATCGTACCCTTGGATTTTGCAGGGTAAAGCATTCTGAGAGAATGTGGATGGAGGTTTCCTCCTCTTCCTCGCAGAATCTGCATTCTTCTTTGTCTACTAATCCGAGTTTCTTTAGGTGGCCTCTCAGCCGGCAGTGCCCTGTTAGGATACCCGTTAGTATTCTGAGCTTATTTTTACTTTTACTGACGCAGTCGTCAGATCTCTTCTGGTTGTAGTTTCCCAGTAGTGTCTTGGCCTGCCTCATTCCTTGTAGTCCTATCCAGTATTGGCATCTTTTGTTATTTACTTCTTTTCCAAGTTCATCAAGTATTGTACTGGTGCTTATTCCGCAGAAGGGTTCAGGTCCCAGAAATGGTGTTTCAGCCCCTTTTTTTGCGAGTATGTCTGCTATTTCATTACCCTCCACTCCAGTGTGTCCCGGAACCCATAGGAGGGTAACAGTGTTATTCTTGCCCAGTTCGTTTAGATTCTCTAGGCACTCCCAAACCATCTGGGAGTTGATTTCGTGGGAGTTCAAAGCATTAATGGCTGCTTGGCTGTCTGACATGATGATGATCTCTTGTCTGCGAAAATTTCTTTCTATGTTGAACTGGACACATTTTCCGATGGCGTATATTTCAGCTTGGAAAATGCTCGGAGATTTGCCTAAACTTTCAGAATATTTGGTTCCAGGCCCATATACTCCTATTCCTGTTCCTTCTGTTGTTCTAGAACCATCTGTGTACCATTTAATGGCACTTCTCTTGAGTTTTGGGATGGTATCTTTGTCCCATTCGCTTTTGTTACTTAGCTTTGTGTTGAATTCTTTCACAAAGCTAAACTTCTTTGTCATCTCATCTTGGGGCATGTCCCAGGTTTGATGATTTCCAGGAAGGAGTCGAAACTTGCGTTTAGTTGATCCTTCTCTGGTCATTCTGTAGGTTGTTCTTATCGCTATACTCTCCACTACTATATGGAGGGGTGTAAGGCTTAGAATTACCTCCATGGCGGCCGTTGGGCACGTTCTCATTGCACCTGTTATGCATACGCAGGCTAGTCTTTGGATTTTCGCTAGATTTGCCTTTGTAATAATAGACCAGGGCCAATCATTTTTGAAACAAAAAAATTGCATTAAACATTTCGACTTTTACTTCCAATGTCATTTTCAAAAATTGATATAACGAAAGATATAATAATAATTTACTATTTATTATTTTTTGAGAACGACTTTACAATTAAAAGTCGAAATGTTAAATTAAAAACTTTTTTGATATAAATAAGTGATTTTAATATCCAGAGAGAAGAGTATTTGAAGTACCAAGCCACTATGAACTACAGAAATGAATAAAAGTTTAGGTTTTCATCGTTATTAATTTTACGAAAAATACGTTTCATAGACGTAATAGGAAACCTTTAATAATCTCAAAGCTGTACATGTGTAGATGGGATGTTCTTTTTCAAATATTTGTTCTTTTAAAAATATGAAAATATTTCATTATGAATCTACGTCGCATATCTGTATATTGTTATAAATATGTGGCCATTTTTAGATGATGTACAAACTTGAAATATATTTCAAGAAAAACTAATGTCTCACGCTGAATCCGTAGGAAATATATATAAATAACTTCTAAAGCTATCAAATGCAACAATTTGCAATCAATGTATACACGATTTATTTTAAATTGATTCTTTTAATAGTAGATTATGAAATTTTTACTTATTAAATTTTTTTTCAGGTGAGTAAATATTAAATATCTGCATTCAAAAGAAAACGGCTCCACATAAAATCGTATCCAGAAAAGGTATGTATGTTCCATGATATTAATTATTATATTTCTCTATTTTTTTAAATAAATTTATATTAATAAAAAATAATTTTTGTTCGGCTTCATTTGGATCTTTGTTTAAGTTTTTATCAAGCAAACCTCCATAGGTTTAAAAAAGTCAATAAGTGAACCATATAAAAATATTTTTATCTTGTAAATCTCTAGAAAAATAGAATTAGGAGTAACAAAACTGTAAAAACGTGTATAGTAGCATTGGTTTTTACAAATACCACTTCTGCTATACTTCGATATCCAACCGGTTTCAAATTGCTTAACGCCCAAGTTTGAACTTGGCTCCGGAAGGTATTAGGAAATAACTGCGAAGGCTCACACCTCTCTGGTTAAATTTCCGTGGAAAGCGAATCAACTTTGAGTCAACAATTGCCTGCTACTAAATGTGAATTGGCATATTCAGTAAATGAAATTCAAACAGACTAGTTGATATTTATTAAACAAACACATAAAAAATAAAAAACACTTTGGAAAGAAAAACTGGTTTAAATAAGTTCAAAACCTTTCAAAATTGTTGGGTGTGTGTGAAAGGGAAAATGATTTAAAAATTATGCAATTATGTCTAAATCATATATATTTCTAACCTGTATTATTATAAATATGTTGACGTTTTCCATGCCTGTCGAAGAAAATAAGAGTTATTATTATTACCATCAATTGTCAAAAGCATTCTTTAATAAATTAGTAGCTATCTGCTTTGGTTTGTTATACATATTTTCAAGCGGCGATTACCACTTTTTACTTGACCTTAAATGGACTGGACCAACGGCTTTACATGCTCTCAGAGGCATTGTTTCATTTGTGAAGCGCAGAGCTATACCAACCACTATTGCGCATGATCATAGCTGCAGGATTAACAGTTTTTTAAGGGGTTTGAATATTGTATAATTATTTTTTGTATATTAGTCTAAAGTATGGATCAAATTGTAATGTACTTCGCAGGCAAATTCTCTGATTATTGATATTAATATATTCACAAAAGGAATTGCTATTATTCTTACTTTATTGTACTCTCTGCTTGTACATGTAATTACTGTTTAGTGCATTTAAATTTCCTTTGTACAAATTTATTTCGAAGTTTCAAAATTATTTGGTTTAAATTCGAAACTAACCGATGTAATCGAATACATAATAAACTTTATCCGATGCAAATATCTCTGGGTTCGAACAGTTAATGAAAGTGGCGCTATAAATAAGTTTCTTGCTAACAGCAAACAGAATCCAGAATAAGGACCGAATATAAAATACAAATATACAACAGTCATAAATAACACGAACTTTTAGTGAAATATGTTGGCGGCGTGTGTTGTTAATTTTCTGAGAGATATATATGGAAGGAAGTTTTATATAAAAGCAAGTAATTTCCTCGACAATAAAGGAGCAATATTTCAATCAATCAACAAATTGTTAAAAACCAAACATCATGCCAAATGCATATGATGTAGGCTTGCCCATTATTATTTCAAGAACTTTTTTTGAAGTAAAATGATCTAGAAAAATAAAAAAAATAGCTTCTATAATTACATACATTTGTATACCCTTTCTATCTCATATAGTTCTACTAGAGAAGCTCGAGTATTACGGAGTGAGGGCTGTCTTGTCGGAGTTTTTTAAATCGTCTCTAGATTGTCGCCCTTTAACAGTATCATATACTAATGTAACTCGTTCTCATTGTTTGGAATATGGAGTACCGCAAGGGTCAGTTCTTGGACCACTATTGTTTATAATTTATATAAACGATCTTTTTGATCATATGAATTATATGGATAGGTGCGAGTTGGGTGCCAAACATGGTACATGATCAAAAATGGCAAGACATAAATAGGCTAGTTGGGTGCAGAAGGATTATTGGATTATGGCGCTGTAATCAGAAGTCCCATCCAAGTAAATATTTTCTACATCATTACTTAAAAATTTTACATTTGTCTTGCAAGAAAACATGATGTTTTTCTTATCGTCATTCATACAAAATGTTCCCCTTTGCTAATTTTAAAAATATTCTCAAATATATATTTATGAACATCCATCTGAGACTTAGGCAGTGTGGCTGGTAGAACCGCTCTTCTCGCCCAATAGATATTTTTTCTTATTCTATCTAGATCTTTTTAATGGCACGCCTTTTTTCAACTTTTTGTTTGTGTTTTTTACTTTTTCTTGGGTAGCCCTATTCCAACAATGTATTGCTGAATAGAGAATTGAATACTCTATCAGTATCAGATTTTACTTGGGCACCCAACTCGCCTATAAGATTTAAGGACATAATACGGTCGGCATCCAATTCGCCTATCCCCGAATTATATAAAATACGTGAAATGAGTCTATAAACTTACTGGGAATTTCAGTTGATGACTCTTTAAAGTGGTCTAAACATGTTAGATCTTTGTAAAACTCTTTCGAGACAAGTCTTTCTGCTGAGAAGACTGAATCAGTATCTCAGTCCCGAAATAAATCGTAATGCCTATTTCTCAATATTTAAAAAAAGCTATAAGAGTACTTGCCGGAGCCGTGATTCTTGCAGACCTCTCTTTAAGAAACTAAAGATAATAACCCTTCCAGGAGTGGAATACTGTAGATGGTTAATAAACAAGATAAATACAGAGCGTAACTTTTTAAACAAAGTTTTATTCTCCGACGAAGCCACGTTTCATAAGAACGGTTGTATAAATAGACACAACTTCCATTATTATTCGGACCACAATGAACATTTATTTAGAACCACATCACAGTATCGATGGTCTTTGAATGTGTGGGCGGGAATAATAGGCGATTATGTAATTGGTCCCTATTTCTTTGATGGAACTGTAAATGGAGCTATATTTTTAGATTTTTTAGAACATGATTTTCGCAACTTATTGCAAAATGTGCCTCAAAATTATCGCAACGGAATGTGGTTTCAATTAGACGGTGCCACACCACATTACCTATTAGATGTTCGCAATTGGTTAAATAGGGAATTTCAGGATCGTTGGATAGGAAGGGGAGGACCTATAAATTGGCCTACAAGATCGCCTTCCCTTACACCTTGCGATTTTTTCTTGTGGGGTTTTATTAAAAATAGTGTTTACAAAGAAGAGGTTACCACAAAAGAAAATATGAAAGAAAGAATTACTGCAGCATTTAGACAGGTGACCCCTGCAATGCTAAGAGATATGCGTAAAGCAATGAAAAAAAGGGCAAGAAAATGTATAAATGAAAATGGAAGGCATTTTGAACATTTTGAATAAATTTTAATTTTCACTATTGTAGTTTTCTTACGATTAAACTGTAACATTTTGTACTTATTAAAAATTGTGTAAAATATGTTGTTTGTCACTTAACGTCAATTATTAAAGTAAATAGTAAAGTTAGATGTGCAAAACCCTATATTTTTTAATGCGTATTAGGGAGAGCTTCTAACTGAAGAAAAATATACAGGGTGTCCTATTTGAAAAAATTAAGTTATTGCCATTCGAAAACTAGACTATTGGCACGCCATCGGCAAACACCCTGTGCAACAGGTGAAGATGTTGTGTGAGTATTGTGATAGGTGCATGTTTCATTTACATCATAGTAGCTTTTTTGAGGAATTTTTTAAAAAATGTGGTTTTTGTGCTAATATTTCTGAAGTGCTGTTTTTTCATTAAATCTGCTTAAAATAGGAATAACTTGTCAACGCCGCGTCGGATTTACAAATACAAAAAACTATCGTAAATCTAATATTAAGTAGAATCAGAAGACATAATCGTATACAGGGTGTTCAATTTAAAAAAACCAAATTAATTTTCATTCCACAAAAATTAGCCACCCTGTATACATCAAAATCTTTTAAAATTGTAGTCCGAGTGACACTGTCTACCCCTACAAAAAATCTTGTTGATATCTCTTTTAGTTTCGGTGCTAGAGATCGAGTGGAAATAATTGGCGCACCCTGTATAAAAAACTTCCTGATAATATAAAAATTTACCATATCTCCAGTTTAAAAACCAATCAACGGTATAGTCACTGGCAATACATTTTATTCAATAGATGAATATTATCACCGCAGGTTTCTCAATTGTTTTAATGAACTATTTTAATTGAATTTTGCATTTTGTATCAATTTTGTATTTTGTTTTATATGTTTATTTTTTAATATAATTTGTATATTCATTTATGTGAAGTAGGACTTGCTACAAATAATGTACAATTATAATATCTATCTATATAATAACACCTTATAGTCCCCACTAGATGGCGCCACATATAAAAGTTTAAATACGTTTCTGCTGTTGCTTATAAATATTAATGCGCAAATCTTAAATATGAAAATAACAGCTGCCACGAAATACGAAATCAATACATAGAATTTACTTCGGAAAAGTATCCCTTGAATATTTTCTTAACTTTTTAACAAGCTACTTTTTTTAATCAACAAACGCTTCAGGATTTAATACATCGAATAAGTGTAAATTTGCTGCGTACATTTTTGTTGTTATTGTTGTAAACTACTAAAATGAAGCCAAATTAGTATAAATTTTATTATATTTATTCCATGTATCTACTTTTTCCCGTCAACGGCTGGTTAATTTAGGGTTTAAATGTTTCATTAAAGCATTAGAATAATTCGACCATAATATTAATGTCAATATACCGTGTTCGCTTGGTAACCATAAACTGAAGGTCCTTTCGAATGATTGACCCGTCTAAAAGCAAACATTTCCGGATACAGAGAGAGTTTGTCGGTTGAAAAGCCACAGCCACGTAACGTCTATTTTGAAAGGGTGAATTTATTAAGAGTAAGAGGTCAGCCCTAAAATAGACCCGGTTTGTGATCTAGAAACAAATTTGCTAAAGGTATTAACTAAGACAAAAAGATCAGAAAGCTACGTTGAACAGCCACTGTCAGGGATCCTAAACATACCTAAAAGGGCGAAGCTCGCGCAAGTCATCTAACTATCAAGGGAACCACAATAGGTCGCAGGGTCTCCCCATTTACATATCTATCTAAGATAAAAAGATGATTTAAGAAAAGGAAGAAATTGTTCATTTCTAAAAAAACTATATAAATGCTGAAACTCATATATTTAAGTTTCAGCAAACCGTTGCCAACTGGGACAACAGTTCTTGGTTATCTTTCTATCTGAAGTTCACAAAGAGCTAATTACGAATTGGTCAAATAGATCCTGGAAATCTTTTACATCTATTTCATTTATGTTTGTATCCTATTTGATCGCAGTTATAGACAATTTGACGTACAGTAAATCTTACGATAATTATATTTAAAATTTGTGTTCTAATGGTTACTTTTGTGAGGTAAAAATTTTTCAAAAGTAATACCACGAGTCAGCAGGACGAGTGATTTTATCTCAAATGAGTTTGTTTGAGTGGTTTTGCCAGAAATAAAGGCGTGTTTGAGCGTGGAAATCTAAAATTTAATCTACAAAATTTCAGAGGACGAGTTGTATTTAGAAAGCCACCAAGGCATGCGCGATTGCGTTTGGCTTAATTCGTTTGACTGACATTTGTCAGTTTTAATGTAATTTGAAGTGTTTAGAACGTACCTATTCAAAAACTGATGTTGAGTGTTGAAGAGTGTTATGTGTAAGCGATTTGAAATAAACGAATAAACAGGTTAGTTTACAAATACATTTTTAAACTTGGGGTATTTGATATTTCAAAAAAGGTAAACAAAGTTTATCAAAAATCAAAAAACAAAAACGAAGAGGTGGTTTTATCAAATGTAATACCACAAGTCCTCCAAATTTAATCTATATTTGAGAGGTCGAATGGTATTTGGAAAGTTATTTTTTGAATCATTTTCTATTAAAAACAGAGAAAGACACTTTACACTCAAATTTTCAATATTTTCTTTTAAATCTAAACGTCAAATATTGATGTAATTGATTGTATACCTACCAACGTAATATAAGTTGCATATCTAGTAGTAATTCATTTCTGAAGTCAACAAAAATTTTGAAAACGACTTCAGACTTAGAAGTCGAAACGTCAAAAATTAAAACTTTTTCAACAAAAATAAGTGGTTTTATTCCATAAAAAGAGAAATTGAAATATCTAGTAGTATTTAAGATTATTTATATAAGGGTAATGTTTAGGCTTTAGATTTGCAATACATTTTAGTATAACAATAATTGATAATATCTACTAAATAAAAGTTGTTAGATGCTTATATTTGACAACTAAAAAAAGGTAAACAAAGTTTTATCAAAGGTAATACCACGAGTCCTCCAAATTTTATCGATTAAATTTTTGGTTTTCACGAAAACGGCTTTATTTGGAAAAACCACGAAAACAATTCCGCAGGACGAGTGATTTTATCTTAAATCAGTTTGTTTGAGTGGTTTTGCCTAAAATAAAGGCGTTTGAGTACGAAGATCAAAAATTTAATCTATAAAATTTCAGAGGACGAGTCGTATTAGAAAGGATTATTTTTTGAATCATTTTGTATTAAAAACAGAGAACATAGTCATTTATGCAAAAGACACTTTACACACAAATATTGAAAATTTTCTTTACCAATTTAAATTGAAACCTGAGCTGTTAGGCTGTTATAGTTTTACATACAGGGCCACCAAGGCGATTTTTTGACTGGCTACCCCGCGAAACGCCGTAAATAAAAGCGAAGAAGAAGAATGAAATGAAGTCTTTCTTAATTTAATTAATTTTAAGTTTAGTGTTGAAGTGAGGTATGTAAAAATGTTAAAGGCGTTTTGGCGTTAATAAAAACAGGTTAGTTTACAAATACATTTTGAAATTTGGTTATTAACATAGATTTGCAATACATTTTAGTATAATAAAAATTGTTAAATGTTTACATTTGACATTTCAAAAAGGTAAACACAGTTTAATCAAGAAACAAATACGAAGAAGCGGTTTTATCAGTATAAAACACAATGATTGGTTAGGATCCTGAGCTGTTATTGGCTGAAACCACAAAATCTGACTGTATTGACAGATGAAAAAAATAATCAAAAAACAAAAACGAAGAGACGGTTTTCCCAGTATAATACCCAATGATTGGTTAGGATCGTGAGCTCTTATTGGCTGAAACCACAAAATCTGACTGATTTGACAGATGAAAAAATAATCACTGTTACATTTTTTTTTTGGAATGACAAAATATCATTAACATCCTCTTAAATCGTATCGTTTTATTTTAAAGACAGAGAAATTGGTACATTAATTCGTTTGATCGGAATTCGATACTAATTACAAAATTACTGTACATCAAAAGAAATATCTCATTTCGTTTTAATTGCAGTTAGATTTCCACTGAAGATTTTTGTTTCAAACTGAAAAACGATCCAATTAACGATACTTTTCCTTGCCTCGAATTGCCGTAATAAACTTTGGTTGTAACTAAACGGAGTAATGTCATTTACAATGGTCGTTCGAATTTTATATTCGTGATTCTCTGAAATATTTTTGCTTTTGGTCTGGTTTCATTAAGGTATAAAAGTCGAGAAAACCCCAAAGTGCCATTACAATGCATTGGCGTAGTACAAGTTTTTTTTGTATATTGTATATCCTATTCAAATTTATGCGCAGATGCAGTAAAAATTCTTGTTAAGCGACAGTTGATCCTACACACAAAGGAGTTGTCTGCCTTAGCTAAACTCATTAAAGCGTTCCTTCAAGCGACTGATGTATTTGGAATACGGCAGTTAAACTCTCTAACAGCTGAAGATCTCTTGGATCCAAATATCGACAGAGCTTACCAAGACAATTTGGAAGAAGATTAAGCGACGAACTTCTGAAGTTGACGAAACTACTTCTACTGTTACCGACAATGCTGAAAGATGAATGTGTTCTTAAGACATTACGTCGTTAATTCTTGACACATCCGACGAAAATAGAAGATCCAGTAACTATAATTTGTTTTCAATATCGGACGAACCATTCGGGCCTGGCTTCGGCTACGCCAATGTTACAATAATTAATTCGACCGTCCCGGTTCTTGGGTTTGAAATACGCTTTCAATTTATTGTCCTCAGATACTAAGTAAATGTTTTTTTAACGAAGGTACGCCATGAATATGGAAATTGTGGGTTTGCTTAGTGGATGATAAAGAATAATGTTTTTGGAGAGCGTCGATCGATATAAAAGCCAACTTATTAAAAATCTGCCCTCAAAATTTACAATGGGCGTTCTAAAAAATAATTACTTTTTCGATGAGGTTAAATCAATTAGTACAGGAACTTTGTCCGACAAATTCGTTCGGGGACTAGTATATGAGGTGAAAATAGCCAGTAGTCCAATAGTGACAATAGATAAGTAAGCTAGATAAAAATATTTTATAACATTGTTAAAATAAATTCCGACAACTTAATGAAATCCTTGACTTGAAACAAAAAAAAAACGCTTTATTACAGTTTAGTGGAAATCCTTGATTTGAAACAAAAAAAACTTTATTACAGTTTAGTGCAAATTCATCTTACATGGTTTGCTTGGATGGGGAGGAGTGGCTGAAATTTATATTCGCCCATTCAAAGTTATCCAAAAGAGCTTCCTAAAACTAATATTATTTAAAAATGCTAGATATCCAAGTGATAGTTTATATAAAGAATCTGGTATACTAGAACTTGGGCAACTGTTAAAAAAATGAAAAATTTTTGGTTTTTCTGATCAGTCTTTACAATGGTTCAAAAGTTTTTTAACTGGTCGCATGCAACAGGTGAGAATATGATGTTTTAAATCAAATACAATTTATGTATCTTCTGGTGTACCGCAAGACATTGCAGAATGTTTCCAAAATTGTGACTTTTTGATGTTTGCCGATGATTTAAAACTTTTCAGACCCATAAAATCGTTGGAAGATATGATTTTAATTCAGGATGATTTAAACAATTTAAGTACTTGGTGTAAGGAAAACAAGTTGCACTTAAATGTTAATAAATGTCATCATATAAGCTTTTATAAGGTTAATAAAAAATTTCAAACACTTTACTCAGTAAACGGCGATCATCTGACATGTATAAACTCTGTGAAAGACTTAGGAGTCATGTTCGACGAGCAATTACATTTTGTACAACATATAAATAGTGTTACAGTAAACTCCTCAAAGTCCTTGGGTTTCATTCGATCAGTGTATTTTGCTCTAGTGGTATCTCAGTTGGAATATGCATCTATTGTATTGTCTCCACAATATCAGAACCATTGTGTGAGTCTGGAAAGAGTTCAGAACAAATTTCTGAGGTATTGTGCATACAGATTGCATATTCAAATTAGTAATCATAATTACACAGATTTTTTGAAAGCACTTAATATTGACCTGCTAAGTAAAAGGCGGAAAAATTGAGATATGATATTTGTTTTTAAGATTCTGAATCGTTTGATAAGTTGCCCTGAGCTTCTTGGGAGTATACGATTTTACGTGCCATCTAGAAATTTCCGATACTCTGAAATGTTTTACATTCCTTTTCATAACACAAATTATGGCATGTATTCTTCAGTTGAACGTACTCTGAGAATACTTAACAATAAGAATGCAGACATATTTAGTGTACCACTTTGTACATTTAAAAATCGTGTGGAAAGAGCTGATTGATAATTACTATTGAGACGAGCACAACTTTGAAGCGACACCACCGGTATTAATTTGAACCTTCACGAAATGCATAATTTTGTTTGTTTACCTGCAAGTCGAAAGTGTGTTTTGATTTTGCGCTTCATGTATTTTGTTGTTATTTGTTAGTTAAACGTTAAAAATGCCCAATAAAAATAATACAAACTATTGCGTTTATGGGTATACCTCTAGGAAATCTAAAAATCCGGAATTACACTTCCATTATGATCCACCCAAGAAGCAACAAAAAAGGTGCCATCGAGGAAGTTGATCCTCGTAAATTCCGGGAAAAGTGTAATTAATTTTAAATCTGAAGATTATATTACAAAATCAGGTAAGATAATGATTAGCATTTCTGAGATTATTTCTTGATTACTACCGAAATGTTTGCAGGAATTCTTTCAAACAAAATAGCACGTAAGTAGTGCAAAAAGGGTGGGCCATCACATCATTTGCCCAGTAAGCCACTTGATGTTAAAACCATTAAATGTGCAAGGAATGATGGTTAGTTAGAAGACAGCAAAGTGTTGCCTATAAACTAAGTAAACTTGTCCTTA
Source organism: Crepidodera aurea (assembly GCA_949320105.2). Taxonomy (NCBI): domain Eukaryota; kingdom Metazoa; phylum Arthropoda; class Insecta; order Coleoptera; family Chrysomelidae; genus Crepidodera; species Crepidodera aurea. The sequence continues at coordinate 16,572,244 of OX439474.1, read as the reverse complement.
CAAACTGTCTAAACTGTGTACAGTTGTATATGTAAACTTAAAATCTAATTAGGTGTGCACATCATTGCTGATATTTCAACTTATCATTTTTCTAAAGGTAATATTCAGTAAAATAAAACCTTTGTCACATCATAATTTTAAAAATACCATTATTATGTTCCCCTCTTGTACAACACCTGTTTTCAATAATTATACAGTTACAATTAGTAATGAATTATTATAATAAAATGTTAAATACTACTAAAACTGAATAATTCAAAGTTAGCTTTGAACTTATGTTAAAATAAAGGATTAAAAAATATACATTTTGTGTTTATTTTGAAAAAAACAAAGTAGATAAACGAAATAAAAAATTTTGCAACAGATACATTTGATGGCCTATGAAGTGTTTTAAGCCAAGAAAAAAATTTCTTAATTTTTTATATTTTAATTTGATATTGATTTAAAAAATAATTTTGAAACAAGGAATAGGATATATTTTACCATAAATCAATCAAAAGTAGGTTCTTAGAAATCATTTTTTATTTAAATCACTTTTACAATTACAATTATTATCCTGAAAAAATTGAAATAAAATTTATCAGCAGAAAACTGTTGTATGTTTCTTTGGCATATGATTTAGCTCCCTTCCAATATCATTCTATATTAGTAGAGGTGAAGATGATAATACCTCTAGGCTATATTCATCCTGAAACACAAAAAAAGCACACAGAAACAGAAGTAAACAATAAATTTCTGAAAAACGTAAGATATGCTAAATAAATAACCTCAATTTTAGAATAACGACACAAAAAACAGGTTCAATTGAGTCTAAATACTTACATGTACAGGTATATTATGGTAATTTCCAAATCAAAAACCTCAAACAATCACAAAAAGTCTTAAAATACTACAAATAAACCATTCACTAAGTATAACTTAATGCACTATTTATCAAAAATTACGCGTTTCGTTGAACAGCTGATCGAGGAAAGTGGAGCCACCATCGGTAATTATTTGTCTCAATAGTTTAAAAATCTTGCATATTGTGTTTTATTAAACTTGCATATATTTTATTGTATATTTTACTTTCTTTCTTTTAAATTTAAATTTTCTTTCTTCTTTTTGTAATCAAGACTTTTATATATATTGTATATTTTTGTTATATTTTTGTAATTGGGGTGAACCCGTAAGTAAATAAAATAATTCTTCAAAAGATTTCGAGTTACAAAGCCTACAACAATTTTAATAATGAACGAAATTGAAGTCCAAATCGAGGATCCTTATGATTTTATTATAGTATTAGTTTTATACATCATTAATGAAAGATTATTTGTGGCACAAAAAAATCAATATCATAGGTTGCTCTTCCGATTACAGCAATAACAGTGTGGCACCAATGAACCATCTATCGATATTTTCCAAAAGAACAGTTTTTTCTGCAGCAGAAAAATTAGGGACCCTTTTTCGAATCACTTCGTCACCGCAATTTTGAGAAACTCGAATGTATCTGTCACGTCACTGTTAGATCAAATGATCAAAATTACTAGTTTTCAGCGGTGTTGTCACATCATAGTTAGGCTTAGCTAAGTTTTTTCAAAGAATGACTTTTGCAAACCGGTTTGAAGTTAAGGTACATCTTAAGTTTCTCGCCTACTTAGCTAAGAATAAGTTTTGAGGTGAACCTGTGCAAATGGCTCTTAATGTGCTTATTTTGCTATTTTTTGTAATGAAATGTAATTTATATATTTCTTTTTTGCAAATAAACACTATTCTATTCTATTCTATAACGATATTGAAAAAAAATTGGTTCAACGTACACCACTGTCACCTACTTTATATAAAATTTTCTTATATCCCGGCCTTCCTTACCAAGATATAGGACATCAAAGATGATCGTTTAAAATCGTTCATGATTTATAAAATCGAAACTGTATATCTGGATACGATAAAATTGTATGTTCACGTGTAACTTTCTTCCCTTTTGAACTTATTCTACTAAATCCAATTATATAAACATATTTTTTGGTGTCTGTTACATCGTATAAATTTAAAATCAAAAATGCTTTAATATCTATTTCTAAAAAATTCATTACACGCGAAAAATTATTGGATTATAACATACCAGCGAATATATGTATAAATATAGTTTAAATGAGACCTTTAGTCGCCACTCACAGACTTTAATCATTAAAGTTTAATGCATCCCTTTGAACGTTTACAAACGAAAAGCGATGCAAAAATGCTTTATGAAATCATCTCTTTTTGCATGTATTCCGTAGTAACTACAAAGTTCTATATTCAACAGCTCCTGTGTTCAAATCATGATTACATCACAGACAGATACAGCCCTTTTAACTGCAAAAGGCACTTACGTTTTATAACTCTGGCTTGGAAATACATATTTCAATGTTTGCGAACGACACTGAGTTTTAACGTTCTTTGTGCCCGGTGCATGTGCATTATGTACTTGTTCGAACGGTTCGAATGGATACTATAATTTACCTTAAATAATTTTCTAAAAATTTTGCGGTGCCAGTTCCCATTTTCCAATGCTTTTGGCCGAAAATAAAGGACCCCGCACCATTCTTACACGGGAGCACCGACAAATTGTCTGAATTTTTGATATGTGATACTTGATGTCCCGATCAATAGTGTCCATTGGCGCAATCCTATCGTATGGCTAGATTTCGATATACAGGGCGTTAAAGTTCAAGATCTCGAAATTTTAAAATATGTACCAAAAAGTCCCTGTAAAATATTTTTAAAAGTTTCTACCGGGTATATGTAGTCAAAATACATACGTAATAAATAAAATCAAAATATATTTCCTTACAGGGCGATTCATGTTTCCACAGGCCTTTTTGTTTGAAGAATGTATTTTTAACATGCAAAAATAGCCTGAAATATCGATATAAAAAAGTCACCGTCAAAGTTTCTGAATATTGGATATAATGTAGATCTTGACGTCCTCGTTCAAAATTGTAATAGGTAAAATTGGATCATATGGCTTGTTTTCGAGAAATTAAACGATTAAAGTTTAAAAATATCAATTTTTACCAATAGCAACTTTTAGTAATAAAAAATAAACAAAATATTGGAAAATAAATATTTTTACACATTGCATTAGATTATATTGTTAATTGGAGGCAGGCTAAAAATTCATACTTACAGGGTGATCTCACTTGAGCTTGTAAGATGACAATATCAACAAATCTAAAACAGCTGCCAAACAATTAAAAGGTTTATTGTTCCAACAGATAAGGTAGGTAGGTATAATAGGGTTTTTTTATCGAACCCATAATTCATATTTTAAGCTCGTTTCTACAGCACCAATGCGTTAGAGCTCTAGCGTTTTGGTTTACTTGTTATTCCTTTTATCCTTTTTAAGAATATTTCACTGATATTTTTGGAGAATCAGATGCAATTGTGGAAAATCGATTATTCCATCGAGTTTTGAAAAACCTCCTATTAGAACACACATTTATTTAATAGCGTTTGTTAATTTTTACGAGAGATTCTTCACATGAAAATTATATTTGGCCTATGTAGTTTATTAAATCAATAAATAATTGAATAATGTACAAAAAAAATACAGTGTAAATAATTAAGGTAGGTAGTTTAAAGCTTTATTATAATATTAAAGCTTTTTCTAAAGCCATTATTTCATTGTTTTTTTAATAATGAAATTATCAAAAAAATATACTGAGCAACCCTGTATATAGGGTATACAGGGTGATTGATTATTGTGACAAAGCTCAGTCCATCTGTTATGATAAAAAATATGGAAAAATGTTATTTACAACAATTGTAGGCAGCTTTAAGTTTTACATTTTAAAATTACTTACAATGTTGCAGGGTTTTTCATAACGCCCTGCCAGATCAAAGTTCTTAATGGAACGCCCTATGTATTTTAACATTTTTAAAATCTCCTCAATGAGCTGATTTCAACGATATATCACGCTTATTATCTAAGTTAAATAGTAAAGGATCTACATCTACTCAAAAATCACATTTCTGTGAATTCTGGTCGCCGCTGTAGCTGTAAGATTAACTTATTAAAAAATAACTAAAAGGTAACAATTAATTAATTAATTGTTTGGCAGCTATTTTATATTTGTTGATTTTGTCATCTTACAAGCTCAAGTGAGATCACCCTGTAAGTATGAATTTTTAGCCTGCCTCCAATTAATATAACAGTGCAATATAATCTAATACAGTGTGTAAAAATATTTTGTTTATTCTTTATTACTAAAAGTTGCTATTGGTAAAAATTATTATTTTTACAGTTTAATCGTTTAATTTCTCGAAAACAAGTCATATGATCCAATTTTACCTATTACAATTTTGAACGAGGACGTCAAGATCTACATTATATCGAATATTCAGAAACTTTGACGGTGACTTTTGTTTATCGATATTTCAGGCTATATACTTTGAACAAAAAGGCCTGTGGAAACATGAATCGCCCTGTAAGGAAATATATTTTGATTTTATTTATTGTATTTTGACTACATATATCCGCCAGCAACTCTTAAAAATATTTTACAGGGACTTTTTGGTACACATTTTAAAATTTCGGGATCTTGAACTTTAACGCCCCATATATCGAAATCTAGCCATAGGATACGATTAGGCCCATGGACACTATTGTTAAGGACATCAAATACTATCACATATCAAAAATTCAGACAATTTGACGGTGCTCCCGTTTCCATAACAATTGTGCGGTGTCCTTTGAAATAAATTACGTTGACATGTTAGTCCGGATCAATAATTATTATTAATATTGCAGGAAATAGAGCTCTTAGGTCAGATTTTCCGATTTCGGAACCTCATTTACGGAAAGCTCTTATTACTTTCTCAAAACGAAACGACACGACGATAATAAAAGAAAATGTAATATAAAGTGAAAGTCCATTAATTTCACACCGCTGAACATCTTGAAGTAATAATAAATGATGCCAAAAAATCAATTGTATGATGTTGATAGGTTAACGAATTAATAGAAATGAGTTACAAACATTTCCCAGGATTGATAAGGTATAAAGTTTTATAAATGGGTTTTTTTTTTCGTTGAACTAAACAATCTAATAATTGGCGCTGGTTTTACACGAATTATAATTAATGGTTTGTCAGATTGGTCTCTCAATTTTTGCTTGATTTTGATTAAACATATATTACAATAACATTCAGGTTCGTAGAGGGCCAGTGAGTGTTTGCATAATAAATCCAGTACTTCTAAATGATATATATATATATATATATATATATATATATATATATAGACACGAAATGTCAAAAGTTATAAATTTTATTATAAGAATTTCAGATGATAACACAAAAAAATAAAATTAAACGTTGCTGAAAATTACAAAACTAATTATTAACAAAACTCACACTCACTCTCTCACAATTAAATAATATTACACAATAGAAAACAACAAAATACTCTAACACTAGACACTGAAAATTTTGAAATACCTTTGACCTGTATTGTAGTAGTCAAGGTCCTTCTAACTCCATCTCCTCCAAAATCAAATTAGTCTTCTCAATTAAACTTCCTCGTTCAGAACTCGTACATTGACAAAACTCTTATGTAGTTACAAACTTCCATATACCATATAAATTAATACTAACATAAATTATTACTCAATTGGAACTTTCTGCAACTCCTGGTGGATTTATATTTTCCTTTTTTAATATTTCTCAAATTTTCTAAAAAAAACCTTTGACATTCCCTTTCTTTTCGTCAATCAATCTCCCCAAAAAAAATCCCTGTCACTATTTTTCTCAAGGTGATTATTTCATTGCAATATATAGAGGTCCCTTCTCTTTGAAAAATAAACTTTTATCAAAACATAAGCAAATCCTATTTTAATTTTCAGTAATTTAGATTTGGCAACAGTCAATATATCTAAACCTTCAGAGATATAGTTGATTTTCGGTAACATTAACTGACTAAATATTCAACATTTCAATCTGATCTCATTTCTTATACCAGATTATCCCGTATATTTGATTTGGCTTAATGTTTCGTGTTAAATTCGACCTCATTTCCCGGTGCTTTTATCTTTAGGCCTTCTAACGTTTCCGCTTAATCGTAAATCACGAATAGATCGTAGAAAATCGTGGAAGCGCCGTTTAAATATGTATCACTTTGATTAAGTGTGTAGCAGGTTTTGAGTTGCAGATTTTTTAGACACTTTAAGAAGCTAAATGTTAAATGCTTTCAATATAAAAGGCAAGCCGCGAGATACTTATAATTTCAAAAGAAAAAAAAAAGAAAAAAACGCCATTTTGTTTTTTGGTTAACCGGAAGTGAGAAAAAAAACTTAGTCTAAACAAAACTTCCCCAGGTTCTTCAACACTCAACTGCAATAAGCAGGAATAAGCATTTGGAAAAAACCATTAACAATGGTAAAATGGCACTAATGCGCTAAAACGGCCATAGGCACTAAATGGGGCTTAAAACCACGTATGGTACACTGGTTGTACACTACAGTGGTAAGACCCATGTTAACCTATGGCTCTGTAGGGTGGTGGCCTAAAGTAATACAAAGGAATGCGATACAGGAGCTTGCTAAACTCCAGCGTTTAGCCTGCACTTACATTACAGGTTCCATGAGGAGCACCTTAACAGCAGCAAGCGAAACCATACTAAACCTTCCGCCACTTGATATTTATATCAGAACGGAGGCGAGAATGGGGGCATTCAGGTTGGAATGCAATGGCTACTGGGATCCTTATGAACAAGGACACAGTAGAAACACAAAAATCATCACAAACTGGTTGATGGAGATGAGAAGTGATAAAATGGCACCAAAAAACAACTTCACAAAGCCCTTCAGCGTTCAGGTGAGTTGGGAAGGTGAAGAAACAAACAACTATCGGGAAGTAACATTGGTTTGGTATACTGATGGGTCAAAACCCGCAAGTGGAACTGGTGCTGGAATATATGGTGAAACACCCAGATGCAACCTAAACGCACCATTGGGGAATTATGCATCAGTATTTCAAGCAGAAGTATATGCTATAGAGCTTTGTTTGAGGAAAAATATTGACAGGGGGCATAGAGGGAAAACAATCTTCACTTACTCTGACAGTTAAGCTGCTCTTATCATGTAACAAAATCAGATCAAAATTTGTCTGGAACTGCCTACAAACCTTGCTCGTTCTGGCCAACCAAAATAAGGTAACACTTAGATGGGTCCCAGGGCATAAAGGGATAAAAGGCAATGAGGAAGCAGACGCCCTGGCAAGGAAAGCCTCAGCGACTGTATTTTCTGGCCCTGAATCGGTGTTTGGCATTCCCAAATCATCAGTATGACTCTCGTTGATTAGCTGGATGTTAAAAGAACACCGGTCACGCTGAGATCTCGTGTCGGGACAACAAAACAGTAAACGAATGGTTAAAGCGCCATCAAAAGTACTGTCAGGAGATATTCTGAAACTAAGCAGAAATCAAATAAGGCATGTAACGGGACTGATAACCGGACATTGTCACCTTAGGGATCACCTTCATAAAATGGGCTTCTTTTAAGATGAACCCATATGTAGATTATGCGAGGAGGATGAAACAGGACTTTCCAAAAGAAAATCTCTTCACCTTAACATAACAATGTAACTGACATAGTACAATAAGTCTTAAGGCTGCAGTATTGAGGCATTTATAAACCACAGTCAGACACATCGTCATAATCAATCAATCAACAAAACTTGTCTTATTGTGAAGTATTTCAGTGGAAACCGCATGTATCTGCCTTTATTTGTTTAAAAGTTATAAGCTTTTGAAATACCGGAAAATGTATTGAGTCACCCGGTATTATACGAATTTGAAATGTAAGTGGTGGAACAAAGTTTCGGCGTTCCAAAACTATCTCATCCATAACAGATATGTCAGCCACTTCGAAAATTAGCTTCTCAAAAGTTCAGTACACGGCATGTCTACTCTTTACAAAATTAAATTCCCTTCAACATCTCATAGTCATTGCATATTAAAACTTGATATGCACAGGTGGGTTCGAAAGGCTTTAATAATAATATTCGACGGAATGAAGAAGTTTTAGTTAATTAAAGGAGCTTTCGAGCTTAAGTACGACAGAAATTTACCCGCGTTTACCCTCTGTACTCTCGAATTTAAATACCACTATGAAGTATGTTAAGTCTGGTTTCCTTGAAATCTGATGAAATATTCAAAGATTACTCAGCTGAAGGGTTCTTATGGAATAAATAAAGGCACTTTTTATGAGAATATTAAAAAAGGTGTATGTACACAAATTTGGTCCACTATTTCATGTTTTTATAGACAAACTTCAGGTTGAACAATAAGGTACAAACCGTTGAAAATACTTAGTAATAATTTATGCACATCCTTAGCAACCATAATAATAACTATTCAAGGTCGTCTCAAATGTATTGAATCGTATAATAATAAAGATCTTATTTAAAAAAAAAACTACGCAAGTTGTAAACGACGTATTTGATTTATGAAAACACATTTGCCCCATTTCAATCACTGTTATAAAAAATTAATTGATTAACTCAGTAAATAATATATAATTATATAAGAATATACGTCGTGCGATAATTTAATGCGTCTTCGTCGAAAAGAAAAATGGATCGACCCAAAAAATTTAATATATTCCTTCATTTAACAAAATTAAATTTATGCCTGTCGTTTCGTGAGGGTTGAAGCGGAACAAAGAGATGGTACATGTTGAAATCACTAGGATATTATTTTTTCGTTATAAAGCGAATTTTTAGCTAAGAGAAAAAAAATAGCTCGCACGTAAAATATTACTGAAAGAAGTAATTCATTTTTCTTCATTATAGTTTCCTTTGTGAAAGGGTTTTTATTAAATCTGATCTGATGAAAAATGAGAAAATGTTGTGCTGTTCTCAGTTATAGACACTATTTTTGTCCTACCGAAATTAGAAGTACCTAAAATACGGGCACTTGGCAAGACACCTAATTGAAATTTAGGAGAAACGTTTAAAATAATTTTCCTATTTTTTTTTTCACAAAAGAAAATGAAGAAGCTTGTACTCGAAAAACAAAAAACATTACGTACTAACTTAAAATAGGTAGGCCACAAATAGCGTTTATATTTTCGTATTTTTTTTCATACTTCTTATCTACTATGCAGCGTGAACTGAATAGAGGATTTCACGTTGGCAGAAGTGTATTTTCTATTAGCTGTTAATAATGCTTTCTCTGACTGTCTTCCTATAAAAAGCAGCGTTCCCCAAAGATCTATTTTGGGTCCAGTTATTCCTCATTTTTGATAAATAGTCTAAAATATTGTAAAGCTCATTTTTACGCGGGCGATACCCAAATATATTGTAGTTTCCCACCACGAGATGTTGATAAGGCGTGCCAAACAATAAACAGGCCACCGATCATTGTTTATTAATTAATTTTTCAAAATCTAATATTCTCATTTTTGGTTCTAAACTAAGAAGCGAGGTTTCTGAAAGTGTGTCAATGGCCACATTATTCAAATTGAAGAATATGCAAAAAGTTTAGGAGTAGTCTTAGATCAAAGCTTAAGATTTGAAAAGCACGTAAATAATTTAATTAGGCGTGCTTACTCATCATTCAAATTAATTTATGGGTTTAGGAATTATTTGTCTCAAAAAGTTAAATTACTTCTTTGTGAAGCTTTAGTGTTATCCAAATTCACTCACGCAGACTCTGTTTATGGTCCAAATTTAACTAGCTGGTATACGAGTAAAATACAAAAGGTTCAAAATTCATGTTTAAGGCTTATTTATGGTTTCCGAAGACGTTAGAGAATATCACATAAGTTAAACGATGCTGGCTATGATCCTGAATGAATTTAAAAAATTGAATCCTACTAATTTTAAAGCTAAATTTAGAATATTTAAAGCAATAAAGACGTTTATTATTATTATTATTATTATTATTATTATTATTATTATTATTATTATTATTATTATTAATATTATTATTATTATTATTATTACTATTATTATTATTATTATTATTATTATTATTATTATTATTATTATTATTATTATTATTATTATTATTATTATTATTATTATTATTATTATTATTATTATTATTATTATTATTATTATTATTATTATTATTATTATTATTATTATTATTATTATTATTATTATTATTATTATTATTATTATTATTATTATTATTATTATTATTATTATTATTATTATTATTATTATTATTATTATTATTATTATTATTATTATTATTATTATTATTATTATTATTATTATTATTATTATTATTATTATTATTATTATTATTATTATTATTATTATTATTATTATTATTATTATTATTATTATTATTATTATTATTATTATTATTATTATTATTATTATTATTATTATTATTATTATTATTATTATTATTATTATTATTACTATTATTATTATTATTATTTTAATTTTAAATTCTCTTTACAGTTTTCATTTGGAACCGGACAATATATGTCTAAAAGATAAGAGAACTTTTTAATAACGTAATTATAAGCATCCCGCCCCAAACGTCTTATTTAAAATTAACGTCAAGGATAACCGGATAAAAGGACCAAAGAAACGTTCACCGGATGGTTCTTAAATGACAGCACATCAGATAAAATAGATGTACCTCTACTACAGCGAAACAAAGATAACTTTGTTTAATTATAATATATAATTCCGAGTGTTTTGTGTTCTGAAAACAATTGCTTTGTTTTACATGTTGCTTGTCTCAAACGGCTTTTCATATTAATATTTCCTATCGTACAGTTAGAAGGTATTATGGGTTTTAGCAGTGTAATAATAGTTACGCGAAACATAATCTCTATTCAAATTTCATAGTATATTTATTTAAGTTAAATATGAAACATGAAGTAAATTAGTTTTTGATGTAAAAACCGTGGATATATTAGTTGGTAGCTGCGGTAGAGTTAATTTTCGTATAAATTGAGCGGTTGTATTATGGAAATCCATATCTACTAATTATTTAGTACAAATATTCAGTTTGGACTGATGCCTTTTAGAAAATATAACTTTGTTCAAGTTGTGAAAATCTGCTTTATACATTTATCAATATCATTCAGAGCTGAATAAGATAAACTATACATTGTGATTGATTCTAAACGAGCTGCTAAAATGTTACTTTAAAATAAAGATACTTAGGAAATTGAATTTTTAGGTGGTCAAAGGGGGACCTAAAAATATATTTTTTTAAATTTCTCGAAACATACTAAATCAATTGGTGTCAAATTTTATGTGTGTAACATCGAACGTCAGAAATCATTAGTTTTTCATTTATAGTAGAAGGCGCTCCTCATTCACATATCCAGCTGGTTTTTTTAACTGAAATTTTTTCTCAGTGTAAAACGCATTTTTCAAAATATTCTTATTCGCAATTCATTTCTAAGCAAAACGGGTAGTCAGTAAACCTATATTTTTTTTATTACCCCGTATTTTAAAGACGGTTTCTATGGTTTTTCGGTCTTGATATTTTCAAAGAATTAAAAATATCAGTATCTCTTATAAATGGTTGACATCTTGAATTTTTCCACAGTAAATATTTTGTTTTACTGCTCCCACATTTAGAAATCAAATGCGTTAAGATCGGGGCTTCGGGGTGGCCAAAGTTCAGGAATTGCTTGGACTAGACTTATCCACCACAAATTTTTGCGCCAGTTTCTCGCTATTAGTTGGTCAATTTTTTATATAGAAAGTAGTCACTAGAGTGTAGAAATATTTTTGTTGTAATTTTATTATTATTCTTATTTGTTAGTATTATAAAACTCATACAACAAAAAGATAAGAGATATGAGTAATTCCAATTTTTTAAATATGAAAGATGTCTGCAAATTGATAGATATTGACATTTGCAGGACAAAGGAACCTTCTTTAGTTATCTGACAATGTTTTCTATAATGATCCTTTTTCTTGAAATTCTAATTAAAATTATCCAGCTCTGAATTCAATAGCGAAGGCAAATTTATGTTTCTGAAATAAAAAGGCTTTAAATTATCCGTCGCGAATATTTCAGTTCTTTGAATGAAAATAGAAGTAGATGGGTACTAATAGACTTAATGGAATCTTCAGTTTTTATTTTTATAGTAGTTGTGATATAGGGTAAAAAATATGCTATATTTAAGTCTGAAGGTAGCAAAGTGTATAAAATTTTTTGTAGATCTTGTATCGCATTATTAAACATTACAGATTGTAGATTGTAGATTACAAAAGGGGTGATTGGCCCAATTAGCCTTTCCACACTGCGGCCTATAAGATCTTTTGTGTGTACCCTACATCTATGTTTTAGTCCAAAAGATCTAGGCTTTTTAGAAAACCTATTATCCGTTTTGGAGCTAGTTCTGGAACCTGATCAGGCTCTAGGAAGACTTGTTCCAGGTATTTAAGGCGTTGCAGATAATATTTTCTGCCGTCTCATCTGCATCATTGCAGAATCTGCATGTTCCACTGTCCCCTTTGCCCATTTTACAGATATGGTATCTGAGTTAGCAGTGTCCGGTGAGAATTCCTGTAATTACTCTGAGATCAGATTTCTGAAGCTCTAAGAGCAATTTGGCGTATCCAGCAGAAGGTCGTATTAACCTTTTTGCTTGTCTTGGACCTGGAATATTTTTCCAGTAGACACTAAGTTCCTTTTCCCATTTCCGGACTTCTTCCACAATGTGGCTTTATGGGATATCGCAGAATGGTTCTGGTCCAATAAAAGAGACCGTCAGCAATCTCATTTCCGACAATTCCTTTATGCCCTGGCACCCATAACAATGTTACTTTGTTGTGACTAGCCAGTTGCTTAAGGGATTGTTTGCAGTTCCAGACTGTTTTAGTTGTGTACTTCAGATTAAAAATTATAATTGTAGACCAAGAATAATATGAAGAACTTGACATATCCTGCACCCAGTCCCAACTATTGGAGCTAGAATATAAAATAAGAAATCAGCGAATATTTTAAATTTATAATCCGTTGGTGGTCAACCTAATGTCCTTTAATTTTACAGGATTTTTCTGTACAACCTTATGATTGGCCTGTCAAAGCTAACCTTTGAATTTGTTAATTGCTTTTTTCTACCTTCTCTACTATTATTGGATTTTTCAATTGAAACTTGGCTGATTGCGCTGCATCCAGCGTTTCGATTATATCCTTGTACCGAGATCTAATTTCAACATTAATAAACTTGTCGAAAGTTCCTCCATAATAATTAAATTCTTGTCCATAGCGAAAATCCAATTAATATGCATTTTCCGGTCTATTTATTATTGCGAATAAAAGTTCCTAAAAGAATAAAAACGAAAAACAACCGAATAATTTATTAATGACAGCGTTTTAAATCCGAGCGGATTTTATTTTGTTTATCTTTTGACTAATGAGATTTTTCGCGTGTCTTCGTCATTCGTAAAAAGGGACTTTCTCGTTAAGTTAGTTTTTTATGAAATTCTTTTATTTTTTTTTTCAGATTACAGGATCTCTTTCCTCTTGCCAACACTAATTACCGCAAGCCCAATTCAACAAAAAAAAATTTCAAAATTAATAAAACCACTACATTAAACAACTAGAAAATTTCACGCTTTACGCTTCTTCTGACTCCTGCTTAGTGAAAAGTACCACTTACTTTTTTCAAAAATAATTTATTCCGAAAAAAGACTGGGGCCAGTCCTTCTCTTCCCTACATAACTGGTAAAAATGAGCTACATGACTTTTATCATAAAATGAATGCAATTTTTGGTTGCATATACATTCCAAATTAAAAAAATATATTGGAAGGCACAAAAGTTATAAGCAATTTTGAAATGATAAATCGGGATTTAAATAATCCACTTTGTTGCACACAACACAATGATGAACCATATTTATTTAATAAATCAACTTAAACCAATAAATTCAATGTGAAAAAGAAAATTATAATGCTATAACCTATGAAAATGGCAGCTACTATTTCACTACGAAACATTCTATCTGCTGGTTTCATTGATAAAGATGGAACGTTTGATAGCGCTTAGATGCCGCTTCACAAATTTCCGTAGAAATGGTTTAAACTTAAATCGTGGTAAAGTATCTTTGTCAATATTTATCTATCAATATGATTTGTTGTGTTATTAGTTACGAAAATTAGTCTTAACATAGATGTACAATTGTTTTAGCGAAAGAAAATATCTCATTTTCCAAGATAATTTTCACACAGATTTAGGATTTTAGTCATGACGGAAAAAATTATAATAACTTTGACAACTTTGAAACTAGAAATATAAATTTAATAACACAGCGCTTAGACTGTTACTTGTTGGCGCGGGCCGAAATGTAAATAAACTCTATTCTATTCTCCTATATCTATGAAATGAATCATCCGTTCAGAGACTCTTTCATCAAAAGTTTGAAAATGTCAGATATGTTTCACGATTCATTTTTAGTTTTCACTTTGGATGAAACACAAATGAAAGGCAATTTACACTTATTACTTTGGATGATTCCTCAAAGATGCTCATCCAAAGTGAAAAATGTAAATGAGCCTTTATTAACTTTCGTATTCTTGGATTTGATCATATACCTGAGATCCACTATAATTTTTTATGATTTAACGGTGATAGAATAGTGATTAAAATAACAAAACTGGAACAAATAAAAACTGCGTTGATTAATTAATTTTAACATCAACCGTTTTTCGCGCAAAAAATATCATACTCCATAAATAAAATGTAGGATAAAATAGGAGTTTGCAATAAAATAGGTAAAAAGTCGCTGAAAAATAAAGCTCTTTGTTTCAAAAACCACATGATTGATTACATTGTTTTTACAGGAAAAAAATTGTATTTAATTCTTTCGCCTGTTTTATCGTGATGCTGGACGTTTTTAATCACTTTGAGAATCCATTTACGTCAGATAAAAAATGCTACAGTTTGTTTAATATACTTTTTCTGTTTGTTACATAGAAAATGCTACTTCCACTTGCTGTTTTATGAAATGAAAGAATTTAAGTAATGCAAATGCGATATGTAAATACTAGGGAAGGTATATTTTTCCTCAAAAATATGATGTCATATTCCGAAGCGGTAGTTACATAGCGTAGAAAGTTTTCACTATGCAAAAAGTTTAGGTATATGTAATCGATGCCGCCGAGTATAACACGATATGTCGTTCTATATTCACGAGGTACAGAATTCCACAAAGTCGGAATACATTGCATACTCGTTATGAAATTCATATTCTTCGATCCAGATTTATGTCTCTCAAAGCAATACCTTAAACTCCGTTTTAATGTTATTATTATTTTTACTACATCTACGACATCAGTCGTTTTTATCTCCGTATTCGGGACTTTATTTCTTAGAGTTATTCCCAACATTGATCTTTCCTTGGCTCGTTGTGCAACTCTTATTCTATTTATAGTTTTCTTGGTTAATATTTTCTCAGATAACCTCAAATTATTACTTTAATATCCTTCGATTTTTAAGAATTATTACCCAATTTATAAATAGTAAATATTCGTCTACAATGGTTAATGATTGTTACTTTATTATAAGCTTATTTTACTGTCTAAATTTCAATATTTATGGTATATCCTTCCATGCATGAAATTGTAATAAAACAAATGGAATCCATTTTCTATACTATCCATTATAGTACCTAAACGTTAACTGTTATATGTCCGTTCATAAAAGTCCATTTGGCTTTGTTTCAACTCTTATTATTGTGTTGTTTTATTTGGATTGTTACTTTATAATTGCTTTCTTTTCTATAAAACTGTTGGGTATATAGGTCTATGATTTTTAATTCGTTTCTAGTGTCTAATTTTTATTTACTATTATTTTATACAATTTGTTAAACAATACAATTTCTGAAGGCCAAATAATTGTATGGGGAATTCACAAAAAAGAGGACGTTAAAAAATCAATATTGAACACAGAACTATAATTTTGTCTGTAATCGATTATGGAAGTTGATGAAGTTATATTAGAGGGATGTTAAGTTCGATGTGGTGCAAGAAAACTTATTTTTTCTGCTGTTAAAAACAGCTGATCATATGTGAAAATGTCTAGTTCGGCATCTCTCGGTTCATCTCGTACGGTACACAGTGTCCTTGCTTTTGCAGCAGCACACCATTGCTTGAGCGCGGTCGTCCCTAAAGGGGACAAATCGTGATTTTTTCCCATTGAGAGAAGGCCATGCCCAAACTCCACATACCCCCCGGAATCTTACAGTTCCGGGTCTTCTTACATTTATCCCGCTGAAGGCAGTTATAGGGATATTTGCTATCATTCTGTTTTAGGGGTAGCGTTATGCGCTTTTCTCCGTATATCTGTGTGTCTGGTCTTGGTGTGCCTTTGTCAGTTAGTCTGGTCCTGTCGTGGCGGTTGGTTTTTGTGTTTTCCCTCCATCCCTTCCACCCCCTCCCCCCTTATCCCCCATTGTCCCTTGTGGGTTCCCCTTTCTCCCCCCTCATCCTTTCCCTTCCCCCTTTCTCCCCCTTTTTTTTTGGCGCCCAAGGCCGGGTTTTTTTTTATTCCGTCGCTCCTTCTCTTCTTTGCTGTTGCTCCTGCAACAGCCGCCGTTGGCGAGGGTAGTCCGGAGTTGAACGTCGATTCGTATCTTCGGGACTCCCTCGTCATTCGAATGTGGTTTCCTCAAATCCTCAGATTTTGTTCAAAAATTAGATCAACTTACGGTGACTTTGGCAATCAATCGTAGTTAGTGTTGAGGAGTTGCCTCCTCGGTCTCTTATGCTTTCCGTGGTCATCTGCAAGGTAGTCTGTCAGTTTTCTCAGCTGTTGATTGTAGTGGTTCCTCAAGTTTTGAAATATCTTCTTTGCTCGGTCATTCATGAGGTCCAGGACCCTCTTGGATTCTAGATCTCTGAATAACCATCTGTTGGCAACGTACCAGGGTACGTTGACAGCTTGCCTCAAGCAGATATTATGTTGGGCTTGAATCTTCTTCCTAGTGGAATCACAGATTTGTCCCCACGCAACCGACGCGTAGGTGAGTACTGGTAGAATAACTGCATTAATTAATCTAATTTTTGTTCTAACTTCTAGTTTACTGCGCTGACCGGTTAGTCCTTGCATCTTCGTTCTTGCTCTTGTCCATTTGGCTTTGGCTTTGGCGTGTTCATTGAAGGTTAGTCCTTGGTCTAGTTTAACCCCTAGATATTTCGCTGTAGAGCTCCATGCTATGTCTTGTCCGTACATTTGTAGTTGTCTGTCTGGTGCGTTTCTTCTCTTCTTGAACAGCACAGCCGGGTTTTTCTCCGAGTTGATCGCGATCTTCCACTTCACACACCATCCCTCCAGATTGCTCAATGCCTCTTGGAGAAAATGAGTTATCATCCAAGGCTGTGTGCTACTAGCTGCGATGGCAGTGTCGTCTGCGTAAAGTGTTAACACTGTGTTTCTAGATTTAGGTATATCTGCTGTGTATATAGCATATAGTAGAGTGATAATACCGCTCCCTGTGGTACTCTTGCTTCCAGTTCTCTATATGCAGAGAGGACGTGTCCCATCTTCCTCCTTCCACCAAGGTACGATAGCAGGATTATATATAAATCCTTCATGCCAAACTCTGTCGAATGCCTTGCTTACGTCAAGAAATACAACTCCTGTTGATTGATTTTGGTTGAACCCTTTGGTTATAACCTCCACCAGTCTAAGGACTTGTGTTTCGGTTGAGTGTTCAGCTCGGAAACCGAATTGTTCGCCAGGAATGATTTCTAGTCGTTTCATCTGTAAGTCTTCTCAAGATTACCCTTTCTGCTATTTTGCTCATGGCTGGCAAAAGACTAATCGGTCTGTAGTTTTGAGGAAATTTTATGTCCTTGTTCGGTTTCGGTATCATAAGCACGTCTGCTTTCTTCCATCTCTTAGAAAAGTACTTGCTTTTGAATTATGCTGAACACTTTCATGTATGTGCTTCATAAACTTCTTAAACTACGCATGGACACAGCTCTGGTAACGCCATCTATTGGCTGAATCACTGAATGATTATACTTAAGTTTATACTTGAGGAAGTTTAGGAAAAAAAAAATAAAAGTGAAAACTAATTTAAAAATTTTATTTAAATCATGGTTTATTTATAAATCCATTACTCTAGCTTCAATCTGTATTGTCTATTATGCAAGTCCACAAAATAATTGTTACACTAGAAATCGATACACGCTTGGCGTGTGTGAATGTAAATATGTTTTTATTATTAGATTACGATTGACTGATATATTTTATATTTAAATTGTAGATATATCTGGAATAAAGTTGGAGAAGAAGATAAATAAATGATAAGTTCGGAAAACTGCAGAATTAGGGTTGGATTTTATTATATATGTATAAATTGAAATATAATATACGGAAAATACAAATAGTTCAGATAATAGATTTATTAATAAGCATAGAATCGAATAATGCATATCTATTAAATGAAATGAGAAAAATGTCACGCATAATTATTATCTGCCGCAGTCAATGGCTACTCCTCTACGTTATTCAAGACCAATGCAGGCTTTCCTTGAGGCTCTATTTCGGCTTCATTATTATTCCTGTTACATAGGAACGATCTATTCTTAGCCGCTTTCATCCCGATGCGTAGCTTTGTGATTGACAGCACGTTAAATTCAAATCTTTAGGTAATCAAATTTTGTGTTCTATCGAGCTCGAAGGCAAATAATAATAATAATGAGAACCTTGATATTATTAAGATCATGTTGATTCTGATACGAATTGTATCCATCTCTCAAGACAAGATGAAGTGTCTCTGCATCAGAAATTTTTCTCCAAATCTATTCTTCTTCATTTTTAAATATTTCTAGGGTTTTTTTAATATAAATGTTGCTTAAGATTTCTTTTTCATGCTTCTTTTTGACATACGTTTTGAGAGTTTTTGTTTTGTTGGTTACTGAGCTTCTCCTTTTTCACTTTTTAATAGTTCACCTCCATTTTATTTATTTTGGGTCTACGTCTTATTATTATTATTCTGTTTCTGTCTGCAACTGATGATTATCCATATCACTTTGTCCTTTATTTTAATAACATAATATATAAAATGTCTCCTATGTTTTTCTCACGATGCATGTGAGATTTTTTGTTCATCTTGTAAATTCTTTTAATTTTTTTTTTTCCAATTTGCTTTATCGTCTTCTATATTTTTATTAACGATAATTGTCTTCGGTTTAATCTTTTAGTTTTTCTTGCTCCCGTTTTACTTTTTTTCTTTAATTATATACTTATATAGGGTGTTCTTGAAATTTTTTTGATATTTCTAACGCTAAGCAAAATATCGCGAATCGGCCCTGTCAATTCGTAGTAGGCTAAGTTTAAAGTTCAGATTTCAATCGATTATCTTAAAAAAATATGACCCATCACCATGTATGAGTGTACAAAAATGTATTCCTTCACGTAACGAAAATATGGGGGTGTCTTCATCTTAAATGCGACACACTGTACATTGTCATGAGGTCCAGTATTGGCCTACGTGTCGCTGCTACGTATCCAGGGCGAAACGCCTTTTCGACCTTTATGAAGTTTCAGAGGTCTCTCCCTGAATACTTTGCAGTTATTATATTTTAATGCCACCACTCACTCTAAGAAATAAAACAAGAGAAGTACAAAAGACTTTTATTGGGTGACCCTTCAAGCATACTTAGATTAAATATAAATTAACGCTTACCTAAGTATACCGGGACTATGGGCTTGTCACTATTCCCTTATTGGATCTTCTCCTTTAAAGGACTAACTTTGGCTTTGGCTCTGATGCCGGACCCTTCAGCCAACTCTGCAGCTGACGACTGACTCTGCAGCCAACCACTGACTGCCTAATTTTTTCCGTCCCGGATCGTTTTTAGGAAAGAATCGCTGACAGTGCAGAGTTCACAATTTCGATAGATGGCCCTACATTTACTTCTACTATAGTCTCTCAATTAGGCAATCTAACATCGATTTTCGGGTTTCTGCACATCAGTGAAATTTTGCAACGACCTGGTTTCATAAAATTTTTGTATTTTTTGTTTTCTATTGAGTATAAATTTAAACTAAAATAATTTTGATAAATAAAACTCCTAAATGTTTTTGACTTTGTTTTTTCGGAAATTATTATTTTATATATATTTGGGATTCGTGACAATATCAAGTTTAAATTATAATTCAATTTTTTTATGTTAAACTTTCGAAACACAATACAACAATCCATTTTTTTTTCAAAACTCGTAGTTTGGACTTGTTGAACTACTGTTATCATATCAAACGCCCTTCCAAACTCTCAACCGTTCCCGTCATCTCGACCCTTGTGTCGAATTTCCGCGTTGAGCATTTTCCTGTTGTTGAATTCAAGTTCTATAACTTGTTGAATCATCAAGTATCGATTAAGCAGTATATCTTTGTGTTTGTTGAATGTCGCATCTCTGCCGTGGTTAATCAAAACTCGGTTTAAACGACTGATTTATATCTAGGATTAATTTCGGAGTTCAGGTGCACTTCCACGAATGATTTATCCCGTTGTTTCCCGTCTTTGCTCCAGTTCCCCGTTTTTGTTGTTTTCCGGCCTAGCGAATAAGTGAATTAAATGTCTAATGTCTTGTATAGGCGGTACAGGTAGATAGAATTAAGTGAATTTTCGTATAACGTAAACAGCTAAAATAAATAATCAATAACTACTGAGAAGATTTTTTTCCTTTGGATTTTTTCCATTTATCACATTCTACATTATTAAATTTCAAATAATTTTGAAATTGAACTATAGAGATGAATACACCAAAATGTCTATTGTTGTATTATATTTTATTTAAGGCCGAATATTTGCGAAACAATGCTATTTAGGAAAAAATTTAGTTCAGAACATTATACTGGAACTATTAATTTTCAATGGAATATTTCAATTAAGTATTGTAATCAGAGTTTATTGTACACAACAATATATATAGATTAATGAAAACACTGATGATGTAAACAAAATTTCCCCAAGCATTTGGCTAATTACAAACAAAATGGTATATTGCAAAGTTTTATTATTAGCATACATAATACGAGCAGCATTTTAAAATAAATATAAACGTAACAATGTATTCATACGAATCTTGCACTTTGTGCTATAAAATGTTACCTGTTATTACCACGTCTGCAAGAGCAATCTATGACTGTACAAAGAAACTCTACAGTTTTTCGAATCTACAAGACGAACCATTCACTTTGGAACCTTTTATTTCTATAGTTGCTTCTCATGAACACTTGGCGATTGGATTCGGCGTTAAAATGTATGCCTGTACACTTGCGGTTAAAAGTTGATTGGTTACTGATATTGGGTACGGCATTTAGAGAAAATATTTTCACTTGTATTTCCCTTCGTTTAATGTTAATGTTAAAGTTATTTACAATCGCAAATTTAGAACAAGAGTAAGAGAAGAAGTTTCATCTGTATATTTCACCATGTCAAGTGTAACCCATTATATTTGTTGTTCAGATTGTCTAATGATAAAAAATATTATGATGACAAATGCAAGTAGTAAACACAATCAATAAAGAATCAAATTGCGATCTTCACGCTACACGTAAGGATTTGTGCCAAACGATTTAAATAAATGATATAGACATTTACCAAACTTTTACAGTCAAGTATTTGTGGAAAATTACAAGAATTCTTGCAGAATAAGCAAAAGTTTTAAGGTTGCAAATACCAAAAAGAATATCTGACCAATTTGCTAGTTCATTAAACAATTTTTATTATTATTATTTCTTCTTACACATATTACTATTTTCTTGCTGTGCTGCTGTTCCAGTATGGGATTAAATTATGGGGATATGTGGGTATACCTTCAATACGGCAATTAGCCCATAGATGCCATTTAAATTATCTGTTGTTAATGCGCACTAGTCATTTTACTCATTTATGAAAATCTTTTCAAAATAACTTAATAAGCAGATTAAAGCATGGGTGTCTTATTAAGCCAGAGTCAGGTCGATAATTGCTCCTTACACAACTCATAACATCTATTTACAACCCATCACCAAAGTTATATCTTGATAAAGGAACCCCCAGAGCGACGTAACAATTAATTTTTCAGTTATATCCCGGAGGCAACAAAAGAAATCCCATAATTAGTTAGTTAGACCCTTAGAAAGGGTATAAGTTTGCCACTAATTTTACGACAAAAGGAAAGGTATGGCACGGAAACATGTCTGTTATGAATTGTGCTTTAGGGCTTTTAACGAGAATTTCATAGGAAACAATATTACTGTGACCTATCCGAAGATACACAGGTTTGTTCGTAAAATAAAGCTTCACAAAGATTTTCATGTATATATTTCAACGTTTAGTAATTTGCTAACAATTATATTTGTTTCTGCAAGGACCTCAAAAGAGTGTCAATTTTTTTTTTACATTTTTAAAGATGGTTCAGTGGGGTTCTTGATGTTTTTCGTTTTACGTTCATGGCTTCCTCTTTATCAAATAGTCAGTTAGATATAATGAGTTGACATTGATAAGATTGATATCACAGCAATTGTCTAAAGCGCTCGGCTGTTCCCGGTTTTTGTAATCGATTATTCCAAAAAGTAATCCAGTTCGTGTCAATGTTCGTCTGACCGTGAATGGTAGACACAGCTATTTTATTTATACTTATTGGATTTCAGTAAAAGGAATGTGGCACACAAAACATAATTTCGCACGAAATGGAGGACTAGTCATTTTCATACCTTCAGAGAAAAAAATTGAGGTTGAACTGATTTGACGTGGTGGTATAATACGGCTTTACCTGTAGATGTTTTATAAATGATAATGTCGAATACTCAAGACAGTTTTTTGAAAGTTTCCATCATTATTTACGTCATGTCGAAAAGAGGTTAGCCCCACAAAAGGTAGAAGGAGATAAGAGCTGGGAAAGGTGAAAAACGACGTAAAGTGAAATATGTTATCTGAAGGATCTCAAACTTAATTTTTTCGTAGTGGTTTAATCCTGTTTTTCAAGCATAGAAGTTTCCTTCATGTTATTGTAAGCAATCAATATAATTTAAACTAAATATACTCAGGCTCAGATCGGTATATTGGAATAATATTTAATTTGTCGCAATCGGTTATTTCCAAAATAATGAAAAGAAAAAGGAAGCAAGAAACGAGTCACGTTCGAGAGTAGCAATCAAATTATTTGGTATAGATGGCTCGCATCTCAATGCTACGATCTCAAATTTATTGGTTATATTGTCATTTTAAGAAGACAAAGACGAAATAATAACAGCAAGGCATGCAAGCGAATTTTTCTACGTGATTTGAAATTTTATCCAATTTCAAATTTCCTCTGTACTCATGTTGATATATAATAGGGAGTTTCAGATTGCTTCTTCACCAATCAGTTTCCTCGAGCAATAATAAGGTTCTGGTATCATCGTTATTTCAATTTTACCTATACAGGGTGTATCATAAGGAATATTAATATTTTACTAAATAACTCTGGGTCAAATGTTATCTACTACTAAAATACACGGTGTTCAAGATAAATTTTATTTTTCGGTTTTTTGCAATAATTTCTTTATTATTTAATATATCAACTTGAAATTTGATATGGTCATATTTTTAAGGTAGTAAATCATAAGCACGCACCCTGTAAATTTGAACAAAAAAAGTATACTTGATCTAATAGCATAAATTCAGCTCATTTCGAGATATTTGCATTTAAAATATTCTACCCACAGTATCTATTTAATTTACTTTAACATATTTCAACATAGTAGGCTTTGAAACTAAAATGAAAATGTACAGCTGTCAAATAATTAATTATAGCTCCAAGTTTCATCTTGTTTACATTTTTGTAGGGTTTGTTTTAACCATTATGTGCCTAATATGGGGTACCGTCCTTTGCTTATTATGGGGTACCCCATATTAGGAAATACATTAGAATTAATTACTTCTCATTAGATAGTTAAGTACTATTGTATTATTTCATGTGCCCAGTCAACAAAAAAAATGGAACAATATGATAGAAGCTATTAAAGCTTGCAGAGAGAAAAGAATGGGCTACATGAAAAGTGAAAAGATGTGTAATGTGTCTTAAATGGGCTCATTCGGAATGTGCCGGGCAGGGGCGGATTTAGTTTTTTTTTAGGGGGGGGGGGGGGTAAAACTCACCAAGTAGTCCAAGAAAGCTAGTAATTTTTTTTGTAATATCGAGCAGAAACTAGTAACTGATCAGATCGACTTAAATTTTTTTGCAAATTGCTAGTAAAGGTGTCTAGAAGTAGAAAACTTTCGTTAGTTGCGTTTTGAGTGGTGGCAGGTGGGGGTGTGAAAAAAAAGAAAAAAAAATTCGTAATTGATAAATTACCTTTTTCAATGAATTAAAGTTCCCTCCCGAGTTATAGTGCGCAGAAAAATACGATATTCACCACAATATTCGTACATTTCTAAAAAAAAATTATTTTTTGCGCGTAACTTTTTTTGGCTGATAATATTAAATAATGTAGAATAATCCATTTTAAAGCTTAGGATATCGCCGAAATATCATGTTATGACAAACTTTTTCATTGGAATGACCGTTTTTTCAATATTTGACCCGAAAAAATGACATTGACGGTTATAAACGCAAAGATAAAAAAAATGGTAATTATTCGGAAGAACATTTGCTCAAAGCCTTGTCTCTTTAATTTTTTTTTCAAAAATCAATACTTTTCACGGTATTGACCAAAAATTGAAAATGTCATAAAAAACAAAAATTTTGCTCAACTTTAACAGACCAAAACTTAAAAAATAATTATCCATAGGGCTAAAAATTACTAATTGTAAAAATTGTAAAAACATATGTTACGACTTTCTGCAAAAGGATTTTTTTGTCAAATACCACAGTCTAGATGGCGATAAAAAAATAGCGTAAAAAAATTGAAAAAAATTTATTTTGTCCATAACTTTTTTTCTGCTTATGTTAAACGGTTCTGGATGGTCTTAAAATGTTCCCAATGTTGTTCTCTCATTAAGATGTTATAAACATTTTTTTGTGGAAGTCATATTTTTTCAGATATTTACGCTAGAACAGCGGTTCTCAAACTTTTCAAATTTTGTACCACATAAATATGAAACAAAAATATATGTACCAGCATAAAAGCATTTCGCCGTTAAAAATCAATGTGTCGCGAAATTGTTCGAAGTTTTTGGAAAAGTCGTCATTTCAATATTAAAGCTAGAGCCGTTAAAGTCAAAAACTTGAAGAAAAATATATGTGTTTCTGAAAAAAAATGTTAAATGTTAAATTGTACCACTAAAACATTGTAATGTACCACCAGTGGTACATGTACCACAGTTTGAGAACCCCTGCGCTAGAACGATCCAGTTTCTTAAAACACCCATTTTTCAATTGCCAGATCTTCCTTCGTATTAATCGTAGAAAAATAAAAAAAATTATTTTAATTGTTAGCTCAAGGCCATAAAATTAGTTCATATAAATTTTTACGTAATAATATCAGATTTTCGGTTATATTTAAAAAACTAGAAATGTACGATTTTTATGGTGAAAATCGTAATTTTTACGCCCTATAACTCGGGATGGGTTTATTCTCATGAAAAATTGTATTTAACATTAATTCATTAACAAGTGATAATTTATCGATTGCGCAAGTTTATTTTCTTTTTTTCCCTCACTTTTTGATGAAAAAAACGCCACTATCGAAAGTTTTCTACTTCTGAACTAAACACCTTTCCTAACAATTTGCAATAAATTTCAAGTCGATCTGTTTAAAAAAAAACTTTATTAATACTAAATTATAATCACAAGGAGACTAGGAAAGTACTTAGAAATGGTTAAAACAAAAAAAAACACTTTTAAACTGCTACTATTAAAAGTCTAGTAAAATAAGGAAGCTGCATGCATTTTTTTTATCGCGTTATAAGAAGCACCACTTTCTTTATGATGTAAAACAGTTTTGTGTGTATTATGTTTTATAAATTTTTTTATAAATTACAATCATGGGGGGGGTAATTACCCCCTGTACCCCCCCGTAAATCCGCCCTTGGTGCTGGGTACGATGATACAAATTATGTTTGTTTCGGAAACACTAGTACCCCATATTAGGATAGCTAAGTGCCTAATATGGGATTTGCAGTAGATATGGTTATGCAGTGGTTTTGATTAGTAAATTCAAATAACCTGTAATTTTGAGTTACCACAATGACAATACATAAACTGAAGTGTAAGTAGACGTATTTACAGTTTTCTAGAAAAAATATTTCTATGTGATATTTAACTTCAAAAAAAAGTAGCCCATATTTGGCGCCTCTCCTCTACTTTTCTTCATCCAGTAGAGTGTAGGTGACGCCTTCTTTATCTAATCTCAAAATTGATAACACGCTTATGATTTACTAACTTAAAAATATAACCATACCAAATTTCAAAGTAATATATTAAATAATAAAGAAATTATTGCAAAAAACGAAAAATAAATTTTATCTTCAACACCCTGTATCTTAGTAGATAACATTTGACCCAAAGTTATTTAGTAAAATATTATTATTCCTTATGATACACCCTGTATGGGGTGTCCTCATATTTTAGGCCCTTCTTCTATTATGTCTTTATCTTTAAATTATTGCGAAAATTAACTGGGATCTAAAATAACATTATATAATTTTAACAAGCGTATGATATTCTAAATAACGACCCAAAAAAATCAGTTGTCTAATGAACTCAAGATTCTTCATTCACATACGTGACACGATACATATTTTTCTATCGATTTTACTTCGAATAAACTTTCTTAATTCTCCGGAGAGCTTTACTCGAAACGAATACACATATATTCATGCAGAAGCCACTAAGCCAGACGACTTCTATTCGGAATATTTTCCAAATCGAAGATTGCCCACTGAACCAACTTTTATTTTTGTTGATACCCATTTTCAGGAGGTACAAAAAGTTCATGCTACAACACTATCCAACACGTCTTTAATATCCCAATTAAGTTTTACAAAAGTATAGCAGACGAACATTTTATCCAAAATGTTATTTTTAATGAGGAAGTCGGTTTAATTTGTGACATGGTTACTATTTTCTACACTTTGCATCATTGTGAAGAACAGAATCAATCCTCCAGACCAGAAATCAACATGTTTTGGATAAATCTTTGGGCAAATTGTTGGTCCAGATATTATAAATCAATGTTTGAATGTCTTTAAAAGACAATTGTTTGTGGTTAACTAAGTCAAATTCCTTCACAAGTATTTTAAAGAATTTAGGTACATTATCAAAATTTATAATAGTCAAAATTATAATAAAGTTACTAACAATATAATTAAATAAACAGTACAATACCTTAAATAAAATAATCACATAAACTAACTAAAGTAAATATAATCTCTAAAATTATGAAATCTCAAAATTATGAAAGGTACAAGATAGTTATATTCAAATTTAAGAAATAAAAAACAGTATTGCCAATTTAAAATATAATGAAAAATGATCTGACTTGATTTTAAAAAATTATGAGGTTTTCAAAAAATGAAAAGTGTTGGTTGATTAGTTACGGAAAAAGAAAATAGAAAATTGATTGAAATAAAATTAATTTAAAAAAGAAAAATCAAATTTTAAACAAAAATACTTAGACAGTTTAATTTGTATATGGTAATTGTAATAATAAGATGTATTAAAAAAAGAATAAATGGTGAGGTATTCTAAATAATAAAATAGATGACATTGAAGAAATACTGGATGATAATGATAAATGAAGAAAGAAGAGGATAGGAGTACGATTTAACTTAGAAAGAAATGAAATTGAAGAAACATTGGATGATACTGATAAATTAAGAAATAAGAGGATATGAGTATGATTTAATTTAGAAAGAGGGACTTAGATTGGTTAAATACAAAGGTTGGACAAATAAGTTTAATTAATAGAACTTGTATAAGTGCACCTTTAAATAACTTTAATAATTTTAAGTAGTTGTATAGTTGGATGTGAAAGAATGTGAATGGATAAGTTAATTTTTATTATATAATTGAAAGGTCTTTGTTTGAAATTGGTTGACTTTATTTCTTTAATAATTTTCAAATAAAGTACATAAAACGTAACTGATTACAATTTTTTTTTTGAATTCGCTTTTTTTTATGACCCTGAGATTAAAATTAAATTAAAATAGAACAAAAACTAAATTAACAAATTAAATACATTGAATTAAAACGTAAATTAAAAACAAGAAATTTCATAATCAAATAAAATATTACAATATACAATAAATTAACTTTATCTAAAGATTTGCAGGTATTTTAAGTTAAAGAGGATGTAGCATCTGACGTGTTTTTTACCCTATATGGATTTAAACTGTTTTTCATTTGTTGTTACATCCAAGTTTTATCTTTCTCAACTTTTTTAAAAATTGGTGCCAACTTACTTCGAAGCTTGACAATTTGTTTTCGATTTCGATTGATTTCCCAAAATAACTTTTTTGATTTTACTGTTAATTTTAAATCTAACGACAATTGTTTGTTATTTAAATCCAAAATTTTAGAGGCATTTAGTTGCAATTTGACAATATTTATTATATTATAATGAATAAATGCAAAATTAAAATAATAGATAATACAATATTTTTGTCGGTAATAAAGTCATTATCGTTATTGTTATCATTAATTTTAAGAATATTAATCGACTAAAAAAAATAAAACTAAAAAGTATTAAACATAGATTTTTTTTTTCATTTTTAATTCAAATAAAACATATGCGGTCTTTTTATAACCTACGAGAATTTAATTCTAAACAACCTCTTTTTCTTTTTTCTATAACTTAAACTTATATACATAGAATTTCGAGTGAATGCTCTACGAACCCAGTTTTATCTTCGCAGGTCCGTTATCAGCAATAAAATTATTTTATGAAATTTCCATTTGGATAATTCAGAGGCTAGGCTAGAGCAAACGTCTAGAGTGGAAATTTCGTGAACCGAAATAATTCCTAAGCAGAGAAAACAAGCAATTTAAATTAAAATTGAAGTGTATATGTAGAAAGGAAGGAAATGAAAATATGAAGAAAAAATTAAATTTCAAATTGAATAATTGAATATAACCGGATGGATTTTTTCTCAGTAGTGGAGTAATAAAAATATTATAAAACCAAAAAATGCTCTTTAATTTTAGATCTTAGATAAATCTTTTATACTTGATGTGTCAAAAAGGAAGTTTCCATTTATAAACAAAATGTTTTTTTCACTTTAAATAATAAATATTGCAAATTTAAATATGTAAAAGAGATAAAGGACCTGAAAGAGATCCTTGTGGGATAGAAAATGACTTCTATATGTTATATAAGGATTGTTAAAAAGGGCTGTTTCTAGCCACCCATTTGCTGGTTTAAAATGATAAAACGTTTATCAAGAATTTAAAAATAATCAATTAGATAGAATAAAATGTTTGTGTATAACGTTTTAACTATAAATGAATACTCTGCTAGAAATAAAAGAATTCAGGCAGATATTTCATCACGAAAACTTGTGTCTACGTTTCATCTGAATGCAAAATTAAATTGAAACCGTTTGCCACATTCATGTCTACAATCCACCAGTTTACCAAATCTAATTTGAATGGGAACACCGGAAGATGGTGTTTGATTTTGTTTTCATTTAAAAGTTGGAAAAAAAGTTAAATTTAAGTTATTATACAGGATTTTTAGCTTTTTGTACCATAAAAAATATGTTGGTCAATATGTGTATTTGGGCCCATTCATTACCATAAGAAGGGCGCTAAGTATTTAATTTTGCTGAAGAAAAAGTTTATTGAAGTACCTTTAAAATTTTAGGCCTTTGGGTTCCCAGGATTACGATAACGGGCCATGTAATGTATCAAAAATAGCCGTTTGCAGCCTATCTTCGAAATAGTGGTTCTCGAATCCAAAAAATCCAAATTGAGCACCATCAATTCGGAATTCTAGACCAACAGACTTTTTCTTGCAACCCGATTAAGTTAAATTTTAATTTCAAAAATTAATCCTCTTGAAATTGGCGCCACAAATGGACATTTCATTTAAATTACTTCCGTCTTTTTATTCCATTTAAAATGAGCACAGACGTGTTAAAAATGGAAAAAATTTTCACCAACTTTTCAACTTGAAGGAGTTTTAGCTGTTGTTTGGATCAACTAGATAAATCGACTAAAAACAATTAGTTTTTCTAGGTTACATCAGAAAATAAAACTTACATAATTATTATACATTCGTTCCTCTCAAAAAAAGTTCCATTACTCAATCTCATAATGTCGCGCAAATTACATGAAGGGGATGGCAATTCCTTAAATACCCTCTTATGGAAATGTCAAACGATATTGTACCCCCGGCGATGATAGAACGAGTTTTCCGTTTTTATATGAGATTTACGGTCTCTCTAGAAGAGGTGATATACACCACAATCAACAGAATTTGAAAGGAAGAAAAACGATGTAATTTTCGAATTTCTTAAAGGATGAGTTCAATTCGAAAATTTATTTGGTAAACTGCTGGAGGGAAATTATGTTTTCATACTCTATGGCTCAATATAGATAGTTGAAAGTAATTTTATTGATATCAAGAAACTACGGCTCGGCAAACAAAACACTTGTGGGGAAAACTGTACAAATAAGTTAAAATCACAGATCCCAAGAAATACGACATTAGAAAATGTATGACAGGCTCCGTTAGTAGCAAAATCAAAGTTGTTGGGTTTAATCCCGAAAGGATTCGGGTTCCATCCACGTCTGGACTTCTGTAATTCAATACCTGTTGGGGCATATAGCCCAAGGAGTAGTTGTTTGAAGTCCAGACGTTGGTGCAGTGTGTGACATTTTCTAATGTAGTATTTCTTGGGAGCTGTGGTTTTAACTTATTTCACATCATTTGTACCGTTTTATTACTCCCAGTAAAATATTTTGGTTCCAAAATATTTCATTTCTTCACTTGAGAGTAAAGTTAAAACAAATTGTGTCCATTGGATATCATGTTTTAATAAAAATAAACACAACCGTGTGGCATTTGTAGGTTAGGTTATGTTATGTTACCTTTCTTACACTTGTTTGATTGTTCCGTTGCTTTTTAGTATAGTGTAAATTTCACTGAGAGAACTGATCAGCTATTCGCAACCCTCAAATTTAATGAAAAAGTTCTAATAACACTGGTGTAGTTTCTCATCACTCAAAACTTTGTTTTTATAAATTTTACATGCTATTTTGCTTCGAAAAGTATTGTGTAGATTTTATTTATTTTAGTACTACTTACACTATTCAAATGTAATGAAACGCGTTTTTTCAAAATTGTGCAGCTCCCTACTGAACTTCTCTGGTTCCTTGTTGCATAGCCTGCACTTAAGGTCTCCATTGTAGTCCTATTTTGTTTTTTTTTATTTGTACTGCATATAACTTGCGCTATTTCTGCATTTCAGCCTTTCCTCAATTCTTTTTTTTCTGCTTTAGCCTCCTACATTTTCTTCTTTAATCCACAATAATTGTACATATTTAATGCATCAAGACAGATTGAATTGTGTAGCTGTCGTATCTATCTTCAACTGGAAAATAAAACATCTAGAGTAGAAAATATTGTACCTTAAGTTGTATTTTTTCCGTGGATACATCATACATTCTTGAAATTGTCACATTTTCCATGTGATGGGTAATCAAATCTAATAGCACCCAGGATAGGAAACATCACACAAAAGTGCGATTATTATGAAATACTCTTTCTCCAAATTTGGCGGTAATGATCTTTGCTGCCTCGCAGGTCTGTATATGACAAAAAACAGTAAAGGAAAAATTTGGCAATTCACCGCACCATTAAGTTTTATAGGTGTCTGTAAAAAATATTTTTTATGTTACTAAAATATGGGAATTGCGTGAAGAACATTTCCAAACATTTATAACTTACTCGTTTTTGAGGAACTGAATTTTATATAACAGGAATTAGGCTGCAAAAAATATGAGCATGGCATGAGATTATGTTTTTGTGTGCCGCTTTTAGAGGTTCTATATTAGGGGTTGGATTTTATGCTTATTCTTTATATACGATGTTTCTACCTGGCCACTCAATGTTTGAAGGATGACACAGAGATGGTGCTTTATTGACAAATTCATATTTCAACAGAAACAAATAATCCAGATTAAAAATAAATGTTATATAAAAATTATCTGCCGGATTTTCTGTTAAAAAAAGTAATAGAGTCCACTTATTTCAACGAAGATCCAGTTATCTCCAGAACTACATGGAAAGTTTGCAGTTAAAGAGAATTAACAAATAGAATAACGCAAGTTCTAAACAAACGCCGTACGTGAAATCTCCTGTTTATGTAAGGGGTGTCTTTTTAATGCCCACCAAGTACGGCGAGGGAGCTGAGAAAATACAACATTTTTACAAGTAAAAGCCGTCTTTAGTCAGTAGAAGAATTTCTGCACTTATTGAACTATGAAAACTAAATTTATTAATATAGTTAGTGGACTAAGTCAATAAATCATTAATACAAATGTCAAAAATAGACCATTCTAGGTATAGACCACATCTGGGTTTTCTATTCGCGTTCAAAATTAAACTAAATTTATATTTATTTTTATAAAAGTTAAACTCTTTCTTGTCTTGAAACTTTCCCTAAAATTCTTCGTTCTGGATTTCTAAAAATTGACCGTAATTCCAAGGAAGAGCTATTAACTGAGAATAGTCTTAAAGTGAAATCTCGTTCATTAGTTTAAAAGACTTATTGATTACTTTTCTTAACCTTACTGGATAAGTAATGTTCCTTGGCGAGCTTCCAAAGTACTTGATTCTGCATATTAGGCGCGAATATCCTGTAAAATGTAGTTTATCACTACCGGAATGTCGGGTAACCAGAACTTTACGAAAATTTATTAAGTAAAAACAAACAGTAGGACACAAACAAATACTTATTTAATATATTTTTAAGCAAAAATGCAAGGCACAAAAGGCCCAAGAGGCTGAGGTGTAGCAGGCGATAGGACAACATCCGAAAAAAATCGTTAACTGCAACCAAAATTGCTCAAATATTTATTTATTAATTAGAGTTTTTTGCTGTAAAGGTTTTACTAATTTACCATCAACTCAAATCTAATGAAATATTATCCGGAAAATGGATATACCCACATTCTAAAAATAAAATCTAAAATAGTGGCAGATTCATTAACAAAAATTCAAAAATAACTTTTGACTATATTTCATTAGGTAAGATTTTAGACCCCCAACTATATTAAAAAGAATATTGATACATTTCTATCCCGAATCTGAAATTCAAATTTGGTACATTACTTATAAAACACTTGCTGAATTATTTAACCAAATTCCGTAAGGCATTAATTTAAAATTCCAGACCTACTTTATTTTTTCATACATCGCATCTAGTTCAAGGCTTCTTCGTGCCGAGTATTGATGTTCTGCCCTTGAAAATGTTACATCGCTAGTCTAGTACTTTAAGTAATTTTTCAAGATAGATGATAATAGGGGATTAAAGTTGCCAAAATTGATACATTGGTGAGCACAGTGCATCAGAAGGTTCGAAAATCTGGCCAATATCATTTAACCGCTAAAATAAACTTTTAGTTTTTCGAAATGATTAATAAACATTAAAAAGGATTATTTAAATACCTTTTAAAACGACGCCTGCTTGCTAGCAAAGACAAAAGGGTTCCTACACGTTTGTTCTTGTTGAAAACTAATAACGTACTGAATCTTATAAATATTTTTAGGTTCAGCAACTAAGGCGTCGGACTGGTTGGTTTGCAATACTTAATATACATAAAAAAATAAAATTTTTCGTATATTTTCGACTAAATAAACTTTGACCCTTCTTATCTAACTCATGGTCCATTGGATGATGTATCTTCTGATGCTTGACTAACCGGGTCACGGCTGGGATGGGTCTCTATAATCTCGACACGTACTTATTGATTTTGATCAGATGCAGCTCCTAAAATGATTAAATTACCAACTTTACAGAGGGTAGGCTCGTAACATTGTGTCGAGAGAATAACTCGTACTAGCGAACTGTATAATGTATGTCCCATCAGACTGTCTGAAATTTAAAAAGCTGTAAAAAAACAGCAAAAACTTCCTTTGTGTGCTTCTTTTTTATAGATATAGGATAAAGGAAATCGTGACTAAAATACCATATTTTTTGTAGGTTTTGATATAAATGAAAATAATTTACATATTTTTATCCTTATTTGTTAAAAAACAAAGAAACCACACTCAATACAGTGCAAATTGGAAATTTTGCTTTGTTAAGCCGTCAAAACGCTCGTCTGGGCTTTGCTGATTGGAAGTAGCACGGTTGCGTAGTCTTTTCAACCACACTGGAAGGATATATATGGATTATCTCTGACGGGATGGGGTGGAAGGACTCTGAAGGGATGTCACTGACCCATCATTTGCCTATTGCATATGAGAGAATATCTGAAAAAGCTCCTAGCAAGTCAGGTGGCAACTTCGCTAGGTCAAAGCGTTTTAAAAATATTCTTCTATTTATATGCACGTTTACCACCTATTCAAGCTATTAAAATGGTCTTTTTTTAGTAGGGATTAGCATAACGATGGCAAATTTTGTATTTACCGTAAGAACGATTACAATTTGAGATATTTAATCTGTAAAATGAAATTTTAACAAAATATTTAATTCTCAAATAAAACCAAAAGCATTGCGTTTTATAATGTTTTCTCTTAACACGTTTATTTTGACTATTTCCGTCGTCTTAATTTCCACCAATCAACAACGCGCAATTTTGAATTACAAATGGTTTCTAGATGAAAAAACTGTATGACAGCTCCTGTCAGTAGTTTTTTCAAGTTTACCCGCTGTTGTCACCAAAAATTACAATATCTTTGATAACAAGTAATTATGGTCTCCTAGAACACCAGAAAACGACGCTAAACAATTTTTCTGATTTTATTGTCAATAAATTTTGAAATATTGCTTTTAAACAGTGCTAGTCAGATTATGTAGTGAAAATGAGTCGCTTTGGAAGAGATTATATGACTAATGTTGATCTGGCGATTGAGAAAAGTGTACTGTACAATACCGTTAAAATCCATACGTCAATTTGGAAACAGTGTACGGAATTTTGCAAGGCAACTAAACCTGATCCTGAAAGATTGGGCGTGGAGTATGAAGAAAGAAAACGGTGAAACTTACAAAAAACTAGTTGTGAAGACAATGTGGAACACCGTTGCAAAAAAAAATGCAAGAGATGTATTTTATGAAGTGGAGAATTTTATCATATCGCTTCAGTAGAACTTGCCTGGAGAGGTGGAGAAGCAGTCAATTGCAGAGTTCATTATTTTAAAGAGGAAGTGGATAAATCTGGGATTAAAACAGGTAGATAACATAGTTACATATTTTTTAAAATAACTGATTTTCAAAAATCCTACTTTTTAGGAAGAGTAGAAAATAATCCTCTCTTCAATAAAACGGCCCAGGGTGGAGAAAAAAAATGGCCGATAGTAAATGGCTGGTCCCCAACACGAAGAACCCTACCTTTTGTCCAGTCCCGTCTTTTTAAAATGCTAATGGTTAAACGTTCATTTAGAATAACAACTGATAGATTATTCTTAACAGTAAATACATCATGGAACAAAGAAGAAAGAAGCAGCAGAGAAGGCAGGATTAAATACAAAAGAAATAAAAATAACAAACCACTCTATGCGGTCGACATCAGTCAGTAACCTGGCTAAAGGAGGGATGGGTGAACAACAATTAATTAAAATTACTGGCCACAGTTCAGTCAACTCATTTAGGCCTTATCTGCAAATGGATAATGGGCATTATTCCAACATCATAAACACCCTTAGAAGTGACGCCTCAGAACCTCCAGCTAAAAAACAGAAAACAGAAGACCCTGCAGCCACTCCTGGAGCTTCTCACTCTATAGCTGAACCCATCAACAACATTAATGATTTACCTACACCCAACGTTAGCAAGTTAACAAAGATTTTAAACAATACTCCTACTGTCTACCAAAATTGTAATTTATATTTTAATTGTACCATAAATAATTAAGTTTGTAGTATTTTGTGATTAAATAAATTACCTGTTTTTCAGTTTTCCAATTAATACCTACACATTTATTATGTATGCATATATAATAGGTAGTATGTTCTGTAAGCTATGTGTATGCAAAATAATTTGTTACTCATGAAATAGTCTTGTCAATTACCATTCGGGCATTTAATTTTTCCTGTGAAAAAAATTAGATGCCCTTATGATATTACTTACGATAATGCACCAAAGATGTGTATATAAATTGATGCTATAGTATAAGTAATAAAAAAAAAAGTACCCTCTTAGCTAAATTAATTTTTTTTTTGTGGGAAACGGTTTAATCTACTTACAGCCACGAATCGTAATGTAAAACAAATCTGTCTGCCCAAAGTTCTGACAACCTAATCGCAGTTGTAATTCAACGTCACGATACAAGGAACAAAAAAGGATGGCACAAGGAAAATAGGGTACGGTATACATACCACATGTTTACCGCAAGTTTACCTTGATGGTGAAATTCGAGAGCAGGCGCGTTTCTATTGACCGTCCATGGCTGTTGTCTTTTACCAGAGACGGAGGATAGGGTTAAAAGTACATCAGATTTTGACCACAAAGCTTGTTTCTTTGTGGTCTCATTTTTTTATTTCAATAAATCGTCTATAAAAGTCCATGAACATATGACAAAAACATAAATTAAAAAGCTATTAGTTGTTCCACACCATTTCCGATTAATTACTCTCCAGAAAAAGCTCTGACGTTTTACATTGATGACATTTTAGAGATCATATCTTAAAGTTGATGAAGTAAAGAACAAGAATTTGCAACGCCCTTTAACGATAATAAGCAGTATGAGAATAAAGTAGTATTCCTAAGAGTATTTGATTAAATAAATAAATAACAATAGTATCTGCACATATTTTATCCCTGACTGTCATAGTAACAGAACTTATTTTTCTTATTTCGGGTAAAGCTTGAAATAACTTTTCTTTACAGTCACCTACGTTTACTTAAAAAGTATATTTCCCATACTCAGAAAAATATTTTAGTAACATTAAATTTGCAGTAGTGGTTTTGACTTCACTCTCTTTAAAATCGCTTCCATAAATTTTCCATAAATGACGGGGCCTTACCTTTTATCGTGCGATTTCCCAGCACGTCCGAATGAACAACCATGTCAGTGGTAACCCGTCTACAGCCTAACACAGGCGAGAGCTGCTTAATTATTAGATCGATGCTCACCAATTGAGTTGTGGTTTTTGGTATTAAAAGTTACGTTTTCGAATTTGCATAGAAGCGACTAATTGAGGTCTACAACCACGATTTTTATTCCTCAAACTGTCAAAATTTGCTTTGCCACGGATACATCGTTGGGAACACAGAGCTTGTTTTTTCGCGATATTACAAATTGATTTTGTTTTGCAAGTTCCATAATATTCCCATATGTGACAAAAATTTCAACATATTACCTGTACTACTCCAATTTACGCTTAAAAATGCTGATATCGATTTTTTAAACGCTTCTTTACTGTGAATAGCATGTCTATAGAGACGTTTCTTTGTTTAAATACTCAAAGTATGTCAGTGAAATTTTCATGTGTTTTCATGTAAAAAAGAACCGCCGATCTTTTCTGCAATTTCTTTTAAATTATTCTTTTTTTAATATCTTTACTAAATGTGAGATTTTATAATGAAAATAAAACATTAAATGAAAAATGTCAATGTCATCAGTTTGAAAATATTTAAGGATAAAACAATTATTGTCAAGTTTTGTTTACAATTCGGGTTATAAACGATCGTTTACATATATTTCGGTGTGATTATGATCCTTATAACATAAATAACTATTTAAAACAAAATTAATCTTACCTATTAAAACAAACAAAAAATCAAAGAAAATTACGTTGCGCTCCATTATTATGAACTGAAATATATGTTTCTGAAGCTCAAGATTTTTTTAAATATTTTTCATTTTTGTTTTAAGAACAGTATCTACTTAAACGATTTAAAATCCTTAAACAATTCAGAAAATAAGTAATCATTTTTATATACCTATAAAAATTATTATTAAATGCCGGATTTGACATGTTTGGATTATAATTAAATAAAAGACAAACTCTAAGTAATATATTTATTTATCTGGTCATTAATCAAAAAGGACCTGAAAAAAATTAAATATATTATAATATGCAATTTAGTGTTTATTATTTTAAATGATATTAAGTATGTTTGATTGAAGAAGTTGAAGCAAAGGAAAATAACAATGAAAACATAACATTTTTGTAGAGTAAGAGATATGGAATATTATAATTGTTAAATATTTTTCAAGTCTACCTTACAACATAAAATTCAGTTTTTTTACGTATCCTTTTATATCTCTTTCATGTACACCTCTGGAACTAAATCCAACGAAATAATATCCATAAAAAGGACACTGTATCCTTTCTTACTTGGACCTTTTTAAAATTATGACTGTTATATAATTTTAGAATTTTACATTACAAATTACTTTTTTATACTGGTGAATCGATAACAATTTTAAATATTTAAAATCTGTACTGGAACGAAATTAAGTAGAATTTTCATTGTACAATTGCTTTTGGAGATAGGGTAGTAAATATAAACTTTAATACTTACTAACAGTAGGGATAATATTAGCTGAAAACAGAAATAAATTAAATTTAAATGTGTAAAAGACGGTTTTGTATTTTTTTTGAACGAACAGAATTATTTTAATTTATTAAATATTTAAACTCGAAATAATAATATAGTAATTTATTTAGCTTTTTTCCATTGTGAGGAGCACCAATTTTAAATTTAAGTGTTGGTTCAAAGTATTGTTTTACTAAATAAAAAATTAGATGTTAGACTAAATGCAGTCAGCTCATTGTTTGATATTTCCAAAATTTAGATAAAAGTACGTAACGAAAGGTTGCAAGAAAATTTAGAGCGTTAATTGTTTAAATAATGGTTCAATTGTCCATAAAAAGTTCAATCACTTTTTCCTAGAATGTTCACTGAAACTCGGTTTCAGGCCTTCACGGCTTCCTCAAATGTTAACAACAAATGTTTTTTATGTAATTTTCGTTTGACACTTACAACAGTCAACATTTTGGTCATCGCATTGATTGGTTTTGTCATTCCAAAAAGTTGCATGCGGACATGAGAGGATATGCAGCGTTGATTGTGAGCATTCCCAGAATTTTGAACAATCATATGGATAAGCATAGTATGCAGGTTTACCATCACTACAGTCTGGATCTAAAAATGAATAATTTTTTATTAGATTCACTATAACGTAAAAGGTAAATTTTTATTTAAAAAACCTCTTTCTGGATCTCCGGTTGTTGGCGAATATTTCAGAATTTCGATCCAGGCGAATATTTCAGGATTTCGATCCAAAAATCGACTATTGGTATTTTTTTAATAACCGTAAAAAAAACAAAAGGTTTAAATGCTTTACATAAATAGCAGTTTTTGCTGGTATAAAAAATACATTTACATTTTGCTGGATTAAGCTCTAATTAAATAAATGTTAAATACTGATCAAGTGACATTTAAAAAATTTGTAGGGTGTGAATGTTGTAATAATATAAGTATTTAGATTTTTTTTATTAGATGCATCCAAATATATATCATACTGTATATCATTTTATACTTTATAGTTTATTGAACTGTTTAAAACTGGGTTAAGCAATTTCTTTATTATTACTTATTTTATATTGTTATAAGTTATGAATCGACACTATTCCTGATGACGCAGTAATTCTGTTGGAATAGGCGATGAATGTTTTTGGGAATTCAATAAATGACTTTAGAATAGTAAAGATGATTTTTTATTTTATTATCATGAGTATAAGAATACATAAAAATGCATTAAGAACCTGTACCATCACAATGTATTTTAAATGTCACTATCAGTATCAAGACCAAGTGTAGAAGAGTTGCATCAACCCCAAACTGTTAATTGTTAGTAAATTATTATAATAAGGAAAATAAAGCTCGTAAATATCCTTTCAGAGCAACCACCCTTCTTTTGTCACATTCTGAGAGATGGTTTGCTTTGATAGTTATTGTGGAACGCTCATCTCAGTTATTTTGCAACAGAAAATATAATATTTATTATTTTATTTTATTTATATAAAAGTTTATACTTACTTGGATAAGGAATTATGTTTGCTGAAAAAAAAATGTTGAATTTAAAAAATCTGATTTAATTAACACCATTTGCAAGTACAATTTGGAAAATAATGAAAAATAAAAAAGACAAATAATGTTATTTATTAAATACTAGATTTAAAAAGAAATAATTGTTTTTTTTGTAATATGAATATAGTAGTAAAAAATATTTATATTGCGATAGGGCCCATTATTTAAATAAATTATTTTCTATATATTTTTTTGTTTAATATTTATATACGATTTTTGTTTCAGGTAAGTTCTTGTTCAAAAAACCTACTTCATATGGTTTCCCAACTACAATTGTAAGTAAATTTATTTATTAGTTGAAAAATAAATTCAAATATTTTTCATTGAGTTTTTAAAAGTGTACATTTTTTCGTATGTTTTAATTATTATAAAAAGGTAACATATGAGGTCAAAGTAGCCATTTTTTTATTTATTCAATACAGAGTGTATCATAAGGAATCGTCAATATTTTAATCACAGGTTCAGGACCTCCAAATATCAATATTTTACTAAATAACTCTGGGTCAACTGTTATCTACTACTAAGATACAGGGTGTTGAAGATACAATTTATTTTTCGTTTTTTGCTATAATTTCTTTATTATTTAATATATTGACTCGAAATTTGGTATGGTTATATTTTTAAGATAATAAATCATAAGAGTGTTATCAATTTTGAGATTAGATAAAGAGGGCGCCACCTACACTCTACTGGATGAAGAAAAGCATAATTTCTTTTACTCCTGGCCTTTTTTGAATTTTTTTCAACTCTTTATGATACACCCTGTAAATTTGAACAAAAAAGGTATACTTGTTTTAATAGCATAAATTCAGCTCATTTAGAGATATTTGCATTTAAAATATTCCAGACACAGTATCTATTTAATTTACTTTAACATAGTAGGCTTTGAAACTAAAATGAAAATGTACAGCTGTCAAATAATTAATTAAAACAAGTGTACCTTTTTTGTTCAAATTTACAGGGTGTATTAAAGACTTGAAAAAAATTATGATCTACTATCTTAAAAATATAACCATACCAAATTTCAAGTCAATATATTTATTAAATAATAAAGAAATTATAGCAAAAAAACGAAAAATAAATTGTATCTTCAACACCCTGTATCTTATCTTAGTAGTAGATAACAGTTGACCCAGAGTTATTTAGTAAAATATTGATATTTCGAGGTCCTGAACCTATGATTAAAATATTGACCATTCCTTATGATACACCCTTTATATAAAAGATAAAAGTTGAGTAAAATTAATATTTAATTTGAAGTAAATCCTTAGTGACAAGAGTGAAATACCCTTAGAAACTCATTTGAGTCATTTTTAATCTTTCTTATAACATAAACTAAAAAAAATAGGTTAGGGTATTTTCATTTACAAATAATTATTGTTTTTATTAGTATTTTTTGACATTTCGTTTTTTAATTACCCATTTTTTTTAAATATATTTTTTAATTTTGAATTTTTTCAAAAACTACAGCATTAATTATTAATTATCCAAAATATTCATTCTCCTGATCAACTAACATTATTACTAAGAAAATATTCCCCTCTAAATAAATTAAATACTCACAACAATCGGTGTTTTCAAGAAGGTCGCAGGCTTTGCGAACCTCATTCCAATATAAATCATTTTCACAAGTAAAAGTAGATAAAGAACCGTTTATGCATCCTACATACTTGCGACAATCATATGGGTAGTATTGATAATCTGGTGTATCATCCGAACATTCTGGGTCTTGTTCATAATTTCCTGTGAAACTTATTACAGAGTTGATTACTGAAAAAAAAGTAAAGTTGTTATTTCCGACGAAGTTTAAAAATTGAATGTACAGGATGTAACAGTGTGAGATATAAACACGAAATGTACGAAGAAAGTTCATCACAACATCATAATTTTAAGCGAAAATGAGATAAGCAAATTAATTCGTGGTGATAGTTGTTAGATAAAGCAAACCGGGTTATAAAATAAATGTTTTGGGGGAAAACGTAGGTATAATAATGCAGCAGGAAGATGTAGTAGCAGGAAAGAAATTTGTAAGCAATAAAATAAAAGAGGGAGTCATTAATTAAAAATATCTGTCATGTAAATTATATACAAATTTAAATTTCTTTTAAATAAAACAGTTTAAAATCGTTTCAAAATTTATATCGGTTTAGGTTCAGAAAATATACTTACTTGCAAGAAAGATAAATAAACGAGTAGCGACTGTAGCTTTATCACCTTAAACCAAAATAATTATTAAAAATGATGTTTTTATCGTGTTTCAAAAACTTACACCTTATTGAGATCATAGTATCAAATTAAGAAATGATAAAAAAGTAAGATTATTAAAATATAAACCATTTTTATATAAGAGTCTTATCTCAATTGATTTTTTATCGATTTCTGATAATGTATAATAAATTTAGTCGATTTTAATCTCTAATTTTTATCGTTAGGTTGCATTTTTTTTACAAATTTATTCCATAGTTTAATGTTTTTTCTATGGCAGTCGTAGAAAAAGTATAGTGTGCAACACGTGGGGAAAGGACTTTTCTCCCTCGTGTGATTTTATTATCCACAGAGAGAAGAGCTTTCACTTTTTATTTTTGCGTAAGTTATTAATTTTATATTTATCTGTAAAGGTAAATTAAAATATACCTAAGAATATTTCTTTTAATATCTAATATTGCAATACTTGTTAATTATTATTTGGCTTTATTTTGTTTTTTATTTAAATCAAAGTATTTACATAAACTTTTAATTCTTTAACCATCATCCATCAAGTAAAAAATAGTGTCAACTCCTTTTTTTTCTCGTAGAAGCGCCTATTTTATATTCATCCAACACGAAAAAATGTTTTGACAATCACTTTGCTAAATTATCAGAAAAAGAAAATATAACAGAAACGTGCCAACCTTCATCCGAGATCGATTGTAATGTTTTCGTACTGTTTTGGTGTTTTGTTGAGGAAAACCAAAAACGTGGCGTGTCATCATTTCTCACAAAACAAAAGAAGGAACTTTTTTTATATTCTCGCCGTTCCAATAGATGCCCAAGTCAAGATAACAAAAGTTTTGTGCAGAATTCGAAAAGAGTGGTAGAGATATGCAAAATATATGGGAGTAAAGACTTAGGGACGCAGTATTTTATGGAAATGTTTAAGAAAGCAGAGGTGCGAAGTGCAAGTATTGTTTAAGACTTATATAAAGGGTAAGCTTACTTTGTATTTTTCCCTTAAAAGGATACGAAGAGGAGAGTGACATATTGACCAAAATCGGTCAAAAAACTTTGCAAGCCTAAATGCAACTCGGGTTTGCAACTTCCAATGCAAGTTGCAAGTTGCAAATTTGTCAAAGCTCACTTCTAAACTTCATTTATAGATGGGAATATATTGTTACGTACTCACTTTGTTGTGATAGGATGTTGTTTAATATATTTTATTTTTATTTACTTTTAATTTTAAATTTTAGTTTTATTTATTTATTTAGTTTTATTTTTGAATCAACTAACCTCGACTACAGCTCTTTCACTTTTTTATCTAATTTTATTTATTTCTAATTTACTTACTTTATTAACCAGCTTTTCTTTTTAAATAAATTTAGAATTTATGTGAAATATTTTTATTCTTACTTCCTTCGTAAGCTCAGACAGAATGTAAATTCTTACGTTTGACAGAATGCATTGGGCGCCATCTACTATACAGAGTAGAGATTCTTAACCTCAGGTATGTTTCTAATTGTATGTGTAATTTTAAAATCAATAATAACATATACTGAGATAAATTCATAAACATTTATTAATAACAAAAAAATCAGTAACGAAAAACCTTTTAATTGAAAGTGCAATAAATATTTGGTTAAATAAGGTAAGTGTATTTTTATTTACTACAAGGAAAAATTAACAGTTACAAG
The DNA here is from genome assembly GCA_949320105.2 of Crepidodera aurea. Taxonomy (NCBI): domain Eukaryota; kingdom Metazoa; phylum Arthropoda; class Insecta; order Coleoptera; family Chrysomelidae; genus Crepidodera; species Crepidodera aurea. The sequence continues at coordinate 16,528,213 of OX439474.1, read as the reverse complement.
TGAAATTTATTATTTTTTCACCTTATTCTCCAATACTCTAACCTAAGTTATTTATAGGTTAAGTAATTTTTAATCTTAGAAAGATCAGTTATGGCCTTTTATTGTTTTAAGATGTTTTTAAATATCGATATTTAATGAAAATTGGTACCTTTATTTAAGAATAAGTCTTCCTTATTCCTCCAGTTATTGTATTAAATGGAATGTTTTTCAAAAAGGAAACTGGATAAATTTAGTCAGGATACAATTCGATCAGGATACTCTGTATCTCTTAATCGGAATGCAGGACAGGATGGATAATTGTGGCTTCTTCTCTTGATTTAAAAGTTTTCCTTTTTCTTAAAAAATAGCGTCACTTCTTGACAGGTAATGATTTTTTTCGTTTATCAGTGTTGCTTTGACTTGACTTTGTTTGTTTGTAGTCATGCAGGGCGAGAGTTTTAAGCAGACAGCGAGAAATAGTTTTTATAAAAGCCCAAGTCATAGCTCACTAGATTGGAATTTGACAGTTTTGTAACTTAAATTTTTACAAAATTCAAAAATTATTAATTGTATACAATTTTTATTCTAGAGACAAAAAGAATAATTTTGATGTAATTTTTGTACAATTCCTACTTATATTAACTTTATACAGAGACTTTTTATGTTTGTCATTATTGATTTGACTCAGTCAACTAAGGTTAGGTTAGGCAGCTCAGCCAAAGCCTGCCATACGCTAGATTGTTTCTCTATCTATTCCGTTTCCCCCATTCAAATCTATATAGCTGAGACATGTGTCCTTAAGGCAACAGGCAGCCTCCTCCTGTGACGTCATTAGCTATGTTTCGAACTTTGACAACATTACTTCTCAGCCTCCTCCTGTGGCGTCATTAGCCAAGTCTTAGCTAAATTTAGAATCGAGTTGGGACCCCTTAGGCCCGCCCATATATTTGTGCCCATGTGCCCCTGTGCCCCTGAAGCCGGCTCATACGACGTTACCGCCGCCCGCCGACGTTATTTCTAAGCAATAACGCGTGACCTTGAAATGGTTAAAAATCGCTAAATTGAACCTTAGAATTCCTTATGAAGATTTACATGTAAAAATGAGGGTTTTGATTGTCGAACTCTTGCTGCACCCTTACTTGAGATTATATTATTTTAAATTTTTCTATTCAATTCTTTGCTAGATTATTTGTAAATACCCTAAATCTGTTGATGAAAATCTCTTATGGGATTACCATGTTAAACTTTACACATGGAATTTTTTAGTTTCTTTTACAATTACTAAGTTAAAATTAGCTTCAAACATTATTTTTGAAATCACATTCTGTCCTCTGATTACTTAAAGTATAATAACTAGTTATTTTATTGGTGTTAATAAAATTATCTGTTTCTTTTTTACTCTTCGTATTGAATATTAAATTTTGTATTCTCTTTTTGAGCTGGTCAATTTAGTTAACCGTTACAATATACAAGGTGTCACTGAGTTTGTAAATACTCGGGTGTTGAAAATAATATGAGAATTGGAACAAAAATTATTTGCGAATCCATATTTTCTCACAATCTACTCATATACCTTTAAACTTCTTAAATATTTGAGAAAAAAGACAAAAATCATGTCAGCACCAAAAGTCCCGTCTCTTTTTTAAGACGACATTACGGAATTTTTACTGAAAGCTCCTATTGAAATCTATTTGATGAAGAAAATGCACTTTTGTGATAGATCGTGCATGCCGATCTGAAGATAATATTAGTGCATGACGTAGACCATCAGAATTGCGTCATACTGGTCCATATCCTAGCGACGAACTCCAATGTGCCAAGAAAATTTGTGATAATGAATGGGGAAAATTGGATAACATTGGAAGACAGGAGTATATTCTATTGATATGGACGTAGCTGATACTCCTACACGCAAATCAATACAGTGGCTATTCATTTCGTTTAGATTATTGATAAAAGCCCCAGGCGTGGATATATTGGATTTAAAGTCAACATTTACAATAAAATCCTTCGTATACAGCAATAAGAGAAAATAATTGTGGAAACTGGAGGTATAAAAATAAATGATATAGTAACTAACGATCTACAATCCTTACCCGGCGGCCAAAATCCAGAAACCATTCCAAAATCTGTCAGAGAACGATAAAAAAAAGAATTTTTCCCTATAAAAATAAGTGATAAATGGTGAAAACCGGAAAAACGCTTTTGGTCAGCAAAGGCATTCGAACTTGGACAAATGTAAAATCTATAACGTAACGTCGAAATGTTTTAACGGGTGTACCAGTTGGTTGAAATTTAAAATACAATTTTGAAAAGAATAGATAAAAGACGAGCCATTTAGAATGATTAATCGGTTAGATGTATTAACATTTCGAAACGGAAATGGAGAAAAAGGGGAAAATGCCGTTAGATCAAGGCGACAAGTTTTCTGAATGTAATATTAATGAATCTGAATTGTAAATGTTTCAAAACTGTGGAGATCCATAAATTATTTATCGTATTGTTCAAACAACAGCATAACGCCTAAATGTTTTGGGGGAAATAATTTAAAACTGATTACAATTTAATTTTAATAAACATATTATTTGAAAGGTTTTCTATTTTATAATTTACAATAGAATAAATGTTTATTTAGCTCAATATCTATTACTTAATATTTATTATTTTAAGAACATAAACAATGTTATTCAATGTTAAAGTACATTTGCCTTAATCTAGTTTTGAACATTACATTATTTGGTCATGTTTTTACTATTAATGGTAAGTTATTGTACACTTTGAAGCCTTCGAAAAGAGTGTTTTCTCCAAAGCACTAGTATTAAACCTTTGTATTTGGTAATGATCTGTAGATCTGAAATTATAATGTACCAACTCTGATATTTTAACAATATAATCTCTTAACTATACAGGAGCTTGCTTATTAATAATCTTATATATTAATACTAAGTATGACTCGGTAATGAGTTGACGGACATTCAAGAAATTTATTGCTTTGTTTTGGAGTAATTGCAGCCGATAAATATGTTCATCTGAACAAGAAATAAATATTGATATACAGTCATTGAAATGTGGAAATATAATTGTATTGTACACAATTTTCCTGCACCATAAGTGTTTAATTTTCAATTACAAATTAAACAATTCATTTCATTCATATTTAATAAACAAATTGGCAACTATGCCAACAACGTCACTGACAAAGATCCGCATTGGCAACAGCGTACTAATAACTCGCCAAATATATCTGAATTAGACGGTCAAAATAAAGTTAAAATCTCTCACTCGATACGAGTGAGACGAAATCGTCAATCTTGAGACGGAAGAACTCCATTTTAAGCATCGCGAACTTCCGGTTCCTTTAGACCACCTGCAAGCGGTGTGACGTAGGCCCCTTCTATCACGTAATCGTATTCACTCATGTAATCGCATTTTTGCTTGTAAGCCTTCTGGGCGAGACTAGACGCTAATAAGTGCGAATTAGAACATTATTGATTCAGTGTTTTGTCAGCTGCGTAACCAAGCTGACCGCTCCGTTGTCCAATACAACGTATTTCTTTTACAAATTCTCTGACAAATTCAATTGCCCTCTGATGCGGCAATAAATATTTTAAATTCGGTATAAGTTTGATTGTTCAATTGACTGATGCTGCGCTGCAAAAAGTATTCTTCTTATTGAAAATAAAACAATAGATAATCATTTTGTTTTGAAAAATTTAGTTGGGGGTCAAAATAACTTATTTTTTTTTAGTTTCAAATGTGTAATCAGTTATTTGAGTTTTACATGATGATTAGCCTTAGAGTAGTATATTTTTAAAACATTTTAAATGTTTATGACTTTGATCCTGTCATTGAGAGAACTTCAGTAAAAACTGGTTTATTGCAAAATTGGTTTGTTTTATTTTTAATAATAATAGCAATCGGATTATTAAACCAAATAACAAGTAATGAACCAAAATAGCTTTTTATGTGTATTAAAGGTATTTTTTTAAAGAAAAGTAAATATTTTAGAATAAAAATCGTACTAATTTAAAAATCTACACAAAATTAAAAAAAAATTGTGATAGAAAAAAGTGAGAAACACGTTGGGAATTAAGTAATAATGAGCTTTTACTATGATCAACTCAAAACGAATATGCTTCAGTTTCTGCCCAATTCTCCTAGACTTTTCTAGAATCTAAAAATTTTCCTGAGATAGTTTCGCTAATTTGTCAGGCGTTAGTGTCACCTGTCCTAAATATCTCTTCCATTAGGGAATCTTAGTCTAAAACGTAATTTATCTAAAGGCACATTTTGTTGGCATGTGCACTTTTTGTTCCACAGTCTGAAGACTGTTTTTACATCCTTTAAACATATATTTAGACGTTATTTAGAAGTTGTAGATTTAAAACAGCTATTCTGAGCTATCTTGAAACTGCACTTATCAAAGTTTTTATTATAAATGCAGTTAAAACATTATAAATTCATTTCTTAACGGTGCGTCTGCTTTGAACTGTTATTTCAAGTGACGTTAGTGGTCAGGCAGAAGTTCAAAACGCCATATAAATTATTCTTAATAGGATGTTCGGTTAATTCACGGTCGATAGGTTACAATGAAATTTCTCAATTAAAATTCGAAGAACTGAAAAATTACAAACGGAAAAAATAATGAAATTTGCTCGTTATACCTATACTTCGTTTAACTCTCATGAGTAATGTTTAGTTTTTTAAAAGGAAGTTGGTGGAACTTTGCGGTTTTTAGCAGTAATATTAATTTAATTTAAGTTGGTGGTATGTTTTGAAATTATAGCCTGTTAAGTTAACAATTGCCTTTAATATTTTAGTAATTTTATTATAAAAACTACACACAATTCAACTACATACATTTAAATCCCATTAAGAATTATTTATAAGATCGTTTGATCCGAACCTACTCGACTATTCGCAATGCCACCAGAATTTTAAAAGACCGTTTATACTAAAGGTCAAAACAAACTCCGGAAAGGCTATAAATTTTTTATTAATTGACAAAATTTTCAGAGCTATATCCCACCACTGTCAACGCATTATCTATGTTGGAAAATTCATGCCTTCCTGCGAAATGGTTTTTCCGGTATAGAGCAAGCTATGAAATATATTATTTACCTAACAGCACACCGCAAAATTGTTTATGACGGCGTATTTAAACGTGTACTTTATTGTTTTAATAATAAATGTATGAAAGTAAAATAAAAATTACTGAACATTATAGTTTGTAGGTTAGGAATACCTTTATTATATTAATAACAGTGTTTTTAAATTCCCATGGGTTGACACAGTAAAAAATCGGATGTGGCCATGCACATGACTTTACCATACTTTAACGGCACTACGGGCTCATAATCCAATTACTCGTACATATTTAAGGCAGGCCATGCCTGGCAAGAGCTCAAATTGTCTCCATGAAACAAAACACTTCTACTGCGCTTGCGCTATTATGCAACTATGTTATTCCATAACAAAATTTATAGTAAATTTAATTTAAAATAATTTTTTTCTCTTAATATTTTTACATAAACTTAATAGAAACGATAATAATTGCGAAAATCTGAAAATTCTCAAGAGTAAACCCCCACTTCCGGTTGTCCGATTTTTCCCAAAATCTAATAAGCTCATTAGCATGTTGTAAAAATGCTAAATATAAAATTTGGTTAGGAAATTCCGATCGCAGTTGGAGTTAGAGCGCACATAAATTTTTCTGGACTACATACTCCATACTCCATACCCCATACTCCATACTCCATACATACATTTTCTGGAAATGGTCTTAAATGACTTAGGGGGTCTCAAAATATGTAAATCCACTGAAAGCTGAACTTTTTATTTTGCGATTACAATACTTTACCTATGGTAAAGTAAAAATAGCAAAGGCATGCATTAACTCGAAAGTTACTTTTGTTAAAACTGGGGAAAAAATGGTATATAAACTATACAGTAGACCAGATAAGAGTTGCGTGGAAACCAACCAGTATTTATACTGATCATTGTTGCATACATTTATGGCTATTTAGTCATCTGGGGTTATTTATGACATGCAGAACAGAGTACCTTGTATAATATTTGTTACACTACCTGTTGAAAATACGCAGTTATATTTCAAGTAAAAGAAAATATCTCCGCCTATGGTCGGCGTCTAAGTTCAAAGCGGCGAATTCATTAATGTTTTAATGGATTTTTTCAGCTTACTAAATTGAGTTTGAAAGAACTATGGCACATTTAAGAATTTTATCTTATAGCTATTGGCTAACGCTTGTATGGAAATTGATTTATTGGATCCGAAAGCCTAACTGACGAAGCAGAAAGTCAGAAACCAGTCTTAGGATGTCGTTTGCTTAAATCACGTTATATTTATTTAGTTCGTTGAAAACATTATTGGTTAATACAATTGTCCGCGTATTTACTAGACTGTTAATGGATTTCTATTTACCAGATACATTAATCCCTGTCAGGGAATAATGCATCGCAGAAGCAAACAGCCATAAATTTTACAAGTAGTGCATAATTTTGACCTAAAAACAAAAGTAACAGTATATTATTGTCCTATAACACGCATTTTAAACTAATATAAAAAGTCATATAAAAAAAGCAGCTAATTTACTGTTTGTAAGGGTAAATTGAGTATTATTAAAGTTGGTTGTTATATTTGCTGTTCATAACAACTTCTATTAGAATAATCATGAAGCCATCGAAAATGAAATTATAATTGATGTGAATACACCATATTTATTTTGTAATATTACCAAACTTGTTGAATATTATTATAAGTGTAAACCTTAAAATTGGTTACTGATTATGTCAAAAGTACGTTTGTATTGTTATCCAAACTTAGCTCTAACGATTGGAAAAGTATTTTTTAAATACTGTCGGACTTTTGTGATGATGCAAAATTTTGAAGATTTCTACACAGGGCGTTTAAAAGTTGATAAATAAAACTAAGCACGTATTAGACATAATATCAGTACTTCTTCTGTATTTGTAATCAACGATTCATTTTAGACAGAAAGATTCATTTTAGAGACAGAGGTTCCCAAGATATAACATAATGGCTAATATTTTTAAAATTTTGGTGAATGCACTCTTCACCCACCAAAATGTTAAAAGTCTGGCGAAGCCATTTGAAGGATATACATTAATTTTGTTTATATTGTGAAGTTAATAATGTTACATAAGAGTATAGAATAATATTTTGAAGGACATCAGCATATTATAAATTTAAATAATGTGGAGGGATTTGAAATGGAATTTTAACATTAGCAAAATTATATTTAGATGAAATTAAATTAAAAATTAAAGAAACCAAATACACAGACTATGCACAATCCAATATCTCTTCTTAAAATTATCTTGTCAGGTTAAATATTAAATGAAACGTTACCTAAAAATAAAGAAACAGTATTATTAAAATAAAATTTAAAAGAATAAACAAAATGCTATTTTATTAATAAAGATAAAAGTTAAAAGTTAACTTACCTAAGGGAATGATTTAATGTGAGATCAATATAATAGTGATGAAGAGCTCTGATATTAATCTAAAAATTAAAACCAAAATTAAATAATATTCAAAATTCAAAATTTTACTAACAATCTTTATAACAAATTATAATGTCAGGACAACCTGTATAGCAAAATAAAGTAGAAGTTGTGACAACTATTTAAAATGAAATGCAAAGATACCAACCTTGGTAACTAAATTATAAATTAATAAAATGTACAAAATTAGACATCAGAATATAAAGGAGAAGTATATTAATCGTTATAAGTAAAATTATGAGAGCTAAAACACATAAAACTTATAATAAAATATCATAGAATCAAAATTTTGAAATAATTAGAACAAATTCAGATATAATTTGAGAGTTTCTGTTTGACGTCATAAGGTAACATAGCAACGAGAAAAAAGAAAGTAGTGAGTTTATAAAATGGTAGAAGAGAGTTTAGTAAAAAAATTTTAAGAAGATTTTTTAAATTATAAAAATTAAAAAAGTACAAGTTAGAAAATGGTAGAAAGGGGAGATAGAAAATTTTACAAAAATTATTAATCGAAATTTTAAAAGAAAAAGTTAATGAAATAAAAAAATAACCTTTATATTCTGGAAGTCTAATGATAACTGCGACTATGTTTAGTAATTAGTAAGTGGAGAATCTAAAATAGTATTTAAACAAAAACTTGCTAGGAAGGTATTGCTTTTATATCTTTGTGTATCCTGAGAATTGTGTTCTGAATAATTAGCTCAAATCGAGCATATATCACTTGAAGAATCATCAAAGTTGGAAATATCACATCATTAGAAGTCTAGCCACAATATATCACTGGTTGTACGAGTTGGAAGAACGTGTTTATACTAATAAACAAGTGTGGGACACCTGTTTTACGTTTAAGACAGACAGGTTAGTCAATTACGGTCTTAGGAGATCGGTGTGCCAACCTTAGTCTTTAAAAATTTATTGCGCCAAATTCAAATCCTTTATGTTTTTATATTTTAGAAATAAGCTAACATTGAGTGAATGTGTGTGCGTGCAAGTAACTCATCTCATTAAATTTAGTCTGGTCTGTGTTCATTTTTTCCATATTCTTTATTAAATAAACTCATTTAATTGTTGAACCAACATTTTATTTTCTAGAAAAGCACAGGGAAAATCAGTAGCGTAAATTAAAAGGGAGCTCTAAGAACTTGAACTCACAATTAAATAATCCCTGAGATCAAAAAGATTTAAGGAGATACAACACAAATTTGAGAATAGTCGTGGGGGTATTAACAAAAATATTAAAATTAAATAACAAATTATTTATTTTGAAATTAGAAGATTCAAAAATTTCATATTTCACATTATTTAAATAGAAATTAAATTTTAAAGTAATAATAGCTAATATTATTACAATATATACGTATTTTTCAATAAAACACGCTGTATAATTAAAACTATCTACTTCTTTACTTATTCAAAATCCAGTAGTTGACTCGAATGTATGATGACCTCAAAGCAAAATTCTGATTTGCACACGCACAAACAAGTTTATAATTATTATTTAACACAATTAATATACACGACGAGCCAAAACAAATTAAAAATAATTAATACAAATAAAAAATCGGTTTTCTAAAAAGAAGCGGACTGAAAAACATAAATATTATTAAAGTATTATACAAGAGACTTTTCGATAAATTCCCTTTCTTTTGTATTTTTATCTTAAAATCCAATCTTTTTGGTGTCCGTCTCTCAATATAAATCTACTTTTGCAAATACCCCAGATTACGTTCTCTCTGTTTTGTTTCTTTTCTTCTAAAGAAGTAAATACCTTAAAATCGACTTCATTAGGATAATAAATTTTATTTAGAACCTTATTCCAGTTATACGAGATAACTGACTTTCTTTACAGTAAATTATTTTCGTTTGTATCTAATACTGATAAGATGTTAAGATATATTTTTAAACATTTGTAATACACAGTGTGTAAAACAACATTTTCAAGGTAAGAGATCCATCTTATGAAATAGCTACAGTGAACGTTTTGTTGGTAAACATAACTGAAATTGGCTAAAAAACTACGGTTTTCTTGTACGTTTATGTAGTTTCTTTTTTAATTTTATATTCCCTGAAATTCGACATTTTTTTAAAACCTTGTCCTTTTCAATAATAAATGGATATTTATGTACAGTGTACATACATCAGACATCCATGGTTATACATTAATATTTCATCCTACAAAACCAGAAGTAGTTTATCCCCATGCCCAAATTTAAATAGTTATTCGCTAATCATCAAATATTCTGAATATGTCTACAAAATTTGGCGAACTAGGGATTGTTTTGTCTTACATATTTTGAAAATAGGACTAAAGTTTCGTAATCCAAACAACACATAATAGTAATTTACAGTTAATACTCACAGAACAACATTCGTCGCTACTACATGATTCTTTTGATGGTGAAAGAACTGTTGATTGTTGTTTACATGTAAGGGAATTAAATTTTAACATTTTTTTATATTTTTTTCATTAGTTAATATATCAAATGTGAATAAATTCTATAAATATTTGAATAATGATGGCAGTAGCAAAAATGCCTTGGGATTAAATAAAACAATAGCAGTTTTTATTATTTAAATGACAATATCTCGCTTGAATCAAAATATGTTTGGCAGATTTGGATACAATTTAATTGATTACCGATTTTCTGATTACAAAAGTGATCGATTATTTTTTATGAGATTAAAGTAATCTATAATAATCCAAATAGTAATTATGATTTGGAGATTTATGGATTGGAGACATTGAGAAACAAGTGATATCATTTAAATAGCAAATTTTACCACTAAAACTAATTTTCCCTCTTTAAAAGCAAATAGGAGAAAAAAAATTACGTTCATACAATCATTAATAAAATCTTCATCCACTAATACAATTTTTTTTTAGAAAAAACTTTGCTTTAAAGATTTTGTCAATTTGATAGTATTAAATTGGTCCTTAAATAGTATAAATTTTACTTTTATCCCCGAAAAGAGCAACACAAGCGATAAATCAGCGTTAAATCGACTAATCTCCAAAATCTCGCGTTGGCTTGGGTTGGCAATCATGTATATATACGAAAACGGAAAAGGCGATAACTATTCGAAGGGGAGAAACTTTGATAAGCAATTCAGAATGTCCAGAAGTCAGTTACTTTTATCGGATCCAATTTTACAAGTTTCTACGAACGTAAGACTGAGAAGTCAACTTAAATTCTGCCTTTCTACAAACTTTTTTTTACATTTGTAGAAGAATCTATCAGAAATGAAAGTGAAATTGGAATAAATGGTAAAATCGCTACCCTAGCCGATAAAATAGTTGATTATATACAACAATACTAACTAGAAGCGAGAAGATTATTACATTTTCTTTATTAACCTTCAAACATACCACAATATTTATTAAGCTCTTTTCCCCCAAGAGTTCACTTAGAGAAGTAAAGGGGGCACTTTAAAAGACCGACAGAGCAACAAAGTGAATATAGAGGTATAATACACAGATTTTCTGTATTATCGTATTCAGTGTATACAGGTAATTATGGGAGCAAAAAATGTCCTTCGTTTCCTTTGTCTTATCACTTTGTCTTTTAGGTGTTTAATTTGACTGTTACTGGAGATGCAACAAGAATTATATAATTTTGTTTTTCAAAATATGTTTTAACAAAAATCTTAAATGTATAATTTGTTGAAGTTTGGATGAAAAATAAGTGAGTTATTTGGTTATTCCCTAGATCTGGAGAAAATGTTATTAAATGTCGCTCTATTTACACTTCCCTTGACTCTAAAATTCACTTGTGGATTTTGTCTCTAATAAGCTATCACAAAGAGAAAGTCTCCGACTACAGAAGTAGTGAGTGTAAAATAATGTTGATTTAATTATTCAAATATCTTGTTTGTCTACTCAAGAAACATCACAGTAATACATGCATGAGCTTTTATCTTTGTCAAACGACAATGAGGAATATTTCGTTTGTCTTATTTTTCCTTTCTATGCACAGCTACCACAAGACAAAGGAGTCGATTTGTTTTGCGACCGAATAGCAATTTGTCACTTGGCCAGGGTGTTTTTATTTGCTCTTCGATCGCTGCAATCTATTGACATCAAGATCAATTCAAATTTGTGTCACTCTTTTATACAACAACTCCTTAAAATTTAAAATTGAGTTTGCAATGTAGGTAAAATAGATCAGGGCCAATCATTTTTGAAACAAAAAAATTCTTAGTCACATACTTCTAAGTATTTTCCACGAATTCGGGTATTTAAAATCGGTTTGGCCCTGGTCTAAAACCGTCTAAAACTACATATTTGTTTTTATTTACCACCCAACAGAAATCCATTTACAGGATGGGAACTCAGAGATACAAATAAAATTTATAAATCAATAAATAAAACACAAAAAATATTAAAATCTGTTTTTTTAATGAAGCAATGCTGCAAGAGAAGATGTCACACCTATCATTGATATCATTGTAGTTGTTGAAAATTCTTAATAAGGGTGAGTTTTTCTGTACATTTGTTCTAGGGGCTTCGAGATAAAATAGATTGTTCTGCCTTGAATTTACTATTTGAATTTGAAAATTGAGCATATTCAAAACAGCATTACTGTCGATTTGGCAATGGATCACCTTATAAAGAAAAATCAAAGCAGCTGTGTTCCTCCTACTTGCAAGAGAAGTAAAGTTATGTCTCTCTAATAAAGCTGTATTGGGTATTCCTATAGCAGGGCAAGCACCATCTTCCTTGAAAGATTTTCATAAAGCCTATATGAATTCGTTCAAGACCATTTGAGTGAACATTATAATGTGGACACCAAATGATAGATGCATACTCTGTTTTAGATCGATCATACGAATTATGCAACAGGAGCAGTGCATTCTTATTCGTGAAATCCCGAGGATTTCTGACAATGAAACCTAAGGCCCTTGAACATTCATTGGTGACTTTATTTAACAGAAGGCGGTTTTTTTGCACCAAGTATAAACTTTATCTTGGGCATTTTGTAAAGTGGCACAATCATTCACGCAGTTAATTTTTTTATATAATTTCAAATCGTCCGCATATAATAAACAATTAACTTCAATAACCTCAATAATGTCATTTATGAATAAATTGAAAAAAAGTGGTCCCAAAACAGAACCTTGTGGGATTCCAGATGTTGGTGTAAATAAAATGGAATTCTGACCATGACACTCTATGTAGAGGGAGCGGTTTCTCAGATAGGAAGTAAAAAAGTATTCAGGTTCCCTGAGAACCCGAGGGCATTCAATTTACCGAGTAATATATTATGATCAAGCTTATCGAAGGCCTTGGAGAAGTCCGTGTATATGATATCAACCTGGGCATTATTTTCGAATATGTGTTGGTTATGTACTGGGTAATACAGAAGAGATTGGTGGTATTTGACCTACCTTTGAAGAAGCCATGTTGTAACTCTGTAATTTGATTTTTTACTTGATTGGAAACTGGTTGATTGAGCAGGATTTTGAGAAATTATTAACTATAGTAATAGGGCGATAGTTTTAGATGTCATGTTTGTTTCAATTTTTTAAAACAGGTATTAACTTAGACTGTCTCAAAACATCAGGGAACTGTTGGTATTTTATTGAGAGGTTGAAAAGTAATCTCAAAGGTTCTGCAAGTAAGTAGGCACAGTCATGAATCAAAAAGGCTAGTATTTTATCAGGTCCCATTGTAGTTTTTGGTTTAATTTTTTTGAGAGGTTCACAAATTTCACTTTCAGTAAATTCAGTTAAAATTAAAGAAATGAAATATTTTGGAACCCAAATATTTTGCTGGGAGTAATAAAACTGTACAAATGATGTGAAATAAGTAAAATCACAGTTTTTAACGTTTTTTTTTCCTCCATCTTTTGAATTTTTTTGTCGTTTCATTTATGGACAGCATGAATAGCACGGATAGCGATACGGGTAGTAGCAGGGAGTGTAGCGCAGCTTGGATAACAGCAGGAATAATAGCAACCTATTTTTATATTTATGTGTGGTTTACTTTTTAGTTTTTATAAGTGAATGTGAATGTACACTGACAATTTTATGAATGGAATGTAAAATGTAAAAATTTAGAATATTTTTGGCCGAAAGGTGATATGCGTGTTACTTTTATATAAGTGTCTGTGTATATGACATAAGTGTCTGTAAAAGTAACACGCATATCACCTTTCAGCCAAAAATATTCTAAATTTTCCATTTTAGATTCCATTCCAGTGTACATTCACATTCACGTATAAAAACTAAAAAGTAAACCACACATAAATATAAAAATGGGTTGCTGCTATCCTCCAATGTGCTATTCCTGCTGTTATCCAAGCTGCTGCTACACTCCCTACTACCATCCGCGTTGCTATCCGTGTTGCTATCCGTGCTATTCATGCTGTCCATAAATGAAACGACAATAAACTCACAGTGCAGTGTGTGACATTTTCTAATGTCGAATTTCTTGGGAGCTGCGATTTTACTTATTTCACATTATTTGTACAAACTACAAATTTGTCCAGCGTAATTTAGATTTATAAGTGTAGATCTTGTGCTTGAAATTGCTTTTTTATTATGAAGTTTAAAAACGTACCGTCTAGTAGCATAAAACTGACGTAATAAGAAGTTTTAAAAGCTCTTAAATGTTTCATAAAATATAATATTTTTCGAAGTAATGGAATTTTAAGATTAATTGTAACAAAATAAATAAAGGTAGTATATGAAATAATAATATTTTAGGTTTTTGGCTATTTTAGTAAACTTGTAAATTCATCTCGTAAAGTGATCCAACAATCCAATTCCAAGTCAATTAAAAAATTGTATTGGGTATAAATTATAAAACTGGTAAACAAAATTAAATGGACATTGGCAAAACATTGCGTAATTCGAATTTGTAGAGATTATTTTATAAGAATTTATTTACCTTAAATGAAGCCATAAATCAATATTATCGTTCATCTGAAGTAAAAAGGAGCGGGTCTTTCTGATTTTGAAGAAGTTCTATAAAAATAGAAGATAAATACTTGGCTAGTGTGAAAAAATACAAAACAGAACGTATTGTTAGTTACAAACAGAGAAAGAACAGAGCAAAAATAAAAAACAAAAAGTAAGTTGTGCTTACTTACTAGGTTCCCTTCAAAAAAGTAAAAACTCCTTTATTAAAAGTTCGCAAACTCGGCGAATTTTTTATTGTATCGTGAAAGGCATTAAAGACGCGAACTCCCTCATAAAATAAGGATTTCCGTAACGCTGCTTTTTTAACCGACTGTACGAATATTATATTCATGAAAGTTTAATCTTTTTATTAGATACAGTAGAGGCGACATTTGGAATCATTACTAATCTTCTTACTGACATTAAAAAACAGGTAAGAATTGGTTTTTTATTAACCTTTTATGATTTTATATAAATTATATTTAAAACAGTTAGTCGCTCTTTAAAATCTAAACGCCCCTTGTAAAATTGCTTAAATTAAAAGGGCTGACTATGAAACGATCATAAGATATCTACCAGGTCTGCAAATATGAAAATGGAATTGTTTTATAGAATATACATGTTTATTTTATGTAAAACAATATTTTGTTAATTATTTCTCACCTACACAATTTTCCAATCTCTCTGGTAATTTGTGTTTGCTACGCAATAAAAACTGTCGTAGGAAGTTAAGTAATAATCGAATGGAGTCAAGTCTGGTGAGTAACTTGTATGCGAAAGAATTTCCCAACTAAACCCCTCAATCGTTCCCTTGACCAGTTTGGCTAAGGGCCATGGTGCATTATCTTGAAGCAACATCACTTTGGGTCGCCTATATTGATATTCTGTTCAATTTTCACGCAATGCTTGATTCAAATACATAGGTAGAGTTCAGTATTAACGGTTTCGCCAAGTTTTAGCAGCTCACAATAGATAAATCTCACCAAATATAGAACATTGTCGTCCGAAATATATCAATTTTTCATTGCCAGTCACAATAAGGTGGAGAAACGATTTTCTTTTGTACCTGGCTAGCAGTATTTCGCAAGCGGTTTTTAGATTTTCCTGCTTCATTCTCCCTACTTCTGGATCTTTCTCATGACTTTGGAGACAGCTTCTCGTATCACTTTTAATTGATCCGCGAGTTGTTGTTGCATTTGAGCGTCTTCTCTCATTCAACAATCCTTGCAATTTGTTGTCTTTAAACTTTTTCGGTGGTCGAAGAAAGGATAGTATCACTATTCGAAAAATAGAAAATCACTTACTTCCTAATTAAAGTATCGACAGATATAGTAAATTGTCCTTAATGCGTTAAAAATAATACAAAGAAGTTGACAGCGAAATTAGAAAAATTGCAAGAAGTTACTAAAAACATTCTCAAGGACTATCCAGCTCCTGGAGAATCCTTAGACCTCAGTAAAATGCTCGTAAAAACGTGCTTGTTTAAATATTAAAAAACATGCTATACTACGATATGTTTACAACAAGAGTATCAATATTGACTCCCTCTTTATTTCTATTGATGTTCCGATCACTCTTATAAAGAAACATCAACGCTCTGGTGAATCCGATCAAAAGGTCGTCATGAAATATAAAACGACGGTTCACAAAAGTTCAAGGAATAGCACTAAATAAGATAAAAGGAATTTCTTTCTTTTATCGGTGGGAAAAACTTTTATAAAACTAGCACAACTTTTATTTAAACTTAGAATAGTTTTCTTCGTCTAGTCGCTTTTAAATCGCAAAGTTACCGACGGTCACCGCAACTTTTGTGGGTAATTTATTGATGTCTACTTATTTGCAGCGAACTCTTTGGGAAAAATTTGTGACTCGTGCCCGAATGAATCGTTTTATTGCAAGAGCTTAAATCTGAAGACTTAATGGACTGGTTTTATAGTTTTGCTAAGTTCTAAGTCACTGAAATTATGTTACTTTAACAACTTGCTGCTGACGTATAGGTGGTGACTACGGCGCTTTTTATTTTATGTAGTATGTTGTAACGTAATAAGTATAGTAAAAATAGGGAACTTAGAGCAAAAAAAAGAAAATACGTTATTTTTAAATTATTTTTTCGAGTTTACCCGCTGCAAAACTTGACAGCTTTGGAAAGAGACTAAAGAAGCAGCAGAGAAGGCAGGATTAAATACAAAAGAAATAAAAATAACAAACGCGGTATGCGGTAGAAAGCAGTCAGTGCCCTGGCTAAAGGAGGGATGGTGAACAGAAATTAATTAAAATTACTGGCCACAGTCAGCCAACTCAATTAAGCCTTATCTGCAAATGGATAATAAGCATTATTCCAACATCATAAACACCCTTAGAAGTGACGCCTCAGAACCTCCAGCTAAAAAACAGAAAACAGAAGATCCTGCAGCCATTCCTCGAGCTTCTCAATCTACAGTTGGACCCATCATCAACATTAATGATTTACCTACACTAAACGTTATCAATGAGTTAACAAAGATTTCAGACAATACTCCTACTGTGTACCAAAATTGCAATTTATATTTTAATTGTACCATAAATAATTAAGTTTGTAGTATTTTGTGATTAAATAAATTACCTGTTTTTCAGTTTTCAAATTAATACCTACATATTTATTATGTATGCATCCATAATAGGTAGTATGTTTTGTAAGCTATGAGTATGCAGAATAATCTGTTACTCATGAAATATTCTTGTCAAATACCATTCGGGTATCTGTGAAAAAAAAACGAAAAAACACAATGCAAAGTAATATTTTTTTAACAAAATGCATTCGTGCAGGTGCAAAAATGCTCGTCTTGTTAAAATATTACTTAGCAATGTGTTTTTTCGATTTTTTTCTGAAAAATTAGATGCCCTTATGATATTACTTACGAATAAATTATATTTCAAATGGTTATAAATTATTTGAAGATAAGTTAATTAATATATTTTTCAGTCAATTAAAGTGTGAAAACGGGAGTTTCCACAATTTTTTTTTTAAATTTATATCAATCTTGATAAATATGCCAGCGGCTTACCTTAGCTTTGATAATATGGACACTTTTAAAATGGGATGGGTAGTAATGTATAAAACAAAATCAAATTACAAAAAAAATCATGTATTCACTATAGTTCAACAAATCTAGCGATATATTGTATTAGCTTTTAGCATTTTAGATTCTTCTGGGGCCCAAGGTCCTCTTCTCAAATTTCTTTTAGATTTACTTGGACGCAGCCATGTGTGTAAATATCTGTCGAGTTCTCTTTAACATCCGTCTGAGACAGTAACTCCTCGTCGTCAGAGATATACCAGTATTGATCATTTACATACAAATAGAAAAAGAAACTTGTGCATAAACATAACAACAAAATAAAATGTCTCAGCTAATTTCCAGTTCCTTGAAATTAAATTGTTTCTTCACGCAGAGTTTTATTTTGGGGTTTTGAGGAAAGTCACAGTTTTAATTATTGGAAATTTTATATCTAAGATATGTTAAGCAAGTCTCCAAAATACAGATTTTTTCTTTTAAGTTATAGATGAGAACAATTTGACATAGGCATTGTCTACGTGTGTGAGGACCATCTTGAACTTTATACGCAAATGTATAGATTTGTTGAACAAATAATGATGATTTACAAGAACTTACAAACAAACCTATAATTCGGTAATTTAAAATAATTTTCTTTGACTACCTTATAGGCACTTGTTGTAATGAGCAGGGGATTTTTGAGAGAATTTATTAGATTAAAACTTTAGGTTTTATTTGAGACACTAGGTATAACTAAATTTATTTAACTTACAATGAAATGGTCATCACTAAGGAGACTACCAGTAGAATTGAAGCGTTCGAACTCTGGCTGTACAGGAGAATATTGAAAATATCTTGGACACAAAAAATTACCAACACAGAAGTAATGCGACGGATGAATAAAGAACCAGAACTGTTAGATACCGTAAAATTTCGGCCACATAATGAGGAACCCAAATAGATACGGGCTGTTACAGGAAATCCTACTAGGCAAAATTAACAGCAGGAGAGCACCTGGCCGAAGGAGAATATCTATGCAACCCCAATACACCGGGAATTTTTTGCTTTTAGTAATTGTCAATACTCTTTTCTAATCATAGATGGCAGCACATCTAAAGAGAATATCTTGGTTGGCAAATCTTAGAACGTGGTTTGACAAATCATCAGCAGAACTTTTCCGAATCGCCATCAACAAAGTAAGAATAGCCATGCTGATATCCAACATCCGGAACGGATAGGCACTTGAAGAAATTCTTTGCAACGAATACTAAAACTCACTTGCAACATATTTTATTTTTTATTCTACCGGAAAACAAATATTATATTTCATAAAACAAGTTGCCACGAGGATACATTGTTCCCAGAAATAATTTGCTGATGAAAGACTTTTTGTCACTTGCGATTCAATTGAGAAACAGATATTTCGGCCATGATTAAATTTGAAAATAGCGTTCTGATTGGATGACAAAATTATAAACAAACCGAATGTGAAACATTCAGGGTGGGGTCGAAAATTTTTATAGAAACGGAATTTTCACGGAAAGGACAGTTTGCGAGAACTCACCTATAGCTTGGAAACTACGAAGTGAACGCGTTTTTTTCGTTTGGAGTTTCTCTTTGTGGCGTACTCGCGGTAAATTGTTTTTTTTTGTGACGAAAAGTGTTACAGCGGCCTTACCGGAGGGAAATTTCAAGGGTTGCCAACCCGTTAAATTTGGGAAAAAGCCGTAGGCTGTAATTTTTGGAAAAATCCTGTCTTTCGACAGCTAGAGTATTTTTTTTCCTAGTTTTATGATTTGTTCAGAATTTGAATGGTCTTATAGCGCTTATTTCGTCTCACAAAATCAATCTGTTGGGTAGCTTAAAGACGACCAATTTGTGATTGTCTTAATTTGGCGTGCATTGTAGTTATTAGAATTTTTCACTAATTTCTAAGCCTTATTACTAAAAGTAGTTTAATTTTTTTATAATTTTTGTCATTTTCTTTTGTTAGCCATTTTTTTAGTTTTTTTAATAGATTTTCTTAAATTTTAATCTTGCATTTTATGTGAATAAATCTCCAGCCCCATTTAACTAGTTATTTACTAAGGTCAGACTATCCAGAGAGTTTTTAGACACACCCTGTGAGCTTTAAGATGATGCGCGCTAATATAAGCCGCGACGAGAACGCCCTTAGGACAGACTGATCTTGGTAGAAAACTAGTAGCTTTCAGACCGCTTCAAAATTTTGATAGACACGCAGCCGAATAACCTAGGAATTTTGGCCATTATATTTGGCGATAGCTAAAATACAGGGTGAGTTATTACATTGTTTTTGACTTGAAATCAGACCGACGAGAGAGAGAGTTGATTCCGTATTGTCGAACTGCTAAATTGTCCCATCAGTTTTTTTGTCAAAAAAAGAATATTTTCTTGTTTTTATACAAGTAGCAAAATTTGTTTCGAAGGTTCTAGAATAAAGTACAAACGGACTGAAATTGGATTTACTATTTTTGAAAAGTATACAGATTGTCTCAAGTGAAAATAATTCTAAATTATAAAAAATATTTAAAAAAATAAAAATATTGTTACAATGTTTTATAGAAAAGAAAAAATCTTCTGTCTGATTTCTTGTTATCAGCAATATCTCTTTATATTTTCGCTAACGCAAATGTTTTATTCTTACCCTGTAGATTACACATTTTGTCTTTAAAAATTTAATTAATTTTTTTTCTGTTTTATGTTCTACGTTTTGTTCGTTTAATATATCAGAAAACCTCAATCCTAAAATAAACACTGAAACTCTTGTAAAACTGTATTACAAAAGTTTTTACGAGGTGGTTTTTCCCACAAAATCTACCTCCTACATATTTTTGTATAATTGAAGTTTTCGTACCTACGTAAACCTAAACACTCGAAATTTTATTTTATAAGTAATTAAATTTGCACAACTCGGGTTGAGTTTATAGTCAGGGCGTTAATTACACAACATGAAAGACCAGGTTTTTAATCTTATTGGTACACTCTCGTTTACATTTTACTTCTTTAGTTTGCGCACTCACACATTTAAGTTTAATTTAGTTTTTTAGGACTCTCCGCAGAAGAGGGGGCGTTAAATATTACCATTTGCATTGCAATCTTTGGATTTTCATTATATTACTTTCGCTATCTGAACCCTAGAGTTGGTATCCATGAGCCCATATTGGTTTTATGATGGTTTTGTATATAAATATCTTACCATATGTTGTCAATTTTGATTTTTTGCCCTATAACCAGTACATTTTTCTGTATATCATACCAATTTTGTAGTTTGTCGTGATGAATGCCTAGATGATTAACTTCCTCCTGTTGTTGTAAGAGATAGCCATAAAAAATTACTTAAACACATGTATCTCTCGTTTTTATGAGGTTTTCCTAGAGGCAGACTATGTTATCATGCGACGTTTTTATAGCCGTGTCGACTACAAACGCTGCCGGTATTACATTGTTAGAATTTGCTGTCAGCTGTGCGTATGAGGTATAGAATTGGACCGAGTACACTTCCTTAAGGAACACAGGATTTAACTGGATGCAAATATTCATTTAATAAATTTAATTTCAACTCTACAAGAGTAGATCTACATGTCAAACCTTATCAAAGCTCGTGATGCATCAAAAAAGGCTGTGGACCTACATCTCGTTTTCAAAGCCATTTCTTACTTTTTTGTAAATCATATATGTTCCTCTGTGGCATGTTGTCTTCGAAACCCAAACTGTTGGTCAGGTTTCTTTATTTTTTTTAACAGAATAGAAAATAGATAATTATTTGAGCTTTCTCTTGTGATGAAAATTAATATTGTCACGAGGTTCGGTTATTGGCCTTCGTGTAGCTGCTACGTATCCAGGGCGAAACGCCTTTTCGACCTTTACGAAGTTATGGAGATCTCTCCCCGAATACTTAGCAGTTATTACGCTTTAGTACCACCACTCACTCTGAGAAATAAAACAAGAAGTATAAAACAAATACAAATTTATTGGGTCACCCTTCAGATAAATATAAATTAATAAATGACAAAATTTTAACAATTATATCTTACCTAAGCATGTCGGGTAAAGGGCTGGTCACGCTTCTCCCAATTTGCACTATTGTGCTAAAGGTTCTCGTTCCCAAACCAGGACCGTAACTCGCGGACTATCAACTTCTTACTTTATTTACTTTATTAATTTAAACGTGAATTTCTTTACTCTCGCCGAATTTTCTTCTGGCGGTCACCTTTTCGGTAGGAGACCCTTTCGTAGCCAAAGACCGACTAACCGACTAACTGACTAACAGATAGCTGAATGTGCAGAATCATTATTTTGGTTAAATCGCCCTACATTTTTTGTCTAGCTTAGGCTAGTGCTTGAGCCACCCAACCTTGACTTTCGTGATTCTGCACATCAGCGAAATTTAGCGGCGCGACCTGGTTTGGTTAAATGTTTGGGTTTTCGATTGATTATATAAATAAACTTGTATTAAAATAGTTTTGATAAATAAACTGTTCTAAGAAGATTTTGACTTTTCGTAAATATTTTAACTATATTTGGGATACGTGACAATATCAAGCCATAACCTGGTGCTTTTTTGGGTTTAAGCTCGTTTGAGATGAATAGTCAGTACCTTTCTGTACAATTAAAAAAATCATAATTCCGTATTTTCACTTCAAAACTACTTAGTGAAATTATTCCCAAAAAAATTCTTTTAGACAAAATTTACATATGAACGGTATTTTAGCACCAGGCATCAAAATTTAATTCAAAAACTTCGCCGTATTATTTAACTTCTGTAAGCCGGAGTTATACAAAGTTTCTAACGACTTATGGAAACCATTATATGGAATAGGATATGCGATAGTGAGTTCAATAAACAAAATTTACTCCAATCGATCTACTTTTTTTTAATGTTATATATAAATTAGACCTTCAATATCCATAACGTATTATCGTTCTACATGAGGCTAATATTTTCAATAGTAATACCACAAGTGATTAAATTTTCGCGATAAGTCTGTCGATTCATTTCAAAACGAAACTGAGTTATGAAATAAGAGACAGACTTATGAGATGAATTCAATCACGAGTGGAATTTTATTAGACTATTTCACAAACAAAGTAAAAGGTCTCATTTTGACGTCTGTAGCTGTAATTATACAAAGTAAAAGGTCTCATTTTGACGTCTGTAGCTGTAATTATTTTTTTCTAAATGTCAAATTTTGTTTTGCAATTCGTATCCATGGTTACGCCGTGAAAATACCACGCTGATAGACCAATCATGATTGAAAGACATCTGATATTATCAGTAGTAATATCACAAGAGCTTCGAAAATAATCGATTATACTTCCGAGTCACGAGACGTACTTGGCGAAACACCACGAGAGCGGAGCTCGGGTGTTTTAAAAGAAATACGTCGAGCGAGGAGGAAGTATAATCGATTATTTTCGTATGCTCGCGTGATATTCGATACGATTATATAACGAATTATATAATTATTTTTGGTGACGTTTGCTCATTATAAACGTCAAACGTATTGTTACTATGACAAACTTTTCAAGATGGAAGGATGCGAAAATCAAAAACGGTTATACAACGTCGTCAAGGGTATATTCGCTTATCAATACATGGTAACTAAGTAAAAATTGCAACTGCTATTGGCTAAATTTATGATGAGTTGTATAATCGCGATAATACCAGCTGTCTTTGGTTTGTGATTGGTCAGATTTTGTGAAAATTCGAAGATGAGTGAAATAGTCGACAGTAATATCCCAAGACCTTGACAAATAGCCGACTATTTTTATTGTATCTAAATTTCGAGTTTATTTTAGGATCAATTCGTCGAGACTTAATTTTGGCATTAATAATCTGAATTCTTTGAATTCTTTGATTATTAATGCCAAAATTGTCGAGACAAATTGTAAAATATACGAGAAATTTAGTAGCAATAAAAATAGTAGCTAATTTGTCAAGGTCGCCTTATATTTAATAAGATTATTTCCCGAGTCACAAAAAATTCTGTACGTACGTATAAATTATACTAGTTTTGCTCTTTACTGTCTTGGCAGGTACGTTTAATTTTATTATATTATCAATTTCTTGAAGATTTTTACTCCCGAATCTACTCATTGTTAATACTTTTTAACAAAATGTGTCAAATTTAATTCTGTATTAAACTTTAATGGCAAACTGTCAAAATTCAGATGACGCGCGCCTACTATGTTTGTCGTAAAATGGACGGTATTACATAGAAAGGAATGAATGAATATATTTATAGTTTCAGAAAAAGTGCGAAATCAGTTGGATTTGTGTATTTGCTACTAAATATCGATAATTTATTAACTATAAGCAATTTTATAATACCATTAGTATAGGTTTTATTTGAAAAATTTGAAATTTACGGGCGGCTTCGTTATTGTTGGATACCGTCCTTCAGGTGAATATTGAGGACGATGATCAAATAGCCAAATATTTACCACCAAGGTGAATAGTCGCTTTATTTTGTTTTGATTGGCTGCGTCAAATCAGTTTCCAGTTTGGTTAAAAATTGATATTTGACAGGCAAGGGAAATAATCAAAATAATGGAAAGTATAGTATGTTTACCATAGCAAGCCAGTAACGTCACACGTCAAAAATCTGCAGCGTTGCCAGGTAGAATTTTTTTCGTTCACTTAAAGATGAAATTATGCCAGTCTACTTTTTTCCAGCTTGAATCTAATGTGCTATCAACTTGATTGAAGATTCGAATGGATGTAAAAAAGAACTTCTAGTCTATAGAACAACGAAATCTTGACTATAAAGCATTTTCAATAGTAAGAAAAGTGTTTTAAGATTCAAATAAAAATTAATAGTTTTGTAATTTTTATTGTAATATGCCGCTGTGTTACTATGTTACAGTACATTGATACGTTGGAGGAAAACTTCTAACTATTCTAAGTGAGTAGCCATATTGATTGCCAATTTTGCAATTGGACTAGCTTAGTGCAAAATTTGTGATTGAGATGTTTTGAGTGATAATTATAGAGAGAACCTGGGAATTAAAACTTATATACCTCCTAATGTTCAAGCTATTTAATTTAAGGGTGTATATGAATCAAGAATGTTCGCTATGTCATAGCAACAACGTCTTGAAGTGTTGCCAACCTTTAACAGTTAACTACCCCCTGCACGTTAAGTTTAAGTCGTATTTGTTCTTAGTGTTTTCGTGTTTATTCCATTGACAATAGAAATGACGTCACTGCCTACAATTTTATAGAGCATCACTACTACTAAATCTACTTAATTGTTTTCGGTAAACGAAGTGAATTAAGCGTGCGTTTATACAAATGCTTTAACGTGCTCAAAAACAGGCGTCCTTAATCTAATTTACGTTTAAGTTTACAAACAGTCAAAGTAAATACAAATATTGTTGGGCAATTTTGTAGTGGACACATGCCAAGGCATGATTAAAGCTTTAATGTGAATATTGCTATTGTTTAGATCGTCTTTCATGACATAGTGAATATACAATTAGTAAAAGCAATAAGTAAAAGGTATAATTTTCTAAATTGTAAATTTCCGGATGGCGATAAAGTCACATTTTCATGTAATAACGATCACCGATCTAATATCAAACTCCTTTGACCCTGTCATATATTATTATTAAAATTTAATATGAAAGAAAAATCTATATTTCTGTAGTTTTACAATCAGTAAAAAAATATCTGTAAATATGCATCAGTTTTGATTATCGTAATTAAATTAATAAAAAAATTTCTGGGACATTACCACTTGCTGTGTCAATTTAATCTTCTAATACTAAATTTCTAAATATTATAGTTACGTCTATGACTAGAAGCGCTCCTATCGAGTAAACAATTAACCAATTTCTATAAGACACATGACAGTATTAACCTTGATATCGTCGTTAAATATAAATTCGTAGTAAAAGGCATTTTTCGGAAATATAGGCTAAATATAAGGCTAGTCCCGGTTTCCACAAATCAGTTTATTTTACATTTTTGGAATCTATGTTTCAAGGATTATAAAAGACAAACGTAAAAATTTTCCAACTTTGAAAGCCTTTTTGAGGCACTTCCGTTAGAGCTAGACCAAAAAACTGGACATCTTTTAAATTTACGGACCAAAATCATTTAAAATAATTTAAATTCTGGCGATTTTGGAGCAGTTATATTGATTTTTGAGTGATTTTCTAAAAAATCCATGTCGTATCTCCTTTATTATTAACGATATCGAATGGTGGTACTAAAGGGCATTT
The DNA here is from genome assembly GCA_949320105.2 of Crepidodera aurea. Lineage (NCBI taxonomy): Eukaryota > Metazoa > Arthropoda > Insecta > Coleoptera > Chrysomelidae > Crepidodera > Crepidodera aurea. The sequence continues at coordinate 16,502,507 of OX439474.1, read as the reverse complement.
TGTAGATTTGGACGAGCAGATTCCGAATCTTTTTTAATTTTTGAGCTATATCTTCGGATAGTGGAGAAATAGGCGTTCAAAAAATGACCTAAATCGTCATCGGCGCCCACCTGTAAAATTGAAAAATTTGAAAAAATTTCGAAATTGGCTTTGTTTGCGTTAATACGCAATTCGGTTAAAGAAACGCGCCAAGTAATCCAGTAGTTATCCAGATCTCTACATAGACAGACGCCACTTAAATTTACTTGCTCATAGCTCGTGCAATTATTGCCGATAGAGTGAATTGAAGTACTAAAGTAATAAAAAATTTAAAATAAGTGATTAATAAGTTGTAAAAATGATGAGTTTATATCTTTCCACAGTTAATAACCTTTGGATTCAATTAAACGTCATATAAAGCTTTTCAGTTCCATTCGATAGCTAAAAATGAATTTTGAATGAATAGAGACCTAACGACGCATCCGGGATTACATGTGGATGTGCAACTTCTTCCGATAATCATAAAATATTCAACGTGAGTTGCACCCCACATTCACGTAATTTTCAGCGTGGATGTTTCAAACTAAATTACGGACATTATAAAGTTTTAAAGGGAGAAAATCGAGTTTTCCGTAAGCTGAAATTAAAGACTTAAAACCCATCGCTGTAATCATCTTCGACTGCTTAAATGAAATCATTAAAAGTTTAATCCACGAGATAAGCTTTTATTTTCTATTAAAAGTTGTACGCAGGTTGACATCTGAATATCTTTTGTTGCTTTATTGATGATAGATGCTGGATTTCAGGTTACCCATTTTCGCTGATTCTTCTTCTTACATAAGAAATACGTTTTTTCTATCAACTAGTTTTTTTTAGGTTAATACAATTTACTTTTTAATACTTATAAAACATCTCTGTGTTTCAATGCCGGTATTTACGCACCCGGCAGAGCGGAGCGCGTATGTACCTTCAAGATTTCAAAACTGAACTGTAAAACAATTATGCAGTCCACTTCTATGTGCTTAAGGGACAAAAAATACCAATTTCGGTGGAAGATGATTTTATGGGTCAGGGATAAAAAATCTATTTATAGAATTTAGGTAAATTTAACACACCCCTTGTTTGAACATATTGCGTTATAGCTATTTAGACGGTTTTTTTTGCCTGCTTTTATATACAAGTAAGATTATTTTAGATATTTACGATTTAAAACCAAACATGGAGATAAAATAATAATATTTGTAGTTAAAATATTTGAAACCCTTATTCAGTATTCGCAAGTGCTATGAAATTGTTTAATTGCCATTGTAATTAAACAAATATTCATTGCATTGATAAAAAATAAACGTCAACAACCCCACTGAGAAGCAAACAGCTGCGATATTTAAGACGCAGTCTTTAAAGTCATTAAGTGACAAATAATTTCCAATATACAAGTAGAAATGAGAAAGAAACATAGAAACTTATTATAAAACTGTACTTCTGGTTCCTCGGTCCACCTGCAGGCTTTGTAGCACGTAGACACACATTCCTGAACGTAAGCATCTGACTACATCTCCGTTAATGTAACGTAAAAATATTTCTTTTCACAAATGTTATAAATGTGGAATATATACCTTAGGACCTTGAACTACCAAGATGCAGAAGCCGCTCACCGACGTTTGCAAGCAGAATTAGGCATGAACCATCCTGCAATTTGGAAGTTAATAGACGGTTTACGAAAGGTACAAACCAATATAGATTATTCTATTATGAGCATCTAGTTGCTGGATACGTATTGTAGCTATTTCGATAAAACAAATGGCCCCTTTCGGAGCCACAAAATTAATTTTTTATTAAGACAATTTTTTTTGTAATATAATTTTTTTCCCATTCGAATTTTAAATCTTCTAAATTGCATCCTGACGTTACGATTTTATTGAATTTTGTATAACTACATACAAAAATACGATTTTGATATTAATTTTGTAATTTCACGTCATGTTTCTCACTACTTCTATTTTTATTAAAGATCAACCAGTGCCCGCGCTTGCTTGTTACTTCAGTTCTATTAAAAGTTTTATATGACTAAAAGCGACAATGCTTATATTTAATTAGGTTGGGCCTTAATTATCAAACCGACATAAATCCAAACCAAATTTTCTTATAACTATTATTTATGGGCCCTTCGGAGCAATTTAGAGTTTCTAAATGTTACAATCTGACAATCTGATGAAATATCACATCGAAATGACTCTACTCCAGTAACCCTGGGTAATATTAAAATAAACTGCCACCGGGATAGGCTTGGAACGAGGGTTTTGAGTGCAATAACCAGTAATAAACGATCGAAATTTGTAAAAGCGCATCGGTAAAATTGTTAGTGCAGTAAAAGTCTTAAAGTACTTTATAAATTTTTTAAATTTCAAACTAAAATAAACTAATATAGTTACAGTTTATCTAGTTTCAATTGCAACTTGTCGGCACATCTGGGAATTTTGTTTTTAGATATATTTCCGCTATTGAAAATGAGTAAACTATAACTGGCTAACATTTCGACTAGTTCGATTTATCTTCTTCAAAAAAACCGGCTATCATCTATTAGTAAAACTGATAAATACAGCCCAGAAAATAGTTTAAACACTTCATACAGAGATTCTCAATTTGAATTGGGGTAGCAAATGAGAAAAACAAAGTAAGGAAGCAAGGAATCTCAAGACCAAAGATTTTTTTACAGGATCGTCAAAAAATACGCAGATCTTAGACTACCAAATGTATCAAGTTCCTTCTTTCTGAATTTTCAAAATGGAAAATGCACGAAACAAATCATGGATATAAATCAATTCGAAAATATGGGTAATGAAACGATACATTTTTAATACTACTCAGGCAATCCTTTGCCACTTATGTATTTAAATTGGCCATTACATCAATAGTATAGCCTACTTTGGAGGTCCTTTAAGGTTAAATAATATACTATTTTTTGCAAAATAAACACATTGTTTGAATAAAAGAGGAGTGCAGTAAAAGTGGGGATATAAAATTTTGCAAAAGAAAAATAAAAATAAACGGAGGACTATATGTTGTTAATGGGATTAAACTTTTTTTAATCTCTTGACATTAAAACACTTCACTACCTACAATCAAAGATTAAAAAAAATAAAAAGTTCAAGAACTTTCTTTAAAAGTCATTGTCTTCCCTATAACTACTGGTATCATTATCATTGTCTTTTCTGATGTTTATTATTATAGGATCTATTAAGTCTTCCATAGCTATATCCACTTTTCAAAAACAAATTTCGCACATCAGGTAATTTAAATGTTGTATTGTTTTGAGAAACTTAATCTTTTAATTGTGACCAGATCAGTTCAAAGGGATTTAACTCTGCATGGTAAGAAGGCAATCTGAGAATTTCAATTCCTTTTTCTCGGACCATCTCATCTATAATATATTTTTTGAATTTGTTTTTATGTTGCTTTGCTCTTACGAGTAATTCTGCCTTCAAGGATTTAGGAGGACTGATAATATTTTTAGAATGAAGCCATTTTGAAATATATATTAATACAAAATTTCGAATCAATTAAAATACATACGATACGGCTATGAATAAATAAATCTGTCAAAATACAGTAATTTATTATTTATTACAGTAAAAACCATGGAAACATGGTTAAATCAAACGAAATATTTAATTAGACCGATCAAATGTATTTAAATGCTCATTTTAACAACGAATTTCTACCTCTTAAACCTGTACTACTGCTACAAATTAAATTACTGCACTCCTTTCTTCTCTAAACTATAGTTACCAACAAATCCTTTTAGTCATGGATAGGTTTTCTGCAAAATCTATTTTCCCCTTCAATCCAAAAAAGTAATACATTTTTAATATATCATCTTCTCTACTTACTAAATTCATTATACTTGCAGAAAACTCTTTTAAAACCGAATTATTCTCAATAGCTAGTAAGACGATAATAAATTTTTCAATAAAGCTGTAATGCTATCAAAAACCGTTTCGTTTTTATTTCTATCAAAATCCGTATCTGATCCCCTTCACTATTATGAGAAATATAAAACTAGGGCTATAAAAAATATCCCAAATCGATGTTATGACAACATTAAAATTCTTCTTCATGATATACGTTTGGGATCTTTCCTATCATTGACTTTGACTGCGACAGCTCTACTACCCTATTAGATAAGCTTCAATTTTATGGTATTCGGGGTAATACATTACAACTACTTGCCGTGTGTGATCTCTATATCCATTAACAGATATAAACCACAAGGCCCCGTTCTAGGTCCATTCTTGTGCGATAGAAAATGATAATAACATATTATTTGCCGATGTCAAAATATGTTGTAAAGATAAATTTTACAATAATTTCAACAGCACTTTTCAAAACCATTTTAAAAGTTACACTTTATATTAGACGTAGTTGGACTCTTCTCGTTTGCTGAGTAAGAAGAACCCCAATAAAACACTTTCATTACATCATCAGATGTCGTTTGTGACCGATTTATGAAAAGGAAGGAATTTAGGTCAGTCGACGACTGGGTCAGGGCGGGAGAAGTTTTGGAGCCGCATTGCATCATAGATCGTGGCCTTAAGTTATTGAGATGGCTGGTTTGCCGTGAACGGGTAGTTAACACCGTCATTAAATTCAGTCCTAACGTCTCATTTCCGATTTAATACTAGTGAGCAAGATAGAAGGGGTTGTTGAAAAAGGATTAAGACTGTTAGCGTGTTTGTGAACCCTTGGCTTCAAAATGGTAAACGTTATGAGGATCGAAGTTTAAAAATTACATTTCGTGTTAATGTTTATTTTATTAGATTCTTAAATGTTTCTTTTGAACTTGGCCGTAACCACCTATTTGGAAGAGTTTGGGTTGATTTGATCGATAAAATTGATAAAAAAGTCATTGTTGAAACTTTACCAAAGGCACCCTTACTAAACACCCAAAATTCTCTCAAAAAACTTGACCCTTTAGCTGTAATAGCAGGAAATGCAATAAAAAATTTTAAATTCTTGGATTTTCTGAAACTAAAACCCATTTTATGGATCCAATTGTATACTGAACATACAATTTGGCTTAGCATTTCTATTTTTTTTGTATTCTTCCATTGTGTTTCTACAAACTTTTTGTCAAACGATGAAGGCAAATTTTAAGTCCTTGGAATTATTTTTTTGAAATTTGAAGGGCAGCGACTTCTTCACATTTCTTGCATCGAGCTCCAGGAAACTTACTATGGGCAATGAAATGTGTCAAAATAATAGTAATATTTTGGAGTTATTTTTAAGTATTGAAATGAATTAATGTAACTTAAATTAGAGTGATTATTTCACTCGTCTTAATTTCCACCAATCACAAACGCGCAATTTTGAATTACAAATGGTTTCTAGATAAAAAACTGTATGACAGCTCCTGTCAGCAGTTTTTTCGAGTTTACCCGCGGCAAAACTTGACAGCTGTTGTCACCAAAAATTAGAATACCTTTGATAACAAGTAATTATGGTCTCATAGGACACCAGAAAACGACGCTAAACAATTTTTCTGATTTTATTGTATAAAATTTGTAATATTGTTTTTAAACAGTGCTAGTCATCTTATATAGTGAAAATGAGTCGCTTTGGAAGTGATTCTATGACTAATATTGATCTGGCGATTGAGAAAAGTGTACCTACCGTTCAATACCGTTAAAACCCGTACGTGAATATGGAATGCAAGGCAAAGAAATACGAGCTTTTGGAAACTACAAGTTTAGAGCAACTAAACCTAATCCTGAAAGATTGGGCGTGGAATATGAAGAAAGAAAACGCAAAAAAAAATACAAGAAATGTTTTTTATGAAGTGGAAAATAATTTTTGATCCATTTAAAGATATTATCTTCAAGTCTAAAACAAGGTGATTATTTATTGTAACTGATTTGAAGATTTCACAACATAAAATTTTTTAATATTTTTTGACATTAAATTTGAAAATTAAATAAAAATGGATGTGCAAATTATGAATATTTTACAAAGTATCAATAATAAATTAGAAATACAAAATAAAGAAATCAACAATAAACTGGAAACACAAAACAAAGACATGAAAACACACTTTGAAAAACAAACTAAATTAATACAACAACTCCTCAATAACACTATGAAATTACAACAGGTAAAAAGAACAGAAATTGATGTTAGGTTGGAGAAAACTGATACAGTAGTAACTAATATGAACGTAAATTTTGGTCAGGAAATAGAGATTAGGGAAAATGAATTAATACGGTTAAAAAAGAAAATTTCAATCTAGTGATGAAAATAATGAAATCAAATGCGAACTTGAATAAAAGAATGGAAGACGACGTAGAAACACAGATTAGAGATTAGTTTAGGAATTTCTGAAATGGAATTAAAGAAAGTAGAAAAGAAGTTAAAACAAAACATTAGGAATATAGAGACTAACGGGAATATTATGAAGTATTATTTACCGGGCAATTTCATTAAGGAAACAGAAAAAAAGATTCGAAGTATTAAATAGAGAAATTACGGACTGGAAGAAAAGAAAAAGAAACGGGAAAACGTTTCAACAGGGAGATGTAGTTCTAATCAAGATTTTTCTAATTTCAATTTTTTATTAGTTCGTTTGTAAAATTAGATCATATTGTTTTACTCTATTTAATTAATTATACAGTTAATATTTTGTTGTGAGCGTGAAACATTGAAATAATATCAATAAGATTGATTTTATAAAATTTTATAAAATAAATCGGGGGAATTGCAATCAAATAATCACCTGGTATATTGAAAGGAAGGTAACCATGGAACAAAAAACATAGTGACAGGGGATTTTGGGGAGATTGATTGAAAGTAAAGAGGAATGTCATAGGTTTAATTTTTGGAATATAAAAAGTTTGAGGATGGAAAGGAATAAATTGTAGAAAGTTGTATTGATGAAGAAAATATTATAGTATAGTGTATTGAAAATTAATCTTATGGTACATGGAAGGTTTGTTCAGTGAAGAGTTTGTTAATGCGTGAAGACAAGAAGTAAAATTTAATAAGAAGAGGAAGGACTTTAAATCATAGTTCAAAGGTAGTTTTAGTGTTAGTTATAGAGTATTTTTGTCGGATTCTTTTATTGTTTAATAGTTTTATTATTAGATTTAATGAGCGAATGAGTGTGAGTGTTGATTAGTCATTATAATTTACAATTTCGACAATTCATTTTTGGTAGTTAATAAAATTATAGAAAAACTTTGACATTTCGTTTCAATATAGTAGTATGTTTTGTAAGCAATGTGTATGCAGAATAATCTGTTACTCATGAAATATTCTTGTCAAATACCATTCGGGCATCTAATTTTTCCTGTGAAAAAAATCGAAAAAACAATGCAAAGTAATATTTGTTTAGCAAAATGCATTCGTACAGGTGAAAAAATGTTGTTAAAATGTTGTTAAAATATTACTTAGCAACGTGTTTTTTCGATTTTTTCGGAAAAGTTAGATTACGGATTACTTAACCTAAAAAAATTGGCTAATACAATACACTTTTTAGACTAGGCAATTGGAAACAAGAATGTGATAGGTTTCATGTTCCAATTTGATATGGTACGATACTTAATTATTAATATTTTCAATCCACTCTCCAATCTAAACTGTTTTTATTTTAGGTACATATCCGAAACCCTAAATCTACAGAAAAATTTAAACAAAAATATATTGCTAAGGAAAATCGGACATGAGGTAAACAGTTGGTTTAAATGTTTTTCAATTGAAAACTAAAATTTGTTTTCACGCTTCATTAAAAAATAAAAACCCACAAATATAATAAACTGCGCACGTCAACAGCAGACGGCGCGACAGCTCCATAGTCACGACCGCTTTGGGAAATTATTGTAGAGGACGGCGATACTTTAATAAAAGACCGAATAATAAATAACTTCCGTTCATGCGTTAACGTCACTTTCATTCCGAAATTTATCCAGAGTTCTGTGTAATTTTTGAGGGTGCGTTCGGAAACAGCTTGCCTGATGCGTGATTCTTTATGAGGGACAAAAAGCTTTGAAAAATGAGGTTATAGGTTAATTTATTTGTAACCAGGGCATCAGAATTAACGTTTAAAGTTGATTAGATGTGTGTAGTATCGGCAGTTTTATGGGCAATTTGCGGATAAAAATCGACTCTTTAATTTTGTTGGGGTTACGAGCTCGTCAGTTCAAATTACTGCTACAGAAATATATGTGCCTGGAACGGTTACAATTTTCATCTAGTTTACATTATATTAAAATAACACATTAGCAATTCAAATATAAATCTTGATAAAACTTCATTGTTCGTAAGAAATAATATTTTCAGAGAGATGATACATTTAAAATGCATTTTCTCTGCTATCATTGTTTTCTGATCTCTAGCATGGAATAATATTTCAATGTTATTTGCATTCGCTTCTGTTTTACTTAGCTTGTTTTCATTAGGTATTATATAAATTAGAGCAAACGCTACAAAAACAGTAATCTCGAAATATCGACATCTTCAGGGCACTGTAAGATAAAAGGGGTGTTACAATTTATAAATAAAAAGAAGGAAAAATACATAATATAAAACAATTTCATCTTATTATTAATTTTTCAGAAACAAATACTGAACATGGTCGAGTTAACTGACACTGAGTAGGGTTATATGTATAGATAGAAAAATAGTATTTCCACAATCATAAGAAGAGTTTTCCGTGTGATGAACCATAACAGGTTTTTGTTTCGGCAGTTGTACATGTACGGTGTTTTTTCCATTGTTTTATCAACACGAAATTCAAATTTTTCCGTTTTTAAAATTACAAAAGTAGCGTCACTATAACTTGTAAACAAAACGTCAAATTGTCATGAAATTTTGACAAGTATCATTTGACTCTGAATAAAAGAGGAGTGCTGTAAAAGTGGGGATATAAGGTCACATTCCATAGGCGTACTTTGCAAAATACAAATAAAAATAAACCAATAAATAACACGGATTAAAGTTTTTTTAATCTCTTGGCATTACAACACTTCAGTAGCTAAAATCAAAGATTAAAAAGAATAAAAAGTTCAAGAACTATCTTTAAAAGTCACTGTCTTCACTATAACTACTGATATCATTATAATTGTATTTTCTGAGGTTTTAATTGTGGCCAGATCAGTTCAATAGGATTTAACTTTGCATTGTAAGGAGGCAATCTGAGAATTTCAATTCCTTTTTCTCGGGCCATCTCATCTGTAATATATTTTTTGAATTTGTTTTTATGTTGCTTTACTATTACGAGTAATTCTGCCTTCAAGGATTTAGGAGGACTGATAATACAAAATTCAATTAAAATATATACGATACGGCTATGAATAAATAAAGTTTGACTTAGGTATCTGTCAAAAGAATAAGTTTATTACAGTAAAAACCATGGAAACATGATTAAATCAAAAGAAATCTTTTATTAGACCGATCAAATGTTTTTTTTTTGGCTTTAGGTTCGAGTCCATGCAGCCAGAAACAAATTAAGGATCAAATGTATTAAAATTTTCATTTTAACTACAAATAAGCGTTGAAGGATGAGGTAAAAATAAAATTTCGACCTCTTAAACCTGTACTACTTCTACCAAATTAAATTACTGCACTCCTTTCTTCTCTAAACTATAGTACTTCCTAAAAATAATACGAATGTGTGAAAAGTGGCACGCTCTATATGTCATTCTACGAAGTTATTGAGTATATCGTGCTTTTTCCAACATTTTGTTACTTCTTTCACCATTTTATTATATTCTCCAAAAGAAGATTTCTCATTTGCTGTCACCAGATGTTTACAACTATTAACTGACTTTCTTTTAAAATATTTATTGCCACATTTAATTTAATTGTGGTAATTTCAAGTCGAGATATTTCAGCTAGTTGCATATGTAAATGTTTCTCGCACAATACCTCTACATGATTCCAAATTGTTATTGTTATGATAATGATAATTGATTGGTGTAATGGAACGTTAGGCAATGTTCTATTCATGTCGGTATTTGTGATAATGTACAATGATAGATGGCTATTAGCTTTGTATTATAGCGTTTGAGAAATAAATTCACAGCTCAGTCGATGCAACTAAGTCCTTGAATTCCTACAACAAATTTTCAGTAAAATGGATTTATTCGCTATTTGATATAATAAATTTATAACATTATTTATTATTCTTATCTCAGGGATGGGGGTCTATTCTGTTTCTTCGAGAATGATTTGTTTCTATTTACTTATTAAATACAGCTCTGTATCATTTCCTTTTCCAAATTATATTATGTATCCCATACACCATTATCATGCTTTCCCTCTCATTCTTTTAGAAAAAGATTTACTCATCATCTTCATCATTTGTAACAATGTGGTTGAAACAGCTTTTTCTTAATAACCCGTTTTCTCGAAGACTTGATTTTATTTTTCCAATAAATTATCCAAATATCGTTCTCCTAGAACGTTCTGGTTTCGTAGTTATACTTGTTCCTTCCTTCATTCTAAATCTGATTCTTCAATAAAATGTGTTTTACTACTTTGTATGTCACTTTAAACAAATGTATTCTATTTACAAGACTTATTCTAAACAAATAATTTTATTCTTCTTCTTTATTCTTTACTAAGTGTTGTTTAATTTTGTTACATGTTATGTCACGTTCTGGATAAAAGAAATTAAATTTAAAATATAAATTAAATTTAAATAATAAAAATTAGGATCAATACGATCTTCCTTGTTATTACAAACATAGAATTGTCGTTTAATCTACTGTGTTGACATGTTCTTGGTGTTTTTCCTGCTGTTTTTCCTACGTGGAAAAGTTATGGGCCTGATGATGACGATGTATTAATCGCCGAAACCGGTCGCTCAATAAAAATAACTTGTGAGATATAAAGGACCTTGTTTTCTTCCTAACCTCAGTACCTACTACTCACATATGGCTAACCCTACTTTAAATTAAATAGAAATTAAATTTTTATTTTTAGTATTTAAATACAATATATTGCGTCTTGTTGGATAAATTAATAACAGATATTCAATCTTTTTTCGTCTTTCAACCACTAAGAGTGTTTTCCTATCTGGAAATCGTCTTGCAGGAAATGTTTAGCCTCTAACAACAGGATGGCATTTGCAGAATATTTTTCTAAAATCAATAACATACCAATATAGTCACTATTCGTAAACGCTTTCTTTATTACTTAATAATTTATAAAAAATGAACAATTCCAACCAATAAAACAATACATAAATTTCAAGATTGCAGTAAACTAAGTAATATCAAACTAGTAAAACTTGTATGGTATATATTTGGTATTAAAAGAAGAAGGAATAATCGCTAATATGAAAATTCCCAAACTAGAGACTGAAAGAAATCAATTCAAACATCAGATGTTTTAGAAAAATGGTGAATTCTTCTTTTATATACTGTACAAATTTTATTCGATCTCCTAAGCGCACATTTACCTACTGAAAAAGATTCGTCAAAAGTAGAAATATAACATTTTTAAAGATACGATTTTTAAATTAATCGAGAAACCATTTTTTTTTTAAAAATGGCGAATGCTCTTTAAACCTCCACCATAATTGAAAAATAGAAAGTTAAATACCTTTAAAACATCTAACGACTATACAATACTGCTATAATACAGCCAAAATAATTTAAAGATAGTAAATAGAACCATTGTCCATATTTTTTATAATAATGGTGAATGCTCATTTGACCTACACCATAATTTAAACATCGATTATGATAAATTTAAAAGCAATCTTTTCAAAATTAAAAGAAACTATTGTATTGACAGGAATTAATGTGTTCTCTAAAATTGTTAATTTTAGCAAAGTAAAAAGTTATTTAAAGCTAATGAAGTTCATAAAAGTTTATATTGGCACTATTTTATCCTAACGTCACTCTCTAAATTGTTGAAAAAAAAATGGTACGACACACAAGGGAGCGGAGGTTTGTAATAAAAAGTACGGCTTTTAGGTAATGGTGGTAAGAGAAAAAAAGAAAATAAAAACTCAGTTGAGAATGCTCTTCTAGCATTGCCATCGACCGAACAAATTGTAATGACAGTATTAATAAAATTTTAGATTGACAGTTCTTATTATAATCAACGCAGCCACAGTCTACTCACTTTTACCAAAATCGTCATTCACTGTGTACATTAAAGTCAATCTCATTTTAAACTTCAAAATTTTCATATTTTGGACCCCATTTTGAAAGTGTTCCCGAAGAGGTACGGAGGGGCACATCAAACCCTAAGCTTACTTTTTGATGATCTATCAAAATCTGAAGTCAGATTTTTAAAATTCATAAACACAAAAATGCTATACACATACACAGATCGAACAGATACCGAACAATTTGTTCGGTGAATATAGAGAAATAGCAAAAGCAATGGCAGTATCAAACATAGAAGTAATACTAAACTTTAAAGTTAAAGAAAACAAAAATTGGGCGGGCCGAAAGAATTGTAACAATATGTGGATCCTAGATTAAAATCATTTTCGGTATAGTTTAAAATAATGTTATAAAATCTGTAGAAAAAAAAATTCAAACTGAAAAAAAATATTATCTTTGAGGTATTCCACTTTTTGAATTTATTTTAGAATGAAGCTCTTTTATGTAACACCCTTTCGTAATATGTAAACGTTAGACTTTTTTGATTAAAAGTTATTACTTTGCTAAGTTGCTCAAAGAGGAAATTTTTCTCATCTTCATTAAATTCTTCTGGCTATCAAATCTCAAATGAAAGCAAAAAAGGCTACATTCATTATGAACGGCGCCTCTTCAGAAATGAGAAGATATTGTCAAGCCAACTAGAGGTAAACCAGTGGCGCGGAAATACAGATTTTATAACAATAAATTATATTTTTTATTTTAAAAATTTGGATTGAAAATGTAGTAACCCAACAAGACTTTTCCATGTCGGTGATTATTTAATCCTCGGATTTTATGGTTATATTTTTATGTGCAGTTAATTGATCAGAGTTAAACAAGCATCCTTTCTAAGGGCTGAATCTGTGTAAATAGATCGAAAACTTTTTTATCTTCTTCTGAATACGAAGGAATGAAATTTTTTGAACCAAAAAAATTTCAAAAATGTTACCTTGGGAGTAATAAAACTGCACAAATGATGTGAAATAAAATCAACAAGTTTTTTCAGACTGTCAAGCACTAATGTTTACCTAATTCACAGGTTTTAAATGTCCAAAGTTTAAACAAAAATAGTATCAACTCACTAGAAGTTGATATTTCACACTCTGATTTTCTTTTGATTTTTACTGAAACTCATTACATAAATGAGTCTATAATTATATTAACGTATTCGCTGATATAATTCTACTTATTTTTTGTAGATTTTCAATTATTATTTTTCATAACTGTAATCATAGTTTAAAAAATACAGTGTTATAATAAGGCTTTGAAATTTATCGATTTCCCTACAAAAGTAATATTATTTTAACTTGAAATGCAATTTTAATGGGGGGTTTTGATTTGTTTATAGATATTTTTCTGTTTAATGTTAATATACATTTTCTGCTAAACCTATTCTGACCAGGATAATGTAAGAAATTGATTATAGATGAAATAAATGTGGTAATGTGTACCAAAAAGATAAAAAAGACTGCGATCTTTTAATTGCTCTAGAAAATGGTACCAAATTTCTCTTTAGTAAATCGTTCATTGGAAATTATAAAAAAGTTATCGGCACACTACTTATTTTTATAAAACTTTTTAAACCACATAAATTGAAAATACTAAACATCTTTTAGGCAAATTCCACTATTTTTAATCAATGTAGACATATTTTTTTAGTTCATATAAATAGTCCAGCTTTCCCTAAATTTTTATACAATGCATTTAAGCAAGAAATGTACTAAACAGTACATATTGATATGAAATAATTAAAATGTTAAAATCCTAGTGAGAAAATTTCAAAAAAAGGGAATAATTATGCCAATTTAGATTATTGTGAGAATTTATCATAAAACAATTAATTGACGTTAAGTTATAATGAAATAAATAAAGCACCCGGTATACATAGTTACAAAAGTTGTTGAAAAAAAAAGAGAGTTGTCGAACCTTGAAAAATTTTAGGAAGACGTAATTTGGGTTGCTCCTGAACAGAAATAAATTGTTAAAAATAGTATGTAAATAAATGTAAAATAAGTAATTGAATTAAGTTAGAAATATCACTAAGAGTAAAGTTTGTTTTAATTAACGTGTTTCTGTACAGCCAAGGTCAATGAGTCTCTTTCAAATCAAACAGCTGTTTACTTCTGTGGTCGAGAGTACAGTGCAGTAATAAGGAATTAGAACTCACAAATTTATATTGAACCCTGAGAAATTTTGAAGCATAGGAAATAAAAAAAATAATAGAACTAAAGAGTTTCAAAAAAATAAATTATGGGAAGGAGTAAGTAATGTTTAAAAAATTTATTATAAAAATTATTATATTACAATATAATGTATGTATATCTGCATTTTAAAGTCTCATAAATAATTACCATCGTTGAATATTAAAAGATTTGTTGAATAATACATTAAACTAGATTCTAATAAATAATCAAACTTCGTAAAATCCGACAACTTTATCATTATAATTCTGAAAGCGCCGCTTCTGAAACTGACGTCTGAAATTTTAACTCTTCAATATCGTCGAATCGTTTAATGAACCAAAAATAAATAGATTTTTCAACGGAATCGAATCAATCTTTAAAAGCTCTTAGCCATCGTCAATTTTGCGAAATACATTTTAATATTAAACTGATCAAATATTGACGACAGAGCTTTAAAGAATATTTTTCTGATTTGCAAACTAATTTAGATCGCCAGAAAATACAAATTTATATTTCAAAGGCTTCGTCTGAAATGTGACTTTTGGATTGGCATATTTAAATTTATTTATAAAGGTATAATTTTATCGTGAGAAAATTAGTTCCAATAATCGTTTTCTCAATGTACCACTTAAACGAAAGTATTCATTAATTGTATAATTAGGCAGTAGAAACTGGCGGTCGTTAAGTGCATACCTATCGATTTTCCCTAAGCATCACTTAAAAAGACGACCTATAATTCCATCTTCATCGATAGCTGGCAATGAGCCTGACCTACATTCTAATGCCAAACAAGTAATTAAACTTTGTAATTTGGGGTTCCCGGTTCCACCACTTTAACTTGGCGTTGACGTCGCACAGTGCACAGTGAGTCGAAAACGAATACCGGTGGACTAAGGAATTTTTTTGATTTACATAAACATATTCAAATTCTTCAAACAATATGACGATTGGTGTTAAATATATAAAAAATGGGCGGATGCTAAATCGGACATACATGCATTTGTTTTTCGATATACCGGGTGTCCTAAATCCCTTACAAACTTTGATATCTCCGTTAAACTCTGCATATTACAATCACTATTAAATATATTGGGTGTTTCATTATGTAGTAGTAGCGCAAAGTTATATTTTTCAAAAGTGTAATACGATTGTGATAGACGAAAACGAATTTGAAGTTTGTTGGAAGTAACTGAAAAATTTCTAAAATGCTCTAAATTGCTTTAAAGTAGTGTAGAATTATCTAAAATTTTCTAAAGTGGTCTAAAATTTTATAAAATTGTCTAAATTTTTCTAGAGTTGTCTATAATTTTCTAAAATTGTCTCAAACTATCCAAAGTAGTCTAAAATTTTTAAAAATTTTCTAAAATTATATGAAATTGTCTAAAATTCTTAAAAACTTTCTAAAGTTGTATACATTTTTCTAGAGTTGTCGAAAATTTTCTAAAATTCTCTAGAACTTTCTAAAATTTTCCAAAGTTGTCTAAAATTTTCAAAATTATTCTAATATTTGATAAAATTGTCTAAATTTCTTAAAAAAACTTCTAAAATTATATAAAATTTTCTACAGTTGTCTATAATTTTCTAAAATTGTCTCAAAATATCCAAAGTATTCTAAAATTTTACTAAAATTTTCTAAAATTATATGAAATTGTCTAAAATTCTTAAAAACTTTCTAAAAGTGTATACATGTTTCTAGAGTTGTAGAAAATTTTCTGAAATTGTTTAAATTTCTTACAACAAAAAATTCTAAAATTATATAAAATTTTCTACAGTTGTCTATAATTTTCAAAAATTGTCTGAAAATATCCAAAGTAGTCTAAAATTTTCTAAAATTATATGAAATTGTCTAAAATTCTTAAAAACTTTCTAAAATTGTATACATTTTTCTAGAGTTGTCGAAAATTTTCTAAAATCTAGAATTTTCTAAAATTTTCCAAAGTTGTCTAAAATTTTCAAAAGGTTTTATAAAATTGTCTAAATTTCTTAAAAAAAAATTCTAAAATTATATAAAATTTTCTACAGTTGTCTATAATTTTCTAAAATGGTCTCAAAATATCCAAAGTAGTCTAAAATTTTCAAACATTTTCTAAAATTATATGAAATTGTCTAAAATTCTTAAAAACTTTCTAAAATAGTATAAAATTTTCTAGAGTTGCCAAATTTATTTTAGATTGTCTAAAATTTTCTAAACTTGTCTAAAATAGTTACCTAAAACTGTCTATTCCCGAATACAATACGTCCATTCCACATCAGACGACGTCTCACATTTTACGTCTAGACGTTTCTACATCAGCTGGATACTCTTCTGGGTGTTAGGAATAATTTTTTTCTGAGATTTCCAATTTAGATTTTTGGCCAGCTGGTTAAGAACGATTCAGCAGTCGCAGCAGTAATAAATAAAATCGACCGTTTTAGTCGGTAGCATTTTGAATTCATTGATTGGTTGAGAAGGGTCTGAAATAGGAAGGAAATTTCAGGTTTCTTTGATGTTTGAGCTACGAGTCGTATTGTATTGGTTTTCGGAATGAATTGGGTTTTACTTGTTGAATTGACTTTTGTTCGTTCGAAGCTTACGAAGTTTTTGAAGGACAAAATAAATTTAAAAAAAGAAACGAGAATTAGGATTTGGAAGGCTGTATAATAAAATTTTGCTGGGGGATTTTGGATTTTAAAAAGAGCGCAAACAAAAAGGAATACACTTTGTAAGAATGTATAGTAGAATGCTAATTTCAATTTTTTTCTTATTTGGAAAAGCAGAGTTGGAATAGCTTTAAGTGTTCTTTTTTATTTATTTAAGAACTTTGGCAAACTAAAAACCTTCACCAATAAAATCAGCGAGAGTGTCGAAATAGCCAACAAATTTAATGAATACTTTATATCTGTAGGTGAAAAACTAGCTGAAAATATAAAAAAACATCCAGATTATACCGAAAGGAAAAGTCTATGCCACCACTCAATTTTACTGCATCCTGCAACCGAAAATGAAATGAAAGAAATAATATCGCAACTCAAAAATAAAAAAGTCCCTGGCATTGATGACATTAAAGAAGAAACCCTCAAACTTATCTCAACCTATATAACAAAACCACTTACTTTCATAGTCAATAAATCGTTTGAACAGGGGTATTTTCCCTCAGCTTTAAACATTCGCAGTGACGCCGATCCATAAAAATGGAAGTAAGACTGACGTATCAAATTATAGGCCAATTAACTTAATAACGTGTCTAGCAAAAATTTTGGAGAAAGCTATTCAGAGGGGATTTAATAAATTCCTGGAAAAGCACAATCTTATGTCAAAATCGCTGTATGGCTTCCGAGAAAATAAGTCCACCCAATATCCCATAAAAATACTGACACAAAACATATACCAGTGTTTAGATAAGTCTAGTCCATCAATTGGTGTCTTCATAGATTTGAGAAAAGCTTTTGACACCGTGGATATATTACTCAAAATCCTATATGATATTGGCATAAGAGGCATTTGATGTGCCCCTCTGTACCACTTCGGGACCTCCTTCAAAATGGGGTCCAAAATATGAAAATTTTGAAGTTTAAAATGACATTGAATTTAAAATAGACGCATTGTGAATGACTATTTTGGTAAAAGTGAGTAACCTGTGGCTGTTGGCTGTGTTGATTAGAATGAGAACTGAGAACTGTCAATCTAAAATTTTATTAATTGAACGCTTGAAGGATTCTCTATGACAAAATTTTGAGGATTTATCAAGGCCCGAGGGGTATTCGATAAGATAATTTTTTACTTTGTAGATTTCAAAAAATTGGTTTGTCAATCTGACGTTTAATATTTACTCATTTTTATTTAACAAAACTAAAAACTACAGGTATTAAAAGTATCCTGCTGTAATCTTTTACGTTTTGCATTTCTTGCATCTCGCGCATTTTTGAATATCACACTGGTAAACGGGTCGAATACAATTTTGAAGTCATTGAAGTATTTTTCCTGGAGTAGCTTACTCGTAGTATTCCAAATTGTTTTTACAGTCGCTTCTTTATATTCAGTTCCGTCAGCTTTTCTCATATTTACCGCATAATCTCTCAATATATTAGCCAAATTAGGCAAACTCGTTTCAGCATTCAGTTCGTATTCTCTGGTCGCACAAAACTCTTTTGATTTGGTTGTATTTTTTGGTATATTACTTGATATAATATCATTAATTGCATTGTCAGATGCATTACTAAATCTTAGCGACATTTTTAAACTAGTTGTCAGTTTGACGTTTAATTAATTTTTAATCAAAAACTTGACTTGTTGAAAACACCAAACTGAAAACACCACATGTAGGATGTTATCGCTGTAATCCATAGCTGATTGGATGAAATGACTCTAAATTAAGTAATTTGATTGGTTACTATAGTTAGTAAGAAATTATCGCGATTATACCAGCTGTCTTTGGTTTGTGATTGGTCAGATTTTGTGAAAATTCGAAAATGAGTGAAATAGTCAGCAAAATCAACATTTCTATCAGATTTCGTACAAAGTTCACCATAAAACATTTTATTTGTTGATACAGAAAAGAATTCTTTATGCTTTCGCGCTTTTAAATTTTTAATATGGAAGTTTATGGAAACATGCGTTTATGTTTTTTACATATTTCTAAATAAAAATTATTTATGTATCTCTGAAAATAAAAAATTGAAAACTCATTACAAATGCTCTGTTACATATTGTTAAATTCACTAAAATAGTCTATGAGATAATAAAAACATAAATAAATACAGCAAAATTGAAAAAGTAAATAAAAACCGAAATGCAGTAAACAAAACAAAATTATGTGTAATTTTCCGAGTAAACATTTCATTGAAGAGCGTAAACCCTAATTTAGTAATTTCCGTTTTGTAAATAAAATTACACACGTTTCATTAAAGAAATAGTATATTATTTTTGTCAATAAGTTTTTTTATGTCACTCTTCTGTTTACCCAATAATTTCATAATAATTGATTTATTATGGACAATCACTTATATTCCAATTATTTACCTTCAATATCATTGTACAACTTATAAAATACCCATTTTTTAAAAAATCCTAACAAAAGATATCTTTGAGAATAAAACTTTAACCAATGCAACTCGTCAACAATCTACCACAGATCTCTCTAACGAGTCCCCTGGAAGCGCTTTAAGAAACTTCTCCAAAAATATTCCCTAGCCTAACGCGGTATAACCTTTCTAAAACTTCTCTTTATAATATGCTTATTTTAACCGTTGACGGAGAATATTTATAAAATAGGATATATAAAATACTAAAATTTGAAGTAAATTATTTTTTCCTAAAATGAAATTCTGCAATCTTCGAGCATATTCCTTGTTTTGGGTCGTGTTTTTTACATATATTTTTTTATTGGTACCCTATTTTGCTTCTTTAAAGTACGCCTCAGCTTATTTAATTCTAACTTTTAAAAACGCGCGTGTTTTAAAGTTACCATGGCAACATCAAAAACCCGAAAAACGTGAAGTCTAAATGTCCACTTATATAATTATTTATCTGTGGTGACAACAATTAATCTTAGGTGACAGATTGCAAATTAATTTTTGTTTTTCTCGTCTCCATGACAACGAAAGGTATACTGATGTCACATTGCGAATTCAACCATTTTACATTATTAGTTCTTATTTCCATTTTTTGAAGTAATAATACCAGTATTTATGATTTCAAAGTGTACCAATTAATAATAGCGGAAAATATTCTGGATAACTGGTCACTATGACGAGCATTTAGTCCATTTCGTGATGATTCCTGGTATTACCAGTTTGACTTCACATTCTCAAAAAGGTAAATAATAAGATAGATACCAACCATGACATTTGGAGCGATTTCATTGTCATTATAAATAAAAAATGTTGGCAACTTGACACGAACTCATTCTTTATACAAGCGTTACCTTCCATTTTTCATATTCAATCATGTGTATATTTCGTTTAAAGAGCTTATTGATAGAAACTTACTTCCCGAAAAATATGTTCAATACACATCTTTTGATCAAATGACTTCCTTTTTCCCGCCACTGAAACTTTTGTGGTGTCGCTCTCACTAAAATTCTTCGAATATGTTCACTCTAACTCGAAAATGTATCTTTAACTTAAATAACATCAATATTTTCGCTCTTAAGAATGACTAAACTTCTCAAAGTAACCTTTGTTTTTACTTTAACCAAAGGTTCTCTCATACTTTATATGAAATATTATCAATTTGTTGAGATATATATATGCCTTTGGGGAATTACTCTTGGAGATTATGTATGAAGAGAGATCACGCCGAAGGAGGCAGTCAAGTGGTTTTTGTTACGGTAAACGTATTTGCCTTTATTTGTGGATTACTGAATTTTCATATTTAGAGTATAAATTTATTGTTATTTGTGGTATAATTCATAAAGGGTTTAAACTTGGAATAAAGACTTATTATAGAGTCTGAAATACATTTGTGAATAGGGGTCGTTATTCAGCAGGAGATGATGAGTTATCGTTTAAAAACTCGGCATCGAATTTCCAATGAAAGGAAAAAGAAATGGGGAATTACAATAATCGTAAAACTATTTTTAATTTACTGTATTTACAATTTTACCTCAACTTTACAGATTAAAAATAGACTTGGAAATGCAGATGTTGTAGCCAACTTTTGGCTTCACATTTTAGAATTAATTACAAATGTACAGGATGTTCCATAACGTCAAGCTAGTTATATTTTTTGCACATTATACAGTTAATATTTAAGTTTTTTTTCAGCACCAAATATTAAATATTCTCCTTATTCTGTCGCTGCCTTTTTAGTCACTACTACCGTTGAAAGTTATAAAAAATTTTAAAATGCACATTGTTTGTAAATGTTGTGAATTTAATGATAAATACTCCTCATCACTCTCTTCTTTTTGTTTAACTTTCAGGAAGGATAATTATGAAAACTGGTTTTGACTCGGGGTGATTTTAAACAAAAAAGGGTTGTTTCATTGTTGCGTAACGTATACATTATTTCTTGTTGTCGCGCCTTTTTAGTTTAAACTAAACATAAATACTTTATATATTCTGTTCGGGCTTTTTTTATGGAAAAATTGTGCCTAAACGATTTATCTTATAATAAAATATTTTTACTTATAATACTCTAATAAAATTATTACTGATTGCTAAGATGTCAACAAATAAGCAGTGCCGGTCCTAGACATTTTTCTAGTGGATGCGAACAATTCACTGGCGCCCCTCATACCAGCTTAGGGGGGTGTAATACGGGAAGGTCTGGGAAAAATTTTAAAATTTGAGTAGCCTAAAACGCTGTTTTGGACTACTTTTTATTACATTACATCCAGAAGAAAAAAAATGTCAAGCTATGGCGCCCCCTGGCCGCGGCGCCCGCCTGCGGTCGCATCCTTCGCGTATGCCTTGAACCGGCCCTGCAAATAAGTCATTACTAACTTGCTTTTCCAAGAATAAGAAAAAAAGGGTTTTAAATATATGGGTCTAAACAATTTTTTACCGGGCATAAATCGGTGTGAAATTTTCTATTGAATTGTATTTGTACAATCTTAAAACAACACTGTTCTTTTTCTGTAAACCTATTTATATAAAAAACGTCTTTTAGCGCGTTTTTAACGTATTACGAATAAATATCCTCGAGGACGTAAATCGATGTAAAATTTCGCGTAGAATTAATTTTTTTCAAATTTTAAAAACAAAAGTAAAAAAGTTTATTTTTATTGGTTGTTCACCACAGAACCCAAATTGGGGGGAAAAATCTAGATCAGAGGCCTCAAAATGCACTACATACATGATTTTTTTTAGAATTTTTCATCGACAAGGTGTAAAAAATGTTTTTCTTGAAGAAACTCGTTTTTTAACTGCCCAAAAATATACAAAAAAAAATAAAGTTAAACATTACAAATTAAAAAAAGTACATTTATTTGGTTTTAAAATTTATACAAAAAAGATCATATAGCTTTTTGATCGAACATATTTAAATGATGATACTCTAATTTCGTACTGTGACACAAAAATGATGAGAGGAATGGAAACAACTTTATTTTGATCCATAATTTCCATGCAAATCGACAAGCTGTACAAATAAACTCTCACCGACATAGAACATTTGTTTATTGATTTTAGCTTGCAATATCCACAACTGTTTTCAGTTGCATTATATTAGAGCCGCACTATTTGGTAAACCGATTTAATATATACTGTAAAAATTTCCGGATAAATCACAATGTTTTAACAACGGTTGCACATGCAATTTTCTATGATTTTTTACTGGTAATAGTAGGCGTTTATTTAAAAAAACAATCCATTTTAACAGAAACAAAATTCAAATGAAATAGGTACATAATTTATTAGACTACTCGAAAGCGTTTGATACTATCAATCATTACATTTTGTTAGAAATTTTAAAGTACATAGGTTTTTCTAACAATGTCACAATTTTTTTTAGAAGTTATCTATGTGGTAGGTTTATCGAGACTAGTGTAGGTAGGTCGGATAATAAATCTATTTCCTGTGGAGTGCCACAAGGTTCAATTTTTGGACCAATACTGTTTTCACTGTACACTTGTAGCATTCATAATGTCCTAAGTCATTGCAAGTCTTACATGTTTGCAGATGACATACAATTGAAATACTCTTTTTTAAGTTCAGACATACAGCATGCCAATCTAATGATTAATAGTGACCTTACCAAATTGTCCATTCAATCAAAAAGACATTTTCTCCCAATTAATCCATCTAAATCTATACTTTTTGTATTTGGCAAACATAAAAGTAAAGTAGAAAATGAAATGCAAATAAAAATAGAAGATACAATTTTGCCGTTTGCTAAAGTTGCTAGAAACTTAGGTATCGAACTAGATAGTGAAATAAACTTATACGCAAACAGAATAAGTGTATATTATTAGTAAAAATGTCAAACAAACTTATTCACTATATTCAGTCCTGTGGCCGTATCAAATGCCTGGTGTATATAATCGATAAAAAATTAAACTCGTTTGTATTTTTTATACTTAGTGGTAAAAGGTCTCCCACTTCTCTTACGTAAACGAACACAAAAGAAACAAATTCCGTGCAAATATTTGCCAAAAATCTCGAGAGTCTCGCCAAAAGAAAGTGTCCGAAAGACCGTCAAAAGATGTTTTATCCGAATCGATAATTTCGGAGCTTTCAGGCTTCTTGCTAAATAAATCAAGATATCCAGATGCCAGAGACCACATGTCGTCAAAAAACATTTGCTTTATCCGTATTTTCTCACAAAACAGTTTCTGTTTTTGGAACGAAACGGCTTATTGTGTGCCCCTATGGCTCTGTTTCTGAATCTTTATTTGATTTATTTCGATGAATTGGATTTTTCAATTTCTAAACCCAAATTATACCTATGAACACATGGAAATAAAGTAAATTCCTAGAATGCAAAACTTTTGTTGGGATTTAATTATTTTTTTACTTATTATATAACATACTTTAAGGATATTAACAGAATTAAGGTAGGCAAAATTCTCCCATATCTGATTTAAAATTAAATATTTTAAATTATACCTAAAAATAAGGTAGCCATGGACAATTTCCCAAATTAATCTCGCCCTCCCCTCCACAGGAGACAACAAAGCTGTTTTTTGTTTTGATTTACAACACTGGTTTTTAGAGGTTTTGGAGGGGGAGCAACCCCCAAACAAAAAATTATAAATGCATTATTTGATTTTTTTCCTTACATAAGTAATTTGTACCACATAACCTCAAAAAATCTGAATTTTTGTGTTATAGAATGCTCAAAATTGTAGGTTATGTTACAATGTCAAAATAATTATAATTTTTGTTTGAAATTTGATATTTCTTACACTTGTGTTTATAAATTCTACATGTTATTTTGCTTCGAAAAGTATTGTGTATATTTTATTTATTTTAGTACTTCTTACAAAACTTTCAAATATAATATTTAAAAATTTTAATATACCCATTTTAGCTAAAAAGTCCATAAAACAAAAACAACAAAAAAAAACGATTTTCAAATGCTACTTTCAAAATCTTTAAAAATTTAGGAGTGACAACTAAACCAAAAAAATCTAACTTTTTTTGCGCCCGCAGGAGGTTGGAGGGTTGATTGGAGAAATTATATATGGCTATATACCTTATTTTTTGGGTACGAAAGCCAAATTAAAATATTCTATTTCAAAATCAGAGGCATTTTAATCCTTTATAGAAATCAAATCTAGAAGCACTTTTATTATTAAAGTTTTTAATATGGTTGTTATTATTAAACATTGTCTAAATTCCAATAAAATTTAATTAATTTTTCTACAATCAATAACGAATTAGGCTTCGTTTAAAATTTATAACCCAATAATAATAGTAATATTTCTATAATTTAGGGTTATTATTACAAAAATGCTAAAATTCTCCGCTTGTAGTATAAACTCGAAAATTATTATGTGACTCTTTATGCTCAATTTTTATTTTCGCGCGTTGTAAACTGTTGATTAAGAATTTTATGGTTGGCTATATTTTTACGATCAGCGTTTTATAGGCGATAAATTTTTATGCGTTTATGGCAAATAATAAGTTGATAAACCGACAGAACTATTTCATAAAAAGGTCATTTTGTGACCTTTATTGTTGACAAACAATATGTCAATACTTAGATTGATATTAGAGTTACTCTATGAGGGTGTTACGAAATGTCACTGTAAATCGATCGCCATTTTGTCCTCAATAATATTCGCTTCCCAAAATTGCTGTATTTTCAGTTTAGTGTTTAAGTATAAAAAATCTAAGGAAAATAATTATCAATAAGAAGTTAGTTTTTGTCTAAATACAAGATGATTTTTTCGGCACTAATGACAGAAGTTTCCAAAGTTTCAATGTGGAAAAATCATGTACCGGCAGATAGCGCTGCTAATGACAAAATGTCAGATTGAGGTGTGAACAACAAATATTCTGTCATTTAAAATCAGTTTTTCATTTTTCTCAGAGATTTAAGTTCATTTTTATTCATTGTACAATTGGATTGAAGGTTGATTTTCGAATTTCAGTTGGTTTTAGAGTTACTGTCATTGGATTTTTATGATAATGCCTGTAAAAGTTGAAATATCAATGTCGGATGTTCTGGATTATGTTGGTGAACGTGTTAGGATTAAGGAAGGTGAAGAGGTTTTTAAGGCTGGTCACATCATTTTATGTGGAACTGACGTCTCCAATGAGAAAATCATCAAAAGTATATGAACAATTTTACAATCCCAACATGAAATCACCATAAATCTGAATGATATCTGGATTTGTCAATGTTCCTGTAAAACAGGATTAGGGGGATATTGCAAACATATCTTTGCTACAATGATCTATGTCAGCAGGTTAGTAATTATTCAAACTGCATTTCCTGTTCAACTTGTCTCTTTCATGTTTTAGATTTGAGATGTTGGAACCAGCGAGTTGCACAGATTTGACACAAAAATGGGGAAAAGAAAAAATATTTCAATAGGATGATACATGTTTATTGTTTAAATAAATAATTGGCTAAGCAAAAATATGTTTTTTTTTCATAATAATAATAAATTTAGTGTACATCTTGCTCATCTCCATGTTGTTTGGCATGCATTTCATTTTCATTTGATTCCTGCCTAATGTAATGTAATGAAAGTTATTATTTTGTGAGTCCTTTCTCACCTACTTTGGTTACTTCTTTCTTAATTCCTGAGAGTTTGAGCACTAGAAGGTTCTGGCTAGGAAGAGATCGATTTTACAAACGCTTTCTCTGTGTTGTTGAAGTCACTGTATTGTAAAATTACAAATATGTTCAAAGAATGTGGTAGCCAATGACAACAGATTTGATTATATGTGCAAGAACCTTCATCAAACTTACTACTAAAAAAATCGTCGTTCATAAAGTGCCTGCTGCAAACAAACATATACTTTCATATAGGTTTTCCTATCTTCAAGATTATCTTCTATTTCTTGATTTCTTTGGGATTCAAAGGAAAGATATGACCGAATTGCCATATGTAGAGCAGTGTGGAATAGAGCACATTTTTCGTGATCTTATCGCCATATCGCCCTTTATAATCCTCTGCATTTTCAGGTCGTTCGTTATATGGTTTATTCACAAATAATTCTTCACAAATCTTCCAAATATACCACTTTTAAAGCATAAATAACTTAAAATAAATTCGAACTTCACATTACGCCCTTGTAAACAAAGTTTATTACACCTCGAGTCATTCAAATGATCAATGATAGATGTCGCCCACCGCGTGAATCTACCCTATACTCATGGATGCGTTTCCGTTACAGCTGAACGAAAAAATATGTCAAAAAAACGTCAAATTCCGACAGTACACAATAACAAGAAGAAGAAATTTTCTGTGCGGAAAATATATTTGGTATACCTTTTTCTGTTGGCTTTAAATTAATAGTTGTGTTCAATAATATTTGGTGTATTTTAGGTCTTTATGCTTTTCTTATTAGAATAACATATTGATTTGCTATGATTTTTTTTTAAACAAAACCAAGTTACATTTGTAGGTTACATGATTTCTTACAGTTGTTTGTTGCTTTTTAGTGTAGTGTATATTGCACTGACAGAAACGATCAGCTAGTGTAGTTTATCATAACTCAAAAGTTTGTGCTTATAAATTCTAAGTATTGAGTATATTTTATTTATTTTAGTACTTCTTACACTATATAAATTCAATGAAACGCGTTTTTTAAAAATTGTTTACTCCATAGTACACTTGTTAACACAAGATCCATTGACAATGGCAAACTATAAAATTATAAGTAGAACTAGTATTTTTCTTTATTTTATTAATATTTTTTATAATCTAATAAAAAATATTGTATGATAAAGCGGACGAAAAGTTTCTTTTTCAGACTCTTGTGGTTTGCATTATGGCAAACTCCATAATAGTCCGAAAAAGTGATACGTCCTTGTATCATTTTATTTTATTTTATCTTTTTTATCACTAGCACGATGAGAAAGTGTTCTTTACTTAATAATTTGAATATTTTTTATTTGTCTTAAAGCTGTGCAGTAACAGTTGACCGTATTTTAATTAATTATCATTCCAGTTTCAAGAATTATACCCAAGACCTAACTTTTTACTTTCAAAAAACTTATGCTGAATACCTCCAGGACATAAATAAAATCCTTTTTTACTTTTTTTACGGCAGCATTTAATCATAATTTGCGTAGGTTTCTCTCATGAAACTTAATGAGTTCAGAAGTTATTAAAAATTATAAGATGGATATTTCTTGGGCTAATGCTGATGACGAATAATTTTAGGAGAATTAAATTATTATTAGGTTATTTTTTTTCAGCTTCCTTGTGGAGCTTAGTGTGCAGCATTGAATTATTCAGAGGTGACTCTCGCGAATTTTAAAAATCCCATCTAATTCCTAAACTCAATCTAAATTAATGGAGTTAGAGGAGAAAATGAATTACTAAAATAGGATTTAAACTTTTCAGACGTTATTTAAAAATATTAATTTGAAGCAAATTATTTTGAATTTTTGTGTTATACTTTACTACAAAAACAATTCATGCGGGGATAATTTGGAAGTATTTTTTTATAAGAAGCAACAAAGAACTGTTTTTGTTTATTGATGACACAAATGCCTTGATGGTTCGTTTTTTGTAGATCCAAAGCCCTGCTACTCAAATACTCGTTATGTTTTGTAACTTTGTTTTTAATGGTGGTACATTTAATGTCTGTTTTTTACTATTTTACATAAATAGTTTTTTACTGACTTCACAAAATTCCTCTTTTACGAGGATGTATTGAGATATTCTTAGCCTAACGCGGAGGAGATATTTTGAAAAACATTTTATTTATTGATTATACATTCATTAGAGTATTTTTCTTAAAGTATCATCAAATTTACCAGTTACTTCTGTCGTATTATCAAATAATTTATTCGTCTACCAATTGATTGCCACTGTCTCAATATCAGTAAAAAAATTGGTGAATTCGCAGTTTCTGGCGTATTCGCCATTTTTAAGAATTATTTATGATGTAAACTGACTAAGCAACAACATATTTTAATAAAATATATTGATATACAACATTATATTTTAAATAAAAAGTGGTATTTTAATGATATTGTGGGTCGATAAAAACGTTTCATTTTTAAAAAATGTAATGTGTAATATTTTGAGGTTTGTTTAATTTCATATGCTAATGATCTAAACCCTATTGACTGGTAAGCATAGGTTAGTATATACTTCGGAGGGATTATACCCAAGGAATTTAAGGGGGAACAATTTTAGCTTATTCTGTAGGGTGGGTAGTTAAAATTGGTAAAATTTGGATGTGGGAAATTTAATCTCCTGACGCCCATTTGAATTAAGATCTTTTAAAAACCCACGACCATTCTCCGCTGTGGTTGAACGGCATCCAAAGCGGATTTTACATAATCCCACGAAAATTATTTTGGAAAATATTTAGTCGTGGCAAGTTACAAAAATTTCTATTTTTTTATTTTCAAAAAGTAAATGCTGCATCTCATATTTTAACCGGAAAAAATTCTCCCCATTTCATGCTCTGGGAAGACGATTAATATTTAAATAAATCAAATATAATTGTCAAAGTATAAATTCGTAAAAAGAAGAATTCGAAGAAGTCAAACGATAACAAAAGCCTAAAAAATATTTACAATCAAAATGCAATGGATACAAAATACGATACAAAGAGAAAACTGGAAGAAGAAAAATAAAAATAGCATTTTAAATCATATAAAATTGATTTGTAAAGTAAAATTGAACTGTAATAATAATAATATAATAATAATAATAATATACGCCCTGCAATTCACTCCCTTACGAGTGAACCCCAGAAGCTCTGCAGCTTGAGCGGGGGAGGGACGGCTATTATTATTATTTGCCGTGGCGCTCTGGGGCGACTTACTGATGCTTGATGGCGCATTTGCTTTACAGTTGTGGGAAAACCCAGAAAAACCACACAACACCATCATAAAACCACACAACACCATCATGGAACACTTTTACTAGTGTATTATTTTGATATGTTAAATACAGAAATTTCTATGCAAATAAACATTTGTTTACTTTACATTCCAGTTTTTTTAATGGGGCTTATACCTGCACGAAAAACCGGAAGAAAATTTCACCTCATTCATCAAACACGTTGTTAGAAGTATTTTAATAACAGCAAATTACAACTGTGTCAATCACGTGACCGATAAAATAAATTAATTCAAAACATTCTTACGACCATTTCAGGACACAAAAAATTCAGAGGCTTCCAGTTTTTTCCGGGGATAGCAAAGATCATATTTATTTATTTATTTATTTATTTATGTCATTGTTAATCTTTGGTAACGGTCTTAGGAAGTCAGAACGTGCGATAATCGATGTTGGTTGAAGTAGTTGTAATAATTCTAAAGAAAAACACTCTGTTTTACTTGCTTCGTTCTTAATTTTTCTTCCTTTATTGATATTCTGAAACCTAATTTGGCTTAATTTTATTTTAAAGTCTCCCTCACTTTCCCGCTAATATTGTTTTCCCTTTGTATAGAAGGAAAGTAGGGTATCGGGACAAGAGCCATATTCTAAGCTGGAGCACGACCCTATTTTAACTTCCAGCTGAAGGTCGCGGTCGTAGTAGGCAATGACGTATTTTATTACTTTCCTTTCAAATGAAAATTGGAAAAGTTTCCGAGAATACCAGGAAAACGTCCGATTGCCTGGTTTCGCTTGACGTTTTAAATTTATTTTTCTAAGGTACAAATTTTGTATTTCCTCTCATTGTTCAATTTTTGAATTCACTTACTGAAAAAGGTAAGAAGGGTTGACATATTGCCGAACTCTGACTGAATTTTAATGGGGTTAAGATTTTCAGTTAAAAAGAGTACAGTTTCCCATAATATACAACAAACTTGTCAACAGGGTCAAAAAGAACTGTAAAATTTAACAAGAAATTTAAGATGAGATGAGAAAAGTAAGTTACATAATAAAATGATATGGAAATATTGTCTAGATTAAATCTGAATTTGCTTTACTATTCGACGAAACTTAATTGAAGGTTGCTTAATGTCGATCTAAAGGGTCTGTATCACTTACCGCGGTTAGACTGTGGATGGGTGACGCTGACATGATCGGGTTGTCTTTTGAACCGTGCTTGGAAATCCTACATCTTTTTCAGGGCTACTAGTAGGGGGTCAACTAGAATGATAGTAAAAGGCAATTTTAGACTATTTTTTGTTAGTTTATTTGACCATATTTTGTTATAAAAAACACCGATTATATATTTTATATACATAGAAAACGCCTTTAAATGTGAACGAATGGATTTTAGTTCGCTATAGGTAAAAAATACACGCTACAGCGTAAAATTGCACTTCGTTTTTATGCATCTCATTAAATTAGCTCTAATTTTTAATACTGCAGATTTTTACACCAATAATAGAGTTGAATCATGTCAAGGATAAAAGCACTTGTAATTTTAAAATCAATCCTTTCAATGTAAAATTTTAAAAATAGTTATAAGAGGAAAATATATTTTATTACATATCAAGCAAGGGCGGCTCCAGCCCAGAGATTTGGGGGGGGGGGCAACGTTGTCGGCTGTTAGGGTTATATATATAAAAGTTTAATATTTTGGGTTTGTTGATACAAATGGACCTAGAATTTACAAAAAAAAAATCAAAAAAATTAAAATTTGGTTTAAGCAGAATGAATTTTGTATAAGAAACGATTGGCAATATCAAAATTACCGAAAAAAAGTGTTTCTGCCATTTTTGAGGTAAAAAGTGAGTTTTTTTGGATATAAATGGACCTAGAATATACAAAAACAATTCAAAAAAATTAAAATTTGTTTTACGCAGAATGAATTTTGTCTAAGAAACGATTGGCAATGTCAAAATTATCGAAAAAAAATGTTTGCGTCATTTTTGGGGGGAATAGTTAGTTTTTTAGGATACAAATGGACCTACAATCTACAAAAAAAATTGAAACAAATTAAAATTTGGTTTTCGCAGAATGAATTTTGTCTAAGAAACGATTCGCAATGTCAAAATTACCGAAAAAAAATGTTTGGGCCATTTTTATGGAAAAAGTGTGTGTTTTAGGATATAAATGGACCTAGAATCTACAAAAAAAATTCAAGAAAATTAAAATTTGGTTTACGCAGATATGAGAAATATCCTCTCATTGCTGGACTTTGGGGAGGGGGTCAATTGCACCTACTGTCCCCACTTGGAGCCGCCGTTGATATCAAGTCTTGTATAGATTTATGGAAATAAAAAAGAATTACCATGGCTTTCTTAATATTTTTCTATTCATAAAAAACAATTTTGAAGATTCCAAGCAAAAATTATGACATACAATTTCCTTCGATTGCTGCATTTTGTAGTGATATTTAATAGTTGTTTTCTAAAAATAATCCTGATTAGTTTTCGAAATGATTAGTATGTATTAAGATATGAAAATTTTGAAAAAAATTAAAATCGGAATAATTTATTTAAGTAAGAAATCTAAACCCCTCACCGAAAAGATATTTGCGCCCTTGATAATTCTTTAATTCCATTTTTGCTTTTCGTTTTACTAAAATAAATGTTCTCGCAATAGGTTGATAATGTTTTTGAAAGTTTGAAAGTTTTCTTTTATTTTTTGTACATTTTTGTGTCACCATCTATCTATCTATCTATCTATCTAAGAAGAGAGTTCTGATAACTTAACAAAGCGAAAACCCCCAATTTGATGCGGGCGTTGCAAAATTTTTATCGTTAAAGTGTCTATTCTGTTTTCCTTCGAACTGATTTAACGAATAAAATGGAGCTCGTCTACCTATTAATCTTACGCGTGTTTGAGATATGATTCACTGGATCCGAAAGCCCAACTGACGAAGCTGAACGGCAGAAACCGGTCTTAGGATGTCGAATCAAATAAATTGAATTCCAAACTCATTTCCTTAATTGGATACGATCTTGGTTTGAAAAGAATTCTTGCAGAATTCTTAATTGTGCTGTTTGAATTTAATAAAAAAAGTTTTAAATACATACAAAATTGAGTTTCAACTTTTCATTCGAAACTTCTGGTCGCGTGACAAAATTGGATTAACAGTAAAGCGGGACGATATTCGAAGTTCTTTATTAAACTTTTCCGTTACTATCTTTCAAAGAAAAAGAAGTGCCGTTCAGTATAGAGTTTATGAGCATCAATTGAACCATAAGAATCTCTAATAAATGCAATCTTTACGAGGTGATTATTGATTTTCTTGAAGAGTCCAGATAAAATCAGAATTAAAATATTTGCATACGTAACTAATAGGGAAATTGGGTAAAAATGCGACATCATAATTTTGTCTTCGCGAGATTTACTTTTCTTTCAAAAAACTGTTTATGCCTTATGTACAGAACATTCTAGGACTTACTGGTATTACTTCAGAGGGAATATTCATTTTTTTAAGCTTAAACTCGAAAACAGTAGTAAAAGATAAATTCTGATGGGCTATTTATATATATATAAATAAAATCAAAATAAAATATTTAAACCGTTTAATGTGGTGTCAATTTTGTGCGTCTCTCCATTATCTGTGATTAGAAAACACAGGGAATTGGTATTCCTTTACAAAATCATAAACGGAAAATTAAAATGTCCACAGCTATCATCTAAGATAAATTTTTAAGTACCTTCGTGCACCACCCGTTCCATCACTCAAACTATGGTTACAATAGCTGTCTATCCCGAGTGCGAATGTTTATGATCAATTAGATTTCTTCAGCCTCTCATTGCCCGAGTTCAAAACTTGTCACTTTCTGCATGTCACGTAAATAGTTATTTACATTTTGGCTTTCTTTTTGAGTTTTCTTCCAATGTGCTGAAATGTAATCTCTTATTGTTTCAAAACTAAGTTTTGTTTGATATCTGTTAATTGTCACGGCTTGTAACGATGTCATGTCCCGTAGAATGAATAAATAAAAATAAAATAAATAAAATATTTATGTTTCACTGTAAGTTAGTGTCTAGAGTTCCATTACTCTACCTGATCGATGTGAAATTTATATTGATGGATTTGGAAATAACTTGTCTTTATAGTGTCAATTAATGTGACAAATCTAATAAATTTTAGATCTCACCTGGGATTGGAACCTTCATTATCGATCATAATCTATGTTTCCAAAACGGGGTTGTGCCAAACAAATTTAAAATTGCAAAGAGACACAGATTTTTTACTTAACACTTAACTTGAAAAATTACTAAACATCGTTTCTCTGATTATATGAAACAAAATAAAATTATATCAAAAAATTAGTTCGGTTTCAAGGCTGCTTTACCATAACTTACAAAATATACGTATTGGTATTTTTATACATTTGTAAAAAATTTTCACTAGTAATCTCCCAAGAGGTTGAATTACTATAGGAAATATTTCCAAAAGCATGAATTTTTTAAAAGTTATCCCGAGTCGAAGACATTTTCGATACAGTAAGTCATGAAAGACTTCTTGAAAAAAGGCAGCATCTTGGTATTAGAGGTATAGCGTTAGAATTATTTAAAAATTTCTTAGCAAAGGGCCAAGATAAGTGAATATCTTAGTAGCAAGAGGTATTCCGCAAGGTACTTGTTCGGACCCATATTTTTTTATAATTTGTCTCAATGATCTACTTAGAATTAAAACGTCAGGGCAGATAACTTCTTTATACTGAGATTTGGTGAAATCTAAGGTTGAACAGAATCTGAAAAAAATTTATTGTCTCTTACTATAAAAAACCCTTCACCTCAAACGGAAATACATTGGAGTACCAAAATGTGTAATGTTATAGATACTGATCTTGTAATTAATATAAAATACTTTGGGTATTTTATTGATTCTACCTGAAATGGGATGTCCAGGTCGACAGTTTAAACAAAAAACATGGTTTTTACTATAAAAATTTTATCAATGTAATAATATATTTACCATAAAAAAGACTGAAATCCCTATATTATGTTCTAGTGGAGTCTTTGTTAAATTATAGAATAGTTGGTTGGAGACGTTTGACAAGAAGATTGTTAAAACCATTAAAAATATTTCAAAAGACTTCAAATATTAATTATAAGGGAGCTCAGTTTATTGTTTGAATATTTAATAAATTCAATCTTAGTTACTGTTTATATGTATGTACTAAACGTTATAATTACTATTCTACATTTAGTAAAATCTTTTACATATTGAGGTAACTTCATTTTTAATTATAAATTAATATACCGATTATATCATCAGAAATTACATTTTAAAATGCCGTCATTGCACGGCAGATTGAATTCGAATAAAAGATGCAGCAGCTCGTTAACGAACGCTCAATTCAAATTTAATTTTCCTCATAATAAGCACTTCCATCACAATTGCGACTAACAATGGCAATTAATCCTCGAATTCTGTTCGTTATACAATATCAAAAGTAAGCTTAATGCAAACGGAAAGAACGTCTGTTTTCAATTTGCTATGTCCATGACTAATTGACAGCATGGCTTTAGAGGATATTTTCGGTGTTTTCATTTGGCACCATTGTTTGTGTCGGAACCAAGAGGATTTACCTTTGTTTTAACGGTCAATTGTGCTCGATTGTTTGGCAGAGGTGTCAGAATTAACCAAGTGTCAATAAATAGTGGTCTGGCTTTCCTGTTTAAGGTGAATCATAATTTTATTGACTCTCCAAACTTATTAAGTCAGCTCAATTTTCTTATTCCAAGATTTCACTCACGTCGTAATCTCACGTTTTACTCTGACAATGCAAGAACTAACATTCTTTCTCATTCTCCACTATCCACTACACATCATATGCTCAAATTTTAATCAAATTGCAAATGACTGCGACCTTCACTTCAATTCATAAATGCAGATTGTTGATAAATCTAATCAGAATTTTTATTTCAATTTACAGTTAGGGTAGGTTTTTAATTAATGGTTAAATAAAAGAATTACATTATTTGTATTATTTTCTAATTATGTAGATAATTAACCGTTCAGTTATGTAATCAGTTTATAACAGTTGTTTTGTTTATTTTGTATTATAGTTGCTACTTTCTAATAATATTGTTCTGTAAATGGATTTTCTGTTGGACAATAAATTATTATTATTATTATTACAAACTAAATACTTATTTCAGTACCATCACTAGAGTGATAGTGCCTGTGATTATAATTGTAATAAAATAAAAATCTTCATAATTAACTGCTAAAATACTACAGTCAAAAATTGTATTATTCACGTGCGGTAACTCGGAATATCCAGGAGAATTAAATTCAAATTTTAAAACAAATAACATAGCGAGGAAATTTTTATTTACTGTTTTTTGTTTAATAATCAAAAGCTTTTTTCGAATTGTTTATTCTGATTTCGTCAGCAATCTCTTAGGGAGTGACTTGTTTCATTTGTTCTTCTCCTTCTATTGGTTTTGTTTCAATATGGTGGAAATTTTGATGATTGACATCTATTTTGTTGTACTAGGTGTTAAGGAAATTTAGTTTTTATTGTATCACTAAATTCCCAATGAAAATGCCTCCAATTTGTTAACTTGTTGGTTAAGCTTATTACGTCAAATCGTTCCTCCATTTTTATGTAATTTGGTGATAAGGAAGTACAGTAAATCTGGTGTTTTGTTAGGGACTGTAGCCCGTTATTAGTGAAACATGGTTTTGGTTGTCATCTCTCTTACTACATGTATTGAGGGCTTTTTTCAATGTGTTGGTATCATCAAATCATTTCGAGTCCGAGTTTGACATAAATTAATAGTTCTAGAATATAAATACAAGGAACTGGTAAAATAGGAAGGGAGACGCTATATTTCTTAAAGCTTTTTTTGAAGTTTAAAAGCCCTTAATACATGAGCAGACGAAGCCCAAAAAATGGAACCATGTCTGATGAGAGAATAATAAAGTGCGTAATAATATGCCAACAGAACAGATTTATTAGTTATATTTCTAAGCCTAAAAAGTGCAAAACATACAGATGAAAGTTTTTTACACCGTATATTAATATGAAATTCTCAGCTTAATGAGTTATTTATAGATGGCTGTCAAGTATATCATTCACCCTAGGAGTAAAATAAATAAACATAGTTTCTCCTTTATTAACAATAAGTCTATTTTCGTCAAACTCTTGTACTAGCTTATTTATTCTAATTTGAAATTCCACAGTTAATTGGGAGATATCAATATTACAAAATAGATAGAAAGTATCACCGGCAAATAGTACAATACTGCCATCATTAACCGTCAGATAAAAATTAAAAATAAAAGAGGCCCAAGGACAGAGCCCCGAGGTACGTCACAATTAACTAAACATGTTTCTGACAGACAAGAATGAACGACTGTTAACTGATTTCTGTCAGATAGGTGGGAATATGATACATTTTTATTTTAAAGAGGAAATGATTAAAATATTTATTAATATCAAAGTCTATAGTTTGAAATTCTAAAATAAAATCATCTATTTCTGCGTTCATAACAAATTATTTCCTTACCTACTCAAGTTTTTAAAAGTAATTCGTTTTCGTCAACGAAAGTATTTAATGAACTCAATTAATAGTAAAAGAAAACTTTCTTCAAAATTGAAATGAATAAATTGTGTAAGAAGTGTTCTTAAAAGTGGAAGTGAAAAATTGTGCAACACTACGGCTTGATTAATGGATCACCGACTCAAGTCCTTTATAGCCTAGTTCTTGTAACGATTTAATACTCTTTTTTGTTAATAAATTAAGTTTGTTAGTTTCAAGAGAAAAATATTGTTTCTGATTTCTTTTGTGTAATTTCTTAAACGTAAATCAAGTTCACTGCATTAACATATTTTTCCATTATTGGTATTTTTTATACCGATCAATTGCTTTCTGAAATTGGACGTCACTTACACGTTATTGATCGAAACTTTCAAATAGTTTTGTAAAAAATTAAGCATTTACGTATTTTATTCCTCCAGTAAAACACGTATTTTTGAGATAGGACATTTTACCTGTTCATCATCATCATCATCATCGATATAGTATTAAATGGCCTAACCCAAACATTACGGAAAAATCAACTAGAGTGCTTTTTAAGGGGATATTTAGATAAAAGCATGTGGACTCTATAACACCTGCTTCCCACTTTAACGGAACGAAATTCGACACAAGCAAAGTAAAATTTATTTTTCTCATTTTTTTTTTATTAGGCACGACTTATATACCTCGGTATATTGACATGTATATTGAAATGTAGGTGATTTTGCGTAGTCTTAAGTCTTTTAGTCAACATATAAATATACTTTATATTTTTCCAGTGAAGAGAATTTTTCTATATTTTCCCAAAAGCCAGCGAATGTCCAATTTTTATCAGCGGAGAAACATGCTTGAACCTATATGGGTATATAAACAAGCTTACGTCAAAAACTGAATTTAAACTAGCTACATTTTTACTCAAAGACCCACTACTACAGTATTTATGGAATATAAAATTTGCATAGAAAACGCAAAGATAATGCAAGCCTCAACTCTATTTCTCTGACGTTCTATTATCGGTCTAGAAACGTTTTAAAACAACCAAAGTTTGCATTGATGACTATCAGTTTTTATATTTACATGTTTGGGAACTGCTGCATAAAATGAAATAGTTAGTGTGGTATATATTTATTTCTACATCGTATTTTATTCTTGTATGATTTGAAACCTTCAATAAATATTTTAGAACATACATTTCTTATCAGGATCATGCCCTTTATTTTTTGCCAAAACAGATAAAGAATCTCTGCCTATAATTTTAATTTAAAAACTAGCATTTATCAGTCATTATTTGATATTTGATGATTGAAAGATGCTTTCAGATTCTCTTATTTTAGAAATTTTACTATGAATTTCACTCACAGTATGTGCTTGTGGGAAAGAGTAGAGGGGATGCTTAATTAATTTGAGAACAAATAAAGGTTAAAAATAGTGAGAAGTACTTCTACACCCATCTGTAAAGATGGAAGGGTGGGTCACCCCACTGCACGTAGGCCACATTTGGCTCATGGTGCATCCTTCTGAGGTTGAGCCTTCCTTCTAGCTCGTCAGCCAGCCTACTTTTTTAAAGCAAGTGATGACGTCGCCTGAAGGTAGCTCCCTCATGTTGGCATGTGTGTCTGGCATTCGCAAAGAATGTGTTCGACAGTCTCGTCTTCCTGTTCACAAGTGTCAGATAACCCCATTCTGTAGAGGTGTTTTCGTAGATGACAGTGGCCAGTCAGGATACCTGTGGCTGTGCGCAGGTTCAGTCTGCTCATAGTCATGTATTTTTTGGCTGTTTCGCTGTTCGGACACTCTAATAGTTTCTTGGTTAGCTTGCAGTCTGTTTCGTCGTCCCATGCACCCTTAAACTTGTCAAGAGAGTGCTTCTTTAGTAGGTCAGCCACAGCTGATGCCAATAAGCCTATGAAAGTGCCAGGTATCAAAAGTTTTTGGGAGGCTGCTTTCTTAGCTAACGAGTCAGCTGTACGGTTGCCTTTTGATGGTCTTTGATCCAAGTTAAAGTGACCACGTTGTTGGTGCAAGCTTCGATCAGGGCCTGGTGACATTCTAGTACTAGGCCTGATGTAATGCGTGGTGTATTCAGAGCTAGTAGTACCTGTCTGCTGTCCGTAAGGATGTAACTATTATTACCAGTAATGTTTCTTCTGGTAGTCTCTTTTGGATGGAGATAGCAGTGAGCTCTGTTTGAGCTACACTGGAATTAGAACCTATTGCCCATTTTATATTGAGATTCACGGATCTGGAATAAATTCCACAGCCTGACTCCTCATTTGTTTTAGACCCATCGGTGTAGATGCACGAAGCACCTGCTGCCAATGAAGCCTCTTGTACGTTTTGTATTATTACCCTGTAGGAACTATGAAAGGCATATCTTGGTGCAATCGAATCTGTATTGCCTTGTAGCAGTGGGACCTACTTCTAGACCCATAAATAAACTGGTTTGTTACACAGTTTGTTTGAAAACAAAGTTAATTGGATATGGCACTTGATGGTAAGCTCGTTTGGAAATAGTACGTTGAAAATCCATATGGAAAATTATAGAAAAATTGTACCGGCTCTAAGGTCCCGTCAACCATATACTTTACCTCATTTTCTTGAAGAGGCAGGACCAAAATATTTAAAACGTACATTTGGCGAGTTCTAGAATTTGCAAGAACTGTTTGGTTTTCAAGTTTGATACCAGGCACAGACCTAGTAGAAAAAGGCAGTTGAGCCAAAAATAGATTGAGTTTCAACACGAAGAAGAAAGTGACAGATAACGAAAATCGAGCAATAACTTGGCAACTATGCACTTTTGCGTATATTGTCTGTTGGCTGATCAAGATCCTATTTTGGAATTTGATTTATTTTATTCTAAAGCCCAATTGAAGCCAAAAGGTAGAAACTGATGTTGGGATGTCGAATCAAATATATTGCGTTTCTTTAGTATAAATATCAATAATATTTTCAGTTGCATTCTCATTTTCCTAGGTACTGATATACTTCAAGCTGCATTTGCGTGCGTTTTTCCTCGAGAAAATCCCGAATTTTAGTTGCACCGTTTCGTCGCGTATTCAGCGAAAATTTACTGTTATTTGTAAGAACGTTGTCGGAAAATTTAAATTAATAGTTGTGACGCACGTGAACGTTATATACGCGGCTACGCTCCTCCTCTGTGCGGTAACAGGATTTTAAATTATTTAGAAAAACTAAATTTATTTTCATTAAAGTCAGTAATGGAAATTCGTTTTATACGGTTCTTATTCTTTTTATAATTGGTATATATAATGTCTTGCGGAAATTATTCACTGTTTATTTTAAAGTTTCATATAAATCATTCTTACATCATCAGAGACAAAAATGTTTTATAAAATATCGTCGTTATTATGATATAAATATACAAAATTTAGTGAATTTACAAAAATATGCCTCCAATGGATGAGATTAAAAATAGCAGCAAATATTTAACTCCTCACAAAAAGTATAAAATAGCTGAATTGTATAACATGACAGCGCATTGTAGAAATTCAAAAAAAAATATTTTCCAAAAAGATGCCGAGGGATGTTAATTTAAGTATTCATTTAAGGTTCCACCCTAGCCCTCGGTTCAACCTTTATCATTGAATCCTAACTCATCAGAACAACTTTCCTGACATTGTGCGACAAAATCATAAATACATAACGATTTAAAAATTATAAATGGCATTTCACACAACTTCAGAACTGTTGCAATTGCTATACTACTTGCTGTAGATATGCATGTCAGATTTGCTACATTCATTTTCTAATTTTTGTTACTGTATATAGACTTGCGGTTCGATGAGAGTATATATGTCAGATTTGCATCTTTTAGGTAAATTTTCTTGAACTTCTATGATGCATTGTCAAGTTATACAATTTTTTTTCAAAACGGCTCTCATTATTTTCAAATTTTTTTTTTGGTATTGAGGAGAAAATTTGGCTGCCTTTCTTACAAAAAAAGTTATTTGGCAAAATACACTCTCTAAATCGGGATAATATCATATTTAAATTTTTTTTTGTGATATAAAAATGTTGATAATAACAGATTTTCACAATTTACCTATTAATTGTTTTTTCTTTATTCTATATTTTGCAAAATTCTCTCTATATTTATTGACTATTATTTTTTTTGTAACTGTCATTATTTTAAAACGATTTTAAAAAGATAATCGTAACGACTAAAAATTAAAACATTTTCTAAATATGTAGAAGTTGTTTTATTGAACTCAATACGTAAAAAAAATCTACAAGCTACAAAAATTAATTATTCATGAATTCCAATAAAATATTACAAACTAATTTATTTAGGTGTAATTTTCAGAATGTACTCGCATAGGAATGCGAATATTAGACACAAAATAGGATTTCATGTCGAAATAAAGAATAAACTTCCGTTCTTAGTTTTCATTAACCCACCTTTTGTACTGTTATCTTCGTCCTTTAACGGCGAAATCTACCGGTACGTGCCTGACGTTAATTGTTCTCATAACGGGTCTCGCTCTTAGTTCTCAAACAAAATGTTTTGTAGGCATAGCCGTCCGTAAATAATAATTCGTCTTAAGGCTGCTTGCTATTTATTCAGGAATTATTACGGACTTTTACTGAAACAAGAAATGTCAAAAATATAAATAATTTAATTTCAATTAGTAGCATCATATCATTCTCCTTTAATATTTTCCGAAATAAATTTAGTGTGCCGCTGAACAACCAGCGTAATACACAAGACATATTTTCATGCTTTCTCCAGCAATAACAAGGTTGACTTTCCAAAAGTACCCATAGGGATGTGACGCATTTGCCAAGAACAAAGCGTTTTGCTAAACAACCAACGAACTCTGTTTAAATAGTTGGTAGATTTTAGATTTATTTCATAAATGCCACAGAAAATTGGTATTTTAAAAGTTAGTTTCACCATAAAAGTGAATACTGTTAAAATAAAATTATAAAAAAAATAATAGAATCATTGAATCAGACGTTTTAAAAATGCAACCAACATCAGAAAATTCTATAATGGTTTTTTTTTGCAAAAATAACATCTAGGTACATGATCCATTTTACCGAATATTAAATTGGGACAAGGAATATATCAAGAATTTGAATTTAAATATATTTATAAGTTATAAAACTATTTGAGTATGTAGTATTTTTACTGTTATTGCTGTTAAAAAGTGTTGTGAGCTGTACAAGGCCCGTCATTAAGTAGGTCAAATGTAATTTTATTTTTCAACAGTCTCCTTTTAGGTCAATACATTTTCCCAGCTAGGTGCTTAGGTATGCGATGACTTATCCTATCCTCCAATCGAATATTTGAGCTTAAGAAACAGGTGAGTCAACTAATTCGCAATTCTTAAATTTTGACCATGGCAACCGCGGCAGTGTGAGCATTTGCGTTGTCTTGATGGAACCTTTTCTTCTTTATATGCGGCCGTTTTTCTGCAATTTTTGTATTCCAATGTTTTGACTGTTCTTTCGTCTCAGGAGTGTAGCACTCGATCA
This sequence comes from Crepidodera aurea, assembly GCA_949320105.2. Classification (NCBI taxonomy): domain Eukaryota; kingdom Metazoa; phylum Arthropoda; class Insecta; order Coleoptera; family Chrysomelidae; genus Crepidodera; species Crepidodera aurea. Next base: position 16,460,237 of record OX439474.1, on the reverse strand, counting down.
AAGTTTTATCTACAATGATGAATAGACGCAAAAAATCTGATTCGCTTAAACCGCTCCAACAGGGCCGTGAAAATGTTCATTTAAATGCGTTTTTCGTCCAACGCACGGATAGTTTACACATGCTCAATATAGGCAAGAAGAAGCCTATTCCGATCTTAAAGAAATTAAGGCTGGAGTACCACAAGGAAGTGTCCTAGGACCTGTCCTATACTTACTGTACACATGTGATATTCCAGAGTAAGAAAACAATACCATAGCCACCTTCGCCGACGATACTACCATTCTAGCAGTAGGAAAGAGTAATGAACAAGCAAACAGCTGTCCACCTTATCTATGACTGGACGAAGAGATGGAAAATTAAACTTAATGAAACTAAATCACTCCACATTAACTTTACAAACAAAGATATAGATCATATTCCGGTCCGAATAAACAATAACCTGATTCCATATTCAAACACAGCAAAATACTTAGGTATTACCTTAGATGCCAACCTCCGATGGAAAGTGCATGTTAAAAAGAAAAGAGAAGAACTTGGACTGAAATATAGAAAAATGTACTGGCTAATTGGAAGAAACTCCACTCTGTCTCTACATAATAAGCTTATGCTTTATAAGCAGATGATTAAGCCTGTATGGACCTATGGTATCCAACTATGGGGATGCACCAAAGCAAGCAACTTAGCAATCATCCAAAGATTTCAAAACAAAGCACTGAGGAACATAGTACTGTTGACCAGACCATCAAGAAATTAGCCAAGAGTCATGAAGAAAGACTTCATCATGTCAATGTCGAGGCTATCCAGCTCCTTGACAATGCTGGGTTAGAAAGAAGACTTAAGAGGATCAAGCGCTTTGAGTTAGTTTAGTGTTTTTAGTGCAAAAGCAAAGCTTGTGTGTGCACGTTAAATACAGAACCTAAGGAACGCTGACGAGTATACCTTAGTTTTAAGTTTCAAACTCTATTAGATTAAGTTGCTCATTGGTCACTGTTGACCAGATTGTAATATACTAAATGCCTTTATGGGTGTTTAATAATAAAAAAATATATATATGACAATCGCGATCTTTTGATATACCAGCTTGAGTCAACCTTGTACGACAACGTTTACATTCAGCTGCTTATCCATTCACGGTGGTAAAGGATGGGACAGAGTCACACAACAATTGAGCGTCCAAAATGGCTAAAATTTTCACAGGTACTTTACAAAGCAAACAAGTAATACCAGAGTAACGACATCTTTATGTTGAAGCTCAAAACTTTTCACATGACCCTCGTATATTTTTTCTCACTTCCACTTCCATTTATCCTCACAGATTGAAACACTTTAATAAATCAAAATGGGTCATAAGCCAAAAATCATATTTTATTCATTGTGACAGATGCATTAACAATCGTTTCTTAAAAATGTATAAAATGCTTTGATTTATTGCCATTTAAAGTTCTTTTACCCAAAAAGATTTCGAGCTGGAATTGGTTAAGAGGTGACAACTAAAAGGACTGGTTAGCCAGTAAAATGAATTTAAGTTCGAACGTATTTCCAAATGACGAGAATCTTGGAAATTCGGCACTAACTGACGATAATTTAGTTGCTTATTCGAAATGTGATTGACAGCGGAAGAATGATTTATGGGTTTCTTAGAGCTACTTGGGAAGTTTAAGAAATCGTTATTTAAATGTTTAATTTAATTTGTACTTTGGGAAAGTTTGCTGTCGTTGGAAATCATCCAACTAATTCTGTAATTTTGTCCGCACTCGACAATATTGACTTTCAAATCTTCGGATAGTTAATGTAAAATGGATTGCCAAAAATGTACGAATAATTAAATTTCGAGTACTGATTAATTATTGCCACCGAAAACCTTTTAAGTCTCTATTCTCCACAATAGAAAATTGTTAAAGTTTGCCTTATAGAGTATCAATAGTTTCTGGAGTAGACACAAAAACATAACACTGTGTTAATTTTTACGTATGTTCATCCTTTTCTTACATTCTTTAGCGCAATTTTTTATAGTGGTGCCCGAATTTGATCAAAATTGGGATATTTACCTTCAGATTTTCAATCAGGATGATTAAAATTATTTTCTGTCAAACATCATACACCCTTTTCGGGTTTATTCCAAAGAAAGTTTAAGGATAATCAATACCTCCTGGTACAGTTAAATTTTTTTGATATCCGAGTTCCTGGTTTGGCGGACGCCCAAGGTTTGCATTTTGCTTCATCTGACAAACATTCCGTGTTTATCTATAATTCGTTTCGGGTTGGCCCTTTGAGACGGTACATTCTGCTCTTGTGACTAATTTCGTTGACAAAACGAGGTTCTTTAGGCATACACAAATAACGCGTGTGATATGCTTTTAGATCCTGAGAGCTTTGATATATGCGGAGGTTAAAGTAGACAGACGAGATATTTTGTTGTATGGAAACATTTTACGTAGATGAATTAAGTTTGGGAATTAGTAGAAAGCATCATTTGTGAACCGTGAATAATGTACACAAAGTTGGAATTAGTAGAATTTAGCAAATTAGTAGTAATTTAGAAAATTAATGGGTGTACGTGTTAGTGCAGATGCGTGGTTCTGATGTATGTTTTTCTCTGATAATGTCGCAATTTCTAAAATTTTCCAAGTTCAATAGAATTATTTAAAATTTTATGTGTAATTTATCTACAGTATATTTGAGCACATTTACCTTTATTTCAAACATGAGAATTTTTAATATCATTTTGTAATGAAGCATATCATATTCAAATTAATTATATTTCACACTTTTATTTCATACTTCCGTTCATTCTGCAAAATATTAACTCTGGTTAATTTAGCTGAACTGGCAATTTGTTAAAGGTATAAAATCACAGTTGAATTAACCCAAAAAATATGCAGATCTCAGCAAATGAGTTGTAAAAGTAACTGTGCTAACAAAACGGAGGCATTCAGGAGAGTCCTGAGCAACAGCGAAGACTTGGGCCAAAACCCTCCGCGTATGAGAAATTATTTTTAAAAAACATTATAAGTCAAAAATTGAACATTAAAATAAAATAAAATAAAAGAATTTGTGAACGTGCCCCAGCAAATAAAGTGGTAAGAATTAATATTTTTTATTAATTAATTGTGGTGTACCAAGTTGTAATAAAAAATATAATAAATTTGACGGTTTAATGGGCCTAAAGTTTTTAGTTTTTTTTTGTTTGTAAATATTTTAGTGTGTAAATAAATGTATATTTTTTTTCAGTCATTTTATTTCTGGTTCTAACACAACGAGTTGAATATAATAATTTATCTACTAATGTCGACAAATAATAGATTATTTATACCTTAAAATATCTTTTAAATCAAATCAACAATGAAACATTTTTAAATGATACAGAAACTGTTATACGAATATAAATACTTATTTATATTAAATTAATTCTTACTTATTATTAAAATTTAAAGTTATGTTGCTGCAATTCGAGAAATTAATTGTTGTATCTGCAACACCAAAATTCATATTGTGATCTGTATTTGATATGAAATTACTAGAACTAGCATATGTTGTTGGATTATTAGTATTATTTGTATTATGGATTTGATGTAAAATTCTATTAATAAAATATCCATTTCAACAAATTTGATAAAGTTTTTAGTGAATGACTTTTACTGGCATTAATTTAATTTGACATTGACGTATACGTTCTTGATCGTGATTGGTTAAATTTAGTTGCCTTATGATTATTGGTTAAAATTTTCATTATTCAACGCTTTGTAACCAATCGAATCAATTTTACAAACACACTATTGAATAATGAAGGTCAAATTCCGGTTTGATTTTTGGTTTATTATTTGACATTAGTAGATAAAGCATTTTAATGAATTTCAAAACAATAATAATTATATTCAATACTAGCAGAAATGCAAAATTTAAAATTACATGAGTTGAATGTATGAAAATTCAGAATTCACTGAGACATATTTTATTGAAATAAACTTCTGCTATAACTTTTTGACTTATATTTTATGATAAGCTACATCAAAGACGGTATATTGCAAAAGAAAAAGAAAAACCAATATACTTGTTGAAGTTTTGAGGCGTTTTACAAATATTAAATGAACTTCCACTATTTATCTATATTGAGAAAATATATTTCAGTAGGAAAAATATTTCAGCTAGTTGGATGATTTTTCTATGTATTTTGTGAAACCCGACCTCTTGACCTTTTTAGTTCTGGTAAATAGATATAAAAAATACAGTTGACTTTCCTACTATATTCCAATACATCAAAGGAAATCTTAATAATAAAAGATGAATCCAGTATAAATATTCAACGATTGGTTAGAAATAAATAATTTAAGTGTGACCTTTGCATCCTTATGATACACATTAAAATTTCATTACATTCTGATGTTTAGTGACACTAATTTTGTAATTTTCACAATAATGGAAAAATTGCTTTTTTCTTGTAATGTCTTGTTTAGGTTTGAATTTAAAAAAATTATACTGTTTGTTTATCTAAAATTCCGTTAGAGCGGCGCTCGTGTCAAGTTCAAAACGCTCAAAATGTTATGTTTGTTTACCTTATCAGTTATGTGTGTTTATCTAAAGCGACATCTTACGGCGCGGCCCGTAAGTTAATAGTTATGTTTGTTTACCTAAAATTCCGTTAGAGCGGCGCTCGTGTCAAGCGAAATCGAAATGGGCAGGCATATGTTAATGATCAAATAATGTATTTTCACATTTTTTCACCGTATTGCCATAGTTAATAGTTTTTAAACATTGTTTATATGTTGACCTGCAAAGAGAGCTTTTTAGGTTCTACCAAGTTAGTCGACAGCTTAACATGAATATATCTATTGAAAAGACCAAAACCATCACAATTTCTAAAGACCCAATTAGATGCAAACTCGTAGTAGAAAATAAACCAATAGAACAATTATCACAGTTTAGATACCTTGGTGTAGATCTTTCAAGTTGCCATGACCCAGTTAAGGACCTCAGAAGCCTAATTAACAAGGCAGCAATTACCTCAGGATGTTTGAGAGATGTGATATGGGATAACCGATACATGGGACTGGACAGTAAGATCAAGATCTATAAAACTTGCGTTAGACCTATAATGACCTATGGTATAGAAGCTCGAGAAGACACCAGTAAAACGAAGAAAATGCTGCGGGTCGCCGAAATGAAAACATTAAGAGCTATAGTGGGCATCACAAGGAGGGACCGAATACGAAACACCGATACCAGAGAGCAATGCGGTATCCAGGATATAGTAAGGTGGGGAAGGCAACGAAGAAGACAATGGTACAATCACGTTAGAAGAATGGAGGAACACCGACTACCGAAGATCGTGTTAGAAGGAAACCCTATAGGCAGGCGTCCACTGGGAAGACCACCAAAAAGATGGAGAGATAGCTGGCAGTCTACCTCTCAAGAAATTTTACGGCAGGCTCGAAATTAACAGATCAACAGATCTATAAAAAGAAAAAGAAGAAGAAGAAGAAGAAGTTTATATGTTTCAAAAAGTTATGTAACGCTTCAGCACCCTATGGGTAAGTTCATATAATGTTAGAATTTTTGATCTGAACAGGTATTGTTAATTTCAGGCTTGATGATGGCAGTTTTGCCGAAACTAGTTGCCTTTATTTAATTTTTCTATTAAATTACATGTGTTACTGACTTCGAGGCGGTTGATTTCATAAAACATTGGGCCAAATTCGAGACAATGGATAACTTACTCTGTTTATATGTATAATTGCTTCAATAAATATATATATAGAACTTTTTTTTTTGACAATTAATTTGTTTTAATAAATTTAAAATTATAAACTCAACAATCTCCATTCTCCAGAAACTAATAATTAATATACATTTTACAGCGTTTGGCAGAATGTTTGCTTTATAATCAAATTAGTATGTATTTGTTCAAAGTTGGAAGCTTATTTTAAAAGTTTGCTTTGAGGTAATTTCATATTACAGTTACTTTAATGTGACCGAGTGGATATTTACCACGAGCTATATTTGCACGGTTGTAATTAACTAAATAAAAAAAGTTTTTTGTTGTAAAAAGTATTTCATTAGTGTTTAAATATCAAATTAAATTCCTGCTAATCTTGTTTGAAGGATGCGCAATGTTTTAATGGTTTATATTGCATGTTGGTCGCGAAAACTTACTTACTATTTTAAGGTTACCAAATACGGAAGGAAAATTCATTATATTTATTTTTTATTATTTTAATATCTCCGCTATTATTCATCCGATCGCTAGAATGTTCTTATTTCTGTTCTTTAACTTTGAAGCGTCTGAATCTTTTAAATAAAACTTGAGTTTTCTTTTCTAAATTTAACCCAGAGAGTGTCAATAGATTCAAATGTGCTAGTTTTTATAGTTTTTGTGGTTTTTATTGATGAGTATTTGAAGAATAATTATTGAATATGTTTATAAACTTTTTGCATGCTTGTCAAATAGTTATTGGGTTTATTCAAAAAGTTTGTTAAGCATTAAAAAAAGTAAATAATTACGAAATTTGTCGTTACTGAAAATATTGAATTAACATGATTCTGGCTTCATTTTGTGTTTTTGCTTGGCAGAACAGGTTTAATTCGGTTGATTCAAATACAAGGCAAAAAACAAAATTGGTAAAAAAATTCTACGTTACGTATTTTCAATTAAACGTTTCTACTGTTTGCTGCAGCGTTAACAAGGGTTAAACAAACGTCCGTTGCTGAGATTAAAAAAGTTCTAAAAGCAAAACATTCATATCGGAAGGGTTTCCAGATTGGCAGGTAACAAATAATCCCATGCTATAATTTATTCTGCATCATATCATATAACCGTATCCTGTTAGAATATGACGCAAATGACCTATATCTCACGCAACTTCATATTACGATAGGCCAAAACTATGTTGTTGATTTTTTTTATGTTTTCTGGATTTGGACGTTCAGCATCATCGGTGTTTGTACGGCCGCGTTTAAAATCAGCGAGTCAATTCAGGTTTTTCCATTGTTTTGATAATTACAAAAGTAATTTCACTAAAGCCACTGTAACATTAAACCTCAGATTGTTGTGAAATTTTGTCAGGTACCATTTAAAAGTTAGTACTTCCTCCTCATTATATGGATTTCTCAATAGTGGCACCATCTATATTATATATCATCCTACAAACGTATTCAGTGACCAGGTATTATAATATTTAATACTAAATTATTCCTAAGGTATCTCCTAATAAGCGGAACCGAAATCTCTACCAAATTCCCCCAAGTAATAGACTCAATTAAAATATATATTATTAGATTCCATGTTAATGGAAATTCGATAAATCCCATTGTGTCGTATCTCGTCAGAATATAACGATTTGGGTTGATATACCCAATACACAAATTCGGATTCCGTTAGGTTTCAACACTGTGCAGTTTGTCATTTCAATCGCCGAGAAATTAATTTAATATTTCATATTGACGTCCTTATAACATCGAGTACAAGGTGAGTTATGGTAAAGTATTTTGTTAATGATACTCTAATGGTTTGAGATATTTTAAAATTCGAACATTACGTTGACATTTGATCACGAATTAAAAACAGATAAATAAATAAATGTCAATTGTATTAATGATAATCATACATTGGTCAAACATTAAGAAGATTTTCAGGACATATAACTGCTCACAAAAGTGCTTCTAGGAGAATTTTTAAGGCTTTTTCTGGAGATGCACTGAAAACTGCTTAAATAAGAAATTTGTTTTCGATAGCAACAAGAATTTATTATTAAATAATTAACATCAAAATGATAAAAATATTTTCTTGAGAAAAATGCAACAATAAAAGTTGGTTCCCTTTATTTTATTTAATTAAACAGGAAAATATAAATATAAATATTTTTCAATCGCTGCTGAATTTCCAGCCAACAAAGAAATAAAAAAGTTATTTGCTTTCGATTTTGAATCAATCGGACAAAAAGGAATTGCGAACAATAGAAAACAATGAAATACGGAAAGATTTATTTTCTTGATAAATATTCAATTTTTCCGCATCTTTCAGAACATTTAGTATACCATATTTATTCAACTATACGTTGTTATTTTTGGGGTTGTTTTCGTTTAAAAAATTACCCACCATCAACAAAGCGCAAATGTCAAACGAATAACGAATTTTCAGTGGAATTTTCTACGTTAAAATACTTCACTTTCAAGTAATTTTATTCCCCAAAAATTTGTTGGGATGTTCAAGACATTAATGTAAAACCGCTATATACCCTTTCATAGGTATTTAATAAAGCTTGTTTATTAAATTAATAAAGTAAGGTATTTTTAATACTGAAATTCCATGTTATATATAATTTTAATTATGCCTATGAAGATGTGATAATAATTTGTGTATTTCAGATGGTTTAAAATATATTTTTTGTAAATCACTGGATTTTGTACGTCGGAAAACCTAAATAAAAATTTACTGCAAAATAATACTTCTAGCAAGAGAGAAAATTATATTTATGGTTTTTATTTTGTTTTATAAATTCGAGAAAATATCGATGTTTCTCCAATATAAAATTTATTACATTCATATGGAATTTTGTAAACAAATAAAATGAATATTTTGCGAAAAAAATCATACTTGAAAAAATTTATGAAACATCCATTATCTTGGTTATATTCAAAATCCCACTAATACTTAGAACCCACTCGGTGGCATTTATCTACATGTAACGGGTGCGTTTTTCAATGAAACCCCCTCTATCATTAAACAAGATAAATATGTGTATTAATTGACGTTTTTGCACTAATTTTAAATTTTGGTGAATGCACTCGATCATCCACCAAAATTTTAATTCTGATTAAGCTGTATGAAGTAATAAAATATTTATTTATTTTATTGAAGAACACAAAAAGAAAGCAGCTGGATTTAAAAATTAGAGAACTATTTTGGTTAGTAGGAAGAAAATCGAACATGTCACTGGAAAATAAAGTTTAAATAAACGCCCCATATCATTAAACACCATAATGTGTGTATTAATGGACGTTTTTGCACTAATTTAAAATTTTGGTGAATGCACTCGATCATCCACCAAAATTTCCATTCTGATTAAGCTGTATGAAGTAATAAAATATTTATTTATGTTATTGAAGAACACAAAAAGAAAGCAGCTGGATTTAAAAATGAGAGTAGGAAGAAAATCAAACATCGAAAATAAAGTTTTAATATATCGCTATTATTACCCCTATTTGGACTTATGGAACTCTGGGGATGTGCTAGTAAGTCAAGCAATACAATCATACTACGTGCACAATCAAAAGCCTTACGAACAATGACAAATGCTCCTTCGTACATAACAAACCACCAAGATCTTTATGTGCTAACCGTTCAAGAAATAATTCAGAACAGAAGCACGAAAAATTAGAAGACCATGACAACCCCCTCCTCCGACCACTTGTGATGCAAAACGCCAACAGAAGACTAAAAAGGAAGAGGCCATTAAACCTTAAAATGAGGTGGAAGAGGTATTATCAATGGAGAAACCTCATCAGTACGGATGTCTTGGGATGTTGATTTGATTACATAAAGTTCTAAAATTAGTTTTTAATTAATATTTTTATTATCATCATCGATTTAAACTCTGTTATGTTTCTCTTAAACACAAAAATTTTAAAATTAACCATCAAAATGAATAATGATTGGTATGCAGTAGTTATATAACCAAAATTAATTAAGTAAAGGTCAGTTATATTTTAATTACAAAAAAAACCAATTTGAGTTTGGGTTTATTTTTCATTAGAGCGCACGAAAAAAAAAATAGACGTAAAATTCCGCCAAACTCGAATGGATAAGAATTTAATGGCGAACATACTTATTACATTTTCCATTACATTTTATGTTCTTTCTACCTCTACCATTTTCTAATTGAAATTTTTCATTAATGGACATGCATTCCTTTATTTGTTGGCTGTAGTACAGGTCCAGGCAACCGAGATTCCTTTGATATGTTCGTTTTGAATTAATGGTAATAAAAGCTTATTCGTGCAAAATATAGTGTCAATATTAAAAAATAGAAACGTTGTCATTGCTTCGCTTTAACGGTATTTTTCCCATAAAAAGCAACGAGTTGTCATTAAATCCACTGTAATTTGTATCATTTCATTTGTCAATAGTGGCGTCATCTGTATGTCATTCTACGAACTTATTGAGCGACCAGGTACTCTTGTATTTTATTTGGGACCTCAGACATGCCTTAATTTAGTTTCTTTATAGTATTTTGATTCTAATAATATACTTTTGCATTAAAACATTTTTCTTGAAAATCTACTTAAATATTTAGATACAAGAATTATTTCCCATAAAACGAGGAATTGAGACATTACCACTACCATTACTGCTTAAGACAGTAGATAACCTGTAAGAAAATAATTATGTTTCGTCGTAAAACAAACTTCCCGCTATTTATCTTGTATACAATAAACTGCTAAACGTTTACAAACTTATATAAAGTAAGTTGCACGCCCTATAACATTTTTCCATTATCTTTTACATCCATTTTGCCAGGTCGAAACCATTACGCCAAATTGAGGTTTTTCATTAAGGTATTGTGTATCAAGAACTAATTAAAGTGGATTCTGTAATACGCGCCCGAGGCAAGGCCATAATTGAAGACAATGTTGAGAAGATTTATGATTGAAATGGGATGATAGTTAGTTATTAACAGCGAAGATGTGACCGCATTAACGATGTTATTACCAATAAAACGTCGTATTTGCGTTTTACAATCTTGTATGTTTCTTTAAAATAGATGATAATCTATTCGTTTTCATGTGATAGTTATAAGATTATAAAAAATTTTTAGTTCATTGTAATCACGCAGTTATTCTGTTCGCTGCTATTTTTTCAAATACTTTTAAACATACGACTAACTCCGATACGTTTACAAGTATTCTTGCGAGTGGTTTACCAGAGCTTCCTTAAGGCAACCTGCAAAAATACCCTGGGAAAATGATACTTTAAATAACCCGGTTAAAATCAGATACAATCTTGTAGAATAATGTTTAAGTAGTAAAAATGGAAATTCGTCTGCCTCATATTTCTTTTATAAGCCAAAATACAGTTTATATTGCACCACAATTGGCAAATTGGAATAGTTTTTAAAGATTGTGATTTTATTACTATCAAGTCAAGACGAATATACTCTTGCATATGATTACCCTGTGCCTTATATGAATTATCTTGATTTGATTCCATATTTACATAATCAAATCTACAATCAAGTGTCTGATCTCTATTTACCAAGAGAGATATAACCCACCTAATTAGATTGTCTACGCCTCGAAGATGGTCTTTACTTACCTAGTAAGTATGCCTCAGTGAATACCAGTGGCGTCCTAATTTAAAGAAGTTTTGTTAAAAATCTCTACCATATAAAAGAAATAATTAAAATTTATCTTGAATTTTTTGCCAAACCATAAAAATGATTGTACCTTTCAGTTCAATTTTACCTCCTCATACTTTCCACAACGTGAAAAGACATCAACAAAAATAATGTTAGATAATTGATATACATACAGGGTGAGTCATAACTATTGGGACAGAGGCTAAGGGCAGGTTATTTGAACCAAAATATGGCGATAGGACCAAATATACCTTAATAAAATATTGCTGTGGAATAAGTTACAGGGCGTTAAAGTTGCAATTTTTTTTTCTGATAATGTCCCTGTATATTTATCAATTGTTATCAAAATCGGCACAGAGCCATAACTTTGGACAAGGAATATTATTTTATGTATTATTTCACATTTTGTTATAGGGGGCGCCACGTGAATGATTCCTGATGACGAAACTTTTTAGTGATTTTGATTAGAAAATATGACGTACACATCATTTCTGCATAATATTAGTACTCTTGTTTATACACGATAATTTCACCTGTTTTCGAGAAAAACGCAATTGACCAGGTAATTTTATAATGTTTTCTTTGATATCCTTTATTACAAGAATTAGAAAAGGCATAGAGGTCGGAGGAGGCCACATAGAACATTTAATTTAAGTTTGCTCTTTTTATGTTAAATTATTTTTAATTCTGCTTTATAAACCTTTGACATAGAAACCTTATGCCACAAGTTTTTTATTGTCTGTTGTTTGAAATCCCCTTCTCAGAACTGTTCAATCGCGTTTTTCTCGAAAACGGGTTAAATTATCGTATTTAAACTAGAGTATCAATATTACGTAGAAATGATGTTTACGTCATATTTTCTAATCAAAATCACTAAAAAGTTTCGTCAAAAAGATACCACTTAATTTCATAATCAGGAATCATTCACGTGGCGCCCCCTATAACAAAATGTGAAATAATACATAAAATAATATTCCTTGTCCAAAGTTATGCCTCTGTGCCAATTTTAATAACAATTGATAAATATACAGGGACATCATCAGAAAAAATCGAAAAAAAATTTCAACTTTGCCATGTAATCTTATTCCACAGCAATATTTTATTAAGGTATATTTAGTCCTATCGCCATATTTTGGTCCAAATAACCAGCCCTTAGCCTCTGTCCCAATAGCTATGACTCACCCTATATACAAACGTTGACTCCGCACTTTAAAACATAATTAGTTTCATCCATAAAACATTTATTTAATATAGTATGATAAAATAACATGTGTCGTTGAATTTTTAAATTTGAAAGCCCAATTGACGAATCCAAAAGGCACAAACTGTGTCTTGGGTTGTGAAATCAAATATATTGAATTCCTAAATCTTTTCCTTACTTTGTCAGTCAAAAACTTTGCAATCTCCAATACAAATTGTCATTTTTTTGCTTTAACTTGTCTAAACTCCCTCGTGTGCTTCTTTTATCAGTTTTACTGATATATATTAGCACCGTTGCCTGTTTTATCTTCATAGGTATTCATTTCTAGGAAGGTTAAATTAAATCTGCTGTATAATTTGGAATATATTTTGTATAAGTTTCAACGATAATGAATTTGTATGTATGCAAACAGCGGGAAAGCCAAATTTAAGTATTGTGACGCCACTGGTAGCAACCTAATGTCGACATGGCAGTTTTAGTCGCAAGAGCTGAAATAATTCGGCAGTTCCAAGATACAGATCTACTCTCAAAGCACATTATTATTTAGAGGAACATTTCTTGATTCTACATTTCAGGAAGAACCAGGTGCGCTCTCAACCATAACCTACTAATTAGGTATTTGTGTAAAGCGCTACTTGGGTTCAGGAACAGAGTGCAATGCCTTTGAGGATTTGGCTTACAGATGTGATGGTAATAAAGACGACTATTCAGATAATATTACTTTGTAACGGTACATTTGTAGTCAGGACTTTGTTGAAAATAGCATTGTGAAATTCAGATTAAGATTAAAATATATTTGTTCGATAGAAACAATGAAAATATACTAACGAGAATATATCGGCAGAGAAAGATATAAAGAAATAACGGAGAAACGTTCTGATAAAGACCGCGTTTTAATATCTTGATGGGTTTTAAACAGAGGTGGAGTTTAGATTTTCGTGGTTTGTACATTTGATCTTTATTACTTGGCTGTTAAAAAACTAACAGCTCTAGAGGTTTGGTTATTGGAAGATATGTAAACAAAGGATGTAGAAATGTTTTGATGAAGACCGCATTTTAGAATCTTGATGAGTTTTAAACCAAAATCAAAGCTTAAATTTTCATTGTTCGTCCATTTGGATCTTTATTTCTAATTACTAATAAATAACATAGTTTCTTTCAATTAATTATAGTTTATTATAAGTTTATAAGTAATATTATTAAAGAACATTAACCGTATATTACAACCCGAACGCTTAATGGTCTCAAAAGTTCTTTACGGATCATTACAAGCTTTTCGGTTTATTATGTCGAGTTTGTTACACTGGACGCATTAAAGAATAATCCTCTTTTCTTTGTATCAAACTTTTGTAAAACAAACAACTCGACATCTGCAACAATACAACTTTAAGTTTTGCTTAAGTTTTTTTTTCCTGATTACCTACTTTAAGTATGAAAGTTAAATAAAAGATTATGCAACTTTTGACATCTTAATAAGTAGTTGTTTCATGTCAGATTTTCTCGGAGACATGAAGTTGTTTAATATTTTCGCTTTGAACTTTTCTGCAAGTGGGTTGTTCTTTTATTGCATTCTATTCCGTGTAACTTGAATTTAAAAAAAGTTAAACCATATCAAATTTTAACTCTTCTGACTTTTCTATTAATTTATAATGTAAAGCAGAGCCAACGTTTTGACTTTTAATTATTTAAAATTTTCAATGCAACCGACGTTCTTAAATTTTGTTAATATTAATAAATGTTACATGAAATCTATGAAAACAGGTTGATCTTTTTGTTATCGAACATTTGACCGCTTACCAGTTTTTAATTAAGAGAACTCGAAATGCATTTGTGTATATTTGTTGTTTTTCACTTTAATTTGGAGTTTAATTTACCAAAAATTATGATTATGATTCAAAGTATTGTATATCGCTTCTCCCATCTTTCGAGCAGCGTACCAATCCAGCGTTGAAAAAACTGGCAGCGATCCATAAATCCATCCAATTTCTTACATCTTCAGGAGACCGGAAGTGCTGGTCTGCCAGACCGGGTACCATTGATCGAAACGAGTGATGGTCAGAGCGAGCACCGTCTGGAAAACACGGCGGATGCGGTATAACCTCCCATTTCTACGTTTCCAAGTATTTCTTTACCGGACACCGTGGCCTAGTTGGTTAAGGCCTCGGTCTTTATACTAGGCCAGTGTTCGTTTCGTAGGTTCGATCCCTGCGAAACTCAAGAGGAATTAAAAGTCAGATAAGACTTTGGCAAGTGCAAAAAGGTATTTGTGTCATACGCAGTTTTATTCACGCCGCTAAACAGGCCGGATGAGATCGGATATCTCGTGGAACTGATAGGGGTTGGTGACACAAATACACACTTGTTAGTCGGTAGATCACCTGCATGACAAAGGCATAGTCCTGGGTTTAAGGTGATTGAGGACCGTGATTCAAAGCCCACGATAAGCTGTAGGTCCCGTCCAGATTAGCCTTAGTTGCAGAAAGGAGACGTTAAAATTAAGCAAGCAAGCAAGTATTTATTTACCCTAAATTATACGGCAAACAAGATATTTTTATCGAACAATCGCGGTACCAATTAAACACATTCGCCACAACCACCCACCGATAGTGAATCCGATAATATAACTTAAATCAAGTAATTATTTATCTTAAGGGGTTTCATTAACGCGTCATAACTTCATACGATATATCCCCTTGACCCGCGCAGCAAAAGTAGGCGTGACTACATGTAAATTAAATGTAAATACATTTACCAAAAGATATTGCCACCGAATAAATAAATCATTTATGGATTCTTAGTAGCCAGTGGCCAGTGGCGTACAGAACATAAAAATAAGGTGACCAAAACCTGCAAATGTTTAAATAGGTAGTGAATTGAGATATAGAAACTGATCTTTTTTTAATGATAGTTATGTTTCCCTTGATTCAACACACAAAAATACACACCGCATTTTTACAAGCTTATATTTAACTTGCCGTGTATATCTAATATAAAAAAGTTATTCTTGCGCGGCACGATTTTGAATCTGTTACTGTTTTTTTCTTCAATGCATTTGTATAAAATTTTGTTTTTGTAAAATTGATTTTAATTTTTTTTAAGAAATTTTATTTGTTGATTTGAAATAGTAATCAATAAATTGTAACCCAAAAATAATGGAACTTTTTAATATTTTTTTTTCAAAATTTTACATTGTTTTTTATATATAAATTTTGGGGGTTATTATCCTACTACCCTACTATAGGAATTCTTTCCTTTCCAGGGCCTAAAATAAAAATTGAATAGTGACATGGTTCACAACAAATGTTCCTACTAGCTGTTGGGGGGGTTGGGAGAAGAGTTACCAATTCTGGCCTAGGGAAACCACAGAAAACCTAGTGCCGAACTCTTTACAATGGGTTAATTAAAGTTGTTGTATTTTTCAATATTTATACCGGAAAGTCATTATTTTTACGATTGTGTAGGTTCATTCCATTTTTTAACGTAGAAAGAAATCATTGACTTTCCGGAATTACAAAAAATGAGATTTTTTTTTGTGATGAAACTGTTTTCACTGAAAAAAATTTCTGGGACATGAGAAAACACAGCCAGTTTCACCAAGGTAGTGAATGCTCTTAATAGAATGCACTTGTGATTTAACATTAACATTGTGCGTTCATGTTACTTTTTAGTTAATGAAGTTAATAATTTGCCCATTAAAGCCGCAAAACCATAACTTAAACTTAGTTTGCGGAGACACACGAGCCTCCATCGAACTATAATAACTTTAAAGTTGGCTCCGAAACATTCGATAATTGCAGCCACTATGTGAACAACAAACTTTTGATCAAGTCGCTAATGAATAAAAAAAAGCGTTTTCAAAGCTAACACTGTTTTCAATCATTTGGGTGTCTTTTCGACTTCCTTTGTTAGATGAGTGAATTTCAAAAGAATAAAAAGTACAGTAAATAGACTTGAATCGTGTTCCGATGAAATGACGGGAATTCCTTTATATAATTTTTTTTTATTTCTTTGTGTATAAGGTTGTCCTTGAGATGTTTAATTTTTTTGGTAATGGCATGTTAGCATAAATATCTGGACCTACAAAATTTTTTGATTCTACCATGCATTTTGTATAACGATAAGAAACATTTACATTTTTCATTAAAAAAAAATCACGATGTTCTTCGCCAAAACGATATTTGCCCGAAAATTTATTAAATTTAACAAACCGAGTTTCAATATTAAGGTCTAGCATAGACATATATATTTAACTCAGAAAAAGATGATTAAAACCAAAACTATTACACATACTTTTAGCACATTTTGACAAGTGTCCATTTTAATGTTCCATTAAATATTTACCTAAATCCATGATTTCTGAAATTGAATTGGCAACGTTGTATTTTCAATTTTGAATTTATGACATGGCTGTCATTTGACAAGCATATAATTTATGTCCGTCAAATGAATATTTTTTCCTTTTTTAATAATTTTCAAGCTTATTCTGGTTATAAATTGCTACTTGGGCATTTGTAGAAAAGTATGTACCTATGCGTTTGCATTGGAAAAATATGTTAAATAATCGTTTCAAGGCACTGAATTTGTTTGTCTTGGGAGTGAGTATCCCAATATATATTTCTTTTTAAAAAAATGTGAAAAATATTTTTCCGCGCAAAAATTTTTATCGCTATATTGAATTTATCATGTTTTATAACATCTGTGAAAATTTCATGAAAATCCCAGCCGGCCAGAGATGTGCGCGTCAAAATTTGTAGGTTATTATGGCGAAATTAAATAAAGTCAAACCTTGACGTTGATATTTACAAAAAATAGTTATTTTCTTATGAAGATTTTCCATCATCACTCCACCAAAATAACCCTCGCACAAAAATATGATTTGATTTCCATCGATGATCGATGATTGACAATTAACTACTTTTGACAATGCCAAAAACTGACAAATTAAACTAATATTTATCAGTTTCTCTTCTAATGGAAATAAAACCACTTATTTTAAAGAAAAAGGGGGCTTTAATTGACGTTTTGACTTTCTTGAATGAAAGTCGTTTTCAAAATGACACAACAAAATATATAATAAAAAATTTTCTATAGATAGGAATTAGTCTACCCTGAAAGTTTCATTGAATTCTGACTAGTGGATTTTGAGATCCTCCGGACACATATACATACATACAAACTTTGCTCGTTTAATAGTATTTGATTAAATGACATGTAGCATAATTAAATGTAGCTTTACTTTGAACACTATGAAAATTTGTTTTAAAATTGTTTTTCTAGTTCGCCTTCTCGGTTTTTATTTACAAAAGTTTTAGAATTTAAAAATAATAAGGTTAACCATTATGTGCAAAATATTTGTTATATTTGCTTGTTTTTCTCGCACTTTTTTTAATAAATTTTTGTCAGTTTATTAAAAGATGTTGAAAGACAAAAGTAAATACTTCAAGATAGTAATGGTGTTTTGTCAAAATCCTATTGTGAAATATCAAATATTTATGTCAAAATTTCATTGGTGACCAGATTAAAAAAAAATTCTAGTTAAAAAACAATTAGATAAATTTTAATTAATATTTTTACAAATAAAGTTTTATTTTATATTGAATATATATATATATATATCAATACAAAATTAAAGCTTTTATAAAATATTTATTTTTGCAGTGGGATGTACAAGTTCAAATGATGATTTATTTCATGCTTTTTTTAGAGCTACATTAAAACAGATGAGTTTTTTGTAATAAAATTTAATCAATTTTATTGTTATAATGATTTTAAATCTGTATATATTAATATAAACCGCGTGCCAGAATAGAATTGTAATAATTATGAAACAAAATAGATATAGTGAATGTAATTTAAATGTTTATGTTATTTTGTATTTAATATAAAATGTAAGAAAACCTTATAATTAGGGGGATAAAAGATAGAAGTTACTTTCTTTTTTCAAGGACTGGATCCAACTCCTTATGTTTTGGATATTAAATATATTTAAGTAGCAATAAAATTACTGGCAGTTCACATTTAGATACTCACTATAAGTAAAGAAGTAACTTCGTAGGGTGAACTTCAGTATTTCCATTTTAGAACTATAAATAAACAAAACGGCGAAATAAAATTTATTAAAAAGGATAATTCTATTTTTATTTTAAAATACAGATCTTTAAGAAATAGTCGCTTGTTTTAACTTTCATTTATTGATTCATTACAAATTAATCGAAACTTATTATGCCAAGTACCAGAGTTTTCATTAAATCTTCTACCATATTCTATAATTCGGGGATCGTTGAATGATTTTGAATATTTAATGATACCAAAGAAGACTATTTTAAAATTTTTAATTCGATGAAATTTAATTAATTAATTTACCTTTTGTCACAAAAATTACAAAAAGGCATTGACGTATTTTCTTTATAAATTAAGCAGCCCAAAGAAATTATTTCATTTGGAGAGTGCTTTTATACATTGTTCTTTGTTATATTAAAATATTTATCTTGAGAAAAATAATAGTAACAAGAGGGGTTAATTATAAATAGCATTTCTAAACGTTTGAGAAGCTCTTTGATGCGTTTCAGAGAAGCTTAGTAGAGTTTTGCTTTATAGGAAGCTGGTAATATAGAAAAACTAATTCAAATTCTCAAAAGTGTTAGAGGGAGGGTACATACGTCGAGACTTTTTAATTGAAAATGCATCAAACGGGGAGACAGTTTCAGCCTTTTATTTTTCATAATAGTGATGGTTCGTGTGATTAAAAACAACAAAGAGAAAACGGTGTGATTAAAATCAGTGGACGGGTACAGAAATGTTAGGCCAGTTTCTTTATATAAAACGTCACTGTGCATAAATATTAGGAAAACTCGACTGATTATTTACGGCATCAATTTTTTCTTCTTTACGGCAGCTTTTTTTAGGTGTAGGTGTGTTAGTTAAAGCTTTTCTACTAATGGAGATCAAAACTATTTCCTATGGACGGCATATGGTATATAAATTGAATATTTCATTTATCTGAATATGCGAGAACGGTATTATTGTTCGATTAATTCAAAAAGTTTATTAGAGCGGAAGTGAAATTTGAATTTTATTAAAACCTGTATTTTATGTTTTTACAAATCTGATTTTACAGTGTTTATATAAAGAATTCTGATTTGTTTATACAAAAGCGAATTAATCGGTGAATAAACAGGTATCAAAAAAATTGTTTACTGACTAGATTCGTTTTGACTTGCAAAATGTGATAAATAATAAAAAAAATGTTTCAGGAATTTCAGAAATAATTCAAAATTTACCATTTTTATCTGACTATGTTAGCTCTCAGCTCCCAGATAGTTAAATAGTGGGTAAAAAAATATCGAGATAGAAATTTAATTTACTTGCAGAGTTGCATTAGAATCCAATTTTATATGTTTAATTTGTTGCCTATATTATTGGAAAAATTAATGGTACGTCTATGGAATATTTGGTTTTTATAGTTTTATTGATATCAACTGATAAGTAATGCAGTATTTTTTTAATGAACTACAGTTTACTCTCTTCTCTAATATATAAGATCCACGGATTAAATAAAATATAAAAATCAAAGAATTACATTCAAATTTGGCTACTCAAATGTTATTTAACAAGGAAAGTTTTAGTGCCAATCGATTATTTGAGATATATTGTAGTAACGTAAAGGAAACAAAATGGCAAACTTCCGGTTTGTTAGAAGATCACTCGAACTTTCTCTACGGTCTAAAATAAGTATGATTTAATTATCAAATATTATATGGTATAGATATATCGCACGATTCATCAAATGAAAAATTATAAGTTAAGAAAATGATACAGGTTCATTGTTATCATCTATAAACTTTTAATTTGTCGGATTTTGAATTCTTAATGTCAAATTAAAGCTGGCGAAACAATGGTTTGAAAATAAAATAGTTTTTAAGTTTTCTTATCCACCTCAATATAAAATTATACATACAAGTGAAACTTTTCTCCAAATTGAGTTTAGAAAATGGAACAAGGAGTTCTTCTACTGAAATTTGTTATAAAAATATCCCCAAAAGAGATATAAAAACAATGGAAAACGAGACAGAAAAGAAAAGGTTGAAAGTTTTCACGTTTTCTACGTTGGTTCGGTGTCTATTCTTCCGTTTTTAAATACTCAAAGAGAGACCATTTATACACTTCGTTAGGTTTTTCTTCTCGAATGATCTTAGGTCTAGTTTCTTTTTCTCGGGTAATTTTGTTCGATTAAAGGCGAAAATCTACTACTTTATGTAGGTGTTAAGTTAACTTAACGTTTTGTTTTTTAAGATATCGACATGATTTCTCGAAAAATTGTGTTCAAATAACAATTTCTCAAATCTACGGAATTCGTGTTAACATTTTTTGTGTACATCTACCGGTTTTTGGTCATGATTAACAAATTCTTACGCAGATTTCTTTTGTTCTATTTTAAATAGAACATGGTATAGAAATTATATCTCCAAACTATTTCAAAAATATAATTTTAATTCGATTTACTGCATAGTCGTTTTATAAGTAAAATATCCAAGTTATTCAAATTAAAACAAAATCTGGGCATTGTTATTTCAACTTTTCGGGATAATAGTGAGAAATTTACAAGGTCACCAGACTTTAATCCACTCAATTAACATGTTCCTGATTCTCTTTATAGAATTTTTTGTTTTCTGTCGCCATTTATTCTAATGCTCCACCAGCCATTTAAAATTTTGGTGGCTGGTTAAGTGCATTCACCAAAATTTTAATATTACTACTAAGGTGCTTGTAAATATTGTTTTATTAAAATTTGGATTGAATGTGGCTCTTTCACAAAATTTTCTAAGAAATAAAATTTTTAACAAATCCCTCTTTCAGGTACTTCTCAGTGGAGTACCTACACATAATCTCCTGGGGTTCTGATTTCAGATAAATGGTTCTCGAGTCATTGTGGCTACGGTTGTTCTGAAAGAACCATAATTCCTTCAATTTTCAATATGTTTTAATGAAAAAATGTTTACACGTATCTCAAAGCACGCACTTTTTCATGTTATTATTACTTTTTAAAAAAAAATGTAAACTTGCTAAGTAAAAAAAAATAATTTAAAACAAGGAAAATAATATTATCTCTAGGTTTAATTTTTTATTAAGATACATAAAATTGGTGTTATGTAATAAACTGTTATAATAAGTTCTATTATTTTTTGGATAAACAATAATTTGGAATTATTACGAGAAATAAATTAATTATATTGGGATGTAATATTGTTATTAGATTAGACAAATATAAAATGTTTAAAATATATGTGTACTTATATTTTCCAATAAACCTAATATGCTCCTCAATACATGTTTCTTTAAGTCTACCGGATTGACCAATATACAACATTACAATTGTTGCAATGTAGTAAATAAAGTGTCATTACGAAAGTACGCACCAAATCTGAAAACTAAACTCCAAACTTAAATACTTATTACCCGATTATGACTTTACCTACCGAATATGACAATAACCAGTATCCCCAAATTATGTCATTTCCTAACCCAGATAATGTTGGTTTTAATTTCTGTCATTGCGACTTTACTACTTACATATTTAAATGTTTTATAAAAACTTGTCATTGTTATTTAATTTAATATTTTTATACATTTAAATGTCTCAATAACTTGTTGTCATTGTCATCTTGTTTCATATTTTTATATATTTAAATAATTCCTAATAACTTGTTTGTATTTGTCAATTTACTTAATTTTTCCTTTTTTTATATTATTATTAGATATGTCAAAATAACTCGCGCATAGGCATTAAAATGCCTCAGCGAGATATCAACGTTTATTTGTTATTTTTCAAGTATTTGTAATAGTATGTATTTTAATTTGAATCCTTTAAATAAACGTTATTATTATTATATGGGAAACTTTTTTATTAAGGGTTTCTCGACAAAAAGTTATTCTTTATAAAAATTTGTGCATCCCCTAAAACTAAACATGCACCAAGAAAATATTCGTAATTTACGAGGAGCCTTCAAAAATTTGAATTTGGGACAAGAGTAAAGTACCCTTATTTTGAAAAATTTCGGGAAATGTTATTTAGAAAAGTTGTTCATCATTAAAAAATACATCTAGATTTGAAATCATGGCCATGAAGGCTCCTCGTATATTACGAGTGTTTTACTATGTTTTGTTGGTGCTTGTTTAGTTTTAGGGGATGCACAAACTTTTATCAAGAATAACTTTTTATCGAGAAACACTTAATAAAAAAGTTTCCCAATGGTGCGTACTTTCGTGATGACACTGTATACATTTGGTTTATTTTTAAAGACAGTATGAATATTATACTTTTTGAAGGTTTTTTAAAATTTTTATGTCACGCAAAAGTTAAGCGTTTAATTTAAAAAATATAATGCCCGGATATAAAAATAAACAACTAGTTAATTGTTTATTTCTATTTCTATTTGGAGTATTATCGTATTATTAATTATAACATTTGTTTCCGATGTAATTTATTTTCTGTACCAAACATATATTTAAAGAAACATACAAAACGTGAAACAAAAATTCAATTTTACTGAAAACTGGTTTGTAATAAATCTCGCACATCCTTTCATTTTACAAAATAATTTATTATATCTCAGCTGAAAAACTCATACATTATTTTTCAAGATAATGAAGTTGCATTTCTCTTCTGTCTTGTATATACACATAACGAAACAAACAGATGACGTTTTTTCGTTTGGAATAGTCCGAGTGCGGATAATAGCATCGTTCCAACGACGTGCTTTTCGCAGACATAAACGAAATGTGTTTTCGGATTCTGTTTGGTGATTTGTTTTTATCTTGATTAAATTTTCTGCTTTAATTGGAAGAAAAATGCAGGTAAAGCCCATCGAATGCTTGTTGAAGTATGATGATGATGCTTCAACTGATAAATGGACCAGGCACAAAAATACACATACAAATTCACATCGAAATCGTCTGAACTCTAAGACAATAACGTGTAATGTTTAGACTTTTGTTCGTTCCTATCGTGGATCGAATCTTGGCCCTGTAGGGTAAGCTAATCAATCCTGCTCAAGCGTTAAGAACGTTTATATATAAATTTTCTTTATCTCTATTAACTGTAAACAAAAACAGAATTAACCCTAAAGCTAACAAGAGAACAGTTTAATAAGAAATACTCGTAGTTTCAATGTAATTCTCACGAAGAATTATTGCGTATAACCTCATAGCAGTTCCAGCTAGAGAATACTCCCTATTGAGGATAACTCGCTCGGAAAAAAACTAGACAGGAAAAAACAACAAAGGATCGCGCGTTCAGAAAATTACATGAAAGGTTTTTTATGCGTCAGATAGAACTTGTCCCATCGTTTCTTTTTTTACATTTTTCATTTTGTGCACCGAGAACAATGGACGAATTGCGTTTTGTTAGCAAAGCTAATGATCTAAATAATCACTCGGTTCATATTAAGGAGCATTACTTTTTATTTAAAAAAATGGAATTCGAGAATTTTTGATGTCGAAAATTAATTTTAGAGAAGTCTAGATCTTTTGATTTTAGGACGACTTACTCGATTTATCGTTTACGGCATTGTCAATATAATAATTTGTAATGAAAATTTCATTTTAAATAAAATAATTTTGAATTTATTATTTTTAGTATATACAATTGTTTAATAAATCTTTTTTGTTACAGGTAAGTACTTCCAAGCCAAGAAATATTCATAGAAATGTAAAATGAAAGGTAAGTAAAAGAGCATAACTAGATTTTTTCATAAGAAATAAAAAAATACGCCTGTTTCTGAGAAATAATAATTGTTCCAGAATGAATAAGTTTGTGTTTCTTGTTTTAAATATTTCGCGCCTAGTCTCAAATCGCTTATTTTTGGAATTCTGATATGAAGGGCCAGTGAAGCGACCTCGGTTGAATAGAAGCACAATTTTTCCTGGTCTTCCGCATGTACATACATGAATCGTATCTGCTGCTTTGCTTCGCTAAGTTTAATTTATTGTGCTATAAATAACCATTTTGTGCAACTACTCCAGAGACGGATTATACAACAGGTAAGCGCGTTTGAGACACGTTAACCTTTAAATTTTCTTTTCATTGTTGAATTAGCCCTTTTTTATAATATACCATTCATTATATTACAATAGTCAACGGTTTTTTATACATTAATCGGAAAATTCATGTTTTTTTTTCATAAGGACTACTATTATCTATATAAAAATTATCCTGTAAGTGACCTTTCCTCCGCTATAATAAAAACCTACAGGAAAACTCCACATCGTTCGCAATACTTTTCAATTTATAACATTCACAAAATGTAATTAAAAACAAAGAACTGGTGGTTACAAAAGCTGACAAAGATAAATCCTTTTATTGCTTCTGAGCCTTCGTTTCAAACAATCCCTATAGATACCACAGTTTTATTTCACAGTTGCCGTGTATCAAACATTTATAGTGAAACTCTTTCATATTTCCTAAACAATCCATTTAACATGAAAATACCTCAAGTGGAGCAAGTTTAAAACAAGAAAACAAATATAAAAATCCATATTTTTAAGGACTATTCAAGGCACTCCATGAACAAATAAGTCAATCCCCTAAACTGTTTGAATTCTGTTGCTCGATCATTTGTGATATTTGTTACGTATAAACAACACATCTATTGAATCGTGTTTATCTTTCATCTTCAATTCGGTAAGTCAAATAAGACAAACTAAATAATAAAGGTCAACATTCTTTGAGTTGTCTCGTCGATCAATGCCATCAGAACAAAGAAAAACGGGGCAGCGTAGAGAAACAAAATAAAAAGTTTCAGGTTACAATGTGAATGGACGTAAAAGTTCTTCGTCTTTTAGATAAAAATATTTTGGCCTAAAATTTAATCATGTTATATTTTAATTTGAAACTTAAACTTGAGATTAGCCTTTTTTAACTAGTTTTTCTTAAGGTTCAAGGTGGAACAATTAGCATAAAAACAACTTGCCATCTGCTTTGGAATAAATCGTACTACAGTCATGAACCATATTAAAGAATAAAATCGCATTCACATTCCATCCTTACTTTGAAGAATTATGTTCATGATCTGATGAAATTCGCAAATAGGGCATATAGTCTCGATTGAGGTAGTCTATGCAAAATTTTATTCCAAAAATAAATAGATCTCATTCCCTTCGAGATAGATTACTGGGTATTCGTTATGTATATGCATCCACCACTAGCTTATTTCATCAAATAAATAGGGTTACATCAATTTGTCTCCTTTTTGAAAGACAAATATGAAAACACAACAAATAATCTCATAATTAATATGACATTAGTCAAAAGCTTTAATATGGGTTATTATCTATAGTGACTCCTAGTAAGTTAGGCATTGTATTATTAGTTAATCAAGAGACTGTGTAAAGAGGTAATCTCTGGTTTTTTCCCAATTTTCGAGGCTTGCAAGAGATGGTCAAAAGAGAAAAGAAAGTAAATTATTTTTAAAAATACAGAAGGGACAATTTTTAACAATTTTACCGAAACTAATGCCTTGAGAAGATAATTGAAGAAAGGAAGAATGGTAACTTGCTGCAGCCGGGCGTATGTCGTACTGATAGTGTTATTACTAGCTATCATAAGACACACGCGGCTGTTGCGGGATTCCATATTTCACCATCAAGTTTTGGTACAGTTGTTTCTTGACTGCAACTATTTACGTTTGGGGATTTTTATTCTAATACCCCACTATAGGACTTCTCTTCCTTTTCAGGGGCTGAAATAAAATTTTGTTAGTGGTTACATGGTTTAGAACATACGTTCCTGCTAGTTATTGGGGATTTTGGGAGAAAGCTGTTGCCCTCTTTGGCCCCGATAAGGTAATTATGGTGTGCAATAGCCTAGGGAAACCACAGAAACCTAAATCCTGACTCTTTACAATGGGTTTGTTAAATAGTTTTATCTTATATCTTATAACAAGGAGTTTTTCAAGGTCTTCTGGGAGGCCCTGGGCTTTTTTGATGATCCGTAGGTTTGGCTGTGGGAATTTTTTCTTTGGTTTCCTGAATCCTTATTTCCTTGTAAAGTCTTGTTGGCGTATCTTAATCTTTGAAACTGAAAACGAGTGTATTTGCCATTTGGGATATCGTAGATGCAGATAGTGTGTTTTTCTGAGGATTCTTCTCTCAGTGGCGAGGATGGCATGTTGTACGTGATTGGGGATGGAGGAGTAGATTATGGACTTGTATTCCAGGAACGGTCTCATACAGGTTTTGTAGGTTGGAAGGGCGGCATTTACGCTCCAACGAGTGAGACTGGCTTTCTCACATTGCCGAGAGTAAATCTCCCTCCTAAATAGTCGACCTCGGTCTGTAAAGCGAGTCTGTCTCCCCAGAGCGTAAGGTGTATGTTGTCGGTAGTCAGTTTACTGCCGCTAAACAACCGTTATTTGATATTTATACACATCCCTTTCTCTGGCAGATCAGTCTTGGCGCTAATTATTTCTATTGATGAAGGATTGACTTTGGTGTGTTTAAGAATACAGAATAATGTATTATGTTCTATTTATAGAACTCGAGTGGAGGTTTGGCAATTTTTGGTGGTAATTTTTATAGACTATTTAATGCGATGTGGTTTTTATTATAAACTTTTAAAAAATATATACAGAAAAACGTTAGAGTTGCAGGAAGACCGACAAATAATGGTTATGACCAGGGGCAAGTGACATAATTAATATTGGTTAACCAATTGTAATGACTGTAACAAATTTCGTCATTAATATTCATCGAGCTAATATCGGGGGCATTAATAATATATGAGCAGTTTAAAATTGATTGGAACTATAGTAATTGGTGCGAATTTGTAGGAAAACCACATCTAGTGGATTTGTTCGCATGACTGAGTGAAAATTTCAAATATCCGGAATGTAACAGATTAATGTTAATTTTCATTTACATTTTAGTAGGTAGAATCGTTTAATTTAAAATTCTTTTGTTAACTTTATAGAATATCTGAAAACTAAATTTCACTGATTTATTTTTATGCAGAATAATTTTATTTTAATTATTTTACATTGATAGGAACGCACCGTTGAAAAGTCCTTAGCGTATAGATTACGAGAAAAATATTAAAAAAAATATTCTATCACACAATATACAAAAAATTCGTAATAGAAGATAAGCAAATCATTCGACCAGGTTTCGCACTTAGCTCTATTAAAGAAACTACTCTACATTCTTTATGAACAATTCAGGGTACCGCATGGATCTGCTTTAGTACTATCATCATTCTTATTACATATTGATGACCTCCTCTACACTACGTGCAAGTTATTATGCCACCAAAACAACATCTGCCAGTAAGCTCGACACTAACAAGTAGGCTGGCTGACGAGCTAGAAGGAACGCTCAACATCAGAAGGATACACAATGGGCCAAATGTGGCCTACGTGCTGTGTAGTGACCCACCCTTCTAGCTTTATAGATACAGATACAGAAGCTCTACACTAACAGACAGATCATAAATGAAGGCTTTTAAATGTTCATCAACTTTCAAGCCTCAAAATTCAGCTGCGTTGTACAAAAAGTTTACTAACTAATCACCAATCAAAGCCCTTACAATACTACTCGAGATTTTTTATATATCTACTGCTTAAAATTGAAGCTCTACATGAAAGCCGTTTTTTTTAGAAAAGTGTAGGGTTGAGCGGTACAAACTAGACCCCTAATGCCAATTTCTTTTCGAAAAGGTAAAAGAAAGTAAAAAATCTAGTACGTATTTTAGTTTAGACACGTGAAGAATGAATTACATTAAATCAAAGGGGATATAAAACTTTTAGCGGCTTACTGAAGGAATTGTTGGTTTAATTTAATAGTGCAAGATTTACATGGCATTACAGCTTAGAGCCAGATTGATATCGAAAGCTTGAGGTCTTAGTAAATCCAAGAAAATTTGTTATTTTGTCGATAAGTATTCGAGTTATTAAAACGAAGCAAAAAATGTTTCCTAAATAATGGAATTTAGCTTCATATAATATTCGAAGTGCTTATGGGTTTAAACTTTTTATCAAATATGTGATATTAGATTTAGAAAAGTTTTCTTCTGCGTTTGTCTGATTTATAAAAATTCATATTTCAAAAGTTTAATAGCCGACTGCGAACATGGCATCATTTCCAAGATTCAAGGAATGTTTTGGATCGTTCATCCAGTCAAAACTTGTCAAGGCTTGTCGGTACTTCAAACCAATCGAGTATTTAATCTGAAGATGTCGATAGTAGTGCTGAGTTTGTTTGCGACAATATGAATTTTGCTCAAACAGTATTCGTAAACAAAAACTGTTCTTTCGCGAAAAAATCCATACTTGTTGTACACCCTGAATGCAATTCTGCTGTATGACGCAAAACGACGCGATAACTTTAAAAGTAAAAAGGATACCCATAAAAATATTTTATATAAACCTGTGACTCTGGCAAAAAATAATGCGTTCTCATTTTTCTATTTAAAAATGCAAATATAAATAAAACCGAGTAGCAATCGTTCCCTTTTTCAATAGATCGACCTTAAAAACCAGGCGATCTACCAAACCATAAATTGAAATTTTTCTTATGAATATAAATTCATTGAATTTGAAAAAATTTACATTTTGATTAGGTTACGGGAATTGAATCATTCTGCGATACAGTTCAGTCTTCAACCCTCGAGCTTATTGAAATTGTTGATTAACTCGTCGATTTATTTCAATTTGTTTATATCTCGAGGTAAATTTGATTAATTTTACTTTAACAAAATTAACATTTTATGGACTCGGGTACAGATTAAAAATTATCGTTTTTTTTTTAGTATATGTTTTTAATTAAATTTGGTTGAGAATGAATAATTAATTAATTTACTGTGACGCTAAATTGATCTTTTATTTCATCACAGAATTTTATGCAGTGGTGAGCATTAGGTCGAAAGTTTTTTTATGAGCGAGTTTACAAAAATTGTCAGAAAAATTTGAACTGTAATGAATTTAAAATTTACTAATCCTGGAAATCAAAAAAAAATCAAACACTTAAATTTTCTTAATTAATATATTACTGGTTGAGATCTTTTCTTTTTTAAACGTTTATAAAGTCTTCGCATAAACATTTCAGACATCAGTACAATATGACTTAAAACTAAATATAACTTTACAAAAAATACTGGTTGAGATGTTTTTAAAGTCTTTAAAATTTTCACCGATAAATTTCAGACATCAGTATGTCTTAACACTAAAAATGGCCTCACAAGAGGAACTTCCCGCAAAAATACAAAAATTATATATAAAGCACAAATCCTTTGGGATACTAATTTTGTCCTATACCCTATATTTAGAAGGTGGCTTATTAAAAAATCATTACAATTATTCAGTTTTATTTAGTTATTCAAAGTTCAGAAAAAAAGAATTAAATGGTCCAAAAGAAGGAAAAACATTTTTAATTAAATCAAACATCTGACCTTTTGTTGAAAACTACAAACGTTGAAGTGGCATCAGAGTTATCAGTCTGGTCGCCATCTTGTCCTTTCACGACAAGGGAACATAAAAAGGACCTGGATCCATGAAGGGCCTCGGTGCCATGTCCAGCCAACAGTAGCATCCCTCCTTTTGAAAAATAAGAACGGGTTTGAGGTCCACCCTATCATCAAATGAAACGAAAATGAAGATCTGGCTTCGGAGTAGGTGTTCTTCAAAAAAAAACTTCACCATGTTCCAACGCTCAATGACGTCACTTCAAACAAAGGTACAGGAATCAAATAAGGAACTACGTGTTCAAAAGGTGTTCCACAGTTTTCTTCTTACTTAAAGTAGGTAAAAAGCTTACCAAGGGAACCCAAAGTAAACTTGGCCACAAATTATTAAGCCAATCGCAAAAATATCTCAACAATTAAACAAAGTTGAACCTTCTCTTCCAAAGGTCTCTCGCAGATTCCTCGATCGATCTACGTCAAAACTAGACCAAATTAACATATCGATTTTCGAGTCCAATTCCAGAAATCGATTTAATTAATAAAATAGTTAGGCAACCAAAGGGCTCTCAATTGAAATTTGGTTGGTATATAGCTAAGTGTTAATAGTTAATATTTTAAAATAAATTATTTTAACTGAAAAATCTCTGAAACTTTTATCAGTATTTCTGAAGGAAAAATGTTTATCAGGCTTTGGAAACATGAAAAAAATAGCGCAACAAAATAATATGTTAAGTTTGGAGGAAAGGTCAATTTTCATGTTACATTACTTTTAATCTTAACTTTTTTAAATATACGTAATAACTCGTTCTACCCATATTCCACTTTTTTCTATACTGAGCGATTTGTTTTGCTTCTATACACTTTTTCCTTTTTTCTTCAACACTCTAAATTGTGATTTTTCAACATTGTCTATCTACTCACGATTCGCATCCTTTGTTAAGTGCATACAATAATTCACTGTTTTCAATCTGATGTCCAGGTCTATCTCATATATTCATTGTTCTTCCAAAAATGCTCCCAAATATCGAATACTATTGCTCAATCTTTTCATCTTCTAAGCGTACGTCTTTTTCTTTATTCTTTTTTTTGAAACAATTATAACTTCTGTTTTCAAAGCGTTTATTTTCACCCCATAATTCTTTAGAACTTTATTCTTCACAATCAAGTTGTCTCCTAAATCTTTCCAGTTGAAATATATAAATGACAACGCTTGGTGAAAAATTGCAATACGATATTCCTCGACTTACTTAAAACTCATTTTGATGATTCACCCGATTAAACAGTCGAAGTTTAAACATTTATAAACTTCATATAGCAAAAACTTCCGTCGTTTATCTTTAAATAATGTCACCGTAGTGTTTCCCGTTTTAAGTAAGACAAAAGACTATGCTGAGCTAACGGCGTGTTTCAAAACCCACTTGCTAATTACAATGAATTGTCAAGCCGAGTTTTGTGTCAAAAACAATTGCATTTCACAGTCAAAGGGGCATTAAAATAATAATATTCAAAAGGCCACGCTGGGGAAGAACGGAAGTTTAGGCCAGTTATTGAGAAATATAATTAAATATTTTTATAACATCATCTGAACTAATAATATTTTTCTTTTACCCATGTTTTAACAACAAACGTCCATTGGCGAGTTCAGCTAGGAGGCTTAAGTTACTGGTGTTGTTCTCCCGAAAGTCTTCCTTCACTTCATTATGTCCTTGTTATGTGCTTGCTCTAGGTGTTAATGATTTTTTTTCTTGGTCTCTCTGATCTGAGATCTCCGATATGGCTAAAGCCTACTGGCTTATTGCGTTTTCTGCACATTTTCTTACTCAGACTCAGACTAGTATTTTGTACCCTGCACTAGTTTGTACAGTTCTTGTGTTGAGTGATTATTAAAACTTCCTGGGTCTACTGTTGGTTGCCCAAAAAAATGCTTATCTCTTGCTATTCAATACCCCGCATTTGCACAGTACATGTTTCACTGTCTCTGGCTCCTTGTTGCATAGTCTGCGCTTAAGGTAACAATTTGAATGGATACGAAGCAAAGTTAGGTTTTTGAGGAATTTTGCATAATTCTACTATTCCATTGAAACGTTTCAGTATTTATTATAAATACAATTATATTTTAGGTCAGGATGATATATGGTATAGTAAACATTAGTTATTTAATTTTTTTGTTTACTGGACTAATAAACGCAATAATATTGAATGAGGAACGAGATATACAGAAAAGATTAGACAGACCAACAGAAACAATAGAAAAAATCAACCAAGAAAAAAGCTGGAAATAGTTAACAAATTAGGTCCACAACCGTGAACTTGAAGAAAGATTTTTTTCTTTTTTAATCGATAAGTTTATTTTAGAAATTCAATCTAATAAATGTTGTACAAATGTAGGTTCATATGTATGTAGTGTTCTCTCATTTAACCTAAAAGGTACATCATGTTCAATTATCGAGTGTGTAAACATTGTTTTCAATGCCATCGGATGAGCGTTCCACCTTGTTCCTATAAGTTTAGTTGGTTTTTCCAAATCCCACACAGTACAATGTTTGTCTTCGCTATGAGGAGGGTATTTACTGAATCCTCCTGCTTTACAACCTCCAGGTTTTTTACCTGGCCCGATTGGTTTAATTATTCCTGGACCTAAGAAAGCACGCCGCTTATCTGATTCTGGTTTAACGTAGGTTTTACGAAAAGGAGTTTTAGCTGGTAATTTATACGGGTTTGGTTCGAAATAAGCTCCCGGACAGCTGGCGGTAAGCATTGGACCCTTTAGAATTTTTCCGTATTGCTTCCAGTTTCCAGGATAACCATATCTATCATCTGAGTGTGCCGGATATGGGCTCATGCATATATTTGCATAACCAGAATGTCCTTTTCTACCATTCTTTGTTAAAAAATTTCTTCCTTCAGATTTAGCTGGCTTTGTTTTACGTGCTTTCATGCTCATATAGTGAAACGCTGGATCGAAATCGAAAGTACCATACCAATCTCCAGGAGACGAATGTAGTTTTGTTGGTCCAACTATCAACCAATTACCTTTTTTGTTCAATTGTAACTGTTTCAACTGTAAAGGCGTAAGTTTTTTTGGTCCTCTCTTACAAGCTTCACCTTCGAATATTCGTTGGAATTCTTTATTGAAATAGCAATCTGCTATTCCCACTTTTAATTTCGGTCCTTGTCCTATGAAATTTATTCCTTTTAAATAATTGGGGCGAGGAAATAAAGATACATATCCTCTTCCATGCATATATGGCATTTCGGCAAATATTCCTAATCGGTCTATATCAGGTTGTTTGAACCTATGGCCATAGTTAACTTTTTTTTCCATTTTGGTGAAGGAATTTAATTTTTCTTAAAAAAAAAAATGGCACAGTTTGTGAAAATATTACAAATTGTACTTCATCAAATTTTTAAATGACAGATTCCCACCCACTGCGATATAGTTCTCTTATTCTATCAAAGAGAACACCATCTAATAAGAGGCGTAATCTTGATCGGTTCCGTTGATGTTGGATAGACACAATATTGAGAGGAAATACGTCACAGCATTGACACAAAGTCGCTCTTTTCGTATTTTTTTTTGCGATTTCATAGATTGGAGGTCCCTCTTTCACGTGATCACTATATGAAAGCTAAGGGAGTTGTGGAAAGGGGTAAATTAACATGTGTCATCTTTATGGGGATTAAATTATTATTATCCATTTTCCAGCCCAAGTCTATTATATCAAGGGAATGCTCTTCTCCATACAACCAATTTTGGACTTGGAAATTGACTCGTTTAAGATGCTTAGTCTGGGCATCTAGGGTAGGAATTATTTTCCATATAATAATTTTTTTTATTTCTGCTAATTGAGGTCCACAACATGTAGTAGTAAAATATTATCCGCCACTGTTGGCATATGAGCAAAACTTTTTGAGGTTCTAGTTTATTGTGTATCGATCGATTCGATAAGTAATTTCAGTAAAACTACAGGAGATGACGTTTTAAACCATGCCGAGTGCACTTCATTAAGTCTGTTTAATTTTCAAACCGGCAACGCCGCGACCGAACGTTCAAATATATTCTAAAACATTTTAAATAATACGATAGATAAAATTCAGTTGTGTGTCTCCAACGAGCGGGAGCGAAACGGAAATAAAGACAGAGACACCGGACGTCTATCAGCGGCCACCATATTATTACGTTTTTACACGTACGATTCCAAGAAGAAGAATCAAAGCTTGGCAAATCTTTTTAGTATGCGTTGAATCCTCGTCATGAACGCATCACTCGACTTAAAGGCCCATTCAGACTTTACAAGTTACTTGAATTCAAGTGCAATAATTGGTGCAAACTGAAACAAATTGAAAGGTGTGAACATCATTTCACTTGAATTCAAGTAACTTGAAAGGTGCTTTCAAGTTTCAAGTAGTAGTAGAGACCAAGTCAACTTTTGCTTTCAAGTTGGGGACTTGAAAGTCGAGTTGAATCACAGTTGAAAAGCTCGTTCAGACTTTACTTGAATTCAAGTAACTTGAAAGGAGTAACCTGAATTCAAGTGAAGTTTCATACTATTTCTATATTTGATTCAAGTCATTTCAAGTTGACATTTTTACATAACAAGGACATTGTTCACATCTCATGGGGTTGAGATATGCTTTTGCATTTATTTACTAAGTCGGCCGAAGTCTAACAACACCGCTTTTTTAAATAAATGTTCAGTGGACTGTAAATTTATTGTTTTTTCAATCTTCAAAACTTCAATGAAACTAGCACCTTGCTTTTAACATTTTTATTAAACTCTCAATGAAAAACGAAGCACAACTATAACAAGAAATCACATGTTTGATTTAGTAACTAATGATAATGGATAACACAAAATAA
This sequence comes from Crepidodera aurea, assembly GCA_949320105.2. Lineage (NCBI taxonomy): Eukaryota > Metazoa > Arthropoda > Insecta > Coleoptera > Chrysomelidae > Crepidodera > Crepidodera aurea. The sequence continues at coordinate 16,425,374 of OX439474.1, read as the reverse complement.
ATCACTTCATTCAGAAAATATCTGCTTTTACCATTGTAAAATAAACGAACACAATTTGTTAATTTAAGCGGCGTTCAGACTTACAAGTTACTTGAAAGGAATAACCTGAATTCAAGTGAACGTTCATACCATGCCAATATTTGATTCAAGTCATTTCAAGTTGACATTTTTACTTGAATGATTCCTGTTTCAAGTTACAAAAATGGCGTCGAATGATGTGATTCCTGCTAGAATAAAAGTTGTAAATAAGCTAATTATGGATGGATTACTAAAAATCAGAGAAAAAATTCTACACTTCATTTTACAAAAAAATACAAAACAAAATAACCTCACAATTAGAACCCTCCGTGGGTGGTTCACACTAGAGTCAGCGTCTACATCCCAACTGCTTTTCGAGTGTCCACGGTGTTGTCAAGTGCCAATACAATATATTTACTTGAAATATTACTTTGTATATCATTTTTCTGAGCTGAGCTGGCCTGGCGTACCCTAATCTTACCTGACCTCACCCTGTAAATTATTGATCCGTTACATTTTATTATTTTTTGATATAATGTTTCGTGCGTTAGGTTATGCGATTAGTTTAGCAACAGCGTGGGTACTCGAAAAACGGCTGGGCCGTAGACGTAAATGTGGTTGACTAATTTGCCGCAGTGCAGAGCCACTTTCACTACTTCCAGTGACTTCAAGTGCACTTGAATATCAGTTCACATTATTCAACTGTGATTGAAGTCCCCAACTTGAAAGCAAAAGTTAACTTGGTCTCTACTTCTACTTGAAACTTGAAAGCACCTTTTAAGTTACTTGAATTCAAGTGAAATGATGTTCACACCTTTCAATTTGTTTCAAGTTGCACCAATTATTGCACTTGAATTCAAGTAACTTGTAAAGTCTGAACGAGCCTTTTTAACACCTACCTAATACATCAAATTAAAAAAACAAATTGTGAGGTTATGTTGTTTTTATTTTCTGTTTGAATTTTTTTGTAAAATGAAGTGTAGAATTTTTTCTCTAATTTTAGTAATCCATCCACAATTAGCTTATTTACAACTTTTATTCCTTCAGGAATCACATCATTCGACGCCATTTTTGAAATGACTTGAATCAAATATTGGCATGGTATGAACGTTCACTTGAATTCAGGTTATTCCTTTCAAGTAACTTGTAAGTCTGAACGCCGCTTAAATTAACAAATTGTGTTCGTTTATTTTACAATGGTAAAAGCAGATATTTTCTGAATGAAGTGATTTATTTTGTGTTATCCATTATCATTAGTTACTAAATCAAACATGTGATTTCTTGTTATAGTTGTGCTTCGTTTTTCATTGAGAGTTTAATAAAAATGTTAAAAGCAAGGTGCTAGTTTCATTGAAGTTTTGAAGATTGAAAAAACAATAAATTTACAGTCCACTGAACATTTATTTAAAAAAGCGGTGTTGTTAGACATCGGCCGAATTGGTAAATAAATGCAAAAGCATATCTCAACCCCATGAGATGTGAACAATGTCCTTGTTATGTGTTTGCTCTTGGTGTTTCTGATTTTTTTTTCTGGGTCTCTCTGATCTACGATCTCCGATATCGCTGAAGCCTACTTACTGGCTTATTGCGTTTTCTGCCCATTTTATTACTCTACCCAGGCCAGTGTTTTGTACCCTGTACTAGTTTGTACAGTTCTTATGATGGGTGATTATTAAAACTTCCTGGGTCTACTGTTGGTTGTCCAAAAAGTGCTTACCTCTTGCTATCCAATACCTCGCATTCGCACAGTACATGTTTCACTGTCTCTTGCTCTTTGTTGCATAGCCTGCACTTAAGGTCTCTGGTGTTTCTGATACTATTGTCTGTCGTCAGTGGCATCATTTAATGGAAATTTGTAACCAAAGTGATTAAGTGATAAAATCCATGATATGTGTATATATGCAGGGTCCTGCAGAATCTTCCTTAATTTCAAATCGAACATCCTGTATATTATCGATCCATAAGAAGCGCCAACAAAGGCTCTATAAATTTTAGTCTTCCATATAGCTAAGTTCACTAGTTTTTCTTAAAACAGCTCTTTTTGTTGAAAACCAATCAAAGATTTACTTGCATATCCAGGCTCTAGTTGTTGAACCAATATCAACGATTCAGAACTCTAGGGAGGACCATGGCCCCCATGCCCCCCCCCCCCTTTAGATCCGCCAGTGGCTGTGGTATTTCTTATTGTTAAGAAGGTATTATGTTTAGCTGTTTCCTGTTACTTTTTCGTTTGAACCATACTTGTATTTTATTTTGTCATTATTTAATGTCGTAGACTTAATTAAGTCTTCGGACTGGCCTAACGTTCACTCCTTCATGGAGTAACAGTCATTTTGGCCTGACAGCGTTACTGGATAACACCCTTTTGTATGAATTTGAATAGATATAAAGCAAAGTTAGGTTTTAGAGGAATTTTGCATAATTCTACTATTCCATTGAAGCGTTTCAGTATTTGTTATAAATACAATTATATTTTAGGTCAGGATGAATTTGGTATAGTAAACATTAGTTATTAACACTGACACCAGAAGGATTAAAAGAGCTTAACGTATATTTAGTTATGATTTTGATAACTCAAAATGGGTTAAAAGACATTTTCAGCGCTGTCGTAATGTATTTGTAATTCCAGTTTCTTTATTTGTTTACTGGACTAATAACAAACGCAATAATATTGAATGAGGAAGGAGATATACAGAAAAGATTAGACATACCAATAGAAACAATAGATAAAATCAACCATGAAAAAAGCTGGAAATAGTTAACAAATTAGGTCAACAACCGTGAACTTGAATTACTATTGAAGAAAGATTTTTCTTTTTTAATCGATAAGTTTATTTTAGAAATTCAATCTAATAAATGTTGTACAAATGTAGGTTCATATGTATGTAGTGTTCTCTCATTTAACCTAAAAGGTACATCATGATCAATTATCGAGTGCGTAAACATTGTTTTCAATGCCATCGGATGAACGTTCCACCTTGTTCCTTTAAGTTTATTTGGTTTTTCCAAATCCCACACAGTACAATGTTTGTCGTCGCTATGAGGAGGGTATTTACTGAATCCTCCTGCTTTACAACCTCCAGGTTTTTTACCTGGCCCGATTGGTTTAATTATTCCTGGACCTAAGAAAGCACGCTTTTCTGATTCTGGTTTAACGTAGGTTTTACCAAAAGGAGTTTTAGCTGGTAATTTATACGGGTTTGGATCGAAATAAGCTCCCGGACAGCTGGCGGTAAGCATTGGACCCTTTAGAATTTTTCCGTATTGCTTCCAGTTTCCAGGATAACCATATCTATCATCTGAGTGTTCCGGATATGGGCTCATGCATATATTTGCATAACCAGAATGTCCTTTTCTACCATTCTTTGTTAAAAAATTTCTTCCTTCAGATTTGGCTGGCTTTGTTTTACGTGCTTTTTTGCTCATATAGTAAAACTCTGTTTCGAAAGTACCATACCAATCTCCAGGAGTCGCATGTAGTTTTGTTGGCCCAACTATCAACCAATTAGCTTTTCTGTTCATTTGTAACTGTTTCACCTGTAAAGGTGTAAGTTTTTTTGGTCCTCTCTTACAAGCTTCACCTTGGAATATTCGTCGGAATTCTTTATCGAAATAGCAATCTGATTTTCCCACTTTTAATTTGGGTCCTTGTCCTATGAAATTTATTCCTTGTAAATAATCTGGGCGAGGAAATAAAGATACGTATCCTGCTCCATGCATATATGGCATTTCGGCAAATATTCCTAATCGGTCTATATCAGGTTCTTTGAACCTATGGCCATATTTAACCTTTTTTTCCTTAGATTGAGACATTTTAGTGAAAAAATGTAATTTTTCTTATTTAAAAAAAATGTCACTGTTTGTAAAAATATGACAATTATATTTCATCAAATTTTTAAATGACAGATTCCCACTGCGATATAGTTCTCTTATTCTATCTAGCAAAATGCTTTAAAAGCGGGTATTCAAAAAATGAAACATAATTGTAGTATTTTTATTTTGGTCGGAGTTTTTCGGCAATAATCTAAATTTCTGCGCGGTATCCCTGTATATAAACAGTTTGTAATTTAAAATCAATGTTACCGCTGCTACATTTTTTAAATTTCAATAGAATTTTAATATAAATAATTAACACATAATTTAGAAACCGGCCACCTCTAATACGCTCTCATATCTGATATGTACAGGGAGACTTTCTTTAAACGCTTAAAAAGTTCGAAGCACTCCTTTACTTGTAAAATATATCAAGTCTCTGTGATATACGTCATGATCTTTGTACATTTCCATCTTCTGGGAAAAATAATTTCAAAAACGGTTTTATCACATATACTGAAATTCTGCTTAAGGAAACAGGGTGTGGAGCGTAATATTTCATGAGTTTTGACTCTTTATGTTCTAAACCGGCTACCTGACTCGTCTAAAATTTATTATTTTTATCCCATCCATCTGTTTTAATATTCAAGCGCAGGAGTTTGCTGAATTTTATACTTTCGGGAGTTCTTGGGATAATATGGTTTGTTACTTTAAATATTTGAAAAGGTTTACGGTGGGGTGCAGTCACTATCCATAAATTTCAATTTAAGGAGTAAATCATATTTTGTGGCCAAAAACGACTGACAATATATCAGTATTTTTTTTACTATCTATAAAATGTTGTCTTTTTCTATGTACAAGTACCCACAAAATATACGCCAGGGCCAAAAAATGTATCTTAGATTGTATTTATTTAATTTTGTTGAGCCAGACTATTTCTTTCGAAAAAATTAATTGTAATAAATTTTTACTTTGTTATTTACACGAACATGCTGCTATAAGAGCCTGGATATTAATTTGTATGCTGCAGAAAGAAATTAAAACGTATATACAGGGTGTTTCGTAGGTAAAGGGAGATATTTTAAAGGTAGATAGAGGGGGACTTCCATATAACCGAGTTACAAGGTGTTTTATTAATTATGCATAATTATTTGGCCAAAACTTTGGTGTCCAGGTTCGGCTTTAGGAAAAATTGAAACATCAAATACTCTTCTCTTTGGATATTAAAATCACTTATTTATTTCAAAAAAGTTTTTAATTTTGACGTTTTGACTTTTGCTTCTAAAGTCGTTGTCAAAAAATTGATATAACAAAATATATAATAATGATAATTTACTATAATAACAGATCACTGGATAATCTCACAAAATATGTCAACATAGGGCAGAGAAATAGATTTTGAAATTGATGATGTCAAAATCTGTTGCCAACATATTTTTATGACGTTTCAGAAGTTTGCCTAAAAACTGTTTTAGTATATCATGTAATTCCTATCTCTGAATAACTAACACAAGATTTTCCCAGGAAATTGTTAAGAAAATGGAATAGCATTTTGCTAATTGGATTCTTGGAAGTTTTACAACAAAATAAATTCGCTGCTTTGATTGAAAAAGCAAACAAGTGAACTGGAAGCTAATACGAAATACTTTTGGGAAATCTGATTAGTTGATTCAGGAAAATGATTTATACTTTAAAGGAGCGAACGAAAAATCCAATTCCAGCAGAGATAATTAAGCTGCATAAACAAAAATCGAAAGTAAATATTAGTTTCAGGGAATTATTGTTTAATTATTTTGAATTGGAAACTATAAAAATTTACATACAGTCTTTTGCTCGACATTTTCATTTTTAAAAGTGATAATTAGAAATATTGGAAAAAGTTTAATGATTTATCATTTATCGTATTTAAATCAATGACACGAAATACAACACTTGAAAAAAACATTAACTCAATTAACATTCTTTTTCATTGGTCCTAAATTTTTCCCGACCGATATAAAACAAATTTCGAACCTGCAAAAATATAAAACGGAAACAAAAAAATATATTTTCAATTTTCCACATAAATTTTTTGATATTATGAAACCAATATCAACATGAATGTAATCATTTAATCAAAAACAAATATCCTAACTATTCAAAAAAAAGAACCACCCGGTAGTATCTGTTCCCCTGTGTATAATCCTTACAGAAGTAATGAATCTCCCATATTCTAACCTATAATTAAGAATCCGTTTACTCACTATTACTATTAAGTACATTCAATCTTGAAAATTCATTCTGAAACAACTGAATATTTCTGTACATTGTACATTATTTAGAGGAAAAAAAATAAAGGATAAAGGAAAGTTATGTTAGACACATTGTTCGTATTTATTGACTAAACAAGCTCTACAAGATACACTACAGAATCCTACATATTTTCACACAAAGAAAACATGAATACGTAAAATATTGTAAAATTCATGAATATCTTATTATACTAGTCTTTCATTCCAAATTAAAAAATACGTTAATCGCAAACCAGTGATGCTAGTTACTAAGTCAGTTTGTGTTTGTATTACACACTGATCTACCCTGAGGCACTTGATAGGAGAAGTCAGATAGATGTAATCTATACTGATTTCTCCAAAGCATTCGACACAATGGATCATTCCCTCCTATTAATCAAACTTGACAACCTTCGTTTTTCTGGTCAGCTGTTATCAATCCTCAAATCATACCTAAACAATCGATATCAATATGTTCAGTGCCTCGGATTTAAATCACGAACTTTTATACAAAGCTCAGGAGTTCCACAAGGGTCAATCCTGGGTCCGTTGTTATTTAATCTTAAGCAATTAAATAATACATTCCGGGGAATCCTACATAGAAAATAAAATTTTAATTTTTTTCTTACAAAGAAAGTATTTGCAATAAATAGAAATTCAAAGCTTACATTGAAGAAACTATATTTTTAATACTAGATATTAATTTAAAAAATTACAAATACTAGAAAACAACTGCTGAAGAACCATATTGGACAAGCCAACTTATGTAATATCAAATTAAACAAAATATTACTTTTTATGGGTCGACTTTATTTAAAATATAAAAAATTAAACACTACTCTCACAGGACACATTAACGGCTGTCCGCTCCCATTTAAACTTAAATTATTTCAAAAGCAGTTGAAATTTCGAATCACGATCAGATATCTAATATTTATTAACTCCAAAGTTTTATCGGCTTTGACAAATGACCATATAGCAAAGGTTAATGTGCACGTAAATAGCTTTCCGGCAACTAAGAGTAATTTATTATACATACTACCGTTTAATCTGCTTTACCGGTGATTTTACAACACCGCGGATAACTAGTTCTAAAACCTTTTACTGAAACTGTTTCATGGAGTGCTTTACTAGTTATAACACTCTGTAAATAAGTTAGTTTGTGTTTTAGGTGTTATGTATCTATCCGGCCGAAATTAACTGGGAAATGTGTGAAGGTGCTTATGATCTTCTAAAACGAAGTTTATGAAAACAATTTTTTTTTAATTAATATAATAAAATAATAATAAATAAATAGTCTGGCTTATCTGTGAGTATGGATGTTGGATAATATATCTGGCAGGTGAAAAACTGAAAAAAATTTATCAAAAAAATTTCACTCATTTTCGCAGTCATGATAAAATACAATCTGGCTAACATGGAACACCCCGAAACTCTTACCAGACATCGTGTAATGTTGAACAGTGAAATTAATTTATTGTTAGTCAATCAAATTAAAACCAACTTCAGTGCTTTTTAATTTCCTTCCACCGCTAGACCAGCCCGTCACATATTTTATATTTGTGTTAACTCCATCCGAATATTTAAAATAAAATAACTTAAATTGCAGTTTTTGAGTTATAATTTAATCATATAATTTTAGATCCAATAAAGAGCTGGTTGCGACTTGGAACAGCTCAAATTTAAAACGCTCTCTTTGTATTCACAATGTAATATTTCACTCTGTAAGATCAGCGGCAGAACTATTATAATTAATCTCGAACCGCAAGATGCTAATCTAATATTCCGGAGTCTACAGCATCCCAAAATAGAATTTCCATAACTATAATGCCGACCATAAAAAGGACGCCTTCTCAAACCAGACACAATAGGGTTTGTTAATTAAAAGGGCAAACAACGCAAAATGACATCGTCACTGAGAGACGAGTATATTAAAAGTTTTCAGCGTTACTCCACTCATACACATTTAAAATGCGAAAATAGAAGAACATAGCTGACATATATTTTGATACATCCAGTATGTTTTAAGCAGAATTGTACGATGCAAGTTAAATTAAATTGCTGATATTTAAACAAAAATCCTCCTCAACATTTTCCACCATACCTATATACCTAATAATAATAATAATAATAATAATAATAATTGCAAAATTTTATGTAAGAATACATTTTACTAATTAACAATAATAAACAAATTGTGAACCATATTAAAAATTTAAAACAAGGTTTGCATTCCCTTTTCTTGCCTTAAAAGAGTGATTTTGTTTTGAAAATCGAGATTTTTTTTTCGTAAGTAATATCATAAGGGCATCTAATTTTTCCGAAAAAATCGAGCTAAGTAATATTTTAACAAGAAGCATGAGTGCTGGTGGCAACAAAAATCTGAGTCGAAGACAAGCATTTTTGCACCTGCACGAATGAATTTTGTTAAAAAAATATTTCATTTCATTTCATGAGTAACAGATTATTCTGCATACACATAGCTTACAAAACATAATACCTATTATATATGCATACATAATAAATATGTAGGTATTAATTTGAAAACTGAAAAACAGGTAATTTATTTAATCACAAAATACTACAAACTTAATTATTTATGGTACAATTAAAATATAAATTGCAATTTTGGTACACAGTAGAAGTATTGTTTGAAATCTTTGTTAACTCATTGATAACGTTGGGTGTAGGTAAATCATTAATGTTGTTGATGGGTCCAGCTGTAGAGTGAGAAGCTCGAGGAGTGGCTGCAGGATCTTCTGTTTTCTATTTTTTAGCTGGATGTTCTGAGGCGTCACTTCTAAGGGTCTTTATGATGTTGGAATAATGCTCATTATCCATTTGCAGATAAGGCTTAATTGAGTTGGCTGAACTGTGGCCAGTAATTTTAATTAATTGTTGTTTACCCTACCCTCCTTTAGCAAGGTTACTGACTGCTAAGAGTGGTTTGCTATTTTTATTTCTTTTGTATTTAATCCTGCCTTCTCTGCTTCTTCTTTAGTCCACTTCGAAAGTCCGTTTTTTCCCACTGGAGTGTTTTTGTTCCATCCACTTCATTGTTCTTTGTTCCATGATGGGTTTACTGTTAAGAATAATATAATCTATCAGTTGTTATTCTAGATGAACGTTTAACCATTAGAATTTTAAAAAGACGGACTGGACAAAAGGTAGGGTTCTTCGTGTTGGGGAGCAGCTATTTACTATCGGCCATTTTTTTTCTGCACCCTGGGCCGTTTTATTGAAGAAAGGATTATATTCTACTCTTCCTAAAAAATAGGATTTTTGAAAATCAGTTATTTTAAAAAATATGTAACTATGTTATCTACCTGTTTTTACCCCAGAATTATCCACTTCCTCTTTAAATTAATGAACTCTGCAATCGACTGCTTTTCCACCTCTCCAGGCAAGTTCTACTGAAGCGATATGGTAAAATTTTCGCTGAAGTCCCGCTGGAGTGTCTTCGTCCCATAATAAAACCATTTCCAATTTTAATGAAGCAGAGCTCGATTTCCTTTTATTGGCGCACATCTGCAAATTCCTTCGTTTCGCATTAGGAGCTTCCCTACTAAACTCATTTTTATTTATATTTTAAAATTTAAAGCTATATAAAGAATAGACTAAGGTATTACTTTTTTTTCTTTGTTTTGGTTAAGTGGAAGAGCAGTTTAATGGCGTTTGACGCCATTTAAACTGGACTTCGCCTTTTGTTCTCTTATATTTTTAATTGTTACTTATTGTAAAAACAAAACCCTAGAGAATAATAAAGACGTTTATTATTATTATTATTATTATTATTATTATATCTTTAAATGGATCAAAAATTATTTTCCACTTCATAAAATACACCTCTTGCATTTTTTTTGCAACGGTGTTCCACGTGGTCTTCACAACTAGTTCTTTGTAAATTTCACCGTTTTCTTTCTTCATATTCCACGCCCAATCTTTCAGGATTAGGTTTAGTTGCTCTAAACCTGTAGTTTCCAAAAGCTCGTATTTCTTTGCCTTGCAGAATTCCATAAACTGTTTCCATATTAGGCAGTTTTCGAAACCTTTAAAAAGTATCGCCGGTAGCCGCTAATTGACAATTATGACATTTGAATGTCAGTTAGCGTATATCGCTACCGACACCGTCCGCTATCTTGCGGACGAGAGACATAGCGGTAGCGATAACGATACGCATGCGCAGCACAGTTGAATGTATATCTACCCTTTTCTTTCTTGAGACGGAAATCATCTGACATTTCTCTTTTATTAATAAATGGAAAGAAAGTTTGAAGGTTAAGTTTGTTTTGATTAGTTTTTGGTTGTGTTATTTGTATTTGTACACTAGGAAATTTTTGTGGCTTTGAGAAATAAATTATGATTTTATGAACGTCTTCAAAACATAAACAACACGTCAAAATAACAATTAGGTTAGGACGAACGATGCCACAGATGACAGATTTCCGTTAACGGCAAACGGCATGTCTCCAACGATCTGAAAACACTTTTTCGAGAGCCGTCAAATAGCGGCTGAGTTAACGTATACGTCTATGTTAAGCGTCAGAATGGGCACACCTTCGAAAACTGGCTATTGACGTACGGGTTTTAACGGTATTGTACGGTACACTTTTCTCAATCGCCAGATCAATGTTAGCCATAGAATCGCTTCCAAAGCGGCTCATTTTCACTAGATAAACTGACTAGCACTGTTTAAAAACACTATTCCAAAATTTATTGACAATAAAATCAGAAAAATCGTTTAGCGTCGTTTTCTGGTGTCCTAGGAGACCATAATTACTTGTTATCAAAGGTATTGTAATTTTTGGTTACAACAGCTGTCAAGTTTTGCCGCGGGTAAACTCGAAAAAACTACTCACAGTAGCTGTCATACAGTTTTTTCATCTAGAAACCATTTGTAATTCAAAATTGCGCGTTTGTGATTTGTGTAAAGAGGAGGGAAATAGCCCACTAAAAAGCTTTATCAACACACTAAATTCAGTTTTTTCCATTGTTTTGAAAATTACAAAAGTAGCACCACTAAAACCACTGTAACTTGTGAAAAACACGTTAGATTATCATGAGATTTTGACACATATCATTTGAAGATTAGTACTTCCTAAAACTCATGAATTTGTCAATAGTGGCACCATGTATATGTCATCCTGTACATGGACTATCTAACTTCACCTTTAATCTTTAAGGATAAGCGTAGTATTTCAGTTAGGATGGTTCTTTGTGTATAAAGAGATCTTTCTTGGAATCCGTTCATTTCCATGACTTTAATTCACTTCCAGACAAAAGAATATTGCCGTCTAGACATCCTTGAAACGTGTTCACATATAATCCGTACGGAACTTAAAATCAGAAGAGTTATTTTCATTTCGTGGTTACTACTCTACGTCTTCAGTCAGATTTAGTTCATAGGCGCATCATCAGAAAATACTATCTTTTAAATAAACACTTGCAGTTCAAGTTAATAATAAACAACGTGACACCTTTTTTAAATGACTCTCTAAATATCACTGTTTTTAATTTTTGAAAAATCTTGAGTGGGAATGTAATTTGGAGAAAATAAACTTGTCAATTTAAAACGGATTTACGGCTGAATGCACTTGTACGCAAGTCATAAACGAAGCGAAGAAGAAGAATAACTGATTTATGACATGGGGAATTCCGTGTTTAGTATTAGTTTAAATGAGTTAATATGTACATTTGCAAAAATATGTGAAAAAAGGTATAAACATTGTAAGTCCTGTGCATTTTTATCATTGGGTACGTATAAGAGTAAAATTTATAACAAAATCCTTTTCTAAATATTTCCAATAATAAAGCAGCACTGAAGCTTGCTGATAATATTGGCGCTAATTTATGTGATAACGAGCTACCACTGGTAATATGCTCCTCTTCAGAACGGCGACTGGCAAAATACCGTCTGCGAAAAAAAGATCAAAGAAATATTTTTCATATATTACGACATTTAAAACTATTTGCCTAAAACCCTCAACTTATATCCCTGGCGAATTTATCTTGAGTCAATCTATAAAGTTAATAAAACGAAAGTCAACAAAAAAACTCTATCAGGCTTTCTCCACCATCTTTTATATCCGTCTATCTTTAAAAGAAATCATCTCGTTAACGACTTTTTGCTAGTTGAGTATTCATGACAGAGTCGTTACAATTTGTAAGTGAATTGTGAGTTTTTTTTTGGTCTTTTTATCGCCTGCTCGATTGACGTCTTTCATCGTTTAAGAATCGGTTCGCGAATAAAGAAGGTCGCTAGGGCAAAGTGAGATATTTTTCAACGATAAATAGATTAGCAGTGATTAATTCTTTAATGCTTAGAACGAACAAAACAGTTATTTTCTTAACAAGTACCCAAAGTGTTACTTTTCCGCACCCAAACACAGTTAGACGATCTTCATATCAGATAACAAGAAACTTGAAAGAAAGAACTATACAACAAAAAATTGCATAACAATAAAAAGTAATAATAGAGACTTAAATTATTTGTTCATAATATTTAAAGTTTAAACCTTTTTATGATTTGGTGGCTAGAAAAGTGTCGGTGTTTGTAGATTTTTAGTGACATAGAAGAGTCTGACATCAGGTGTCAAAGTTGACATATGCACTTATTGTTGCTTGACAATATTACAATCATTTGTCATTATACAAAGTATTTAAAATATTTGTTTTAGTGTAACTTTGCGCAGAAACATACTAGAAAAGTATTTTTTAGCAGATAGGCATAAGGGCGGAGTTGCATAAACTGTCACTTTTGAGACAATATTTAACTAGAAATGAATACAAATACCTCAAACAGCAAGATTTTTCTAAGTTAGCATTTGTATTTTCTTTGCAAATCTTTTCGCCAATTATTATGCTTTCAAAATTACTGCTAGACATTCTTATAAAATTAAAATGATTACCATAATTCCTTATGCATTCTAATATTATTTTATTTAAGTGTCAGTCAGCTAAAAACGATATTACCTAGTAAAAAAAGGTTTTGATTAAAAATTCTGGGACTGTTTGTTTGTTTGCAATAAAACTTTCTATTTTAAAATTTTATCGATGTTTCTTTATTTGGAAACACAACACCAGAATCGATATTGTGATTGATTGACATGCTTAACAAAATAACTACAGAAGCTAAAAAGAGGATATTAGGAGATTATGAGCTGTACAATATGATTAATCCTGATTGTACAAAGGCGTATTACTAAATAAAATTTTATCTTTCAGCGTTTCAAGTTAACAATTGCCAAAAACGACGACAAATTGTTGCATTAACGGCATAAGCGTTAACTGTACTAGCTACTACGTTGTGGTATTACCTGTGCGTTTCAAACGTAACACAGAACTATAAATTACTTTCTCCACGGCCACCACTGAATGTAGTTATTCTGAAACCACTTATAATAACAGAAAAGAAACATTCTCGCTCTTGAGATTGAAAGAAAATTCTAAAACATTTGTCTCTTATGTATTTTATATGTATTACATTCTATCACTAGAGATAGAATCTGTATTCCTTGATTGTTTACAAAAATAAGGTTTGCCATGAATGTCAAATTAACTGTCAGTATTAGTTGACGTGGTCTTAATATTGGTTTGTAAAAACTTTTAATTTATTAAAAAGGAGAAGAAAATCAAACGATTCAGATGTAGAATTTGAAAATGCTCCTCCAGAAATAAAAAAATATGCCGATAATATAACTCAAAATTTGCTACCGCAAAAATCCAAGCTGGAATATAAAAATACTACCTACACAATGTTGAGAGATTGAGGTTTCATTTTACTATATTTAATTTCTACTTTATGTGGCCGTGGAGAAAGTACACTCGTGGTTCCTCACGCATTCGCTCGCGTTCGGAATCATCCACTCGTGTCGAATTCTCATTCCAACCTTGTTACAGAATATACTATTCCGGTATAGGCAAGATTGGGAGATGAGTTAAAATTTGATTCTCGCAATCAGATGTAATTTCTATGGAATGTTTTACTTTGAAACTGATTTGTATTATCCCGTTAGAATGGAATTATTATACAGTTCTAGGAACAACTACGAAAAGCAAATGGTTGGTCTGTAAGACCTGTTTTAACACTTCAAAAAGGTGGTGATAAGGGGACTAATTTAAAAACCCTGACGGTACAGAAAAACGTATGTGCTGCTATGATTGTGATTATGTGCTAACCTTCGTCCTTTTCAACGGACAGGAAATAAAAGGAAATATAGACTCTTCCGCTTTGAGACCCTTATTTAGGAACTAACGATCCTTGAAATCGGGTCTGTATAAGACCCGTTCGTTCTTTTCTTCTTTTTACATCGATATTGTAAAAAAAATAACTTCCATTTGCCTTGACCATATTCTTGTATTTTTATTTTCTGACTTCACAGTGCATTGTAGCAATATATGGTTTATGTAGTTAATACCGGATATTTGATAAAATATTTAACTTGCCAACAGCAAGAATGTTTGAAATTTACAACTCCTGCAACTATTTCCAATGTCTGTTATCAGTTTTCAATTCCCAAGGTTTCAGCTGCTTTCTAATCAAACTAGTATTAATACCAGTTCACAGTGTATGTTCCCAGGGTATTGCTTAATCTTAAAACTTTCCCAAACTAAAACTATTTCCTACTAGGACCTGCAATTTCCATTTTCAATTTTCGGAAGGTGCACTTCACTTCCATTTTATGTTTCCCAATAGTTCCAGAGCATTGACGTTCGTAACGGGTTAAGAGAGGGATGATTTTCTTAAATTTTGTTGCTATCTTATGTTATGAGGAATTTTACAAAAAATATAAATTTCCAGAGCTGTTTTTTCCCGATGTTTGTTAAAATATTTTTGTCTATTTCGTAAGACGCTCTAACGGCATTTTAGGTAAACAAATAGTGTAAGTGTTTGAAAATGAAGCCTTAACTAGATAAGACATTTAATTAAAAGTAAATGAACCGAATACATAGTGTAAATAATATGTCACTAATAATTAAGTGCGGGTTTCAAAGTGGTGACATGAGCGTCTTTCGACGAAAAAGTATAAATAAAGGAGCGAAGTTGTATGAAAGTTATCATGTCAGTAATGTGAGAGAAGAAATTTTCTTATTAAATTTTCGTCCAATAAATTCGACGATTTTATTCCTTTTTATACGCGCCCATGCTATGCAGAAGATGCATCCAAAATTACAAGAACAGCAAATTGGTTTATTGGTTAGAATTTAAATTATTTTGTTATTTTGGCTGGTATATCGGGGAATACATTCTCCAGCTAAATTAAATTTTGAACCGCAAGGCTTCTAGAAATAAGGGTTTTGGGGATGGGGGTTTTCGGGTTGGCTATTCTCCTTTGTTTTATATACAAGATGTTTAAAAATATGGCTGCGTCATTCCAAGTGGCCCTTACTTCCAAAAAATACTTTGGAACAATTTTTAAAATTAAATTTTGCATAATTCATTCTGTTTTTTATTTTAACACGGGAGGGAATGCTTAGATTTCAAAAATACCTAGTAAAATGCAAGGGAGTGTTTCTTTAATCATTGCGTGAATATAAATTATAAAATAGCTGTTAGGTATTTCCGAGGGGTAAACCGCGAGTTAAATCTTTGTACAGGGTGTCCCAAATTGGTGAGTTTTGCAGGGTATCTCGTAAACTAGAAGAGATAGAAGAAAAGCAGTTAAGATGTTATGACTTCTTTTTTTGTTAAAGTAACGATAGCCTAATTAAATCTTTAGTAACTCCCTGCAGTTGGAAGATACAGGGCGATTATTGAAAACTGTCGAAAACTACAAGGTACTATAACTTCTTAATTAAGAAAAATATAAAAAAACGTTATAAAAACTTTTGATAGATAATATTAAAGAGTTCAGTGGCGCACAGATTATTTTTTTTAGGGGGCTCACTAAGAAAATATAATGCAAACTTATGTTTTTTTAAATGGGATACCCTGTATATTTTGACGTTTTTCGTTTCCTTTTTTAATTCTCATTCACCTGATATGATATATTATATATCTATTTTCAATGGTTGCAGCTACAGTGCAAATAAACCATTTATAGATGTTATCAGGTAAAACACCCTTAAAAAATTGAACACTCAGTAACGAAATTTAACATTTTATTATAAGGATACTGATGTGTGACAATTTTATTTATCAAAATTATAATTAATAAAAAATAAAACCAGATTAAAAAAATAAAAACAATAAACTTATGAAACAACAAGAAACATTGTAACAACTAATCTACCTATAACTAATTTTATTAGAATGTGAAAATTATATTAAATGTTCAAAATGCTCTCCGTTTTCATCGATTAAAAATTTTTCGTTTAAATAATCTCCAACCAATTCAGCATTACCAAAAATAAAATCATAAAATAATATTTACAAGACTAACTTCGAGAGTAGGGAAGATTTATTACAAAATATTCATGCCGCATTTAGAAAAATAAAGCCAGTGCACATACTCAATTGTGTAAGATCAGTAAGAAAAAGGTGTCAATTATTACTACAACAAAACGGAGGACATTTTGAACATTCTAATAAAATTAGTTATAGGTAGATTAGTTGTTACAATGTTTCTTGTTGTTTCATAAGTTTATTGTTTTTATTTTTTTAATCTGGTTTTATTTTTTGTCGCACATCAGTATCCTTATAATAAAATGTTAAATTTCGTTACTGAGTGTTCAATTTTTTAAGGGTGTTTCACCTGATAACATCCATAAATGGTTTATTTGCACTGTAGCTGCAACCATTGAAAATAGATATATAGTATGTTATATCAGGTGAATGAGAATTAAAAAAGAAAACGAAAAACGTCAAAATATGCAGGGTGTCCCATTTAAAAAAACATAAGTTTGCATTATATTTCCTTAGTGAGCCCCCTAAAAAAAATAATCTGTGCGCCAATGAACTCTTTAATATTATATCTATCAAAAGTTTTTATAACGTTTTTTTATGTTTTTCTTAATTAAGAAGTTATAGTACCTTGTAGTTTTCGACAGTTTTCAATAATCGCCCTGTATCTTCCAACTGCAGGGAGTTACTAAAGATTTAATTATGCTATCGTTACTTTAACAAAAAAAGAAGTCATAACATCTTAACTGCTTTTCTTCTATCTCTTCTAGTTTACGAGATACCCTGCAAAACGCACCAATTTGGGACACCCTGTACACTAATGGATTTTTGGCATAAAAATAGCCACTAATGGCTAGTAATGGCTCACTATTGGCTAGTAATGGACGAGTAATGGCTACTAATGGACGAGGTCTGTACACCAAAATGGACCTCGCGGTTTACCCCTCGGGTATTTCCAAGTTAAAAATAAGTACAGTATTTTATATTGTCAAAAAAGAATCCTAAAATAAATAAATAAGTCATCAATTACAAAAAATATTTTAATAATTAATTATTTGCATATTTTCAATTCCAATTAAGGAATACTATCATTTTTTTTTAAATTTTATTAGCATAATAAAAACTAACAATTTAATTATATTGTTTCAGATTGTAATAGTTTCAACTAAAAAAATAAAGCACATTTGCATCCCTGGTGGGGATCGAACCCACGACCTTTGGATTAGAAGTCCAACGCGCTATCCTCTGCGCTACAGGGACGTACTGTCCAATTTTCGGGTCGTACTGAAAGGATAGAATTAAATATCTTCTGTTGTCATTCTAAACGTTATTTTTTTTCTTTAAAACTTATTTCTGATCCTTTTTATTTACTAGAAACAAAATTAAAATCGTATTGATTGCTGTTGTTGAATTATTTACAAAAAATGAGGTGTAGAAATAGTAGATGAAAATCACATTCACCTAACAAAATTTCTAAACAATCGCTGGTTGAAACTTCTATCAGTTCTTTTATAGATTGGTCCGGTCAAAAATCAAAATAAAACATGCTGAAAGTTCCCCATAAATACGCCTGGAATTGTACCCTGTGTATAAATTAATTACAAAACGAAAAATTGTATTATTTTCGCTTATTAAGAAATTATTCCAACACACTTCTTTCTCCTGGATTGCAGCAAAATTCAATTCGACCGTGACCCAGGCAGCAAACAAGAAAATGCTTCGTGTGTCACACGGAACACGCGTGCACAGTTATATTTGTTTTGATCCTTCGACAGGAACACTTTTCCATAACGTGAATATAGGAAATAAAAATTCTTTAAAAACTAATTTTCAAATGTGCGTCCCATATGTACCATTTTTTTTTATTTATCTTGCGTGATAAAAGCCGACACATTAACTAGACAAGCTGCAGAAAAAAACCTTTGAAAAATATTTTACAATTCTGAAGTTATGTTGATTTTACATACATTAAGAAATATCATCTCATCAATACCTAAAATTTTCATTCTTTTTTAATCATTAATATTTAGTATCCTTGTATTAATTTATTATTAATACATCAATAATTATAATATATACCTAAAATTTAGGTATGGAGTTAATTGTTACTTATCAATCACAACTTTTTTTCCAGATATATATTTAAAATTCAATATTTTTTATTAAAAGTGTTGAAAAAAAGATCCACATTTGCATCCCTGGTGGGGATCGAACCCACGACCTTTGGATTAGAAGTCCAACGCGCTATCCTCTGCGCTACAGGGACGGTGACTAATATTTCCATTAAGTCTCTTATCAATTTAGATAGCGGCCAGTATTCAAAAATAAAAATTTCATAATAAATCTGTTTGTTAATAACAAAATTTTAAATATTATTTTGTAAAATAACATATATAATTATAATGGCGTAATTATTGTGTCCACAATTTATAGAAGTATCTTGTAAAAATATAGATATACAGGGTAAATGAAATAATTATATACTACCAGAATGGGAACATTTTTAATTTAAAAATACTAATAATATATTAAATTTGAATAAAAAATTTTTTGTGAAAATATTTCAAAACGGTAATTTACCAATTTTTTTTTTATATTTTGTTTTCTTAAAATTTAATTTTTTTAGTTATTGTTAAAATGAATTTCGGTGAATAATTTTAGGTTATTAAAGCATATTTTGGTGAAAGTAAAAATAATTTTCTCCCTATTTTTTACCAATGAAAATTTTTTTATTTTTTTTTTCGTAGCAAAACACTGTGTGGTAATGTTTTCTATAATTACAATCTGATCATGAAGATCAATAAGCAATTTTGTTCTAACCTAACTTAACTAGAAACTAGAATTCTTAAATACTAAGGTCCTACTCACTAGTGTACCTTAGGGTCTGATAATTTTAGTAACACTACCGGTAACGTGTAACACAAAATCCGCCCGATACTCTGTTTGTAACTAGCACTGTTACTGAACTAGTTCAAAAGGTTTGGTCATCTTGAGTCTTCTTACTAAATTGGTATTATCGATGAGCTGGATGACCTCAACGTTCCCATGTTGGAGCAGCCATTGTTCATGGCTGCTGGCAGATTTAGATATACTTAGTCTTGTCAACAATTTCTACATCCAGGTCCCTATGAAGATCACTGTTGCGACGTTACGTCCAAACGGGTTTCAATATCTGCTTGTAGAGGAGCAGTTTGTTATGTGTGGACAAGTTTCTTCCTAAAAACCAATACATCTTTTTATATTTCATTCCAAGCACTTCACGTTTCTTTTTAATGTGGACTTTCCAGCGAAGTCTAGCGTCGAGTGTCATTCCAAGATATTTTGCTGTATTAGCATAGGGAATCTGAGCGTTATTTATTCTTATGGGAATGTGTTGGTTTCGTTTATTAGTAAAGTTAACAAGAACAGATTTATTTTCATTTAACTTAATACGCCATTTTTTAGTCAAGGTGTTAATCTGGTCTACAGATGTTTGTAATTTTCGCTTAGCTTCTTCATGGTCTTTTCCAACAGATAGAATGCCAGTATCATCAGCAAATGTTGCAATAGTATCGTGCTCAAGGTTAGGAATATCACTGGTATACAGTAAGTAGAGTACTGGACCTAGTACACTAACTTGGGGTACTCCTGCCTTAATTTCTCTTAGCTCAGAATATACATCTTCCTGTTTTATTCTGAAATATCTGTTTGATAAATAGGATTTTAAGAGTTCTGAATACTGACGTGGTAGTAACAAATTTAACTTGTGGTTAAGGCACTCATGTCAAACTTTATCAAAAGCCTGGGCCACGTCTAGGAAGACGGTGGAACAGACTTTCTTTTCCTCTAAAGACTTTTCAATTATGTCTGTGATTCTATGCACCTGGTCGATCGTTGAGTGTTTTTCTCTAAAACCAAATTGATGGGAGGGAATCAGGTCCTTTTCTTCTATTGTAGGTTTTAATCTCTTAAGAAGCAATTTTTCGTAGAGTTTCGAAATAACAGGCAACAAAAAGATGGGTCGGTATGACGTTACTTCTTGGGGAGGTTTATCTGGCTAAGGTATCATTATAACCTCTGCTACTTTCCATAATTGAGGTACGTATCTCATCCTAAATGATGCATTGATAAGGTTGGTCACTTTGACAACAGCTTTTTTACAAGTTTGTTTCCCTGATATGGACATTTGACGCTGTTTAATAATAATAATTTTTGGCCTACATAACCACGGAGATAGAGGATATCAAACAATTTTTTTAAATATTCTGTTATAACTTTGCTAATAACATATTTATATGAACATTGCACGAAAGGTTATTGCAAATAAGGTATCGTAAAAATCCAGATTGTACACCTCAAGGGTAAAATAGAGTTGGACAGCAAAAAAAATAACAGTTGAAGTTTTAAATATTTAAGACCAAAAAAACTGTCAAATATTACAATAGTATATTCTGTAACAAGGTTGGAATGAGAATTCGACACGAGTGGATGATTCCGAACGCGAGCGAATGCGAGCGTGAGGAACCACGAGTGTCGGATTTTCATTCCAACAGAGTAACAGACTGTACTTTCTCCACGGCCGTAAAAAGTAGAAATTAAATATAGTAAAATGAAACCTCAATCTCTCAACATTGTGTAGGTAGTATTTTTATATTCAAGCTTGGGTTTTTGCAGTAGCAAATTTTGAGTTATATTATCGGCATATTTTTTTATTTCTGGAGGAGTATTTTCAAATTCTACATCTGAATCGTTTGATTTTCTTCTCCTTTTTAATAAATTAAAAGTTTTTGCAAACCAATATTAAGACCACGTCAACTAATACTGACAGTTAATTTGACATTCACGGCAAACCTTATTTTTGTAAACAATCACGGAATACATATTCTATCTCTAGTGATAGAATGTTATACATATAAAATACATAAGAGCCAAATGTTTCAGAATTTTCTTTCAATCTCAAGAGCGAGAATGTTTCTTTTCTGTTATTATAAGTGGTTTCAGAATAACTACATTCACTAGTGGCCGTGGAGAAAAATTTTTCCATTACTAGTTGGATTTATAAACATTTTTTTAAACCATCCACTTTTTTGGATTTTAAAAATTTAATACAATATTTCAAAATCATTTACTGGGTGTCATTAAGAAAGTTTTACAAATTTTAAGAAATTAATACTTTCCACCCAATCTTTATTCTAAAAAAATGGCTACTAATTCAAAGGTATAAATCAAGTTTGTTTAATTTTTGAGTTGCTTTTACTTACTAATAAATGTTTCTTATGTTATAAGTTTTGAAATTTTTCTGAATACTTTGCATCCTTGTTTCCCATAATTCCCGTTTCGAACCAGTCCTCATCCTTACCTCTTTTTACTATTTTTTCAAAACTTTCATGTGTTCTTCACTCTCCTAATTGGCAATACTTTTTGTTGCTATACTTTCTTATCGAGAATTTTTAATTTCATTTCAATTTTTTTCGTTATCTATACGTCTTTTATGTTCATTACATCACACTGTTTAATCGTAGTATTTAGTTGTTATTACAGTACATATCATTTTCTAACTAAAATGTGATGTGTTTGCTTCAGGACCTCTATAAAAACAGTGGTTTTATTATCCAGGAGGGAAATTGTATATACGAACAAGACACTATAAGCCACAGGAATGAATGACAGTTTGTTGTACTTATCTTGTGATACTTTCCCTTTATCTGTATCCGTTCTATTCTGCAAAAATTGCGTAAACACCGATACTATTATTTTGTAATTCCTTAATTAATAAAATCGCCTAGCGTTCTTCTTGAGGTTGTGGTAGAATATCCAATTCTCACCTCCAGTTACAATTAGATGCAAAAACCTTTTCTTTGTTCCTCTTGCGTTTGACTACGATTCTCTTCGAGTAATGCCTATAATTCTTTGTTTTTAGCTGTCCAAAGCGTGGATTGTCTTTAAGGTTGAAATATCCATCATTGAAACTACGAAACCATTTCCTACATGATTTATCATCTCCATAAACTTCAACAAGCGTTTCATGTGCTTCAAACTGCACTTTTTTTTCGATATTTTCAACACTGTATTGTTGTATGAAACTCAAAGTGATATAAACTGAACAACAGATATTAGCAGATGTCCAACCTTTCTGAAACCGCCAAAATCGGCACTGGAGTCATTATCAATATATAAAACAAGAAAATACATTCTCTCCTGGATTTTACACATCATTCTAAATAATCTTAATAAATATTCTTTAAATAAGCATTAAAACTAAAAAAGAAAGACCAGAAATATTAAAAATATGGGTAAAGAATCCCCTTCATGCAAGATATTATTCCAGGACGCTACAGGGTTTAAATAGTAAAAAAAAACATATAATAAATTCAAATTTCAGTGTGCTTGTATAGCTGACATCTAGCAATCCTCTGTAGTAAATATGTCTCACGGTAAAAGAAAAATTACCTCACTTTTAAAATTATATAAATCCCAACGAAAAGAGGATTACAAAATAAAGCTCCTTATTTGGAGAATATCAAAAGCAGCAATATTATGTTTAGTACCTTTTTCGTAGTAGGCAAATGTAAATATTATACGCATTTGGAATAATAATAGAAATAAAAACTACTTTTCATGGCATTAACGGATCTGTTAAAAATACGTTTTTAGTTTATTCAACTCACGTTGTTTTTCACTAGTATTATATAAGCCTTTTCATCTCTTGTACCACAGCATACAACATTAAAACTTGATATTCAAAAAACGTTAATGCACCGATTGCCAATTTTGTACTGCGAATTATATAAAATATGTCTGTTATACGATTAAATTTTCAGGCTAAGACCTTGGTCGTAAATCTTTTGTAGTATTTTGCAGCGATAAATTTGACAGTCCTTGAATTTCCTATTTTATGTATTTTCAGACTGTCAGGTATTATTTCATATGGTTTATGTCAATGATTTACGTCCAAACATCTGAAAAATTCTATTACTTAGCCATTCATCGTAAAAGTTTTAAATTTATTTTCTCGTAATAGAAAACATTTTTAAGAATTATTATAAAATTGATTTGAATGGTATTCTTCAAATTTACAATCTTTAAAATCAATTCTCACGTTTAGATACACAATCGTATATTCTGTTGTGAAATTTAATGCCTTTATTCTACTTTTTAAATACCAAAAGTGCATTAATTGTTTATTTATAAGTAAACTGGAAAACATTAAGAAAACACAAAAGGAAAACTTGAGTAGCAACTAAAACATTTTTGGATTATATCCTTCAGCAATTTGATGTTTAATTTTAAACGAAATATTGCAATATTTCAACCGTTTCTTTTAAATTAAAATAAAATACAAAAAATACGAATACCTTAAACACGCCAGAAGAAATTCTGTTTATTTTAAATTAACTGCCTTGAAGTATAATTCGTCGTTTTTAAATGTAAGTTTCTTTTTTACGTAAATTGAGGTAATTAGCTTCTATAAAATTTTTCAACGAGTAAAAGATTTTATTTTAAAAAGTGGCTGTCTTTATTGCTTTTTTTACTAGTCTAGCGAAAAAACCAGAACGGATTTTCGGAAGCAAAAAGTTAAATAATCTTTAAAAAGGTAGATTATTTTGTGCATTTTTGTTTGCAAAGATTAATTTTAAGATTTAAATATTTTTGTATACCGCGGAAACTTAAATATTTGGTTTATTATTTCTAATGATGCTCCGGACTTAAATTACAAAAATTCTAATTAATCCTAAATTAAGTAAGACATCAATTATGGTTTTAATTACTCTTCTACTGGAGAATTACAAGGAACCACTATGAACTACAGAAATGAATCAATTATAGTTTTATATGACAGAAAAGAAAGAAGACAATTGACATTTTAGGTACTACATGAAAAAAGGATTACTCACATAAAGAATATTATTTTTATGATACTCCTAATATATCTACCATTTTAGACTGCATGTTCTAATTTTTAAAGTGTATATCCTAAATGAAAATAGATATAGATGAGGCAGTAACGAAACATGTGACAGAATTCCCGTTCTTGTGTGGTACACACAGAAAAAATAAGGTTAGGGTCTATAAAGTAACGAAGTATGTTTAATACTTGCACAATACAATCTCCATTTTGTAATTAAAAGAATCATTGGTTTAAAGAGGAGAAGCTGTAAAATTTATTATTTTAAAGAAGAACAAAAATCAAGATGTATCTCCAACAGCAAATGGATGAAAGTATTCGTCCAGTTAGATTGTTAAAATTCCTATTAAAAAAAAGAAAACGTAACATCGGAAGGACTTTTTTAACTCCAAGTGAATAGATAGATAGATTTTATTGATCTCATAAAAATTTAACAATAAATTAGGAGACAAGTCATTTTTAAAAAGTAATGCACTAGTAAATATAACACAAATATTTCAAATACATTCATAAAATAAAAATTCAGTATTAAAATACACTTACAGTATTAAAATCAGATTAATTAAAAACATAATTTCTTTTTTGTCGGTGATGATGCAATTTGGCAACTGATGGATAGGAATTTAAGTACTCCTGTGTGTTGTATGGACATATGTCTATTAAAAAGTTCTTAACTCTTAACTCTGAATTTTGAATACGTTTTAATGTCTTTAAAATGACTCGGCTGTTTGTTGTATAACTGAATATTAACTTGGAGCAAAACTCTACACCTAAAATTGGAATGGATATCACAAATAATAAAATTGCAAATCATTCAAATCTTTTTAGTACTGTTTCCCAGTTAGCCAAACCCGGAATGAGTGACCAATAACTCTGAGCATCGCGAAATTCTTGTTAGTAGTTTATAAGAATCAGATAAAGTTCAAATTGAATATTTGATATGTATAGAAATCACAGAAAAAAATAGTGCAATGCAACTGAAATTTATCAAAGGTAATACCACGAGTCCTCCAAATTTTATCGATTAAATTTTTGGTTTTCACGAGAACGGCTTTATTTGGAAAAACCACGAAAACAAACTGATTGATAAAATCACGAGTCCGCAGTACGAGTGATTTTATCTCAAATCAGTTTGTTTGAGTGGTTTTGCCTAAAATAAAGGCGTTTGAGTATGAAGATCAAAAATTTAATCTATAAAATTTCAGAGGACGAGTCGTATTTGAAAGGATTGTTTTTTTAATCATTTTGTATTAAAAACAGAAAACATAGTCATTTATGCAAAAGACACTTTACACACAAATATTGAAAATTTTCTTTACCAATTTAAATTGAAACCTCATGATGAGCTGTCATAGTTTTACATTCAGGGCCACCAAGGCGATTTTTTGATTGGCTACCCCGCGGAACGGCGCCGTAAATAAAATCGAAGAAGAATGAAATGAAGTCTTTCTTTATTAATTTTAAGTGTTTAGGTATTCAAAAACTGATATTTAATGAACAAAACGTTTAGTGTTGAAGTGAGGTATGTAAAAATGTTAAAGGCGATTTGAAATAAACTAATAAAAACAGGTTAGTTTACAAATACATTTTGAAATTTGGTTATTAACATAGATTTGCAATACATTTTAGTATAATAAAAATTGTTAAATGTTTACATTTGACATTTCAAAAAAGGTAAACATAGTTTAATCAAAAAACAAAAACGACGAAGCTGTTTTATCAGTATAAAACACAATGATAGGTTAGGATCCTGAGCTCTTATTGGCTGAAACCACAAAAACTGACTGTTTTGACAGATGAAAAAAATAATCAGTATAAAACACAATGATTGGTTACGATCCTGAGCTCTTATTGGCTGAAACTACAAAATCTGACTGTTTTGACAGATGAGAAAAATAATCCTATAAAAAAGGATGTTGTGGTTTTACTGTTGATAAAATCTAGTAAAGTCATTTAATAACTAAACAGAGAGAAGAGTATTTGAAATACCTATGAACTACAGAAATAATTTAAATGTTAACTGTATTTTCATAAAGACTTTTACAAAACCATCCCATCTTTATTGTTATTATTCTTTTCCTAATAACCAAACCGACATCATCTGCATTTTCACAGATGCAATCTAGATACGGTAAATGCCCATTACCATTTCTTTTCCACCATTTTCTTTTATTCGCAGTAACGCAACAACCTATTTATTCTACGAAAAATCTTTATGGAATTCTTTTTTTAGAATCTAATTTGCATTAAAAAGAATCTCAACATTAAAAAATACAATAAATTAAAGTTGCCGGCATCGAAATTAAACTTTCGCTACTGGTAGGAATTAAAAATTGCCTTTTTGTAAGAGTCACTCCGCAAACTAAAGGAAATAAAATTTTATTTATTAAAAAGACTTTCTTAGTTTCGATAGCTTTCTCAAATTTTATTTTTACGGGTACTTGAACCAATTAGATTTTCTGTTTGTAAGAAAAATGAGTTTTGTATTTTTTTAACACTACACTACTATATTATACAGGGTGTTAAAAATTGGACTCTTGTAGAATATGGTTTTAATAAAATTATAAAGTATTATAAGGTACTAAAACCTTTATTTTAATATATATACCTATATATAATCATTCCCCTTCCACCCAAAGGGGTTATAGCCCTCACTTTTATCCAAATTTATCCGCATTTATCCACTCTTCTCTGCTCTGTACCAAAACCTTTGCATCTCGCCATTCAAGTCCTCTTTTCTCCAGAACTTTTCCTACTACTTCCAAGTTTCTTTCGGTCTACCTCTCCTTCTTTTTCTCTGTATTTTTGATTCCCATATATTTCTCACTCTTGTCGAATCATTCATTATTTGCAGGTGTCCCCACCATCCAAGTTAACGTCTCTCAATGAATCCTTCTATTGATCCTATTTCTAACTCTTTTCTTATATCCTCGTTCCTAAATCTATGTAGTTTTGTTACTCCTCTAACCTTCCTTAAATACTTAAATACCCCATCTCAGCTGCCCTAATTTTACTCTTGTTGTTTCATTAGTACCCAGGATTCGCAACCGTAAGTTAAAATATGGCTTTGTATTTAATAAACTCTGGTTTTCCATTTCCTTCTAATGTAACTCCCAAATATTGAAAACTATCTACTTGTACTAGCTAATCATCATCTATTGTTATCTCTATTGCCTTGTTTTCTTTGGATATTATCATTACTTTCGTTTTCGCTATATTCATTTTCATTCCATTGTTCGTCAGCACTTGGTTCCATACTTTCAAGTTTTCTTTTAAATCGTTCTCACTTCCTGGCACTACTGCTACGTATACACATTTACAGTATTTTGCTTTAACTCTGGTTTTTTTTCTATAATTTTACCATTGACAATCCAGAGAGGCTTTTGGGCGACATTTACTTAAATTAGAAATCAGCATATACGATGATAGAAAAGCAATGTTTGAAGAACTACTATAAAAAATTATTTAGATTAAAATGACTGTATTTTCGTTACTTAAACCATTAACCACCCTTCGTTTAACCGTAAGATAAGAAATTTACTCTAATTTTGATTTTCTTTCGTTGCAGACGTTTCGTCATGGCTTCCCCTTTCAGCCTACGGCTATGGCATATGATCCAGTGCAGAGGCTGCTGGCGATTGGTTCCAAATGCGGCTCCCTTCGAATGTATCCTTTTTCATAACAATAATTTCTTTTAATAAACACAATAAAAGGTCAGGTAAGTCCCTACTGATAGAATTAGAAATGTGCCAGATTTTATATAAACAGAGAAATTTAAAATAATAAAAGTAACAAGATAATGCAAGATATAAACGTGCATTAGGTCGATATTCAATACTCAGGGTATTTGAAACTGCTGCTCCAGTAAATCAGCAAATATTCCATTTAAGGCACGATTTCCTTCAATTGCTGGGTATGTTTCATCTATCTTAATTAAATGTTAGGAATTTTATATACATATAGTCTGAAGAACATTGACATGAATATTTTAATAGTGCTTTTAAATCATATATTCTAATTTAAATCATTAAAGCTTTGTGTATCAGGTAAAGCCAGATTTACCTTTTTTTAATTAAAATTTTAACTAAAAACCACATCACAATTGATTATTTATTGACGGTCTCACAACTGAGATCGCTGGAGATCACAAATGCATCATCAAATTCGATTGTGCTACAGTTTCCTTAATCAGATCCTGATGGATCTCACCATTTCTACAGTGCTCCCTAGTGCTTAGATTATTAATTGGAGCAAGTAGGGGATTCAGTAAGAAAAGTTCACACCTAAACAATTTAAGAGTAATTAAAAAAAACAATAAAAGATATAGTAATTGTTTAATTTTGATAAGCACAACAAGTAAACAAAAATGACGTCCATTAGAGTAATAAATTTTATTTTTTTGTAAGTACGTATAAAATATTTCTGATACAATAATTAATAAACTATAGGAACGGGGCTAGTCGGATCCACTGTCAGACTTTCATTAGAGATTGAAAGTCGAGCTTGTCTACGCCATACTGAAGAGGCACAATAATGCCGAAACTAGTCTATGGTTGACGGGCTCCTTTAATAACAAAATCAAAGTTGTTGGTTTAATGTCCTGATATCTCAGGTTCCAACCAACGTCGGGACTTCTATAATTCAATACCTGTTGGGGCATATAGCCCAAGGAGTAGTTGTTTGAAGTCCAGACGTTGTGGCAACGTTGACATTCAATGTCCAATTCCTGGGAGATTATACTATTTTTTTTTCATTTGTGCAATAAACTGACATTTTCATTCATTCAAATATATACATTGATTCAATTTTGTAAATTTGTGTTTATACTTATTTAATCAAAACAATTGGTGTTTCGACTGGATAAAACAATTCAGCCTAAAGTCTAACCAAACGACCCTATGAGATCCCTAGATTGCATAATTATACATTGAGAATTGGATCCAATTTTGTATGTGATGCCGTTAAAGGTAAATCGGAATGTTAATTTATTACCATCCCTTGTTTGTGCAATAGTGTTTATAATTTCATTAGACTAAATTCAGAACAGGTATGATTGGATTGGCGAAACTGGATGGATTCTTGTTTATAAACCGGAAGAGGAACTGTTTCTCTAATTCACAGTTAGATGAGAATATACACGAGGAACAAATATTACTAACTAGCTGCCCGCTTCGGCTTCACACGGATGTTGTAAGGTTTTTTCTTACCTCTAAGAAAATTATGCTTTACGCATGATGCATTACATCGGAAAACGCTGGGGCGCCAGATTATTTAATGCGGTTTAATCGCTATTGATACAGAAAAGAATTTTGGGGAGCTGAAAAGAGAAATGGGTGAATTAGGGGTTAAATAACCGCAATTATAAACCAGTCAGGTAAAATTGACACATCTATTACGAAAACTATTTTCAATTAAATTAAAAACAATATTTCAAAGTCCACACTTTTTACCGTGAACAAAAACGAAATAAAATAAAATAAATATTCGATTCAGAACTTAATTAATTGTCTGGGACTCAATAATAAGAGAAAAGAAAAATCCGTCGTAACCTAGAATATTTGTATTTAGTCTTGTTCCGTTTATTTCAAAGTAATTTCCTGTATCCCGGTACTAGCGAAAGAAGTTAATTTCTCAAAATAACTTTTTTTTGTAATCGAAAGAATATATAAAGTAAATAAATGGTTTATCAAAATTAATACGGCAGTAAAAATTAAAGCGATAACTATAATTTATTATCAGCCGGATAATAAAAAACTAATGTGAAATTTAATCTTCAAAAACTCGGAAAACAACCCAAAAATAAATAAATTAATTTCAAACTACGATTCGGTAAATACTATTAAAGTGCGAAAATGAAATTCAAAGAAAATTCTTAAATCCCTAATGTATGTCGGTATAGTTGCTGTCAAAATAAATTGGACACATTGTTTGATCGTTTTAACTTATAATTTTTATTTCTAAAGAAATGCTATTCATATATATTTTTTTAAACATTACTTTTCTACAGTTAAGGTAACGACTTATAAAAACACTTTCTTTTTCAAGGAATGGGCCAGTAAGTTAAAATCTATCAAAACAATTTGTCCAACTTATTTTGAAGGCAGCTATACATAAAATCAAAATAATTAAACCCGTTCTTTACCGTGTAAAATAAAATCAAAATATTGAAAAACGTTATCGGTAAGTATCTAGGTTTTTTACTCTGCCGGCTTGGAATTCAAAGACGGCGATTTAAAAGATTTCTTTATTGTTTTGATCGCAAAAATTATTAACTCAAAGGACCTTTAGTGATGGTGATGATTAAGAATTCTTGACTTTTTTAAAAATTTATTTTCGGGTTCATTGACATTACAGAAATTATTAAAATTCTAACATAGCCCTTTTTTTTGTTTCCATGAATACATATCCGCCATGGGCGTTTCACTAAAAGGGATTGAACGTAAAACAAGACCTAAGCTTTCAAAATAACAATACATAAATATAAAAGCTAACTACTCAATGGAAAAATACAAATTTTTTGTCATAGAACGCTTAACAATAAGCCCATTTGGAAATTTTATCGACACTACTCTTGTAATACCATCTGCTCCTGGAAAGAGTTGAACAATTCTGCCGATGGGCCATTTTAAAGGACATTCATTTTCTTCCTTCACCACCAACAAACCTTTCCTTACTTCACTTCTGGACTTTTTCCACTTATTGCGAATTTGAAGTTGACTAAGATAATCTCTAGTAAGTTGTTGAAGAGATTTTTTTTTCGATAGCTTCACTTTGTGGCAAAGCTTTGAGTGAGTCCCCAAGAAGGAAATGAGCAGGTGTCAAAGGAATAAAATTGTTGGGATCGTCAGAAATAGCAGTTAGTGGACGTGAATTGAAACACGCTTCAATTTGAATTAGAATCGTATTTAATTCCTCATAGCGTAGAAAGCTGTTACCTAAAACGCGTCTTAAATGTAATTTGCACGATTTTACCGCAGCTTCCCAAATACCACCCATGTGCGGTGCCTTGGCAGGTATAAAAACCCATTTGATCCCTTCTTGGGCTAAATAATCTGATACTTCAGAATTATGTTTACTATGATTAAGTAATTTATGAAGCTCTAGAAATTTATTGTGGGCTCCCAAAAAATTAGAAACTGAACAACTAATCGTCAATCTATCAATTCTGTCAATATTTTTGTCTTCTGTCTCACTCAATCACTCATTTTTCGATATGGAGATTTTTTAACCCTGTATTAGACTTTTGTTTGCACCACGCTATACAAACATCAACTAGCGAATTGATCTCAAACAATAATAACGTTTTATTATCTTGGGTCATTACTTTTTCACTTCTACTACTTAAAGTAAACTATACGTTCGTGCCGGCATTACTCCAAATTGACAAAGGTATAAAATAAAAGAACAAGTTATAAATCCCTATACTATAAATCTCA
This sequence comes from Crepidodera aurea, assembly GCA_949320105.2. Classification (NCBI taxonomy): domain Eukaryota; kingdom Metazoa; phylum Arthropoda; class Insecta; order Coleoptera; family Chrysomelidae; genus Crepidodera; species Crepidodera aurea. The sequence goes on along the minus strand of OX439474.1, from coordinate 16,393,610 downwards.
ATAAAAGGAAAGCTTCGTAAAATCAGGGATTATTTTAATGGGCGCTATAAAAGTAATATAGGTTATCACAATCTGACTTTCGAAAAATATTATTGGACTGCAAAAGAGACGTGGTATCTATAAATATTACTGTTTTAGAGAAGATATTTGTTTCTTCTTTTATCAAATCAACCACTTTTTATACTTTTTCAAGTTTTCTTGCATAAACTCATGATAAAGAGTCATTAAAAACACTTGTTTATTAAAAAAAAAATCAAAAGCTTGTAATATGTTTACATGTTATTTGCCTATTTTTATAATAAATTATAATATTAATTATATTTAAATTAATAACTACATTAACGCCATCTGTGTTCAAAAAGATGAACTTTAGATTTATCATTTATAGAGTTCTCTAACGATATTTTGATGATTCGTGACGTTAAACAAAGGCGTCTAGATGCTTCTCTCTCTAGCGTTCGAAATCGAAATGGATCTTTTTTAATGAATTTGCGTCGATAGTAACATGTGCACATAAATTGTCCACTTGAATTATCTAAATATCTTTAGAAACAAAAATAAAAACTGTGTTGTACACACTTTATATTTCACCAAAAAAACTATTGTGAATTTTATTTTAATTTAATAATAACTGTAAAATATACATCCTTTTGTCTTAAAAATTCGGTAAACACCATTGAATTTGTTTAAAAAAATACTACTTTAGCAAAAGTCACTAAATTCTTTAATATTTTGGTAAAAAAAAATGTTCATTTCTTTTGTTGCAGAGTGGAATATTCCACAGTTTGTTTGTCAGTTTCTTTCTTTCTTTCCTTGTTGGATTATTTATTCGAGAGTTTATCGAGATTATCAAATTTCTCGAATTTCTCTAAGATCTCGAATTTCTAGACTGTTCATATAAATGGTTACTGTCATTGGATTTCCTGTAACAAGTTTATTGTAACTAGTACAACAACAACTACTTACTACGCAGGCGTTTAAAAACGAACTTTTTACCTGATAAGTGAAACACATGGATGGAGATTCACCGAAATCCCAGATAAGTGTAGATAGTAAAATAATAACAAGGTTATAATTTGAATACGCACCATTTGTGTATATACCAGCGCTATTGATTAATTTAATTTGTTAATAAACTGTTTTTGATTGTGACCTTCCAATTTGTGACATTTAAATTTAAATAATATGCTCTAGTTTTTTAACTAAAGATTTTTACTAACTACAACTGGTTAAAATAAATTCTCTTTGGTTATGTCATTTCTTACAGTCAGTTTCTGTAAATTCTCCTGACTGTAAATTTATTTTTCAAGTTTAACATTCAATTTACTCAAAGAGAATTTACTGGCGCCCATATCCACTAATATAACCTAAAAATGTTTGATTCTTGAAAAACTGACCCACGATCCTGAAAAGTAAATCCCATGCTCAGTTATCTAAAACTTATAAAATAATTGTGAGCAATTACGTCACAAGCTTGAAAATAGTAGATTGTGAAAGGATAAATGTAAATAATTTATTGTGTTTCTTGTACTGCATATTTCATTTCATTTCTTATTTTTGGTCTGCAAAAGATCATCAGCGTACAAAAACCCTTCATTTTAATTAGTTTTAAATTTTTAACTCCAATAGAATAAGTACCCCTAATTTTTTTTTATTATTAATCACCCATAAAGGCATTTAGTACATTACAATCTGGTCCACAGTGACCAATGAGCAATTTAATTCTAACTTAATCTAATAGAGTTTGAAACTTAAAACTAAGGTATACTCATCAGCGTTCCTTAGGTTCTGTAGAATAGACTAAACTTTAACGTGTACACTCTTTTTGCACTAAAAACACTAAACTAACTCAAAGGGCTTGATCCTCTTAAGTCTTCTTTCTAACTCAGTATTGTCAAGGTGCTGGATAGCCTCGACATTGACATGATGATGAAGTTTTGCTTCATGACTCTTGGCTAATTTCTTGATGCTCAGTGTCCATTTCCAGATCCTTATGGAGGTCACTATTGCGAATGTACCCAGGGGCATCTACTACTATGTTCCTCAGTGCTTTGTTTTGAAATCTTTGGATGATTGCTAAGTTGCTTTCTTTGGTGCATCCCAATAGCTGGATACCATAGGTCCATGCAGGCTTAAGTATCTGCTTATAAAGCATAAGCTTATTATGTAGAGACAGAACGGAGTTTCTTCCAATTAGCCAGTACATTTTTCTATATTTCAGTCCAAGTTCTTCTCTTTTCTTTTTAACATGCACTTTCCATCGGAGTTTGGCATCTAAGGTAATATCTAAGTATTTTGATATGTTTGAATATGGAATCAGGTTATTGTTTATTCTGACTGGAATATGATCTATCCTTTTGTTTGTAAAGTCAATGTGGAGTGATTTAGTTTCATTAAGTTTAATTTTCCATCTCTTCCTCCAGTCATAGATAAGGTGGACAGCTGTTTGCAATGTACAGTAAGTATAGGACAGGTCCTAGGACACTTCCTTGTGGTACTCCTGCCTTAATTTCTTTAAGATCGGAATAGCCTTCTTCTTGTCTAATTCTAAAGTACCTTTCCGATATATATAAATGGAGGATATCTGTATATTGTTTTGGAAGGAAAAGCTTGAGCTTATGTATTAAGACTTCATGCCAAACCTTATCAAACGCTTGTGCTACGTCAAAAAAAAATAGTAACACAAATGTTTTTCTCTTCTAATGATTTCTCTATAATGTTGGTTATTCTATGAACTTGGTCGATCGTCGAGCGCTTATTTCTAAATCCAAATTGGTGATCAGGGAATACCCCTAATGACCGTAATAATTAATATCCACTCCCACTTCTCTATGACGTAACCTTCATTTCGATTTTTTGAGTAGATACTTTTAATTTTTGATTGATGCCTCTGTCCTTAATACTTTTGCCGATCCATTTTCTTGGGGAAGATAGAAAAAATTTCACTGTCTATTGTTGTTAAATACATTTTCCATTTTCACGACCCTTTTTGAGAGTTGTCTCAAATAAAATATCCTTTTTTGGGTGATACAACAAAATGTCTCTTTTCCAGTATTCTCTTGTAAAATTATGATTACTATCTTCCAATCTCCAAAACTCCTTGTTTTTCGTCAATATTATTAATTAATAATTAAATATTCTTTTATTAATAACACAAGTGCAATTAAGACGCTTTCCTCGAATGGGAAAATTAGTAATTTATTACTTCTATTATATTTTACACTCTACTAGCCTAATCAAGAAGAAATTCCACTTAAGGTTCTAATTAATTTTTGTTCTGTCACTAAGACTAATGATAAAAACTGATAGGATCTAATCTACGGCGCGATTTCTTGTTGTAATTAAATATGTGACATAAACATCACGTAATTTGTTGATTACAGAGTCGTTACGTCATCGAGATTTCCATTTGCGCCGTCATAATGGCCCAATTACAGATTCTGAGATAAGGATAATAGGCAATTTTCTTAAATTGCCTTATTTCACCCTCCGCGAATTGTTACACATGAGAAAATCGAGATAACTGAATATGTATGCGTATACGTACAAGACGAGTTTTTTTGGGCTTTGTTGATAATTTAATATTTAATACGATTTTGTTTTGTTTTGATTTATTTTTCAGTAGGTAAATTTGATAGCGTAAGTTTTTTATACGGTTTATAAAAATAAATTTCCAGTCACATCCAACTTATTTATCGATACAATTTGTTTTAAAATTACAAATGAATATGTTGCAGCAAGCGCTAACTTTACGAAAAAATGTTTTTATTATTACTATTATAAGTATTTCACATGATACAGTTTTTTAATTTTTATAATACTAATAAACTGTTTCACAGTTTTAATTTGATTTGGTACATCAAACTAATATTTGTTAAAATTTTTATAATTGAATAACGAATATTGAAGCACAACGAATGATCCCCCCATGCAAATTTAAACAGCAATTTGCTCCATGTGCATTTTACAAAAATTACGCCAATGCATATTTAATATCAAAAATTGATTTAAAGTGTCACCCAACGAGATAAAAAGAATTTTAATTTGGATACATAGAGAATTGTCAATACCTCGTTTCGAGCTTGGTATAATAATTCTAGTTGACGTAATTTAAAATGGATGAAGTCGCGCAAAAACTCATTTGTATTTATTCTGCAATATGATTTGTTTCCAATTATACGTTTTCATTTTGATAATTGGGAATTTTAGAATCATTATTTCATCGTATACAAATATAAAATTAATGTATATTAATCTGTTTATTTATTGAATTTATATGGTTCCTGTAAACACCAATTTGTTTTATTACAAATTAAATTTTAACTTTTTAAAATTTTAGTAATTTTTATTCCGAAATTATTATCCATTTTACTAATACAAAATATTAAAAGTATGAGTTCTACATTAAAAATATTCCATGTTTATAGCGGAGTGAAATTAGAATTTTATATGGATGTAAGAGCTAAGTCAAATTTTTTAATTTTTTCGAATTTATACATAAAGAGAAGCTTGTAAAAAATTTGTCAATAAATTTGGGCTGGCGCTTCGCGAGATATGTGCCAAAAACGGCGTTTTTTGTATTTTTCGAGTGGATTGTTTCACTATTTTTTAAATATCTCCGGCTCTAAGAGTCGTAGAAAAATAAAAAAAAAAATTAAAATGACCGTGATGAAGTAGAGTATCGATCCGTATAGTAGGGTTTTTTAAAAATGCATCCTAACCTCAAAAAACGAATTCGCGCACATTATATTTTTTTTTCACTGAATTGGCAATAAATAACCAAAGAATCCTGGAATTTTCTTAAAAATTGGAGAAAATATGTATTTTTATGTCGGGAAGACATGATAAAAATTAAAAAAAAGTATTTGTCCAGCCAAAATCGGCATTTTTCGAAAAAAAATTGAATTGGCCGCCATTTTTGGAAAAACAATAGTAGAGAAAAATTTTTTATCAAAAGAAGGATTTTGTGTGTACTTTTGTCTAAGAAAATCCAACATTTTATTTCTTTATTTAAAGTGCCCAATAATAAAAAAATTCAAATTTCTCGTTCCCTCGCAGAAATCTTACTTTAGAACCTGAAATGTTTTTTTATTTTTTTTAAACATTTTTTGGACTGAAATACAGTTTTTCTAAGAGAATCAAGCATAAATATCGCGATAAAAAAAATTGGCAAAAAATGAAAATCAAATTTTTATTTTTTTATTATTCCCTAAGTTGGGCACTTTAAATAAAGAAATAAAATGTTGGATTTTCTTAGACAAAAGTACACACAAAATCCTTCTTTTTAAGATAAAAATTTTTTCTATACTATTGGTTTTCCAAGAATGGCGGCCAATTCAATTTTTTTTCGATAAGTGCCGATTTTGGCTGGACAAATACTTTTTTTTTTCATTTTTACCATGTCTTCCCGACATAAAAATACATATTTTCTACATTTTTTAAGAAAATTCGAGGATTCTTTAGTTATTTATTGCCAATTCAGTAAAAAAATAATAATGTGCGTGAATTCGTTTTTTGAGGTTAGGATGCATTTTTTAAAAAAACTTACTTTACGGATCGATACTCTACTTAATCACGGTCATTTTAATTTTTTTTTATTTTTCACGACTCTTAGAGCCTTACAAAATAGTGAAGCAATCTACTCGAAAAATACCAAAAATGCCGTTTTGGCACATAGGGTAAAGTGACCAATGGTTGTCACCCGTCCTAATATTGGCACCTAGACACAAATAATTGAAATTAATAGATTCTAGGCACACATTTCTTCGCAACGTGAACGTTAGAGTAAAACTGGCAACTCTGTTCAATAAGTGCATTTGTTGAACTTGAGTTGCATGGTTAAGTTTACAAGTAGTGACCGATGTTGACACCGGTCCAACTGAAAACGGTAAGTTTTTATGTAAACCATAAGAAACAGCTTATTATGATGATGATCCTATCAATATATTTCCAAACTATATGTTATTTTATTAGTATATATTTGATTTACTAAGTTTATTACGAAATAAAGAGAGGTTATTGGCGGGAAAACATTACAATTGTAATAAATTAATGGGGTGCCAACTATTGGCAAGCAAATTATAATAGATTCCAATTTATTGACATGGATGCCAATGGTTAGTTACAAGGTATCTGTATAGGTACCAATTATTGGCACTAATTTTATAGAGGAAATTTATTGCTGAAACATGATAAAAATGGTTATCGTTAAATAAGTATACCGTACATTAGAGCAGCTTATTTAGTAAAATACATTGAAATATATGGCTGTTAAAAAATTCGGAACATCTTCTAATCTGTTTAAACGCACTGATGTTTTTCTTTTTTTAAATTGTGAATTACATATTTAATATTTTAAATCTATTTTGTTGTGTCCATGTAGTTACTATTAAGTAAGGAGTAATTATTGATTGGAAAATGTAACATTTTAATTAAATTAGGGGGGTGCCAACTATTGGCACGATAATTGTGATATATTTCATTTGTTAACATGGGTGCCAATTATTAGTTTATATAACAGAATATAGGGAGAAATTTGTTGGCACCCTGATTTTATAAATACATTCATGTTGGTTTAAATCTAAATTAAAGTTATTATTACCTATTTAGTAACTTTATGTACAAAGAACAAAACATAAATGAATTATTTAGGTAGGTACATCTCAATTTTAGATGCCGAAAATGAAAGCAAAAAATAAATGTGTAAGACAATATTTTGAAGAAATTATCCAAAACATTTCAATTAACAAAAAATTTGGATTACACTTTTATCCCACACAACCTCATAATCAGTTTCCATTTTTTCTTCTTACATCTCATCCACCCTAGACTTTCTGCGCACAGATAGTCTAAAATCAACTAGCACTATATAGTCTTTCTAAATTCGAATCAGTCAATTCTCAATGATTTCCAGTCAATTTTTGAAAATTGACTGGTCCAAATTTAGAATCAGTCAACTCTCAATGAATTCCAGTCATACAGGGTTAATCATCAAAAATCCTGTTCGCTCTAATAATATTCTTATATAACATATATACGACGTCCATTGTAATGCTAACACTAATAAATAAATTAGCAGAAATTCAATGTCAGAAATGTAGTAGAAAATACCGTGTAAATCATGTACTTCTAATATGAAAAATTTTCTAAACAATTCTAAACAATTTAATTTTTATTTGTCTTTGGTAAGTAAAAAGTATTCATCGTATACGAAATATGTATGCTTATTTACAGTTGTGCAATATTTTAAAAAACAACTTTTTATCTATCTTTTGTATGAGAAAAAGGGTGCCAATGACTGGTATGCCAATAATTGGGTCGAAGGTGCCAATGATTGGAAATTAGACCTATTTCACTTAATTCGTTAATATCACAATAATTAAGCAACGATTTTCATTTTTTTAATTTATTTCACACTCTGTGAAGGTTATTATATCCAACTAGGAGCACAGTGGCTCTGATTCTGAATAATAATACATTAATCTTCTTGGACTGTTTACCCTATCTCGCGAAGCTCCAGCCCAAATTTATTGACAAATTTTTTTACAAGCTTCTCTTTATGTATAAAATCGCAAAAATTAAAAAAAAAATTGACTTAGCTCTTACATTCATTTTCAGAATATTTTCGTCTAATTTCACTAAGAAAATTATTTCAATAAATTATTGTAAATTGTTGGTTTCGACTTACCATATTAAATAAGCAATTTTTTGAATTATGATACGTGTTTCTATAATTATGCAAATACAAAAGTGAAACCACACATTTCTATAAATAAAATTCGTGTAATCAAACTAGGTTATCGATTTACCCCTGTCACTCAGTGATTTAAGCACGGTCAATGTCAAAACGCAGCAGAAGCAAAACCTGCTTTTCAAATTGGAGGTTAGGTAGTGAGTTGCACGCGAAATCTATATAAAATTTAATTTGACGAAATATCCATGCCTCAATTTGTTTACACTCGGGGCACAATTATAGGTATTGATTGTAGTTTTGCATGCATAACCACGGCTAATTCTTTGGACTTTAAAATGAAGGCTAGAATTGAGATTGCAAAGTAGGGAAATATAGTAAAGAATCGGAAAGCTCTGTAAAGTTTTAATAATTTTTAAATTTTCCAAAGCAAAATGGAGCCCAACAAGGGGCTTTATATTTAAAACACAACCAATAAAAGCGAAACTTAACGTTGAGGAATAAAGGGCGGATTTTCTTTATTGAAAATTTCTGTTCTAGTGAATTTGGTCTTGTCGTATTTTCAATGAGAAAAATACATTCTGTAACTGTTTCCAAGGTCGGCCGATGCACGTTTTTTGCTATATTGCCGCCTTTTTAAACATTGTTTGAAGATGATATAAAGTGGACTGTAATGACGTTACGTTTAATAAGTTTATTAAACTTGTAACGATTGGAGAAAAACGTAACAAATAAAACACTACATTTGGTAATACTACCAACACTAACTAGTAACAATAAATGACTATAAAATGATTCATGTTACTATTAGCCACTACCAGGCACTCAGAATGACTTTGTATTTGTCAGAGAATTTGTAAATTACGTTTTATTTGGACAACGGAGCAAACCTGCCTGGTTCGCAGCTAGGAACGTACTAATTAAAATAATTTTCTAAGCGTTTAGTCTCGCCTGTGTTAAGTCCCGCCCAGAATGCATACGTGCAAGAATCCGGGTACTTGAAAGAATTTGATGCAGGTGTTCAGGAAACGGAAGTCCCAGATGCCTAAATGGAGTTCGTCCATCTCAAAGTTGGCTCACTTCAACTCGTATCGATTGAAAGATTTTTAACTTTGTTTTATCGTCTAATTTAAATATATCTGGCGAGTCGCCAGAAGCGCGGTTGCCAATACTGACTGTTGTCAGTGTCGCGGTTGCCAATTTGTTTATTAAATATGAATGAAATTAATTATATTTAATTTGTGATTGGAAATTAAATAGGGCTTGTTGTTACACAATACATATTTTAGGAAATTACGAGTTTTGTGACACTTTTGGATATACCAGTTAGAAAATTCTATTCTTATTCAATATATATAAATACAATGAATGATAAGCGATGAGTGCTACTGCAATTGTTTCGCATGAAAGGCATCATCAACATTATAAATAGAATTATACCCAAAGACCAGACATCCGAATGAACCTTGACCGATCTTCTTTCCAATTAAGTATTCCCTTTTTTCCTGAGCATTTACTTCAGAATTTCGAGGACTCAAAAGGGTCGCCATGTGTTAATTAAGCAAAGTAAAAAAATCTTTACCTTTCATTTTCCAAAAACATCCATTCAGGCAAGTCGTTCCCGCATATACACCTTCTTGAATTTTCGTTCCAGTCTTTTGGTAGTGCTCAACATAGATTTAAATTACAAAAAATTGGGGAAAATGACATGTCATACTTTTATTAGTTTGACAGTAGAATTTATTATTATTTATTATTTACAGGAAAATCTCTGGTTCTAATGCGTTGTTTTAAAACTTTCAATGCACGGCCCATAGTTCGAGTGGTTGAAGATGAATTTTTAAAAATATTATTTATTATTGCCACTTCCAGACAGACATCTCTAGTTGTTAGTTCCTTTCTTGTATTATTTGCCTCCTTGGAATGACTGCAAAATGTAGAATAATATGGAATTCGAAGATTGGGGAATATTTGTTCGTACTGCTGAACTACCATTTCGATGAATGAAAAATTCATTTTGATAACGCCAAAAGTTATTTTAAAAACGAATTAAAAACTGTATAGGTTTTAGAAATATTCAATAATTGTAAATTATAAATTTAGCTGTAATTTACAAGCATTCAACGTTTTTTAATATTCCCCGTATCCCTAATATAAACTCTAAGAGTATTGGGTTTTATTTATTTATTATTATTTTGGTTTGTTTAAATGGGAGAGCAAGAAGATAGGCCAATAGTTTTTTAGATCTTCTTTTTTCTACAGGATGATTTATATTTTTACAAGTGTTAGAAATTTCTTCATTGTTTAGATATTTTGTTTGTGCCTTTGCTTACTTCTAGGCAATTCTCTGTTTATTTTGTTTACTTCTTATTATTTATTAAAACGCAATTTATCATTTATCCAAATAGTTTTGGTTCCAAACAAGCGACAGAATTTGTATACAAAATTTTTCCTCGTATTTCTGTGACCGTATACTGTTTGGCATTTGCCACAAATGACGAACTAGTATCTTTCTAACGAAGTTAGAAAAATACTGAACACCTTAACAAACTGGATAAACAAAAAACGAAACAGTTTAATGGACCATATTTGCTAGTCTTGTAAATCTGCTGACAGACCGGATAAGGTGCCAAGTCCGTTATAAATGGTTCCATGGAAACTGCACTATAAAATCTCAAGGATTTTCTACTTAAGTTGAAATTGCCTTTGTTTTCAAAGTTTTCCTAAGCCCTATTAGTAATTACACCAGAGACCGGGTCAAATCGAAATACAAGAATTCTGTTTATGTTTTTTTGGGATTTTGTTATTTTTTCTATAATTTTATAGTTGTTTTTTGTATTTAATGCATCAAATGTATGCCAGAAAAAGGTACACTCAAAAAATGAGAAATATGTGTTGAGTTATCTAAAAATCAAAGTTTTTGTATCTCTTTAAACCAAAAACCAACATCACAAGTAGCATTAATGGTAAAACTGGATGAATCTGGATCTGTTTCGGCTTTAGCCATATTTGCACCATTCTATCCTTCATTCATCCGAAAGGACAATTTTTTAAATTCAGGTGTTGTATTTTAAATTTTCGTCTTCATTTTATTTGGTTTTAAAAACCGCTTTCGATTTTTAATGTTAATAATCCATATTTCATAAAATCTAAAAAGAAATTTAAAAACCATAAAATCAATTAAAGTGGCCAATTTAAATTTGTTATTAAATTTGGAGATATATTGCCAATTACAACCACTAATCTTATCTAATTGTTGGATCGTTTAGAGTTAGGAGGTAAATCTCATAAAACACGGAAATTTAATTACAATTGCGGCTTGTATGAAGTATATGTCTGCAAGGTTTATTTAGTCCCATGGCTAACAGTAATCTCGTATAGAAAAACCAAAACTAACTTTAAAACTTTTAAACGGTTCTCTTTCTCTTGATTTTCCCTATTACCAACCAAATAGCTGTTTATAAAATACACATAAAGATAAAAGAACATATTTTGTCGCCTGATAAAATTCATATTGGACAATATTTTAAAAATTGAAAGACATCAAAACGTTATAGCCCATAAAAGTATATTCAAATTGTTACCGTTTATATATGATTTTTTTTAATATTTCATATTTTTATGTATCAAAAATGTGTGGTTTCAATAGCATAGATTATTTATATCTCCATCTCAACTTGAAAGAAGTAAGCGGCGTTCAGACTTTACAAGTTACTTGAATTCAAGTAACTTGAAAGGTGCTTTCAAATTTCAAGTAGAAGTAGAGACCAAGTTAACTTTTGCTTTCAAGTTGGGGACTTGAATCACAGTTGAATAGTGTGTAGTGATATTCAAGTGCACTTGAAGTCACTGGAAGTAGTGAAAGTGGATCTGCAATGCGTCAAATTAATCAACCACCTACGGAGGGTTCTAATCGTGAGGTATTGTAAACTTGAAAGAAATCATTCAAGTAAAAATTTCAACTTGAAATAACTTGTATGAAATATTGAAATAGTATGAACGTTCACTTGAATTCAGGTTACTCCTTTCAAGTTACTTGAATTCAAGTAACTTGTAAAGTCTGAACGAGCTTTTCAACTGTGATTCAACTCGACCTTCAAGTCCCCAACTTGAAAGCAAAAGTTAACTTGGTCTCTACTTCTACTTGTAACTTGAAAGCCCCTTTCAAGTTACTTGAATTCAAGTAAAATGATGTTCACACCCTTCTTTTTATTTCAAGTTGCACCAATTATTGCACTTGAATTCAAGTAACTTGTAAAGTCTGAACGAGCCTGATATAGACGTCATAAATGATACCATAGTTACAATTATTCGGCGAGGTGTTTAAAAACGTTTCATTACTCTTATATAAAAAATCAGACATAAACATATAATGACATCACAAGGAGTCATTCGACTCCCTTACAATTAGAAAACGAAGTGGAGCAGAATATTCGCGAAGGAGACGAGGGAACGCAAACATTTTTTAAAGAAAATTATGTAAAATTACAAACAAAAATTGATGTGTTTCAGCGTTTTTCGCAGATAGACTAGTAATAACAGCAAAAATGAATTTATTTCCATCACATCTTTTAAAATATTTTGAGACTTACATCCTTACATCAGGCTTGAACAATGCGCCATCTTAGATCCTCCAGATATATTAATTGTGTTAATGAATTATTTTATTTAAAATGCGGAAGATAACATGTATATATTGTTAGCTCCTGAATTTTCTAACAAATTTTCTGAAACAATAGCCAATAAAGTGATATACATTTTCAGTAAACTTGCTCCACGTAAATAAGTAAAAGTTTCTCTGTTTTAAAACTTTTTCGTTATTTTTAATTTTAATTAAATTAAACTTCTTTTTTCTACTCACAAAACAAAATTTCGCTTGTAAAACTTTTATTGTTTTTATAAAAATTGATAATGATTCCTCTTTACATTTTTCGCGCCACTTCAATTATAATTGGCAGTAAAAGATGTTTTTATATGAAGCAAGTTTAATTAAAATTTTTCAATATAGAATAATTCTCAAATAAGCTGCTAATATTTGTAACTTCTAGTTACATACAATCCATCACGTCCCTATTTCACTCGAATACGAGTTTCTGTGGCCATCAACGTGACTAATTGCAATAAAGGCCTTTGGCGAAACCGAATTTCGCTGAAATCTAGACTGCACAAACTTAATAAAAGGGCTGGGAGTGCCCATAGCTACTGATTACGCTTCGACCATACAAATCTCGCTCATTCGGTTGTGAATTATTAGGCATTATGTGAGGTACCTATCATCATGGTAATTTGTTACATCAACTAGATTGTATATCATCTCTAAATATGGCGACGCGGCGTGGTAACATCTAGATTCGGTGGCTTTATTAGATACAAAGGCCAAATCAATATTGATCATTTGTTGCCAGTAAAGTTAATGGAAGAGCTGATGATTCACTATGGATTGGGAATTAAAAGATGCTTATTCTGTAATGAAAATTAACCTAGAAGGGAATCTTTGTCAAAATTAATTATATATGCAAAAAAAATCATTTATGGCCAAAAACAGCGACATTTCATTAAGAGGTAACGCGACCGACCTTCTAAAAGAATATTCATTTATTTTTTTTAATTTTCATCATTTTCAAAGGTGACTTTTTCGACACTAGAGATAATTTTTACGGTCTGACTGCATATACGTCTTGTTTGTTATATCAATATGTTTTCCAAAATTGCAAGCAAGGAGATAAATGAGACCGCAGGGGTTTAGACAACTTGTCAATACGTAAATTCGCAATTTGCATTGGAAGTTTTCTTGTCAAAAATACAAATTGTGGTGCGGTTTTCATAATATTTCCTAGACGTTTGTCCTCTATCGGAATAATATGAAACAAGTATACGATTTCGACTAGAAATTTCAAGATAAACTAAGAAAGAGATCATTTGAAAAACTAACTAGCGGGTACTGTAAAAAGAAATTGTACTAAAAGTGAGATGTATCTTGATTTAAATATTTTAATAATTTAATAGTTCCTCTCGTCCCTAGCAGTTATTTTGGCAGATAAAGAAATAGTACATTGTTTACCGAGTAAGAAAAAGTCTACATTCCTGGACGACTGTGAAGATTGCAAGCCGAGACTTAGCAACACAGAGCCCAGGAATGTGGTTTTTCTTACGAGGTAAACATACTATTTTTCCGCAAATCGTTTAAAATTCGATAGATATTAATTAATTTTGAAAAAATCGCGAATAATTTTATTAACAAATAAATGTTGCTTTGAAATTCGTAATAAAATTGGTTGCGTTACTATGGAAACGTATTAAAATTGGTTGCGTTACTATGGAAACGTATTAATGTCACTAACAACTGTAAGGAAATGAATATTTCCTAATAGTTAGGAAATCTTGACTTTTTCTTTAAGAAATTTTGTCTGGAATGTCAAAATTTGCTACCGATTTGCGGAAAAAGCATTTGATCAAAGACGACTGAAGTTTTTTCCAAATTAGAATTTTTGTATTTTTTATTAGAGAAAGATTAAATTTTTTCATTGCGGCAATGGATTCACCTCTACAATGGACGATTTTTCAGATACAGCCGATTGCCACACTCAATACCCAGTAAATCGTATTTATTGTTTCAATTATAATTAAGCATTATGGAAATACAGAAACGAAATAAAATTAAAAAAACTTCGATACACTGGTATTAAATTATTTTTTGAGCGTAGAAAAACGGAATTTTAATTACATACGTGCTGAAAAACCGTGAATATTTAATGAAAGCCATCATCAGCAAGGTGAACAGAAATGTACAAAATCTGCCACAAAAATAAGCCCTCGTTTTTGTGTTATCACATTGTGGTAATTTCAATTTTTTCCTTTTAAAATTTAATATGTATCTGACCCTCAAGGCTTTGGGCGCTTTGGATTTCTCTTTTTTTTGTCAGTCCATGGGTCAGAACCAACATTTAAATTTTTACATTTTTAGTCCAGTACAACGTAAAACTGTCATCAAAACTGACCAAAATGATAAGATCTTAGGATACAAAATGGTATGACTGATTTCTATAGATTTCGGAAGGTATTACGAAAAAAAATAAGCACCCTCTTAAATAGTGGAGCATCCTCTTGAAAATTACAAAAAAGCGTGGAAATCGCGTTTCATTAAATCAACAGTGGGATAGTTTTTATATAATTCTTTTCAGTTTACAATATCTATTGGTAATTTATTTTTCTTAATACCATATTATAGGAATTCTCTTTCTTTTCAGGCCCTGAAAATTACTCATTTTAAGGTATAATCCTTTCCCTGTTAGGGGTTCTGAAATAACGTAAAATTACTCATTTTAAGGTAAACCCACTTAAAAATTAATATCCCTGATTCTTTTTAGTATTAAATTCTTCCATAAAACGAACATAAGTTATATTGTTAAAAAAATGTGGATTTGCCAATTTTTTATTTATTTTTGGAGGGGTGTTTTAGGAAGAATGTAGTCCTAGGAAAAGATCTGTACGATGAATAAACTCCGAGATATTAACTTCTTACTTAATTTTAAAGTACTATCGAAAATATTTTCGAGGAAATATTTCCAGGTAGTAATTCAAGAACGTGGGAGATTATGTAAGAAAATTTTACACCAAAGTAATATAAAAAATTATAACACTACATTTTCGTTAGATATTAGATAGACAAATTAATTGAACCTTCAGCAGTACATTTAAATTTACCGAAAATATATTTTTTGCAAATATTCGTGATGATAGGGCCACTTTTTTTTAATTTATAATAATTATATTAAGTCTCCATCCATACCCAAAGAATATGTTCCTAGGATTTTAGTAGTATGAAATAAACATTTGCTGGTCTAAAATAATGTATTCTATTAGCTATCAACCAATCTGTATTATTACAGGGCTATGCATTTGACAGAAAAACTATTCCGGAAAGTTTTGTGGTTGCTATAGTAACGAGCTGAAAGCTTCTTATTGGTTAAAAAACGTTGGTGTGAAATTTTCAGTAGTAATACCCCTAGGGCCTTGATAATACCGAGATAATTTTGTCATAGAGAATGCTGAAAGCGTGTTGCTTGATAATGGCCCGAGGCCGAAGGCCGAGGGCTATTATCCTTAAGCAACACGCTTGAAGGATTCTCTATGACAAAATTTTGAGGATTTATCAATGCCCGAGGGGTATTCGATAAGATAATTTTTTACTTTGTAGATTTAAACATTTTTAAACTAGTTGTCAGTTTGACGTTTAATTAATTTTTAATCAAAAACTTGACTTGCTGAAAACACCAAACTGAAAACACCACATGTAGGGTGTTATCGCTGTAATCCATAGCTGATTGGATGAAATTTGACACATGACTCTAAATTAAGTAATTTGATTGGTTACAATAGTTAGTAAAAAATTATCAGCATAATATGATAGCCAATACCTAATTCAATTTCTCTTCTAATGGAAATAAAACCACTTATTTTAACGAAAAAGGGGGCTTTAATTGACGTTTCGACTTAACTTCGCAAGTCGTTTTCAAAAAGTGGTAACAAAATATAATTTACTATAGAAACAGAACACTTGATAATCTTACAAAAATATGACAGCAGAAGAGAAATTGAATTAAAAGGAAAACACTATGAACTACCTAATTTTTTACCAAAAGATTGAAATGCTTACACATATACTAAATTCACGTATTCAAGGATTAATGCCACCAAAACTCCGAGTTTTTTCGTTGTATTTTTGGTATGCCAGTGGGAACACTTTTCAATTTTAATTATATGGTAATCTAATATTCTTTGTTCGTATTTGCTTTTGTCCAAACAAATAACGGAGAATGTAATTCACTTTAATTGAAATTTGTTAGCAATCGAAATACTTCTGACGAATGTTTCGTACGTAATTCGATTAGCGGGTTTTAGAAAAACATTTTAAACGACGTTGACGTTTTATTTCCTCTAAAGATATTTTCGTATTGCTAGGATACACATTTAAAACAGCATAATAAAATTGAGTCATATTTAAAATAAAAAATGTTTAACCAGATCCTAATTTAGACACCACAAATGAGATAGAAAATGTAGAGCATTAAATCTAATTCTAAAATCCCCTACGAAAAAACAATTTTCCGTTCAATTAACAACAGAATAATAATAATTTGTTTCTCAATCACGAAAAAATTTATTTTGTGATATAAATTAATTAAACTAATTACGTTTAATTAACCCTTTGTTCGAAAAAGTCTATTTAAAAAAGTAATGAAAACTTTTGCAACTTACAAATACATCGTATGATTAAAACTCCTCAAAGCTTGAGAGCAATAAAAGAGGCATCGCCAACCGGAAGTTCCAGAGCGAATTGCCAAAGGAAATTTCATCGAAAATATAAAAGATCAGGGATAGGGAAAATGGGAAGCAGGGTAGTTTTTATATTTTAACTTTAAACGCTATCTGGAAAAAAATTACCAGGTACGAAATATTTATGAAAGTCTTCCAATTGAAAATTACTACACCACAAATATATAAAATTTAAAATGGGTATTTTTAGACTTGAATGTTGGACGTTCGAACAATTTTCTTTATTTATTTAAAACCACAATAAATAATAAATAGTTTATCAAAGAAGAATTTCTTTTGAATTTACATATATCTACTGGTTTTCCTGCAATATTTAATTTTATTCAAAATTATTTTTGTTGTCCACTTCTTATGATTCTCTTCGTATCCCTTAAAAAAATGACGTGGGTACGCCACTATTTGTATGGAGAAAGTCGAAGCTTTAAAGGAAGCCTTTTTCTGTATTTACAAATGTAAATATCTGACGGTGCCAAACACATTAGCGTCCTCTACCGGCGTCTAAAGCGGTTGTCATTTGCTCAGTATCCGTTTTTTCCATTTTCTACCTCGAAGCCAGAATCGATTACCTATTTCCCCATTTAACCCTCTTTTGGATGCGGTCGGAAGAAATTGTGAATTTTCGAGTGAAAATGTAGATTTGTGTTTGTTCAAGCGAATTTCTTTTTGCAACATTATTTCATTTAATCTTTTTTTGTTAAATAACTGGGTCATTTACATTACATCGATAAGTTCTTAGTCTAAAATAAAATAAAATTATACTAGTAAAATTAGTGCCCAAAAATATTTCATACCAATTGTTTAGAACTCCTGTTTTGAGATCTGCTTTTGCATTTATTTACCAAGTCGGCCGATGTTTACCAACGCCGCTTTTTTAAATAAATATCTGTAATTTTCAATGGACTGTAAATTTGTTGTTTTTTCTATCTGCAGAACTTCAAAAAACAAGCACCTTGCGTTTAACATTTTTATTAAACTATCAATGAAAAACGAAGCACAAATATAATAATAAATCACAAGTTTGATTTACTAACTAATGATAATGGCTAACACAAATAAACCACATCGTTCAGAAAATATTGAATATTGAATTTAAGTTCAACCAATCTGACTTGATACGCGGTCAAGATTAATTATGATTTTACGAAGATTTACGTCGTGTTGTTTGAAGGAGCCAACTTTGCGTAATAGCTGCAAAAGTTGTACTGAGTATAAATTTCTTCAAGTCTCGCTGTTTAAACTAAACCCCGCCCGTACGAATCTTCTCGAACAATTGTTGCTAGGCTGGTGAGTCGATTTTTGGCTAAACCGAGTGTGTGGGTTTCTTGGGGATACGTGCAAGAATGTGAAAAAATGATGGTTATAGATATACTTCCGGTGTCTCTGTCTCTGTTTCCGTTTTACTTCCACGCGTTGGAGACACAAAATTGAAATTTATTTTATCGTATTTAAAAGTTTTAAAAAGCCCGGACGCCTGATTCTCAGCGTTGCCGGTTTGATTGGCGATCGCGCCGTGTTGTCGATTTGATACAATTGAACATTTTGAATGTTATGTTTAATTTTATGATTGAAAATTAAACACCAATTAACGAAAAAACTAGTGAATTTAAAACAGAAATGGGATCAAGGATTTATTTTGAGCCCATTTCAGCCATCAATTGTAGTTGGTGCTCTAGTAAAAAAAGATGAAGAAAATTAAAACGAAGATTCTGTAACATGGAAGAAACAAAAATTGATGGAATGAAGATAAGAGAGATTGACTGGAATGGAATGGAAAATTAGTCAAATATAATAATAAAAGAATGAAAAATCATGTAAAATATTTAATACAATGAAAATGAGGAAATAGAGAAATCACAAAACGAAAAAGTGGAAATAGTAAAGAAAATGACATAACAACAATATTGTATTACAGCAAAACACAAAAAGGCTAAACGTAAATGAGATTTTTAAGGAAGAAGCTCATAAAAAAACATTAGTAGGTGATACATTATAGTACATTAAGCAACGCATTTCATATGGCATTCTTTTATGACACGAGTCCAAATTTAAAAAACGAATCGCGCAGTTTGACACATTTCCGAAAAATGCGATTTTTTTCATATCTCCGTAACTATTTGTTTTAGAAACAAAATTTAAAACGTAAATTATAGGAAATTTAATTCTCTACAACATTGCATATAACTCTTTTCTAGCTAAAATGAACCTAGACGAAGATATAAGCGAAAATCTGAAGAAATTATCGTTTTTTTTCTTTCGGTTTTTTCAATATGGAGGCAGGCGCAGAGTGGGAGGAATTGTGCATTTTGAATTTTAAACACTCAAACTATTAACGTTTCATTATTATTATTATTATCATTTATTTTACTGAGTAATGCATAAAAAAACGTTGTTTGAAATCTATGTTAACATTAATTTTCCTCAGTTTACTATAAACTTTTATACCTTTTTTATTAAAATTCCCTCAAGCTAATAAAGTTTTCTATAAAGAAAAATAAACTATAACAACCTCCGGAGCTTCCGCAGCGAACAGTAAATTTTATCAAACGCTTCCGCAAAAACGAAAAAAGCGAGAAAGATTTGGAAGCATTTACAAGAACGTATTAACGAGATAAAAACATTTTATCCGATATCGGAAATTTTTTGTTTCGCTACTGATCGACTGTAAAACTTAATATATTTACATTACATTTATTAATTCCGCTACTATCGATAGGATTTTACAGGATTAATAGTGAGATAAAATCTACCAGTACCAGGCCCGGATTGGGAGACATTTTCGGCCCGGGCGTTACTATAAACCGGCCCTTCTTAGCGTAACCTACAACTATTTTTTGCTACAGATACATAAATTGAAAATATTATAATAGGAGGTATACTCTGAAAGTCTTCTTATTAAAATATAGAATAATTGACCACTTTTGACACTTACAGTTTTATTTAAATACAAACTGTCAAACAACTGTCAGCCCAAAATGGATCAATTATCATTAGTCTACAGACTACGCTAATAAAAACATTTTTTCGAGAAACATGTTTAAATACAATATATTTTAAACAATCAACAAATGTTTCAAAGATTGACTTTTAGTCGCTAAATCATTTATAATATCGTCGATGTCTATATCTACAATGATATCTTTTTCAACGGACATCAAGAGTAAGACATCCAAGTGTTCCTGTGAAAGACAATTCCTTAGACTGTTCAGAACAAATTTCAACTTTGAAAAAGTCCTTTCACAGGAAACCTGTGAGAGGTTCGGGTCAATCTTCGTTTTCATCTCGTTCCATTTCTTGGTAAAATCTTTTAGCTCACTTTGAATGTCTGCTGCGGTAACAATATTACTAAGTTTTGTTATCTGATCCGCAATATCTTGAAATGAATCAGCTGGCAAACGATCAATTTTTTTAAAGTAGGATGGATCTAACCAAGCAAGGCTGATAGAGTTATGCAATGTTTTGTCGATATTATCGATTTGATTCTTGTATAACAGTCAAACATTTCTATATTTAAAACGTTTGTACGGCCCAGCTGTGGCAGCCCTTCGGGTTTTGCCCGATTGCCCGACGGCCCAATCCGGGCCTGGCCAGTACTTATCATTTTACATAGGGAAATATGTCAGTTAAGTAGCAGTCAAGTGAAAAACAGACCATTTTATATCACAAATATTTTATGGGCTACGAAGTGTTTTATAAAACAGTATCCATACACTAAATCTGCAGGTTATAATATTAGAAAAGCTATTTGAGAAACATATAAATTTAAGATTCATTTTAAAATTCCGGAAATTATACCTCCTTAATACAATGTGAAATATTTATCAGTAAAAACGTTTTTGCCCAAAATATTCCATGAAATATTTCTGTTTTTAATAATAATTTTAATAACTAAGAGCTTTTCATTCCACGATATCACTTTGGAACTGGTATAAAAAAGAAACAAAATTAATTACGATGTACCGTAACATTTTTTCAGGTTTTCTAAATAAAATTCGTTTACTTTGTTCCTGAAATTTTTTTTTGAAAGTAAATATTTTATTGATGTAGCGAATCAAATTTCGTATAGGGAAAATTCCACTTTTAAAGGGGATAAAATTTAATACTTACTTTCATTTTTGTTCTCTTGCTAACATTTTCTTTATTTATACATAATTTCAGTTGCGTACAAAATGTCGAATTCGATGTCTCTATCCAATTCTTAACCTTGCAGTTTTTATGATTTGTAACTTAGAAATAGCTCAATTTGCTACTAATAACTCTGTAATTTTTATAAATTGCTGTATCTTGTTTTTTGGCACTGGAATTATGAGACCCATTTCTCCAAATTCTTAATATGAATAACTTGGATTGCACATATATATTTCTATTTCCTTAAAGTTGATTCCGCGTGGTTCTACGATTTTCTAGAGCTCTCTATGTAGGTACCTTTCATAGATACACGTAACAATGATTCAGAGCCATTTGCACAGGTTCCCCTCAAAACTTATTCTTAGCTAAGTAGGCGAGAAACTTAAATTCAATCCAGTTTGCAAAAGTCATTCTTTAAAAAAACTTAGCTAAGCCTAACTATGAGCTGACAACACTGCTGAATACTAGTAATTTTGGTCATTTGATCTAACAGTGACGTAACAGATATATTCGCGTTTCTCACAATTGTGGTTTTTGTTGGAGTTCAGTTTGAAATGGGTGATGAAGTGATTAGAAAAAGGCCCCCCAATTTTTCTGCTGTAGAAAAAACTGTTCTTTTAAAAAATATCGATAGTTGGTTCATTTGTGCCTCACTGTTATTGCTGTATTCAGAATATTTCACATAATTTTAAGGCTAGAAATAAAGAAAATTATTTGACGTGATATTCAGTGCTTTTCTCGGGATAAAGAATAAATAATTAGACGAAAACTTCACTCCTTTAAAAAAGTATAATTTAATTTTAAAGCAACCTTCCTTGACTTTTAAAAAAACCAGCGAAATTATTAATGATTACGCTGGAACTCATCTCTAAAAACTTGCATAATTTAGATATGCTTTTAGTCTACATTGTTTTCTTTGGGTGCATAATGGATAGAAGCATAAATAAAAATTAGCTTCCATCTGAAATTTTACAAAAAACATTTAATAGCCAAGTAAAATTGAAATTAATTGCACATGGATTAATAGAACCATAAACACAATATATGCATATGAATTAAAATTATTGTTATATAAGGAATCGAAATATGTAACCCCTAAAATCATCAACAAAATAAATGACAAATTACAATTAGAAAATGATATGAAAGCAAATATTAATCTTTAAGAAAGAAATGCAAGCAAATACCCATTTTATTGATGATAAACTCACATCTGCCAGAAGCAGAGAAATACGAAACAAAGATGTGTCACCTAATATATTTCTCTCAAAGGCACTAAATCATAAACCAAAGAAGCCCCATATTACAGGGATGCATGTTCTAGATTTACGACTGTTAAAGTCAACTTTGTTGTACGGTCGTTTCTGACAGTTGCAAAATGTAAGTGTGATTTAATTTTACGAATATATAAACTAATAGTACAACAATTATCAAGAATTAAATAAGGTCGAGCATGCCAGGCTTTGAACCCGACATTTTGATATCAATTTCCTCGATGTATCACAATCTTCAATATTGATTAACTCTATAAACAAATGTCTGCGTGTTTACTCAATTATTTAAAATGAGAGATTAAAGACTAAAAGTGATTTGAGTGATTCATTCGAGAGGATATTTAAGTGCCTTCCGGCAAGAATTTGGGTAAATATTGCTGTTTGCAGAAAAGATCTGAAGTTATATAAAGTATATTCCTATATGAATCAAATATTATAGAACGAATTATTTTGATAAACCAAATCAAAAAAATCGATTAACCTAAAAGAGCTGAATGTTCCATGGCGACATCATACGAAACTAACGACTAAATCTTGTCTAAAATAAATTGGCAGGTATGCAAGTCAACCGGCACTAGAAACTGCTAGATACGGTATCAGAAGTTTTACTCTTTAAAACAGAACATTATATCAAGAAAGTTTAAGACGAATGTCTGTTTCAAATGGCTATTCCGGTTTTCCAACTTAAAAAAGTCAAGATTTACTTCTCTTCAAGTTTTATGTCTTTATGGTTGTATGTTTTGTTAGCATCTAATTTCGTCGTTGAAGTGTTGTTTGCAATTTGTCTTAAAAGTACGCTTAATCAACAAGAAAGAAATTAATTTGGATGGTTCTTGTACAAACGTTGATGATTGATTACCACTGAATTCATCGTTGTACTTGTTTAGAGACATTTTAAATCGGATGTTTGTAGGTAGATATCTAGAGAAGAAAATTAAAATACTATATGCAAAAAACAACGTTCAGAATTTTTAATTATAACAACGATATATTGCCAAAAACAACAATTATAAATTATTACATTAACCCATCAACTCTCAAGCGAACAAAAAATTTAAGACCTTACCCAAAAAAATTTGGGTAAAAATTTATAAATCGAGGGTGGTCTTCTCGATCGTTTAAAAAATGTTAATCACAAAATAATTAAGTTTTAATTTAAAAAATCATGAGTTTTTTCATACTTAATTTGTAAATAGCCACCTTTTTATATATTTTCCGAATTTCTGTGAGGTTAAAACCCATAAAAGAGTAATATAGATAATCAAATATATAGAAAAAATTTTTGGATTTTTAATTATAAATCAAAATGGCGACAAAACGCAGCAAATTCTTGCAAAAGCTTTGGTCATTTTTTACTCAAAAACTATTACGTTTCACGAAAAAATGGCAAAGAATAAAAAGTTCATAAAATCGTTAATACAAGACGCAGGGGCGGATCCATACTTCCGTTTTGGGGTAAACTCAACCTCAAAAAAATCAGATACGGACTTAAAAAAATTAGTTCGTTTGGTTCATATAAAAAATTTCACCCTGTATATGGTTTTTGAAAGCTCTAATAAGGATTTTACAAAGTACACAAATTGACAACAAAAATAATTATTTTTTTCCCCACGCGATTACTCAATTTGTAATAAAAAAAAGAAATTTGACTATAAATTAAAAGTTTAGCAAAATGAACCATAGATTTAAAAAAATATAACTTTTCCTGTAACAATTTAATTTTTTGTACAAAAATTTAATTTTTCAAAAAGTGAGGAAAAAAAATTCTAATGAATTAATGTTAAGTATAATTTTTCATGAAAATAAACCACTCCTGAGTTATAGGGCCTAGAAAATTACGATTTTCATCACAAAAATCGTACATTTCTAAAAGTTTTTTAAATATAACCGACAATCTGTTAGTGTTACGTAAAAATTGATATGAATTAATTTTATGGACTTGAGCTAACGATCAAAATCATTTTTTTTTCTACGATTAGTACGAAGAAAGAAATGGCAATTCAAAAATGGGTTTTTAAAGAAACTGGATCATTCTAGCGTAAATATCTGGAAAAATATGACTTCCACAAAAAAAATGTATATAACATCCTAATGAGAGAACAACATTGGGAACATTTTAAGATCATCCAGAACCGTTTAACATAAGCAGAAAAAAGTTATGGACAAAATAATTTTTTTTTATGCCATTTTTTTAGTGCCATCTAGACTCTGGTATTTGAAAAAAAATCCTTTTGCAGAAAGTCGTAATATATGTTTCTACAATTGGCCAGTAATTTTTAGCCCTATGGGAGAATTATTTTTTAAGTTTTGGTCTGTTAAAGTTGAGCTAAATTTTTGTTTATCTTCAATTTTTGGTCAAAAGTATTGATTTTTGAAAAAAATTTAAAGAGACAAGACTTTGTCGAATAATTTCCATTTTTTTTTATCTTTTGTCTGTAACGATTGAAATTGCATACAGTTGCATTTATAACCGTCAATGCCATTTTTTCGGGTCAAATATTGAAAAAACGGTGGGGGGGTGTCATGGCCCCCGTGACCCCCCGTGGATCCGCGCCAGACAAGACATATGAATTGAGACATATTTTCAAGTTTTGCTCTAGTAAATTTTTGCCAAAGTAAAAAACGAAAATTTCCAAAAAATCCATACGTATTCTTTGGTTGAATCTAAGCACTTTCGTTCTTTGAAATGTTTTGTACATTGAATACGTCTGAATTTTTCAGAATTGTTCGGTTCAATTTTTATTTTTTACTAATTTGAAGATTTTTCTCAACAAATTCATAAAAAATTCATACGTTTTTTATTAACGATTTTAAATAGTTTTTATTCTTTACAAGTTTTTGAGTAAAAAATTACCAAAATTTTGCAGCAATTTGCTGCCACCATTTTGATTTATAATTAGCTTTATATATTTGAACATCCAGATAACTTTTTTTATGTGTCTTAACCCCACAGCAATTCGGAAAAAAGTATTAAAAAATCAAGACTTTTTAACTTATAACTTAATTATTTAGTTATTAACGTTTTTTTAAATTTTTTTAATACTGCCATCCCGCTCGAAAACATAAAGTGACATAATTTTCATCCCATTTTTTATAAATTCAGCAAATGGTAAGGTGCTAAACTTTTCAAAGACATTTTATTTGCTTTGGCCTTAATGGGATAACAGGCCATATTTTCAAAAAGTCCAGTAAGTCACCAAGAAAGCAGTTGACATATAGATAATTTTAGTAAACTTTTCTGTTCTAATTTTAAGAAAAAAAGAGTAAATAACCAGCTATTACTTCTGATTCTTTCTGCAAGGCGTCATTTTTAAATTGAGTTAAAACTAACATACTAAAAGTGTATTCTTTGTGAATCGCGTTCATAGCGGAATCGTAGAGCAATACCATTCATAGAAGCCACGCGGAGTTTATCTTGACGACGATGGAGAACGTGCTTCTAAATAAAATAGCTGAAATGGTCCAAAGTTTGTTCTACCTTACGATTTTTGTTAAAGAAAATATAGAGGGTGAGGTACAATGGAAATACAGTATCTGTTTTTTTATTAGCCGAAACGAATGTTGATTTTTTTAAGAGTTTTACTATTTTCTCGCATTTGGGCATTCTTTTGAAGCTTTTAAATTTGTTTAACTTTAGCAACCATCGCTACCAAGCCATAGGCAGTCGCTAAAAAGCGTACATAAGCTTCAATTAATGCTTTTAGAATAATTGAGCCATAAAATCTTCTTTTTAAAAAAGGGTTGCGTGAAAAACCTTGTTTTGCAGAAATCTACATTTTTCCAATAAATCTCTTAATAAATTTCAATTCATTTCTAAAGAATATAATTACGAAAAAAGGTTCATACAGGAATTCATCTCATGGGAACGATACAATCTGGTTACACCGTATTTTAAACCCTCGAAAACGTTTGTGAAAATATATCGTCAGATTAATGGCAATGTACTCTCGATCGCTTAACAGATGAGACCGAATGAAAAACAAATTCAGGTAAAGGTACAATACATGTTGAAATAAAAATACAAAAAAAACAGTTTTCTGATTTTCCACATTTATGTCTAACGGGAAAAATAATATTGGGTATCTATTAAAAAGAGATAATAATTGTTTTTACTTACTGCTAACTTTCAGGACTCAAAATGTACTGAAATACACACGATACCAATAGAAATGATAATAGAAAGATAGTCTTGAATTATCAATGTAAAGTATAATGTTAAAACATGGTATTTTATTCTTATATGTATCGAAAAACAATTTGGATTCACGGAAGGAAAGTCCACAAATGACGCGATTTGCTCACTCACATCAAAAATCTATAATAGCCTGGACAGGAAGAAACATTCACTAGCTGTTTTTATGTATCTCGGAAAAGCCTTCGACACTGTTGACCATATACAGCTTTTGAAGGATTTGCAAGATCTAAGATTTAGGGGAAATGTACTTAAATTATATGAAAACTACTTGAGTAACAGAAAGCAACGTGTAGCAATTTATCATTTACATGAATAACATCCTTCACAGACCGACGGAGAAATCATTAATTTTGCAATATTTTATGAAAACACATCCTGGGAAAACCTGAAAAAGAAAGTCGAAAGCGCTATGAGTAAAATTATAGATTGTTTCAATAAAAAAAAATTAACACCTCCCCGATTTCAACTACCTGGAAATAAAAAATGCTGATGATATTATTCAATTGAAGTCTTCAGCATTTGTTAAATATCTAGGTGTCCACATTGACAGACACATTGGATGGGATATCCACATAAAAAAAACTGTAGGTACTTTGAGGAGTATCATCTTTAAATTTTTATATTTTAAAAATATATTGAATACTCACCAAATGACAATCCTGTACCATGCATTAATCAAGTCTAGATTATCGTATGAAATCCTAGGTTGGGGAGGTGTTGCCAGCAGTTACTTAACTTATCTAGATATTTTACAGAAAAAATTTGTTTCAATAAATGTCGAACGTATTCATCGACCTCGCTGTATTCTGAAAGTAAAATATTAGACCTCAGACAAATCTACTACCTACGTGTATCGGTAGATCAATGCAAAAACAAAAGTAGCTTAAGAAATATTGACCACAACTTTGATACCAGGGCAAAAAAAAGAAAACATGATGCGCATTCATCCAAAACTATTGGCCAGAGAGGATATACTTACCTAAGCACAAGAATATTTAACAATATCCCTAGAAACATCAAAGATTCAAAATCAATAGTATTATTCAAAAAAAATACAAAACAGTACCTTCATGAAACAGAAAGAAAAATAATACATAATCTAATAGACCCGAATAAAATTCCCTAAAGTAATAGGTATTTATTGAAAAACAAAAACATACTGATAACTTTGCCCCAAAAATTTTATTAATTTGTTCACTGTATATTATTATTATTATCATCATCATTCTATTATATTATTTAAGTAATAGACATTATATTAAAATAATTAGCAAAATTTGGTATGAAAAAACATTTCACAACTTATTAGCCTTAGTGGTTCTTTTTGTTTATTTCAAAAATACAAATTTTGTAGTTTTGATTAATGT
This sequence comes from Crepidodera aurea, assembly GCA_949320105.2. NCBI lineage: Eukaryota > Metazoa > Arthropoda > Insecta > Coleoptera > Chrysomelidae > Crepidodera > Crepidodera aurea. The sequence goes on along the minus strand of OX439474.1, from coordinate 16,365,623 downwards.
TGAAAATGGTATATTTGCTAATATTTATTTGTTTGAAATAAATTTATTATTATTATTATATGTTATTTATAGCAATTTTGTATCTATTTTAGGCGGTAAATTAAATTACGAAAGCTTTATAAGTTTATTTTCCACTGCTGAGAAAACTTTTTAAAATTTTGGTATGCAATTTTTAAAACAAATTAATTCTCATCATAGAAATATTTTAAAGCTTCAATTTTTATTACTACATGCTGTAACTTTGAATGCATTCTGTGTGCTTTGATCGTCGCTGACGTTAAATTTATTATTTTCTCTTGTTTGGAATTTTACGAGCGAAAATACATGGTCTTCAGCTAAAACGAAAAAGAAAACGTTCCTCGATATACATTGCCGCTGTCTTTCTATGCTTAGCGCAGCTAAAGATTCACGAGATTATTGGTTTCATTGTATTTATCTTAACCAAATAAATTCAATATATTGTTATAATATGTTTTGTTAATCATAACAACTAAGATACTAGAAAATGAAAATTTTATTGCAATACTCTTTTCTAAGGGTTTAAAAGTGGGTTTCAAAATGTATAATTATTGAATTCTATATTTTTTTGTTTATTAAAAAAATTTTTAGAGTTAAGACGAGTTAAATAAAATTGTAATCATTTAAATAATTTATTTATTTTATGTATTCAACAAAAAAACCGATTAATAACAAAGAACCTTTTACAAAATTATGTTTTCTTGTATTTTCTTTAAACTGTTATTATTATTATTATTATTATTCATTTATACTCTCATTCAAACTAAACTCAAAAAAAAATATATATACTATAAATACTAATTATTAAAAAAAATTAACAACTGTCCCCCTCTAGTGATAAGAAAGTGCAAACTATATCAGTTACTTGGCAGAATCTAAATCTAACAACTGTACTAATATTACTATTGTCTAAGTCAGAAAATAAATAAAAAACGAAGAAGAATTTAGCCTTTCAGTGTTCTACAGTGAGCTAAAAATTAAACTATTTAGCTTTTTTAATTAAGTAGAAATGGTTCTATTTTTCTTTTCAAAATCGTTGTCCCTTGTTTTTTCAACAAACTTTTCTTTTTTGTTAAATCCTAGATCCCTTGCCAAAATTGATGTCCAATAACATTGATCGAAATCTTTGACTTTGACAGAAGATGTTTAAATGATTACAATTTTTGTGTTTTTAAATTAATTAAATATTATTTTCTTTTACTTTATATAGTGTTACAATCTGTTTTCCTGTTATATATTTTGATTTATGGTTGATTTTATTAAAATTTATGTCTGATTAGTGATTTTATATCAGTATATCAAAGTGTTTTTGGGAGCATTAAACTGCTCAATTGCCTTTTTTTACGTTCTCCCAATTCCAAAAAATCTACAATTGATCAATATACATACAAACAGTTTCAAGAAATTAAATTTTGTTAACTCGAAAATAATTTTAAGAAGTAGCATATCGAGCCTGCTATAACATACAATAAGATTTTTTTTCTCGATCTTCATCAGCCTAGCAGCTATGGTCCGAGCGAGGATAGGTGGGCCACCCTGTATATATTACATACAGTTTCAAGAAATTAAATTTTGTTTGAGAAATAGATTTAAATTTAGGTTTATGTTTTTATTTATACAATAAGATTTTCACATTTTGTTAAAATAAAGAAAAAATAACATCTCCAATGATTATGGGATAATTGCTTGATCAATACATTTTAATACAGAAGATTATTATTTACATTTCCATATTCAACTTATCGTGATGTTAAAAGACGATAGTTTGAGCACCTTTGAGTAGATCAATTCTTGCTATTCGTCTGCGTGTGCAGATCTGACCGTTCTATAAATTCAGTGGTTCACTTTTTAGTAATAAAAAATTAAAAATGTGAAAGTACAACGTGAATATTTTAAAGCATTAATTTATTATGATTTCAATGTTGGTTCAAAGTCTCCAAAATGTATTTCCAGTTTTCCATCAACAGTTTTTGGGTGGTTTCCATAATTTCATTATAAAAATGAACGTGAATGGTCATATTTGTACCAACAAATTGTCTCCTAATCGTGAAGCTGAAGTGGCGTACAAATTTCAGTTTTAGTTATTCGAAATTCATTCGTTTTAATTTGACGTATTCATTTTTAAAAAAAAATAGTAAACTCATTGTTTTCACCATTAAATCTGATTTTTGTTTACATGAAGCGGGTTTCTGTCCGAATATCACAATTTTTTTTTAACTTTCTTTTTATATACCCACTGAAGCCCATCTGCATTCAAGCTATTTCTATAGACTCAAATTGTAGTTTAATGGATTTTATGGATTCTAGTTTCAATGGCTTTTATGAAAATGTTTACATCATCAATACTGATAAATCAAACTGACTTATACATAATGGTTACTATGCATGTGTATATACAATGCACTATTCTTGGATAGAACTCGATTTGAGTACAAAGCAGCAGTTGGAGAGAGAAATGGTTATAGGCGCAGAGTACAAAATTCTCAATTAAAAAATAAGGATTTAAGAAAAAACAATTAATACTTTAATAAAAAGTCCAGAAAAAGATTCGTAATTCTATAAATTCTTAACAAATATACCACAATAAAGATACAGCGTTGAATTCAACGACAAACATTTCAAAAACAAAATTTATCGTCATTTTAGGACGTTTTTCCAAAAATTATTTCGTTGAATTCATAGTTTTATGTTTTCACAACATAAAAAATTGTAATCGCCTGTAATTAATGGATATTATCATGTAATCGACACTCAAAATTTGACGACTAATCTTAAATATCGTAACAAACGTTATTTTTTTGATAATAGGTGTCGATTATTATAGTTTGAATTATCCAAATTCGCCCCCGAACCGTTTTTACTTAAAAAGTGGTTTTTAGATTTTTTTTCTTAGCAGCAGATCGAACAAAAGTTATGAAAAAATTCACGACTACAGTTTTAGGTTTGAGGACATGATGACTCATGATACCCTTTTTGTTTTGAACTTTATTATTTGTTGAAAACCTCCAAAATATTTTTTTGATAAATTTTCTTCAAAAACAAATCTAAAATTTCTATTTTTCTTTTAATTTCCCATTAAAAATTCACATTGTAAGTTTGTCGGTATATACCAGAATAATTCAAACATTTCATCTGAATCATTATTCTAAACCACGAAACATATTCCTCAAGGTTTTCCTATCGAACTGCGTACACAATTTGTGGTCACCTTGTTGGGAATCATACGTTACCAACTTGAAGTATTAACAAGTAAAGTTGAAGCCTACCCTATTGATTTTGGCATTCTTGAATGTTACCCAAGCTTGTTTGGTTTTCCAAAGTTGAGATGTTTTGAAAACAACCTGGTGAAGCGGAGTATGTTTTAGATGTTTAGAACAGTGTAACAGGGTGAAAAATTCATTAAATATTGTAGTTAAATAACATAATAATATTGAAATTAATCGATGTAAAATCGGGATAAATAAAGTTTGAAAAATATGTTTAATTAACTGAGTAATTAAATTTCGAAAAATCACGAAAAACTCCGCTCGCTACTATTTGTTAGTTCAGATATACGCCTTGCACTTCTTGCAATCTGAACCAAAACTCAATAGTATTATTTTTGGACGCCCAGTATGATTTTTTATTTCGCCCAATCTGTTTTAAATAATTTTAAATCTGATTATTTTTTTCATCTGTCAAAACAGTCAGATTTTGTGGTTTCAGCCAATAACAGCTCAGGACCCTAACCAATCATTGTGTTTTATACTGATAAAACCGCTTCGTCGTTTTTGTTTTTTGATTAAACTATGTTTACCTTTTTTGAGATGTCAAATGTAAACATTTATCAATTATTATTATACTAAAATGTATTGCAAATCTATGTTAATACCCAAATTTCAAAATATATTTGTAAACTAACCTGTTTTTATTCGTTTATTGTCAATACAACACAGCTCCATCCATAAATTCGTTTAAAACTAACATAATGTCAAAACGTCTAAACGTTACACTTAATAAATAATCTTAAATGCCTACTACTAGATAGGCAACTTATATTACGTTTGTAATATTTGGCGTTTAAATGTAAAAGAAAATATCGAACTTTTGAGTGTAAAGTGTCTTTCTCTGTTTTTAATACAAAATGATTCAAAAAATAATCCTTTCAAATACGACTCGTCCTCTGAAATTTTATAGATTAAATTTTTGATCTTCATACTCAAACGCCTTTATTTTAGGCAAAACCACTCAAACAAACTGATTTGAGATAAAATCACTCGTCCTGCGGACTCGTGATTTTATCAATCAGTTTGTTTTCGTGGTTTTTCTAAATAAAGCCGTTTTCGTGAAAACCAAAAATTTAATCGATAAAATTTGGAGGACTCGTGGTATTACCTTTGATTATTCTAGGTTTGGATATTTTTCTCTATTTTTTTCACTTACACGAGAGCTTTTTTTTGTGGCCTGGCAATTTAACGAAAAAAACTGCCTCTGAAAAAATTATGAGTCCGTAGGACGAGTAATTTTTTCTGGCAGTTTTTTGAGTTGAATTACCTAATGGCAACAAAATTCGAATTATAAATGTCAAGTTTACTTCGACTCAAAAAAAAAGCTAGAGTATAATTCGGTAAGACGACTTAATGAATATGTGAATCAATAAATTAAAAAATGATGTAAATTAGTTTATTTAATTTAACGGAAAAGTACAATTGTTAAAAACACAATTATTAAAAATAGCTTGATTTTCAGAACTTTCGTGTCTTTTGTTAATGTTTTGCTGCATGCTAGTATTTTGAGCGGTGATAGTAACTGTTTCCTGGATGGTAGTACGAATGGAACCAATGATTTCTCTATGATGTTCTTCATCTAACTGAAGGTACGCTTTTAATGACGATGGGTTGCTATGTCCCATAAGTTTTTGTTCACCTATACCACTCCTGGACAATTCAGTTACGGCGGCAGCTCGATTAGAATGGTTCGTAATTTTCACCCGCTTGATATCAAGTCCAATATTTTTCGTCGAAGATCTGGTCCATTTAGATATTCCATTTATCCCAATAGGAGAATTCATATACCATCCTTTCGAATTTGTTTTTTGCCAGAAAGGATTTGGAGTTAAAAAAACTTTTCACATGTGATATGGTTTCCCTGTCTTCCCATAATTTGTTTAAACAATCTTACTGGACAAACACAATCTTCTGAAGTGTTTGCTACCAACCATTTACTGTCGACCAACTTCTGATTTCCCCCTTGTGCTGTCTTCGAAAACACTGGGTTATTTTCAACTCTTCCGGTCTCTCTTCCACGGTTGTCTGTCTCGATTTTAAAATAGAATACCTTACAATTTGCTGCTTCTCCACCTCTCCAAGCCAATTCATACGCAGCAATGTGATAAAATTTTCTTTGGAGGCCTACAGGTTCTTCTTCACTGCAGGACAGTGCCATTTCAAAAATTTCTCGTTTTGTGAGAGCGTTAGAACTCACCTTCCTTTTTTCTGGAATTGCTTGTAAAATTTTGCGTTTTGTGTCGCGTGCATTTCTCGCTTTCTTAAACTGTATGTCCGTAAATGGATTAAAAATTCTTTTATAATCTTTAAAGTACTTCTCTTGTAACATTTTTGCTGAAGTGTTCCAAATCGTCTTGACTGCACTCTCTTTATAATCTTCTCCATTGTTCTTCTTCATGTTGAATGCCCAGTGACATAAAATAGAAGCTAACTCTTCAGTGGAAGTTTCTGCAATGAGTTCATATTTTTTTTCCAAACAAAACATTGCAAATTGTCCCCAAATTGATGTAGTTGAATTCACAGTATTGCGAGGCACATTATTATTGATGGCTTTTTCAATTTCTCCACTCGAAGACCCTCCAAATCGCGACATTTCCACAAATGAAAACTTTTCTGACAACGCAAGTTTGAGAAAAATTGACATAACCTCATCAAACAATTGTTTACAATGCTGGTTGTCATGCTTTCAAAAGTTAGGTTCCATTATTGTCGCTGGAAAAGTTAGGGCAAACTTTCTTCGCTGTCATAATGACAAAATCACGCGGCTTATGGGATTTTTTATACATGAATTAAATTGTCAGCAGCAGCAAACGCATAAAGATTCATTGGTGTGAAAAAAGAAATTCATATTCCTGCAATATTGTGTCGCGGCATTTACACAATTCGTTTAATATTTTTACAAATAAGGGAAGACAGCGTAATTAATATAGCAAATAAAGAATGGACATAATTAAATACCTTGTAATATTTGTTTGCCGTTACTCAATATTTATATTTTTTAAAGCAAATTTCTTGAAAATGGTGGCTTTATTTTTTCAACAAAGCCGATTTGGTGCCTCTTTTGCTCTCAAATTTGATTAAAAAATATAATTTACCCCCCAAAACGTATCGTTAAACTCATAAATATTGAGAAATGTAGAAAATATAAGATTTCTTGACACTTCAGGCAGAGAAAAAGTACAAATTTAATAAGATTATTTTTTTCATCTGTCAAAACAGTCAGATTTTGTGGTTTCAGCCAATAACAGCTCAGGATCCTAACCAATCATTGTGTTTTATACTGATAAAACCGCTTCTTCGTATTTGTTTCTTGATTAAACTGTGTTTACCTTTTTGAAATGTCAAATGTAAACATTTAACAATTTTTATTATACTAAAATGTATTGCAAATCTATGTTAATAACCAAATTTCAAAGTGTATTTGTAAACTAACCTGTTTTTATTAGTTTATTTCAAAACTCCTTTAACATTGTTAGATACCTCACTTTAACACTAAACTTAAAATTAATTAAATTAAGAAAGACTTCATTTCATTCTTCTTCTTCGCTTTTATTTAAGGCGCCGTTTCACGGGGTAGCCAGTCAAAAAATCGCCTTGGTGGCCCTGTATGTAAAACTATAACAGCTCAGGTTTCAATTTAAATTGGTAAAGAAAATTTTCAAAATTTGTGTGTAAAGTGTCTTTTGCATAAATGTCTATGTTCTCTGTTTTTAATACAAAATGATTCAAAAAATAATCCTTTCAAATACGACTCGTCCTCTGAAATTTTATAGATTAAATTTTTGATCTTCATACTCAAACGCCTTTATTTTAGGCAAAACCACTCAAACAAACTGATTTAAGATAAAATCACTCGTCCTGCGGACTCGTGATTTTATCAATCAGTTTGTTTTCGTGGTTTTTCCAAATAAAGCCGTTTTCGTGAAAACCAAAAATTTAATCGATAAAATTTGGAGGACTCGTGGTATTACCTTTGATTATTTTTTTCATCTGTCAAAACAGTCAGATTTTGTGGTTTCAGCCAATAAGAGCTCACGATCCTAACCAATCATTGAGTTTTATACTGATAAAACCGCTTCTTCGTATTTGTTTTTTGATAAAACTTTGTTTACCTTTTTTGAAACGTCAAATGTAAACATTTAACAACTTTTATTTAATATTATCAATTATTATTATACTAAAATGTATGGCAATACCCAAATTTCAAAATGTATTTGTAAATTAACCTGTTTTTATTCGTTTATTTCAAACCGCTTTAACACTTTTACATAACTCACTTCAAAACTAAACTTTTTGTTCATGAAATATCAGTTTTTGAATACCCAAACACCTCAAATTAGCTAAATTAAAAAAGACTTCATTTCAGACTATAAATACGGCACAAATTCGTTCTTCTTCTTCGCTTCGTTGACATGTCAAACTCTAAACACAATCACACATGCCTTGATTTTAAGATTTAGTAGATAATTCTGTAGTATTACAGAAATTGTTGGATTTAGAATAAGTTAAAAAAATTCTGAACACATACACAAATTATTACTTTAATTAAATTATATATTTGAACTTTACATACAATAATTACATTATATAAGTATAAGTTCAATCACCTAAATCAAGTGAGCGCTGTATTTAAATCTGTAACACCTCTCAATTTGTGATTACATTTAAAACATGAAAATATTGAACATTTGTGTGTAAAGTGTTTTTTGTATAAATGACTATATTTTCTGTTCTTAATACAAAATGATTAAAAAAATAAACGTTCCAAATACAACTGGTCCTCTTAAATTTTATACTTGATAAAATAATTTAATTATCTTGGGTACTCACAAATACCAAAAGAAATGAAGAACAATAGATTAGTATTAGAGTTTCAATGATAACAAAAAATATTGAAACTACTGATAAAAATCAAGGATACATGAAAAAAATGATAATAACAAATATGAAAGTGAGAGTAGTGATTATATTGGGGGAAAACAACACATAGGAATGATTGGTAATAATAATAAATGAGGAGTTAGAAAAGTTGTACATATAGATGAATGTAACTTTATTATCCAATAAACTTAATAAGTCAATAACTTATGAAAAACATCAATTTACTATAAACATTTTAATTTAAAAATGTACACTACTTTATTCGTTTTAGAAAGACTACACCTATTTTGGCACTTTCTATCAAAACTTTATCAATGTGGCAACTTTGTTGAACTTATATTATGAATTTTTCGATCACGTAACATGCAAAACTTTCGCAATACATTCTCGGGAAATACAAAATTTCCTCCGAGAAATAAACTATATTTTATAAGTAGAGTGTCAATTTAAAGAACAAGATCTCATAAAAGTTCGTTATTAAATTGGATATTGGAATTCGACACAATTCTTTCAATAATAAGCTGCATTCATAAATAGAATATTACTCTCTACGAAGTTGTTGACAAGATCATTTAAATAAATGAAATAAAAATGAATTAATTTGCAACTTAGTAACTAACTTTTGAATATAGAAGTAGTTAAATTAATTTTGAAGAAGTATTTCCATCTTGTCAAATCTTTTTCATTAAAAAGACTGCAAAAGCGGGAAGCGTATTGTAAAATTAAATGCAATCTAAAACCATAGTCCGTTTCTAAAAGAGTTCATTTAGTTACGCTTTAATTAAATTTTTGCCAATACTTTAACAAAACCTCTCCACGAAATGTAGTATTCTATTTCCAATGAAATTTTCTACACTACAATCTGGACAGAGCCACAGTTGTCGAATAATGAAACGGTGTAGACAAAGCATCCGCAATTTGATAAGTTTTGCGAGAGAAGACTAAAAGACTCGAGCGGGAATGTTTTAGTTGTATCTTAATTAAAATCATGTTAACGCCTGTTAATTTTCATTATTTCATTGTTTGGAGTTGAAACGCAGCTAGGTGGTTTAACATTACGTATATTGCGTTGTAACGAATTATGTGAAAGTTGAAACAAACAATGAGGAAGAAAGAAAATAGTGTATTCGGTTAAATTACGCTGTAAAGGAGAATAATAACTTAGAAGCGTATACATAGGGTCCATTCTAAAGTATTTTCGTAAATGAATAAAAACCGCGGAGAAATTACTAGTAGCGAAGAAAAAAGAAGAAGGTAGAAACGAAAAACTAGAAATAAATATGAATAAAATAAAGTTTACGGTCGAAGAAATGGAAAAATCATAGCAGAAAATGGTAAAATTGAAGCACAACTAGACAAAATAAGAAAAACCGAAAGGAATCAATAATAATTGAATAAAATAGTCCATAACTTGGTATTTGCACCAACTATGATATATCCCGGAAATATGGACACCACACAAGCAACAACAAATGAAAAATCTTATAAAGCGAAATTAAAGCACTAAGAAAAGTTGAGAGACTAAGACTAATAGATAAAGTAAAGTAATCAGTCGAAAAGATAATAAGAGAAAGTAACACCAAGTAACAAGGATAACAAAAAGAGAAAATATGAAGAAAGAAAGAGTACAAAAGATATTCCAAGAATGAAATAGAATAACGAAAATGTTAATTACTTAAAGTTAGATGGAATGGAGTAACAAAAAAAACCTGTAAAAGTGTAGGAATAAAACTAAAGGAATATTAAATGATATTAAACTCGAAACTGGTATATGAGTGTGGATTATGTATGAAAGTAAATAAATTTTTTTGTATATTTTTGGATTACAAAACCAATTAGTAATTTATTTCTAACTTGAATACTAAAGTTCAACAGGCTTATCCAGTTATCATCGTTTTTACACTTTTAAATCTTCTTACTTATGGTCCTTGTTTGTAAATGTCCACATCTGGCAACCATATTTAACGAATAGTAAAATGCATTGTCTAGTTTGAAGGTTTGTCACTAATAATAATTATGTTTATTCGGGGAACCACAGAAACTGAAATTTTCAGCTTGTGCGTGGTATAGGGGAGATTATCAAGTTATATAATAAAATGTAGGTTGTAAAATTAACATGGATTAGCATAGACAATTTGAGACACGAGCTACAATAAAATTAATTTAAAAAATAAAGTAAAATTGATAAATATGGTAAAAATGTAACAATAAAGTATATATTTCACGCTTTTTTTTTAGAAACCAATACCAAGAAGGACATCTACAGTCTTTTTTCGTTTAGAGGCATGAAATAAATTGCTTGTTTTAAGCAATACCGTAAATAAACAAGTTCGTTATCTTCATTGTCACTTTCTTCGTCATTTCTTCTTTGGATGAAGCAAAGATTTTATCTATGTATAGCAGAAGTTTGTATAGTAAGTCGTAATTCACCCTGTATAAGTAGTGCAAGATTTTCATGGAATATTTACACATAACTTCATTTAAAGCATTTCAATTGCTTATATACACATGTTTTAGTCTCTCTTAATGTACATTAAAACAAATATTACAAGTAAAATACGGGAACTTCCTATCCAAACCGGTGGGTAATGATTCGTTTACTTTCTCCTCAAATACCAACATGTATTAACAACTGCATATAGTAAAAATAAACATTAAATTTCCGGATGTAGCCGCCATGAGCAGAGCATCAACATTGGATTTATGTAATCCTTTCAACAAAGCTATGTTAGCAAGCTCTACGATTCTAGTTAGTATTCCGAAACCTACCGGGAATTTGACGGTAAACGTGCCCGTCATAGAGGGCGATTCGTTTCAAAAATTTATGTATTCGAAGTGAAATAGTGCACCAACTTTTATGAATTAGCCTATCTATTTGGTCTTTGTCATTTATGTAATACAGAGATAAATTTGAGCACTAAATATATTAATTTCACTGCACGCAATTTTCTTATAATGCAGAATGCGTCTAATACAGTGTTCCTACAATGGAAGCTAGAAAATTTTCCCTGACTTTTCCAGGTTTTCCTTGACCATGCACAAACTTTTTTCAAGACAACAATCCATCTTTGATAGAGTAATACAAAAATAAGTAAATGAAAAATCTAATTCTTTGCAAGGAATATCTAAAAAGAATGTGCATATTTGTGGATGTGATAAATTATACCAAGATATCTTTGAATTCACAAATGAAATGTAAAAGGAATAAACCATTGATGTATTTTTTGTGCAGTCATTTGGTTTTCCATATACACTGGTTGAATTCTCTGACTTCTGCTGAAAAATGTAAAATTCCTTGACTTTTCCCTGACTTTTTGAATTCCCTAACTTTTCCCTGTTTTCCAGGTTTTCCAGGTCTGTGGGAACCCTATAATATTACGAAGTACTGCGAAATCTTTTAAATTATTAGGAATACAAATTAGTTCGGTACATTTTTGTGTTCAAAAAAATATTTATTTCAAAAAAAAATTATTTAACGGATCAATTAAAATATTTTCCATCGCTGCCTAATACTGTCTCCCATCTCTCGGGCAATTTTCTTCATTGAAATGACTAATCAGCAATATTAAGTAATTCTTGTAAAATCGGCATTCTTGAGTAACAATGGTAGACAAGATTTCAATTTTATAAAGGGCTAGGGCAACAAAGTTGCCTTAGGGAAGACAGCCGACACTTTTTTAAAATATTACTGGCATATGAATTGACTCGTATGCCAGCTGTCATTCCAGTCAACTCGCATCGTGTCAACGCACCTTAAGAGAAGAGAAAAAAGTAGAAGTACCAGCCAGGGGCGTACCTTGGCGGGGGTATTGGGAGTGTGACATCCCCCCAAACTTCTGTACCGAGTCGGCATTTTCGTCTGAGTCGGCATTTTCATGCAGTAGTCATCATGCTCAAGAAATATGACTGGGAAGTCGGCTAGTCGTATTGTACAGTCGGCAAATTTTCTATTATCTTAAACATCCGAATAGATATTATCAGAAAAATATATTACTACTGCCTGTAGTAATAGGTTTAAGCCACAATGGTATGGTAGGAAAGTAACTGAGTAGGTTGAAATCAACCAGAAAATATTGTTGTGATATGTAGGGCTAACTGGGTAATTCTTTAAAATCGACAGAAGAATTGCTCCTTTTTATACTGATCTCTAATAATTGGTCGATGTGGTTAGACTAAGAGAAATAAATTAGGATATTTTAAATTCTGAAACTCAATATGTAAAGAAAAGATTTATTATAGTTAAATTTACATTGTCCCTCGGATCTTAAAATTATTTTTACTTCGCTCGATTAGGGAATTCCTAAAATACCTTTCAATGTACTATACAATTTACTCTTAAACTTATTCCTAGTTGAGCCATGAATAAACATTAACCAAATGTTTATAAAATGTAGATTCTAAATTCAATTAGAAACTTGTGAGCACAATTTTAACTTCGCTAACTATTTCTAAAACTACGTAATGCATCATAGGGATTTCTACTAAAGCCATCATGAAGTTTCTTTGTTTAATTGTAGACCATTTGCATATGTTAAAGTTGCTTTGTAACTATTTCTACCCAGTAAAGTATTCCTTAGGACTTCATTTAAAATATCATCATTCGGGCTTTATTTTACCCATAATTTGCAACATTTAATAAGTAAAAACATAATTTTTGTTTAAAGAATATTGTTAAACCGCCAATCAAATATTCTTAAACTATAAATATACGACAAATTTTTTTAAGCAAGGTTCACGCAAATGTATTTTACTGATGATCCTCTATTTTAAATTGTAAATTGCATTAAGTTATCCATTTAGGAGTAGCAGACTTGTAAAAGATTTTTTTTTAGTTTGTTCATGTAGCACGCAATGTTTCAGTTACAAAGTATTCATTTATGTTAATGGTTTTCTCTTTTGTTTTACATTTCTGTAATTAGACTGAAATATTCCATTCCTACCAGCTCTAATGACTGGGTATTGTTTAAATTCCCCTACTATAAAATCTGAAAATAGAATTCGCTGTTTATAGATATGTTTATATAAGTATGATGAATGTTGTAGATAGAAATATAGTATTTACATAAAAAAGTGAACTAGATATTTATCTTTTTTATTTATGTTTTTACGCGGCCTTAAAGTTTCTTGACTGTTCAATTTCGCATCCACTTGCTTGTGGATTAGTTTGAAATTATTCTGTATGGCGTTTATCCTTCATGTTCAAACCATGATCGTATTCTCATCCGCGAAAATTAGAATAATTAGTCTGTATACTTGTTTAATTATTTTTAACTATGAACTAAATATATCTAGAATTACACTAATATATTATTATCTGATATTATTTGCTATTAATTCTTAAAGTTCAAATTTTGTATATACAAAGATTACTACTGCAAAAACAAGAACAAAAGCTTTAATGGACTAAAATTTATGTTTTTTTAACTTCATTATAGTTGTAAGCCTGGTTACTTCAAACGATATAAATGTATAATAAGGCCTTCTGCTGTAATAAAACGTTTCCATTAAATATTTGCATCATTCAAAATTACGTCGCAGTTTACGATAGTTCTGAACCTAATAACTGGAAGCTGGAGCAGATTTTACATGCAACTAATTATAAGCAACTTTAGGGTTGAAATATTTAAATGGCAGCATAAACTTTGATTCGTAGCTGAATATATTCACAAAGGTGTTTAATCATCAAAGAGTCAAAAAATATGCAGAGATCACTCCTGGATGGACTATAATCATGAAACTTGTCACAATTATTGGATTTTGAGCTCCTTTTGAGGGAACCCGACTCTCAATAATGGCTGCATTTGCTTGATTGCTTTAAAAATTTATTTTTTAAGAAACTTTGATTATTAGGGCAAGGCGGATTTCTAAACTCATTAAAATTTTGATATTTTTTAAATTAAATTTTGAATTAAAGTCATACAACCAATTTGACTCCAATTTTTTAAACAGAAGTAGCTATTGTTGTTAAAACCCTGGAATGGACAGTTCTTTTTATTGCTAGTCAATATTTTTAAAATTCCTTTATTCAGTCTGTTTATCAATCTCTTTCAACCACATAAAAAAATATCCATCATGTTCGTACATGTAGTTTACCAAAAAATGGGTTTAATGTAAAACAAACATGATATTTTAGGACAACCATTTCATTTCACAAGATAACAATATTCAGCCCCGGAGGCTGCCACTTTGGAGTAAAATTTTTTGCACTTCTACTGCTTTAAATGAAACAATATTTTAACATTTTGTTTATTAGATCTTCTAGTTTTGAAATAGCCAATAAATTAGGTTAGGTTCCCTTAAAAATAGAAAAGTCCTTTTGAAAGTCTAAGTATCTGAAAGATAAACAAATACTAATATTTTTTTTTAAATATGGTCATACCTGATGGTATATATCGTGAATTTCATATCTTTCAATCTTTTACAGACAGTAATAAAGTGGTAGAATTAAAATTTTATGTTTTTTTATACTTTTTCTATACTTCATGCTTCAATCCTGTTGTTGAATGGATTTTTTTCGACTTTTACATAACATGATGGTTCTTCTAAATGTAGAGTAAATTGAGTTTCAAACCTATTTTTTTTACTTTCCTATTTTAACAACATTCTCTATAGACAAATTTTCATTACCTGCATATATCTAATAGTAAAAAAATTATATGCAACCTGTTTTATTTATTTTTTAGTTTACCTTAATCTTAATCAGTAGCCATTGTATTAAGTTTCGTCGAGAAATACCGCCTGAAAAAAATGTTTCAGTTATTTTTCATATCTAATCCCCTCACTCGTTTTTAATGTTCGAAGTTAATGTAATTTTCTGAGAAAAGTAACAGCCAAAACGGAAAGCCGACAACCTCTAATATATACTTAACATTTCTTCAATAACACGGTCTTTTATCTCTGAAAATTACTTTTCCTTTTAAGATCTGTTTGACTAATTCTGATCTGGTATGCTAAACATTGTTAATGAATGTAAAGATAAATGAAAAGACGCAGAAACCCCGACAGAAATTAGGTCGATGTTAATACAGTTTATGACTTTACCCTCGCTTCTTTGAAATCGAATGAATAGGGAAAACAGCCAGTTAACAGGTGTGGGTTTTTTATCAAAGGAGATTTTGAATAACCTTTAATTAAACTAATAGGGACATAACGATGTTTAGTCTTAATTAAATAAGTCAATAGACACTTTCCGATTAGCGTCATGCAGTTACAGTTTGGTTTTTCCTAGCGCAAATAATCCATTATTTTACTTTTCTAAATAAGAAGGGAAATATCTATTTAAATTAATAAAAATCACACGTTTCTTAAATTGATTGCTTTCTAATTTTATACCGCACTGTTACATTTTCGCCTTCCATCAACATAGCCGAAGTTTTTAAATTCCCATTCTCATTCAACAAAACTTCAAAAGTTTTCCGCATATGTTACTTTTACCATTTCGACATCGGCATGATGTCCAGATCAGATTTTCCAATTACCAAAACAATCAAAAGATTTAAGGTATAATTAAAAATGTAATTTAAGGGTAACGCCAGCCTTGACGTTCTAAAAGAATGTTTTTTGTGAATTTTTCAAGGATTCTTTTTTACTTCTGTGTCAACGGTATCGACTATTCTGTTTCCCAACGCCCCTTTAGGAACAACGCTAATTATTAAACAGTGAATGATCGAGTGGGGAATCACACCTGGCATATGAATATTAATTTGTAAATTTTTGAATAATTAATAATGTAGGTAATAAAGAGTTACGGCATTTCTTTTTTTTTTTCGAGGGTTAATGGAAAATAAGGAATAAACTTTTGCTTTTCTCACTTTGATGATTTGTCAAAAGAAATGTTTTGATGGATTTGGGTAAAAAAATATGTTTGGAAAAAAAGGTAATATATGAGTTTATGGCAAAAAATGACGCGGGATCACAAAATAAATATCAAAACCTTGTTTCTTAGCTCATACATGGATAAAATCCACTAATGAGTCTCCAGTGGGAAATACAAGTGTAAAGTCTAAAATTTTGGCGGGAAAATGTGAGTTTTCCTAATACGGATCCTTGCGGTACTCCTATATCTACATTACCTCTATTTGAATGAGCTTCATTCACTTTTACAATAATTTTTCTGTGTCTTAAATATGACATTAACCAACTCAACACATTTCCTCGAAAACCCAAAGAATGAAGCTTCGTTTCCACATATCCCAAATCTAAGCAATCAAAAGCTTGTGTAAGATCAAAGAAAAGTGCTCCAACAACTTTTTTAGCGTCTAGATGTTTGTATAAAAATTCAACAAAATCATAAACAGCACTCTCTGTTGATCTATCAGGGTAAAAACAATTAGATACTATTATTTGTCTATAATTGTTCAAACTAAGCGGATCATCTTTTTTGTATAAAGGAGTTATTAGTCCTACTTTCAGTTCCTCAGGATATTCGCCAATTTGAACTGAAACATTAATTATATTTACCAAAGGTCCAGCTACATGGTAGGCAATACGTTTTATAATTTTAGTGGATATAAAATCTACCCCAACAGAATTAATATTTTTTAAATTTCTAATTATCTCTTAGACATCTTCTTTATTTACTGGGTCAAAGAAAAACGAATTACTGTTATTCAGATAACATTTTGTACAATCTGTTCTAGCGCTTCCAAAATACTTTTCATTTAATATTTTCATTGAATTACTATAGTGATTAAAAAAACTATTTGCTACCTCAATATTATTTTCAATTATCTGTTCATTGATTTTTAGTCAGATAAATTGATGACATCATTTAGTCGTTCATTCTTCATAGTAACTTTTAGTACATACAAATATATTTCTTAATAATTTAAGTAATCACTAAAATTGTAGCAATGTTTTGTAATTAGTGTAAAGCCAAAGTACAAAAAGCAAAAATGAAATACTTTATTTCAACGAAATTTAACAGAACAATAAAACTTTTTGTTGTTTGTTTTACTCAGTGTACACAAACTGATCCAGACGTGTGCTCTACTTAATTATAGAACAGTCTAAATTGATCGGAAACAAAGGACAATTCCACTTTAAAGTTCGGACTAATGATCAAATGCAGTTATTCGCGAAATTGTTTTAGGATTAAACCGGTTTTATCCGTTATTCTCGGTTAACCATGTGACTCGAAAGAATGCATATATCCTGAATCGGACTTAATGGAATATTAAATAGGATGAAACAATAATTTCCCTGTAGAACGTAAGTCCCAAATCAATAAATGTACAAGTTACTATATATGATACATTATCAGAAAAACTACAATAGGAAAAATCAATTTCAGCGGAATGTGGAAATATTTTATTGTAGTTTCTCCACAGGATATAATTGAACTTGCAAGAAGCTTATGAAAATTATTATTTTCTTGCCTTATTAACTGAACAATTTTTTTAAATCGAATGCAGCGTATTTCTTATCTTGGAATGTAAGTTGTTTTTAAGAATCAGTGATAATTTACATCGGATCAGTCGACATTCAAGCTTGTGTTAATTTTAAAGTGTTTTTGAAGTGATTTTATTGTCTGTTAACATGTTTTCTAACACTGAATTAACTGATATGATTCTGACCTATGGTTCTTTCAAGCGAGACATTTATATCGAAGTTTTTGACAACATTTCCATCAGAGGTGGATTGTGAGGAATGAACCTACAAGTTGGTTGGTTAGTTTATGGTGTGCCCATTAATTCCCTAGAACAGTTAAAAGACAACGAATATGGCAGCTGCAGAAATTCGAGAGAATCCCGAGATAATTCCTACGAATCATATTTCTCTTCATCGGAGAGCAGAGATTTGCATCGCTAATAATGGACGGCTATTTGAGCAACTACTGTAATTTTACTTGTAAATCTTTAACAAGTCTCAACTATGTTATAGTGCAGTATTTCGCATGTGATATTTGACCTTATAGCGGAGAATGATTGTTGAAAAATAGGGTTTTTGCCCCGTTTTTAATTCTAGAATTTATTTTAAAAAATTAAAAATATCGGTTATGTGTATCACATAGACCTTGCAGTAATTTTACTTGACGCTTTATTATGGGTTGTTTTTATATTTTTAGGTAGAAAATTAACAATAAAATATTATTTTTTAGAGAGTAATAATAATTAGAACCATAAACATTAGTATATTTTGAAATATTTGAGAACCAAATTAGTAGATATACTGATCGATACAAGTGTTAAACAAAAAAAATTTAGTAGATCCTAACCTGAACTTACGGTTAGATGTGTTTATACAATACCACCTTGTCTGGAGAATTAAATTAGATCTCCAGAAACATGGCCTGGGATACATTCGAAAAGTGGCAGGTGTAGCGGTTTTGTGTTTTGTCCACAAGAATGACCTGTCTCGAATGCTAACACTAAAAGGCTCTTTTCGCTTGTATTCCGTACATGTAATCCTATCCCATTTCTATTTCTGGTCTACGCTTTCCTTGTAGTTTCCTCAAAGGGATTTCGTATCAAACTATTGTCGAAACGGAATAAGTTTTTTGGTTTTAATTCGCTTCGGCGGTTACTGATCTAGAAAGAAAACCTCTTAGAGAACTTTTCATAGATCAATACGATATGCTTAGATGAATTATTCAGTTATTTTTAAGGAAGCATTCTACTGTTAAAGATATCAATTTTTAATATTTTTTAAATTTTTAAATTTTTAATGTCGTCTCCACATATAATATCCAAATCGGATGAAAAATTAAAAGTAATACATGTTTCGGGCGTCTAGGCGCTCATCTTAATTACAGTTGCCAAAAAAAAGATTCTCTAGAGAGAATAACATATCTAAATAATGTGGTACACCGAAAAGCTTCTATTAAAACACACCTTAGTGACATTTACTATACAATATTCTTGAATGAATTTGAGCAAAGTAAAATTGAGGAAGTTGAATTTTAAAAAGCTGTTTTAACAAACAAACCTGATCTGTACGGTAAATATTGTAACTAAGGCGCCATAAAAATTTTCTACTTCGCTAGCTCAGAAGTGAGTTTAATGAAAATCGAATCACACCCGTAGGGCATTAGTTTCAGTTTATTAGAACACATACTATCACAGAGAGGATATTGGACCGCAGATTAGGATAAGAGGTGGGATATTCTCAATATTCTGATCTCTGATTGCGGTTATTAAATTTCCGATTAAATTTTGGAACTATTCCACGTTTTGGAAAAGGGAGGTATTAATTTATTAGCGTCCTGTTTTAGATTAATTAAATTTTAATTAAAATATCTATGTATGTATGAAGATTTATTATCTGCGGGAATTAAAGTGAATTCAAATTATGCAAACAATCCTTTATGTTTGACTTTAAAAAATATAAATTAACTCAAACAAAATTTACTTTTGTTGTATTAATTCCAAGTCACAATTATAAGAGATCGATATCTGGGTTTCAGCCTTATCTAATTTGCATTTTAAATATTTCCATTTTCTTTATCATCCTTTGTTGGTTAGCGTTCCGTTCGTTATCGTAATTATCTTGATCTTGTATTTCGAACCGAACACCCTTTTAACGAATCTACAATGACTTCAAGATGCTAATAGGTGTGTAAGTGGATACGCAAAGTTAACTGTTCTCTAATTATACCAAAACAAATTTTTAATTAGAGCCAACAAAAGTTTTTTAACCGTAATTTATAGCAACTTTATAATTGTGACGAAACACGCACTTCAGTGGGTTGGTTAAAGAATTAGAACTTCAAAGAAAAATGCGTAATAACATTTTTTTTGATAAAAATATTTTTAGTCTTAAGGACGTTACGGATAGAAAGGTAGTTTTGGGTTTTTATTATTTTTACTACAACTGGTTTTCAGCAGTCACTTCAGTAGCTGACGTTTGGAACAGTCTGCTTTCTCGGTTCGAACCAGTGACGTCTTAAGCCTTTATTCAGCTAAAGTCGACTTTCTGGATCCGTCTGCTCTCTCAATGCATCTTTAAGCCTTCAATCAACTGCAATTGACCTTCTGGATCAGTCTGCTCTCTCGATTCGAATCAGTGACGTCTTTAAGCCTTCAATTAACTTAAGTCGGCTTTCTGAAACCGTTTGCTCTCTCAGTTCAAATCAGTGACGTCTTTAAGCCATCAGTCTGCTCTCTCGGTTCGAATCAATGACGGTTTTAAGCCTTTATTCAGCTAAAGTTGACTTTCTGGTTCCGTCTGCTGTCTCAATTCAAATCAGTGACGCCTTTAAGCCTTCAATCAACTGCAATTGACCTGGATCAGTCTGCTCTCTCGATTCGAATCAGTGACGTATTTAAGCCTTCAGTCAACTGAAGTCGACTTTCTGAAACCGTTTGCTCTCTCAGTTCAAATCAGTGACGTCTTTAAGCCATGTCTGCTCTCTCGGTTCGAATCCGTAACATTTTTAAAGATAGTCACACTTTTAAAATGTTTAATTTCTCTTTTTTTTTAATCTGTAAGTAAATTTATAAACTTTACCGAGACATCAAAACTAAAGATCAAAATTTAAATCCCCCAATAATTCATTCAAATGTAGTAAAAATCCCTTATATTCCAAAATTGTCCAAAAAAATTAGAAGGATTGGCAATTAAATTTAATTTAAAAACAGTTTTTCAAACTAATAATACATTAAAATCTTTAATAGTAAATACAAAACATTTTAATGAAATTCAAAACACAAAAAATTGTATTTACAAAATCCCTTGCGAATTTAATAAATTTTATATAGGAGAAACATCTAGACATTTTCATATTAGACTTAATGAACAGCAATCATACATTAAAAATAAACAATTCGCAAAATCCAAAATATGTGAACATGTATGGGATTTTGGTCATAAAATACAATGGAATTCTTCAACTAGATTATTAAAAGAACCGAATAATTATAACCGCAAAGTTAAAAAAGCAGCATTGATATGTTCAAATAATAACGAATGTGTTTCTAATTGTTCGGTCGATATTTCAAAAATTTGGATGCCTATTTTACAAAAAGAGTTAATTGCAAAAAGGATACCCTCTATATCGGGATAGCATCATAAGTTTTCATTTATGACGAAGTATAAATTCTCTTATAATATGCAAATGCGATATCCTTTCAAAATTCGTTCCCAGAAACGTCACAAAAATACGATTGAAACAGATTTTGACATCTTCAATCTCAAAATCTTTTTCTAAGTGTACTATGTTGATGTCATATTTTTGCAAGATTATCAAGTGTTCTGTTTCTATAGTAAATTTATTTATTTTGTTATGTCATTTTGAAAAATACTTCCGATTAAGGAAGTCGAAACGTCTAATTAAAACTTTTTTCAAGAAAATAAGTGGATTTATTCCAGACGAAAAAAGAGAAATTGAACTAGCAAACCACTATGAGCTTCCGAAATGAATTTAAAATGTTTACGTATACGTCAGCAATTACCGAAACGTATCATGTGGGAGTAAAATACATTCAACGAAGCTTAATATATTTTATGTATAAATAAATATCTTGATACTTTCTATTTTATAATATCAATTCGACAAATCTTTAATTACTCTTCAATGGCGAAATGTTTAATAGTTCTTCATTGTAGGTTCTAAATATCATCAGTAAATTAATATCTAATAACAGTGAAAAGATTATAATGGTGGATGCCAAATTATATATTGTTTTTAAAAAAATGGTAGATGCTCATAGAGTATCCACCATAATTTAAAAACTAGTAAATTCTTATGTAAATGTTTTCGTAATGATTGGGTAAACATTTTCAAGAAGTTAAAGTCATAAAAATTCAATAACTTAAAGATTTAATAGCTTTTATTTTGAGTTACTACTGATACTAAACTAACCTTTAAACTCGTTATAGAGATACAAATTTGTTGGCAAAAATAATGTATATATAACGATTAATGAAACGTAAAATTTAACGTGTAATTACATTTTGTATTTTAATAAAATTCATAAAATTTCGCTACACTATACGCTTAATTGGCTTTCAAAAAATTTGCGTGAGTTTTAACAATTCTTTTTTTAAATTCTCGATACAATATTAAATGATGCATGTTTTATATATTTAACTCACTTAACTAGGCGTAATCACTACACAAAATCAGTAAAACGCGTAAATATGAAATTGACATTTAACGTGTATATTAATTACTAAAATATTCGTAAATATAATGGTTAGAATATATTTATTTATATTGTGTATTTAAAATTAGTGGGAACTAGTCAATAGTAAATAAATTTGTACGATTTCTTCGTTTTAAGTCGAGCTTTCGAAAATATTTATTTTCTTTATCAAGACAAATCACAAGAAATGTAGAAAAAATTACATACAAAAAAAACATCAATGTTAAAATTTAAAATGACAAAATTATTTATTTTGTAAATATACCTAATTCGCTAGAAATAGTCCTAAAAGATTTTAAGTATTTTAGAAAGTGGCATTTACAAATTTGGCTATTTTTTTTCCTATATAATTTGTGAAACATGATAAGATGTCTTTACTTTCTTTCAAAGCTTACCGGTAGATGGAAAAACAGTCTACTGTATTTCCTTTTAGCGGGTTTGGAATTTTTTGATCTGAAGGCCTAACTAAAGAAGCCAAAAGGCTGAAACCGGTCTTGGGATGTTAATTTTGCCGATTACTTACGAACCTTTTTTCTGATTATTATGCATCATTAAAAATAAAAACTAAAATTTTGTTTCATACTATTTGTGTACTTTATGCAATAAATAGTAATTTTACAGCTACTTAATAAGTAACTACATATTTTTAAAAGTGAACAGAAAAATAACTATTCCTGCTATGCCAGGAAACTATTATGAAGTTGCAGTATAATGTGTGTGAAAATAATTTCGTAAGGCTTTTTCTTGCCATAAAAAAAATTATGCCTTACGAGTGACGCCTTGTAACGGAGATTGCTCGGGCGCCAGATTATTTAATGTGGTTTCCTCCAGAACCCTTAGAAACGGTGTCTTAGGGGAACAGGTAGCTTCAGATGGAGATACCGAATCTCCAGGGGTCTTGTTGATTTCAGACTAGTTTATTATATATTTTTTTAAAGCTCTGAAAAGAGGTAAGGTCTGTGATTATAAACCAGAAAATAACGTTGACACGTATGTTGCTTACGAAAACTAATATCTATAGATTCAAAATATATATTTCAAAGCCCAACCCTCAAAACCCTGAACAAAAAAAATTAACTTAAAAGAAATGTTCGATTCGGATTTTACTTAATAATCGGAATAAAATTAATCGAGAAAGATTATTGAATTAATTAAATCCTAATATTCGGCGGAAGCATTCGTTTTTATTAATTTAAATTAACCGGAAAAATGTATTGAAATGATTTACTTATTAAACCGGGAGAAACGGAAATACGGACCAACGGGCGAATTTACCAGGCTTTTGATCGGGTGAAATAAATGCAATTTTAGCAAGAAACGGATACTTGTCCTCAGGCTTTTAGAGTTCATTAGCAAACGATAACAAACCAGGAATGCTAATGCCTGTTAGCGCAAACCTGGTTTGAAAAAGATTGATAAACGATAGCTAACCAGGAGAATCATTATCAATTCCAACAAGCCTCTATACGGGAACGCGACGAGTGAAGTTAACAATGGACCCCTTGATATTGATTAACGATAGCAAACTAGGAAAATTAATACCAATCCCGGCAAGTCCTGATACAAAAAAAAACGGTTGAGTTTGTCAGACTCTTTTTAGGCGTTTAGCATACCATTCATTAGCAAACGATAGCAAACCAGGATGCTAATGACTGTTGACACAAGCCCAAGACAGGACGAATATTGATTAACGGAAAATCAATAAAAGTCCCGTCAAGCTTTAGACCTCAAATATTAAATTCAAATTACACGATCTAATTAATAATAATAATTAAAAAAAGATACGAATTCGGAGTAACCTGGTATAATCCTTTTTAGCCTCGTTCCATCTCTTTAAAAGTTATTTCTCAAAAGACCTGCTAATCAGCTTTTATTATACTTAACACAAAAATAAAAATTAAAAAATCAAACGTTTGCTTCCGAATGGACGGACAATAAAAGTGAAACTAAAAACCCAAATAACTAATTTGAAAAGATTTGTAAATTAATTTCCAAAAAAAATAAACTCTCAATAATCTAACTCGGACGGTAATTACGAACAAAATGCAAAAATGTCATTCAAATAAAATTCTATAATTCGGATGTATTTCGGTATTTAAAATCAAGGTAATTTATCGCGTGTAAAATAAACGGTTCTTTCGGCTTCAAATTGACGAGGAACTTTACGGTGAAAAACTTATCAATGTTTACCTCGATTGTTTACTTTACAACGGAAAAATTCGGAGTGAAAGCTTTCGGTTCCTATTATTTAAATCGTAGAACAAGAATGAATCTTATTTCAAAATTCTTAAACCATTTAGACTCTCAACAGTCCCTTCTCCGGATATTTTCCCTACCATTTCTACAGAGGTACCGCGCGCGCAGCCATCGATGAGGCCGTTACTGCTTCGTTTAAAGAATTAAAAATGTACCGGGTGCGCTAGCCAGAAATCGAACATTTTATTTCATTTGAAATACATTTTTGATTTGATCTTAAATTGAATGCTATAAAAAAAAACGTCATTACAATTTATGAAAATTCCCTTCGGAAGCTCATTTCTATTTTCACATTAAATAGAAGGGGGAAGAGAAGGTAAGCTTTACTTATATATGTATAATCATTTCCCAAGAACAACTTACCTGATAAATTGGGTCACAAATTACGTCTCGGATTCAAAACCTAATGGCCCAAGATCGTTACTATACTTTGTGAATCAATTCACAAGAAACGCTACAAAGGATGCCACCCTAAACGGTCTGTATGGTAATCCTTATCTATTCAATCTCAATTTCCATACAACAAAATCGCGATACGTGCATAAAATAGGTAATTTGGATTCGAATTCCTCATAATCTCATAAACAACATTCAAACGCAAGACTCGAGTAATGGTCTTTGGTTGGAATTTAGGCAGTAATTTGCTCTATCAGTATGCCGCTGTAGTATTTAAAATTTATGTCGCTTAACGTATCCGCCATTATTAGACAAATTGCAGATGCGTCAGAATTGTGAAATTACGTGTTTGTCGGGCAATTACAAATTTAAAATTAATTTCTGCATCGGATCTGTGACTCGACAACGACAGATTTTGGATAATTTATCGCCGAATTTGGACCGGCACTTTTCTATTCATGGAAATCACGAATGTTATAATCAATTCGATAAATCTTTCCCGACAGCGGTGAACAATTTATGAATTATTACATATTTAGATTCTTCAAATTGGATTTATAGATCCACTTATATAAAAAATGTTTCTAATTCTCTCACGTTTTGACTTTCTTACGAAAGTCATCAAATATTGTCGCTGGCATAAGAAAAGAATAAATTACTGTAGAAATAGATCATTGGATAATTTCAAAAATATTATTAATCCAATCATTTAAGCAAAAAAGTGGTTCAACCTCGGAATGACAGATAATAAGCTGAAAACTCGTATACACCTTCATTATGGTGTTCTAAAAGTTGTCTCAAAAGTCACCTAAATTCTCTTGTCTGCGTGGTAAGTTATTCGAGGTCAAACGTCACAGAAATCGGTCTTTTGCGATTTTCTCGGTTTCTACAGCTCCAATGATGTTAACATCTATTACAAAAATTGTAGGGCATAAAATTTGCCACAAAATTTGTTTCAGACATTTTTTCATGCGCTCAACCGTTTATGAGATAAATAGAGCGGAGCGCTCAGCCCTCAGCCATACATACTATAATGCAAGGTCAACCGTGAATCTGGGTGAATAATACGTTGTATAAAGTTAATAAATCATTAAAATATCATTAACAATGCAATACTTTGTATTATTTATTAATTAATACATTGAATTTAATAACATTTTACATAAAAGTATCCATGGGCGCAACGAGGGGGGGGGGGGGGGGGGGGGTTATTGGGGATGTAACCCCCCCATTGCTTAGAAGAAATTAACAAAAAATTGTATTTTAAAAAAATAAAAATTTGAAAGATTTTGCTTTTTCAAAGTTATTATTGTGGGATACACTAAAATGACAAACCAAAACGTAATGCAGTGTCAGTTCTTCTCGCTACACTTGTGCTGCCCTGTTCAAACCTTTTTCGAAGCTTGTGCGTTTCCACGGTCAAGTGAAGGCTTTAGTTTAGAGAAGAAAGGAGTGCAGTAATTTAATTTGTAGAAGTAGTACAGGTTTAAGAGGTAGAAATTTTATTTTTAGGATTTGAGAAAAGTGGAAAATTCATTTTGGAAAATATTTTATTAAGATATATTTGGTCCTATCGCCATATTTTGGTCCCCATAACCTGCCCTTAATCTATGTTCCAATAGTTATTAATCACCCTGTATGTATGTTATCTAGCATTACAATGTAGGGAATATTTGAGGTATTATTATTATTATATGGTTATTTCGGCTGTCTCTGTGACAGGTTGTAGTTAATTCTCGTACCATTTTCGATTGATATCTATTATGTATCTTGCAGATATCGTCTTGCAGATAATCGCAAATTCGATCATGTCTTTTAACATATTCGTGTTGCACACATGAATAGTTAAGATAGTTGATAGTTGCCCACTCGGTCTTACTTTACTATTAGAAACAATTTCAATAACAAACTTCTCCGTAAGGAGGACCTTAATTTCACCTTTTATTTGTCCAGTTGTCAACTATTGGAAAGTTGTAGGAACACTAAATGAAGGTCGGTCAAGTTTTGTATGAATAAATGAAGCTTTGCGAGTCCATTTGGGATTAAAGTTTGTTTTAATTATTATTTATTTCTAAAACTAGTTTCTTCTACTTCAGCATTAAATTGTTTTTAATTTTAGAACATTCATACGTTACTTTAGAACTTTAAACGAAAGTTTTTGTGTTTTATTTATTAATCATTATAATTTACATAGAAAATCTGTGTTTTCTCGAAGACGTTTTGTCTTTAAATTTTATTTTCAAATGCGACCGCTTTCGTTCTCAAGCTTACCGTAACATTTAACAGTAGGAACGGATCAAATGGTGTTTTATTCCAATAATAAAAGTTATATTCTGCATTTGAGACTATTTTGAGAACTGCACATCTGCCAAACTGTCATAGCTGAAGAGGTTATTCAGAATACGTTCGTGCTTTTAGCCAAAAAATATCTTTAGATGCAGTGACGTAGCTTGATCAGCATTATATTTAACAAAATTGACAGATCTTATATAACATTCAAAATTTAAATATTTCATAAAATATTTACTTTTATTACGTTATTAGTCGAGTAAGAACATACCAAAGGGGCATAAGGACCTACAGTATTTTATAATACATCACGAATGATCTTTTTGTACCCTTATATTATCTTCTGATCTCCGAGACACTTCCTCGTAAATCTGGAATTAATTCTAGAGTTTTTAAAATCGCTTGCTTGTTAGTGAAAATATCCACTTTTTGCATACATCTCTGTCTGAAAAAACACGTCATTTGTGTACCCAATTCGGCACAAATATCACTGATAAAGAATAATGTAAGTAACTTTCTACGATTGAACATCACCACCGCCATTTTCTATCCTCTTTAAAAAGATACATTTTTAATAATTATTTAAAGAATTTACACAAAATAAAACCGTGTGTTCAGCCAAGATTTCTTTATTTTTCTTCATCTTTGAGTGAGCGATAATTAATAA
Organism: Crepidodera aurea; assembly: GCA_949320105.2. Taxonomy (NCBI): domain Eukaryota; kingdom Metazoa; phylum Arthropoda; class Insecta; order Coleoptera; family Chrysomelidae; genus Crepidodera; species Crepidodera aurea. The sequence continues at coordinate 16,337,766 of OX439474.1, read as the reverse complement.
AAAGATTAAACGTAACCTAAACTTTCACTCAGTCGTCTTGATTTTTCTTAATTTACTTATAATTTACCTTAAATTTTCCGACCACCCACATACTACTAAAAACTTTTCAAGAATTCTGGTATTTAAAATCGATTTGGCCCTGGTCTAAAGATTATATTCCAGTATATTGACAAATAATCCCAGTCCAATAAATTATGTTACACCACTGCAAGAAACACGCTTAGATGCATTTCCGGTGATCGATTCGGAACTTGTAAGGGATTCTATTCCGACGTAGAAATGGGACCCATACATTTTCACTCGTCTTTTTATGTTTATTTCAGGTTTCAGTGTAGCGAGCTGAATGATCGTAGCAGGTTTAGCAGGAGTTTTAATATTTTATGAATTGCTTCATGAATTCTTAATAAAAGTCCATCATTTAAAATTAGATGGTCGCAAATCCTCTTTCGGACTTAACAGCATGTAAGCTCTTTTACTTCGAAATAAATTGATTTTACGATAAATACAAGCTAAAATACTGGTAGAGAAATTCATATCGGATTTTTAACATGTATAAATGATAATAAAAACGTTATAAACGAAAGTAATGTGTGATATAAATATTTATCTACAAGGTAAGTCTGAAAACTTATCAGCTTTACTTGTAGTAGTATTATACCGGGTGACAATGAGACTAGGGCCATGCCTGTATCTCGTTTATTTTTCAACCGATTTGAATAATATTTGGAACTTAGATATGAGATATAGTTTTGGATCGACAGTCGCATAAAAACAAAATGGCGGACTTCCGGTTTGGCCAGAAATGTGAGAAACTTCGATTTTTTAAATGGAACACCCTGTATATTTAATGTTTTTCATACTCTATGGCTCAAATTACATACGACAATGTTGCCAAATTTTTCAATAAAAAATTGCAATTCCTAAATTTTTTTTACCACAGGAGGCCTTTATCTATTCAAAATCTATTCTAGTTGACATCAGTCATTCGTAGTAATAGACTTTTCATAGATATGATCAATAACAAAACCTACAGCGGGAATTTAAATTTTCTAAATTAATTTTTAACGAATAACTCGTTTTTTTCAAATGGTACCTACCGAGGGCCATCTTGTCATTCGATAGAGAATTTAATTACCAATTAAACGATATACATTATGTACCACTTCCTTTTTGTTCAAACATAAACATGATCGTTTATTGAATTTGTACAATACCCATTTCGTACCATGCAGTCGAATTCCAATGAGTTATCCGTTAAGGTTTGATGAAATTAAAGATAGCCATGGAATAACAATACGTATTTAATATCATGTCAAAAGTCAAATACCAATTTTACTTGTCATCTCGTTTTTTCGAAATGGAAAATAATAAACGTTACTCGAGAAACGAACAAATCGATATGAATGATATTGATTTACGGAGAATCTCAGAAAAATAAAAAATTTGGCAAATATATCTACAGGGTGTTCCATTTCAAAAATTGAAGTTACTGACATTTCTGGCGAAACCGAAAGTCGGTCATTTTGTTTTTATACGACTATCCATCCAAAATTGTGTCTCATATTTATGTTCCAAATCTTATTCATTTTGTTATTAAAGTGAAGATGGCGTTGGGCTCTCCTCGTTCGTGATATACTTGCTATAACGCAAGTACGATTATCAAGAGCAAGGAGAGCCGAATTCATTTTCAGACATCCTTTAGTGACAGGATGTCGAGCTAGCCTGCTTCTTACTGATGAGGCACAATAATGCCGAAACCGGTCTAAGAATGGCAAGCTCATTTAATGACAAAATCGAAGTTTTTGGGTTAAAGCCCCGACTTGGACTTTCGTAATTCAATACCTGGTGGGGCATATAGCCCAAGGAGTAGTTGTTGACGTCCAGACGCTGGTGCAGTGTAGGAGATTTTTAATGTCCTGGTTCTTGGGAGCTTGTGTGATTTTATTTCACATCCTTTGTGCAGTTATTCAAATGGGTTGAAAAATGAAGGAGATATAGGCATGGCCCTAGTCTCATTGTCACCCGGTATATTCGTGCAATAGGTCACTAATTGAGCAACCCCTGAAAATTTTATGTCACTAATTAATTAATCGAAACGTAGCCATGATTTTGTTAAGCTTTGTGATTGTAGTCCCTTGAAGATGAGAATATGAAAATATTGAGAAAATCATGAAATTAGTACTGGGCAACGTAAGAATTAACATGTGGCAAAAAGCTGAAAAACAACTTATTTACCTGAGAAAAATAAGTGCACGTCGGGTACCACAAATGTTCATGCCGCTTAACAAACAGCGCCAGCGGCGGGTGGAAAAGTTGCAGGCGTTTTTAGCTTTCGCTAGGACACATTTGGATAAATTTGTTCTCGATTGTCACTACGGATAAAACTCTTATTAGACTTTATGATTCTGAATCAAAAGTGAATCGGATAAGACGAAATACTAAGAAATTTAGGGTCCAAACTATTGCTTCGAAGTTCATGGCCACTGTTTTTCGTGCGACGAAAAAATAACAAGTAAAATCAGGAAATGAGCACAGTTTTTGCATGATAACGCATCCTTCCACACATCCCCTGTTGCTACGCAAGCTCTGAATGAGACAGGCTTTGAAGAATTATAACATCCCCTTAAACTTTAGATCTGGCCTCCAATGATTATTCACGAGGGAGGAGATTTGAAAACGCTGAAGGGATAATGGCTGGTGTAACGGACTGTTGCGATATTAAAGATTAAATTTATTTTTAAATGACCTAAATCTATATTCGAGATGTTAAAAGATATTAACGTGGGGGAAAATGGACCGCTTAGAAAACTTGAACACAATTTTTTACTGATCTAAAAATGATTTTGTGCTATGTCAATAAAAAAAGAAAATAGTGGACAAGATAAGTTATTTTTATTCTCTAATACTTTTATTTTATTATTTGTATGTAATATTTTCCATTTGGGTTTTCATTCTTTTTTCGCACATCGTATTCTTTTTCTGTTTAAAAAATATCAATTAGTCTCTTTATTTTTTCAAATTGCATACAGGGTGTTACCAAATACGTGCGAAAGTTTGTAGGGGGTGAATCCTTGTCGAAGATTAAAGGGGGTCTTTCATGTAAACACAAGCTCCTAGGCCTTTCGACAAGGGTTCACCCAGTAAAAACCTTTGCACTTATTTCTAAACACCCTGTATATACTCGCAAATTTTGTCAGCTTTTAAGCATTTTATGTTTGTCCGTTTTTTATAAATTTTTGGTTGTATTATCCCATTAATCTTAGGTTTTTTCATTTTTTGCACTCAAAAGATTTTTTGTTTTCCTTCTCGAGGACTTTTATATCTTTTTCAGAGTTTTTACCGGTTGGTTCTAGAATTACGGTTTAGGATTCTTCAACTTTATTAGCTTATGTTCACTTACCTCATTTTTAAATGACACTAAAGGTGTGGGAAGGCAGTCTTTTATCTGTGACCAGCATATTTTCGCATAAAAGTGAGTTCTTAGATAAATCCGAGAGTTCTCGATGAACGAAAAAATGGAAAATTCAACAACAATCTATAAAACCTATTTACTTTAAAATATAAATATATATAAACCTTAGATATTTATTGATAAACATTAACCTGAAAGGCCGCTTTATAATTTTAAAGATTTTTTGTTGTTTTTAATTTAAAAACATATTAATGTTACCGTTCAAAATTAATTTTACAAAGTAAAGTAGCAACTTTACGTAAACCTGCATTGATATCTCTAAAAATGATTTCCCTAATTTTTTCGTATACCCTTTTAACGCTGTATAATCACTGTGTCAGGCTTATAACTTGTACTTTATCTCGATGACGTAGAATGGCCCGTATCCATCCGGGTTATTGGGGTAGCAAAACGGCAGGAAGGATAGAATCCAGAACGTTGCTTGTAGAAGGAAGGATACTCCACATGCCTTTTCCGACCTGTGGATTATCATCAGTCCTTCTCTTGACAGGAGGAGAGTCGTTGAATTATAATTTATAACCTTCCGAGGAAATTAATGCGTTTTCGGATACTATCTTTGATGAGATGAGAGGGTTAAGGGGTTACGATTATGAATCTCACGAGTTGCGTATAAATTAAACTAATAGATTGGCGTGAATTTAAATATACAGTGTGTTCAGCTGGGAGCTTCTTCCAGGAACTATTGGAAAATCTTTACAAATACTTTACAATAACTCACAAACCAATTGTTTGGCTGAATAAAACATCTTGCTTACATTATTTTTTGTCTGGATCTTGCCACGGCGTTTAATACTGTGTACTCACAGTTATTGGATGTGTTAGAGGATCTAGGAATTCGAAAAAAGGCCTATGAGTTGATGACTGATGGCTCGACTCATTCGTCCATACAAAATCTCAGTATCTAGACACTTAGATTTATATTATAGCAGTGGATTTGCAAATTTCAAACACTGCAGTAGATCGAAATATTATTATCCAAGTTTGAAACGTTCCAAATATTTTAGAAATTTGACACCGTAAATAAAAACGACAATTAATGTCCGACATAAACATTATTGAATAATTATTGTTAAATGTAAACTGGTAAATCTGGTAGATCATCGCAACCCATAACCCATAACTATTTTTAAACGTTATTTTATTTAACAGACAGTTGTTACAGCAATTTAGGTTTATGGTTACATACATTTTAAAATGGGAATATGCAGTAATAAAATTTTATAAATGTGGCTTTTTGATAGAGATTGTAAACATCAAAATAATAATAATAATAATAATAGAACTTTATTCACTATAAATATAAATATAAAAAAATATAAATAAATAAATGGATTTAAAAGGATTTACAATGAAAAGCAGGGTGAACAAAGTAATAATCGATAAGTGATCTTTCACTTGTTTCGATATTTACAATAAATAGATTACAAATACATTAACAAATTAAAATGGCATAGGGTCAGTATAACAAAGGTTTTCTAGAAGTGAAAAAAATTTGGAAAATTAATTGTTGTAGAGGATATTGTTACCTTTATTTCAGATTTTTTTCAGATCTCTTCCCCCCTATATTCTTTTTAAAAAAATGAACTTTAAAATTAATAAATTATTTCTTTCCAACAAAAAAGGGTTGCAGAAATTTTCTTTTACGCTATTTCAAACATGACTCAATCATAACATTTCGCTATCCTTTTTTATCAAGTTGTTTAATATACATACCACACCTTTAAAATTATTAAACTGACAGAATAATTTGTTAGTCTCACCAGCCGTCCCCAGTGGATTAAACGACATTCTTTCAATTCCATATACAAGTGAACAACTATTTATTCTATCAAAACTTAGTTATTATTTTCCTTAATAAAATTAAAAAGATTGGGCCAACCGGGAGTCGATGTTCATGTCCGACACGACATGGATGGTCCACCGGGATCTGCAGCCGTCCTCCACCTCCAGTTTCTCGTCAACGAGGGAGCCCTTATATCAGCCACCGCCGACGATACCCTTCATCTGTGGAATTACCGACAGAGGATCCCGCAGATCGTACAAAGTCTCAAATTTCAGAAAGAAAGGTAAGCATTTGTAAATCGTTAGTAGTTATAGAAAAAAACGATGGGCACAATAACAATATTTAAAATTAAATGATTAAAAAGGCTTCTATTTCTAGCAAGAGATGTGAGATAGACAAAATCAATTTGGATTTTAATAGGAATTCATTTAATAACTATGAGTCAAAGCCCACTAATTTTCCAGCATCCCCATTGCTCGTAAAATTTATTTTTGTTTACAATCATTTGAAAAAGTACTGAAATAGGATTATCTCAACTGCCATTTTTGTAAACACATATGTTATGGCATGTGTGAACATCGGTATAACAACTTTACTAAACAGATTTGCTAAATCACCAGCGTGGAGTTTTGAAATAGGATTAACATCAATTACCAGCGTGAATACGAATTAGTTTATTTATTTAAGAGAAAGAAAACAAACGTATTTTACAATCTCATTACTTGTCTAAATTATTATCCTCTGCTATAAAATACCCCACAATTGAGAATTTTGTTTTGGTTTGGCACACATTTATAAACTTGATTAAAAAATATAAAATAACACCATAAAAGACCAGTTAATTGAATGCCAACTCCATCGAATGCCTGACGCGCAATCAGAATTTTTCTCCACATTTTTCCGATACTTAGTTATTAAAATACAATATTACTTGTCCATAACAGTTTTACCCTTTTCTATAGTTGGTCATAATTCCCCCAAAAAAAAATTTCTTTGCGCAGGCGATACTAGAATGTTTCTAATCCTTTGATTGCAATTTTATTTCTGTCACGTACGCTTTAGATTTTAAGTTGAAGAAGAAATCCAATAGAATCAAATCGGGTGATCTTGACGCTTGATGGGTCTTCTGCGTCCAATCCATCTTCCCAAAAAAGCAGTTTTTAAATACTTACGCACAAGTGTGGGCTCAGAATCTCTTCTACCTCGGTATCTTTGCATTATTAGACTTTAGAGGATTGTTTTTGGATTTATGTCTCCGAGCAGTTGAAATCTTAGTCTCGATAGACATCAAACATGCATTGTTGTCTTATCTTCCTCTTGGGAAGCTGGGAAATGTATTCCAATTTTTTCCCAGGCCACTACCCGCGGTCCTGTCAGTATTTTTTTTTCGTCTGTGCCCGTCTGATTCAAGATCTCCGATATCGCTGAAGCCTATTGGCTTATTGCGTTTGTTGTCCATTTATTATTCCACCCAGTCCAGTATTTTTGTACCCTGTACTAGTTTGTACAGTTCTTTTACTGGGTGTCTATTAAAACTTTTTGGGTCTAATGTTGGTTGCCCAAAAAGTGTGTGTCTCTTGCAATCCAATACCTCGCAATCGCAATGTTTTACTGTCTCTGGTTCCTTATTGCATAGCCTGCACCTAAGGTCTCCATTGAACAGTCCAATTTTGTTTAAGAACTCTTTTACTGGTGCATGACCAGTCACGAGTAAGAGTAGTTCAGCTGTTCTTTTAGAACACGGTCTTCCTGTGAAGGATTTTCCGTGCTTTTGTCCTGACACATTTTGCCAGTGTTGAAAGTGTCTTTCCCTGATCCAGGTTTTTATAGACCCTCGGACTGCATACTTCGGTACTCTGGGGTCTGTTATGTCCTGTCAGTATTAGAAAATGGAATAGAATTACCCACACTAATAAATGCAACTGTTTTTTTTGTTTGTTTCAGAATTACATATATGCATCTTCCGTTACAATCAAAATGGCTGTACGTCGGGACGGAGCGAGGAAACGTTCATGTAATCCAAATAGAAAATTTTCATCTCTCTGGTTATTTAATCAATTGGAATAAAGCCATAGAAGTGTAAGTATAGAAACTATACTTCGATCACTGCAAATTGTTTCTAAACATTTGAATGAGTCTGAAGGAGAAGCGCGTGTTTTAAAGTCCTTAATATGCACTTATACTTTAATATACTATTTATTTAAACTATTCTGTTTTTATTTTAGATATCGGAAAACCCATCCTGGATCTATAGTACATTTAAGTGATAACCCTTTAGACGCTAGCAAAGTAAGTTATTTGCAAAAAATAAATAAACTTTATACTATTTCCAATATTTTTGTAGTTATTAATAGGATTTGAATCTGGTCAAGTAGTTCTATGGGACCTTAGGAGTAAAATGGCCGACATGAGGTGGCTCACTAGTGAATTAAGGTCCGTCACATGGCACCACGAAGGAAAACAATTTATGTGTTCACATACAGATGGAACTTTGACGACGTGGAGTTTAAAATCGCCGTCTAAATACATTCATATATCTCAACCTCATGGTAATATTTTTTTAAAATTGTTTTGTAGGAGAACTTATTTTATTTATTTTTTTTTAAGCAAAATTTACAAAAGATGGAAAACCAGAACAGTGCAAACCCATATCTAAAGTTGAATGGAAAACTTCTAGGACAGGGTAATTTATTTTTTGATTTACCTCTACCGCACATAATTCTTTTGGGAAACTGTTTGTTCTATATTCATATATTTTTTCATACTCACCTCTTCACAGAGAGGAATTTTCATTCTTCTCTTGAGGCCACTATATACACCTGTTTCAATTTTCTTCTTCGCATTGAAATTTTCTGGATATTATATCACCTGAAAATTAAATTTTTTATAACCTGCTTATTTTCACGCCAAATTGGATTCTACATAAAATGAGATTCTCTTCTAGCTTTAAAATAAATTAAAATTTATTTTACATAAAACTTAATCTTATAAAAAGGTCTTGAGTTACAAAATATACTTGAAATAGTCTTTGTAGTATTCCTATTTTCTTTCTTTTTTCTGTTGTCGTTTCGTTGTCTAAAAGATTTTGAATATATTTCATAAACTTTTATATTTATCGGTTTAGAACGATCTTCTACTTCCAATCTCCATCTTTACTGTTAAATAAAAAATGTTATTTTTAAGAATCATACGAAAAAAAATTAATACATTAATGTCTTGTATTTTAGAGAAGCATATGTGATATTTTCTGGTGGAATGCCTTATGACCAAGCTAGTAGAACTCCTTGTATAACAGTTGTATATAGTAAAACGACTACCGTTCTAGAAATGGAACATAATGTTATAGATTTCATAACGCTTTGCGAATCTCCGTATGCTAGTGGTAAGTCATCCGAAGAAATAGACTCAGAAGAAACATGATGATTTAAATATGTTATTTTTTAGAACTTCAAGAACCCTACGCAATCATAGCTCTGCTCCAAAATGACTTAGTGATAATGGATCTCCAAACACCCGGTTTTCCATGCCTGGAAAATCCCTACCCAATGGATATTCACGAATCTCCAGTGACGTGTTGTAGTTACCTCGCAGATTGTCCTGCCGATCTTATTCCTGCTTTTTATTCAGTTGGTAGGGCAGGAGCTATGAAAAGAAGTGGATTTTCTGAAATGGACTGGCCCATTAATGGAGGCACATGGCCTGCTCATGCTTGTACATATGCTGAAATAATTATGACAGGGTGAGTGTAACTTATTCAAACGTTCTGAAAACCTAGACAGGGTTTTAAAGTTCATAAATTAAATATGACTGCATTAGTTTTATGGATAATTTAATGGTCATAAAGATAGTGAACGTGAGAGTTACTTTTCCCACCATTTGTGTTGTAAGAATGAAACTTTTACACAATTAGTACTAAAAATTACTAAAACATCACTCGATATTTCTTATATCTGTTTCTACGAATACGTAATCAATACTTGATTTTAATCACCAAGGCATTTTTTTTTTCAGGCACGCTGACGGTAGTATAAAATTTTGGGATGCTAGTGCTGGTACACTGCAAGTCTTATACAAATTAAAAACTGCCAAGGTATTTGAAAAGCCAAAATCTAGATCTTTGGAATCCGAAGACGATCCCTTCGCAATTGAAATCATATCTTTATGTCCCGAATCGAGAAAACTTTGTGTAGCGGGTGCTTCTAGTCACGTGATTCTCTTTACTTACAAAAAAACCGAAATTGTCGATGAGGTGACAGTTTTAGAAATACCCATAACATATGAAGTTCCTGAAGAAGGAGAAATATCGCCAGATTGTCAATTTTCCGGACCAGGAAGCGCCGGATCTGGGAGTAAATTGGATATGTTGGATTTTGACAATAAAAAGGTAATACTAACGATCCCTAATTACCAAACTATTTGTGTTTTAATTATTTAAGTTTCTCGGTTTAGTTTATTGTGTAGTGCCTTTTACAGTAAAACGTTTCTATATTGTCAAACATTTTCCATTGTTTTTCCAAAAATTATATCTTACGGTTATCAATTTTTTATTCGTTCATATATTTAATTTTAGGATTCTGTAACTTTTCTTGTGTTTCTCTATTTCTTAGAATTGGTTGAAGCTTTGTTATAAACTAAGTAAACCACAAGTTTTGTGTACCGCCTTTTAAATCAGAATTGGTTGAAGCTTTGTTATAAACTAAGTAAACCACAAGTTTTGTGTACTTCCTTTTAAAATAAAACGTTTCTGTATTGTCAAACATTTTCCATGGTTTTTCCAAAAATTATATCTTAAGGTTATCGATTTTTATTCGTTCATATATTTCATTTTAGGATTCTGTAACTTTTCTTGTGTTTCTCTATTTCTTAGAATTGGTTGAAGCTTTGTTATAAACTAAGTAAACCACAAGTTTTGTGTACCGCCTTTTAAATCAGAATTGGTTGAAGCTTTGTTATAAACTAAGTAAACCACAAGTTTTGTGTACTTCCTTTTAAAATAAAACGTTTCTATATTGTCAAACATTTTCCATGGTTTTTCCAAAAATTATATCTTAAGGTTATCGATTTTTATTCGTTCATATATTTCATTTTAGGATTCTGTAACTTTTCTTGTGTTTCTCTATTTCTTAGAATTGGTTGAAGCTTTGTTATAAACTAAGTAAACCACAATTTTTGTGTACCGCCTTTTAAAATAAAACGTGTCTATATTTTCAAACGTTTTCCATTGTTTTTCCAAAAATTGTACCTTACGGTTATCGATTTTTTATTCGTTCATATATTTCATTTTAGGATTCTGTAACTTTTCTTGTGTTTCTATATTTCTTAGAATCGGTTGAAGCTTTGTTATAAACTAAGTAAACCACAAGTTTGATGTATCACCTTTTCAAGTAAAACGTTTCTGTATTTAATTATCAAACATTCTCCATAGTTTTTCCAAAACTTATATCTTACTGTTATCGATTTTTTATTAATTTATATATTTCATTTTAGGATTCTATAACTTTAAAAGTAAAAACTGGTATTCAAAAGAAACTTCCTGGTTTTCAAGCTCAGTTAGTATGTTTAACTCCATGGAATAATGGGGAACCACCTAGTCATATTACTGCTTTAACAATTAATAGTTCATATGGATTGTAAGTATATTATAATAAAAATCTGACACGTTTTGAAATACCTATAAATAAATGTTTATGAGTCTGGTATTTTTTTAGACTTTTACAAACTGCCTTAGCCTCAAGGTTAAGAAATAATTTATTTCGGGCACCTCTCTCTATTTTCTTATTTACTTATACATTAAAACATTAATAAAAACATTTTAGATTGGCATACGGTAATGAAGCCGGAATTGTGATAATAGATATAGAGCAAAGAGTGTGTCTTCTAAACGTTGGCAGTCCCGATTTGTACGGTGCTCAAGATCCTTATTCTCGGGTGCCTAGAAGTCCAAAAAAGAGTCAAATGGTTGCCGAAACGTTGCCTATAAATTCGGATCGGGAAGATAGGCAACCGCGAAGTCCTAGTATAGATCAGGTTAGTCATTATAAGAAAGAGTATACAAAAAAAATTATATTATTTTTATAAGAGCATGTTGATTTCTCAACATAAGATTAAATATTTTGTTAACTTTAATTTTTATTTTTCATGATCCGCCTCAAGTTGATCATTTAGGACGTTAGGCTCATTAAAAGGATTAGCGATTATGGCTATGCTGTGGGAAGATTTAAACTTTTTTTAGTATTGCAGCATGCAATCTGATGCGCTTTTGCTAAATTATCTGAATTCGGTATCAACGCTCTTTAAACGAGGGTTAAGAAATATATGATCAATTTTTTTATTGGTAATTTTATTAAATAAATAAAACTTGTATAGTTTGTTGTAAAATAATTTTCATTGTTGTTTTCATAAAAGGTTAACTATTGGAATTTGGTTATATGGGTTTTTTAAGAAGTTTGAACACTGTAAAAAATTACACAATAATGAAAAATTTATGCAAATAATCATCATTTTCATTACGTAGGTATATCTATCAAGTAATTCATATTTATTTTAAATCATATACAAGGTGTCTTTAATTATGCTTTTATCTTTAAATTACTGCGAAAATAAATTCATAAAACTAAAACGTTTCTTCCCTGCATCTTTGCTAAGTTAGATATAGATTTGTGAAGTTTGTACGCGTCCACTTTTGTTTACCATTTATTGCGGGATAGGAAACATTGTAAGCAAACGAGTTAAGCGTTTAATTTATTCGATTCGATATCCTAAGACAGGTTTCTGAATGTTGAATCGAATAAATTAAATTCCGTTTACTTACTTTGTATTTTTCCCATAAAGAGATACGAAGAAGAGAGTGACATCTTGACCAGAAAATAAATTAAATCTTAATATTTTTCGTACTTTCGACACCCTGTATCTCAGAGGGGATGCATTGTAGGACATACTTTGATAGTAACTTTTCACCTCGATATGAGGTGAGGAATCTGTAGTCGGTCTTATTCTGACTCACCCAGTATATAAAGTGTTTTTATTTATCCAATATAACTGAAAGAATGTATAGAGTAGGTTTAAAAATTTTGCCGGTTTTTTTTAACACCCTCTATATGTTTGTTGCTACTATAGCTCATTAATTCATTATCGCAATAAATTAAAGATAAATACTTACTAAAAGAATCCCGTACTAAAATATTTTATAGTTCAGAACGTTTTAAAATGTTTATTGCTTCTCTTAATTGTTATCAATTAGAGATAGGACCAAAGAAATTGTTGAATTACTTGATTTTTTCATTTTTGGTAAAATAAAAATGTAAATAGGGTTATTTTGATAGTTTTCTTCCCACAGCATTTTTTTCGCCACTAATCTAACTAAAGTATGGTAATTATAAACCCGCTGTAAGCGTTTTAAGGCAAAAAGACAGCATAGCGACTAACAATTATCCTTTTTTGCTATTTTGCCAATGAGTTGCATAACTCGGCTTTCGTATACACCCAATTTTGTGCATGATTTAGATGGGAAGATCCCCAGAAAGTCCATTTTCCTTTGCCCCTTGCCCCACAACCGTAGAGCAAGCCTTCGAAGCCTTGGAAGAAGAAAAAGCTATGCCCATTCCTCAGAATCGCCGAAAATCATCCACATGGAAAGGTTTTAACTTAAAGCGCCAACTTTCTAGAGTAGATATCAAAATAAAAAATCCCCTTAAAGAGAAGAGGGGAAGTATATTTTATAATGAAGCTACCTCAGGGCAAGAATGTCCAGAAAACCTTGAAGAGACTGAAAACACATCCCCAGAATCCGATGAAAGCACAGTCGTAGACAATCAAAGTGTAATCGATTTAACAATAAAACGCGAGGACCAAATAACAACCCCCACCGAAGAACACGAATTAGTGGAGTTTTCTCCTGAAGAAGAACCTGAATTCCCTTTTATGGTAGGATCCTTAGGTAGCACTACGGAATATCAAAGAAGAAAAGTAGGTTCCATCACGAGACCGGATAATTTAGAACTGGCGCCAGGGGAAGATGGTTCCCCAGTACGACCTCCAAGACAGAAAAAAAAACAACAGCAAGACAAGAGGGACCAAAGATTGTTATCCGTGCCTAACATAAAATTTCAAAGAGCTGACGCTCAGAATTATAAAGACTTGAGGGACAGAGAAGATATAAATGCAGTCAGTCCCCAAGCCACTTTCACCGGAAATCTTATGAGACGTTTCAGTAAGTTTTAACTCTGACCTTGATGACCTTTGATCCTTTTATTCCATTAGACCGAGCTTCCTTCTGTGACAGTAGAGCAGTCAAATGATTGTCAAATTATAAAAATGTTTAGAAATGTTATTCAATTACCTATTGTTTCTCAAAACAAAGGAATTTCCCTCATCTAATAATTCTTAATATTTACCGCGATTAGTATAAAAGTTTTATCAGGTCCTCTAAAGTTCTAACATTTTTTTGTAGTTTCGTGACATAATTGTTTTCATAATATTTGGATCTGACATGGGGGCGTGGCCTATCCAATATGGCATCAATTAGGGTGAAGATTTAAATGTGACATGAGTGATGATCGCGTATGAAATTTAAAAAATGAGTCTCACGATTGACTAAATTTTAAACAAGTTGAACGCAAAAAATTAATGAAAGTGACAGTGGATGTGTGAACGTAGTGGATTTTTGTTTATCAACGTCGAGTTTGCGAGGTCATCCCCATCAAATTAATGGGAAAATTGCAGAAGCTGGACAAGTGATGAGTGTTGTTTATTCCTACATGGCTTCTAGCCTCTATCAAGTTTGATTTTCTTTGTTTCAATATTCTTTCTTCTCTTCTTGCTCTTCGTGTTGATCAATTTTTTCTCCCCACAGCACGTAGGCCACATTTGGCCCATTGTGCATCCTTCTGAGGTTGAGCCTTCGTTCTAGCTCGTCAGCCAGCCTACTTGTTTAAAGTAGATGATGACGTCGCCTAAAGGTAACTCCCTTATTTGTGAGAATGTCGGGCATTCGCAAAGAATGTGTTCGACAGTCTCGTCTTCCTGTTCACATCCTCTACACAGAGTAGTGTCAGATAACCCCATCATGTGGAGGTGTTTTCGTAGATGATAGTGGCCAGTCAGGATACCAGTGGCTGTGTGCAGGTTTTGTCTGTTCATAGTCATTTATTTTTTGGCTGTTTCGCTGTTCAGATACTGTAGAAGTTCCTTGGCTAGCTTGCAGCCTGTTTCGTCGTCCCATATACCCTTAAACTTTTCAAGGGAGTTCTTCTTTAGTAGGTCCGCCACAGCTGATGCCGATAAGCCTATAAAAGTGCCAGTTCCCAAGACTTTTTGGGAGGCTGCTTTCTTAGCTAACGAGTCAGCTATAAGGTTTCCTTTTGATTTTCCATGGCCTTTGATCCAAGCTGAAGTGACCACGTTGTTGTTGCAAGCTTCGAGCAGGGCCTGGTGACATGCTAGTACTAGACCTGATGTAATGCGTGGTCTATTGAGAGCTAGTAGTGCCTGTCTGCTATCCGTAAGGATGTAAATATTATTACCAGTAATGTTTCTTCTGGTAGTCTCTTTTGCGGCGATGGAGCAGTGAGCTCTGTTTGAGCTACACTGGCATTTGAACCCATTGCCCGTTTTATATTAAGATTCAGGGACGTAATGTATTTCTTATAGAATCTCCACCCTACTTTGTGTTCGAAAACCAAGCGCCAGATGGCATATCAATGGATGTCAGATCCCAATAGAAACAATATTTCGTTGCTGTTATGTTTTGGTACATTTTCGTTTGTTTTGCAAGAAAATCGTTATTTAATATTGCACTGGCTCTGCGCAGAATGTTTCCTGAATAAGAATATTTCAGAGGATGATTCTATGATTAAAACGAAAATTGTAAATTAGGGCATATCATAAAGCATTTGCATATGTAGAAGTAAATGTATTAATATTGAAATAATATAATAACAATGATGTACTGGGCCTTAGAAAATGCAGAGACATATCGGTATAAAATGAATATGAATTATTTTTATAAATTATTTTTCAAAAAAGTAAAAATTTTAGAGGTGGTAAAATGTTTAGCGTGTTTAAAAAAATTAATTTATGAAATATCTCTTACGAAACTTTTTATTATTATTTTTATCAAAAAATCGAATCTTTCTTGTAACTAAAATTATGAATATCTCATTTTTATGAATTGATTAAAAATAACATTTGACTGTTTAGCCTCGGAAGTTTTTAGAAGTGCCTGTGTAGAGTGATTGGATTTTTCTAATAATTCAAGAAAAATGTTAGAAAAGGAATGTGAGATTTTGCATTTTTTTATAGTGTAGCGTTCGAAAGGAGTGTAGAATACAAAAATAAAATGTTGAAAAAAAAATTTTAAAATATAAATATATCGCTAACACTACTCTCAATTTACCTGGTTTTTAATTTGTTGTATTTATTTGGTTTTTCGTATATTGCCTTTTTGCTTTATTTGTTTTTTGTCTTTTTTTAAACTAAACACTCGCTAATTTGGTGTATTTTCCATACATTTATACATTTTAAACAGTTTTATTAAAGAAAATTAAAACTGTTACAATAACATATACACAATAATTTTTTACAAATTTTATTTGACAAATCTGTACATATTTTTCATTTTATTCTTTATCTTTTTAATTTAAACAAATAACATTTTCAATGTTATACAGAATCTGTAATTATGTTTGGAAATTTATTAAGAAATAAAAAAATTAAATAATATACCAAAATTTCAATGATAGTTTTGAAATTTTATGGGCAAAGAAAATACCTGTTAGTTTTTAAATAACAAAATATTAAAAAAAAAAATTCATCAGTGCTTTAATGAACTTTGCATTTAAATGTATTACGAAATCTAAGACATCTTTTGTTTTTAATTTTCTTTAAATTCATTAAATATGCCAGTAAGTAACAGATATACAAGGTATAAAAAATGAATATAAAAAAAATAAATATCAAAAATTAAAACGAATTTCTTAGATTAGGGTTGTAAATATTTTTAAAATCGAGTCATTTTTAGAAGTGGATAATCTTCACACTTAATTTTTAGGATTAATTAATTTTGGATCAATATTAATTTTTTTACAATTTAATATTTTCTGTGTTTTTCCACTACTTTTCAAAAGTATTTTTTTATTTTGGATATGGAAGGATTTTTCATCGAAAAGAAAAAAATAAAATTTAATTATTCATACCTCCAACTTTTTCAAATTTCCTGTCAAAAAGGGGATCAAAATAGATTTTATTCCTGACCTGGCTATTATAAGCTTATATCGTCTTGATTACGTTTTCAATAAACAGGGTCATAACTCACTTGGGATATTAGAGGGCCTTAATTCCCGTTGTTAGGCTTAATTCCCGTTGTTAGGATATTTTGACGTTTGTTGAATATTGCTGTCAGTGTTTGATTATATTTAGTGAATGTCATTGTTGCTTATTTTATTAAAATCGATCAGAAATAAAATAATCTATGTACCTCGGGAATTAATGAGCCTTAATTACCTCAGGCAATTTCAGTCCCTCGGGCCAGAGGCCCTCGGAATTAAGGCCCTTATAATTCCCTTGATACATAAATTACTATAGATTCTGCAGGAGAATTTTGCATTTGTATTTTTTCTCGTACGCCCAGATGTCACAAAAAAATTCGGAAATTAAATTGAATTGTAAAATGGAAGGAGAAATTCAAATTTAAGCCAGGATTTTCGATTCGATGTGGTGGAAAATTAAAAAAAAAAGTTTTTTTTTACTTCAGTGTTTTTGGATACACACACGTACGCACATTCATATTTTTTTAGTGTAAAATCTGAAAAAAAAATCATTATAAATGTTGGCCAATAACATAAATTTTTTGATTTTTTTCGACAACCAAAATAAAAATATAATAATTTTGAAAAGTAGATAAAAAAACAAAAGTTTTGAGACCAAAAAAATAAAATTTAAAATATCATGATTTTTAAGCTCTTCGTTTAATTTTCCATTTTAAACTTTTTTCCAAAAGTATGGGAGAAAGAAAGACATTTTTTGGCCAAATGCCAGAAAAGTTCAAAATACAAAATTTGGTCTTAAAAACTACTATATGACAAAAATATTTTAGAACCAATTAGTAGTTAATATGGAACCACCCATAAAATAATTACAATTTTATAAATGTATGTTTCATTTCAGTTACACTGAGTATATCATAATTATAAATTAGTTATCATTTAAAGAATGCTTAAAAGAAATATTTCAATTTGGGCATCAAGCAGGTATTTCATTTTGAGTTAAATATTCGCCCAGTTTTAATGTTTATTTCTTAGTTTTTTATTGTACGTGCATCAAGTGAACTGTAACCATTAACTATAGATTAGGAAGCTAATAAATTAAAACTTTACAAAAATAGTTCATTCTTAAAATGTTTTAAATGATCAAGTATTTTCCATCAACTTCAATAGCGTGATTTTTGTACATTTTCCATGTTTTTATAGTCAACATTTATTAGTGTTGTTTAAAAACAAATAAAATGACTATTAAAGACGTATAACCTAGATATCAAAATTTAGGAGCGGGTAGAACGGGTCAAAACAATATTAATAGTTAAAATATTTTTTTTCCTACATCTCACTGTTTAATTTCCAATTAAACATAATTCATTTCATTCATTAATAAACAAATTGGCAACTACGCCAAATATCGAACCAGCAGCGTCTCTGACAAAGAACAACACTGGCAACAGTGTACTAGCGGCTAGACAAATATTTAAATTATACGATCAAAATAAAGTCAATATTTTTCACTCAATGCGAGAGCGAGTGGGACAGAATTGTTACTTTGAGTAGACACACTTCCGGTCCTTCGTATAACGTATGCAAATATTCGCACGTACACCACTCGGTGGGCTAAAACAAGAAGGTTCCTGAACAGTTTAATAATTTTTAGTTAGTTAGATTGTCGGTTCCATCGAAAGCACACTGCTCCGGTCTTTTGTAAAATAAACTTTCATTTTTCAAATCAGTTCTCCCTAGTGCAGCAAATTAAAGGAGTAAGACTTTGGCCGCGAATCAAGCCAGACAAATATTTTTCATCTCCACTGTCCAAATGCAGTGCAAATTTGTTTGAATTTTATAATTAATTAACCAAAGCATTTAACAATGCAAGTGCTTTCTCTGAGTGATTGGTGACATAAAGTGTAAAGCTATTTTTTTCTGTTACTTTGTACTTGTTCGTTGTTTTTTTTTTAAGTTGTATCATTTTGGAGTTCTGGAAAAGGAAAAATTCAACTATAAAATACTACAGTCCACTTTAGAAGCTACAGACAATTATTTTTCAACGCGGTGTTCTCAATGCATCAGCCGTCTTCGAAAATAATTGCTACATTTTGTCTCAAAACCCATGAGATCAAAACACTCACCGTTTCGGAAATATTCGGCCACAAATAAGATCATAAAATTAACCGGGAGATGGTGACAGGTTTCATTCTGCCATTTTATTCCGCATGCCTTTTTAAGCGTTGATAATTAACCCTAAGATAATGAAGATAAATTAAATGCATGCAATCCACAGTAGCCCAAAGGGTTCAAAGGGTCACGTGAAAATATAAAAAATTGTTTTTAAATCGCATGCCGATGTAAAAAATAAAAGTTCTAATAAAAAATAACACTCCGGAAAAATTGGCATGCGCCCCTCGTTGGAGCAAGGGTGGAAAATTTTGAGAAAATTGAAAACACATTTTTCATGATTTCAAATTTTTTATAAAACTTAGAAAATGTATTAGATACAAAGTAAACAAACTTGAAAATCAGGACTATGAAAACGCTAATAAAAGATGTAGATAGAAGAAACCAACCGAACAATAAAAACAGGATTTAAGAAGCATTTAAAATGTGATAAGTTAGAGAAATAAAGCGTAATGTAACAAAGAATTAAAAATAATCATAAATTAATTATTGAGAACTAAAAATAAGGTAGAAATAAATGAGTGTCGATTTTTGTAACTTAATGACAGAAAATATTTGATCACTTGAAACATCAAAATATGTAGAGGTCCAACAAACATTTTTGGAAATGTTATTGTGATTTGTATATTTACTTTTCTTTATTCAGACACAATTCTTTTATTAACGCTTTCTTCCAGCGAGCATCAGTGGGTTTTTGACTTTGTTCTCGGTGGCTTTGGCGCATTATAAAGGGCGAGGAAGGCAGTCTCAATTGTCTAGCATACCTAATGAGACGGCTTTGGGGTAGGGAGCCACGTAGTTTTACCGTAGGACCTGCCCTAGTGCCCACCTAGCGGCTTTATAGAACAGCTAAACTGCCTTAAATAACAGAACTAATATAGTGTGCGTTATTGCGTTTATAATATAGCTTGTACTCGTCCTAGATCAATCATTTCTCATCATTTTTTTTTTCAATATAATATGTTTTGTTTTGTTATTAATTTCCAAAGGTAGCACCGCCATCTACGTCGAAAATATCGTACCGAAAGATGAAACATTTCGGTTATTTAATAAAAGTCTAAAAAAATTTTTAAAATACATTCTTAATTTAAACAGATAAAAAATATTCAAACTACTAATACCAAAATAGCCATAAATTCCCAGTAAAAAATCAATAAGTCGAAAAGAGTTTGATGTAACATTCAAACAGCTTTAAAATCAATGACTTTTATACAAATTAATTATACAACTGGGATATCAAACTACTTGACACCAGGACATATGAAAAAATATTTAAATAGCTGAAGGTATAGCCTAAAATCACAAGGATAGAGACTCGGAGACTAAATAGAGCGTATTAACAGTATACAGGGTGTTTCATAAGGAATGGTCAATATTTTAATCATAGGTAAAATTTATTTTTCGTTTTTTTGCAATAATTTCTTTATTATTTAATATATTGACTTGAAATTTGGTATGGTTACATTTTTAAGTTAGTAAATCATAAGCGTGTTATGAAATTAGATAAAGAGGGCGCCGCCTACACTCTACTGGATGAAGAAAAGCATTTTTTTTTTTATTCCTGGCCTGTTTTAAATTTTTTTCAAGTCTTTATAATACACCCTGTAAATTTGAACAAAAAAGGTATACTTGTTTAATTAGCATAAATTCAGCTCATTTCGAGATATTTGCGTTTAAAATATTCTAGCCACAGTATCTATTTAATTTACTTTAACATATTTCAACATAGTAGGCTTTGAAACTAAAATAAAAATGTACAGCTGTCAAATAATTAATTGTTAGATGTAGGTTAGAAGTAGGTAGGGAAAATGTCACGACACAACCATTGGTGTTTATGCATAATTAAATTTTTCTGGATTTGCTGCTGGCATCTAACAATTAATTATTTGACAGCTGTACATTTTCGTTTTTGTTTCAAAGCCTACTATGTTGAAATATGTTAAATTAAATTAAATAGATACTGTGGCTAGAATATTTTAAACGCAAATATCTCGAAATGACCTGAATTTATGCTATTAAAACAAGAATACTTTTTTGTTCAAATTTACATGCATAAAGACTTCAAAAAAGGCCAGGAATAAAAAAAAATTGATACTTTTCTTCATCCAGTAGAGTGTAGGTGGCGCCCTCTTTATCTAATCTCAAAATTGATAGCACGCATATGATTTACTAACTTGAAAATATGACCATACCAAATTTCAAGTCAATATATTAAATAATAAAGAAATTATTGCAAAAAAACGATTTTGAAATTTCATCACAATTTTGTGTACCTCAACTTCAATAGACATAAAATTTCGTGAGAATCGCCTCAAAGCTTTTTTGTTGAAGAGAGTTATGGACGATTTATTGAAATTTAAAAAAAAAACTCTGAGGGAATTTGCAATTTTAAAGGTAAAATAATACCCTAAGGAAGCAATCCGTTTTATTTTATAATTCTGCAAAATCAGAATAACATTTTATCCCCGATTTCCTTATTCCACCAGCACAAAAGCCCGGCAATTAAATACTTCGGGAGTTCGAAACGTCAGATAAAAAGACGATTATTTCATCCCGAAGGGGCATAAATCTTCTCAGATACAAAACGCAGTAGATTTTTTTTATGATAGCTCTTCCGGCTGATTGTCGAACGTAATCGCTGCAATTTATTGCGGGAAAAACAATTTATTGAAGCGCACCAAAAAAAGTTTACATCGTAATTAACAAAACCTGACGATTAAATCTCTAATGAAGCTCGTAGTTGGTGTTGGAAGCTATAAAAAAGTTCGTTTAATTAAAATCTATTGTTACGGTGAAGCTGATTGATCGCAAATGAAATATGTATAGAAGGTTCCGAGATTTTGATAGAGAAACATTTTAAACTAAAACTCCCATTGCATATCTCATCAAAAACATAATTGGTTACAAGTGAAAAGCTATCGGAACATCTTCCTAGAATGAAATTAAATTCGAAGGGAGCATACAGAAATAAATTTTTTAGGGCATCAGTACGGAATACTGGAGACGCGGGTTCGATCCCCGCCTGAGGCAGAAATTTTTCGGTTCTTTCTTCAGTAGTTTTCATCCCTGGTGTAGAGGAATTTATTTGGTGATATTGTTTTTGTCATGTTGATATTCTATATTTTTTTAAATATAATTTATATTAAAAGTTTACTATCCCCTTTTATTTGAGCGGATATTTTAGACTGATGTAGTCCTTTTCACTAAGGGAGAATTGTCTGTAGTTATGACTCTTCCGCAACCCTTAAATGGTTCCGTAAGTTTAAGTACAACATATTCTGGTACTGAGGAGTGTCTTTCTTTATATTTTTTCAAATATGGGAGTACGTTTATGATACACAAATGATGAGTCCACATACTACCAGTTCCTAAAACTCGATTTGCTTCTTCTATTATGCATATTCGTATATATTTTATGATGCTGTGGGTAACAATCAACGAAAATGCAGTCTTCGTCTTATCCTTCATAATATTATGTTTTGAATAACCTTTTGGACCTGATTATTCCCTAAAAAAATGTTATAAAGTGATACTTCCCCATCTATCTATCTATCTGTAATGGGGGTGTCGATACACTGCGACCTATAAGATCTATTGTGCCCCCTACTGCTGCCCAGTCGTTAAGGATGTCTCAACGATTAGAGCAGTTACTCCAGTCCTATTGCTTTCAAAAAGTTCAGGATGTCGGTAGGATTCAGGTTAGGTAGATCTTCCTCTTCTATTTGATATTCTCCGAGGTATCGTACCCTTGGATTTTGCAGGGTAATGCATTGTGAGAGAATGTGGATAGAGGTTTCTTCCTCTTCCTTGCAGAATCTGCATTCTTCTTTGTCTACTAATCCGAGTTTCTTTAGGTGGCCTCTCATCCGGCAGTGCCCTGTTAGGATACCCGTTAGTATTCTGAGCTTATTTTTACTTTTACTGATGCAGTCGTTAGATCTCTTCTGGTTATAGTTTCCCAGTAGTGTCTTGGCCTGCCTCATTCCTTGTAGTCCTCTCCAGTATTTCTTTTGTTATTTACTTCTTCTCCAAGTTCATCGAGTATTGTACTGGGGCTTATTCCGCAGAAGGGTTCAGGTCCCAGAAATGGTGTTTCAGCCCTTTTTTTGCGAGTATGTCTGCAATTTCATTACCCTCCACTCCAGTGTGTCCCGGAACCCATAGGAGGGTAACAGTGTTGTTCTTGCCTAGTTCGTTTAGATTCTCTAGGCACTCCCAAACCATCTTGGAGTTGATTACGTGGGAGTTCAAGGCATTAATGGCTGCTTGGCTGTCTGATATGATGATGATCTCTCGTCTGCGAAAATTTCTTTCTATGTTGAACTGGACACATTTTCCGATGGCGTATATTTCAGCTTGGAAAATGCTCGGAGATTTGCCTAAACTTTCGGAATATTTTGTTCCTGGCCCATATACTCCTATTCCTGTTCTTCTGCTGTTCTAGAACCATCTGTGATTTGGGATGGTATCTTTGTCCCATTCGCTTTTGTTACTTAGCTTTGTGTTGAATTCTTTCACAAAGCTAAACTTCTTTGTCATCTCATCTTGGGGCATGTCCCAGGTTTGGTGATTTCCAAGAAGGAGTCGAAACTTGTGTTTGGTTGATCCTTCTCTGGTCATTCTGTAGGTTGTCCTTATCGCTATACTCTCCACTACTGTATGGAGGAGTGTAAGGCTTAGGATTGCCTCCATGGCGGCCGTTGGGCACGTTCTCGTTGCACCTGTTATGCATACGCAGGCTAGTCTTTGGATTTTCGCTAGATTTACCTTTGTACTGGCCAGCTTAGTTCTGCTGCCCCAGACTACTGCTCCATAAGTGATATCCAGTTTCACTATTGACGTGTGCATCCACTGCAGGATCTTTGGGTTACATCCCCAGTTTTTTCCCGCAAAATTTCTGCACACCATTAGAGCTTTCGTGGCTTTGCTGGTTACTTCTTTTTCGTGCTTATTTCAGATGAGTTTATTATCTAGTATTAGTACCAGATATTTGACACCTGGCTTCCATTCAATAACTTTCCCTTCCAATTCGATGGTTTCTTAATAACAACCTTTTGGACCTGATTATTCCCTAAAAATGTTATAAAGTGATACTTCCCCATACAGACCCACCAATTGAAATAAACTGATCATTCATTTCATTCTCTCCTTCAGAACTTGAGAACAATCTGATGCTTTTTCGCCCTCCACGTTGATTCACAGTTTTATCTAGAGACACTGTCTAATGGGTCGTTATCATTTCCAAATAGTTCCAAAGTTGATCTGAAGTTTCTGAAAACTATGTTATTTATTTCATTGTAACGGTAGTAAAGGCTATAAAAACAAAATATAAATTATCAACAAATGTTTAGTTTTTCTTACAAACGAAACTTTCAACTTGAAAGTTTAGGCACTTTATTGAAATTTACTACGCAACAGTCTTTGCAAAAGAGCGCCACAAACTGATATAATAATGTAGAATGTGCACGCACATTATATTTAAGGATCAAAGGACCTTACAAGGCAGTAAATTTGATAAACACAAAATTTCTCTTTTGATTAAAAAGGAAGTGTTTAAAAATCATTCATAAAAAACAATAATAAATGTATTTATGATTATTTCATTTACTATAGTTGTTTCAGAATTTATTTCAACCAGATAGCATCGGAAAAATAGCAATAACGCCCTTTCTTGGAAACGGTTAGAGTTTTTTTTACGCACAAGTTACAAGCACTAATACGTTTCTTATATTTCACGTTCAAATTTATCATTTCACCTTCTTTTAATATTTTTCGCACGTGAGAAAGTTCGACTTTTTAAAGTTTATGCTTGAATTTTGCATTTTATTGCAATTTTTAGCATGAAGTTTGGTATCTTTAAAAAACAAATTCAATAAGTTTTTCAGCAAAAGTACACAATATTTTATTCCAAAGCTAACTTAAAACTTCTCTAACAATTGATTCTTAGTTGACATAATAGTTGATTAGAATTAGTAAATATTTGAATTAAAAAATAACTGAAGTTTAAAATTATTCCTTGTATCTGATTCTAGAACGAATTGATTTAAAAAAAATTATTAGGTCAATATACAGGATGTGTTATTAGTAAATTCGGATACGACAAAAGTAGATAGTGATCTCATATTCTTTACAAACGAGGTACAGGTTGTTTTATGGTTGAATTCTTTCATTAATCGTAACTTACGAATCATACTGTATATTTTTTTAATATTTGTTAGGCACCGTCTATGCCAATTGTAGTATCGACTACCGTAATAATATAATTTGTAATCTACGTCCTTATTTGCAGAAAGTTAACAAATTTGTATAGCTTTAAAATAACTCTTTATCAGATTTAAAAAAAAATAGCAAAAACTTTATTAATGATATTGATAACGGATCTCGTGGTAGGAAATAGGGTAAATATATTAAGTGATCGACAGTAACAGATCTATAAATAAACAAAAACAAATAATTTTAAAGTACGAAATCTTTCAATTATATGTGTATCATTTCTGCGTAGGTACCTTCAAATCGATTTAGAAATGTTAGGGACATGCCTAATTCTTTTGGTACTTATTTTTTAATTGTTTTGTATTATGTTTAAAACAATTTATTCCAAATCTACATGCTGTTTTTTTAAATAAAATACCCCGCGATATTTTCATGGTCTAAAAGACCAACCATTAATTTTATTTTAATAAATTTTAAGAACTTTCAATGGTAATAATTAAGTTCATCCACCCACTCTTTATTTTGCTTTTAAAACAACTCCACTAACTCAAAGGGATTGATTGTCTTCAATCTTTGAATCAGGTAACTTTCGCGTCTGGCTTTATGTTTGTTACCGAAAGATAATAGAATTGCGTATATACCGTGGTACATTTACCATGTTAAGTAAGATTCTATTTTAAAAGGGTTGTATTTGGTTTATACTCGTCTCTTTGGTATAGCCCAAAAGATTTGGTTGTAGATATGGATCTTATTTACTCACGTATTGGCAACCAATAGTTTCTCTTTTTTGATTTCCTGGCATGCTCCTTCTTTCGCAGATTGCGTCCAGAGTCATACCAAGTTATATTGACCGATTTTGATATGGGTCATCATTATTAAAAGTTGTGAGAAATAAGACATACTTGTTCATTTAGCTCAATTTTTGACTTACTGAACGGCATAAGTGATATTTTTGCTTCAAAAGTTTCAAAATTTTTGATTATAATAAATAATCTTAATTTAACAATAATTTTGTTTTACTGCTCAAGTATTTAGATAATTTCACTCGCAATACCGGGTGCCCCAGAAGTTTCTGACCCATTTTAACTGCAAATATCTCGGAACTCAGAAACGATAAGGAGGTGCGGTTTCACTGAACAGTTTCTTTTTATTTAATTTTTTTTTCAGCTTAAATGTTTATTTAGTAAAATCTTATATAGGGTGTTTTAAAAAACGGGCTTTTTTCAAATGCAAATATCCTTGATTTTTTAACGACACACCCTATATATTTTTATTCTATCTGAAAGGTAAACTCTTTCCCTTTCCGAAAATGTATAATATGTTGAAGTTTAGATGAAAAATAAATAAGTAAAACTTGAAAAATGTATACCAAATTTTACTAAAAATTAACATATAAAGTATTATCTAATGGTAGATATAAACATAACTGCCTATCCTTAAAAATCAAATAACTCACTTATTTTTCATCTAAACTTCAACATATTATACATTTTCGGAAAGGGAAAGAGTTCACCTTTCAGATAGAATAAAAATATATAGGGTGTATCGTTAAAAAACACCCTATATAAGATTTTACTAAATAAACATTTATACTGAAAAAAACTTTATATAAAAAGAAAATGTTCAGTAAAAACCGCACCTCCCTATCGTTTCTGAGTTCCGAGATATTTGCAGTTAAAATGGGTCAGAAACTTCTGGGACACCCGGTATTGTATGCTAAAATACTAAGAGTGTTTTAACACTATTTTTTGTGCTCTTCTCAAAAAAGTTGACAGATTTTAAAAAATCTGATATACAGGGTGTTGGTTTAAGGATTATCTGAATTTATTAATTTTTTGGAAAATCAAACTACAATCAACGTACCAAACAAATAATAAGAAAATATACATTATGACTCGTAATAATTTTCGTAATGAAAAAATTTGGCGAAATCAATAAACATGGATTCTTTATAAAAACCTCTGTGACTACTATTTACCCTTAACATATGCGCATTTACCAATAAAACATCCCGTATTGTTTAAACAATTAAATCCGTTTTAAACTGTTAAAGGCTCTTATACATTTGCCATTTTATAAATTCTGATAAAGCAAAGTAAAGTATGAATTAAAAAAAAAAGATGGCGTTGGTACCGGCGGATTGTCCGTTGTCTCTTAACGTGCTGGTGTATAAGTGGTGCTGGTACTTGGATAGATAAACGGCGTGTGCAGTCCAGCTTCGACCTGTCCGTCGGGCAGCATCTCCTCAGCTGGTGCAGGAGGTCGTGTACGTCCAGACCCGCCTCGCCGATCACGATCCCAAGGTACTCGCAAACTGCACAAGTGCCTGTCGACGGCTAGCTACTCTGAGGAGGGATGCCATTCACTAGGCCCCTCGTCGGCAATTCCCACGGCTGCCCAGCGACAACAGTTGATGGTCGCTCGACAATATTGCAGTTTTGGTAGTACACAGTCACCGCGCTAAATTATTATTATTATATTAATCACCCACACTATTTTTTTTATTATCATCATACTCATTGTGGCAGTTATTGCTCGTTCCACAATTATAATCACCTATTTAAAAGTAAATAAAGTAATTTTTTTATTATAGGATAAAGTCACCATAAATTCTTTCGAAAGGGTCTTGTCTTGAAGTGATTTGGCTGACATATAGCACAATATTTTGTTATAAAAGAAACAAGTACCTCAAATTTACAGCTTCTGGCATGATTTCTAGCATAATTGTTCGTAAATGACTTTATCTCTGCGAGTTTTCATGGGATTTACATAAAATTTTGGGTAGTGGTAAACCTCAATTTTTTTTGGCACCAGATTCGAATTTTTTCAGCCAAAATAAAATTTCAGTCTTCTGAAATTATTGTCGGGGAAATCGTACAATCGATAAATTTTAGCAGCGACTGTATTTTATCAAAATCTACCCCTCTATTTTTTTTTTAATTTCGGTTCAGTACTCAAAACTGTAAAAACTTACTTTTTAGAATTTTTTTTTTCAGGGTTAAATTGCACCAAAAATATTTCTGTTTATATTCTATTTTATTATTACAAAAAAGACTTCTAGTCTACTATCAAATTATCTCTTAAAAGTTTACATTTGACCACGTAAAAAATTATTATTATTAAAATAAATAAATATTTTATTGTATAAAATATATTTAAAAAAACTAAAAATTATGAAGACTAAAATCAGATTTTGTAAAAACTTAAGAGTCAAAATAAATTAAAAATAGATATTTTGATCATATGATGAGTGTTTTTTGTAATAATTTAATAGAATATAAGCAGAAAGATTTTCATAAAATAAACCTACTGCTTAAAATCGTAGATGGCACTAGTTCCCAGTAAAAATTACATACCGATTAAAAAATTAGTATAACCTCAACGTTAAATCTACCACCACCCCAAATTTCAAGTTAATGGGATGAAAACTCGGTATTTTTATAACAAAAAATTGTACCAAATTTCAAAAGCATCAGAATTTATTTATATACGATAGTCTTTTGTAGATTTTGAAACAAATTCTAATAAGCCACTATTAACAAATCTTTACCAAATGGAATTTTTAAGCTAGTAGCCAAACCTGTAAACTCCTGACCAATTATATATCATAAATCTAATATAGTCGATAAGAAGTCGAGTATACGGGAAATTCTCCATAGCACCATTGGAGTTTCTTCTTTTTATGGTGACAAAATCATTGGGTTTATGGTAATTGGACAAACCATTGACACTTTTTCCATTTCACAGCAAGAAGGCAATTATTGCCGACACTTAAATCAAATAGCCTTTTCCTACCCTTATATAGTTCGACCCCATTTTTTTATCCCTTCAATACATCCCAACGTCGCTTATCTCCCTCTGACGCACGCAAAAAACTACCGCTATCTCTCTCTAACATGGATTTCCCTATTGCTGTAGCAGAACATACATATACAGGGTGTCCCAAGATTTTTTTACAGGCTATAACTCAGGAACTAACGAATAGATTTTTTTGAAAATTGGGTAATCTTTTTGGGACCTACAGTAATTTCATCTGAGGTATACAGAGTATCTGTGACGTCATCACAGAAGCAGGGACGTCATCGCCATGAAAAAAATTAAATGGAAAGGGGGAATCAAACTTATCTCAAATGAAAGGGTTTTTTATTTCAAATTCTACGGTGTATCACAATGAGGGTACCAAAGTAATAATTTTACCAAATTTTCAATTTTTTTTTTTTTTTTCAATTTTTCAACTGTTTTCTTCAGCTTACAAAAAACTAGTTAAAAGTAAAAATAGGCCAATCAGAAGTAAATTTGGACATGATAATTGCGGCATTTTAAATATCACTGGTTATTGTACCCTCATTGTGACAACCTGTGAAAACCCTTTCGTTTGAGCTAAGTTTGATTCCCCCTTTCCATTTAATTTTTTTCATTGAGATGCCGTCCCTGCTTCTGTGATGACGTCACAGATACTCTGTATACCTCAGATGAAATTACTGTAGGTCCCAAAAAGATTACCCAATTTTCAAAAAAATCTATTCGTTAGTTCCTGAGTTACAGTCTGTAAAAAAAATCTTGGGACACCCTGTATACTACTGTTTCATTTGTTTATCCCCCAAAAATTGTGGTAGAAATTTTCTCTTCTTATTTATTGTTCATCGAGGAAATTGATTTTGTAAATAGTTATACATCTTCACACTATTAAAACAGTTTATTTAATTTTCGCACAACTCGACTTGCCTGGTCTTTTTCGAAACCTTATTCTGTTTTTCCAGTGTAATCTGTAATTTATAGCAATACCCAAATACATCAACCAGCGTCCACATCTTGTAGCCTCTTTTTATTGGGTTTTTTGAAAGATATTTCATGCTTTATCGCCACCAAGTTAATGTATTGAAGATTTAAAACATTAAGTATGTAGAAAAAAGTTGTTATTGATAAATCTTATGCACTTGAAAATGATTAAAACCATCATTTCAATTTAAAATTACTTTATTTACTTTTAATATTATTCCAGCAGGATCAATCGGTTGACCATTTTCAAGGAGTCTACAGAACTAAAAAAAAACTCCTTTACCATCTCTTTTGTGAATAAAAACTACTGTGACTAAGCGGCAAATATAAAGTACAATCTTTTTAAATCAGTTTTTGTTATACAGGGTGTGATTCCAATCAGAATCGTAGACTTACGAAGGGGAAATGAAAATATCTCGATGGTAGCAGGAGAAAGTAATTCTTTTTAAATTTTTAAGATTTGTTACTACTAATTTAATCTTTGTATAGCACAGGATGTCCTTATTGGTCTTGAGTAATACTAATTTGTATTTTGGACTGTACAGGAGTGTTCCTTATAGTTTAATCTTGTAAAGATCGATTAGATGAATTTTTGTAAGTCATTTCATGTATTTGATGAGTCATGTGTAACTAACCATCCTGGATTTTTGAGTAAACTAATTTGTCTTACCTGTATACACTTTCCATTAACCTTGTAGCTCCTAGAAACTAACTTTCTTATCTAATACTTCATCTTATCTGAAATATACACAAGAAGGCTTTTGCATTAACCAATCGGGAACGTTTATGTTTATTAAATCGTTTGTTGAAAGAAAGTATTTTTTCTAGGATGTACAAGTATGTCAAAAGCATTCGATGATTTTACTTGTTCTTGTGTATCAGGTAAGCATTATTTCATTTCTTTTTTTTAAGTGTTTTCATGTACTTATCTTTGAGTGAATACATTTTTCTTACATCATCAACCCCTTGCATACTGGTCAATCTATTAATCTGGAAATTTTCACTTTTAATTTTAGATTAGTCTTCCTTAAAAAAAATCTTTCATTTTTGTTTTCATCATCCACCTAAACGTTCATATATTTTGTAAATATGAGAAGCTAAATTTTATTTTTTCAGACAAACACATTGGACGTTACAAGATCATTCGGAATTATTAAACTTCCAGTTGGTTTGTCGTTATCTTTCACTTTAATTTTTTATAGATTTTTATTTTGATCAATTAGATTAGGTCTAAGAGCCCACTAAACATTTTAAGATAAACCTTTCATAATTATGGTAAGTAGAGTATAAATGAGAGTGCAAAGGTGTTAATCACTCCCCCTCTCTTGGGGGATGGGGATGAATAATAATAGAGATGAATCTGGGCTCTTATTAATACTTCTCTAAAATGTGTTTTTTTAAATATTTTAAACCTAATTGATTGTTTAGTGGGTAGACAAGATTCTCAAATGACTATATTTTTTTAATCTTATATAAAGACTAGAAACGCCATTTTTGTTGTAGTTTTCTTTTTTGTTTCCATAAGTTTAATTCAAGAAGCAATAGCAGTACCGTCTTTTGACTCACTTTGAAAATATTTGCATTTTTAGGCGTATAGTTTGTAGTAGCCTTTGGAACCACACACTGTAGTTTTCTTTCACATCACTTAGTAGTTCCTCTGATTTAAATGAGTTTAAAAAATTGAAAAAGTTCAAATTGTATAGGTAGTTCTGTATATTTTGTTTCGTAGATAATTATAGAGTATTTTAAATATTTTTAATTGTAGTCATTTTTTAAATTATTTATTTAGAAATTCCGATTGGCAATTTTTTAAACCCTGTCGCCATTTATCAAAAGTAAACTGACAAAATGGCCAATATTAAATATTTTTTATTATAAAAATTTTGTCAGTGTAGTTTTGAAACACCCTGTAAATTTTCTCTCGACTTTTAAATGTAAATTGAATTTTTCCAAACACTTGTATCTGTTTTTCACCTTTTTTACTTTTTTCAGCATGTCATTTAGAGGTGACTTGTACTTCCAAACCTGTATTTCACTAAATTCAAAAAAAAAAATGCTGTTTTTCTTAACTGTGTGCCTCTGTCCGTCCTGTTCTCTTGAAATTAACCTTTGTCTTATTTTGATGTTCGGTGTTGTGCACATCCTTTAAATGTTTAATTAAGATAGTAGATATGCATCAGTACTTGTAAATATTAAAAAACAATTTGGGTTTTAGGAAGAAGAAAGGAAATTTACATATTCGAATATGCATGTATGAAATATACGGTATCAAATTTTAATAATATGACAAGATGAAGAATATGATTTAAAACTGTTTTGTATAAAGGCACTACGTATTTTTATTCATATCATCCTTAGTTTTATGTAAATAAAAGTTTCAGTCGTAAGTAACATTTCTTAAATCGTATATTCTTAAAACTGATATAAAAATAACATTAATCGAATAAATGTAAATCGCAAAATGTAAAACAGTTATTATAAAATGTAACATGTACTAAAAAAAAACAGTGAATTAATATCAATGAATTTATAGATTATGCCAAAACGAACTGCTAATATAGAAAAACCTTATTTTTAATGAATTTTTTTGTAATTTTTTAAATCGTAATGAAGAATTTTAATAAAAATAAACACTTCGACAAAATATTGAAAAAACAGAAAAATATAATACAGGGTGAGTCACGGTAGACGCGACGGTCCATTGTGGCTAAACGGTTAATCTTTTGAAAATTTTGTTTATTCATGGATATGTGGATTGATAAAGGCTACCTTTTAAAATTATTTTGAATTATACAGGTTGTCCCAAAAAAGTGTGGCGTATCAAAGTTATATTATTTCTTATGGAAGACCCTATATTTTATTGCATTTATAGATTATACGTTAAAAATAAAATAAACTTTCTTAAGTATTCCCTATACCTAAGCTTTTTACTTTTCGAGATATTTTGATATTTCTAAAAATGGAAGCACTTACAAGAAAACCAATAAATTCGAAACCTATTGAATCAGCCAAATTCAATTTTAACTGAAAAAAATTAGACTAATAATTGAAAGCAATAATGTATTTAGAGTTGTTTAAAATTATACAGGGCGTCCAAAATGGGGCGATTCTCTAATGACATATTCAAACGACAATATCGTTCTTATTTTAAATAGGTCACCCTGTATTTTATAATCCTATTATGTAGCAAACTTCATTACCTTTTAAAAATTATATATGTCTATTATGCCTATTTCTATTAATTTTGGAGTTATTTTTATTTTTGTTAAATTTTAAATTATTTTTCCATCGTAATGACTAAATGTAACACCCTGTATTTGATCAGCTTAGACTATGCTCCGAAAAAATTACAGATGAATCCACTTTTTATAATAATGGATTAGTTAACCGTCATAACTTTCATTATTATGATACTCAAAACCAGCATTTGTTCCACACAATAGATCATCAGAACCGGTGGAACATTAATGTATACGGTGGAATTATAGGCCACCAAGTTATTGGCCCATATTTCTTTGATGGCCATTTAAATGGGAGGAAATTTTTGCAATTTTTAAGAAAAAGTTTTTGGGAACTGTTGGAAAATGTATCATTAGATATTAGACAAAAAATGATGTTGCAATAGTCTAAGCTGATCATATACAGGGTGTGGATATTGTCGTTTGAATATGTCATTAGAGAATGGCCCCATTTTGGACGCCCTGTATAATTTTAAACAACTCTAAATACATTATTGCTTTAGCTTAAGCCGTGTTAGTATATTTTGAGCATTTATTAATATTTTATTTTAGCATTATTTTGAAACTGTTAAACCTCTTTGACTGCTAAAAATACAAGAGTATTCATTACTAACAGGCCATAATGAGTCGCTAAAAACTATGCATGGAAATTTTATTTTGGAATTATATTGGATTTTAAAAAGATATAAAATATATTTTTTATTAGCAATGATGTTATAAAAATGCTTTTATGTAACATCTATATTTTCAAATATTTATGGTCTACAGGGTGTTGAAAACTATTAAGTTAATGAGTAAATCCAATTTATTTAAATAGATATTAAGTTGCTGAAGTCTGTCCTGGAAACAAAATAGTTTTTTGACATGTAAAATGTCAAAAAGAATTAACGTTCTGTTTCCAGGACAGTCTTCAGCAATTTAATATCTATTTTATATTTAAATAAATTGGATACATTCATTAATTTACTATTTTCACTATGCTGTAAATATTTAAAAATAAACGTGGTTGATAGGAGAAATAGAAGACCTTTCATGAAGTGTTGTTAAAAAACATTAGAGGTGACGTTACTACTTTAACAGTTATGATTCCAGAAATATGATAATTATGGTAAAATATGCGCATTTGTAAATAAAAATCGACCTGTCTCAGGATTTTTGCAAATGTCAATCTGCAACTATATAAACAAACATGACCTGTGTTTATAGATCATTTTGTGCATTCGTCGGTGTAATGAAGAAAACTAGCAAATTAATTAAAAAATTGAAAAATTCTGAAACCTTGGTCAGTAGTCCTTTTAATATTTTCCTGTCCTAACTTGATTCGGAAACGACACATAACGTTTTGTCCCCCTTTTCAATACTTTTGATAACTTTGAAATTCATAATAAATTTGTTTTAATATGGAACCACTAAAAATATGTGTTAAAAATAACAATCTTTTTTTTTTTTAACTTTTCCACGTGCGCAAACCTCCCACTTTTATAGGAAGCTTTTTTGATCCAAACAAACGAATATAGTATATCTGTATATTTCACGACAATACCAATGTTGCCAAAGCTTCTGAAATTAATTGAATTCCAGAAACTATCAGGGAAATATGTTAAAATTGCGTTTAAGAAACCAAAATAATTAATATGCAACGAAAGAATATTAATTTATTTAGTATTGTTAACCTTTAACCTATAACCTTCTATGTTAACAGCTGACCTGGAATAGGTTTCATATCGTATTTAGATTTTATCAATATTTTCTCAATTAAACGGTAGATATGATCATAGAGGTTGTGGCTGATTTTTGAAATATGAAAAACCTAATAGAAGAAGATCATTTATATACGTGGCACCAATCGAGAGAAACATCAGAAGTCATATACTAATAAAAACCTATGCTTTATTGCTAAGACAATGTTTAAAATGACATTTCGCGAAAAAGCTATTTGGATTACTGAAGATATTTTTGGAAATACCCAAGTCTCCTAAGAACGTAGATTTTCTAATGTCAAAAATGCAAAGAAAAATGAAAAATTCATAAATTAAATCAGACATCACTGCATTTAATGAAGCAATTTAATTTATGGATCCTGCTCGCCACGAATTTCCCTTTGGATGCCTACTAGCTTCAGTGAAGGGGTCGTGAGTGAAGAAAAATAGAATAATAGAATTTTAACACTCAACCTCCAGAGTGAATTAAAATTGGTCCCACTTCTACGTTAAATCGAGGTAGAACCCCTCCAATGATAAGTACTAACTTTATTCATTCATATTTAACAAAAAAGCAAATTCGGCAAAGTACAAACAATGCCAATTTCTGTTTTTATAAATGAAGTGTTTATTTTTACAATTTCCAATTTCAAAATCTTCAGCTTGTCATAATTTCACCTTAATTTTTAAATGATGTATGTAAAATGTTACTTTTTTCTTTAAAACCCCCTAAATGTACTGATGTTACCGTATCAGTTCCGACCACAGATTGCATTGGTCAAAAGAAAAACAAAATTAATGCTTTAACAATATAACAAAATTTAGTATAGGGCTTTTTGCACGGACTGTTGAAAACATCTTACCCCCACTGATTAACTGTTTCCTTTCAGTTTCTGTTATTCCTTTGCTTATATTATGTCAAACAAGAAAAACGTAAAATATAAAACTATACCTAAAAGCATATTTTTATTAAATTTTTCTATTATTATTTGTTTATTACTGGTAAGTTAAACTTCGGTTATTCATACTCAAACCCAAAAATTTAATGTTTAACTCAATATATAGAGATCTAAAATTTTAATATTTATTTATATAGTTTATTTTAATCCATTTACATAAAAACATATTTTGTAACTCTGACGCAATCAAAATTGAGTTTTTGTATTACCAATAAACCACTAGTCATAAAGCTGCAACATTAAACTCTTTGGTTGAAGCTATTTGGGAGCGGTTTTTATTTAAAAAAAAAACACTTATTTAAAATAATTAGAGCACTTCTTAATATCTAGCTCTACCATACGGCGGGTCCAAAATGCGGACCAAAAAGGGTGGACTACCTGCAACTAGAAGTGGTCCTGTAATCCTACTTGAAATTTGCGCACCAGATTCTTTTTACCTGTTTACAACTCCCAACAGCTCACAAATCATTCAATATTTGGCAAATTAGTTATTGAACAACTTTGAATATATTGCCATTGCCGTTTGGACATAACCTTCCCAGTAATTTTGGTTATGTAGCCGTAGTTTTTATTATTTTTCTTAAAAACTTTCTAAAATTTGCTGTAAATTTGGGTAAGTAATATATGGTATATGGTAATTTAATTTTTTTATTTTTTACCTTAATAATAAAAAAATAACCAGTCTTTCAATTTTTATGAAGAAGATACTTACGAAACAGCGTATATTTTTGTATTGTATTAAAAAATTTTTTAATCCAGTTCTGGTTTTATAAAACATAAAAGTCTAACTGTCCACCTAATATAAAATCTCGAGACAAAGTCTCAGGGTGTTGTCCAGGTAAGATCACTTGCGGTCTCGAAATAGGTATGGGAGACTCAACAGTGACTTTAGTCTCGAGATCTAGACAATTCCGTGTCCACTTGAGAGCCAACCCGCAGTCTGTTGTGACTTGATTTGATCGCAGGTATATGTGTCAAAATGGATTCGCGTCAGGCGCTTGCTTTTATAATTGCCTATTTAAATTGTGCAAAAACGGAAAATAAAATAAAGCAACTGTTGGGTAAGGTAATGTGTAGATTGTCAAGCAAAATACAAAATTTCGTCATGCGATTCCTGTACAACTTTCACAAAAATTCCTTTTCCTCGTAAAGATTAATTAATTGAAAAATTTTCTCATCTGTCTCATTTTATCAAATTGTCTAAATTAATTAACACACTTTGCTCCAAAATAGTTTTATTTTCCTAAGCTTAATTAATTTTTCCACAAAAACAAGCAACACAAAATTTTTTTAAATCCAAATACTTATTTTATAGAAGTGTTAAAAATACAGTTAAAATAAATACTTTTATTCTGATAGTGAATAATTGAGATATACATATAATCAAAATTATGCTTTTTATTTTAAATTAAATTCGTTTAAACCAACAAATAAATAGTTCGCTTTGAAAAAAATTACAGCTTAGTTAAAACACAAAAAAGAACGGAGATAAAAATTAAAAACAAAAATAAAGATTTCTAGCGACTTTCTCGAAAATTTTGAGGTTATATTGAAAAATGATCAATTCCAAACTTTTAGATTTGTTAATTATCTACAACTTTTATATAAATGTTTTCGATAGGATGCACATTTCAGCCACAAATCGTAAAAACCAATATTCAACCCTCAAAAGCTTTTTAAAATTTCGCCATTTTCTGATATACCATCCTACAGAGCTCGACAAGTGGATTCAAAATCACCCTTCAAGTTGGTGATCGCACCACAGGGAACTGATACATTGAAGTTCAAAGTTTATAGAAAAATTAACCAATTTCCTCTTGATTTTTCTTAATTTATTTATCCCTAATTTTTCCGACCATCCACATGCTGCTAATTTTTTTTGTTTCAAAAATGATTGGCTCTGTTCTATAAATACAGACCTGCATTTACATTTGGAATATTTACACTGTAATAATCACTTAACAATTTTTTTTCTAGAAATCTTCACTATCCAAAGTGTATGCGAAAATACCAGAAGGATTCATTTAAATTCTATTTGTGCAAATAAGAAAACGGATTTTTAAGAATTTAGCTTATCCGAATTTGTTAATATTTTAAAGCAGCGCGCAGCGCCAAGTTACAAATTTTTCAAAAATATGCAGGGTGATTGACAAGTTCCGATTAATGAAAAAATTGTACACAAACAAGGTAACACCCTGCATCTTGGTAAACGGTATGAGTAAAAAAACAACAAGTCTTTTTGTTTATATATGGACTCATGTGGAATGATTTTGTTTATTTTCTATTTATAGATTGTAACATTTGATGATTTTTTTAAATAAATCACAACTGTTTTGTACCTAAGGTTAAAAAAATGAATGAGCTATTTTTTGAAGCCATTAAAATTAAAAGAATGGGGTCGTTGTCAAAGTAGTACATTTAAAAAACTTTGGATGCGTCAGAGTTGACTCTAATAACAAATTAACTTTTTTTATTAAAAAGATACAAACTAGAATTAAAAAAAAAATACAATTTAATAAAACTTTGGAAACATTCATATTAAATACATACCAATATTTTAATTTCGATAAAAATTAAAATTAAAAATGTTTAATAAAAATATGCTTCAACTGTATTCTTGCTCGTAATTCTAATATTTTTTTTACCAGGAATGTCTCTAACTGCATGTTTCGATCTAGTATATAAATGTAATGGTATATGGTTTTACGTACAAGGTAAACGTTGGGAATCTGATACCGCGGACGAATCAACAGTTGGTATATGCATTTTTTAATAACATCAATTAGTTTATCTTAAAATTCAATTAGAAATACCACTAGTGCCGTCGTAAACAGATTTCCAAAAATACCCCCAATTTTACTGCTATTGCTCTATTTTTTCTGCATGAGTATAGTAATTTTTTTATAATAAGGCCACTCTTATGTGGTCATTAAGCTTTTTTGTTAATCTTATTTAGGCTTTTTGTGCTGCCATTTAAAAATTTTACCCCTTAAAAAAACCTCTTAATACTTAGAAAAAATAATTTACTGCACTACAAAATTATTTCCCTGTCACTTTTAAGGTATATTCAGATTTTTTTATGCGGTCCCTATTTTCAGAACTCTGAGTTCTTGCATACCTACTAGAAACGTCGGAAATCAATACGCGTATGTTTAATGTCTACTTCTTTCCTTATAGTCTACATAATTTTAAGCAGTATTTAATGTGTGCAAAAAAATTTCTGGTCACGTTTAGATTCTCTCTTTCCTGCCATATTTCCAATGTTCTCATCGTTTACTGTTCACAGTATAATCTTGTATCTCATCCAGGTGGATACATCTCGTTCTACATTTACCCTAAGTAACATTTTCCGCCATAAGTTAATGACCATATTCGGATACCTTTCGAGGTCTAAAATTTTCCGTACTGGTGCCGCGTACATTGTATGGGTCCTGTTTACCTAGATTCTAGAGATTTAGCAGGAGTGATTGTCGTATTTCCAATTGAAATGTTATTTCCTCTTTTTTTCCCTGGCTACTTCTGTCCGTTTTTACCAGCATTTTTCCTTTTTTGCAAGCTTTTCTGGTACCTGACAAACATATACAAAAAAGGTTCTATGAATTCCCATTTTAAACTTTATCAACTCTAATGAAAAACACATGAAACATAGTTAAACTTATTTCAATGTTTTTAAAGCCCGATTAATATTAAATATATGACTGGCCATTATAAATAAGTTAAATTGTTGCTTATTTCCTTGGATATTTACTAGCAAAGTAAATGTTGTCGTTAAAAGGAAGCTCTATTAGACAACTTTTATTTCAAATATTTTTTGTAATATTTACGTTATGTTATAGAACCTTTTACATCCAAAGGCGTAATATTTCAACCTTATTTGAAACAGTAAATTATTTTTTCTTGAATTAATCAATACACTGCTCTCTTTTATTATTATTGGAGTACTTATATTTATTATTTTTATTAATGAGAATTATTTTAAGATATAAATTTCAATAAGAATATTGTTACTTAATTGGTTTTTTTAAACCGCTAGTAAAACTTTTTTTGAATTCAAAAAATTAATTAAACGTAAAATAACCTTAAATAATGTAGAAAAGGGGTTTCAGAAATAAGGTCCCTAAATGAAATATTACAGGATATTCCTAAAAAATTACTGCTACATCTAATTTTTATAACTTGTGTTTTTTTACAATTTTTTTCTCTACGGGGCATAATTTAATGCAAGCTAATATTAAATAGTATTTTAACATATCCTAAGTCTATTTTTATGTATTTTTAAACTTCATATTAAGTTTTTAAACTAACTTTATCACCCTGTAGAGCCCAAACGAGAGATAGTGTGGAAAGAAATAGGTTTATCAATTAGCGGTTTTTATTTTTGAAACACCCTACATTTATTATTATATTTTTAATGAGTAAACAGGTTTTTTATCTTGTAAAAATCTTTTTTATAAAATAAAATCAGACATTTAAACGCTTGATAATTTAATTTTGTATTTTGAAAGTATTTAAAAAATATTACTTTCTCTTATATAAACTATATTTGAAAATATTATTTATTTATTTTCCATATACTTTGTAAACCTGTTCGCTCGTTATAAACTCAATAGATTTTTTTTGCTAAATTTTAACCTAATGCTTCTAATTATAATAAATAAAATCTTTACGTAAAACTATATAGTCTTAAAATATCTTGAGCTTTTTGCGCGCGCACGTATTTATAGTGCTATCTTTTACACTTATTAGTGTTTTACAAACGCGTGGTGCTAGATTTACTAAAGTATTTTTTATTTTATGGGTCGCGTAGACAAGCTGGATAGTTCGTTTTCAAGATCAAGATCATCATCAATGAGCTCGTTGGAGAATATCACCTCCGAATCAATCCAGTGCCTAGCGTTTGTCGATTCTTATACGAAAAAGTCAGGTATAGTATTTTCTATAAGCTGAACTGAAAAAGTAGTGGTCAGATGTTATTATTTTTCTTTTAACAAAACAAATGTCTACAAATTGTCTACGAATAACTTCCAGAACAATCGTTGACTCCTACATTATGGGTAGGAACCAGCCTTGGATCTGTCATAACTATTTACATAACACCTCCTGATGCCGACAGCCGTTCGTCACAGCCAGTAGTCGTTTCGTTGGTTGGGGCCACCATCTTCAGGTTAAAGGGTTCCATTTTGACCATGTCTTTCCTAGATTGTAACGGATCGCTGATACCATATTCCTATGAATCTTGGAGAGACGAACATAGAGAGAAAAGAGACAGTAAGTAACTTCTTTTATGTTTTTTTTTATTTTTATAGTTATTCATCATCATCATCATCATTGCCGTTCAATCCCGTAGGATTATGGCATCGCTTATAGCATTCTAAATCCATTTAATGAGGTGGATTATTCCTCCCTTTCCCATTATAGATTATAGCTTCTCATGTGTCTTTGCTGCCGTTGTTATTTTTTTCCAATCTTTTCTGTTTTTACATGTTATGATCCAATCTTTCATATTCAGTGTTTTAATATCTTCCTTTACTTCTTCGAGCCATTTTTTCCTTGGTCGTCTTCTGTTTCTTGTCCCCATTGGAGTCCAGTTTGTTATCCTTCTAATCGTGTCTGTGGGTTTCCGTGGCATTATATGTCCAAGCCATTCCAAACGCAAAGCCTTGATGTGTCTTATTATATTTTTCCCTCCTGGTTCTTTTTCAATTTCTGCATTTCTTTTTCGTCTTCTTTCTCCTTCCTCCGTTATATCTGGACCTAGTATTGTCCTCATAATCTTTCTTTCCAGTATTTTCAAGTCTTCCTCTTCCTGTTTAGTCATTAACACAGTATCCATAGCGTATGTAATCGTAGGTCTTATTAATGTTTTATTTATATTTATTTTTGTCCTTTTACTAAATTTTTTGTTTTTCGGTATCTTTCTGGCTATTCCTAGAGCTTGGTTTCCTTTGAGGATTCTTTCCTTGACCTTTTCTCCTCTTACTAATCTTGTCGTCATCCCTAAATACTTGAAGGTGGTTACCTTTCGAATTTATGCTTTTGCACTTCTAGGTATTCTTGTGGTGGTATTTTCTCTCTTCCTATTTGTATGTATTTAGTTTTGTTTTCGTTTATTTCTAAGCCTAGTTCTTTGTCCAGTTTTTCTATTGCTTTTTTAGATCTTTTTCTTTTGTTGTTATTATTGTCAGATCATCGGCATACGCTGTAACTTGTATTTGGTCTGTTATTATGCTTCTATTGTTTAGATTTGCTTTCCTTAATATACTTTCGAGAGCTAAGTTAAATACTGTTTTACCTTTATTTACGTTGAACTCTTCTGTGGTGTTTCCCTGAAACCTCACTTTAACTTTGGTATTTTTAAGGGTTGTTTCTAGCAAATCTATCAGTTCTTTGGTATACTCAGTGTTTTTAATTTCTTCAACATCTTTAGTCTATTGATGAGCGGTTTTGAAGTTATTATAACCCAAAAAATGCTATCAAACTCTAACTACTGCGAAATAACAATGTATGTCCTACTTGCACATCAAAAATAATGTCTTTGTTTAATAATGAAATGCATACTTGTTATCCTTGTTTTCTTTTTTTTTTGTAGTCAGGTTATATATGTAATTTATTAATATAAGTAATTCCAGAGAATATTTTTTATGAAAACGACACATAAAAATTTATAATCCGATTATAAATTTTGCTTCAAAAGCTGTCGTGAATCCCAACAAGCGCGATTTTTAACTCGCGTATTGATCGCCAGACGTTAATAATGATAATTGAATCGTAACTATAATTTTAATCATGCAACAGTAGAAATCGATTTTCTCATAAGAACATCGTTATCACCCTTCGAAGTTCGCACCTAGAACATTAATTAATGCGGAAGTTGCCTCCCTTCTCCCGTAAAAATATTTTGAATATATTTGAGCAAAATTCATATTTTTTGACAAACCTTGTATACGACTGTAAAAATTTGATATCTGATAATTGCATTTTAGATTTTAGACCATACAGGAGCTTTTATAAAGAATAACTTTTTTCTTTTAAATGAGTAATAAAAAAGTTTCCCATATGCTGCGAAGTGGACACACTATATATTGATTTGGATTGCAATTCCGATTCATAATGCATAATTTTCAATTTAATGGAAGTTTATTTTATATGCATTAACTGGTGTATTCAAATGTATCTGCCGTTCTGAAAATACTATTATTATGCAAATTTTAATGAATTGAACTTAATCATATTTACCTTGCGCTCGAATGTGGATGCTAAATTAGATTCTTGAAAAACAGAATTAATCTCGAAACAACGTTTGATGCAATTGTAAAATGGATAGTTATGTAGATGATTTCTAAATATAACAACGACTTTTAACAATTTTGTTTTACTGAGATACCGATTAAAACATGTTGCAGATTAAAATATTTAACTGTTTAACAGCAACCGATATCAAATATATCTTTATTTACATTTAGAAATGGTGTTATATACAAATACAAAGAATATATTGATTATGAATATATTTGATATATTGCATCCTCCCCCCTCCCCTAAGCTTACTACACTGTACCCTTTACAGAGTGATACACAATCCGTGGTCTATCAACGCCCTCTAAGGCCAATTACACAGCCTTTCGGGTTACTATTATCTACACCTTGATATTTAATCATTATTGGATCGGTTTTTAGTTTCGTGTAGATTCTCTAAAAAATTATTTTTCTTTATTTGAGTATTATTGAGAGAGTTATTTCAAATTTTTTTCCTACTTCTATAATGTTCTTTTACATCCAAAATTAAAAGAAGTTATTTAATAATCGCTATTGCAAAAATTCCAAACCTAGACCTGAAAAAACAGTTCAAACAGGAAGATCTAAATTTGTACAAAAAAAATGATTTTATTCGATCTTCCAATTAAATACTTACTACTGATTAAAACTTATCGAAATTCAAGTGCCCTAAATACTGATGGAAATTCGTTAAATGCAGGAATACATTTTGTTCCAAAATTTTACAAAAATGGTGAATTCTCCTAGAACCTCCACCATAATTAAAAAATAAACCTCAGTTAAGTACTTATCGTTTAATACTTACTACTAAAACTGTTTAACTAGGTAAGTAATGTCGGTAATCCGTTAGATAAACAAGAATACAGTCAAATAAAATTTTAACGGATGTTTTAAGAATACAATTTAAAGACTATAAATTGAGGAACGTCCATATTTTTAAAATAATGGTGGACGCTCCATTTACCTGCACCATAATTTTAATAGTTTTATATATTGTCAAATGAAATCTTAAAATTAAGTTTCAAGCGTTTAATTAGTAATTTTAAATACTGTAATTCCATCAGGAACTTTTACAAATGATCAATGTGTGTGATCTTCATAATTATTTTAAAATTAAAAAATAATTACATCTTTGTTTAAGTAACCTGTACTATGCGTATTTTGGTATTGTAAACCTATCGTGTATTAATCTGATACATTTTTTTAAACAGAAACCCCAACACGAAACAATATTCGAATGAGTCCTACCCTAGGAGGTGGAGCGGAAGGCGTCAGTAGACATGATAATCTCTCAGATAGACAGTTCGTCGTTATGGCTAGTGAAAAACAAGCTAGAGTTGTTGCTTTACCTTCGCAAACATGTGTATACCGCCAACAGTTAGTAGACACCGATTTTGTGGTGAAAGCCGAGGTCATTTCTATGAGAGGTAAGTCGTAATTAATAAAATAGAAATAGGATATGCCAACTTATGTTAATTTCAAACGATTGGAATATGTTTATGGAAGTTATAATCTTTAAATTTTGCACTTTGGTTGTAATCCCGGAAAAGGTTGCAGGTTTCAAAAACAAGTTGTAAGTGTGCAACAAAGATAAATGATTTTTTCCAGAGTTTATTTTCAGTAATATTAGACAATATGTAAAATATTAGACTTCTATGTATATTTTTTATTTGTTCTGTTTCAGATAGCGTATGTTTAGCCTGTTATATATCAACGGGGCACTTAACAAC
Organism: Crepidodera aurea; assembly: GCA_949320105.2. Classification (NCBI taxonomy): domain Eukaryota; kingdom Metazoa; phylum Arthropoda; class Insecta; order Coleoptera; family Chrysomelidae; genus Crepidodera; species Crepidodera aurea. Next base: position 16,293,183 of record OX439474.1, on the reverse strand, counting down.
ATATAGCTTGCCTAGTCTTAGGCCACTCTTAGATATTGATTTTTTACCGCTCTCGGAGCTCAGGTGAGAAATTTTACCAATTTATTGTTTTTAATTCTATCTATTCAGGTTATGTCTTTTAAAAAATCAAAAAAATTACCACAAGTTAGCTAACGCCGCACCATTGTTTTCTGCCCTGCTTAGACAAGACACATTATATCCGAAAAGCTCTTTCGTTAAGTTTATTTTAATTTGTTTTAATAAACATGCGTGATAATAAAGTAGATAAAAGATTAAAAAGTGAACGAATTTAATTAAATAAAATTTTACCAACTTTTTCCCATATTTTTGAGAGCAATTCACGTTTAAAAAACATCCTTACCCTGTACATCAAATAAAAACATCAAGAATTAATATTTGTTATCAAACTTACTTGGATTTCTTTTCCTTTAATATACGCAAAAGACGAGCTCGGAAAAAAATCATAAAATATAATTTAAACAATAATATTACCCGTTTATAGATTTAGTTGTTGATCTATTTTAAATAAACGCTTAAAACACGATTTTATTCCATAACCAAACATTCTGCTTTCAAGGAATATTCCTTTTTACGCATGCTCTAAAAATACTTTGACCACCCATACAAATTATTGACGTCTACATAAAATAAATACTGATCTGGTTTTGACTCGTCATAATTGTCCATATATTTATTATTAGCCTCCAAATATCGACAGCAACAATGACTGATTCCCCCACGAATGCCATTCTCAATAAACATTATCATATCAACATCCTGTAAAAGTTCTAACTTACATCTCGTATATTTCAACATACAATCCTACGAGTATCCCGGTATCGTATAATATGAAGCAGGATCTAATCCACTGGAAAACAACTCACAATGGTAGAAAATTTTTGGCAACCCAGATTAAAATCTTAAAATCCAAATAAAGATTTTTTTGGGGGGTTGGAACCCCCACCCCTCAAGATTATCCTTCACAAAGTTCGATAAACTATAATTAATCTAAAGTCTTGGAGAGTGTCAAATAGAGTTCCACGAGAAAAGCGCACACTTGACTTCTCAGTTCACGCGCTCCTATTCCTTCTTTTTTTATGAAACCCCCCCTCCCCCCTTAAGAAAATCCTGCGGCCTGTCCAAAAATAAAAAAACTTATACGCGTTTCAGATTGCAAAATGTTAAATTTACATTTCTATCGTAAAGAGAATTTCAATTTAAAATAATTTCCAAATATAATTCTTCTACACTTTAAAAAAATTAGAATACACACCTGATTCGACGTTAAAATCCTATTCTCGGCGATATAGAATTTGGATATAAAATGTTTTGTCCTAGCCCGGCAGTTTTCAGCATTGGTCTTTTTATTGTTCAAAAAAATTTTTGCATGCAACGATTTGTATAGTTTTTACACATAATTAAATTTCAAATTAATAAAATAACACTAAAATAAACTTTTTTATTCATGTATTCTGGATGGGATTGTAAATGTTTCCTAAATGTGTTTATCAGGGACACTCCATTGGAACCGTAGGTTTAAAGTTCTCTTATGGTATAATAAACTATCTATGGCAATTCGCTGCCTTTTTATTAAGAAATCGACATTGTCTTTAAGTTTTTCATAAAAGTAACATAGGACAAGGTACAACATGGATTAAGAACCAACCAGACACTGACCTGAATCAGCTGACGGCCGTGACATTTGGATATAAATATAACCTCATTTATTTCTAATGTTATTCCGAAATACTGCGAGTTAAGTTTTTCGGAGAATTTAGATAAACAGCAATCCAGAATTTCACATTTGACAATAACAAATAAGTAATCAACTATTCCTATGACAGACTTACGTCAAACCTGCTTGGGAAATATTTAATATCTATTTTTACATTTATATTGTGATTTCAAATAATTTAATAAACTGTTGAGTCTATTGGACTCAACTTAATTAACTGCGCTTTGTCAAAGCACTTTAGATGTTCGGACGTTCGATTGCACCTGGCGTCCTACCTCTAAACTGCTGGACCGAAAAGTAAACAATCGGATTGTAATTGCTTATTAAGATCAATTTTCACAATTCGTGGATGTTATTTTAACAAATGCTAATAAAGTTCGAGCCGTTTTAACAAAATAATACATCATAAGACGACTTTAAACCTTCATAACTGTGTACATCCCTGAGTTTAATACAATGTATAATCTAATAAAAGTAAGTGTAAAATAGCACATATTTAAATCATAAACCACTAACCTACTAAATGTTAGAGGCTTTCTCATCTGATTTCTGAACACCTTTCTAATAACCTAGTTGCTTCTAATCTACCTGTGTTACCCTGCTAGTTTTCAGACACAATCTAACAAAGGCATAGTAGACCCAATGTTATCGATTTGGGGCCAACAACTCATTGTTAACGAGGATACTGACCAGTAAGTTTTAATAAAATTTGGTCTATCGAACTTTCGTGCTTAATCATAAAAGTATATGAGTAATGAGTAATATAGCAGATCTATTAAACTATTTCAATAATAATGCAACATGTGTCAAATAACTATATCATTTTTACGCTTTATATAAAAATCTAAAAGCGTTACAAAAACTGTCATTAATGAATTAAATATAATACATAAATCCTTTTTTTTAATTATAATTTTTAGTTGGAGATCGTCTTCAATTCTCTGCCATCTTTCTCCAATGCAAGGTGGCGTTATTGGACCTACAACAAATATAAATCCTAATTTTAGTTTCAGAGACTCATCCCAAATGTCCCCTTTTCTTAATACCCGCTCCTAATACAGATAAGAACTGTCATTGAATAAATATTATCCCACCGTCCTCTGGAAGACGGCAGATTGATTTTCTTTGCTAAGGATGGTCTGAGATCTCCCTTTCTTTATAGGTTTACTCTCCATTGAATCAGCCTCTCTTCATAATTTGTCAAGTCTTAGACTTACGTAATTCTTTGTACGAAGACTTGAAAGATTACCCATCCATCTATCTATCTATCTATCTGTGATGGGGTGTCGATACGCTGCGACCTATAATATCTATTGTGCCCCCTACTGCTGCCCAATCGTTAAGGATGTCTCAACGATTAGAGCAGTTCCTCCAGTCCTATTGCTTTCAAAAAGTTCAGGATGTCGGTAGGCTTCAGGTTAGGTAGATCTTCCTCTTCTATTTGATATTCTCCGAGGTATCGTACCCTTGGATTTTGCAGGGTAATGCATTCTAAGAGAATGTGGATAGAGGTTTCCTCCTCTCTTCCTCGAAGAATCTGCATTCTTCCTTGTCTACTAATCCGAGTTTCTTTAGGTGGCCTCTTATCCGGCAATCTTATCCGGCAATGCCCTGTTAGGATACCCGTTAGTATTCTGAACTTATTTTTACTTTTACTGACGCAGTCGTCAGATCTCTTCTGACCTGCCTCATTCCTTGTAGTCCTATCCAGTATTGGGATCTTTTGTTATTTACTTCTTTTCCAAGTTCATCAAGTATTGTACTGGTGCTTATTCCGCAGAAAGGTTCAGGTCCCAGAAATGGTGTTTCAGCCCCTTTTTTTGCGAGTACATCTGCTATTTCATTACCCTCCACTCCAGTGTGTCCTGGAACCCATAAGAGGGTAACAATGTTGTTCTTGCCTAGTTCGTTTAGATTCTCTAGGCACTCCCAAACCATCCTGAAGTTGATTACGTGGGAGTTCAAGGCATTAATGGCTGCTTGGCTGTCTGACATGATGATGATCTCTTGTCTGCGAAAATTTCTTTCTATGTTGAACTGGACAAGATTACCCATTGGCTAACCTTAAGCCCTGAATTTTATTCAAGCCTGCTTAGCGCTCCTTTTCCTTCATACGTTTACTCTCCATTGAATCAATCTCTCTTTATACTTATGGCCGAGTCTGAAACTCACCGTAATCTCTTGTTGTCTTAGATGTCGGATTCTCTTTCCCTGTCTGGAAGAAACGCTAGCAGGTCTTCTTCGGATTCTCTGTAATCTTCAGTGCCAAGGTCCTTGAAATCTCGGCATTTTTTTTTGTGTATCGTTTATAAAGGGCGTTTCATAAATAATGGACCAAATTTTATGTGAACAAAAGAATATTTAGAACTATTTCTTTAATTCTATTTTAATTGATTCTTCTTTTGACTGTCCATTTCTCCGAATCAATCTGTGGAAATGATGAATATTAATGACATTATACATTTATTTCATTTAAAATCTGAAAACACGTTTGACCAACCGAAACTTCCTGTTTTTAAAGCCACAGGAATACAGAATTTTCCAAATCCTGTTTAGTGCTGTAAATTATTCTCAGCAAAATTTCAAAAATTATATCGCCAATATGTATTACTTGATTTTCTTTAGATCTTTTAAACCAAATCGTTGAGAAATATAGACACTGAATACATAAATTACCGAAATAATTAACAATAATTATTTTTATAATTATTTGACACATGTACAGTTACGTAAATTTAAAATTTGGAGAAACTAAAGCATCAGAATGAGTAATATTGAGCATAATTTAAATAAAATGCAGTATAGTGATAAATGTGCAAAGTAAACAGGTATACTTACAATTTTTATACAAAGAAAATCAAAAGCACAATAAACACACGTTTCCATTTTCAAATTTAGCTTGAGCACAAATTTACTTGCACTGCATTTTGAAAAGAAAAGCATGAATGATTCCAATTCTTTAAATGATTCTACTTTTATCTTTTTTCTGGTTTCACATATTTTTCTTCCTTTAAAATAAATCTACATTCCGTTTTGAATTATCTGAGAAAGTTACACGTTATTTAGATTTGATATTAGGACAAGACTAAACAAACTAAAGCAGAATGTTGATTTGTTTTACTCTTGTTATTCAGTTCCATGGTAAATGATTCAATTCGAACATTTTTTAACACTAAATATAAAAAAAATTGCATGATTGTTTCGGTTTATATAAAAATGAATGGGTAAGTTATCGGGCCTAAAATGTACAATTCATTTTAATGGTATATTAACTGCATAAAATTTAAAATCTAACCATGTTTTGCTTGTAATTCTTAACCCTTATTTTACACCCTTAATGTGATGTTCCCAAAAATTAATTATAAAATTCACTTTAAGAAGTGTTTTCAAGTTCGTTTTTAATTTAATTTTTAATTTTAATTCAAAAACGAACTCGGAAATGATCTAGTAACCTACAAATTCAAAACAACTAAATAATATTTCACTAATAGTGACTATTCTTAGTAACAGAGTGGGACTTGAAACCAGTAATATTTAAAACTAAAAATTGTATTTTTAAATAAACTCCGTATTTATTCTGAATTAAAAAAATAGTTTTAGTAAATGTAAATCTTTCTCTATATATCTTTTAAATTTCTAATTCTTTTCATCTGTATTTTTATACTCTCATATTATATCTTCTGGCGTACGAGAAACGTTTTGATTCATTGTTATGAAATATTAAAAAATGAATATATAAATTCATATTATTGCGACCTAGTCCAATTCTGTTACCGCTTAGTGGATTTATAAAATTTAAAAAATTGTTTCTACAATTCATTTTATAAAAATTAAAGGACCTATATGAATGAACCCTTTTCTAAATTTGATTAACAAAAATCTTGTAGGATTACGAGGACGTTTAACTTCAGCAATAGAGGACATGGATTGTACTTAGCTTCGCCATCAGAGCTACAAAAATTCACCTTGTGCGCAGAATTTTGGTAAGTTGAAAAAATTATATATCTTTATATTTATATTTTTATAGGAAATGAAACATATCGTCAGGGGCAACAATAGTACAATAGTAATTTGGTTTATTTCAACTAAAATCGAAAGAATTTATAATTAAAAAATGATGACAAAAATTTCGATTGCAAATTTTAAGTTTTACGTCCGCTATAAGCATTATAAAACCAAGAATCAGAGCGAGCTCCGCCACACTGTATACAGTATTGACACAGTAGATATATATACTGTGGTATTGACACAGTAGATACAGTAGTTCCACTTAGCGTCGGCACCTTTGATATTGGTGTCCAGCAGTTTCATTTTTTATATTCGCACTGGTATTGACACTATTGACAGTAATGACATTTCTCCCCTCCACGATCCCTAACAATGCTCATATATACACTGCTCGATATATCAATTATTGATATAAACTGCTCGCTAAAATTCAGTCTATGCAAATAAGGTTGGAAACATGGAAAAGTAGTAAAAATTAATTATGCAGTTTTCAATGAGGTAAAATTCATTTAATCGGATGCACCCGAGATAAAAAAAAATGTTTGGTGATTCTTACGTATTTTTGTCTCCTGAACACGAATTTGAAGTCAAAAAGCGGAGGTCTCGAATGCTTTTTGAGATATAGGCCCGAAAAGTATGAAAACTTGTTTCTAATCTCACGATTATCTTTATTGCCACAATTATATTAACTTCATCTATACGTTTATTAGTACAAATTTGAACCATTTCTAATCGAGTTGAGATTTGGCATATATTTTTATATGAACAAAAAATGAGTTTTATGATTATGGGTCGATGCTATTCAAACGTGGTTTAAAGGAGTTTTTGGGAATGGAGTTTCTGCCAAAATTCAATATGACAAATACAAAATTGTGGTTGAGTTGTGTGCTTATATAGTTTGATTCTGTTTAAAAAAGTTAATACAGCCATTCTATATTCGTTGTTAAAAAAATGCAAGAGATTATTACGAAAATATTTATTTTTCCCATTTCAGTTGACATTTCACATTCCTAATATATGAAAGAAATTTGTTGCATACAATGTACATAGTCAATACAATTTTTTTTAAGAAAACAAGAACCAAGAATGCATGACACCTCATAAAAACATAGATAGATAGATATTTATTAATATATGAATTGTTAAATTATCATAATTCGAGATGCTATTGTAGAATTGTCACAAAAATGATCAGTTTTCAATGAAATAAGTGGAACATACATAGGGATTAACGCCTCATTGATAAAAATTCCTAAAACCAGAATTTAATGAAATAAGAGACTACTTTATGAAATGTTTATAGCACTTCTAATATATTACACAGTAGATTGGATGAAATTTTTTAAATCCGGCAACTATGGAAGGACTGCCGGTCGTTCTTAAACTCGTCGTTTGCGCATTAGCCAGGAGTCGCAACACTCGCAACTCCTGGCTAATGCGCATTGAAAACTTATAACCAGAAATTGGCCGAAGTGGAATTACTGTATATACTGTGGTATTGAGACAAATAATTACCGATGGCGGCGCCACACGTTGATCAGCTGTTCACACGAAACGCGTAATTTTTGGTAAATGGTGCATTAGGTTATACTGAGTGAATGGTTTATTTGTAGTATTTTAAGACTTTTTGTGATTGTTTGTGGTTTTTGATTTGGAAATTACCATAATATACCTGTACATGTAAGTATTTAGACTCGATTGAACCTGTTTTTTGTGTCGTTATTCTAAAATTGAGGTTATTTATTTAGCATATCTTACGTTTTTCAGAAATTTATTGTTTACTTCTGTTTCTGTGTGCTTTTTTTGTGTTTAAGGATGAATATAGCCTAGAGGTATTATCTTCACCTCTACTAATATAGAATGATATTGGAAGGGAGCTAAATCATATGCCAAAGAAACATACAACAGTTATCTGCTGATAAATTTTATTTCAATTTTTTCAGGATAATTATTGTAATTGTAAAAGTGATTTAAATAAAAAATGATTTCTAAGAACCTACTTTTGATTGATTTATGGTAAAATATATCCTATTCCTTGTTTCAAAATTATTTTTTTAAATCAATATCAAATTAAAATATAAAAAAATAAAGAAATTTTTTTCTTGGCTTAAAACGCTACATAGGCCATCAAACGTATCTGTTGCAAAACTTTTTGTTTCGTTTATCTACTTTGTTTTTTTCAAAATAAACACAAAATGTATATTTTTTAATCCTTTATTTTAACATAAGTTCAAAGCTAACTTTCAGTTTTAGTAGTATTTAACATTTTATTATAATAATTCATTACTAATTGTAACTGTATAATTATTGAAAACGGGTGGTGTACAAGAGGGGAACATAATAATGGTATTTTTAAAATTATGATGTGACAAAGGTTTTATTTTACTGAATATTACCTTTATAAAAATGATTGAAATATCAGCAATGATGTGCACACCTAATTAGATTTTAAGTTTACATATATAAAAGTACAGCTGTACACAGTTTCGACAGTTTGTAAGGACAAATTTACTTAGTTTATAGGCAACACTTTGCTGTCTTCTAACTAACCATCATTCCTTGCACATTTAATGGTTTTAACATCAAGTGGCTTACTGGGCAAATGATGTGATGGCACACACTTTTTGCACTACTTGGGTGCTATTTTGTTTGAAATAATTCCTAAAAACATTTCAGTAGTAATGAAGAAATAATCTCAGAAATGCTAATCTTTATCTTACCTGATTTTGTAATATAATCTTCAGATTTAAAATTGATTACACTTTTTCCGGAATTTACGACGATCAACTTCCTCGATGACACCTTTTTTGTTGCTTCTTGGGTGGATCATAATGAAAGTGTAATTCCGGATTTTTAGATTTCCTAGAGGTATACCCATAAACGCAATAGTTTGTATTATTTTTATTGGGCATTTTTAACGTTTAACTAACAAATAACAGCAAAATACACGAAGCACAAAATCAAAACACACGTTCGACTTGCAGGTAAATAAACAAAATTATGCTTTTCGTGAAGGTTCAAATTAATACCGGTGGTGTCGCTTCAAAGTTGTGCTCGTCTCAATACGGATTCAAGTAAATTGTCACCTACGTTTGTGTATTTACAATACAACTAAAACTACAGTGCTCAATGTGACATGGGCAGGTCAGAATGACATCGCGACATATTTGCAGCCAGTGGCGTAGGTGACAGTTTACTTGAATCAGTATACCAACATTACTACCCGACGTATTGAGGAGGAGCTTGTGTTTGGCTACTGACGTAATGCGGCCTAGTCTCGCGCATAGGTACGTTTTCTAGCCTCGCTCTGATCCTTGGTTTTATAATGCTTATAGCGGTCGTAAATCTTATTTGCAGTCGAAATTTTTGTCATCATTTTTATTATCATAAAATTTCTATATGTCATTTAAAATAAAAAAATTCCGAACCATCCTATTGCTGCTTCTCGATTCGCAAGAGAACTTTAGACTTGTTCCCTTCCTGACCAAATATGCGTACAGCAAACCTGTGATAACTGTAAAACCTTCCTCGAACCAGAACCAAACATAAAATTATGTATCTTTGCCTAAAATGTACGCAAAGAAAAAGAAAGAAAGCATTTTAAATAGGAGACTCTAAGCTTTCTCAGGAAGCCATTAGTTTTTAATTTTTTTTTTGTTTTCTCATAGAAAATTTGACAGGAAGTTATAATTTCTAAAATTCTCACTGATTTTTCTAAAACTGAAGATATCTATTAATAGTGGTATAATAAAAAAATCCTTGTACATTTATCATCACTATACTTTTACTTTTGATCTAAATATAATTAAAATGATGAACCATTATCTCTATTTAATAATTCTTATGTTTTAAAATTATAATTTTTTTTACATAATTCATTCGACGCAATTTTTATTTTCATCAGAAATCAGAAATTAATTTTTTTTTAAATAAAGTTAAAAATAATTTAGAAATTGATTTATATAAATAAATAAACACTATTTTGAAAATAAAAATAACGTCGAATGAATGTTGTAAAAAAAATGATCATTTTAAAACATACGAATTATTAAATAGAGATCATGTTCATCATTTTAATTATATTTAAATCAACAGTAAGAGTATAATGATAATAAATGTACAAGGATTTATTTTTGTTATGCCTCTATTAATAGATATCTTTAGTTTTATAAAAATTAGTGAGAATTTTAGAAATTATAACTTCCGGTCAAATTTTCTATGAGAAAACAAAAAAAAAATAAAAACTAATGGCTTCCTGAGAAAGCTTAGACTCTCATCTTTAAAATGCTTTCTTTTACTTACTTTAGTTTTTCCGAACACCTCGCCTGAATATTTGTATTCAACGGCTCGGCGCGCGTAGATTTTTCGAATTTTTTATAGTAATACAATTTTTTTTTAAATAACTTATATTATAATTTTTAGCAAAATTTTCCGCTCTTTCACGTGGTGCTATTAGTTTTTCGAAAAAATTTTTTTTTTCGAGATATAATGCAAAAACCAAATTTTCGATTTTATTTTCGAAATTGTGAAGTTATCATACACTTTAGAGCAGCAAAGATCGTTTTCTACACCCTTTAAAGTACTTAAGTGCCAAGTTTTATCGATATTACATTTTGTGCGAGCTTTTGGTCAATATCCTTCTCTGGCAACTGGGCTAAAAGTAGAACCAGAAATATTGTAAGGTGATAAATCAGTATTAGCTGACGACCGCCATTATTACCTATTGTTTGAGATGTAAATAAGCAATAAAATTATGTGTCCCTTAAAATATTCGCAGGTCCGGATTAAAATATCTTATGAAATAGTTAGGCATTTTAATAATCGTGAGCTCTCCATTATTGTTTGTCTTTTGTTGACAGTTTTGTATTTAAAACTGTTTCATAATATAAAAATATCCTATCGTTGATTTAGAGAACTTAATAAGGATATCATTATACCTATAGAATAGAACTTAATGGCTAGAGTAGGTACGTCTCTGCTGATAACTCATGTGGTTGGTGTTTTATAACCTTACAATATTTCTGGTTCTACTTTACCTGATTCCTCGGATAACAAATAAATTAATTCTTCAACTGTACCTATACACCAACTACATTTTTTTAACGTTCGAATAAGTCTATTCATTCTTCAATTATTTTGCCTTCTGTAATGACACGAAACGTCGAAAATTAAAAAAAATGCCATGCATCTATCGATACAAACGTGATTGATGATAATTTACAATTTTGTATTTTATTTTAGCTCAAACCTTACAGAGATGATTGGTGAGCTTTTCCTACCGATGGAAATGCCGGAAGCACCCAAAGAAGGATTTTTCAAAGGACTTTTCGGTGGAGGTGTTAGATCTCTAGATCGGGAAGAATTATGTAAGTAAACAAAAAAAATTAAAAAAATGTGCCATTTCGCTATATTTATAGTTGCAAAAAATAGATACAGACTCTTTCATTTCTAGAAAAATGTTAAAAATCATTATTTAAATTCGTTCTGCATCCAGTTTTATGTGGTTGACAGACAGAAAAATATTTAGCAGGACTGCATTTATTGGTTTGAGTATCACACTTCATAATTTTAATACCCAAGAGGGTAACTTATAATTAAAATTTTATTTTATTATTTATTCTATTCTTTGGGGGATACCCAAGTTTCTTTATGGATTGCCTTTCTTCTTACACCATTTTCATTAGTTATTTTCCGTATAATTTTCCTCCCTGCAACTTCATAATCTCCTGCAACAATGTTTATGTCTTGTTTCGCTGTTTAGTCATACTCTTGTTCTAATAGCTCGTAAGAGATGTCCTCTTTTTCTTTTTCCTTTTTTTTCTGAGGTAGTGTGTGTATATTTAGAATTTTTTTTTAAATAAAACCTTTTTTAGTTGGCGAATCGAGCGGAAAACCCAGTAAAGCGGTAGCGAAACACATTCCGGGCACCCTCACCGATCTGAGCGGGCGAGCCACCAGCGCCAGCAACGAGGTCAGCAGGGCTCACAAGCTCATGCTGGAGCGAGGCGACAAGTTGAATCAGCTTGAAGATCGCGCTGAAAAGATGCGAAACGAAGCTGAAAACTTCTCCTCATCCGCACATGAATTAATGCTCAAATACAAGGATAAAAAATGGTACCAGTTGTGAAGTGCTTATTTTCTGTAGTTTTTACATTCCATGGGGAGCGTTGCGTTAATTATTGGTAAAAAAAAACTGTACAGATTTTCGTACTAGGAATGTAGTGTTAATAGTTTATAGACGGATGAGTAAGTGACAAATCGATATTGCGGAAAATTTTGAATTCATTATCTCGAAAATTAATTAATACCTCAAGTATTTTTGCTAACTTGCACTACACCATTTCAGGTTAAAAGAGTTTGTTCAAGTCTGTATTAGTTATTTTGTGTCCGAAGAATAATTAGTTTAAAAAAATAAAGAGAGTAAAACTTACAAGAGTCACAAATTTTAAAACAAAATACTGTGTACCATATAGGCATAAAGATAAGATTTATATTAACAGGAAAAGTTTTAAGCATTAATTTCCTTTTAAAACCTGAAACAGTAAAATATAGATTAAATTTAATAATTCTGTATTTTAGCAAAAAAATGAGCTCATACATAATTAAATCAATATAAGTAAATTAATATTTATAAATGATAAATGATTTGTCACTTACTTGCTCTTAACTTCTTGAACTTAAATGCAAATTGTGATATTCTATTTCTGCCTGTATGAGGACAGATTGCGATGACTTTTAAACTACCTAGATGATTTGTTACTGTCTAAAGAACAGCACATGATTTTAGCACCTAAAAAAATCTCTACAAACAAAATTTGGAGTAGTTTGATGTATAAATCTAAGTTTTAAAAAATATTTTGTTTTTAAAAACATTTTCAGTTAAATCTTAAATGCAACCTCTAAAGTATATTTTTCCAATTTCAAAAAAAAACACCAATTAATACAAATAATAATTATAACACCCCCTATATAAGTTAAGTCAATTTTTTATTTGACCTCTGAAGAATTTATGCTGCTCCTTCTATGAAGGTTCTAAATGAATATAAGGATAAGATAAAAAATCTTCAAAAATATTTCTAGTTACACACCAAAAATTATTTAATAATTTTTACGCTGTGTGAAAAAAGTTTTCTTAAAATTTTTAAAATCTGCTTTAATATTCTCTTGAAATATTTTTTTGGACTATTTGTTTCTATATTTATATCATTGAAATAAAAAAAATTAATCTGTGAAAAATATTGGACAGAAAATAGCAATTATATTTAAAAGATATTAAGTAATTTTGGGTAATTTTAGTTTTCTAAAAATTATTGTCAAAGAGATTTGAGAATAAAGAGGTTAAAAGATTTCCATTAATACAGTATCCTTAGTTTCGACACACTGACACTGACACCTTCAATCTCTTTTTTTACAGTATAACAAATTGGAAATCGTTAAAAATTAAAATATATTTTTAGATTCAATTAACCATTTTTCTCTCTATCTATGAGGTATTGGTCGCCCACATTTTTAATATTTTTAACTCAAATGTTTAAAGTTGAAGAATATTTATACATCAAGCTCAAACTTGTTTGAATTGAGTCTAGAGAATATATAAATAAATCTTGTAGCGAGAACTTTATACCTTTGCTACTAAATATTATTTTACTACAGTGGTATAATAGCAACATTTTATTCGATTTTACTACTTCTAATTTTGCTTTTGGCTTCTCTATTATTATTTTAATTTTTTAATATTGAAATTTTATGTAATTTGTTACAAATCAGTGTTAAAAAAAGTATCATATTTCTACAAATAGGTAATAAGTAAGTTTTAACATTTTTATTAAAATCTAATTTCTCTTCATTGTTAATGATTTTTTTGTCATCAGGGTAAAATTGTTCTTTAGATAAAAATAATAAACCAAAACGTTGGTACTTGCTATTCGTAAGCTGAATGTTTGATTTCGATTAAATTTTGGAGAGATTAAGATATTAAAAAAAAATTACAAATTACTGATTCTACTAATTCTGAATTATCATTTATTAAAAATAAATATAATTAATTTGTAAACAAGTAATTATTAATTCGGAAATATTTGTAGTTTATGTGATAAAGCATTTGGAAGTATGTAAAAAAACTATGCTTTATAAAAAATACGCACTGATTTTTTAGTTATCACAATATTAGGCTCACTTTTTAAAATAACCTTTGAGTACCTTTATTGTCAAGATTTAATTCGTTGTTAAATGTTCAATTAAGGCTATTTCTAATTTAAAAAATAATTTTATTGCGTGTATATACCTGCTATAGTTGTAGAAAAGAAGTAGTGAGTGTAAATATGTATTAAAAATTTGTTCTTTTTATCTGATAAAAAAAACATGTTATAAGTATTTGGAAGACAATAAGGTATGTTTAAAAAAGGTAAAATGTTTTTTTAAAGGTACAACTTTATTCCTCCAATCTAATTTTATTTTATTACAGATGTTTACGTTTACAAAATTTGGATTTCTCTGAAAAATTTTTAAAGTTACAAAATATTAACGCATATCAGTATGAGTAACCTGAGTACCTAAGGACGGAATATTTTTGAATCTAAAGATGTTGATGTGACGACATGTAGTTTATTTTATATTTTATTATATACTAGGAACAATTTTACAGAGAAAACATATTTTGCAATGCAATTAATAACGCTGAATATATATACGAACAACAACATAAATTTATTAAAAAAAATTTAATTACTTTGTGCTACCATCTATCAGTAAAACTGATAAATGAAGCTTAGACAACTTTACCAAGCAACGAATTCCCAACTTGCATTGGGCGTTGCAAATTTTTGTGACCAATTCTGGTCTCAAGATGTCACTCTCTTACATCTGTTTGGAATTTGATTTATTGGATTCGAAAGAGTAACTGAAGAAGCCGAAAGGCAGAAACCGGTATATAGGATGTCGAATCGAATAAATTAAATTTCTAACATGTTTGCTTACTAAATAAAAAAATTATCGAAAACTTTATGTTGTTGTTCACTTAAATCGGCATTTAAACAAATACATTGTAGGAGCGCTATTGGCTTTACCAATTTTTTCAAATTTGAAAATTATGATAAACGCCATGGAGGCCTAAAACTTTATAATTATTTAATGTCTTCCTGTTTCTCCATTTATATATTGCCAAATGTACCTATAACCACTTGAAAATCAAATAATGATGTGAATATGTGTTAGTAGTTCTATAGATAAAAGCCATAGATGAAAATTTGGTTAGTGACAAAGTGTATAATTTTATTTTCCTAAATGATGCACTGAATGAGCTGTGACATTATGTAAAAGAAAAAAAAATTAGAGTATAGCTGTTAAAACGTCAATTTTAGGCTATATTAAATGGAAATTTTCGTTTTTTGTAATAATTCTGTCCATCTCATTCAGATCTTTCTGATTTTTGAAGAAAAGCTAATTGTTTCTCGATGTCTGATAAATAACAATTTTTAATTCTACTAAATTTATGTTACAAAAGCAAAGATACCACCACCCCTTCTTAAAAACATTATTAACAAAGTTAACTAAAGATTTAACATGATTAAAAATTAAATAATGTGCATACATTAATTAAATCTATAACAAACCTATAAAATTAATTAGTAAACGATGAAGGGAACAAATTAATGATCGTTTGCGGTTATTGTGTAACGGTTGGTTCAATCCGTCTGGTGTAGAAATTTTCAGGCCGAGACTGCCGGACCGACAGTTTTACGTGCTCTCCGAGGCATGGTGAGTTGCCGATGTTATAAACCACTTGATTTTGTCTTCTCGTTTCATCATTTATTTCGCTTTTTTTAAAAAATTTCGCTTTCTTATAAATTCTTTATAAACACCCCGAAAACTATAAAAAAAAATATTATTTTCAAAAGAAATATTTTAATATTCCAATAGCTATATCTTTGTTGAAATTTCTAAAAACATTGTTTTTTATTAATGGCTTTTTCTAAATTGCAATCATTTTCAAATCATTTTTAGTTAAATACAACTTTATTTCTAACTGCCAAGATCAACAATTTTCTCAGAAGTGTACAAACTGTATATTCATCATAGTAACTCTTACCTAATTAAAACTTAGATAAAGGCATTTTTATAACAAATCGAAAGAAAATAATTAACGAACTAAAATAAAAGATTGTGTTACAAAAACCAGGCTCTTAAGAGCTTTGTCTAAAAATAATTTTAAACAAATTTTTCAAATAGTGTTGGTTTTATTGCTTTTGTCAGACAACTTGGGAAATCTTTTAACATTTGTTATATGAAAAACTTAAGTTTGCATTGGTTTTACTATATTTGGAAGTGGGAACAATTGTTATATATATTAAAAATATATTATTGTATAAATATTGCTTCGTTTTAAAATGTCCTGTTTTTGTGATAATTTTAAAAAAGATTTAGTTCCCATTTCAATGTAACTTGTTAAGCTATATTAGTAAATAAAAAAGTATATTACTGTTCTATTAATAAACGAGAATTTGTTTATATAACGTTTTTTATTTATACTCTCATTATATCCTTTTTATGATTTTTGATTTTGCGCGATGAAAATTCCGTCAAAATTGTTCTTTTTCCAAAAAAATATGTAGTTTTCCAAACAGAAGTCCGTTATTTTTTAATTCCATAAACCCTGTATTCGAGTTACTTATCAAATCTTATTCATTTTCATACAACTTCACCCATGAAACAAAATACTTTTGAACACTACTTCTAACGTTAATTACTTTTAAACAGATAAATAGCGAGAAACAGGAAAGACTCAAGATATTTTACTTGTCTTACTGGAATAGCTATGTGCAAATTTCAATTTCAAAAATCCGAAAATTTATAGCAAGTAGATGAATTTCGAGCCTAAAAATGTGTCCGAGAAAAATTGAAAATTAAACCTCCTAGCTCTTCTGCTCTCTTAATACAAAAATCCGAAATTTTAACGAAAATGTATATGAATTTAAAGACTAAAAATGTCTCCGAGAAAAATTGAAAATTAAACCTCCTCGCTCTTCTGCTCGCTTGATACAAAAATCCGAAATTTTAAAGAAAGTAGATGAATTTCAAGACTAAAAATGTGTCTGAGAAAAATTGAAAATTGAACCTCCTCGCTCTTCTGCTCCTTGATACAAAAATCCGAACTTTTAAAGAAAGTAGATGAATTTCAAGATTAAAAATGTCTCTTCGCTCTTCTGATACAGAAATCCGATTATTGGACAAAATTTTGAAATATATCCCATGGACACCATATAATCGCGTTTTAAGAAAAACCTAATAACTTCATTGGTTATAGATAGCGAAGAACGGAAAGCTCTCCGATATTTCCCAAAGGGACCTTTATCCGTGTACCAATTTTCATCAAAATTGTAGAGAAAAAATTTTGAAGATGACCTCCGATTTAGCTGAAAATCAGCATAATCTGTTGTAAACAAAAATTTAACATTTTTAAAGTCACGTTTTGTGTGGAAAACGATATTCCTTCCATCTTACCCCCCCCCCCCCCCATTTTAAAACGAAACCAGAGGATATATGAAAAAAAAACAACTATTTAATAACAAAATTCGTTTTAATTACTATTATTAACAAATTATGCCATATAAATAAAAGTATTTATATCGTCGTCATCCCTCCTCATATATTTATGTTCGATAAGCCATTCTAATTGTTCTTTGATCATTTTTTTAGAAGGTAAAAACATATTTTTCAGTATGTCGACTAATTCCGATTGTAAAGCTGCATTTGTTATTTTCTTGCGCATTTTTAATATTTTTATTATAGCCTCTTGGGTCCTAAGAATTCTTAACTGTACTATAGATTGGTTGTCCTCCATTTGCGACCTCTCTGTACTCAGTTGCAAACGTCCTATTAAATTAACCTAAAAATAACAAGAAAATAGCAACTTTAAAACGCTGAAAACAAAAATATATTTTAATAACAAATAAAGTACTTCCTTGAAGATACAACTTGGAAATTTACCTAAATTGTCCCATATTTCCCTAAATAATAAAATTGTGTGTAACCTTCATTAAACGAATGGGAACTTTCATAAGAACAATATTTAAATTTCGCAAGTGTGCTACCATCTATAAATGAAGTTTAGAAGTGAGTTTAGACAACTTCACAAAGCAAAAAATTCCTAATTTGCTTTGGGGATTGCAAAGTTTTTGACCGATTCTGGTCAATATATCACTATCTTCTTCACATCCCTTTTGAGGGAAAAATACAAAGTAAGTAAGTAAACGAGTTTACGAATTTAATTTATTCAATTCGACATCCCAAGACCGGTTTCTGCCTTGCGGATTTATTTTATTGGATTCTAAAGCCTAACTGACGAAGCCGAAAGGCAGAAACCGGTCTTAGGATGTCGAATCGAATAAATTTACAACTAAAACGGGATTTATATCTCTGCCAGTTTTCAAAAGATTATTCAACGAGGGTTTAAAATAATTGGAGGCTCTGAGAAAGATTTATTAAAAAGGGTATTGTGCATTTTCTCAAGCTATTCAGGAATGTGAATTTATAAAATTTGATGAGAAAATTCCTAAAAAAGTTTTAAAATTTCGTTTAGTTATATAACAAAAGTGTCAAACGCAACACGACTTTTTTGAGCTTACGAATGTTGAATCTCTTGATTTTTTCGGCCTTTACTTGATGAAAATCCATAATTATTCTAGGAAATAAGACCAACACTGTGGTAGATTTGCACAAAACATTTTATTAAATATTAACATGACGTTTCGAAGTACAATTTCTTGTTGATGTACATTTGAAAAAGAAGTTGTACTTCGAAACATGTTAATATTTAATAAAGTGTTTTGTGAAAATCTACCACAGTGTTGGCCTTATTTCCTAGAATGTTTAATCTTAAATACTAATGATTCAATCGTTTTAGTGCCAAAATTTGCGTAATAATAAATATATTTTTTCACTACCTGAAAAAAGTGGCGAAAAAATCGCACTTTGTTTTCAACAGGTTGTTATTTTGTACAATATGGTTCAGAAAAACTTAACACGAGATATCTGGTTCGCCAACCGTTTTGACAGCACATGTATATTTTTCAATAAACCCCATTTTAAGTTTTGATAAAAAAACACCATGATGTTCTCCCTTAAATTTTCCATAAACTACTAACACCGACTTATATCATTCAATAGAACATTTTTCAAATGAGGTAACACACGACTATCCTTGTTGAATGAATAAAACAATAAAGAGGCTGAACAGATTGAAAGTAGGGATCAAATTTTTACATCCATCCAAGGAAATTGGGTTCCATATGAACTGACGCCGGAACCTTATTTGTACACATGATAAAAACACAAAACATTACATTACTAATGAGATAAGGGGCAAAATAAACTTCACAAATAAAACTATCATCCTTACTTTCCCCCTTTTTTGAAGCTTCCCGTTTTTTATCAAGGCAAAATCTTGATTCACCCAAAACACAGTATGTTCAGTAAAATCTTTCGGAGCACTGGCAGCCGGTAAAAAAAGTAACAACTGCCGTTTCAACTTTGGAAAAGCGACTAGGGACCACAGCGTTCTTCTTAGCTCGCCATCTGGCAACTCTGTGGCTAACCTGAGATTTTCGTAACTAATTTTATCGTTCTGCCTTTGGTTCCAAGCGAAAAGTACAGCCATTTGGAAAGTAGTAACGTCCAAGTCAAATTTGCCTCCAGATGTTGAGAAAGTTATAGTTCCATTGCTCATGTGATGGTACCTAAAAATAGTGAAAACACACAGTCTACAAAAAGCAACGTGCTCATTATTACATTTTTTAATAAAGAATCTTCAATTTTAAGAGTAGATTAGTGCTTGATTAGTGCTTTTAGCAACCAGAAATCTTTGAAGTCAATTCAATTTTTATACTTACCATTGTAATTTTCTACCAGAATGTTTCTTCTTATAAAAATCTTCAACTTCTGGTATATAATCTTCCAGTTCTACTGGTAAACTAACTGTAACTCTTTCTGAACCCCTAGCCCAAGCACCTGCGTTTAAAATTTTAATATTGATGGCGTCGTGCCTAGCTGTCGACGTTCTAAATTGGCCATTCAGGTCTTCGCTAACTTTAATATCTTGGAACATTCGCGCTAACTTATTTACATAATCGGCAGGCATACCAACTTCTCTGAGCCATTCTACCATATCTTCTTCTTTCTCGCTGTCCGCACTGAAAAAAAAATTGATTAGATTATAAATTAACACATTTTAAGTCACCAGTTTAGGGTAAGTAGATCACAAAGGCATTCCCCAACACAGTGTGTACGTTAGTCCCAATTTGAACTTTACTATATACAATGCAAAAACAGTTTTAGAAAAGAGCCAAATATTGCAATCTTGCATATACATAGACATTTATTTTCGAATTGATGTTTCGAAAAAAAATATTTTTATCAGTAACAATATTTAATTATACTTTTTCAACAGAAATAATAATAATAATAGTATTTATTTAAAAAAAATTATTCAAAATTTTCTATTTTTCATTTTTTTTTTCAATTGTAGAAATGAATTCTTTACAAACTAAAATTTAAAACTTTGCTTTGCTGCATATGATAAAAGTCCTATTGGTAGTACCTTTTTAAAAAAATTAAAAAACAAATATTATTGAAATACTTTCTACTAAAAATAGACTTACCTAGCATCTAAAATTAATCTCCTCGTCAAATGAGCTTTGTGGTACCTCATAAAAACATCCTTATTCGATACATACTTTAAAACTAGAAGTACATCTTTTAACCTAGATTCAATCTCTTCACTCGTCAGCCTTTTTGATAATGGGGTCCTCCTTAACAACATATCGCAATAGTTTGCTAATAATTCAGGGCATTTACTTTCTGGCGCAACAGTTTTACCTCCTATATTCCTTCCTGTACTTAATTCTAACCTAGAATGATTAAATGGTTATTCTATCATTTAAAAAATGTATCATTTGACGACATAATAATCGTAATTTAATAATAATAATAACGCCCTTCAATGAATACTTACCTAAAAACTGTTGTATCATTAACCACAGCTTTAAAAGCTTTATCTCTGGCTGTTAAAAACCTTGGATCATCTGAAAAAGCATCATGAACCAGCTTACTAAATTTTCTGAAAAGATCCAAAAGCCGTTCAACATATTTTTCGGAATCTTGAGTTATAATGTCTGCAGCAGCGACCATATCAGCAAGACCAGCTTGTGTAATATGGTTTTCTAGCTCTCGCAGCATGGGTTGGACTCCTTCTGGGACCCTTTCAAGTAACCTAAATAAAATAACTATAATGTTAAGTTTTATTTTTTATTTAATGGGTTGAGGTCAGGAATACATTGTTTATTTAATAATGATTTATTACGTTTCGGCTTTTCGTAAAAATATGAATCTATTTTTAACATTTTGTTTTAATCTTTAGTATTCACAAACACATATTTTTTTAAGTTTTTGACTAACAGCTCTAGTTTTAATATTGAAATGACGACTTTTCCAAGAGCTTCGAACAATTTTGCGACGCATTGACTTTTAATGGCGAAATGGTGGTACATATATTTTTGTTTCATATTTATATGGTACAAAATTTGATGTTTTATATTTATGTGGTATAAAATTTGAAAAGTTTGAGAACCGCTGCCATAGGGAAAACGTTTTTTACCAAACTTAAACCAAAAATCCCAAATAAATTCAGTTAACATAATTAATTATGCAGATTGTGAGTCACTATGTAATTTAAACTTTAATGAAATCTCTTGGTTCGTTGGCAATAGACGCTAGTCCTTCAGCCACAAATTGAAAGTAATTCATTTTATTTGTTAAATGAAATTAAGTTAAAGTTATATTATTTTTTGTTATATAGTTAAACAATAGATCATAAACAAATTCATCTCCAGTCGCGAGCAACACTTTTATACATGTAGGAAATTGAACGCCAACTTTCCTAAGATCATCCACTAAATCATTACTAGAAAAACCCCACATCCGAAAAATATGTGATTTAGATCTGCGACCTCGCTACCATGTGGATCTATTATTCCTATTTTATATAAATGAGATGGAAAGCACCCATGATTCATTTTCAATCGAGTTAAGATTGTGCTGTATTTTTTATTGACATTATCATTATTATTTAATGAAATCAAAATATTAAGTACCAAAAAGAATTGTTAATTCTAATTTAAAATTTTAATTTTTTAATCTATTAACTGTAACCTATACTAAGGCAGGTTTTAATTGTTCTAGTTAAAAAAAAAACTGAAACATAAATCGATAATAAATAAAATATATTCTTGACCTCAACCTGTTAAATAAAAAGAAAATGTATAATTAAACAAAAAGGCAAATTAATTTAATATGGAAAAAAATAGTGAAAATGCATTTTCTAACCTGAACATCAACTGTAATCTTTCTGTTTCTCCGGCTTTGATCAAAGGAGCACACTCTGCTAACAACACAGACAATGGATTTCCAACTAAAACTTTAACACAGCATTGGATAACCCCATTACTTCCGGCTTCTAAGTATCGTTGAGCTCTAGCCTCTTCTTCCCTCAATTTGGCATCTGCATATCTCATATAAGCTTGCACCCCGTTAGTGGCAAGTTGTTCCGGGGCTTTTAAACGATAAAATAAATCTGTACTCTGAATATAGGCTGCTTCAAAATTTTCTCTGTAGATTTGAAGACGATCCTCTGTGTTTGAACATAGGTTTACATATGATTCTCTAACACCTATAACAAAAAGAGATTTACACTTTATTAGACCTCTAAACTATAATTGAAATATGGATTCTGTATAAGAACCTTAGAGAAGTCATTTTAATGAAGTCTGAAGAAGAATCTCTGGTGATTCGCGTCTACTTGTTTTTTGTAATGAATTTTAAAATATTTTTTTGTACACAAATTCATGAAAGTAAACAGTTTAACAATGGGAAAAAAGTTATTTCACATTAACATTCCTCACAATGTTTGAATCAAAATAAGGAGAAAATGCATCAGTTAAGTATTTCAACAAATTGAAAATATTACCTATTACTAATTGTGAATCAAAAGCCTCTCCATTTCTTTCTGCATGCACCAATTTCATAGCACTATCTTGTAACCTATGCTTAATATCACTGAATATACTTTCATTCCATGAATCTAGCATCAATTTTCTGACTATACTTTCCTCTCCTGGAGTTTTCTTTCCACTATTATTCTGTACAGTTGAATTACCAGATGCTGGTTTACCCTACAACAAAAGTTGACCCAGTAAACTTGAAATTGTTACAGAAAAAAAAAGTTTTTAATTTTTGAGAATTTTATCATAAACCCCATTTTTAAGGTCATCTGTACAGATACATTAACTTTTATTATAAGAATATTATAAAAAAAACTATCGTTGGTTAAGGTTAACATACCTGTAAACTGCTCTCTAATTGTCTAAAGGGGGTTGGCAAATAATTACATTGTGTAAAAAATTTTCTCCATTCTGCTATATATGCCTTTAATAAAGCTTCCTCCTGTCTATGTGCCAATACCCTAGACTGAGCTTGTTTAATAAATTGCACTATATCATCATGTAAGTGGTCTCTGAGTTTGGCAGGTCCCTTTTCATCCCATAGACACACCAAATGAACATCATAAAATAGTTCTTGCCATTCTGCAGGTGAAACAGGCTCTTGTTTTAATAATTTCAAAACAATAGGACCCATATAAGGCCATTTGTCTTCAAATTTTAACTGTCCCTTTTCCTAAAAATAACCTGAGTTGAATATTTTTCTATAAAGCAGTAAACTAATTTTGTTTACATAAATAGTTAACAAATTATTCTATATAAACTCAAACTCGTATTAGCATAAAAGTTAGAAAACACAATGGTTAAAAAAGTTTATAATACGGCAACTAATTAAAAAACGAGGTAACTCCCAAACGATATTTGTGTTTATTACTTTTAGAGCTAGTAAATAAGTAATTAGATCCAATAACAAAAAAAATTATAAAAGTATTTATGAACAAGACCTACCTTAAGCATGTTAGGTTAGATTCAAATATATAGTTTCATCAAAACTAAATTTGATATTCTTTTGAGTCATTTACTTTTATCAAATTATTCCTGGTTGTAAACGTATATGCATATTCATATTTTTTTTATTTGGTTTTCTTAAATTTGCAATCTGCAATGATGATAAGTGGGGGTTGGTTAAAAGTTTTTCGATTTTCCTCGTTCAGTTGGGAAGCTTCAAGAGTCTTTCTCTATTTGAGACAGTATTTTAAAAGAGAAAGTGCACGATTAAATTACCGTGATAACTGGTTGCTTACAGGAAATAACCTTTAAAATTCGCGGGTAATTTAAAACCAACTATTATTAACATACAGAAATGCATGTAACACCATAGCTACAATATAACAAAAAACGTTTAATTTTTAATGATTAGGAGGGATATTTTATAAACTGAATCTATTTGATTCGACACCTGAAACCTTTTCTCGGCTTCGTTTATTAAGGTTTGTTCCAACATAACACAAAACCAGTTTGCGTACTGTCGGGATTCTGCGCAGTCTAGATTTGGTGTTCCAACAAACTTCGGACTCAAACCTGTACAAAAATGTAGTGTTCCAACACAACCAAAACTAATCACAAACCAGTTTATGTACTGTCAAATCTGTTCCTGGGTTTGAGTAGGTACAAATTGTCAAGACTTGCGCAAAACGAGTTTGTAAAACGTCAGTTAACGTCATCCTAACCTGAAAATTTTATGATTGTATTTTTATTATGTAAACATTCATATTATTTAATAGGTACACTTGTGTAAATACATAATTATTATTTAGGATTGTAGACATCCAAATTTATAAATATTTTCATTAGTTTTTGTTATTTCCCAAATTCAAAATTTGACATTGGTTGTGACGTTATTGACAGTATAAATTTGACAAAAAATTTGTTGGAACACTTTCGAATTGAATGCCCGATCCTCGACAGGTCATCGACTAACAGTCGTTGACATGTCGTCGACAATAAGTTGTGGACAAGTTTACGTACAGTCACAAAATTGTTGTTGGAACAAACCTTTAGTTTTGCCGATAGTACCAAATTTGTATAGAGTATTGGAACGCACCCCTAAAATTAACATTTCAAATAGACAGCTGACAGTGCTGACACTGACATTTCAATTTTTCATCACGGAGTAGTGGAATTTGCTTAGGGTTGTTGGAGTTAAACTTTTTTACAATTTTACTAGTTTATAAAAGATATCTCCAAATGGCATCTCAAAAACTTGCTATGGCTGTAAGTCACCCAACTTTCTATAATAAAAATTTATTCAGCACATTCAAAACAAATTTTTATAAATTTATTACATAACTAGAGGTTATAATATACACTATCATTTACAGGTTCGCAGCTTTAGTACCACCAATTCCACTGCTCAACTAGTCAAGACTCCCATTCAAATCTTCGGAATCGAAGGTAGATATGCCACTGCACTTTATTCAGCAGCCACTAAACAGAAGACTCTTGAAAGTGTTGAAAAAGATATGATTAAAATTCAAGGTGAACTTAAAACTGATCTCAAATTTCGGGAGTTTATAATAAACCCAACGATTAAGAGAAGTATTAAGTCTCAGGCATTGAAAGCTGTATCTGAAAAGATTTCCTTGAAACCAGAATCTGCCAATCTTCTGTCACTGTTGGCTGATAATGGCAGATTGGGCAAACTTGATAACGTAATCAACGCCTTTAAGCGAATTATGTCCGCTCACAGAGGAGAGGTAAGATTTTTAAAAATTCAGAATTTGGGAAGGGTCCTCTTGAATAATTTCTTTAATTTGTTAGTACATAGCAATATTAAACACGTTAAGAGAGTAAAAACTTGTGTGTCATAGAGATAAAAATATTGTAGGTATCATGTGAAGTAACAACCGCTAGAGACTTGGATGCTGATCAGAAACAAAAATTATTGGCAGTCTTGAAGTCTTTTGTGAAATCAAACCAATCTATCCAATTATCTACTAAAGTTGATCCAACCATTATTGGAGGTATGATTGTAAGCATTGGAGACAGATACGTAGATATGTCAGTGGCTAGCAAAATTAAGAAATACACTGAAGTTATTAGTGCTACTGTCTAATAATATTTAAATTTATTATATATGGAATATAGTTATTAAAATAGTGTTTTATTTTCTTTTATATTAGAAATTGATGCAAGTCAGTCCGAGTTTTATCTGAATTTAAAAGGAATATTACATTTTGTTAAATATACATTCATTTTACTTCAATTATACATTTGTCTTATTTATGTTCCTTATTTAAATAATTGGGTCATTATCACTAAAAATGACATAATTATCAGAACGTTTTTTTTAATTCCTGGTTCCCGGACTAACAAAATGATAGAAAGAGATATAACTAATAAAGCTCACTAATTAAATTACATGATTATAAACAAAAAATGGCATGGCAACAATTTTTTCCTAGACTAGAATATCCCAATCAAATCTGGTTTACACTTGAGAGAAATTTCAAAAAAGTAAAAAAAAAAATATTCATTGAGAAGCTAATTATCACACATCATGGAAATATTCCTTAATACAGTCGCCCTTATCTTAGCTAACTTTATACTGGGGCGGTTGCTCACAAAATAAAACCGCTAATAGTTGTAAAAATAAAGTCATCAAAGTTATTTAAGCCTTCTTTTCTATTTTCAAAGTTTCTTATTTTAAATAAAACAAAATATTCGCAAAACACCGGTTTTTCCATATTCACCATTGTTCGGTATCTGAATTCGATCTGTGTGTGTGTAACTTTTTTGTGTTTATTTATGAATTTTAAAATTCTGACTCCAAATTTTGATAGAGCATCAAAAAGCAAGCTTAGGGTTTGATGTGCCCCTCCGTACCTCTTCGGGAACACCTTCAAAACGGGGTTCAAAATATGAAAATTTTTAAGTTTAAAATGACATTGAATTTAAAGTAGACACATAGTGAAGGACGATTTTAGTAAAAGTGAGTAGACTGTGGCTGTGTTGATTAGAATAAGAACTGTCAATCTAAAATTTTCTATGGCAATGCTAGAAGAGTATTCTCAACTGATTTTATTAATTTCAGCCCCAAAAAGGCATGTCTTACAATTAACTATAGCCTATAGCAGCGGTTATCACTTTTCAAATTTTATACCACAAAACAAACGCGGCGCAATTTTACATTCATTTCATTTTTTTCTGTAAAAATTGTACCACTAAAAATATGGTAATGTACCACAGTTTGAGAACCGCTGGCCTATATTAATCATATTACTGAGAGTATGATTTTAAAAAGTGAAAACTATTTTGCTTCCAATTTTTTAAACCCATTATAAATAAAAGAATCATTTTTCGTGACAATTTATTAATTAATATAAAAAATGTATGTACTTAATGTTAATCCTATTGGTAAACATAAAATTTTTGGAACATTTCTAGATATAGATAATGTTGAGGTACAGTTGCAAATCAGTCTATTTCATTTTACTGGCATTTTCTCTTAAATGAGAAATCCTTTCTAATAGCGGAGGGTGTGAATGGTGCCAAGCTGAATACAAATGATCATTTATTGGAAATCCTAAGTTATCTTTGTTCAATTGTAAAAGTGCTCTTTCAAGAGGTTCTGCTTTACCTAACTTACCAGCAAAATCATCAGCCTGGAATTCAAATCGCCTTGACAAACAAGTCATTAAAAAGCTAAGCAGAGTATTATATGGCATCATTACATACTGTAACACTACAAAAAGTCCCACTAAAACTGGTTGAACATTACGGAATCCTAAAGCTTGATAAAGTGGAGGATATTTAAATATAACAGAAAATCCTAAGAAAAGTAAAAATAAGTTAACTTGCATTACAATTAAGTTCTTTATAATGTGACTGTGACTCCAGTGACCTAATTCGTGAGACAGTACAGCTAGAATTTCATCATTTTGACATCCAGTACCATCATCTTTTGCTAATAATGTATCAAATAAAACAATTCTCTTTGATTTGAATAAACCATAGAAATATGCATTACTATGAGAAGACCTTTTTGATCCTTCCACTACATACAATTGAGTCAAAGGGAAGTTAAGTTGAGAAGCAAGTGCTTCTATTTGAGTTCTGAGTTCACCCTCAGGTAAAGGTGTATATTTATCAAACAGTGGTGCTATTACAGAAGGATATATAGTTAATAGAATCATTGAAATAACGCATACAGCAAGCCACAACCATATGAAGAAATATGGACCTCCACTTTTTATTATAACTATAATAACTGAAGAAATCATTAGAGTTATAATTTGGTTAACAAGGAAAGCTTTTATTTTATCCCAAATAAAGAAACCAGGTGTTTGTTTGTTGAAACCAAATTTCTCTTCTAATACAAAAGTGTGGTAAATTGTTAATGGCATATCAATAAATGTTGAAACCAGTG
The DNA here is from genome assembly GCA_949320105.2 of Crepidodera aurea. Lineage (NCBI taxonomy): Eukaryota > Metazoa > Arthropoda > Insecta > Coleoptera > Chrysomelidae > Crepidodera > Crepidodera aurea. The sequence goes on along the minus strand of OX439474.1, from coordinate 16,265,024 downwards.
ATACAATAAACAACCATATGCAACTGGTAGTCACTTCACCTTTAACAGGGTTTATGGAATCTGAATAATCCCAAACATATGCTAGAACGCCATAATAAATTATAAGTGAGGTGAGTACAATTCCGTGGGTATCCTTTACAAATCCAAATTTTAGTTTTGCTAAAGAATATTGTCTAGCTTTTTCAAATTCATCTTTGTCTATTACTTTCCTAAGAACATCTGGAACTTCAGCAGCTTCTTTTGCTTTGTTGAACTAAAATAATACACTTATTGGTATTATTTTTATTTAATTATTATTTGCCATTAATAATACCCTTAGTTTAAGCATATAAGATGTTTACTAATTAAATTTTAATTTATGCCATGAAGATAATTGTAATTTGTAAAAAATCAGTAATAAAGAAGTTACTTTCATTTTTTTTTACTTAAAAATAGCAAAACTGCTGTTATACTAGAAATATATGACGTTTTCATTATGGTAATCAATCACCATCACTTTTCTTTTATCTCATCGATCCTAGTGCTAGTTAGAATTAAAACAAAATCACTTAGGTATCTTTAGGTAAACTAAAAACTGTCCTACGAATTAGTACTAACATTAATACTAACAGAGTGCTTCAATTTGTAGAAACATCAGAAAGGTTTACTAATTAACAAACATTCTTTTAATTACTGTAGTTACCAATTTCTCACAACATATTTTCAATAAAAACTAGATTTAAACATTTTAACCTTTTACTTGTAATACGCGATTAGAAACCATCAAAATTGCAATCTGAATTATACTTTGAATATATGTAAATAGGCACGTTAAAAAACCTACAGGTAGTTCTTGAATAAAATAAAATACTAAATTACGATATTAATCTGGAACGTATTTTATTCTCTGAATCTCAAATTAAGGGTTTTATTGACAGCAGAAATATTGAATACTTATTTTACCTGTCTTATTGAAAGATATGTTTCCCATGTGAATTCTAACCAGAGAAGTAACAAAATTCCATGTCGTACAAATGTTTCATCAAAAATACTGGGTATAATTGCTGATTCCATTGCAAATGTAAATGCCACCAAATGCAAGGATTATAAAAATAACCTTTAAAAGTTATTTGACATTTAAGTCACCTGACAAATCGCAGAGAAAGTTGTTTTCCAGAGACCACTAGACCACTGGAAACGTTATTGTTTTCTGTTGGTTTACATTTTAGTCGCTTTGAAATTTGATTGGTTATTGAAGTTATTTGTACCGCAATCACTGTAAAGTCGTTTTAATGACGTCATTGGTGATGGTCGATCTATCGCAAAAGTTAACAGATGTTATTGACAGCTTGAGTTGACTTACTTCTTACTCTATCTTTTGTAAATTTGTATTCATTGTTTATATTTGATCTAAAGTTTGGTGAAAATTAAATTTGAAGAAACATTTAGTAAAAGTAGTCTAATGCATATGTCTAGTAGGATATAAGTATAAAAGTTTTCCATAATTTGACATTTTAACAAGTATTATTTTCTTAAAATATGCCAGAAAGTCCTAAAAAAATAGTCCCTCCAAAATGGCTTCATCCTTCAGAAGTAATGAAATTGCACAAATTAAAACAAAAGAAGAAAGCCCTTCAAGCTAGAATTAAAGGGAATACTCCAGATCAAATAAAACCAAGTAATACTGAATCAGCAACTTTTGAAAATGTTCTTACAAATAAAAAACGCAGTAACCCTTTTATAAAATGCAGTGCATCAAAGAAATCTAAGACTGAGCCAAATTATTTTCTTGACGAATCGACAGACCAAACTTTATTTAAACTCCTCCATCAAAATGATCCTTCACTTGACAATTCCGTTACTTCATTTACTAATATATTCAAAAAGTTCGACAATAAAATCCAGGAAGAAACAGTTGAGATAGTTAAAGCACAAGGTGAGACTTGGTTGCCTATTGATTGGACCTTAAAAGACAAAGTGAGATTGATTTCTTCAAATCCTTTACCTTGGAACCAAAAACTGAAAGTTAGTGAAGAAGCCAGTGGAATTACTGCATTTACACGATGTTTAGGTGATGAAACTGAAAATAATTTGGATTCTTCATCCAATGCTAAGTTCCACCAATGCTGTTTGTATTTTATCCAGCCTAATCTACCATGGATGCAACTATTTCCCAGAACTTCATGTAAGATTCAGAGTAGTAATGGTCTAGTAATAAATTCTAATGTGAAAGAAGGCCTGCATCAAGCTTGGTGTGATAGTTTAAGATCACTATTTCAATTAGTGAGGACTAGACAATGTCCATTTTTCTATGCATGTGCAAATAACTTTACTGTGCTGTTTAGAGCAGCTGGAATCAGTGGCTTTACAGATGTTCATGTTATGGTAACACCAACCACTAGGGGGTTTAGACATTTGTTAAAACAAGAGGAAATAGAATTTACTATGCCTTTGAAGAAGAAAAGAATGTCTGATCAAGGATATGATACTTTGGATTCAGTAATTAGTGAGTCAGCAGAACTAGAGGAGGATGTTCCTGATGAAAGTTGGATGAAAAGTATGGGAATTAATGAGGCAGATATTAAACAAATCAATTACAGTCAAGTGAGTCACATGCATTTGTAATTAAGTTCAAATAAAATCAATTTTGTTATAGCAAAAGTTTGTGAGTAATCATTATTAAAACAATTATTGATTATTTATTAATATGTAAGTTATGACAATTTTCTTTTCTATTTCTAGGAAAAAATGATTCACAAAGCTGAATGTGAAGTTGACAATAGTGATCAAAGTCTAGTCATGATTGAAGGAGTTGAAGTACATAGTTTCTATAATTTCCTTCTTAACTGCAAAAGTGCAACAGCATTTACAGGTCCTCTAGCAGGCATACCCCCTACACTGCTAGCACCAGTAGCCTTCCATGGATCAACACTCAGCTCATTAAAAGTCAGAGAAAGTAAAGTTTACAAGGATGATAATAATTATTTTTCTCTTGAACTGTCAGGTCCAATTTTACCAAATATGATGCATAATTTGTTTGCTTTAAACCCACCTGAGCATTGTTTAACAGCAACTTTTAATAATCTAAAATACACAGAGTGCTTTAGTAAACTCAAAAATACAGAAAGGAGGTCTGTAATTGAAAATAGAGGAACTGTAGTGTTTGGCAAAGAAAATTTGTCAGATTGTGGACTAATGCCGCGAGTGCTTAAACATTTTTGTACTCCTGATAACAGCTATGTGACTAATGTCGAGTGTTTAAAGTATACAAGTGAGAATAAGACTTTTACTTGGTCATGATAGGATGAATGTAAAATATAATATGAATTTATAAAAAATTGACTCTAAGGTATTCACATTGTAAGCTAATTTATTTATAAATTTTAAAAATAAATATTTAATTTAAGTTTTTTACTTAGTTGTTTCGATAAATTACATTTGGTCGTTTCCTTTTATTTTGACACTTTAATTATTACAGTGACGGAGAATCCAGTGTTAGGTTGTTCTGATCCCTATACATTTGAGACCACGGACCAGATCAAAACAACAGACAGAGAAAGGGGTTGAACAGGCTCCAAAGACGTTTGATCGGCTGGTAAAGCTATAGCAAAGATTTTATGGGATTCAAGTGGGGTAATATTCATTGACTACCTAAAACATTGTAAAACCATCACCAGCGAGTATTTTGCAAACTTACTGCATCGTTCGAATAATAAAAATCAAGGTAAACATGCCGCAATTGGTAAAAAAGATAAGTCCAGAAAAAAGTTTTGACGCTTAATCCATTTTTCGAGATATAATAGATCTTGATTTGCCCAGATACCTGTTGATACAATAAAGAAAAACGAAAGGTCGACAAAAATATTTTATTTACTTAAATTTTATGTCAATAATATTACACTAAAAAAAGTAAATGTTAAAATGAAAATTGTTAATATAATAGTCAGTGTAAAAACTAAAATACAGTGAGTGTCACAGCCATGTGACTTTTATTAAAGACATTTATTTTATAAGTAAACAGTAGTTTTCTATGAATTTTAGTTACTAAAATATTTCAAAGGTTCTGTTAAAAAAATTATAAATCGGTGTTTCCAATAAGTACTGCTTCAATGATCTATTTGCTTCATTATTTACTACTACAATTTTGCACCTAAGAATGTGTTAGTTTTAGTCATAGGTAGGTAACAGATATGATTTATGACACGTTCTTTATTTTTAAACTACATGACATTTCAATCACGGTAACAATCTTGGTTGGGCTTTGAATCCAAAATCTATCTATTTCACGTGTTGGCGATGATGTCAATTATTGGTCTAGTTTTCAAAACTATTATTATACCTTTACATGATTCGATATTGACAGGGATCAACTTTTAAATTTTAGATACGGAAAAAGTTATATATGCATAAGTTGCACCTACATGGTGCCAATATTTTTGTAAACATTTGATACAGAAAAATACTAAACTTGCTTGCCCTTCATGTAATAGATCAATGTGTGAATAGCCTCTTTTATTCATTTGAATAGAATGCAGATTGTTTTTAATTACCAAACATTTTTAAAAATAAATCAGCGTCACTTTCGAACGCTATTCCATATGTTAAATATATTTCAAGAATATAACAGTTCAATTTTCAATTAAAAAAGCCAACTTTTCCGGATTCATTTTAACATTTTCCCTATATTTAATATAATATATAATAAAAAACTGTGTAAGGAATCTTTCAGAAAATACACAATATTATTAAAGCCTCAATATTCATTATTTCTAATTTGTGTGAAATTTAAAAATGCTGCTGTATGTAGGTAAACCCCCTATAATTCTATTGACCATTAAGGATTAACAGCTCAAAAGAAGAATGTTATCCATACTCAATTGTCGTAGTTACAGCATGTAACGAAGGAGAACATAAAATTAATACCACTTTGTATATGGGATTGATTTTGTGTTTTCCTACTTTACTACAGCTCAAAACTTTGTTAACTGTATTTAAAATTAGTTAAAAAATTAAGGTATCTACTAACTATATGCATATCACTATATTTCTGTAACATATATTATTGTTACACATTTTTAATGAGCTATTTAACTAGTTTTAATACTTTATACAAAATAATTAATTCCATAGTAACTCTCTTGCAGATAAGATCAAGGTATATTTTATCTAATTAAAAATTACATTTGCAAAGATTGCCATGTGCACTTTTTAAAAATTGTACATAATCTTCAAAAGCTTTTACTTTCCTCTCTTCAAGTTCTAGTTTCTTTTTCAACAGTACCATTCGTTCTTCATGCCTTTTTTGTTTCTCACTTTTGCAAGTAGCACATCTTTTTCTTTTAAATTGAGGTTCTGTTAAATCTGTTAAGTCTGTTGCAGACATTTGGAGAGGATAAGTTACTTTTGGTTTAAAATCAGTTTTTGGTTCTGGCTTTATTGTAATCTTATCTGAATTAGAGTTAGAACTACCTGTTACATTTTCATATACATACTTAAATTGCGGATCATTAGAAATTATATCATCCAATTCATTAAAAAATTCAAATTTACCTTGAGATTTATCGCTACTTTTATAAATTCGATAAGTTCTTAACAAGTTGCGCCATTTTATTTCGCACTTTTGTGGCAATTTCTCAATACCTATTTTTGCCAGTTCTTTCGAAACTAATTTCCAACGATCTTTTTTTATTTTGAAATTCTTAAATTTTTCCTTATGAAGGGAAAAGATGTTTATCAATGCCAAAGTTTCATTTTGACTCCAAGTAGTGTTTGTTTCTTGAGTACCGTCATCCTGTGTAAAAAGATTTTCGTCTTCGAGGTCTGAAAATAAAAAAGTTATAAATATAGTGAAATAACAAAATTCATTGGTATAATTTAATACCTACGACCGGAGAAAACGGGAAACTCGTATTATGTAGGATGAAGATCTCGTCAGCAAACAATAATAAGCCAAACGCTGGAGTTACACAATTATAGGACAAAAGTTTCAAATTTACTAAATTCTTGTATGTAGTATTTTAAAACCAATTAATTTTGTTTTAAATATATTAACTAATGAAGTTACTTATCCGTTAGAAAATAACTTCGGAAGTCTAAGCTATTTGCTAAGAAGTCCTTTTTTTTCAAAATGATTAAATATTTTTTGAAATAATTTGGCGGGGATTGATTTCAAATTTAAAACTAGAACGAAGTGAGTAAATGATCATATAGGTACTTTAAAACGGCCGATTTAACAAGTTAAACTTAATTTACCTTCGGCATGAAGAACTTCCAAATTCTCATCTTGCACAAAAACACTATACCGCCTTTTCTGTACGGGATCAAATACTTCTACTGATTTTAATTCCATCTGATCTTGATCATCATCCATATTCTTCTGTTTTATTCTTGATGATGGGGTGAAAATTTTAGTTTTCTTTCAGATGATTCTGATTAATGTGAGTCGTTTATCAATAAACTTGCTTACAAGTGAATTTTGCTTCTCCGTCCGAATTTAAAAGAGAGAAATAGTAAATACGACTTTGTTAAAATCAAATAAGGACGAACAGAAATATCAAGGACAGGCAAGTTTTTAGGGATTTCAGCCGCATTCTGTTACCAGCAGTTAGGAGTGTTCCGAATTCCACCCAGCTTGTTGTCGGATCCGAACTTACTACTGGAACTGATCCGAGACCAGGCATACAGGGTGTCCCTAATGAGACGGTAAACATTTAGGAATGGGTAGATGTCCAATCAAATAAATTAACTTCAAAGTCGATAATATGTCGCTATTGGTTTGCATTTTGGATACGAAATAAAAAAAAATTATTATTTGAATGATAAAATTCGGTCAATCAATAATTTGGGAAACGTAGTTATATCTAGTCTGTTGTCTGTATAAAGGTACATTTAAACAAGTCTAGTTGAAACGTTTTTCAAACATGGTTTATCAATCAATTACAAATATTATTTTTTTAATTTTCTCATTACTGTAATGTTTGTTGAGGGTTCACTGAGCAATATAATAGAGTATTTGTTCATTTTCTTAATGTTTATTTAATAGATTATTGAGATAAATATTAATGGTATTGCGTAGTTTTATTTGTTACAAAGAAACCAATCGATATTTTTTTATGATAAATATGTATTAAATTTAATTTTATAATTTTTTTGTGGTAAACATTGTAGGAAGTCAATATAAAAATGAAAAAAATCAGTTCAACGTGTATCCAAAAATCGTTTCTAATAGCGATTAAGTTATTCTGTAATAAACGAATTCCCTACATTATAGAAGGTGGGGTTTTCATTTATGAGTAGGCCATTTCTTTTCACGTAGAACTTTTTCAACAAAGCTGAATTTAATGCGATTTTCCATAGAAATTCCGGTAATTCTAAAATAATTCATTCACATCTAAGATATTCAGGAACTACTAAAGAATGGTCAAACCATTTTCGATTTCTTGATGTCTATGACACTTAAAAAGATTTTAATTTCGTCTTTTGAAAATTTCTTTTATTTTCTAAAATAATTTATACAATTACTAATACATGTGATTTAAAAAATCTGAAGGGTGTAAAATCTACAGTTGTTTTTATTGTTAAATTCTAAAACCAATACCTTCCAAAACTGAAAAGATTATCTGAGATGCTACACAGTAGATCATAATCAATTATTAATTCACTACCGTAAATATTAATAATAAAAATAATTTATTTAACATTAAGATACAAATTATTAATAAAATATGACTTAGTGGAAATAATATTTTTTTTAAGACTTTTTGAGATCAATAAATCAAAAGTAAAGTGTAAGTTATATTTTTTAATACCTACATATTTCTTTAGTTTTATCATATTCAATTTTTTAAATGTTTTTTTAACTAACTAGAGTATAGATCAATATTATATTCTAAAACAGGAATATAGAGATAAAATAAGTGAATATAATACCTATTTTGAAATGTGTACCTACCTACCCAATGTATGCAATAATAATCAATTGTGTAAAAATACGTGTTCTATTAATTATCGATGGTGGAATTAAACTGCATTATCACAAAAAAATAAGTGGTGATTGTACCAAATAGTGCAAAAAGCGTCTTATAGTTTAAATCAAAAAATCCTCCTGCCGTTAAAGTTGGTTTCGTAACTCGTACGTGATTTGCCAAATTCAGTAATTCTTGTTTTTCTTTTGAAAATACTGGATAATTTTCTTGGAACTCGTAGCATAAAGCGATCAATTTTTGGGACTCTGTTGTTGTCCAGTCGGATGCGAATATTACGAGTACTGGCCAAATCTGAAAAATAATAAGCACATGAAATTATTTCTAATGAGATATTCTAAAAAAAAATTCCCTTCTCAGTGTTTGAGAGGCCATTTTAAATTAAATATTCGATCTCAGAACTGTGTATTACCCTGTATCGTGAATTTTACATTTCGTTTCCGAATATGTGGGAAGGCGCGCGCGATTTTTCAATGAAAGGTGGGAAGAAACAATGATGGGGACACTGCCGTTTTAAAATTTTGGAAAAAGAATTCATTCCGTTTTAGCGATCCAAAACCAACTCCGAGGTATATACTGATAACGTTTTTCGTTATTATGATTTTATTTTCACCGTGGATTTTGAGACTAAAACAATCGTTTTATTTTACACGTTAAAGATGGCGAATAATTATTTTGATTCTTATATACCGAAATACGTTAGGGATTTAATAATTTTCTTTGAATTTAATTTTCGCACTTTGATAGTATTTGCCGAAATTACTTTATTTATTTATGGATTTTTCCGAGTTATTTTTTTACAGGTAAAGCGTTACGAGGTAATATACAATAAATATTTAAATATACTAAACACAGACATATCGATGAATTAAAATTTTAAATAGTATCGAATGACCACAAAATTTGCTTTATTTTCATCGATTTTGAAGGAGTTATGTATTCAGCATTGACTGTCATCTAAAACTTATTTTCGGCGCGATCGATTATTAAATATGTTTGGTATTGAGAATTTCGTTAATTCTCGGCATGTTTAAAAACATACATTTTCCTGTTATTGTGAATTTTAAATCACCAGCGAAAAAACAAATTTAACGTTACAATCTTACCAACAAAATGAATGCCAAAATATTTGTGCAAATCGTCGTCAGTTGAGGATGTGACACTTTTTGTAGCCAATATTGATTTAAATTTATGTAATTTGTAAAAGTTAGTGAAATCTGCATTATGACAAATAAAATTTGCATCCCACATAAATCATTTATGTCTTGAATAATTTTTCTTAATCTGACATGTTCAAATGCAATGTATTTTACATTAACAACTCTTCTTTTAAGCAAAATATTTAGTTTTTTATAAGCTAGATAAATTCCATATATATGAGTAAATATAAAGATCAGTTTAATAACTCTACTGAAATTTATGTAATACTTCAAGAAATATTTGCTCTGCATTGGGAAACCAATTTGAAGTATCCACTCACTACATATTAATAACAAAACTAACATGAAAATTAATAAATTTCCAAAGAATATAAAGTTAAAATTCCTGAAAAAACAACTTTCTTTCGACAATAAATAATTATTATCCATTTTGACGTAATTTTTTAAAAAAATTCCCAATTTTGCATATTCCAAAAACTAGATCCGATTGACGTAATAAAAGTATCCAACGTATCTATTATATCTATTAGAGTTTCTACCAAAAATGTTGATTTAAAAAGTTCTTTAAAATTTATTAAACCGTGAAAGTATAGTTTATAAAAGCAGTACACTTTTAAAATTATAAAGATAATAAAGTAAACCACTGTATATGTTTTGTATAATAATTTTTTTCTTATGGAAAAATTATTAAAATTGAATAAAGGGACCATTGTTAGGAGACTACAAATATAATATATTTTTTCGAATTTCTCCATGACTTCGACTGAAAAAGTTGTTTACTATATATTAATAACGGAATTTTTTTAATCTCCTAATGTATTATATATATATTATGTGTATATGTATACATTCGATATTACATATATCGAAACAAATACAAATATTGTAGAAACGAAAATAAAATGACTTTGTATTCGGTAATGATCTGTAGATCTCAAATTATAATGTACCAACTTTGATCTTTTAACAAGATAATCTCTTAAAATGCCCAATTCCTTATTCATTACTTGAACTATTTCTTCGACGTTTTTTCCAGATACAGAAATCAATGTGTCGTCCGCAAAGAGGTTAATGAATCACTGTTTTAAATATAGATTTATATCATTAACATATAAGATAAAGAGCAAAGGCCCAAGGACGCTTCCTTGAGGGACACCATAGAAAGTACTCATTTCAAATGAATAATTACCATCGACCTTTGATTTATGACATCTAATTATTAACAATTTTACCATCATCTATATCTTTCACATGTTGCATACTAACTGAGATGCAAAACTTTGTACACACTTATCAACAGGTGAGGGAAAAAAACTATGTATTTTTTGGAGCAAAGTGTGTATAATTTTTATTAAATTAATTTAGCTACGCGCTTTCAACCTAACAGCAGGTCATCTTCAGAGCTAAAACGTCAAAATAACACCATATAACCCAGAAAAAAAAAGTAAAAATATTAATGTCTAACATCTAGGAGAGGGAATTGAGGGGAGCATTTTTCATGGACAGTGCTGAAAAGTACTTCGGTTGCGGTCGTATCGAAAAGAGCTTTTAATTTTAAAGACTACTCCGAATTAAAAAATAATTAATCATCCTTCCTTGAGGCAGAAAAGAAAAAATGTTTTTAAATAAAATATATATACAATAACGGGATTTATTAAGAAAAAAACGGATTAAAACTCAAACCTAATGCGCTATTTTGGAATTTACGGATTTTACTACACGTTAAGGGGTTGAACAACGAACTAGAAGAAAATACTATTTCTTAGAGTTGTATTTTTTTAACATATAGTGTATACTAACCTATAGTGTATACTAAAAGGTTATTGCAAAATAAAGTTATTAACTAAAACTTGTTGAATATTTACGTTAAAGGTTTATAAAACTACTGGAGGAGATTTTATTACACATTTTTAGAAAAAGGAAAATAAATGTGTTCATTACGTGTTAAAATTTCATTTTAACTACTTAAATAATTACTACAATTTTCTAAATCAAATTATCTTAACTTCAAATAAAATTAGTTTTTATTAACTTGTGAGTTAAAGGTGAAAAAGCAATTCAAGGTGATTTCCTTTGCCTTTATATACAAAACTTGGTTGGCAGATTAACAACCTAACAAATCTTATTCAGATCACTGTGGGGTCTAAAAACCACCAGAATCCTTTCAATACTCAATCAGAGATGTTTCTATAGCGTTTTCAATATGACGCAAAAGAAGTATCTCCATGTTTGAAAATATAAATTTACCTGTTATTGTGAATTTTAAATCACCAGTGAAAAAACAAATCGTAAAAATCTTACCAATAAAATGAATGCCAAAATATTTGTGCAAATCGTCGTCAGTTCAGGCAGTGACACTTTTTGTAGCCGATATTGATTTAAATTTATGTAATTTATAAAAGTTAGTGAAATCTGCATTGTGCCAAATAAAATTTGCATCCCACATAAATCATTTATGTCTTGAATCATTTTTCTTAATCTGACATGTTCAAATGCAATGTATTTTACATTAACAACTCTTGTTTTAAGCAAAATATTTAGTTTTTTATAAGCTAGATAAATTCCATATATATGAGTAAATATAAAGATCAGTTTAATAACTCTACTGAAATTTATGTAGTACTTCAAAAAATATTTGCTCTGCATTGGTAAACCAATCTGAAGTGTCCACTCACTACATATTAATAACAAAATTAACAGGAAAATTAATAAATTTCCAAAAAATATGGAGTTAAAGTTCCTGAAAAAGTAACTTTCCTTTGACAATGAATAATTATTATCCATTTTGACGTAATTTTGTACAAAAATTTGCCAATTTTGCATATTCCAAAAACTAGATCCGATTGACATAATAAAAATATCCAGTGTATCTGTTACATCTATTAGACTTTCTACCAAAAATGTTGATTTAAATATTTCTTTAAAATCTAGTAAACCGTTAAAGTATAGTTTGTATAAGCAGTACACTTTTAAAATTATAAAGATAATAAAGTAAACCACTATATAGGTTTTGTATAATAATTTTTTTCTTATGGAAAAATTACTAAAATTGAATAAAGGGACCATTGTTAGGAAACTACAAATAAAATATATTTTTTTTAATTTCTCCATCATGTTACTGTTTGGTAAAGGTTCACTAAACAATAATAATGAAAGTTTTTAATTTCCATAATGTATTATGTGCAGGTATATTGAGACAAGTACAAATGATAATAAACAACTAATAATTTAAAAAATTAAATTGTTTCTATTTACTATAGAAACAACTCGCTTGTCGTTTTATGTCGAACAGGGCCGTTCCTAGGACTTTTACTACCAAATTTAAGGTTTGATCAAAATATGGCCCAATCGTATCACTTGAATTTATATTTATTATCACCAAACAAATTGTTCGGAATCTGAATTCGATCTGTGTGTGTGTATGTTGATTCTTTGTGTTTATGAATTTTAAAATTCTGACTTCAGATTTTGATACCTAGAGCATCAAAAAGTAAGCTTAGGGTACCTCTTCGGGAACACCTTCAAAATGGGCCAAAATATGAACATTTTGAAGTTTAAAATGAATGAATTTAAAGTAGACACTTAATGAATGACGATTTTGGCAAAAGTAAGTAGACTGTGGCTGTGTTGATTAGAATAAGAACTGTCAATCTAAAATTTTATTAATACTGTCATTACAATTTGTTCGGTCTACGGCAATGCTAGAAGAGCATTCTCAACTGGTTTTTGTAATCGTTTAACATTTCATATTAGCCCCGTTATAATAATTTTTATCTACAACTGTCATTATATGGATGTATTATTTGCGTATCTAAGGCAACATAAGACAATCCATATTACACATGTGTAAATATATTCATATTACACGATATTTGTCTATTAGCCGGAATAGAATTAAAAATCATTAGATCTAGTAGGTACGCGTTTGTCAAATTAGTTGACAGTTATTCATTGTTCCCGATTCTTTTTTGAAACCAAACTTAAAATTAACAGTTTTTAACCCGTTTTAAGTGTACATCAAGTGAAAAAATGGAAGACGATGATTACATGGAACTAACACCTCCCGAAATCCGCAACGCTGCTAAAGTGGCGTCGTTGGAATTACTACCCGAGATATCGAGGAAAAATTATGAAATTGCATACAACAAATTTATATCGTGGAGGCAAACAAAAAATGTATCCTCTTTTTCCGAAGACACCGTGCTTGTATATTTTACGGAAATTGCAACTAAATACAAATCGTCTACTTTATGGACAAACTACTCCATGCTAAAAAGCACGTTAAGCATTAAGCACAATGTCGACATTGATAAATATCGGAGATTACGTGCTTTGTTGAAAAGGCGATCTGAAAATGACGAACCTAAGAAATCTGAAGCTCTGACCGGTGAACAAATTGACAGGTTTATAAAGAAAGCCCCAAATTTTAAATATCTTGGAACAAAGGTAAAAATTCGAATCGAAAATGTAAATTCTTAACTTAATCTACACACTTTTTTAAGGTTGCCTTGGTTATGGGGGCAATGGGTGCTTGCCGATCCTGTGAATTAAAGAATATGGAAATTGAGGATTTAAGATGTTTTGAGGGATGTTTTCAAGTAAACGTGCCACTAACAAAAACCAAAGTCCCAACAAATTTTACAATTGTGGATGATTTTTTCAAAATCGTTAAAAAATATATAGACCTCCGGCCTGAAAATGCACCACAAGATTTCTTCCTCAATTTCCAAAAAGGAAAGTGTACTAAACAAGTAATGGGAATAAACAAGTTTGGCGCAATGGGAAAGCAAATTGCAACGTTTTTACAATTACCAAACCCTGAGAGATATACTGGCCATTGCCTCAGGCGTTCATCTGCAACATTGGTTGCTGATTCTGGAGCTTCAATGACAAGATTGAAACGTCATGGAGGCTGGAAATCCGCCTCCACAGTAGAAGGGTCAGGTCCAATTCAAAAAAGAACAAAATACAAACAGCTGAAGCAATTTTAAGTCAAATCAATAATGATAATTGTGTTGGCCTAAATAATCCATCATATTCTGCCAGTAATCGTCATGATTCTGTACTCATTAATAGCAACAGTAATATTTCTTTAACTACCAGTAATCTTAATGATGTTGCCGGAGCCATTAATATTTCAAATTGTAATGTTACTATTAATTATATCAATAAATAACTTTTAACGAGTTCCTGTATAAATTGGCTTTTTATTTCACACGGGGGCTTAAATACCTCTCATTTGAAAGGTCTTTAAAATTATGAAAAATTTTGTCAATTCTATTTATAACAGCTTGAAAGAAATTTTTCTAAAAATCACCTTTTCGTTTTCGGTGAGCCCCCGTATTCAGTTGTAGATAAAGTATAGTATTCAATTCGTGTATAATGGACCATACTACACTCGAATATTTACAACACTCGTGTAATATGTTCTACATTATACACTTGTTAAATAATATACTATTAGTCCAGCCATTATAAAAACATGTGCAATCGCTAAGTTGTAAACGATTAATGACTCGGCTACATGACCAAATTTTAACTGTTCGGCATCCTTTGAAGCCGTCAATTAAAGAGTGAGGTTAAAGAGTGAGGTTTTTTTGGTAGTATCAAAGGCGCCGCGTTTTAAAGCTGTTAAATTGAGGATTCTATATGTATTACACGAACTATACCCGTGATCTTTTACGCTTGGGATTCTCGAAATATATCCATTTTTCATCGCCAGTTACAATTGGGTGGAAAATGATATACATTTGTGCTAGCAGCATTTCCAAAGAGGTTTTTAGATTTTCCTGCTGTCTTTAATTCAGTTCACGTGAAACCCATTTTCCCAACTTCTGGATCTTTCTTATGTTCTTCAAATGTATGAAGATTGCTTCCCGTGTCACATTTATTGATCCGTGAGTTGTTGCATTTGAGTGACATCCACATCCAGCAATGCTTGCCATTCGGCGTCTTCAAACTTTTTCGGTGGTCTTCCACGTTGAACGATGAACAATGAAACGATGATACCTGTTTTTTTAAACATTGTACGTAATTTCCAAAAATTACCAGTACCATTAGGTATTAGTGATTTATTATTAATAATAATCCGTTTTTACAACTGAAAACTAGGCCGTATTTATTTACCGAATATTCTATAATTATTAAACGCTCTTATGAGGTTGCCACGTCTAACTATTTTTCTTTAAATCTGGTACATTCGGTAGGTGTTCAATGTGATAATTTTTTAATGAATTTTGATAAATTCAATTGGTAAAGTTGGCGAGCATCGATCTAATAGTTAAACACGTCAACCATATGCCGATCGAGTTGTCCTTTTGGACAAGCCTCCTGTTGGACGAAACAGGAAAACGGTAAAAGATCATTTTAGATAAAGATAATTTAGATAGACATAAAATGCCGCGTGCAAGTGATGCTGAATAAGAGAGAAATATTTTGTTAGATTTTTTTTACATTGACATTTCAATCAACACCTTTTTTAAGTGACGATATGATGACGTGAAAATAAAATACAACTAAATTACAATTAATGCATGTGCATCTGAATTTGTAAATATTTTAAAAGAACATATTTTTGTGTATTATCTTGCGTTAAAATCTTACCAATAGAATGAATGCCAAAATATTTGCGCAAATTATGATTAATACGGATAGTATCTGATATTGATAAAAATTCACGTAATCTATAAAAGTCAGTGAAATCTGCATAACGCTTAATAAAATCTGCATCCCACATAAATTGTTTATCTCTTGAACTAACTTTCTTAATCTGGTATGTTCAGATTCAATGTATTTTACTTTAACAACTCGTGTTTTAAGCTGAACATTCAATATTTTATAAGCTAGATAAATTCCATATATATGAGTAAATATAAAGATCAGTTTTATAACTCTACTGAAATTTATGTAGTACTTCAAGAAATATTTGCTCTGCATTGGTAAACCAATTTGAAGTGTCCACTCACTACATATTAATAACAAAATTAACAGGAAAATTAATAAATTTCCAAAAAATATGGAGTTAAAGTTCCTGAAAAAATAACTTTCCTTTGACAATGAATAATTAGTATCCATTTTGACGTAATTTTTTACAAAAATTTCCCAATTTTGCATATTCCAAAAACTGGAACCGATTGACATAATAAAAGTATCCACTGCATCTATAATGTCTATTAGACTTTCTACCAAAAATGTTGATTTAAATATTTCTTTAAAATTTAGTAAATCGTGAAAGTATAGTTTATACAAGCAGTACACTTTTAAAATTATAAAGATAATAAAGTAAACCACTGTATAGGTTTTGTATAATAATTTTTTTCTTATGGAAAAATTACTAAAATTGTATAAAGGGACCATTGTTAGGAGACTACAAATATAATATATATTTTTTAATTTCTCCATGTCTTCTACTGTAAAATTTGTTACAAGTTCACTATTTAATAATAACGGAATATTTTTTAATTTCCTAATGTATTATATGTATACCTACGTATATCGAAATAAACACAAATATTATTGTAGAAACTATCATTAATAACTATCATATTAATAAATTTACTAATGAAAATACTGCAAAACTTTGTACACACTTATCAATAGGCGAGGGAAAAAACTTTTTATGTTTTGGAGCAAAGTGTGTAAAATTTTTATTAAATTCATTTAGCTACAGGCTTTCAACCTAACAATAGGTCATCTTCAGAGCACTTGCACCTTGCTTTTCAGACAAAATTTTTGGAAGTTTATTTTAAAAGAATTATGTTTCTTTATGATTTTTTGTTTGGAGATTAAAGAGATGTGACAAAAATATTTAAATTCTAAAAAATCTTAGAATTTTCATTAGCATTATCAATTGGCGCCGCAACCTGGGGCAATTAAATTAATTAATCCGTTAGTTGCCTAAATTTTAATTCATAATTTAAAAAAAACATAACATGGACCTAAGAGAAGATAGAAGGGACAGGCATCAACTCAGCACTTTATTACCCTCAGGTAAACTATTGCACCCCTCGTAGATGCATCAATTCAGCACTTAATGACTTAATACTTATCCCTTTAATTCTTCTTAATTTGAATCCGAGTTGTTGGAAAATGTTTGGGAATTTTGGGATTATGAATGAAAAGTTGCATTTCCAAAAATATAATTATAAAGGAATTAATTACGACGAATGGTTTGTACAAAATTTGTAACAGTTATCAGTTAAAAGTCTTAGGTGTCAAAAGTAATATCTCAAAGAAAGTTTAGACGTAATGGAATTAGTAACAAGTTTTGTTTTAAGTGAATGTGGTCAACAAATATTTGTTATAAATGTCTTTAAGTTTAGGAAAAGGAAATTTTTAAAAGATGGTGCCATATATTGGATTTGTTGTACGTCAGGTTGTAAAGCAAAATGCCATACAAAGGGTAAGTTACTTTTTTTGTAAAATTTCTATCTTTGTAAAAACACTTGTTGAATTTCAGTGTTTAGTATATATTAAAATACAAAGTATTAATACGCCTGTCAGGATAATAACAAAAAAAGTTAGAGAGGCAGAAACATTCACAAATAAAAAAATTTTAGAATTAAATAATTAGAGAAATTACAGAATTTGAATATGTGAAATTAATCGCAAATAGATACAAATTATAATCAATCTATTTTAAGTTTATATTTTTATATTGATATTTCTTTTGTATATAAGTTTAATATACGTTATGTAAATCAAAATTTTATTTTATTTAATTTCCTTCAAAATATTTATAAAAAAACATTAGTTGCAAATGCACTCTTACAAATAAAATCAATTTTAACTAACTTATCATTATTAGGATTAAAGGATTAAGAAGATTTATTAAACCAGGTAAAAGTGCTCAGTTGAAGTATCTACTTTTATTGCCTTGAAGGGACGGTGCTCAGTTGAAGTCTACCCGATAGAAGATCAGAAGAACGAGTTATGCAAATGTTGATTGCAATGAATCAAAATATACAAGTAATAAACAGAAATCAAGAATAGATAAATATGGAAAGAAATCAAGAAAAAATGGAAAAGAACATGGAAAGAAATAAGGAAAAGATAAAAACAGGTATTCGAAAGATTTGAAAACTGATATAATGTATTAGAAGAAACTAAACAAGACTTAAGAAAAGATACAGATAAAAAAATAGAAGAAACAAAAAAGATAGTAAAAAAGCAATGATTGCAAGAATAATAGAGGTAGAAGAATTACAGGAGCAGAAAAATAAGAAAGTAATAGAAACAGGGTTTATTGAAGAAATATATCAAATAAAAGAGGATGGAATGAAGAATAAGAAAAATGTTAAACAATTAGACAAATCCTTAAAAGAAGAAATTTTAAAGAACAAAATCAGGAGGGAATAAATTAATGAAATTTCACAAATAAAATTAGCACAAATGGAAAATAAAAATGAAGAAATTAAACAACAAGAAAAGTAAAGAGAAACGATGTAGAGAAATAAAATTAAAAGAAATTATAACAGATGGAAGTATAATTAAAAACTATTTTTTATAGGGATCATAGGAACATAGAATACAAGATTGGTAATATGGAAAAAATAAATAATATTAAAGAAGATTTGGGAAATATTAAATATGAAATGATTAAATACATTTCTAAATAAATCAGTTAATTCATTCTGATTTTCTCATATTTATTAGTATTTGTGTAAACTTACCATTCCACCTATCATTATAGTAAATACAGCCAAACATGTTGCCACGAGTTCTGCATTACTATTGAAAGGTTGAGAAAATACTAATTCCATTCCATGTAAAGCCAGAACACAATTCGTGACAAGAGACAGAAATATTTGAACACTAAATATAGAATGAATCTCTTCAACTATTTTCCTTAATTTTCTGTAAATTTTTTCTATTAAATGAAGTGAAACGTCGGCTTTAACTCTAAATCGGAATTTAAATAAATCATTCAATTCTTTGAATTGAACGTAAACGTAATAAATATAAGTAAAAATCAATGACGACTGAATTTGCTGAATGAAGAGGCATATATACTTTATTACATATTTACTCTGTATAAAATATCCGTATCGATAAAACCAAAAACAATTAGATCCAATTTCAACGAAAAGTGAAAATATTATATTAAAAATAATGATTTTTTTAAAGTGCGTAAAGTAAAAGTTTTTCGTTTTTGTGGACAAGAAACTTTTCATGCTTTTACAACTTTTATTCAAATTACTCCAATTTTCCATACTCCAAAAAGCAGAACCGAATATAGCAAAAAAGCAATTCAGTAAGTCTGTTATATTTCTTAGAATTTCTGCAATATACGATAACGTGTACATATTTTCACCTTTCGCTTCTGAAAAATTCAAAAAACGAAAAACACAGTAAATTTGTAACAGTAGGAGAACTAAAAAAAACCCAGACGCATATGCTTTGTAAAATAATTTTCTCCTAATCGAGAATTTTTGAAAATCTATTAAAGGACTCATCGCGAATATATTCCCAATTTTAATGGCAAATGCAAGTTCTTCCAACATGCTTTTCTTTGGATACACGAACGGAGTATATTTATGTCCTCTCTTAATAATTTTGACAGTAGGTCTATATATATATATATAAATAATGTAACTTTTTCATGTTAATATTCCTATAGAGTTTTTTCAACATAATTAAATTAACAATAATAGAAAAAGTAATTTTATTACTTGTGGAAAAGTAAATTGAAATACTATTGAACAAACGAAGAAGAAAATTATAAGAATGAAACATTAACCAGAGTTGTATTAAGGTAACTTTAGACTATGTTAAAATAAAATTAAAATAATATGACACATGGAGTGGTAGAGCACTAGAATCATAATCCAAGAGTTGTGAGTTCGAATCCCACCGACGCCGACAGCAGAAATCATTTTTTGATTTTTAAATAATTAAAAATTTAGAAATTGATTTTCATATACCAGTTGTGATTCCCCACTCGACCATTCACTGTTGGGTTCTAATTAACGGTGCTGTTCCTAAAGTGGCGCTGGGAAACAGTAACAAAGCCTACACAGAACAAGGGGCGAAATAATATAGTAGTTAAAGCCGTTGAAAAAATTATGACACATGATTCTTACAAAATTTTTCCGTTTTTAATTTACAAAATATCGATTAAAGATTTAACCCCTTAACGCACACATTTAAAAAAAAAAATACTCAAAATTTTTATTTTAATTTTGGATTTTGTACTTCTATTTGTTATCAATAACTGGCACCGTTTTAGAGAAAAATAATAATTAGTTAGAGAGGTGCATGCACCAAAATTTATAGTGTCATTTATAGTGAAATGAAATGAAATAGGTAAATAGTTTTGTTTTACATCAGATATTCGATTGGCTATAAATTTTCTCAACTTTACGAAAGTTTAATGTAATCAGTATCATTTTTTAATATTTTTATGTTAATAAGTATTTTATACTTACCATTCCACTTATCAACATAGATAAAGGTATACATATTGCTATAAATTTTTCACTTTTCGCCGTATAAAAAGTTGCAACTCCCATTCCATGTAAAGCAAGAATGCAATTGGCCATAAAAGTCAGAAATATTTGTGTCCTAAATATAGAATTAATATCTTTAATTATTTCTCCTAATTTTCTGTATAATTTTTCTATCAAATGAATTGAAAGGTTGGTTTTAATCTTAAATCGGAGTTTCAGTAAATTATTCAATTCTTTGTATTGAATATAAACGTAATAAATATAAGAGAAAATTAAAGATAACTGCACTTGCTGGATGAAAAGATTGATATATTTTATTATGTATTTGATATGTAAAAAAAATCCGAATCTTTTAAACCAAAAATAATTAATTGCAATTTCAAATAAAAGAAAAAATAATATATTAAATATAAATATTTTGTTGTAGTGTCTTAAGTAAAAGTTGATTTTTTTCGGTAATAAAAACCGCTCGATGCTTTTACATCTTTTGTTTAAATTACTCCATTTTTTCATACTCCAAAAAGCAGATCCGAATGTTGTAAAAAAGCAATTCAATAAGTCTGTTAAATCTCGTATTATATCTGCAATAAATGATAACACGCTTGTTTTCTCACTTTTAGCTTCTGATAAATTCAAAAAACGAGAAATGCTGTAAGTTTGTAACAGCAAAATAGTAAAAAAAAATCCCGTAGCATATGCTTTGTAAAAGAATTTTCTTCTAATCGATAAATTATGAAAATCTAATAAAGGGCTTATGGCCAATATATTTCCAATTTGAATGGAAAATTTAATTTTTTCCAACATGCTTGTCTTTGGATTTACCACCATGTCTTTCAAATCAATGACTCATTCTTTTGTTAAAAGTATTCTTATATATTTCTTTCCCGATATAAACTTAATCAACAATCGTGGTACACTTTTTAAAAGTAATTTTATTTACCACTAGGAAAGTAATAATTCAAGAAAATTGTGAATAGAAATCAAAATTATAGTCAAAGAATGAAAAATAGCAAATATTCGAATGGTTAAATTAGTCAGAATTGAATTTAATTTACTTTAGATTTGACGCTAATTTTATTTGAGTTTAAACAAAGCACTAAGTTAAAATTAGATGCAAATAAAATAGTATGCAGGTATAAAGTATGTCTGAAAAAGTAATCAACGAATGGGACATTTTTTTATTAATTTTACAAAAAAAAATTATTCTTCAATAATTAAGAATAAAATTTATAAAATATTTATTGGTATTCATGGAAAATAAAAAAATATTAAGTTATGCTGATGAGTAAACTGATTCTAAATTTACAGAACAAAATAATATTTGAAAATATTGATTAGGAATTGAAAACTATGTCCAAGTTTAGATTCATGGTCTAATAATTAATAAATTTAAAGTAAAAAAAATTAAATAATTTTTTCTACAACTGCTATGAAAAGTAGCGTATTTCTCATAGCTTAATTAATTTCAAAACTATGTATTGCTCATACTGTGCGGGAATACTTTTTCCCACGGCAATTTGCCCATACCACATACTCTTATATGGAGAATCAACAAAAATCGACAAAAACTTAGTAGGGCTGCTGTTTAGCTTTAAATAGTTGTCAGAACTGTCAGATTATAGAAGTTTTTTAAATTCTTGAGGTAGTTTTCATTCGTGCTTTGATAAAAATCGCAATTTCCAATTTAAATATTGTTTTAATAAGACATATACCTACCTATTAATAATAAATAATGTGGATATTAATAGTAGTGACGATTTTCATAATACTACGCCAGAGGAAAGAGCCGCAAAAGTAACGTTAGATTTCTTGCCGGTAATTTCGAGAAAAAAGTATGAATTGGCATACGAAAAATTTATGAAATGGAGATGAAATACAAAAATAAAATTAAAAAAATTATTTAACTGTTAAGAGGTAGGATACTTTAATGTTATTTTAGATTTGCAAACCATAAAAATAAATATTAAGTTACATTAGTTGTATTCTTTAAATTTGTGCAGTTGTAGAAAAAGTATAGTGTGCAACGTGTGTGGAAAGTACTTTTCTCACTCGTGTGAAAAGTTGAACTTTCCCCACTTGTTGCACAACATCCTATTGTATTTGTTGGATTATTTATTGCATAAGATATATCAAAAAAAAAGTATAGCAAGCAGTGTCATAGTAGTGGTACAATCTTAAATTTTAGGAAAAGTTATCGATAACCGGCGCGATTTTGAGCTCTATCGATAATACGGATGGCCGCTTTTTGAATTGAGAAAACTTTCTCATCATTGCATTCGAATTTCCTCATTTAATTTTTTTTTAAATTGTCTTCTACCATACCTACTGCAAAAAGTAGAACAGAATATTGTAAGAAAGCAATTCAGTAAGTCTGTTATATTTCTTACAATTTCTGCAATATACGATAACGTGTACGTGTTTTCACTTTTCGCTTCTGAGAAGTTAAAAAAACCAAAACAGTAAATTTGTAATAGTAGGAGAGTTAAAAACATCCAGTAGCATATGCTTTGTAAAATAATTTTCTTCTAATCGAGAATTTTTTTAAATCTATTAATGTAACTACTTATTTCGAATATATTTCCAATTTTAATGACAAATGCAAGTTCTTCCAACATGCTTTTCTTTGAATAAAATAAAACAAGAAATAGTTCAATTTTTCAACTTTACGAAAGTTAATATAAACCGTCTCACTTTCTAATATCAGCTAGTAATACATTTACAGGTCGCTTCTTTTTGCTAACTTTGAGTTTGTTATTATTGTGATAGATGGCGTTGGGCGTTCTTTATACACTTGCTAACGCAACTATATCTTATAGGAACCGGGCTAGTCGACTCCACTGTCAGACTTTCCTTAGAGATGGAAAGTCGAGCTTGTCTGCTTCTTACTGAAGAGGCACAATAATGCCGAAACCGGTCTAAGGATGGCAGGCTCCTTTAATAACAAAATCAAAGTTTTTGGTTTTATGTCCTGCTATTTCAGTTTCCAACTAACGTCGGGACTTCTATAATTCAATACCTGTTGGGGCATATAGCCCAAGGAGTAGTTGTTTGAAGTCCAGACGTTGTGGCAACGTTGACATTTCAATGCCTAATTCCTGGGAGATTTGACTATTTTTCATTTCATTTGTGCAATATTTTTATGTTAATAAGTATTTTATACTTACCATTCCACTTATCAACATTGATGAATACATACATATTTCTATAAATCTTTCACTTTTCGCCATATAAGAAGTTGCCATTTCCATCCAAGTAAAACAAGAATGCAACTGGCCATAAAAGTCAGAAATATTTGTGCGCTAAATATAGAATTAATATTTTCAACTATTTCCCATAATATTCTGTATAATTTTTCTATTAAATGAATTGAAACGTTGGTTTTAACCTTAAATCGGAGTTTCAGTAAATTATTCAATTCTTTGTAATGAATGTAAACGTAATAAATATAGGAGAAAATTAAAGATAACTGCACTTGCTGGATGAAAAAATTGATATATTTTATTATGTATTTGATCTGTAAAAAAAATCCGAATGTTGTAAACCAAAAATAATTAATTGCAATTTCAAATACAAGAAAAAATAATATATTAAATATAAATATTTTTTTGTAGCATCTTAAGTAAAAGTTTATTTTTTTCGGTAATAAATACCGCTCGATGCTTTTACACCTTTTGATTAAATTACTCCATTTATCCATACTCCAAAAAGCAGAACCGAATGTTGTAAAAAAGCAATTCAATAAGTCTGTTAAATCTCGTAAAATTTCTGTAATATATGATAACACGCTTATTTTATCACTTTTAGCTTCTGATAAATTCAAAAAACGAGAAATGCAGTAAGATTGTGACAGCAACATAGTAAAAAAAAATCCCGTAGCATATGCTTTGTAAAAGAATTTTCTTCTAATCGATAAATTTTGAAAATCTAACAAAGGACTTATGGCCAATATATTACCAATTTGAATGGAAAATTTAATTTTTTCCAACATGCTTGTCTTTGGATTTACCACCATGTCTTTCAAATCAATGACTCATTCTTTTGTTAAAAGTATTCTTATATAGTTCTTTCCCGATATAAACTTAATCAACAATCGTGGTACACTTTTTAAAAGTAATTTTATTTACCATTAGGATACAAAAAAATTGTGAATAGAAATTAAAATTATAGTCAAAGAATGAAAAATAACAAATATTCGAATGTCAAATTAGTCAGAATTGGATTGAATTGATTTGAGGCGAATTTTATTTGAGTTTAAACAAAGAACAAAGTTAAAATTAGATGCAAATAAAATATGTAGGTATAGGTATACAATTTTTATTTTCAAAATAGTAATTATATAAATCAGAAATTAATATTTTTTTTAAATAAAGTTAAAAATAATTTAGAAATTGATTTATATAAATTAATAAACACTATTTTGAAAACAAAAATTGCTCCGAATGAATGTTGTAGAAAAAGTGATCATTTTAAAACATAAGTTTTATTAAACAGAGATAATGTTCATCATTTTAATTATATTTAAATCAAAAATAAAAGTATAATGATGATAAATGTACAAGGATTTTTTGTTATGCCTCTATTAATAGATATCTTCAGTTTTATAAAAATCAGTGAGAATTTTAGAAATTTTAACTTCTGGTCAAATTTTCTATGAGAAAACAAAAATAAAATTAAAAACTAATGACTTCCTGAGAAAGCTTAGAGTCTCCTCTTTAAAACGCTTTCTTTTGTTTTTCTTTGCGTACATTTTAGACAAAGATACTTTAGTTTTTCCGAACGCCTCGCCTGAATATTTGTATTCAACGGCTCGGCGCGCGAGTTTTCGAATTTGCTTCCTTATTTTTAATAATTTTTTATAGTACTTAATACAAATTCTTTTTTAAAATAACTTATATTATTTTTTAGTAAAATTTTCCGCTCTTTCATGTGGTGCTATTATTTTTTCGATTTTTTTTTCGAGATATAATGGAAAAACCAAATTTTCGATTTTATTTTCGAAATTGTGAAGTTAGCATACACTTTAGAGCAGCAAAGATTTTTTTATTGTTTTCTACACCCTTTCAAGTACTTAAATGCCAAGTTTCATCGAGATCACATTTTGTGCGAGCTTTTGGTCAATATCCTTCTCTGACAACTGGGCTGTCTCAGAAGTTCAAAAAAAACGAAAAACAGTAAATTTGTAATAGTAGGAGAGTTAAAACAATCCATCCAATGCTTTGTAAAATAATTTTCTTCTAATCAAGAATTTTTTTAAATCTATTAACGTACTCATTTCGAATATATTTCCAATTTTAATGGCAAATGCAAGTTCTTCCAACATGCTTTTCTTTGAATAAACGAACGAAGTAATATTTATATCATCTCTTAATTGAAATACTATTGAACAAACGAAGAAGAAAATTATAGGAATTAATCATTAACCAGAGTTATGTTAAGCTAACTTTAGACTATGTTAAAATAAAATAAAAATGATTTTTACAAGAATTTGCCGTTTCTACAAAATATCGATTAGATGTCATAATAAACAAAATTATAAAACATGAAATACATGAAATAGTTCAATTTCTCAACTTTACGAAAGTTTAATATAAACAGTATCACTTTCTAATATTTTTATGTTAACAAGTATTTTATACTTACCATTCCACTTATCAACATTGATGAATGTATACATATTTCTATAAATGTTTCACTTTTCGCCATATAAAAAGTTGTCATTTGCATTCCACGTAAAACAAGAAGGCAATTGGCCATAAAAGTCAGAAATATTTGTGCCCTAAATATAGAATTAATATCTTCAACTATTTCCCATAATATTCTGTATAATTTTTCTATTAAATGAATTGAAACGTTGGTTTTAATCTTAAATCGTAGTTTCAGTAAATTATTCAATTCTTTGTAATGAATGTAAACGTAATAAATATAAGAGAAAATCAAAGATAACTGCACTTGCTGGATGAAGAGATTGATATGTTTTATTATGAATTTGATATGTAAATAAAATCCGAATCTTGTAAACCAAAAACAATTAATTGCAATTTCAAATAAAAGAAAAAATAGTATATTAAATATAAATATTTTTTTGTATTGTCTTAAGTAAAAGTTGATTTTTTTCGGTAATAAAAACCGCTCGATGCTTTTACACCTTTTGATTAAATTACTCCATTTTTCCAAACTCCAAAAAGCAGAACCGAATGTTGTAAAAAAGCAATTCACAAAGTCTGTTAAATCTCGTATAATTTCTGTAATATATGATAACACGCTTATTTTATCTCTTTTAGATTCTGATAAATTCAAAAAACGAAAAATGCAGTAAGTTTGTAACAGCAACATAGTAAAAAAAAATCCCGTAGCATATGCTTTGTAAAAGAATTTTCTTCTAATCGATAAATTTTGAAAATCTAAAGGACTTAGGGCCAATATATTTCCAATTTGAATGGAAAATTGAATTTTTTCCAACATGCTTGTCTTTGGATTTACCACCATGTCTTTCAAATCAATGATTCATTCTTTTGTTAAAAGTATTCTTATATAATTCTTTCCCGATACAAACTTAATCAACAATCGTGGTACACTTTTACATACAAGAAAATTGTGAATAGAAATCAAAATTATAGTCAAAGAATGAAAAATAACAAATAATGGAATGTCAAATTAGTCAGAATTGGATTGAATTTACTTTAGATTTGATGCTAATTTTAATATAAACAAAGCACTAAGTTAAAATTAGATGCAAATAAAATAATATCAGGGCCGTATTTCTAAATAGGCTAATTTTCAGGGATGGCAGTTTCACAATTTATTTATATAATTTATTATGTAAACCATTAAAATTGTAGATGAAAAACCAATGAACTTTATCCTTTTGTTGTATAAAATAATAATAAATATAGGGGGTGGCAAATGGACCTTAGCCTATATGCGGCATACTCTTAAATCCGGTTCTGAATAGTATGTATACAGTATGTCTGAAAATGTTTTCAACAAATGGGAAATTTTTTTATTAATTTTACAAAAAAAAAATTATTCTTAGAATAAAATTTGTAAAATATTTAGTGGTATACATGGAAAATACAAAATATTAATTTATGATGAAGAATAAACTGCTTCTAAAGGACCCCGCAGATTTTAAAGGGCAATTGGGTTTCACTCAATCTCGCCCAAACCTGTTGAAAAATATCAGTCATATCGTTCTCATTAAATGTCTCCATGGGCGCGATAAAAAATAATAAAGGGATTTTGAGATACCAGCCGTCGAAGGTGGAGATTTTTTAAACGTCGAAAATCTTATTAGTGCATTCTGTGAGTCGAAAAAATATACAAATATTTTAAGCAGCAACCAAACTACTTGTCCCTCCCCCGTTTTTGAGGATGCTGAACACGATAGCGGTGGTTAAAATTGTTTTGGAGGTCACCCAACCCCCCAAACGGCCAAAAACCACCCCCAGAATGGGGGTATTTGCCGATTCCGCGTCTTCTACCGGCAAAATATATCTTCCCCTCGTTTTCCAGGATGCTGAACATGACGTCGGTATTTAAAATTATTTTGAGACTTAGTCCTACCTCAAAATGGCCAAAAATCACCCTCTGAAAAATTTTCGCGGGTTTTTATGTTTGCTCAAAAAAAATTTTTCACCCTGTAGATGGTGGTTGTTGGCCGTTTGGGGGGATGTGGCGAAGTCGGTGTAGAGATGTAACATCACCTTGTGCTCAACATCCTCAAAAACGGGAGATGATGCGGTTTTTCTTGTTTACAAAAAACAATCATCCTGCAGAGGGTGATTTTTGGCCGTTTGGGGGGTGGGACTAAGTCTAAAATAATTTTAAATACCGCGGTCGTGTTCAGCATCCTCGAAGACGGGGAAGGGGAGATATATTTTGCCGGTAGAATAGCGGAATCGGCTATTCCCCTTTTGGGGGTGTTTTTTGGCCGTTTGGGGGTTTGGGTCAACTCCAAAAGAATTTTAACCACTGCCATCGTGTTCAGAATCCTCGAAAACCGGGGGAGAGGTGGTTTGGTTGCTGCTAAAATATGTGTATAATTTTCCGACTCAAAGAATGCACTAATAAGATTTTCGAGTTTAAAAAACCTTCACCTTCGGCGGCCGGTATCTCAAATTCCTTTCATTATTTTCTATCGCATCAATGGAGACATTTAATGAGAACGATATAACTGATACTTTTCAACAGGTTTGAGCGAGATTGAGTGAAACCCAATTCCCCTTTAAAAACTGCGGGGTCCTTTAAATATAGGAATTGAAAATTATGTCCAAGTTTAGATTCGTGGGCTTCTAATAATTAATAAATTTAAAGTAAAAAAAATTAAATATTTTTGCATCTGTTGGATTATTCATTGCATAGATATATCATAAAAAGTATAGCAGTGTTATCAGTAAATCCAATGACAGAACAGTGCACTTCGGAATGTAACTGCACAACGATGTATCAGTAACAACCTCTTTTAATATGTACCCACTGGGTACTGGACAATCTTAAATTTTAGAAGACTTGTCGACAAGAGGCACGATTTTGAGCTCCATCGATAATACGGATGGCCGCTTTTGAATTGAGAAAAATTTCCCTTAGTATATAATCCTAATCACATTATTATTGCCTCTTAACTGGTGTGCAATGGATAATGCAACTGAAAATACGTAAATCAATGATCCCGATATCTAAAATAGCCTGTAAAAACTGTCAAAGTTTTCAAAATGTTACTAAAATTCTTAATGGTACAATTAGTAAACATTTTAAATTTTTTATATATAGTATATTTTGCCTCAGTAATTAGTCATCCAACTAAAACGAATATATTCTAGACCAGTGTTTCCCAAAATGTGGTACGGCAAGACTTTGGTGGCGATGTGGCTGTGGTTGCGCCTGGTGCAACAAGCAGTTTACTTTTTTTGATTACAAACGTAGAAAAATAATTAAAAACTTCGTTACTTGGTGGTTTTTACTTTCCTCCACCTTACAGCTTTTAAGAGAAAAAGTCCAGACTTCATATCAATGAACAGTTGCTTTTTCAGCATTTGTAGACATTAAGTCAAAAAAGAAACAGGCTTTTGGATGTGGAACCTAATCTCATCACCTAATCTAATCTTATGATGATCTATCGTCTCAACATAAACAATTTCATCGTTCTTTAATTTTTGTTTAATTGTCTTCTAGCATACTCCAAAAAGCAGAGCCGAATTCAGTAATTCTGTTATATTTCTTACAATTTCTGCAATATACGATAACCTGTACATATTTTCACTTTTCGCTTCTGAAAAGTTAGTCGGAGAGTTAAAAAAATATCCAGTAGAATATGCTTTATAAAATAATTTTCTTCTAATTGAGAATTTTTGAAAATCTATTAATTTCGAATATATTTCCAATTTTATGGCAAATACAAGTTCTTCCAATATGCTTTTCTTTGGATACACGAACGGAGTGTAACATTAGTATCCTTCCTTAATTGATATACTATTGAACAAACGAAGAAGAAAATTATCCAAATTAATCATTAAACAGGGTTGAATTAAGGTAACTTTAGACTATGTCAAAATAGAATTAAAATAATATGACATGAATCTTACAAAATTTGTACGTTTTAAATTTACAAAATATCGATTATATGTCATAATATAATTTCACTTATCAACATTGATGAATGTATACATATTTCTATAAATTTTTCACTTTTCGCCATATAAAATGTTGCCATTTCCATTCCACGTAAAAAAAGAATGCAATTGGCCATAAAAGTCAGAAATATTTGTGCCCTAAATATAGAATTAATATCTTCAACTACTTCCCATAATATTCTGTATATTTTTTCTATTAAATGAATTGAAACGTTCGTTTTAATCTTAAATCGGAGTTTCAGTAAATTATTTAATTCTTTATAATGAATGTAAACGTAATAAATATAAAAGAAAATTAAAGATAACTGCACTTGCTGAGTGAAAAAATTGATATATTTTATTATGTATTTGATCTTTAAAAAAAATCCGAATCTTGTAAACCAAAAATAATTAATTGCAATTTCAAATAAAAGAAAAAATAATATATTAAATATAAATATTTTTTTGTAGTGTCTTAAGTAAAAGTTGATTTTTTTCGGTAATAAAAACCGCTCGATGCTTTTACACCTTTTGATTAAATTACTCCATTTTTCCAAACTCCAAAAAGCAGAACCGAATGTTGTAAAAAAGCAATTCACAAAGTCTGTTAAATCTCGTATTATTTCCACAATATATGATAATACGCTTATTTTCTCACTTTTAGCTTCTGATAAATTCAAAAAACGAGAAATACTGTAAATTTGTAACAACAAAATAGTAAAAAAAAATCCCGTAGCATATGCTTTGTAAGAAAATTTTCTTCTAATCGATAAATTTTGAAAATCTAACAAAGGACTTAGGGCCAATATATTTCCAATTTGAATGGAAAATTTAATTTTTTCCAACATGCTTGTCTTTGGATCTACCACCATGTCTTTCAAATCAATGATTCATTCTTTTGTTAAAAGTATTCTTATATAATTCTTTCCCGATATAAACTTAATCAACAATCGTAATTTAATTTACCACTAGGAAAGTAATAATACAAGAAAATTGTAAATAGAAATTAAAATTATAGTCAAAGAATGAAAAATAACAAATATTCGAATATCAAATTAGTCAGAATTGGATTGAATTTACTTTAGATTTGAGGCTAATTTTATTTGATTTTAAACAAAGCACAAAGTTAAAATTAGATGCAAATAAACTAGTACGTAGGTATACAGTATGTCTGAATGGGAATTTTTTTTATTAATTTTACAAAGAATAAGAATAAAATTTGTAAAATATTTATTGGTATTCATGGAAAATAAAACCCATCACCCATCACTATTCTTTAGCTTGAAAGTATACCATAGCAGTAGAACTTTTCAACCAAATAAGGATTTTAATCCCAAATTGAATTTCACAAAAGCCAACTTTTTAAAAATGTTCAACCTTCTGAAGGAAGTATGCTGGGGTGAGTTGGAAAATAATAATTTGGGTATAGATTCTGTGATAGATCTGTTTTACGATATTTTTTATAGAATATTGCAGGAATGCGTTCCGTTGGCAAGAAATACTAAGAAATTCTATCCACCACTAGAGATATAATAAAAAATCTAAAAAAGAAAGACGAAATTCGTAAGAAATATAAAAAAAAATAATATTCTGGACCATCAAACCTTTATATATCTGCGAACAAAAACAAAACAAGATATAAAGAATGCTCACAAGGCCTACCTGAGACAAATTGAAAACAGTATACACAGTGACTCTCAAAATTTTTGGTCATATGTTGCAAAAAATAAATCTATTTCGAATCCTTCATCTGATTCCATGGTATATAAGGGAGAATCAATCAGCCATCAGAATATAGCCGAAGCGTTTGCAGATAACTTCTTGAGTGTATATGCAAAAAAGAAAGCCGAATATAACACAGATAATTTCAATGGAACATTTTTAACGAACTCCTGTTTAGATATAGTATCTGTAAGCGATGAAGATATTCTGAAAGCTGCAAAAAAACTAAAACCAAAAAAATCTTCAGGTCCACACATGATTCCTTCTTATATAATTAAAGGATGCATACAACTACTGATCAAACCCCTTCAAATAATATTTAATCTGAACCTAAAAACTATCACATACCCCACATTGTGGAAACGCTCAAAAGTCTGTCCAATATATAAAAATGGCTCAAGAGAGGATATACAAAACTATCGACCTGTAGCACTGATTTGCGCACCCAGTAAGCTTTTTGAATCAATTCTTCATGAAAAAATATTGAACCATGTTTATCCATGTTTGACTGAAGAGCAACATGGCTTTTTACCTAAAAGGTCCACGGTAACTAACCTAACATGCTTCGTACAAGAGGCAAATAAAGTGGTCGAAAACAACAGTCAACTAGATGTTATTTTCACAGACATGAGCAAAGCCTTGATGTAATGTTGAACAAATTATACACTTTTGGACTTTCAGATAGACTTTTGAAGTTATCAGCATCATATGTAGCAAACAGGATACAGATGGTGGTGTACAAGGTAGGGGAATTTAGCGATTTCTTCGCAAGATCAGGGGTACCACAAGGGCCTAATCTTGGTCCACTATTTTTTTTATTACTGATAGATGACCTGCCGGGGAGAATTCAGTAAATGTTTTATAATGTCAATAACTAGAAAAAAACGAAGGATCGAATCTCAATATATAATAAATGATAAAAAACTAATTAAAAAAACAGAATATGTAAAGACTTGGGAGTGGCAATAGATGAAAAACTCAATTTTGAGCAGCATACGACCAATATCATTAACAGAGCATATAAAATGATGGGCTTTATTATTAGAAATTCTTTCAAATTCACCAAAATATCCACACTAGTAACACTTATAATTCATTTGTTCGTAGTACACTAGAATATACTAGTATAATATGGACACCTTATTACTCAGTTTATAAAAATGAAGTTGAAAAGGTACAGAATTTTTTTAAGGTTTCTATATTACAAAAAACCTGGCGAATATATTTACAACCTCAGTTATCACTCTTCCTTAATTGAATTTGAATTTACAACTTTGGAGACAAGAAAAAAAGTGGCTATTGTGTTATTTTTTTATAAATTATTACATAATGAAGTGGATAATCCCCACTTGCTGTCACAAATTAGCCTAAACTGTAGTATTTATTTTAATAATAGACTAAGAAATATATTTATCTCTCCTAAACCTCGTACAAACCTTGGTTTGAATTTTCCATTATACAAAATGTGCTATCTGGCAAAATATTTAAATAATATAGATTTTTATAACGAATGTAACATTTAGGAAAAAAAAGTTGAGAAAGAATTATCATCCCTAGAATTATAATATATAGCTATATATTTAGTAATTAAAATTAAAATTAGAACTAAAATTAAAATAAAATTTGTAATCATCCAGTATGATACTTGTAACTACTGAATTTAGTTAGGTTATAATAGAATTCTTAGATATATATACCTACTAATATTAAAAGAATGGTAATTTAGTTTTAGTTTTGTAATCACTTACTGGAACTGATTGTTCTGTAGATTACTTAATGAAATAAATAAATAAATAAATAAATAAAATAAAAAATATTAAGTTATGCTGAAGAGTAAACTGCTTCTAAATTTACAGAACAAAATAATATTTGAAAATATTGATAGGAATTGAAAATTATGTCCAAGTTTAGATTAATGGGCTTCTAATAATTAATTAATTTAAAGTAAAAAAAAATTAAATAATTTTGCATTTGTGGGATTATTTATTGCATTAATATCAAAAAAACTATAGCAAGCAGTGTCATCAGCAAATCCAATGACAGTTGACAGAACTGTGCACAACCTCTCTTAATATGTACCCACCGGGTAGTGGCACAATCTTAAATTTTAGGAAAAGTTGTCGACAAAAGGCGCGATTTTCAGCTCTATCGATAATACGGCTTTTTGAATAGAGAAAACTTTCTCATCATTCGAATTTCCCCATTTTAATTTTTTTTTAAATTCTCTTCTGCCATAGGTACTGCAAAAAGCAGAACCGAATATAGCAAAAAAGCAATTCAGTAAGTCTGTTATATTTCTTACAATTTCTGTAATATATGATAACGTGTACGTGTTTTCACTTTTCGCTTCTGAGAAGTTCAAAAAAACGAAAAACAGTAGTAAATTTGTAATAGTAGGAGAGTTAAAAAAATCCAGTAGCATATGCTTTGTAAAATAATTTTCTTCTAATCGAGAATTTTTTTAAATCTATTAATGTACTCATTTCGAATATATTTCCAATTTTAATGGCAAATGCTTCCAAGATGCTTTTCTTTGAATATACGAACGAATTAATATTTACATCCTCTCTTAATTGAAATATTATTGAACAAACGAAGAAGAAAATTATACGAATTAAACATTAACCAGAGTTCTATTAAGCTAATATTAAAGTATGTTAAAATAAAATAAAAATGATTCTTACAAAATTTTTCCGTTTCTACAAAAAATCGATTAGATAGATAATAAACAAAATTATAAAACATGAAATACATGAAAATAAAACATGAAATAGTTAAATTTCTGAACTTTACGAAAGTTTAATATAAACAGTATCACTTTCTAATATTTTTATGTTAATAAGTATTTTATGCTTACCATTCCACTTATCAACAATGATGAATGTATACATATTTCTATAAATGTTTCACCTTTCGCCATATAAAAAGTTGCCATTTGCATTCCACGTAAAACAAGAAGGCAATTGGCCATAAAAGTCAGAAATATTTGTGCCCTAAATATAGAATTAATATCTTCAACTATTTCCCATAATATTCTGTATAATTTTTCTATTAAATGAATTGAAACTTGGTTGGTTTTAATCTTAAATCGGAGTTTCAGTAAATTATTCAATTCTTTGTAATGAATATAAACGTAATAAATATAAGAGAAAATCAAAGATAACTGCACTTGCTGGGTGAAAAAATTCATATATTTTGTTATGTATTTGATCTGTAAAAAAAATCCGTCACTTGTAAACCAAAAATAATTAATTGCAATTTCAAGTACAAGAAGAAATAATATATTAAATATAAATATTTTTTTGTAACATCTTAAGTAAAAGTCGATTTTTTTCGGTAATAAAAACCGCTCGATGCTTTTACACCTTTTGATTAAATTACTCCATTTTTCCAAACTCCAAAAAGCAGAACCGAATATTGTAAAAAAGCAATTCACAAAATCTGTTAAATATCGTATAATTTCTGTAATATATGATAACACGCTTATTTTCTCACTTTTAGCTTCTGATAAATTCAAGAAACGAAAAATGCAGTAAGTTTGTAACAGCAACATAGTAAAAAAAAATCCCGTAGCATATGCTTTGTAAAAGAATTTTCTTCTAATCGATAAATTTTGAAAATCTAACAAAGGACTTAGGGCCAATATATTTCCAATTCGAATGGAAAATTTAATTTTTTCCAACATGCTTGTCTTTGGATTTACCACCATGTCTTTCAAATCAATGGCTCATTCTTTTGTTAAAAGTATTCTTATATAATTCTTTCCCGATATAAACTTAATCAACAATCGTAATTTCATTTACCACTAGGAAAGTAACAATACAAGAAAATTGTAAATAGAAATCAAAATTATAGTCAAAGAATGAAAAATAACAAATATTCGAATGTCAAATTAGTCAGAGTTAGGATTGAATTTACTTTAGATTTGAGATTATTATACAGGGTGGTCCTTAAGTAATTGTACATAGAAGTATGGTAGATTCCTCACTTTAAAATATTTTGATTTGAACCAACTTGCTCTAATAAAATGTTGCTAATAAGGAATACACAGGGCGTTAAAGGTTAAATTTAGATATTTATTTTTTGCAATAACTTTATCGTTTTTGGGAACGAAAAATCATAATCTGGTACCTACTTCGGTGTAACTTGTAGATGGCGCTAGTTAGGCCACATTTGTGGCATAAATGTGTGATAAACTTTTTTGCTCTTTAAGTTAGCGGTATTTTTGTAAAAGAATATTAAATCGACGTTATTTTAGTAAAAAAAAGAATACTTGTTATTAACCTTAAAACTTAACGGTTTACGAGATAATCGTATTTTAGGGATCAGCTGCAAAAAAAATTTTTTCTGGCTTTGACACCATTCTTGCTAATTCTTATTTAAAATGACCTCCGGAATCCGAATATGACCTCAGTTTCCCCCCTCCTATTTTTATCACCTTTTCATAATTTGGAGGCATAAAAAAACGGTGGGTGATGGCGAAAAACTGAGGTCATATTCGGATTCAGGAGGTCATTTTACTTAAGAATCAGCAAGAAGAAGTTTTAAGGTTAATAACAAGTATGCTTTTTTTGTACTAAAATAACGTGGCTTTAATATTCTTTTACAAGAATAGCGCTGACTTAAAGAGCAAAAAAGTTTATCGCATATTTATGCCACAAATGTGGCCTAACTAGCGCCCTCTACAAATTACATCGGAGTATAGGTATCAGATTCTGATTTCTCTTACCCAAAAACCCCCAGTTCCAAATTTTTATGTATACATATCCAAAAACGCTAAAGTTATTGCAAAAAATAAATCTTAAAATTTAACCGTTAACACCCTGTATATTCCTTATTAGCAACATTTTATTAGAGCAAGTTGATTCGTAATATTTTAAAGTGAGGAATCTACCATACTTCTATGTACAATTATACCAACCTGTATATATAATTTTTTTACATAAAATACGTGTCGCCTCTGGCCAGAAACTTTGTGTATATTTAGTATATATATTTAGTATTTATGTATTGTTTAACATCATTGCAACGAAAATTATGAAAGGGGTATACAAATATCGAAAGTTTGGTAAACATTGCCCTTGATTAACACTAAGCACTCACTCAGAAAGCGTGTTTACTGAAATAAGTATTTTTGTAATCTTACCATTCCACCTATCACAATTGAAGATTCCACAAAAAGTGTTTCTATAAATTCTGTGGTGTTCCAAGAAGGAAGAATAAGTAATTCCAATCCATGTAAAGCAAGAAAGCAGTTCGTAACAAGACCCAGAAATATTTGCATACTGAATATAGAATGAATATCTTGAATTATTTCCCATAATTTTCTGTATAATTTTTCGATTAAATGAATTGAAAGGTTGGTTTTAATTTTGAATCGGAGTTTTAGTAAATCATTTAATTCTTTGTATTGAATATAAACGTAATAAATATAAGAGAAAATCAGTGATAACTGAACACGCTGGATGAAAATGTTGATATATTTCAGGACGTATTTGCTTTGTAAAAAATATCCGGTTCGACTAAACCAAAACCAATTACAAGCAAGTTCAATTGAAAGACCAATTAGCATATTGAATTTATAAATTTTTTTGTAGTGCCTAAAGTAAAAGTTACCCATTTTTGGGGACAAAAAGCTTTCGATGTTTTTAATTTTTCTATTCAAGTTACTCCATTTTGACATACTCCAAAACGCAGAACCAAAAATTGTAATGAAACAATTCAGTAAGTCTACTACATTTCTGATTATTTCTGCGATATATGTTAAGGTGGACATTTTCTCACTTTTAGATTCTCTTAAATTCAAAAAACGAGAAGTACAATAAATTTGCAGCAACAAATAAGTTAAAAAGAATCCAGTAGCATATGTTTTGTAAAAGAATTTCCTTCTAATAGAGAAACCATTATATCCTAATAAAGGACTTATGGCAAAAATATTTGCAATTTGAATGGAAAATGTAAGTTCTTCCAACATGCTTTTCTTTGGATGCACGAACATATCTTCCAAATCGATGATTCGCTGTTATGTTTATTTTTTGTAACGATTTATACAAAGAAATATATTTTCTTTGTGTTTTTAGCCTAATATATATTTTTTTTACAATTTAATCAAATTAACAGTAGTAGAACATTTTTAGGAAATTAATTTTATTTAATGCTGAGTAAAGGTCAAATGGAAAGAAAAAGTTTTTGGAAATCTAAATTATATAAGACACGAAGAATTAAGAAAATTAAATTAGTCAGAGATGGCTTTAGCTTAAACTTTAAAATTTTTATTGTATTAAGTAAATATAAAAAACTGAGCCAAGATTAGACCGTATTAAAACAAAATTTGTATGGCACACAATTTTGCACTACGTTAATTCAAAATCTGCTAATTGTTTTAGCATTAAAATATTTTCTGAAATAGTAACTACCTGGTCACTATTGACAAATCCATCCAATCTTTTAGCCCAGTTGCCAGACAAGGATATTGACCAAAAGCTCGCACAAAATGTGATATCGATGAAACTTGGCATTTAAGTACTTGAACTCCACAATTTCGAAAATAAAATCGAAAATTTGGTTTTTTCATTATATGTCGAAAAAAAAATAAAAATTTCGAAAAACTAATAGCAACACGTGAAAGAGTGGAAAATTTGACTAGAAATTATATTATAAGTTATTTAAAAAAAATATTTGTATTACTATAAAAAATTATTAAAAATAAGAAAGCAAATTCGAAAACTACGCGCGCCGAGCCATTGAATATAAATATTCAGGCGAGGCGTTCGGAAAAACTAAAGTACCTTTGCCTAAAATGTACGCAAAGAAAAAAAAAGAAACCATTTTAAAGAGGAGACGCTTTCTCAGGAAGCCATTAGTTTTTATTTTATTTTATTTTCTCATTGAGAATTTGACCGGAAGTTATAATTTCTAAAATTCTCGCTGATTTTTATAAAACTGAAGATATCTATTAATAGAGTCATAACAAAAAGAATTCTTGTAGATTTATCATCATTATATACTTTTACTTTTGATTTAAATATAATTAAAATGATGAGCATTACCTCATCTGTTTAATAAAACTTATGTTTTAAAATGATCATCGAAATAGTGAGAAAACAAAAAAAAATTAAAAACTAATGGTTAACTACAAAAAAAAGTAGTACAAGCTTTCATAAAAATAAACTAAAAATCAAAAATAAGTGAAACAATAACTTCAAAGAAAATTTTTTGTACAAATGCACTAAAAAGGAAAACATAATTTCCTTTAATTGTTTGATCTAGGTTATTCTGTGAGTACCTAACATATTCAAAAGATTGCCGCGAACAAGGGCGTCAATACATTTTTTTTGAGGGGGTAAAGGCTTTTTGCTTAAGGTAATAAAAAAAACATGCTATAATATATTATTAGCATTAGTCGAATTAGAAACAAAAATTCTTTGGACAAACAAATTACAAATCAAGCAACTATGAACATCTATCATAAATAAAAAAACATCATCTCATAACCCCCATATCGAAGACCTTGGTCGCGAATACAAAATAGGTATTCTTGTGCGGCAAGCTTTTGAATCTATTACAGAATAACTTAGGTCAAGCAATTATGGAAAGTATGTTTTCCTTTTTAGTGCATTTGTACAAAAGCTCGTCTCTGAAAATTGACACTAGGTACACGTGTACGCAAATTATGTTGCATTTGTTAAATTATAATTCGTGGTGAAATTAGCATCGTCGGAATGCAAAAATCATTAAAAAATACTGAAAACCAACCTCGTAAATGAGATAAGCATTTAAAATAAGGGGTGTTGTAGCTTCGGTTCTACTTTTTTTGCACTCTTCGACTGTGTTTCTACAAACTTTTTATTAGATGGTGAAGTCTTTGTAACCATTTTTCTGAAATTTGAAATGTTTGAGATGCAATTCTTCTCAGCATTGAGTTACACATTTTTATGGTGATGGTAAAAGGTATAACTTAATTTATAAAAAATTATATGAGTTACGAATCCGCTTATAAGCGCATGGACTATTAATGCGAATATCTGCACCCCTTATACCCCGCCATGAAATCTATTACCGTCAATAAACTAACACAGCTCTGGTTCATGAGCCATCTGTCACCTATATCATTATAGCACAATTATTTCGATACAATTTATAGCTGCTATTCATGTTAAATTTCATGTGTCAGTATAAAATTGAATTTTTCTTCGTCTATTTTAATTTTCAATACAAACTGCATGATTTATTCAGTCTCCGTTCGATAAATAATAAATCAGCCATAACGAGTTTTGTATAAATCAAAAAAACTGCTGTTTCCAAATAATTCCTAATGATGTATAAGACTAGATCTAATATACATAGTTTCTTTGGACGTACTACTAAATATATTAAAATCAATAAAGACTTTCATATGATCCAAGTTTATTATAAAATTGGAATTTATTTTGCTATAAGTTGTATCGGACAAAATGCAAAACCAACAATTTGGAATAAGTTCTGTGGTACTTTTTTCTTTATTTTATCCTTTTTAGCTACGATTTACTCAGTGATAAATAGAATTGAAGGTGCATGGAAATCATTTAAAAGTTCCCAAACGATTTTAGAATTTGTAGAAGTCATAGTGGAATTTATTTACATGAGTTTTGTATTTTTGAGATATTATATAAATATTCATAAATGGAACGACATATTTCTGAATATCCAAAAGATTGATAACATTTTAGAGACAGAAAACTTTATACTTAAAAGAATAGCGTTCTTATACTTTCTTGTACCGATATTTTTTACTATAGCATATAGTTGTTTACATTCTTTCGAAATTTGGTTATGGCAGGATCCCTTAAGTATTGAAGCTGGATATATTTTATACAGATGTATAATGTTTTACCAATTTTTTATAATATTTTTCGCGATGAGCCTGACACGCACCTTAAACAACAGATACAACTTTTTATTACAAATATTCAACGAAATTTTATCTCAAGAAAATAAAAGGAATTTTGATAGATTAATAAAAATAAAAAGGGTTTATTTTCATTTATATAGCATTGTAAATAATTTCAATCACATTTTTGGTTGGTTTATATTTTTGGATACCATTTTGAGTTTTTTGATATCTCTAGGAGATGTAAATTACATACTTCAATCTTCCGAAACAGATAATACTTTTTTTAATGTTGGAGTGATTATAACCAATCTATATTACGTAGCTGCGTATTCTGTAAGTACTCTATATTTTTTTACGTAAACTTGATCCTCATCCTTAGTTTTGAACCTATTGCACAAAATGTCTTGGGATGTACCTCGTTCAGGGGAAAACCCCCGTCGCTGTTAAGGTACAGATAGTTTAAAAATCGATATTCTTTAATGGCATTTTCTTATATGCTCATTAAAATTGTGAAAGTGACGATTTTATTTATGTTTTCAAACAGAAATATAACTAGGTATCTTACTATGGTTTATAGTATATGGTAAGCTACAAATAGCCACACGGGCCTTTACACAATCAAAATATATTTTTGTGTATAGGTATTTTCCAAAAATAATCATTTATGTTAACACGCCTGCTTAAGACGACCCTGTCAACTATTAGCGTGTGTATATTTCATTGTGATATGCACTGAATATTATACAGTAAGTAATGATAAGCTAGCCAACATTTTGATTGACGATATGTCTATATTTATTTTATAATGCCACTTATGAATAATGCAACAATTGCTCATTTATTCCGGTATTCCTGATTTTGCCTAAGTAAACACATTCAGAAAGTTTAATCATATTTGTAAATCATTAACAAACGCTTAAAATAAACTTGCCTTTATTATAAGCAGATGTGAAAAACTCCACTGTAGTATATAATTGTATTCAAAATGAACAGAGATATATGGATCGTTAAAGGATATTTCCATATTGGTCAGTTTTTAGGAGTGACCGTTTCTTTAAACAAAAATTATATAATACAAAAATTTTATATAATATTTTTAATACTCTTGACAATTTTTGGAACTATATATTCCACAGTAAATAGAAGCGAAGTGTTTTGGATTGGCACTACAATTTCTCAAATTGTTTTAGAATGTGCAGAAATTTTTCTAGAATTACTTTTAATGTTGCTTTGTTTCACTGGAGCCTTAAAATTCGCAATAAAATGGAAGGTCATATTTGGAAACATGAAGAGAATTGACCAAATTTTAGATATCAAAAATATTTTAAAAGGAAAATATAGATACTGGTTCCTTATTGAAGCCGTACTTTTTAATATAGCCTACGTATTAATACATGTAATGGAATTAGATATATGGAAAAACAAGGAAACATTTTCAAATGAATATGGTTATTTTCTATACAGGATAGTAATGTATTATCATTTTTTCCTTATGTTTTTCGCTTTAAGTGTAACAAGAATACTACACGCTAGATACAGTTTCTTGTTGACATTATCAAAAGAAGTTTTACATGACAACCAATGTTGGCTGCTTATCTGTCCTATAACTAAAGAAAACTGTTCGAAATTAACAAAAATGAAGCAAATTTTGCGGTTATTAGACGACGTCATTCAAAATTTTAATGGTATTTTTGGCTGGTCGATATTTTGTGGTACCCTTATAAGTCTTATTGTATTTTTGGAAGATTTAAATAGTATTATAAAATATGCCAATACTAAGGATGCTTCTTTTAATACTAGTGTGTCTATTATAAACGGTGTATATCTCGGAATGTATTCAGTAGGTACCTATATATTTAATTTTACCTGATTTTTTCTTAAAACTATATTTTACAATTCAGTTTTTTCCGCGCATATTTTCCACGGAGTAGATACAAAAGCAAAATACGGAGCGTATAGTTTTGTAATACACGTACTCGTTTCTGAGTTATAGGAAAAGAAATGGAAAAGAAATTCGGGATAATTAAGCATTAGGAATAGTCCGTTTCTGGCAATGCTACAAAGTTGTTTAACTTCTAAAACAAAAATGCATACACGTTCTAAAAGTACTTACAATTTCATAAAGATGGAATGGACAGTTCGGAAGTTAAAAACCAAAAACGACTTTCAAATTCCAACTTTGGAAACGAGGTGTATTACAAAAATGTAATGAAGTACTAATATTATTTTGCCTCCAACCTCCAACTATCGCTCCTATTTAAATTCTCAAATAATATAACATATAAATGCACAAATAATATTATATCAGTTCTGAAAATATGGCGAACAGCGATATTCAATTTTTATTTTAAAATTATGGTGGAGGTTTGGGTCACTTCACCATTTTTTAAAAAAATTCTAAAACGATTTAGATAAAGGCTGTGATACACGTATAAAAGTTTGACGGTATCTCGAATATGACTGTAATCTCTCTCTAGTCGTTTATTTCATTAGTTGAAGTGACGTGATTTTAAGTTTGCCATATATGTTACACTATTTGTTATTTCTCTCCATTTATCTCTGTCTGGAATGCATATTTCATGTTTTCTTTTGTAACGAGTTTCCCGTAAAGGGCTTTATTTGGTCCATCTATCGCTTCGGAGATCGCCCCTAGGTCTTGTGCCTTCGATTTTCCCTTTTGTATCACTAGCTTTTCTAAATTTCTTATTTGTAGTGGTTCTAGTATTCACACATTGGTTCTATGAGCAGTCCATGGAATTCTCAGGAGCTTTCTCCAAACCCACAGTTCAAAACTGTCAAGTTTAGCAATGGCTGTAGCTTTCAAGGTCCACGCTTCTGCTCCATATAATGCAATCGGAAAAACGAGGTTTTCGACAAGTTTACGTTTTGTTTTCGATGTTATTTGTTTGTCCTTCCAAATTTTATTTAATGTTGTCATGGCCGCTTTGGCCAGAGCTACTCTCCTTTTAGTTTCGGTGGATGGATTTCCGTCTCTTGTGTGGACTCCCAGATAAATTAGTTCTTCCACTATCTCTACATGTTTTATGACAGGCGTTCTCTCTATTCTGTTGATGCGGTCTATTACCATTACCTTTGTTTTTTATCGATTTAGTTTTAAGCCATAGTTCAGACTTACTTTTTCCACTCTTTCATTGAGTTCAGACATTTCCTGTTCGTCCTTTGTTATGAGTGTGGTGTTATCGGCATAGCGAAGGACTGTAATAAACTAGTTTGGCCAATAATGTGCACGTCAATTTTCAACATACCAGCAGTTCGTAACGCATTTGATTTTCACGTGCGCTATATTAACACTTGATGAAGAATGTGAGTACCTAAAAGAATTGTGTTTTTTCGTATGGTCTTTTTTACCTGGCGAACTTTACCTACAACTGGCATCCTCTTAACAAGTGTATTTATTTATTTTATTTTAGTTACTATAGTCAAAGCATTCTTTTTCACTGGCCTTATAACTATAAAAAACTTTAAATGAACTTTATTGTTAAAGTTTTTGTTAAGATCAGAAAATCTTACTGCCAAGAGCAGAGTGTCAAACGGCATAACCCATTTTAAATTACATTTTTTTGGAAGTACAAACTTTTGGCTGGGTCATACCGGATCGCGGAGTTAGCAAGCCTTCTTTCTGTGTTGCTTGTAATCCGAATTAGCCCATAAATTAAACAAATCTCTTGTCGAATATCAGCTACAGCTACGTAAACTATTTTTTTTTATTTTGTGCTTAAGCAATTATAATGTTTCGTTTTCTTTTTTCCAGATTTCAACTATTGCCATAGTGATGTCATGCGATAATGTAGAGAAGACAGCCAGAAAAATAGTTACTACTTGTTATTTAAAACCAGGATTATTAGATAAAACTCCGCTAAGAGACGATCTTATTGCTTTTGCCGAATTTGCAGATAAACTCATTCCCAAATTTTCTGCTGCTGGGTTTTTTCAAATCAACCAAAAGATTTTGTCCACT
Source organism: Crepidodera aurea (assembly GCA_949320105.2). Lineage (NCBI taxonomy): Eukaryota > Metazoa > Arthropoda > Insecta > Coleoptera > Chrysomelidae > Crepidodera > Crepidodera aurea. The sequence continues at coordinate 16,220,275 of OX439474.1, read as the reverse complement.
TTATTTTCTGCTATTATCACTTATTTAATTATAATTATTCAATTTAATCTAGCTACGTAAAATGTACGTTAAATAAAGTTTAGAGTGTTTTAGATTTTACCCACCAATACTCAATATGTCCGTTTTTTTTATTTATTATTAATAATAATATTAATTTATTTACTTTGTATACCTACTGAAAAAACTAAATAGTATTGATATTGAGGTGGCTTTAAAACTTTACCTTGAACAAAACCAAATTTTTTGCAGATTCTAAGGTAAATTTAAAGAACATCTTTATATAGATACCTTTTATTAAACCTTAATTTTAAATTAAAATTATCCATTGTACAAAATTTATTAAAACTTCGGGGCGTTCCCTGTATAATCTTTTTTAGATCATGGGTATATTTAAAAAGTGTTCAGTACTAAAATCTACCCAGGCCTGACGAGAGGGAAGGGGTAATGGGGGATTCTCCCCGGGCCCGCAGTTCTCGATGGGACCCGGTACGCAAAATCCCTGTTCGTACTACGCTTCGCAGTAGTTTTTTCGGCAATAGTGAAGCGTAGTGCCAATAGTGGTTTTCCGTACGGGGGGCCCTGTTCCCAGTTCATAAGAAATTTTTCAGGCGCTACCTAATTTTTTAACCCTTAAAGTGCACCCTGGGTGTTTGACACCCAGAAAATATTTCAGTAAATTGGCGCTGGATCGTTAGTGAATGCTATTTCTAGATCTAAAAAAATACTGGAAAATGATATTTTTTTATGAAATACAGATGTAATGTGATGGGCTACTAATTTTAAAAATTCTATAGGGGCCCGTAATTTTTAACCCCGGGCTCGATTTTTCTCTCTACGGGCCTGAATCCACCATTACTTCAGTTTTAGGAAATCGTATTTTGTGAGAGTACAAGTTTCCCAGTTGAATGAATTAAATAGCTTATAAAGAAGAGGGCCACGATTATTGAAAACTAGAAGATTGAGAAACTAACCTAAAAGTGTATCTTGCCAGTGTCAGAGAAGTGATTTTTTTTCGTATTTTAATAAATATCTATATAAGTTTTTTTTATTCGGTTCACGTAATAATATTGATATAAGTTATTTCAGTTAAAAGTAAGTATGGTTATTTATTATTAACTTTACGTTACACCACAACATGAACAAGTGCCATAAACATTTTAAAGTAAATTTTCCTTATGAACACACCAGAAATGCATTATTTCGCAATAATAAGTTGATATTAAGCCTTCAAATATATAGGCCTGTTAGTAGAAAATCAATTTTAAATGACTTTCTACCAAGTGCTACCAGAAAAATATTTTTACCCAATCCAAATAAGAAACAACTGGAAATCAAGAAACCAAAACCACCCACACCATATGCAGCCAAAAATTTCGGACCACGGAAAAATAAGCTAAATATCCAAATGTTGTCGAAAGCTATCTATGAGCAAGTATTTCTTGAAGGATATAATGAAACTTCTGATCCAACAGTTTTAGAAAAATGTAAACAAGAGCTTTTAAATCATGAAATGAAAAGCAGTGAAGCTGATTTTCAAAAAGATGTTGATTATAAATTACCTCCCTTAAAAGGCAAGAATATCGCAGAACATTTTCAGCTTATTGGTGAAGAACAAGTTAGACCTTACAGGGATTTAGTTATAGAATTATTGGAATTCATACCATTGCCTCCTAGTAAATGGTTAATGCAACCTGGTTGGACTAGATATGTTCCCGACTGTGAACCTGAACATGTTCCCCATCCTCTAGAAGAAGCACTTGTTTTTGATGTTGAGGTAAGTACAATTTTTCTGTGAATAAATAAGTATTCAAAAATTATTTAAAGTCAAAAAATCCTCCTATTAATTAAAAGAAACACTTGAAAAGTATGGTAAATAATCCTTAAATGTCTCCCAAAAAATCAAAGCTGGGTGGTGGTTTGATAAAAGATTCGTTTGAGAGTATACTCAAAACCTGTTATGAAAATATTTCTACTTCTACTAACTGCTATTAATTACAGAAGTCAATTTGCAGGTATTTCTAAAATCTTTTTTATTCACTATTGAAAAGAGTGTAGTAATTTTATAATATAGTCCACGATTTTTTTATATAAATTTTCATGCTTTTCTTAAGTACTTGCAAAACTTCTGTCTCTATTTGTATTAAATTATTTTGTTGGCACATGAAAGCTCCTTAGTTCATTTTTTCAGTAAGCATCCATCAGTGTGTTACTTTGTATTTTTTCTTATATTAATAATGTTATAAATTTCATTGTCTTTAAATTTAGTTTTGTCATCCTAGGTGTGCATGATAGCAGGAAAAGCCCCAACTTTAGCAACTGCTGTCAGCAAGAAAGCTTGGTATGGTTGGGTGAGCCCCTCTGTACTAGAAGGTACCAGCAAACCTGTAACTTGTCACCAGTATTATTTGAATTCTCTAATACCTCTAGAAAGTACACAAAAAGACACGGGTATAAAATTAACGGAACACCAAAAGAAACCTAAAGTTGTAATTGGTCACAACGTTTCCTTTGACAGATCTAAAATAAAAGAACAATATTGGTTAAACAGAACTGGAACTAGATTTGTAGACACTATGAGTTTACATATCTGCGTTGGAGGGCTTACGAGTTACCAAAGAGCAGTGCTTAAGTCTGAAAAATTTACTGAAGAAGATCAAGACTGGAAATTATACAGTTCTCTAAATAATCTCGTAGATGTGTATAAGTTATATTGCGGAAAGAATCTTAAAAAAGAGACTAGAGACTTTTTTGTACAAGGAACCATGGCAGATATTAAAGAAAATTTTCAACAAGTGATGGATTACTGTTCTGGGGATGTAAAAGCTACATATGATGTTTTGAAAGAATTGTTTCCTTTATTTTCTGAAAGGTTTCCACATCCAGTTACATTAGCAGGTACAAGTTAACTATGGTTTATTTTATTTCTTAAAGACTTCCTATCAAAATTCCTTATATAAATAATTTAAAAAATTATCAACACTAACATTTTCTAGTTTTCTAAACTTTGATTTTAGGTATGTTAGAATTAAGCACTGCTTATTTACCGGTAAATTCAAATTGGCCGAGATATATTGAAGAATCAGAGGATGCCTATGAAGATTTTGAAAACACTGGTAAAATCCTACTCGCACGTAGAGCAAACCAAGCTTGTCAACTTTTACATGATGACAAATACAAAGAAGATCTTTGGATGTGGGATCAAGATTGGCAGGTAAAAGAAATTAAAATGAAAGCATCAAAGAGTAAGAAGAAGAAGCAAGTAGAAGAAACGCTGGAAACAAAGGAGAAACAAGTAAAAAGAGATGATGAGGAAGAAGAAGATCCTCTTGAAAGAAAGTTTAAATATTTGTGGGAGACAAAGGATAATTTACCTGCAGTTAAACCCTTACTACCAGGTTACCCGAATTGGTACAAAAAATTATGTACAAAACCTAATTCATCACCTAACTGGGTACCAGGACCAACTCTAATCAGTACCTCAATGCAGATTACTCCTAAATTATTGTCACTGACGTGGGAAGGTTACCCTTTGCACTATCTACGAGAAAAAGGTTGGGGATTTCTAATACCCTTCTCTGATGACATAGAAGCTGAAAGAAAATTGCCTTTAAAACAGTTACTGGAAAGATGTCCTTTGTTAGTAACCAAACCAGGAGGGACCCAACAAGAAACCATGCTAAACTTACACAAATCCATTGAAGAAAATTTATCAAAAAAAAATTATTATGCGAGATTGAAAAAGGATAAAACTGATGGGTTATATAAAGGTACAGGAATTTGGTGTAACATGGAAATTGAAAACTGCTGTTACTTTTTCAAGCTACCTCATAAAGATGGCCCTTCTTCCAATGTTGGTAATCCACTTGCTAAGGATTTTTTGAATAAATTTTCTGAAAACGTGTTGGCAGGCGATACAGAAAGTGCCGAACAAGTGTTAGAGATTGCAAAAAAGTTATCATATTGGAGGAATAACAGAAATAGAATACTTGATCAAATGGTTGTATGGTTGGGCGATGAAAATTTGCCTAGAAGTTTGCGTGATAAAGGTTCGTTAACATTAATGCTTAATGCACTTTATACACCTTGTCTAAAAAAATTAACTGCAATTCTTGGTTAACTATTGTAGGTTTGAATAATTAATTTTCTATATTTCCAGGTTTTCTTCTTGGTGCAATCCTTCCACAAGTAGTTGTTTCTGGCACTTTAACACGTAGAGCAGTCGAACCCACATGGATGACTGCTTCGAATGCTCAACTTGAAAGAATAGGGTCTGAATTACGTGCCATGGTCCAAGCACCCCCTGGATACAACATAGTAGGCGCCGACGTAGATTCCCAAGAACTTTGGATTGCCTCGGTCATAGGAGATGCCGACCGAGCGAAAATGCATGGGGCTACCCCCTTGGGTTGGATGACTCTTAGTGGAAACAAGTCTGCAGGCACAGACATGCATAGCGTTACAGCGAAAGCGGTGGGAATAAGTAGGGACCATGCGAAAGTTATTAATTATGCGAGGATTTATGGCGCTGGGCAAAATTTCGCCGAACGACTCCTTAAACAATTCAACCCAAGTATGTCCGACGGAGAAGCCAGAAGTAAAGCTCAAAAAATGTTTGCTCTAACCAAAGGAAAGAAAACGTACTATTTAAGACCCGAATTTATATTAGATTTTGCTGATAGACCTTACACAAAATGGGAAGCTTTTGAGCTAGCGAAAGCTTGTGGAAAAACACTTGACGATATGTTTCACAAATCAAAATGGTTAGGTGGAACCGAATCTGCAATGTTCAACAGGTTAGAAGAAATTGCTAATAGTTTTAACCCGGCAACACCATTCTTGAATGGACGATTGAGTAGAGCTCTGGAACCGAAATCTAATGCAGAAGATCAATTTCTCCCAACAAGAGTTAACTGGGTGGTACAAAGCGGTGCAGCAGATTTTCTTCACTTAATGTTAGTGTGTATGAGATGGATAATGGGAGATAAAGTAAGATTCTGCTTAAGTTTTCATGACGAAGTCCGATATTTAGTCCCCGAAGAATACAGATATCAATCAGCTCTAGCTCTACACACCACAAACCTACTAACAAGATCGTTTTGCTCTTACCAGCTTGGTATACAAGACCTACCACAATCCGTAGCATTTTTCTCTTCTGTCGAAGTTGATAAAGTTTTACGAAAGGAATCTAAGCAGGATTGTGTGACGCCTTCTAATCCCCATGGATTGAGTAAAGGGTATGGGATACCAAATGGGGAAGCTTTAGATATTTATCAGGCGATAGAAAAGGCTGGAGGGAGGTACTCTTGTTGGTATGAATCGAAATTCGATAAAAAAAGGTGAATATTCTGGTGTGTTCATAACGGTATTAAAACAATTTTTATGAGGCACAAATTTGATACAACGCATACTAATATACCAGATGAAGTTTTTTTTTTTATATTTTGCGGTGCTTGTGGTTTGATGATAATTTTGGGTGGATTTGCTTTCCGTTCAGGGTCACCACTTGATTTGACTGCATCAGCAAAATTCATGATAGGCATATTTTTCTCCTTATCTTCATATGATTTGAGTTTTTCTTGAAGCATTTTTATTATTTCATTTTTACTGTTTATTATTTCATTCATATCATCAATATTATTTTTAAGGCAGTCAATCATCTCGTAGTTCCTACATTTTTTGCATTGGGGGTTGCAGTTTTTTGACCAATTCTGCTTACTTAATAGGGTGTTCTATTTAAGTTTATACTTCATCGTTTTTCTGCAGACCCCTATATAGTCGGAAATATTTTTTTAAATGCACCAAATTTGTGCAGAACTTCGATAAAAATCTGAAAATTGTAGGTTTTTCCATATTGACGTTATCTTGCGAATTTAGAACTTCACTGCAGTGGGTATAAATGTAAGTAAGTTAGCTTGTCGAAACTTTGGACTATGTGCTGTTGTAATACCATATTTAAGCATGTTTTTATTATATATTCTATTATTTTCCTAAACGTTTATTTCTCAGGGGATATAGTGGTTTAGCAATAAAAATGACAAAGAGTTTGAAGAACTCTACATGTATTTACTACTGTCTTAATTTTTAGCAATGGGGAAGCAAACTGTCAATTAGTTCTATGTAGAGGGCGACATGTGTTTGTCATCAAACGGTACATTACTTATATGGGATAATTTGTGATTTTTCGTTTTTATTCAGAGAAATGGATCGTTGTGCTTCTTTTGGGTGCAAAGAAGTGTTAGTTTATAAGTTTCCTAAAGATCCTTTTATTAGAATAAAGAGAAAATTCATAACTTTCTTGTTTGATTAGAGCGCACGAAACTGATTGCAGATTCGTGATCGGCGACCTAAAATTAGTCTAAAAAAAAATATGTTATCAATATTGGGGCTTTGCCCCGATACTAGAATTTTTCCATATTGGTAAGTGACGGTGGGACCTTTGACAGCTAATGACTAATGCGACAAACACTCAGCGATCTCCTTCGGATGAGTTTCTCGTAATTATATCCATTACGATTAGAAAATTACTACATAACGTGCTAATCTCAATTAGTCCTTCGAAAGAAAAGCTAAAATCAGGGAGAAGGCTAAATCAACCAAAAATTATATAATGCATATCTATAAGCAGAAGGCAACAACATCAGTTGTGGACTTCCCGAATACAGTTTTATTATCAAGATGAAGATCCTCTGAATATATTATTTAGGAACTATTTAGTTTTACACCCATATGTTAATTGCAGATAGGTGGATATAATATACTTAGTGGATTTTTGAATCTTTATAACCAAGATAGTTTTATCCATTTATCTCTTGTATTATTTCTGAAATAAAATACGAGAAATTTAAAATTGCCTTGTTTAAACTTTTATTATGTATTAAAATGTGTGTTAATAAATATCAAATATTAGTGTTCTTGGCTAGTTGAGGTCCCTGTATCTTCATTTCTGTGTCTCAAAACGCTAGAAATATTCTCACCTTGATTAATTTCTTTAAACAGAGCTGCATGGTCGAAATTTCTATACCCATTTTTGTCTCCTAAAACTGCTTGTGTTGGTAAATCTTCACAGCCTTGCCATACTAAACCGTTTTTATAATAATTTAAAATCAATTCAGAAAATTCTTCTAAAACCTGAGTCCAGGCTTCCAACCATTTCGAGAATCTCACTCCAAAATTACTATCTCGATACTGATCCTTATAAGCAATAATGCAGTCACTGAATCTACTTACAAATATTTCTAAATCTGGTTCTTCCATCCAACAAAATATATCGATTCCATCACTAATCAATTGTAAGTATCGACAAGTATTTATTTTTTCCGTTGTGAATGTTTTTATAATTTTAATTTGTTTAGCTATAGGTTCTAGGAAGATATTCTCTTTATGATAATGTACCGGTTTTCTGTACTTCTGCAAAATTTGTATTAAATTCATCTCTAACTTCAACAAGCAATTTACCAATGAGCTTTGTTCTTTTATAAGTCCACCGAGGCTATTAGAAACTGATAAATATTCTGAAAAGGCTCCAATGTATATATTTCTTAGACAATCTGACACATTCATAATTTTGATTGTCCAAGATTTTGACTGACATTGAATATGTGATATCATGCTTATTTAAAGCACGTTTTGATTGGTCATCATCAAGTAACGCGTATCAATTTAATATTTGCTTGTTGAAAATCGCACCGTTATGACGAATAACTTGTTGGGGATCAAGTATATTTCGGAACGTTGTCAATTCTATTAAATATTTCATTTGTGAACCTGAAATCGGTAACGTAATTAAGTTTTAAAAACAAAGTTGGCTCCAACTTTAGTAAATGCATTCATATTTTCCCCTAAACTCAGCCCTATTATAAAATTTAACTCATTGTGGATACACTTGGTTTGGAAAGCCTAAAAGGTTTACATTCATTGGTCTGTCGTCTCAAAAATATAGTGTGAATACACAATTAAAAGATTGCGACAATGCCATATTTTTGAAATGGCAAAAAATAATAGCTATTTATATTACAACTACATAAACAAGGGATTTATTGAATGAATAGTTTTATGGCCGAGCGAACTTGCGAGTCATTGAGTAATTTCTATCATTTTTTTTGTTCTTGTTGCAATAAAACGAAATGTATTTGCATCGAAGTGAACACGTTATATTTTAATACCTGTAGTTTCTAAACTTTTAACTTTTGATCCCAAAGTATGGTCACAAGCACAGTTTGATAATTAAACAAAAATTATCCATGCTCACAAGTGGGTAATGTTTGACGAAAATAAAATTTTTTCTCAGTCATCCCACTCGATATATAATATAAATTATATTAAATATTGGTAGCACTACTCCAGGGGGTTAATTTTTAGTTTGATAATTATGTAATATTGACTAATAAGAACGCCTAATGAAACCTTTTTTTTTTTCAGCGATGTCGCGAGCAACGAAAAGAAAGCACGTACTGTTAGAAGTACTACAAGATGATTTTTCTGTTCCAACAGAAAACCAACAAATAGTAAGAGTTCTCAATAGCAGAGGCAACAATTTGCACGAAGTAGAAACTGCTGAGAAGTCAGTTTTTCTTGTATCGATGCCAACAAAATTTCGCAAAAACGTGTGGGTGAAACGTGGCGATTTTGTACTCATAGAACCCATCGAGGAAGGTGATAAAGTCAAAGGTGAAATGGTTAGGATCCTCACAAATGAACATATTAAATGTTTCAAAAAAGACAATGTGTGGCCAAAGGAATTTGATGTTGAAAAAGAAGAAAAAGATGACGGTGATGGTCTATTTGTAAATACAAACAGACCTACAGTTGAGACTGATGAATCCAGTGATTCAGAATCTGATTCTGAAAGTAGTGGCAATGACGACTCATAGCAATAAACTTTTTCTTTTTCAATTTCATATTTAGTTTACAAACATTTTGTTACAATTTATGAAAAAAAGATAATTTTTTATAAAATAAAATTTAATTTTGCAAATAAATACTTATTACATTGCTTCCTCTCTCTGTCTTCTAGCTATTTTTCTCTGAACTAAATTTGTTATATTTCCATCTACATTTTCTATAACTTGATTTCTTCTGATAGCAAGCTGAAAATAAACACAAAATAATCTTGGTCATCCTTAAATATAACTATTAAATTTAAACTTGAAAGGTAGATAATAATTTTTTCTCTCTAAAAATCGATATATAACATGTGCTTACCTTCGGTAAACCGTAATAAAATAAAAAACTTGACCATATTATATCCACCTCTGAAAAGGGTGGGTACAAAATTTCAAATCGATATCTGTTGTTTTTTATAGCAATTTGAAAAAGAGTTCATTTTTTCCATGTTAAAAGTAGAATAACCGCTTAAGGGAAAAATACAAAGTAAGCAAACGAGTTAGGGATTTAATTTATGGGATTCGAAAGCCTAACTGAGGAAGCCGAAAGGCAGAAACCGGTCTTAGGATGTCGAATCGAATAAATTAAATTCCTAACTTGTGTACTTACTTTTTAAGTGACCTCTACATGAGCACTACATCCATAGGACTCCTGACACTCCTTTTATAAATGACAAAAATTTCATTTAACAGACTTTTGAATAAAAATATCCAAAGTAAACAGTTCTTACACTATTCAAGTATATATATGTTCCTTTGATTAATTCAATGTAAGACATGCTGAGCTGAGCTTAATGCAGAATAAATGTACATATTCAAACAAGCCAATATTTTCATCTGCATCAACTCCCAAAAAATTCTTAGAACTGATTTTTTTATTATTATTATTTAAACATATTTATTGTATTGACTGTGCCTAAATAGAATACAATTTTCATAGGCATATTTAGTTTTTATGAACCCAAATTAACGATATTTAGATTTTAATATAATATATAATAACTGGAAGATATAACTACTAACCTCAATTTGTTGAACCATTTTAATTTCTGGAAATCCAGCTACAAAGTTGGTTACTTTACAAGAAGCAGGACTACCCAATCTTCCTACTCTACCTATTCTATGCAAATAATCAGCTGCATATAAAGGAAAATCATAATTAAGCACATGTTTCACTTGAATTGTATTTAAACCTCTACTCCCAACATCTGTAGAAGACAATATTTTTGTTTCTCCTCTAACAAATTGATTCCACTGATCTATTCTAATTGCATAATTCATATCTCCATTAATATTTGCACAATTGACTCCATTTTCCCTTAAGAAAAGGGCCACCCAATTACAGGTTTCATTTTTATTAGTAAAAATTAACATTGGTTGAGTGTTATTTTTTGCCAATTGCAACAACTGAGCAGGTTTTTGCGATTTTGTTAATCTTAGAAATTTTTGAGTTATGTTTAGTTGTGGTTTGTGAATTCCTGGTGATACAACATGCTTCAATGTTTGTTCTACTGGAGCCAATGTTGCAGGTAGTTTCTTTGGTAAAGTTGCTGAAACCATAATAATCTGAGATTGTGATATTCTTTTTACTAAGCTTTCCAATCTGTCTACAAAGCTGTCATCAAAAAGGGTATCTGCTTCATCCAAAACTGTATATTTTGCCTGGAAAATGTATTATACTTTCTAATAAGAGGGCGACATTAATTTTTTGCTTATTTAGGGAGGATGTTTTGAAATCTGCAATGACCTCCATCTCTCTTATGGGAGATGTATAATTATCAAAGAACTCACCTCATTTAGTTTGTAAATTCCAACAGTGGACAATTTTGATAATGCTCCTGGTGTAGCAACTAAAATATCAATGTCCTCAAAGGTGGGATTCATCATTAATGATTTAGTTCTTCCACCAACAATAATTTTTACATTTACACCAACACTATCTCCAAGCATACTTGCTACCTCACCAACTTGGTAAGCAAGTTCTCTATTAGGAACCAAAACGACAGCTTTAGGTGTATTTGCATTTTTGGCTTTATTCTCAATAAGATCTTGTATTATCGGCAACAGATAGGAAAGAGTTTTTCCACAGCCAGTTTCAGCTGCTAACAATACATGTGATCCTTAAAAAGAATATTTTTGTTTACAAGCTTCCTGAAGTAATATATTGAACATTTCACACAAGAAATTACTTACCTTGTTTTATTTGGGCAATAGCTCTGTATTGAAATTCAGTTAGTTTCTTGATTCCTTCTTTTTTCAATTCATCAATCATCTTTGAATGAATATTTAATTCTCTGAATGCATAACTTGTTTTTTCGTACTCCTCCATAGGATGAACGATGAAAAAATCCTCTTTTGACTTTGAATGATTCCATCCTCGAGAGGCTAAGGGTACTTCCTCTAATTTATTATAATAAATATCTGCATAATGATCTAACTTTTTATGTTTACAACTAATAAGTAGTGGACCTTTGTTTTTTAATTTAACTTTATTAGCTGCAGAGAATGGAGCAGTTTGAATAAAAGTTGATTTGGTAAGATTCCTAAATAAAAGTCCAAGACGCAATGACATTATTTAAACGGTTTTTTAAATCAGTTAAACTTATTTACACATTTTTATTGACACCTAACCTAACTTTTATATAGAAGGCCATTTACAAAGGATGCTTTTCTTCTTTTTCGTACAATCTTTGACACGTATTGTATACAGTAAAACTTCGAACTTCTTAAATCGGAAAAAAGAAAATGTTCGAAGTTAATAATAATAAAAATAAATATTCTCTATTTGAAAACATTTACTTGTCACTAATTTACGTTTTATTTAGAGTTTTTTAACACTTTTTGGGGTCCCATGGCTACGAACAATTCATGTTAATATAGTGGTAGAATTTCATTTTCAACATTAAAATTCAGAAATATATTTTTTGCCAGCTTTTTTGTTTTAACTATACATAAACCCAAAGCAAGTTCTTTGATTATTAATCAAAATATTTATTCTCAAATTCATATTAAATAATGCACAATATTCGAGATTAATTACATGTATTTTTACTAAAACCTACAAAGCAATAAATTACAATTTCACTTATCATTTTCATAATCAGCAGGATTCTTTAGCATTAACCTGTGATGCTCTTTTTCTACTTGATCATATACAACATAGCCAAGTCCAAGAGCTAAAAAAATAAATAACTATTAATTTTCAAATAATGCAAAATACAATTAAAAATATGATTTATAAATGATAAGCAAGTTTTATTTCATAATTCCTATGTCTTTTTGTCAAAGACTTTAAATGTAATTTTTAAATGACCTGAAAAATTCATAAATTTTCTACTAAATATCTTTTTAAATTACTGAAAAACTAGGTTTACTGTCTAATAAGTAAGGATTTAACTTTTATAGATAAACATTGATTTTCTTCTTAGTAAAAATAAAAACTTACGGGGCACTATATATGGAACCTGTTCTAATATTCTACGAAGAGAATTTGGAACTCCATGACTAATTAGTCCAGCAAAAACTTTCTGTTCAAAGTGAGATAATCGGTACATAACGATTCCTCTCAACCTGTACAAGTGACCGAATCCTTTCGCCATAATTTACTCTGAAACAAAAAGTTATGTAATCAGAAAAAAATATAAAGCAATTGTTATTGTCGATGAAGATAAAAGTTTATTTGTTAAAATTGCCACAAAAAGTTATTGAGTTGTTGCAGATACATACTTCTAAAAAAATATGAATTAAAAAGTACCTCACGAAATTTTAGGAATGAAAAAATTAATTAGACCAGACCAACTGAGTGTCACTGTCACTTAAATTAATTTGCAATTTCGGCCTCGACCAAGATGGGTGTCAGGTCAGCCACTTGAGTTGATTTTTTTATTTTGTAAATTTATGTATTACTTAAAAAAACTTAAATTAAGTTTTCGAATGTCATTTGTATTATTGCAAAGAATAAAAATATTAGATGGTTAACAGAAATAGTTCCAGATCTATTGTAAAATTTCTTCTCAAAGGTGAGGTCGTTGTCTGTATAATGGTACACACAACGGTGAGGTTAAGCAACTGTTCGTTAGAAGATCGAATAGTACGAGTACAAATGAACAGAACTTAACCACAGTACTGTGACTTAACCTAACCCTGTTTTATCCAGTTTTTTTAATTTAGTTTTGAAAGAATATATATTTTTTAAAAGAAGAGCAATGCCTATAGCACAAGTAAGATAAAGTTTTAATTTATAAGGACATTTTTGTTTATAAGGAATTTTTTTGATTTTTTATGTGAAGAATTATTTAAAAAACTTTCTTTTAGCAAAACTCTAATAGACTAAGGTTTTATTAGACGTTATTACGTTACATTTTTTACAGATAGTTTTCAAAGTCTTCTAAGTACATAAAGAATATCATTTGTATTGCATAGAAAGAACATTAAAGTTGATATTAATTTTCTCCAAAATTATGACGAGCAGCCAGAATAATTCCGAACAATTGCAGAATATAAATCAAGAAGAAACTGAGTTTAATCTTATGATTGATGTGGAACTAAAAATAAGTGACCAGTTAGACAAATTACCAGATCCAAGTACTGAAAACGTGCATTCTAAAAAAGCTAAGGCTATTTTACAACTGCAGACATTGACGTCACTCATAACATGTAACATTTTAAGACAATCTAATGGCAGAGCCTCACGCCCTTAATTATTTGTTATTCTTTTATAAAAGATTATCTTCAAGTATTATTTTTAAATTACAGTTGTCAGGAAGTGAAGTTACAAATGACACAGCTAAGTCTAAAACATTTGTTTTCCAAGATGAAGGACATACTCTGGGAAATGCCTTAAGATGTGTTATCTCTAGTTAGTAAGTTCCATAAAACAAAGTATTAGATTCAATCAGCATTTAAATTTAGTAGTAACTTATATTATAGAGTAAAGAAAAAGTTATGCTTGTGGTAAAAAGTGAAATTAGGAAAAAAGCACACAGAAAGCTAAAAGCTTGAAATGCCCCATATGGGAATCTGTTTTTTTATCTAATATCCTCTTGAGCACAGCAATATTAATATATTCACTGTAACTTGTAATCACTTTGTAAATACTTAATCAGGTGCACAGTAAATGTGCCGACCTGTTGCATTTTAGTATTCATTATGTACTTATTGAATATTACAAATTTTCTAGTCCAGAAGTACAATTTTGTGGTTACACAGTCCCGCATCCCGCCGAGTCCAAAATGCATTTTCGAATTCAAATGCACAATGGTAAAGCAATAGATGCATTGAAAAAAGGTCTTGAAGATTTAATGCATGTATGTGACATTACATTGGAAAAATTTAATGAAGAACTTCACAGCTCCTGATTTATTATTAATTTGTTACTACATTTAAGTTCAACATTGTGATTTGTTAATTGTCTATAAAAACAATTGTTTTTTAAGTTTTTCGTCTAATAAATTGACGTGAAATTTCTTATTTTAGTCTTTCTACATAATACCCAAAAAGTAAACAAAATAATATTTTGAATATTAAAAACATTAAAAAAAAATATTTTGACATTATTTAGGCAACTACTTTTTCTTTCAATATTAATGTCAAGATTCATTAAATACCCAGATACCTTCAGACTTAAATATTTCGAGATTCTTTCTTTGGAAATACCCAGTTCAGGTCCAAAGGCTTTCCAAATACCACTCGTCCTCTTCAATTTTATAGATTAAATTTGGAGGACTCATTGTATTACCTTTGATATAAAAATGCTATAATTGTATTTAATCTGGATAATATCGCCAGCTATTTTTTCAAAGAGTACTTCAATATCTGGACGTTTCGACTGCATTTTCGGAAAACGTATTTAAAATGACGTCGACATTACTATGTATATATTAGTGCCCTGAGGATGGACTCAAGGTGAAGATATCATGACGTGCTATTCTTAGAATACGAGATTAAAAGGAAGTACACTACGAGTTAAGTAAGAAAATTTTGTGACTTAAATAACGGAGAAACGGAAAAAAGTATAATTTTAGAATTTTTTCGCAGACACTGCTCTTTTCATATATGCGCTTTTTCAGGAAACAAGTGGGTAATAGCTCGGAAAATGCTAATTGCTTTTTAACATGATCTTTGTTAAAAGATGCACTTCATTTCTGCCCATGTATAAAATCAAATGTTGTTAAAGAGGAAGATAAAAATGAAAATAAATCTTGTCAAAAAGAAAAATTCGGAAAAAGTCAAAAAGATTTTGTCTACAAAATAAATTAAAAAGTCTGCCTAAATGATGGTAGCATATGGCAATGGACCTAGATTTAAAGATAATTCAATGTTACATTTTCTGCTAAACAGTCCGATTCCTACACTATTGTGAGTATTTTACTAATCTGTGAGTAATCAAGAGGTAATTATGAAAAATTCTAATCTGACAATTTCACTCATATGTAAAAAATGTTATATGAAACTTCAAAATTCGTAGTTTTCTATAGGATATGAGGAAGGAAGAGAAAATACAACTGGATAAAAAATCGATAATACCACGTTGCCCGGTTAACGATGTGTGTTTGTTATTTATTTATGTGTCGCGTCAGTTTAAATTCATGGAATTGTCTTACCAAATACCAGCTGGAGCTCAGATTGTGGGCAGGATATTTTTTGTAAGTTTGATTTCTCGTATTTACTTTCATTGGAAATTTAACCAGATCTGCATCAAACTTATGAAAAATATCCGGCCAAATCTGAGCTCTAGTGGTATCACCTTTGACAATTTATTAAATCCGTTGAAATTTTAAAAAATATTTCATGTTTACGCGCTGTAATAGTCATCAAATTTTTAAGCTTTTTAGTTTTACAGCGTACTGTATTGGTTTGCCCATATAACAGTAAAGTTGGTAAATTACCATTAAAAAAATTGTCTTGTTATTGATATTTTCCAAGTTGTGAGTAATCCACAAAAGTTTTGTGAGTAAATCGGTCAATGCAACCTTGAAGCTATCAGTACACTATACGTCTGTCGTTGGAAGGGAGAACGCTGTTCTCTTCCACTCGTTTTACGTGAGTTAGCGGGCATTTCAGGATTTAGTATTTCTATTCTCAATAAACCTAAAGTATCACCCTGTCTATCCCTTCAATTTGATCCTGTACCAACATAAAGCTGTAGAGGACCCATCTGGCGTTGGACGCCCTCCAGAAAAATGTGGAGATGGTGGTGGTCATTGCCTTAATGGCTTAATGCCATAATGGAATACCTCAAAAAGTACCCTCATAACTTTACCTTTTTCATCTTGGCTGGATTTGAAAACTGTAATATCCTCCAATCCACGTGATTTCTTTTCATCCGTGGACTTTTTGGCCAGCGACTGGATGTAATTTGTGCGTTCTATCCGCGCTTGTGCCAAAGCCTGTTCTTCGGGTGGATTAAGTTTTAACAATCTTGGATCCATAGCGATCCATTCTGAATTGACAACTTCATCTACTTTGAATCGTTTTTGTACATCAGGTTCCATTAAGTTCTTGACTAAATTCTTAACTGGCTCGCTTAGTGAATCAACTACCTTTGATCGAAATTTCCACTTACGATGTAATTGTTGCTCATTTAATCTTTTAACGTTTGTATCGTCGAAAGGCATCGCTTTGTTTATCATGATATAGAGGATTACACCCATAGACCTAGAAAATATTCAAAAAGTCAAAATTTGTGATTTTAAAAATACTAGCCCAACGTTTATAACTTTATATTATAAGTTTTGGTAATGGCTAAAATATGCATTTAAGAGAGAAAATTGTTGGACCGTAATTTACTACCAATTTAAAAAGTTCTGTCTCCTTTTCTCTCCTAAGAAATCCGTCGAGCAGCTTTTGGTGATAAAATAGCTTCTCGCAGAATTGTTTATTTTTAATACTTCCAATTTAAACTTGATAATGTAGATCGTTCGGATAAGCTTCGTTAATCATCAGTTGAATATACAAAGGGAAAATAATAGTCGTATGTAGCTATAAACTATAAACAGAATATTACACAAGGATAAAGGATGGATGGATGTATCACCCATAATTTTACTGAGGCCCAAAAACTGAAGATATGTTGAATAATGGGATATAATTAATATTTGGTTAGCTCAATAGGTCTTCGCAACTGATTGGCAAGAAGTTTCAGCTAATAAGAGTATTGCTTGGCTTTTTCCGAAGTCAAGTCTGTTCCAGTTACCACTTTACTTCTGAAGGACCAAAAAACAAATTTTGCCAAATATTCTCTAACTTGATTTTTAAGTTTCTTGGGATCGTTTAGTAAAATAGAAATAAAACAATCTTGGCTAAATTATAAAAACATTTCGCCTTGGACCAGATCGAGGCTTCATCAGTTTATTTGTTCTTTTTTTCCATTTAAAATTTAAAATAAAACCTTTGGATATACCGTGACAAATGTTCACCTTCTCGCATTCTCATTTAATTCAAGATTCACCCACAAATTTTGATGTTATTTTACAAAAAATTTTGATACTTTTGGAATAAATAAATAAAAACTATTTCAGAATGGAAGTTTCTCTTGAACATTATTTTATCTCAATAATATGTATTTTAATGTTTTTAATAGCACTGTAATAAGGAAACTAACCATAAGTCTGCGGTTTTAGGATAATAAGGCGTCCCTTTTAAAATTTCTGGCGCAGCATATGACAAAGATCCACAGTAAGTTGCACTGTTTAATCTTCTACCTTGTTGATCAACTACAAAACGAGCAAATCCAAAATCTGCTAATTTCAAATTATAGTTATTGGTAATAAGACAATTTTCACATTTCAAGTCACGATGAGCTATTTCCATCTCATGAAGGTATTGGACGCCTAATGCTAGTTGACGAAACCAAACTCTACTTTGTGCTTCAGATAGGGGTCCCTTTTTAAGGATATATTCTAAAAGGGAAAATATAATTAGAAAGGTGGCGAATATTTTGACATATACCTATTGAGGTAGGTAAGTACACAATAGTACAAAGAATACATAAATTTAAAAGTGTAATAAGTACCGTGTACAAAGTTTTCGGAAATTGAAATTGGGTATATTTGTGTACTTTGTTCTAAAAAGTAAAATTGCTTTTTTAAGTGCACCTGCCCTTTAATGAGTGCAACAATAAGTTTATTTTCCTTCTAGTAATTCCCGATTTTTCCACACATCCTTTTGTACATAATGAAGGCAATTGTGCTTTTTTGAGCGACCCTTTGTAAGTATTGGTTCCATGTTAAGTTCTGATCTATGCATTTAGCCCAGTTGTCATATCATAGGCGATGACCACCTTTAGATGTTAGCCATTTGATGAGGTCTTTTGCTTAGAGTAAAGGCCAGTTTTTATCAACTGACACAAACCGGTTGGTAATCCTCACAGTGCATAAGCTGTGATTTGTAAATAGAGCCACCATCTTAGAATCTATATCTAATCATTGAGATTCTCAGATTTATTATATATTCTGCTGGTCGACTTCTACGTGAGCTCTTGTCCAAAATACATTGAAAATTCTATGTTCCGTTGAAATTTTGCCAGATCTGTATAAATGCGGAACAGAAAATGTAAAAATCTAATTGAAAAGACTCAAAATATTGCAAATCAAATTAAAGTCGGACGGGTACAGAGTAAATACGATTGAGTCTACAGTTTTAAGACCATCGATATCTTCGGCCTGCGAAGTGAGTAGATTTAAATATAGTTAAATATTTAAAATTTATCAGCAATATATATTATCCATATCGTCATAAATGTATTGACAAAACCCGAACTTAGTTAACCAAAATATGAGTTAACTCTTAAAGAATGTGGTAGAGTTTAATTAGAATTTAGGTTTAATTATAATTTAGGCATCTTCTGAATCCTGTAGCTAAAATAAAGGTGAGAAACTTTATTCTTAGTTCTGTTAGAAGCAAAATAGTTGCATACCTTTAGATATTCGGGTTAGGTCCTAATTTAAAATTTAATATTCGTAGAACATTTGTTAGCACTTTTAGCAAGTCAGTGATAGCCTAATCTATATTACATATTACATAACGAGTGCGGAAAGTGACACTTTTCACACGAGTGGGAAATATTGTCCCACGAGACGTAAGCCGAGTGCGACAATCCCACGAGTGTGAAAAATCACTTTCGCACAAGTAATGCACACTATTTTTCCTACGACCACGTGATAGTTTTACCTACTGAAGTCATTGAATATGTATAATTTTTATTTTAATTTTGAAAATACAAGAAATATTGATTATATTTGACATGTTTGCAAGAAATTAAATCGAAAAGAGGCTGATGCGTTTTAATAATTAATCAGTTTCTAGTGCAAAATTACTTTTAATTTTTAATAATTTTTTATTGTTAAAAATTCCTACAAGATATGGATACCTCAAATAAGAATTATATGCGCTAAAATGCTCAAGAAGATCTTGGTTCGATTCTGGGCTTTATTTTATTTTTTACAAAAATGACAAAATTTATACAGGGTGATTTTTTCGATGGCACATTAGATGTTACGGTAAAACTACTCTGATTAAAAATCTGAGTAAAACAAACGTGCGGAAAGTACCACTTTCCGTCAGAGTAGAGAGTGCGATATCTGTTACTTTCTTATGTGGTCGTAGAAAAAAATATTTAGAGACGAATAACATTAACCGTGCCATGCTTTTATATATTGAAATTATTTTTTTGTTACTTAGTATTTTTTATAAATACCAGTACAAGTAATTGCAGTACCTAAAATTTAGTGAAGATTTTTTTTATTATATTTCTCGTTACTTGACAATGTCAAAAGGTTCTTGAGAATAAAAGAAGAGATGCGAGGGTATAGGTTTAAGACGGTGGTTCCCAAAGTGTGAGCCGCGTGCCGTCATAAGGGAGCCGCGAAATATTCAATTAAAAAATTCGGCAATTTTCTTGCTACCTAACACATGGTGTGAGTCCAGTGTGTTGTAAATATAACTATTTTGGTTAAAGTCATTTAAATAAGAAGAAGAGTTGTAAACCTAGCTTAAGAATTGAATGAACATGTGTAAGTTGTTCGCGCCTATAAGCTAAAAATTAAGGTTGTGTTCTTGTCGTTTAATAAAATATTAATAAACGTTTTGTTGGCAAAGTAATCGTTTTAATCTACGAGAGACACAAGTTTCCCCCCCAGAATAAACTGTAACAGGTTATGGGCTAAGAAGAATAAAATTACAGTTAAGGAAAGCAAAAAAAAAAAAAAACTTAAGAATAATTAATAAGATGGCGTCTACCGTGATACACCTACCTCAATTAACATCCTCGAGCAATTTTAACAACTGGAAGTTCAGAGTGAAAATGTTATTAGAAGAAAAACAAATATCCGAGACACTTGAAAAGACAATAGATGACTATATGGAGGATAAAACGAAAAATGAATTTAGGGTAAAAGACTCAAAAGCAAAAAGTGTGATAGTACAATGTCTTACAGACAAACACTTGGATTTGGTAAAAGATTCAAATACTTCAAAAGAGATGATGAAAGCTTTACATGATGTGTTTGAGAGAAAAAGCGTATTCACCAAATTAACTCTAAAAAGGAAGTTACTAACCTTAAAACTCAAAAGAAATGAAAAGTTGGAAGATCATTTCTTGATTTTTGACACATTAATAAGAGACCTGGAAAGCGCAGGTTCTAAACTAGAGGATGAGGATAAAGTATGTCATCTTCTGTTATCCTTAAACGAAGAGTTCGAACCTGTCATAACAGCAATAGAAACAATGAGTGCAAATAACGTATCAATGGACTTTGTGAAATCAAGACTTCTTGATGAAGAAATTAAAATAAAAACAAAATGTGGTTCAAGTGGTGGACATTCTGAAATGTCCTTCACAGCAGTTCCCTATACATGTTACAAGTGTGGTAAAAGAGGCCATAAGATTGCAGATTGTCGCCAGAGTACAGTTAGAGGAAATTTTAGAGGCCGCAGAGGGTATAATAGAGGTTTCCACCAAAGCAATAGAGGTCAAGGCTCAACCCAAAATAACATTCAAGGTCAATCAAGTATACAAGCAAACAAGGCTGACGAGATTGCATTCATTGCACTGAGCAGTTCTATGGGATCAAAACGAGGCATTAACAAGTTTATTTTGGATTCAGGATGCACAC
Source organism: Crepidodera aurea (assembly GCA_949320105.2). Taxonomy (NCBI): domain Eukaryota; kingdom Metazoa; phylum Arthropoda; class Insecta; order Coleoptera; family Chrysomelidae; genus Crepidodera; species Crepidodera aurea. Next base: position 16,199,280 of record OX439474.1, on the reverse strand, counting down.
AGCATATGGTTATGGATGAACTGGAGAAATATATGTCAGAAATTACAGAATTTGAAGAAATAAAAATTGGTACTGCAAAGGATAATGAAATTCTGTATGCTAGGAAACAAGGTATTATTAAAGGAAATTGTGAAGGAAAAGAAATAAAAATACAAGCTTTGATAGTTGAAGGTATGTCTCATAATTTAATTTCTGTTTCGAAATTGATAGAAAATGATTTTAAAGTTACTTTTAATAATGATCGGTCAGGTAAAAAACAAGCAATTTTAGCTAAAGGTAATGTAAGTTTTCATTGTAATTCTAATAATAATTTATTCTTTTTAAACATAGAATTTAAAAACGAAAAATCTAGTAACATTGAGGGAAATGTCAACTATACAAATGTAAATGATTATAATTATATAGCAGGTGAAAGTCTAGACAAAAATATATGGCATAGAAGATTAGGTCACGTAAATAGATATAGCTTAAAACAATTAGGTTTACCTTTTAGTAACGATATTTGTAATACTTGTGTTGAAGGAAAAAGTACGCGAAAACCTTTTTATAAATGTAAAAAGAAAACTATAAAAATTGGTGAGTTGATTCATTCCGATATTGCTGGTCCTATAGCGACTCCCACACCTGAAGGTTATAAATACTTTCAAGTTCTGATTGATGATTATTCTCATTTTTTGGTTGTTAAACTATTAAAACAAAAAAGTGAAGGGGAGCAGAATATTATTGATTTTATAAAAACAATTAAAACACAACAGGGACTAAAAACTAAAAGAATTAGAGTAGATAATGGTGGGGAATTTGTGTCAAATCATTTTAAACATTATTGCAGGAATAAAGGTATTGAGCTCGAGTATACGTTGCCATATACTCCACAAGAGATTGGTACAGCTGAACGGATGAATAGAAGCCTTTTAGATAAAGTACGCACAAAATTTGCAGAAACAAACTTACCAAGAGAACTATGGGGAGAAGCAATTCTATGTTCAGCCTATGAACTGAACAGGTCACCAACAGAAGCTAATACGGGTGAAACCCCAGCTCAGAGATGGTATAAGAAAAATGATTTATCGAAGTTAAGAGTTTTTGGAAGTCAGGCTTGGGCAGTTATTCTACCAAGACAAAGTAAACTGGAAAAACGTGCACAACCATGTATAATGGTAGGATATACTGGAGCAGGATATAGATTGTGGAATTATGAGAAAAATGAGATATTATGTTCAAGAGATGTGAGATTCAATGAAAAACAAACAAATTATGAGGAGATATTGAAAAATATGAAATATGAAGAAAGCAGAAAAATAATACAAATTAAAGATGATCTGAAAGGAGAAATTAATGACGTTGAAAATGAAATAGAGGAAAATCAGTTAGATGAAAACAGGCAAGACGATTTAGAAAGTACTAGCACTAGTTCAGAAAATATTGAAGAATGCTTACCAAAGATAAATGAAACAAATAGAGGAAGAAAAATAAATGCACCAAAATATTTGAATGAATACGAAATCTATACGGCTTATTGCTTGATATCATCAAGTGAAAGCAATCCTTTAAACTATGAAGATGCAGTTAAAGACGTAGAATGGAAGGAAGCTATTGATAAGGAATTAAATTCACATACAAAACTGAATACGTGGACTGAAGCAAAATTACCAGAAGGGAAAACTGCAATTCAAACAAGATGGGTTTTTAGAACAAAGGAAGATGGAACGAAAAAAGCGAGAGTAGTAGCAAAAGGATTTCAGTTAAAGGAGGAGAATCTTTTTGAACCAGTCTATGCACCTGTTGCAAGATTATCTACAATAAGATTACTCTTATCCATTGCATTAGAAAAAGATTGGAATATAAGACAATTAGACATTCCTACAGCTTTTTTAAATGGAATATTGGACCATGAAGTATTTATTTATGCACCATCTGGTGTAAGAACGAAATTACCTACATTAAAATTAAATAGAGCTTTATATGGATTAAAAGAATCACCTAAAGTTTGGAACGATACGTTTAATGATTTTGCAACAAATAATAATTTTGAAATATCAAGACATGATTGTTGCTTATACTATAGTAAGAATGTATGGATATTACTTTATGTCGATGACATAATAGTAGTTGGAAAAGAAAGTCCTGTTGAAGAAACAGTTAAACTATTGAAACAGTATTTTCAAGCGAAAGACTTAGGAGAAGTTGAGAACTTTTTAGGAATGAAAATAACAAGATCAGAAAATATGATAAAGATTAATCAAACTAAATATATAGAAAAATTATTGACTACTTTCAACATGGAACAATGTAAACCAAAAGGAACTCCAATGGAAAAGGGATTTCAGTATGATGAAGAAAAAGAAATAATACAATTCTTTATTGTGACAATAAGAGTTCAATATTAATGAGCAAAAGTAATGAAAATTCAAAAAGGGCTAAACACATAGATATAAAAAATCATTACTTGAAAGATTTGGTTTCTAAAAGAGAGATAAATGTAGAATATGTTTCAACTGATCAAAATTTAGCAGATATGTTTACAAAATCTTTAAGTAAAGATGTTTTTACTTACCTTAGAAATAAGATCTGTATTTCCTGATTTAACTAAAATACTTTAAGTTCTACGATTTTCATGTTTTATTTTATTTTTATTTTCTGTGTATTTAACATTTCTAATCGAGGAGGAGTGTTGTAAATATAACTATTTTGGTTAAAGTCATTTAAATAAGAAGAAGAGTTGTAAACCTAGCTTAAGAATTGAATGAACATGTGTAAGTTGTTCGCGCCTATAAGCTAAAAATTAAGGTTGTGTTCTTGTCGTTTAATAAAATATTAATAAACGTTTTGTTGGCAAAGTAATCGTTTTAATCTACGAGAGACACAAGTTTCCCCCCCAGAATAAACTGTAACACAGTGTCCATATGGATATTACCTAAACAGTGGAAATTAGATATTTTATATTATCCAAAGAAAATAATAAGTATCTATTTTCAATTTTTCAAGGAAATCAAAAATTTAGAAAAAAAAATCTGATGTACCTACTAAGGGAGCCACGGAAAAAATCCGATTATTTAGGGAAACGCAAACAGAAAAAGATTGGGAACCTCTGGTTTAAGATATTACTGATTTTTACCTTACTCTTGAATGATAATGGTTAAGGAATATACTAAATGTCAAGTAATCTGTACTTAATACCATTACCTAAAAGGTCGCCATTTTCGGCATTTCTCATGAATATATAATACTTTTGCTTTCGCTGAAATATACTATGCACATGTATAATATGAGGATGACTTATTTTTACAAGAACATCTAATTCTCGGGGTAAAAACTTCTTAACAAAATCCTTCGGAGCTTTGCTTACGTCCACAATTTTGCAAGCAAGAAACTTGTTTTTTTGATCGCCTTCTGAATATTCCGCTAAGAATACTTGTGCATAGGATCCTTCTCCTAATTTTTGTAACAAATGATACCCTCTCGACGATAGAGTAGCTTCTTCGGATTCTCTGAGCGGGACACCATGGGCCATGCTTGTTTAGACGCATTTTCGTTACGTTTTTACTGGAATTTTGAACATTACACCAAACAATAATGTCTGTTGTATTTTAACAAATCTAACCTTTAAAACGTCATTATTTAGACATATATATGTCAGGTGTTAAAGGTAGGTTCCAAAAATTATTACACATGTTCATTATAAAAAGCTATTTGTTGTTTATTGTCGCAGAAATCAAAATAGGCAAGGTAAGGTATCCATATAGCCCAGTAGTCAGAGTTTGCCCTCGCACAAAATGTGATCTCGATGAAACTTGGCACTTAAGTACTTGAAAGGGTGTAGAAAACAATAAAAAAATCTTTGCTGCTTTAAAGTGTATGCTAACTTCACAATTTCCAAAATAAAATCGAAAATTTGGTTTTTCCATTATATCTTGAAAAAAAAAATTCGAAAAACTAATAGCACCACGTGAAAGAGCGGAAAATTTTACTAAAAAAAAAAGAAAAAGAATTTGTATTACTATAAAAAATTATTAAAAATAAGAAAGCAAATTCGAAAACTCTACGCGCGCCGAGCCGTTGAATACAAATATTCAGGCCAGGCGTTCGGAAAAACTAATGTATCTTTGCCTAAAATATACTCAAAGAAAAAAAGAGAAAGCGTTTTAAAGAGGAGACTCTAAGCTTTCTCAGGAAGTCATTAGTTTTTAATTTTTAATAGAGGCATAACAAAAAAAAAATCCTTGTACATTTATCATCATTATACTTTTATTTTTGATTTAAATATAATTAAAATGGTGAACATTATCTCTGTTTAATAAAAATTATGTTTTAAAATGATCCTTTTTTTACAACATTCATTCGACGCAATTTTTATTTTCAAAATAGTATTGATATAAATCAGAAATGAATATTTTTTTTAAATAAAGTTAAAGATAATTTCGAAATTGATTTATATAAATAATGTTTGCAAATTCATTAAATCATAAGTTGTCATAGTACATTAAAGTCATTAAAAAACTTTTCCAACACTAGCGATAGGGCCGGGTCTTCTACTATGACTATATAATAATAATAATAATTTTTATTCGTTAACGCTAAAGTACATAGCTTACAAAAAAAATTTAGAAGAAAATACAGGTATTGCCACAAATGAATAAAAAGAAATGTCCATAAAAGCTGATTTAACAGCTTGTCCATGGACTATAACACCTAATGAAACTGCTGAAATGTCTCCTTTAATAGAAAATATAGTATACACAGGGGTAGCAACTTCAACTACTTCCTTTTCTGAGCAAGTACAGTTATCAAATTTATCCATGTTAACTGTGAATGCATAATCCAATTTTTAATATCACTGTAAAAAATAATGACTCACAGTAATGAATTTCATATTATAAAATAAAATTTTTGTAGATAAAATATTACCAACAATTATTGTGTGGGATAAAAAATTGTGTAAACCACGGCAGTAAAGTGCTTTTTCAGGAAAATGAAAAATACCACTTTATATACAATATACTATTTTATCAACTCTTTTATCACTTGGAAAATAAATTACCACAAATACCTTTCATATCTACGCGCTTGCTTAAAAATAGTAAAACTTGTATAATTAAGAAGGTTAAGGACTTAAATAAAAATCAAATATATTCATTCATACTGTATTCATATTGTAACAACATACATTTTCAATCTATTAGTTTGAATTTTATATAATTAATAAATAGGTATACTTATTTGGTCAAACTTGTAAATTTATCTAAAATCTATCTACATCTGGTAACGAATTAGTAGTATAAATACTGTATAAATATATAGTATACAAAAAAAAACAATTCACATAACATGTTTATACTGAGAGATAATTACTTATCCACCAAGCACAGAATTATTGTACTAAAATTTGAGAGTAAATTAAATGCTATTTTTTAATTAAACAAAAGTTGTTTTTATAAATATTTTTAAAAATATTGGCAGTATAATCAAGAATAAATATTTAATATCCTCAGTGATGAAGAAACCAAGAATTTACCCCTCTGAAACGCTACTGACAAAAGAAACAAAATAATAATTCGGTTTAGTTTATAAGTTTGATGTAAAATTAAAATAATTTTTATATGAAACATTGTAATTTTTCAACCATTCAACCATTTTGAAGATCTAAAATTATACATTTGGTTGGTTGGTGCAATACTTATTTTTTGTCACTCTCTTTTTCGGAAAAAATTGAAATAAACCGTATACTTTCGCTCGTTTCAAATATTTAAACGAATCCCATTTTGATATGCAATGTTTTGGTTAACACACTAAACGGTGGCACTATTAAAACAATACTTCTACTTGCAGCCAGGTTCCAAATTTAAAGTTTAAGAACACCCTGTATCTTGGTTAGGAGAAGCCACCATATATACTTGAATTTTTTAAACTTCAAACACATATTTTACAATTATTTTCAGATTCCAGCAACAACAACATTCTGTAATATCAAGAAAAAATATTTTTTTTCACTAAGAATGCGATTAAGTAGGTTTCAAATAATTTTCATATTTTGGGTCAATATTAGAGACGACGGCATACGGAGTTGAACTAGTTCGTATTCAGGAATGAACCAACAAAGTTTTTGAATTTTCATTGTCCACTTGTTGGATTTGTTTATAAGGAACTTGCTATTAATTGTTTTAAGGTCAATCTGCAAATGATTGAATTCTAGAGAATCTATCGCATCAGTTTAATGTTTGCCAAGACTACAAAGGCACCAATAATATCAGTCTTTTCCAGTGACTAACTTTCTTGCTTCTGTGGTTCACTCGTAAGGGATTGTAGAGTCTATAATTATTATTATTTTTCAGTAATAACCAATTTTCTCAAAATTAGTATTTTCTTAATCAAAAATAATATGAAATAAAATTCTATTTAAAGATCTACAAAAACGGTCACTGAAGAACAATATTTCCATAAATTATAATTAAATAATTTAACAGTGCGCGTTATTTATCACATAAAAATTTATTAAATAAGTTTCACATTGATTTATACTAGTTCATATTTGACCTATATGACAATATTACTATTGAAGTATGGTCAAATCTAGCAATAATTTATTCCGAAGTTAAATAAATCTCAATTTTTGTTAAACTAGAATTATTTCTGCATTCTACATTTCTAAATCTGCAATTATGTCCTTTAGATTTCTTTTCTTTTGTCATAGTAAGTTTTTAAATGGGAATGTGAAAAATACTGTTTTTTCTGTGCTTAGCGTTTTATGAAAGGATTTAAAAGAGGAATAAAATGAATAAAGTTAAAAAATAGGTAATTAATAAAACTAACGACAATTAATAATTATAATAAAAAGACAAGAAATAGATTTTAAACCAAAAATTTTCAGAATATTCATTTTTTTTTAAAATTATATCTCTTTTTAATCCTTTTCCCAACAATTATCTTTATATACCTACAAACTTTTTGAAGCTAGCTAGTTCACTCACTTAACCGGAAGTAGGTCTACATGAGTAAAATAAAAGAAATATCAATATACGTATACAGAATGTCCAAATATTTAAGAACGAAAAATTGGCTAAACAAAATAACAGTTTGGCCAATTCGGTTATTATTTCAGTTAACTATTTGGGTTCGCAAACCAAAATACAGAAATAAATGTGCAAAACTATATAATAAGTGAAACTTTCATGCAAAAACAAAAAATAACAGCTTCTTTTAATCAAATTTCCTTTTTTCTTACAGCATACTTGAATATATAAACGTATATAAAAATGGTTAACTTATAACAATTATAAAAAAAGAAGAATACTTATATAAGTGATGTTTAAAATTTCAAATAGACGGATCGTAGAAGAATTATCCAATACTACCTAGCCTCAAATTACAAAACAAAACTTACTATATTTTTACAATGTTTTTAATTAAAACTCTCCCTTGGCACATTTTACAGTCACACTTAAATATGCAAAGTATTCCTAATATAAGTGAAATCAATACTTTTATCTTAAATATACACACAAAATGGTCCTTGTAAATGATTAAGTCGAATATTTATTCAAACAATTTGGATCTGATGTTTTAAATTACGTATATTTGCTGTACAGAGATTACAACAGTTTAACGATTGCACTGTTGTTAAACAACCCCTTGATTTAATTTTTACAAAACACCATGTCGCACCATAGAAGCCATTCAGATGATGTATATCAAGTGTGTATTAAATGTCGAATTCCAAACGTTATAAACGTCCATCGACCCAAATGTAACATCAATTTGTCAATATATCAACTATTTTATATCCTTATATCGGCATTAATAATTCCTATTTCGAATGAAAATGTTGAATGTTTTCAGAGAGAGCCTTCGTAATTTGTCAGCTAATCTTAAATATTAAACCAAATTCGCCACCCATAAAATTTCATTATCAGATTCGACATACCATGACCGGTTTCCGCCTTTTGGTTTGGTCAGTTGGGTCTTCGATTCCAATAAATCAAATTCCAAATAAGTTGTCTAAACTCTATTCTAGTATATCGTAGTATATATTCTAGTTTATCTTTTAGCTCGATTTATTGGTTTCGAAGGCCCAACTGGTGAAACCAAACGGAAGAAACCGATTTTGGGTTGTGGAATCGAACTTTATTTCTCCTAGATGGGATTTGCCTAGGGTAAAAAAGTTTCAACTTCTGTCAATGCCAGGTTCAATGTTAGTTTCAATGTAACTGTCGATATCAATGTCAACTTTGTTTGAATTATACCGTGCGATTTTTTTATTTAATTTGGGTTACGGTGAAATACAAAAAAATGAAGGAGCAAAAATTTAAACTGTTTTAAAACTCTGTAAAGCGACAAAACAAGGTTGTAAATTTCCTTGATGGATTTAATATGTTTGAAGATATGTAAATATACAACATTTTGCCTGATTCTAAATGTTTTTTTTTTGTTTTAATAACCAAGGGGGTGAAATGCAATATTCTAAGGCAAAATTGGGGAAGACATTTCTTACACGAGGTAACTTACTACCTACTAAGTTAGATAATACGATTATTGGATTTAGGGAAGCCGTTGAATTACGTTTCTATTTTACCAAAATCAAGTGATGCGAGTCAATAAATACTTTTTTTTTCTCATTCTTGTTTAAAAATAATAATTATAACGAAATAGTTATTTTTTTAAAATAGAATGGCTACAGATACAGAAATTTGATTTCAGGTACATCCCAATCAACCAGAAATGAAATACTTAAAGTTATTCTGTTAAACTTTAATTAAAAATAGAAATTGGCCTATTTTAAAACGATACAATTAAAAAATATGCTTTTTTCCCTAATATTTAAAAGGTCAGAATACAATTTACAATATCTATTAGTTCTCGAGTTATACCAGGAAAATAAATTTTCGCACCCAGGTGGTAAAAAATATTAAAAGATGTCAGAAGAACTTTGTTATTGAAATGATGCCGGTTTTAATAATCTTAAGGTATCAAATCTTCAATACAACGTTTTGTCTGTTTAGTGCCGTCATTAATTTTATTTTTTTTAATTATGATAATTTAAAAAAATAATTACAATTTAATTGAAATAAACATTGTAATAGTAACGAAAATAGAGCAGCGAAAAAAGAATTATATCTAGCTATTTCATTCCTGAAGATGAAACTGGAGCCGAAACTAGTGTCAAAATTTTCATAAAATGATAAGTTATAAGCCAGGTTATTATTATTATTAGGAGATTATGGCACAGTCATTTGTTCATCAGAAAAAAATAAGTAAGTGAAATATAATAAGAATTCTGATGTAGTAAAAAGAGATGACAAAAGTTACTAAGAGATTTTTGTCACTTACCTTCAGGACACCCTCGCCTGTTTGATGCTGTTGACAATAACAACCCTGAAGTAAAGAAATTTAAAAGGATAGAAATAAAAAAATATTTGTATCACGTAAAAATAACTTTTCTAATAAATTATTAGAAAAATTCTTAATCAACAATATATTTTTTTTTTGGTAAAATAAAAACATCCTTACTACTTCCTATATACTATTTCTATTTGTTGCTTAAAACTAATTATTATCAGACGTGTCTTTGTGGAACAGGGGAATTTGCTATAGAGGCTGGTAGTGACCTTGCAGACTTATTTTCAACGCGACGAAAGACAGCCTCGTCCTCGAGGTTTTCCATCTTCATCATCTGTATGAAAGGAAACATATTTTAATTATTACGAAAAGAGAATTCAGAAAAATGATATCCAAATATTCTAATAATAAAATTCAATAATACCAATAATCTCTTCAATAATTTATCGGTGATGTACAATAATAATTGTGAAATTTCAACTTTAAATGAGAGAAACTATAAGAATCAATCACTAACTAGTTAATGTCATCAATTTGCATTGAGGGTTGCAAAGATTTTTGACCGATTCGAAAGCCTCACTGATGAACCAAAAGGCAGAAAACGGTCTTAGGATGGCGAATCGAATAAATGAAATTCCTAGCTCATTTGCTACCCACGTGTAAATAAATCATGTAAATAATATTTCTAATCATTGTACTACTTTTCTTAATGTTGTAAAACTCTTTTTTCAAAGCTTGTTTGAGCATCTTATGATTTTTTTAAACTTTAAAACTAACTCGTTTTTCAATTAAGCAAAAATCATTTATAATCCCCCTCATTGTTCACCATGTCCTTCCAAACCATTAATTTTTTTGGTTGATTGTCTCTCATGCTTTTTTTTTTGGAGAACACTGGGTTACTATTGAATCTATCGATGTTTTTTCCGTTCTTAATATATTCCGTCTGTTCTTAATATATTCGTGTAAAGGCATTTGTACCCCAGTTTTGGCCCATTTTTGGATAAATTTAGTAAGGTTTGCTATAGTTTATTTTCTTCTGATAATAATTTTCTAACCCCCTAACGATAGGAAGCTGTCAGAGAAATAAGATTGCGAATTCGTTTGGTGTTTCCACCCTCTCTACCTACAATTGTCAGAAAATGCTATTTTTAGACATGACTACTCAAATTTATTTAGTTTATTATTACCAGAAGAAAAATGTCAATTTTTGGATATCATTTTCTCTAGTTTAAATATATAGGCAATTTATTAATGTTGCATATTAATTGTTAGAAGCTTTGTAAGAACACGTCCAGATGACAAAAGCAATAAAAGTTCTATTCCACTTGTTGCGTTAAATTCACAGCAGCATCTATATATGTGTAATATGTGTTTTTAATAAAAAAAAACTAGTTCACAAATACGAAAAACAAGACAAATGTGTAGTTTACTATTAAGCCATTTCTAATTTGTATTACTCTACAATTAGTGTAGCATCTAAAAAAACTGAGCCAATCTACTCTACCTGCGAACTCTAAGTAAAGTACTTTTGCAAATTAAACAGTCATATAATAAATTAAACAGCACCAACCGTTAAATATCGAAAGAAAAGAGATATTTTAAAATACTAAATAAAAATCGTTCTGAAGTTGAAGATATTTCAAAAAATAAACACAAAAAGACACGAAACGTTGGGGCAATTGCAAACTAATTGTATATTTCATAGTAATGAATCAGAAGGTTAAAAATATGCAGAAAAAATCTAGTTACTTTGGGCAAAAAAATACCCATCGACCATTTTTGCGTTCTTAAATTACTTTAAAAAAGTCAACGACTTTGGGGCTGCTTTCAATCAATCAGGAAATTTTACCTCTAGCAAGATATATTGTAGTGTGTAAGTTATGTTATATTTTGTTAAATATAAAAATAAAAAAGGCCGTAATATCTAAATATATGTCGCCCAACGCCCAACGTGGGGTCTTTCTTGTTATAATGTATTTAAGAAGTGAACATAAAATAATTGAGAAACCTAGAAAAGAAGCAATTCAAGCAGGTCAAGGATAATAGTGATAGTGAAGAAGAAATACAACCGAGAAGTAATATAGAAACACCAATTAATGAAAAAAGAAATCAATTGGATGAATTAATGCAGATGTTAATGAAAATGAGTGAAGAGAGAAGACAAGATCAAGAAAAATTGATGGAAAATCTAGAAAAGAATAAAGAAGATTTCATAAATATGGAAGAAAATATTAAAAAACAAATTGGAGATATAAGAACGGAGATGGCAAATCAATTCAAGAAGAATAATGAGGAAATGATAATTTTAATAAGAAGAGAAATTGAAAGAGTTGAAGTGAGATTAGAGAAACAAAAAATGAAACAGAAAAATAGAAGAAACTAGAGAAGAAGTAGAATTTGCTATTAATGCAGTAGTTAGAAAAGTGGACAAGAATCAAGAAGAATTGAAAAGAGATATTCAGGAAAATAAGAAGGAATGCACAGAATCGTTCAAAGAATTAGAAGAAAAATTAAAGAAAAATGCAAGTTTCAATGAAAATGATTTGCAATTCTTTGGGGACAATAGACTTCATCCAGTGAAGTACATAAAAGGGATAGAAGAAAAAATAAAGGAACTAGGAGAAATAGAAAGATGGAGAAAATGGATAGAAAAGACTGTTAAAGGACAGGCAGCAATATAGTGGAGTGTTACCGAGGAAATGTGTAAAAACTTTGAAGATTTTTCTGAAAAATTTTTAAATTATTTTTGGGGTGATATCGTACAAAGAAATATAAGAGAACATTTGTATACAGGGAAGTACAAGGAAGGTTTTATTAGTAGGGAAATGTATGTAATGAGAAAATTAATTGGATAAATTGAAATACCTCAATTCTACAATTTTGTCGGAAGATATAATAAAATATTTAGCCAGACAGACGAGTAGATGATATGAAAAATTACAAACCTAGAGACAGGTGGCAGGATGGAAGAGTTCCACGAAACAGCAGTGGAATGAAAATGCAAGGTCAATCCGAGTGGAGGAACGGAGAAGATCAAAGAAAAGTGAATGATGGAAATTGGAATAAAAATTATAATTATAATAGAATTTTTAATAATTATAGCAGAGAAGGAAATTATTATGATAAGAAAAATAACTATAAGAATAGATGGCAGAGTAACAACTATAGAAGAGAAGACAGGACAGACTCGAAGAATAATGACCAAAGATACAGACAAACTGGAATTGACTATGTAGTATGTAAGTTATGTTATATTTTGTTATTGTGTGATTGGGAGTTTTTGACAGGAAAATAGAAAAAATAGAAAAGAAGCACAACGACCCATTTCTCTGAATAAAAACAAAAAATCATAAATTATCCCATATAAGTAATGTACCATTTGATGACAAACACTTAGCGCCCTCTATATATAACGAATTGACAGTTTGCTTCCCCATTCCCGTCTAATGCCGGAGAAGTAGTAAATAAATAAAGTAGGCATGTGTACAACTTCACATTAAGAAACGCTCTATCTGTTAAGCATAAAGTTAAAGGAGAAACCGTAGGGTGAGCAGAAAAAGTCTTACCCGGTCATTTGTCAAAGATCTGCTCATGATAAGGATGATGCTGTATATATTTAAAAATGATTGCTTAAATGATCTCAAAAAATAGTGAGAAGACAAACCTATTTAGGCCTTTCTTTTACTGTATAAATCAATTGATCAACAATGTATTATCAAAATCTCAGGAATCTACGTCCAAGGAGGCATGAAATAAAAATTGATCAACTTTAATACCAACACCGTTGTTACAACAAAAGTTTCAAACTCAATGTAAAAAAAATTACAATTAAAATTTGCTTCCATTAAACATATTTTTCCTGATTGTAGTCACAAAATTTTATAAATAAATTGAAAGACTTTTATCAGGTTGACATTGTTTCATTTAAGCAAAAAGCAAGAAGGCGTTTTTATTCATTGGACACCTTCAGTGAGCCACAGAAACTATAAATCTTCGTCGGTTTTTACAAGTTTCTTATCATAAAAACGGGTACTTTGAACTCATTAATTTTTTTTCTCATAAATGGAAGCAAAATTTAAATCTGAACATTAAATAAAGAGTAGTAAATAATTAGAGATGTTGAATGACCGTTTCATCTTATGATAATTGGATTTCTTTAACTTTGTTACTCTTTAACAACTGTCCAAATATGTTAGAAAGTTAGTCACTTACACCCATAGAGCTGTTAAGAGCATTGCCTGTCATTTCACCTGTTTTGTCTGGGTTTAAAGGACACACGAGGTCCCCGTAATCGGCTTCTCCTTTTGATTTTTTTCTTTTCAGTGAAAATTGTGATTTTTTCGGTACCTAAAAACAAAATACACTGTATTATAATGTTTACAAAAAAAAGTAAAAAAAAATAGCAAATATGAACTCCACTGTGTTGGAAAACTTCCAACATATCTAAATCTAATGTAAATAATAAAAGCCAATCCTATACACTAAATAACAATCAAATCAAAATAATTTTTCTAATAAAGATAAAAACATTGGTCAATTGCAAATCAAACAAACAATGCATAGTGACCGTGAGATCAAGATCGGTTCGGTGTTATTCGAAATTGTTCAACACCAGAGCTGGGTAAAGCACTTTTGGAAAGTGCTTCAATTACCAAGCACAAAGCACTTCAATCGAGTGCTTTAGAGTTGAACGTACCAAATACTTTTTATTTTAAGAGAGCTTTTACTGTTAAGCACCAAGCGTCAAGCACCGAGCATCAAGTATCAAATACCCATAAAGTATTTGAAGCTCTTAAAACGTTAAAAATATTTGATAAAGCTCCAAGCTTAAAGCACTTTGAAAGTGCTTAAAGCCCTTTAAGAGTGCTTGAAGCCTTTTAAACGAGCTTTAAGTCATTTTAAAAAAATAGAAGAACTAATTTTAAGAAAACTAGTGATAGTTAAGCCATTTTATATTAAAAGAATAGGAATACAAAACAAACAAAACAAAGTAACATAATAAAACAAAATTCTCTTTTTTTCTTAAAAGAAAAGGAATACAAAACAAACATAACAATGTAACATAAAACAAAGTTGTCTTAAGATTGGAAACCAATGTTGGATTTTAATAATACCAAATTTTCGAAGTTAGAGCATGTCGTTTGGGCGAGTTTATAAATGTGGCAAAATAGCCTTTCTACAGAATCTGTTTTCTTCATGTCTATTTGTGTGGTTTGTGTTTGCGGTGTAAGTTTTTAGCAGCAGCTATAATGACTTTTTGTATGTCATTCAAGTAAATGCTGATATAATAGTATCGTCTTCAGAATAATAAGTTAGAAAATCTCTTATTAATTCCTTCAATACACGCAATCAACCTCTTAGCTGAAAATTTCCGCAGACGCATTGATTTTTTTCCAAATCTTCAAGCTAAGAAAATAATTCGAGAACTTTTAAAAGTGCTTTAATTTCTGAAAAAGTCTGAAAATGTTTAATTTCAATTGCTTCAAATGTAATTGAAGCCCTTTGAAAGCAATTGAAGCACTTTGAAAGTAATTGAAGCACTTAAAAGTAATTAAAGTACTTTGAAAGTAATTCAAGCACCTCCAGAATTCCCCGAAAGGCTTGAAAGCCACAAGCATTTGTACAAAAAGCTTTAATCACAAAGCACCAAATACTCTTTTCCAGAAGTAATTGAAGCACAGGACTTAAAGCACCGAATGTGCTTCAAGCACTTTATTAAAGCACTTTCCAAAAGTGCTTTACCCAGCTCTGTTCAACACAAAGAGTTTCCGGTAATTTGAGTAAAGCGCGATGTCTGAATCAATAAAAACCCATAATTTGAATAGACCGCGAAGTCGGAACAAATAAAAATTATCTCCAAAGCATTACGTTAAATCTCGCATTTTATTTCACCTTTTCAAAGTCTAGGAGAACAAACAGGAAGCAGCAAATGCAGGTAACATAATTATACAGTCATCTTTTGTCTTAGTTAGTCATTAGCCAAGTATTAAGATGATTAGGGCTTGAACAGCAAAATTTCCGTCTAATTCCTGACACCCTGGTTTTTTTTCTATAAATTTATTCGCATTTCGCCGAAAACTGGACTCTAATGTCCAATAATTTATTATAAATATTTACCTTTAACTTCAACGCAGGTGTCAATGGGATATACCCCATTGTAGACTCGCATTCTCTTTTCTCTTGAATAACGTCTTTGCCCAATAGATCGTTGAAATGCGTATTTAAATGGCGCCTCAACAAAGTTTTGCCAGGTGGTATAGCTAAGAGTGCTGCCATTAATTCTGCATTAAATTTGGGTTCCAATACTATCAGACCACCGTGTACTCCGGCACCTCTTAAGTTTGGTGCATACTCTGCTAGATCTACTGCTCTCAGCCATTCCATTACCCTTAAAATTAAAGTTATTTTTAGAAAAGGTTGTAGCAAAATAAAAAGCGTTGACCAACTCACAAATCTGGTCAAATGAAATGAAATCTTGAATTAAATTTTCAGGATATTTAGGTTAGGATAAAATTTTGGTTAGTAAGTAGGGTAACAATGTCAGTATGGGACCATAACTCAAAGACCTAAACTGCCTTCCCATACTCCAGAACATCTAACCTGTCATCCCAAAATTTAAAAAAGACCCAGAAGAAGCCTCTAACCGGAGAATTTTGACTCCTATCCCTTACATTGGGCCTCTAGGCTTCTTTTAGACCCTTTTTTGGGATGAATCATTTTTTGGGTGTTGTAGCCTCTTCCTGGTGGTCCTAGAGGCCCAAGGTAAAGGTCAAAATTCTCCGGTTAGAGGCTTCTTCTGGATCTTTTTTAAATTTTGGGATACCAGGATGTTCTGGAGTATGGGAAGGCAGTTTAGGTTTGTGAGTTATGGTCCCATACTGACATTGTTACCCTACTTTAGTATTTATAATGATTTTGTTTAAAAGCAAGTTCTATACTAATAAAACAAACCTGTGAGTTGTCCATAAAGATATCTGTCTAATACTCGGTTGTTGTGGATCGTCAGGGAGAGATCTTCTTTGCAAACAGGCCGCATCGTAATTATTTTCTCTCAGAACTTGAATACCTCTCTTTATACTTGCAACATGTAACATGGACGTAACATGCAACATAGCCAAGTCATCTATTGTCAGCCTATGAAGAACCCGTCCATCCACCCTGTTAATTAAGAAATTTTCTTTATGTTGTGGCAACCCTGTGTCGTCTAACCAGCGTAAGACCCAGGCGGTGTCCAGTTTACCTAAAATAAAAACGCGTTTAAACCAAAAAATTAGTTTAATATCTGCATAATTTGGACTAGTTTGGTGGGCTCTTTCTATTATTTCAAAATAAGGTAATTATCAAAACTAACCTGCTTGAGCTAAGTACAGATCACTGGAACCATTTGCTTGCGTATCAATGAGCGCCAATTGCAACTTTTTTCTATGCAACGGGTTTTTAATGTTCAGTTCTTTCTCTATTTCGTTAATTGAAGCTTCTTGAAGTTGCTGACCACTTTGGACCCACCTCTTAGCATCCGGCACGTAAGCGTCGAGTCCTAAATCTTGTAACCAATCGCATATGTTTTCAGTGTCCCATTCAGAAAATGGTTTATCTGGTCTGCAAAAGGAATGAACCTGTTCATTTCTGAAAAGAGTACAAGGTTGTTTAGAATAATTACATCAACATAGAATTAAGAACACAGAGGGTTAGTTTTCCTAAAATGCAACAAATGGATTAGCACATTTTACAATGAAATATCAAAGCATTCACAGAATTAACTAATGTCAATGTAATATTAATTGAGGTCTCACAATATTATTTCCTTTTCAAATTTTGTCGTTTATTTATTGGAAAACCAGTTGATTGACGTAATTAAGAATTAAGGGACACCAATTCTACAGGAGTTTTGGTTTCTCTAGTCCTTCAATCATAGCAGATAATTATTTAGAAACAAAATTTCCATTACACATCGGAAGTTATAGTGAGAATCTTCCTCCAAAAATTAATAGAAACTTCTGGGGTCTTCGAATCAACTAAATAAATTCCTAACTCGCGTGGGATTATTAGCAATATTCTCTAAAGGAAATGGTACTTAGCTATGTTGAAAACTCTAGTGACAGTCTGTTAAAGTTCTGAAAATACCTTTTATGCTATTCCCCATTCGAAATACTGTGTTTTGAACAAAAAATGAGATTTAATTTAAAATTATGTATTTATTTAAAGTTGATACATATTTTTAGTTAAATTGGAATTTTAACAATTGTGTATCAATTGTGACATGTAAAGATGTCGTAGGGTAAGTGGTGAGGGAGAGAAAGTAAACTCTACCAATAATAACAACAACTGTAATTGGGATTAACCCATAACAATAATGAATACAATACTTGACATATGTATGAATTAATCTCATCTAATGTCTACAATAATTCGATATATATGCATTGACCTTTATCCGAAAGTGAACTGGAGTTCACTCACGTAAGATAGAGGCCCGACCTTGCCGTTACAAGTCGGTGTCTTGATAACAATAACAAGACCCGACAGTAAACTTAAACAATAATAATTATACACTATACGGGGTGCACGATATACATGTGGTATATCACATTATGAAGAATTAAACAACATTTACTCTATGTACAAGAAGGAAAGTAAGCATAATTAAAGCGAGACTTCATTCGTGAATGAGATGATTAATAAAAAACACAGTTTGATTTGTTAGTAGACTAATAGAAAATGTTTTAAAATTCTTACTTTTGTACAATTTGAGGTTCACTCCATCCCAATCGAGCTGACGCAGTGGCTCTGACACCTCCTCTCTGGAACTCGCTTAAACCCGGTATGTCTTCTAAATTTCCGGAACCCGATCGTTTTATTTTTCCAAATATTTTCTTGATACCTTTGGATTTGTTAAAGGATATATTCGGAGATCCAGGAGAGTCGTTAAGTCCGTCTTCTATTACTACTTTTTCTGTTTCAGCTATAGAAAAACGGTCAATAATTTATAATTAGTAAATTGTATTATATAAATATAAAACGAATAAATATTGGGTATTAGATTTGTTACAGAAGTAAGGGAACACAATTTAGTAATTTTTAGTATTTAGTTTAAATTCGAAAGTGTTATATTGCGAATACTGAAAGATTTTTTATTATTGTTGCAAAAACAGCTTTGGACTGGACAGTCGAAAAAAATTGGTTCGTATCTATTAATGTATAAGTTTGAGGCAGCTAGAATTTGTTTTCCAGTTTTATAGATTAAAAAACTTGAAAAGAATCTCAGGATGTGTCAATGCAATCTGTAATACTCTCAACTTTAGGTTTGTTGACCGGAAACTTTTGTAGCTTAAGTAAATTTACGAAATTTTAAGAAAAATGACCCTACTACAATTTTCCTAAGAAATTAGTATTTATTACTCCAAAGGGAAAGAGATAAAATACATTTTTAGGTTGTCATTCGACGGGGATTCCCATGATTTATAGAACTTTTAGTAGGATTTTGAGTAACATGATTTGATTACGCGAAAGATCTGAGATATATATGAGTTTTAGAAGAAAAAAAAGGTCAGTTGATAGATTCATTGTAATATAAATCAATAAGCCATTTTTCTTTATTGCTAGCAGTACATGGATGGAAGCAACACTAGCAAAATAATAATATTTTTAGTTTTATATTTTTGGAATGGAATATTCGGAGATTAAAAATACAATAAATAATTATTTAATCTTGACGCATTTATTGCTTATACAAATTGGTACACAAAATATTTAAAATGTGTACGTTATTTGCATACTCCTTATTTAATGCTGAAAGTGCCATTAATGTCATGTGTCATGTGTAAGGTGTCAAATGTCATGTGTAATGTGTCATTCATTTTTAATTTGGACACATCATATATTTAATAATTTTAAATATTCAAAGTCGACTATTGTTTTTTGAATTTAAAATTGCTGTTTAAGTTTTATGATTCTGTTCCAACTATTTTCAATTTTTAATGTCAGTCGAACTTATTTTTTACTTTTAGTAGGAATAAAACAAGCCAATTAATAGGTGATAAGCTAAGCTAAGAAATAAAATTTTTTTGTAATAAGCGAAAGCCTGGTCAGCCGTAACCATAAGGTTAGTATTATGGCATACTGCATGCTTAAATAAAGTAGACCAGAGCTGTCACCTAAATTTGGAACAGAGAAACCCCTGTGTCTGCCCCCTACCAGAGAGTAAAGTCCCCTACCGAAGGCTACTCCTTTTTTAGTACTGCCGTTTGCCGCCGCAGGGTTAGCGTTGTTGTCTACGCCGCCGTTCATCAGGAACTGTTGCCTCGGAAGACTGCCATAATGGACGTCGATTTGGCGTTTGTAATTGGCTGGTGGAGTCTGAAAAAAATGGCCATGTTTAATTATCACGAATCTTTGAATCTAAATTAATAGGACAGTAGTTCACAATAATGATAAAAAAACTCTATTTTCCGACAAATTGAAATAAAGTAACATTGTAAAATTTGGAACATATTTTTAAATTATAATTTACAAAATATTCATTACAACTTTTAATAAACTTTTTAATATGAATAATGTACATTTTAGTTTACGTTTTGAGAATGTGAATAACCAGCTATTACTTTTGATTTTATCTGCTCGATAGCCAATTGCTAAACTAAAAATTATTTGAGAATTACTAAATATTTTTCTTTTGCATTTATCTTCTGTTTTTCGTTCCCGTTTTGTATTACCAGACAGAAGTCGATAATTTTTATCACATTTCTATTTTTTGTTACTTCTCCATGTAGTCCCATGCAGCATTATCCTGGATTTTGGACTCTACCCATCCTGGTATTCCAGTTTCCAATATTATTGTTGTTTGTTAACAATAAACAATTAAATAGTGTATGTAGATGTTAATTTTTTAATCAAAAGTGTAATTTAAATCTATAATCTAATTATTTTTATTTAATTTACCTTTGGTCTCTGAGTATCCTGTTGTACCGAAGGACTGAATTCTATTCTTCTAGGACTGTTTCCTGTTAACGTTACGGGACTAGGTGATGGTGAAATTCTGTTTAATTGCTACAATAAAAATAGTTTTTACTTTAAACGGATCCAAATTTACCAAATAACCCAAATAAAAATCTTCAAGAGTTTGAAAAAGAAGAAATGTTATAATTATTATTTGTATTGATTACAATTGTGTCGTATTATTTTTTGAATATTTTTGTTTTTAAATGAATTAAATAAGTACATCAATAAATGTTAAGGAAGGAATGAAAATTAATATTTTCAAGAGGGTATAATTTATTATTAAAATTCTGTCGAATGATTTCAACTAATTAATGCGTTAAAAATATGTATTACCAATTTGTTGATTTTTTTATATTTTTTATATATTTTTGACATATTGTTATTATCTATTTATTTATTTTATTACTTTGTTAACTTGTGTTTAATTATTAAATATAATTTATACCACGGACAGGCCATTAGCTTTGAGGTACTTCAGTTTATTAGTAATTGCACTGTAAAATTATATTGAAAATTATTGTAACTATTATTTTTTTGCTAATAATCATTATTATTATTATTATATGGAAAATTCTAGAGAATCCAAAATTGTAAAAATTACAGGCACTAACTACCATAAAATAGAGTTTATAATGGTTTATTATTAATAAGTTTTGACACACACTGCTGAATAAGTTTTTTTTCTTCCATTGGATCCATCCCACATTTGCATGACAATATCCTGTAGCAGTTTTATAATCGAATTTTAAAACGTCCACCGCCTTTAAAAATTATTATTTGGTTTAAATGTGCAGCTATTGTTCACAATAAACAACAAAAACAAATTTGCATAATTTAATTATAGACAATTTTAAATCATTACCTGATTACTAATGTGTTGTACAGGTGTAGATGTAAGTGTAGGTTGGGATGACATTCTCGGCATAATCGGAGGTTTTTTGATCTCCGCGTTATTATTATAATGACTTCTCAGGTCCAAGTTTTCTCTCTCCAATGATGCTTGTTGTAATTTAAGTTCGCTCATTATCGACATCAGTTCCAATTTTTGGGTTTCCAATGATGATCTAGACAACATTTCCTACAACAAAAAAATCACTCTAATTAAATAACAAACAAAGAAAAAATAACATTCGGAAAACTAATTTTTAAATGATACGTTTACAATTTAAAATTAAACCCTCATATTTGATTGCTTAAGGATTTGGCCTTAAGGAACTCATATTTCTAGAGGGTGAAGTGGTTTTGATCTAGAATTAGTCTCTTAATCAAAAAACCAAGAACAGGGATCCGGAAAATTGATCGCCCGGAATCCACCGCCAACAATTGATCGTCAGCAGTTTACCATCACAGCAATTGAACGCTTAAGAGAAGGGATTGGGTTAGGTTATGTTAGATCAAGTCTGTTCTGTTTAGTGGAGGTGTCAATGCATTGTGCCCCCTTCAGCTGACCAGCAGTTAAGGGTCTCAACGATTAGAGCAGTCCTATTGCTCTCAAACAGTTCAGGATGTCGGTAGGCTTCAGGTTCTTCTATTTTATATCAGGTTAGAATAAAAACATAATTAAAGAAAAGTATAATACACCAAATTATAAAATTCGTGTAGGTAGGCTATAAGTTGCTTATACGATCAAGTGCTAGCGGTGAATACAGGGAAACTAATAAATGATGATTTGGAGAGAACAGGAAAGTATGTTCAAATTGTAATGGAGAGCAAAATGTTCTTTAAAGTTGTTATTAAGTACCAAAAAAATATGCATACTTGTAGATTCGTGCCTCCCCCCCCCTCCACTTAAAATTTACAAAATATTTTATAAAACACAAAGGAATAAGAAAATAATTAAAAACTGGTGTCGCCTTTTTATAAAAAAATGTATAACCTTCTTATCAACAATGACGAATATCAGCAACTTTAATTTTTACCTTACAATATAGTCTATTAAAAATAAAAAAATTCCGTAAATTTTTTTTTTATATGTCTTATAGTTTCCGAGATATTTCATTTTTTAGCTAGGGTGCGACCGCTGTGACGTCACTGTACAACGGTCGGTCAGTGCGTACTCTGCTTCCGACCTGTGTGGATGAAGTTTGCGTCGAAAATCGATAAAAAAATCGTGTGTTGTGCTAAAGTGTTTAAATACAATTACTAATGTATCCGAAAAGTTGTTTTTTACTGTTTCTTTCGATCCTAAAAGTAGAAAGAAATGTGTGAGTCGGAAAAAAAACACGAAAAATGGACCAAAATTTACCTGGATCGATTCCGTCCCCCCTTTTCGAGGATGCTGAACACTATGGCGGTATAGGAATTTCTCTTTTCGCCAGCCGAACCCCTAAACCTGCCAAAAACTATCCCCTAAAGGGGTTAAACGCGCAGCACATCATTTCCCTGTGAAAAAAAGTCTTTCCCCCGTTTTAGAGGATTCTCGGTACGGTGTTGTTGTTGCAGATTACTTCCGACCCTCACCAACCCCTCCATTGGCGAAAACTCACCCCCGACAGGGGTGTTTTTTTATCAGCGACAAAACGCCTGCCCCCCTGTTTTCGTGGATGCTGAACACGATGGTGGTGTTGAATATTACTTCTGACCCTCACCAAACCCTCCACAGGTCAAACTCACCCCCGAAGCCGCCGATATTAAGAAAAAATCACCCCTTTCGGGGTGGCCGGTGGGGGGAATGGTGAGGGTCACAAGTGATCTTCATTAACACAACCGTGCTCGGCATCCTGGAAAACGTGGGGAAAGACGTTTTTTTTTTGCAGGGAAATAATGTGCTGCCCTTTTAACCCCTGTTTTAGGGGGTTGGGCTGGCCTAAAAAGAAATTCTGATACCGCCATCGTGTTTAGCATCCTTTAAAACGGGGGGGGAGGTAATCTCGATCCGGGTAAATTTTGGTCTATGTTCTTCCGACTCACACCACCCTATTAGATGCAAATCATGAAGAGAGCTATCCAAGTTATCAGATCCATATCTAATATTATAATTATAACACTAGTGCAATATTGATTCACATAAAAACTTAAGTTAAAAACGTTATTGTGGTCGAACATAGAGAACATCCTGCGTTGTACAATGACGTCACGCGAGAATGGCGCGCTCACGAAATATTTGAATATGGCCGAAAACTAAAATTGTCGAAACTTTTACACTACTTGCTTGAAAATGAAACAAAAACAGGCGTATTTCTAAACATTTAGGCTACACGGTTATGAAGTTATTTAACAGACCCAGTGATATTCTTTATTACATCCCTAGTACTTACATGTAATTAATAGAATTTTATTGGGAACATGTAAATTACATCTGGAGTTATAGCTTCACATGTTTCTGCAATATGATCAAGCCAACGTCTTGAAATGGTCCACAAAAAGAATTCTTGTGAGATATAAAGGACTTTATTTTCTTCCATACCTTCAGTTAGTATTAATTTTCTTATTCCTTTATTTAATAAATAATCTAACAATTGCTGACATGTTTATTGAAATATTTTGTTAATTTTACAGCGAATGCCACGAGTCTATATCTACAAGAATTTTTTTGGTACTTAATAACAATTTCAATGAAAATTTTGCTCTATATTACAATTTGAACATATTTTACTCTTTTTCTACTTGAATATTTGATTTATAAGCCATACAGAGCTTTGTAAGATACACTTTTTATTTATTTGTATAAAACTTTTTGATAGATGAATAACTTTTTTTCGATAATTTTTTGCTGGGTTTAACTAACTCACCCTTTGTAATTTGTCCTCAGTATCTGATAAAAGTTGTTTCTTTTCTTGCAGCATCTTCTCCAAATCGGATATTTTATCTGATTGAGCTTCGATTTGGTCGGACAACACTTGTACTTGCAATTGAAGGTTGTCTTTTTCATATTGGATTTTTCTGAATTTCTCGTCTAGGTCTCCAGACTGAAAATACGAACAAAAACGATTAGAATTGTGTGTAAAATGATTTATTTTACATATAATAATTGCATAGTTGAATCTGTTATTGCAACCTTTGATTTTATAAAAGTAGACATTTTCGAACTGATTGTACGACTTGACTTTCTCACTTTTCTAAATCATATTTATACTTATCTAGGGTAGCTACCCTAGAGAATAGAGGAAATATAAAAAAGAACGTCGAAAATAAATATACTTTTTGGATGAGACCAAATAACAAGAAAAATCAAATTTTCTCTCCCTCAGTCCTTTTATAACAAGGGCAGGGACCTTACAGGGAAGGAAAAGGGATTTGTCATTTAAAAGTGTGGAGACACTTTCTGTGCCCAAGTAGGGATAACTGATAATATTTGATATATTCACTTAACAAAAAAATTGAAAAGAACCGTTTAAAATTTTTTACATTTTATACATACAGGGTGCGGCATTTCAGCTAAGAAGTCCAATTACTAGTAAGAGAAAGGAAAAAATGTTACAGTTATTCCAAACTCAGTTAAATATTCATACCTGAAAAAACCTATAAAAACATTAATGGATTCCCCGCTCCATAGGCGGAAATATTTTTTTTACTTGAAATATAACTTTGTGTATTTTTGTTTAAATATTATACACGGTACGCTACTGCTCTGCACGTCATAATTAACTCCAGACGACTATATAGCAATACAATTAATTTACTGTGATGGCAAAAGGCGGTCACTGCAATTACTGAGTTTGGAAGAACTATAATATAAAAGTTTAAAAGCATATATACCAGTTATTACAGGGTGAAGCAAACTTATATTTTTAATGGAAATACTCTGCATAACCAGACAAAGTAACAAAGTTGGGATTCCAGAACCAATTCAGAAAAGTGCCAGTACTGGGATAAAAGTATTTTTTAAATGGTTAATGCATAATTTTAAAGAATTATTCCCCCCCCCCCCACCTTGAGCGTGAAACTTTGTCCAGAAATGGTAAAAAATTCATGCATTGTTAGTTGCTCTTTTCTACGTTTCATACATCAGTTCTGCTGGTAGATAGCATTTAATAAATTGGATTCCAATGGCCAACTTACGAAGCCAAAAGGCAGAAACCGTTGTTAGGCGAGCATATAGGTTGATCTTGCAGTACCTATTGTAAATATTAAATTTTATTTTCCCCTCTTTATATACGCATTTTTATTTTATTTAATGTTTAACTAAGCAAAATGTTATGGTTAAAATACTTACGGGACATTCATACACATCCATTTTTTAGTTGATAAGATTGAGTGAAAATTAAACATTTTTATTACGATGGGACAATGCAATATTATGATTATGACGAGCAATCTATAAACATTTTCGAATGCATTTGATAAAAAGTATATAACTATTGATCTAGGTTAATTAGCTCATTTGGAATTGTAGTCATAAAAGTTTTAGTTTCCTTAAAATTTAGAGATTTTGTTATCTCTAACGAGACGAAAGTTGTTTCACCTTTGGATAAGTTTGAGGTGTCCAATGGTAGTTTCTATCACCGTAATAACAACATGGAGGAACTACGGGTGTCATATGGTATGAACAACATTGCATCTCATGCCTATATCTTCCAAAGTCACCATAAATGTCAGGATGGCTACCTCTTTCCACGAATCTTTGGTGTTGTTCCCTCTCCAACATAGGGTTGCTACCATACCTTTACATTGTAATATTTTAATTAGTTATTATCATAAAAACAAATCCGAAAAGAAATCCCCAATTCTATTAAAACATTTTCAAAAAAGAAGACAATTCTTACCAAAAAGTATTTGAATTTTTAAGTTTAAAATTTCTCTGTCACTGTCTCCAATTTATTTTAACTCTATTAAATGGATTTGTCCCCATTAATAGGAGTAAAGGGTCAAGGATAAAATCACGAATAATATTAAACAGAAAATAAATAACTAAAAATGAAATATTACGACCCATAGAAAAGAATATTGGGTTACAGGTAATCGAAGAAAAATAAAATCAACTTAACACATTGGAGACTGGAGAAGATTACTAGGACAAGGTAAAACTTGTATGAATACCAAGACGTCAGAGTTTTAGAGGTAGATGAACTTGTTAAGAATGCATCAGAACTTCCAATTCACAGAAGTTGAACCTGTGGGGGGTAAGCACAACTTCTTGCTAGACTTACTTTGAGAATGAATTACTACCAAATTTAAAATTGTCAACTAATAAGAGGACCCATACTCAATAATGTCTGTGCTAGCCTATAGTTGCGATAAAGACAGCAGGTAAGAAGAGATGGAAGAAAAAAAGGAGAGGAAACAAAATTGTAGTGGAGAAAGTGATTGAGAGAATAAATACAGAGTTAGCTGTAGAAATCCATGATTTTTATAAATTTATTTGACTACGAACATTAAAAAATATAAAACTTTAATTTGAGTTTTATTTACAGGTCTTTTTCGTTTATAAGTTTGTTACCTAAAATAAGTTTAGGAGATTTCCCATCGGGAATATTTTAACTTACTATACCCATACCTCTGGGGATCTAACCTTTCATGTCTCCTTTGAAACCCATCATAACAAAATTCGTGTGGATTGCAACACCAATTCTGACATCCAGGACCTCCAGGACCTCCGGTATAATCATCCAACCTAGGCGGGCTCTTCAAAATATGCGACGATCGCGCTTTTTGATCTCTCTCTATCCTATTTTGGTGTCTTTTCCTTCTGTCCAGGCTTTCGGTGGTGGCTATTTTTTCTTTGCGAGGCGTTTTTTCACGAAAGGAACGACTCAGAGGTGGTTTGGAAGCTGGGAGCTGCTCCACTTCCTCCATTTTCGGAGGTGGCGTTTCCGGAAGTTCCTTACGGATCCATTGGAAGTCGTTGTTGCAACGTGTTGAGCTGTCTTTTTATTAATTGTATATATATGTTAATGAAAATATCAATATTATACAAAATTAGTCAAAATCTTTAATTCAAGAACTCATAGTGAGCAAAAGAAACTGGAATAGCTATTTTAATAAAATAGTAGTTTGCAATAAATCTCTGAAAATGTATTTGTACCTATTTAAAATCAACGTCTTAAAATAATATTTGATTTTTGGTAAGAAAAGCTACCTCTTAAATTAGTTTGACGTTCCGACGAAGTTGTAGATAAGTCTGAGGTGGAGCCCTGATTTGAGTACACCTCGGACCATCCTTGATTCTGTTGACCTTTCAAGGTTGAATCATCTTCGAGACTTGAGTCATCTTCCTGTCCTGATAAATGAATTTATATATCACTTATTATAAATATAGATAAATAAAATAAATAAAGGGTAATCACTCAACACTGATAAAGCGCTAATAGTGTTGTTTTCTTCTTCCAAGTAAAGTTAATTGATTTTAGAATTTTATTGACATTCGATATAAAATTGATAAGGTCAATGAGTTGTTTTAAAACACCATTTATAGTTGACATCTTCTTTAGATACAGTTTCTTTGAGAAAAAGTTCTCTTAATTCACCTCATAGTGCTGCCTGCTTTAGCCCGGGCAACTAGCTTTACTGAGCCACCCAATCCAAATAGAGAAAGTCTAAAATCAGCACAAAATATATTCCAAAAAAAATATATACTAAAATAATCCGTCTATTATCCGTTTTATATTAATGTTCCCAAGATGATTTAACCTATTGTTTATAAGCATATGTAGGCAACCTCTCTATAACTGGTTGTATGAACACTATTGAGACAAATAATTACCGATGGTGGCGCCACAGTCGTCAATCAGCTGTTCGCACGAAACGCGTAATTTTTGGTAAATAGTGCATTAAGTTATACTGAGTGAATGGTTTATTTGTAGTATTTTAAGACTTTTTGTGATTGTTTGAGGTTTTTAATTTGGAAATTACCATAATATACCTGTACATGTAAGTATTTAGACTCAATTGAATCTGTTTTTTGTGTCGTTATTCTAAAATTGAGGTTATTTATTTAGCATATCTTACGTTTTTCAGAAATTTATTGTTTACTTCTGTTTCTGTGTGCTTTTTTGTGTTTCAGGATAAATATAGCCTAGAGGTATTATCATCTTCACCTCTACTAATATAGAATGAAATTGGAAAGGAGCTAAATCATATGCCAAAGAAACATACAACAGTTTTCTGCTGATAAATTTTATTTCAATCTTTTCAGGATAATTGTAATTGTAAAAGTGATTTAAATAAAAAATGATTTCTAAGAACCTACTTTTGATTGATTTATGGTAAAATATATCCTATTCCTTGTTTCAAAATTATTTTTTAAATCAATATCAAATTAAAATATAAAAAATTAATAAATTTTTTTCTTGGCTTAAAACACTTCATAGGCCATAATATAATCTTCAGATTTAAAATTGATTACACTTTTCCCGGAATTTACGACGATCAACTTCCTCGATGACACCTTTTTTGTTGCTTCTTGGGTGGATCATAATGGAAGTGTAATTCCGGATTTTTAGATTTCCTAGAGGTATACCCATAAACGCAATAGTTTGTATTATTTTTATTGGGCATTTTTAACGTTTAACTAACAAATAACAGCAAAATACATGAAGCACAAAATCAAAACACACGTTCGACTTGCAGGTAAACAAACAAAATTATGCTTTTCGTGAAGGTTCAAATTAATACCGGTGGTGTCGCTTCTAAGTTGTGCTCGTCTCAATATTTGAGCCAGTTTTTAATGATTACCAAATCTGTTTGCCAGTTCAAAACAGCGATATTGAAGTTATCTTGTTCTCTATCATAGTTATCTCTAGAAGAAAGCCCGGGAGAGACTAATATGATTTCTATTTCCAGTTATTTAGTTTAAGAAGGCAGAAGACCCTGTTGCTTCTAGTATTGAGTTTCAGTCCTGAGATCTCTGCAGGGATTATTGTTGTTTAAGGAGGTATACTCGGCACAGACTTTGATTGGATCGCGCAAAATGGGTGAATCATAACTTTGCAGATATCCCGTGAAGCTCATAAATAAATGTACCGATGTAATTTTCTGATGTTGTCATTTTATAGAAAAACGCTCTAATGTTTTGAAGTAAATTTTCTAACCGAAGTCTGCGCCGACTATACAAGACCCTATTGCTTCTAATAGACATCGTTCGTTCGTTTTCAGACTTCACCAGTAGAAAACAAAGAACGATTGTCATGTATATGTCTTAAAATTTATATAGTAGTAGTAGTATAAACATGACTTTGGCAGTTGAGCATAAATTTGGTCTCCTCCCTTCAGGAGAGATGTGGGTTACCGATGCCATATCAATTCACTGCGTCTATTTGTTACCAATAAATGGAAATTGATGGTTTTGTGATTAGATTACGTATGAACGTAATAGCGATGATATAATTTTTGAGAACAATTCATTTATGCCAAATTGCCGCTCAATATATTTAAAAAATCAAATAGTATAGCCAAATTAAATAAACCACTCATTAACATAAAATAAAAAACATATGTAATGTATTTATTTTGATTTGTTTTAATTTCATGTTTCATAATAAAATCATGTCATAATTTTAAACGTAAATAAATTTTAAAATTCAGCTTTGTTATTTTAATTGAAAATTGGAACTGTTTTTATTGTTGTTCTATTTATTGTTAACGGGCAAAAAATAGAGGAACATAAATTTCTATCTAGTAACCACGTTTAAAAATGCACCGTCAGTTTGAAAAATGAAGGTGTAACGAAATTTAAATGTGTGAAAGTATACCGATGGATAAAATAAGGCGAATTTTTTAGCAATTTGACACGCCCTGAACTTTTGAAGAAATGTATACAGGGTTAGACGCAGGACTCGAATGCATTCAACGTAGTTTGGACCATATTATAGTCGACACTGCTTTATGAGAATGAAAAAAAGCTAGAAAAACAGCAAAGGATACCAGCAATAGAAAAAAAGCTGATGCATCTGGACATTTTTGGGTACTTTAATGTCGATAACACCGTACACTGTCCATATACATAAAAATAAAATAATATTTTGGCTATTAGGACCCCTGTGCAAAGATGCAATAGCCAACTTAACTGGAGATCTTAAAAGGGGTAAATGGCGTAAAATTTCTATATTGGTTAACTTTTTTTAATATGAATTTACATTTTAATTTCTATAGAATATACTATCCACAGTTAGAAACTCATTTCTTTGGTAAGATTCATAAATAAGGGTCTAAAGTTTTAACACAACCTTTATCACACCTCCCTTTAGCATTCTTTATAATTTTATAAAGAGTGCTAAGGAGAACATTTGTTAAAAAAGATGTTTTTTCAATGGTACTCCTTCGGAAGTAACAATATTGTTATAAACATTTATACATATCGTTTGGGCATCTTTACATAGATATTGTTTTTTCGAGGTGGATATTTCTTGATACTCTGAAGTTCTTTCACCAAAAATGTTCTCTCCCTCATCGGAGCTACAGGAATCTTTGGGACTACAATCTGACACCACATAATCCATTGGAATATAATTTAGTGATTGTTCCGAATCTTTAGATCCACTTAAAGAAACTGTTTTTTCCCAGGACGAAACATATTGAAATTGACACCGAATAAATAAATAAGAAGTATACTGTAACAATGATTCAAAATAGAAAAGAGTATGTAATACGCGGAAGCCCAGAATCATATTAATTGAAACGCAAAAGAACATATAAGTAACACCACAAATTATCTACTATTCACTAAATCAAGGGCGAACACAAGCACAATGTATAAATATTTTCCGAGCCCCCACTTCTGAAGACAATATTTGTCTAACTCCTACTTCCTACTACTCAACCCAAGAACGTTTGACTCAACTAGTAAAGTAACCACACTAGCCACACTTCTCGCCGCTTATAAGTGTAACCTCACACCTCACAGTTTGGTTAAATTCAAATTTAAGACAAAATTTTAATTAGTAACGTTTGCGAATTTCAAAAGAGATCAGAAAAAGAAGCTATGGGCCAGGTGGGATGGTCAACGTCTATTCAAATCTAACATGCGTTATAGAAATTAAAATGTTAATTCATATTAAAGAAAGTAAACAAATACAGAAATTTTACGCCATTTACCCCTATTAGGATCTCCAGTTGGTTATTGAATCTTTGCACAGTGATCCTAATAGTCAAAATATGATTTTATTTTTATGTATATGGACAGTGTATGGTGTTTTCGACATTTAAGTACTCAAAAATATCCATATGCATCAGCTTTTCTTCTATTGCCGGTATCCTTTGCTGTTTCTATAGCTTTTTTCATTCTCATAAAGCAGCGGGTTGGACTATACCAAAACGTACCCGGGTGAAGTTGCCACCCCAGGTGAGAATTTGGGAAAAAAGACTATTGCATAATTTTGCCCAAGTTATGCCCAGTATTGCCCAATAATTGCATTTTTTGCCCACCATCCCTTAATAAATGAGTCACAACTCGAATTTCTATGGTGTAGCACCCCCATAAACGAATATCATGAAATAGAGTAGCCCAGAATCATGCCCAATTTTGCCCATCTATAGAAAAGTACCAAAATGGCGTAATATTATTTCAAAAATTACAAACAAAAAAAATTAAGTACGCACAAAATGAAAAAAATGCATCATTTTAGTTTTGCCCAACACTCAGTTTATTTCGCGCAGCCTCCCTTAACCCATGAGTCAATAGTTGAATATCTATGGTGCGGCACCCCCATAAGCGAAATCGATAAACTATTGGACAATACTGGGTATAACTTGGGCAAAATTATGCAAGTCTTTTTTCCCAAATTCTCACCTGGGGGTGCCAACTTGACCCGGGTTCAAAACGTGTGTTTGTTTGTTTGAACACTCTTGAAATGGGCGTTTACGAGGTCGTCAATATTGGTCAATCTGGAAAATGTTTTCAACCAGCTTAGAATTAACCAGGAGAAAAGGGAAATCTATAGACAATAAAAGAATTGTTGATTCGGAATACAAATTT
Organism: Crepidodera aurea; assembly: GCA_949320105.2. Taxonomy (NCBI): domain Eukaryota; kingdom Metazoa; phylum Arthropoda; class Insecta; order Coleoptera; family Chrysomelidae; genus Crepidodera; species Crepidodera aurea. Next base: position 16,167,101 of record OX439474.1, on the reverse strand, counting down.
AAAAATGAAACATAAGAAGAGAAGCGAAAAGAGAGAGGAGCGTACTGACTGCGACATAATTTAATTTATTGTAATATTTCGTTTAATTCAGAAAATACTGTATTTTTGTTTTAACAAAAAAACAGAAAATTAACTGCTTTTGTCCCCTTAAGCAGAAAATATTATTTAATAACTTTATTTCACTTATTGTAGCTGTTTTTCCACAATCAAATAACAAAGCTTTAATTACCAATATAAAATTCTAGTTATAATTATTATAGTAAAATTTCCCATTTAAACGCCTAATTCACATACACAGTTAACATTACAATTAAAATTTCTTCACTTACTCTTATTTACCACGTCTCGTTTTCTACACCGTTCTAAACGTTTACAACAAACAAAATTCACTGGCAAACTGACAATATAGTAAACTCGAATTGTTCGTCTTTCAAAACTACTTATACACACACTTCTTAAATACAAACTGACTTAGTTGATAACACAAGAAAAACATATACCTCTTAGCGCTCCAGAACCAGAACATGCATATCATAGGAACGCTTATGGGTTCTATTTTAAAAGTTTGTATATTATTTGGCCCTTGTCCAAATACACAATGTAAAGAGTAAGAGTTTAATTTACGAATGTAATCAATTGGATTTCGGGCATAGGTATGTTAATAAAAGTTCAATAGGAAGCGGCTAAAAATAACCAGATCTGCGTGAATGAATATTTTCCAGATTATGCGATAAAGGACAACTTGAGTAAAAAACATTTTCGAGATCAAGTAGATTTAACAGGTGTCCGTAGGGTAGTTGGTTTATTTTTTCGCTAATACCTCAAATTTTTACTGTATACAAGGCGGTTTAAAATTTGCTACTTAAATGAAAAATAATAATAATAATACAACGACTACAAATAAATTTTGGTGAAAGGATTCAAAGAGTGAAGAATTAAAATAAAAAACGTCCATTTGGTTTTCTCCTATTCATTAAGATGTATCCCTAGATAGTCCAATAAAAAATAAATCTTTTGAAGTAATGTTGAACAAACTAGATGTCCAATCACCTGACTTAGCTTGAAGATGTCTTTCGTCTCACTTGCGGTCAGGAAAATAACTTTATAAATCGTCAATCATCAGGTAGATAAAAATAATCGTCAAATTACTACTTGTTTAAAGTAAGTGATGACGTCGCCTGCAGGTAGATCCCTCATGTTGGCATGTGTTAACCTCTGCCCGCCGAAAACAAAATGTCTTGTTTCTGAGAGTGTCGGGCATTCGCAAAGAATGTCTTCGACATCCTCTGAACAGTGAAGTGTCAGATAACCCCATCCTGTGGAGGTGTTTTCGTAGATGACAGTAGCCAGTCAGGATACCAGTGGCTGTGCGCAGGTTCTGTCTGTTCATAGTCATGTATTTTTTGGCTGTTTCGCTATTCGGATACTGTAGAAGTTCCTTGGCTAGCTTGCAGCCTGTTTCGTCGTCCCATCTACTCTTAAACTTTTCAAGGGAGTGCTTCTTTAGTAGGTCCACCACGGCTGATGCCGATAAGCCTATGAAAGTGCCAGGTCCCAAGAGTTTTTGGGAGGCTGCTTTCTTAGCTAACGAATTAGGTTGCCTTTTGATTTTCCATGGCCTTTGATCCAAGCTAAAGTGACCAGTGACCACGTTGTTGTTGCAAGCTTCGATCAGGACCTGGTGATATTCTAGTACTAGACCTGATGAAATGCGTAGTCTATTCGGAGCTAGTAGTGCCTGTCTGCTATCCGTAAGGATGTAAATATTATTACCAGTAATGTTTCTTCTGGTAGTCTCTCTTGCGGCGATGGAGATAGCAGTGAGCTTTGTTTGAGCTACACTGGCATTTGAACCTATTGCCCATTTTATACTAAGATTCAGGGATCTGGAATAAATTCCACAGCCTGGCCCCTGATTTCTTTTAGACCCATCGGTGTAGATGCACAAGGCTCCTGCTGTCAATGTAGCCTCCTTGGTAGTTTTCTTTATTGCGTGAATAGTGTATATGTATAGTGTTATGGTAAGAACCACAGAACGAACAACGCAGTAGAAGGTTGGAATAATCGATTAAATAACATCATAAAGAAAGCACATCCCAATATTTACACTCTTGTTTCATGACTTAAAAAAGAGGCCGAATATAATGATTTCTTATTGACCTGACAACAAGAACTTAATCTAGAAGGCAAGAAAAAAAAACATGCATACGAAAAAATAGATTTCAAATATCCTGGAAAATTACAATGTCACAAGAGATTTAAACAAATTTCTAAAATCCCTAGCTTATATTCAAAAACTTGAATAAATAATTAGATATGTAGGTAAAATATTATAACTTGAATAATAAAACTGAATAAATTTTAGGAGTCACTCTTAACATTATTTTCTTTTGACAATATCGATTGACCGCAAGTGGGACTATAATTGTTCTGACCGCAAATGGCATGATCGCAAGTAGCACTATTTCGGCTTGAATGGTTCCGCATTTGAATCAATTAAAATGAATATTTGCAAAATTCGACCAACAAAATTCGTCAAACTAAAGTTGTAGCTGACATTGGTATTGTTTTTGTCAGCAAAATCAATGGTATTTTCCCAATTTGCAAGCTATCGCTGTAAAAGAAAAACCAAACCGCTCAAATGAAGCTTCTAATGCTCATCGGAGGGCCGGGAAACGCTCGGGAAGAGGGAGTTTTTAGTCTATGAAATCTATTTGTTTTTCATTATAAAACTAATTTATATCTTTTTGAGATATTAAAAAACACAACTTTTAAAAATAAGTTAGATTCATCGTTAAAAGAGCGGGAGATACAGAAAAATTCAAATTCCCTCTCTCTCTAAAAAATAGTTTCGTATTTTGAATAAAAAATATATTTTTTCTAGAACAAAACTTTTTTTTCGGCGTTTATTTAAATATTAAAATAAATATATAAATTACTGTTGCCGTGTATAATTGGGAATTAAATATACTGATGTTAAAATCAATTCTGTACTTAATTTATGAATGTCTATCAAGTCGAATCGAATTTGCACAGCTAAATCAAAACTACCGTATTTCATTACAGTGGTGTAGGCGGCTACATAAATAATCCGTTGAATAAATAACAAAATCAATTAACTTTAACTTGGCATTTATAGACGTCCATTTTGGTAATATACAGAGTAAGAGGCCCCTGAAAATTATTTAAGAATCTAGACAAATTACTGTTTGAAGTAGAACAGTGATGATTAAAGGATGCTTTTTGTATAACGTTCCAGATATGTTGCATGGAAAAATAACACAATATTACGTATAGCTTAATGGAATATTTAAAGATTGTTTTCATGAGATTATTACTCAACTTTTTGTTCTAAATATTTGTGATCTGTACAAAATTTTAAATGTCGATTTTGTCAATTTGGGCCATCAAAATTCGTTAAATTATTTTATCAAATGAGTAATCTGTGGTGAAAAATGTAGGTATATCTCTTGCCCTTGATATTTTTTCTAAACTGCTGAAACTAAAAATAAAGGGCTCTAACAGATCAATAGATCTAAGTTTAGGAAGCGATGTAGCTCAAATTTAGTAGCAATAAAATCATTTTGAGATAGTGGGAAAGCCTCTGTGTATTTCTATATTGTTCGTTTCTCTTTGTCGAGTATAATAAAGCGTACTTTTAAAAAGCTACTTAATTTTCCACGACAAAGTCTCCCATGTTTTTCTTTGAAGGTATATTCCTTCTATTTTGATTACTTGCCGACAGTTCTAAATAAAAAAAATTGCTTAGCTATTATTTAACTCACTTAAATAATGTTAAAGCTGAAAAATTTTAACACAAGTTTTTGTCTATTCAATGAGGAAGAATTTATAAATATATTTACGTGAGTCATTTGCAACAGTAATAAAATATAATATACTTTTCGTCTATAAATATTTTTTAATAGCATTATTTTTAAATCGGAAGAACTGCACATATGTTTTTTTGAAAATAGACTCTAGTCAAAAATAACTAAATATAAATATATGTAGAAAACCGAAGATGTCAAAATAAAAATGATAATTTATTTTTTTACGGATCAAAAAATATTAAAACACTCCTTGAAATGTACACATTTAGTATTTTCATATTTTTAGTACAAAAAATTACATTTAATTTTAATTTTGAATGTTTAAAATTAAAAAAAATTAACGAGAACATTTTTAGATGTTCTCATAAACTTGAGTAGATTGTTTTCGTTTATTTTGGATAAATAAAACCACTTATATTTAAAAAACTATTTTAAATAAATGGTTTTAGCCTAAAACGAACTTTTCCGCTCAAAAAAGCAATACTAATACATTTTATTATTTTACATCATTTTTTCCAAATTTTGGGTAGGGGGGGTACATGCATAAAAATTTTTTTGTGTGTTTCTGCAAGAATCGTCTTTTCGTGCGTTTTGGAGCAAAAAAAATTTTCAAAATTTTTTCCAATTTTTAGGTAGGGGGGTAGGACATACCTGACCTGCCCCAAAATCAATAGGTGTCATCCTTGTATCAGCCCCAATCAGGATCTGTCTTTTAGTCAAAAAACTCTCTTGAAAATTAATAGATATGGCTTGATTAAAATTTAGTCAAAAAACTCTCTTAAAAATTGAGGATGTTTGGCAATATTTCTAAATGAAATTTTCAATAGTTTTTTTTTAGTTTTTATGGGAGTCCCAGCAAATCATTTAAATTAATAAAATAAAATAATGCTTTTCTGTTTAACAGTACATATTTTTCGTAACATCCTGTATAATAAAAAATGTTACTTTACTTCACATCGCGACCAGATACCTTGAATCATCACTTAAAAATAAAAAAAATTGGAATCATACCTTTTCAAACATTTAACTAGACTTAACAGAAACCAAAATGGTTCGCCTTTAATCCTATTAAATCACAGTGTTTATTTTTTTATCTAAAAATAATGAGGCCGACAACTTACCTTGACCAGAATGCGCGCTCAATTCTTCCGTAATTGTAGCCAAACCTTCACTGATCACATGCTCTTTCTCCTCATCACTATCAGACGTATCACTTTCAACACTTCCGTCACTATCACTATCACTATTCTCCCTTCCACCCCCGCCAACCCTTCCAATCACATGATTATCGTAGCCATCCTCGATCACATGATTACTGCCCTCGATAACGTGATTCTTCACCTCATTGACGTCTTCAAGACTGTCGGGGTCCGAGGGGGAATCCGTTTTGATCGGTTTTAGATTCGCGTTTCTCTTGAGGGAGTCCGTCGAGCAGAATTTTTGGACGTCTTCCGCGACGCTATCGAAATCTTTGACGGCAGACTCGAAGCTGAATCCGCCGTCATCTAAACAAAAGATATTTTTAGTGTCGGATGTGGAACGTGCGGTATTTCGATCGTGACCCGGACCGGCTGGATTTTGAATTTGATATTTTTGATTTTGCCCTATGGAGATGGTACTTTTACTGCTTTTGCCGTTGCCCAGGTTTTGTTTCTCGAGGACGGCCACTACCGCTGCGACGACTGCACCACTTTTACACATTTCCCTCATTGCGGAAATATTATGTTGGTTGGGGAAATTTTAATATTCGCTGAAAAAAATACTACATTGAAAATTTTAAAACGAAAAATAAGGAATGATTTAGAATTTGTGCGATAGTGCATTCCTTTCATAAAATATTGAGTGTAGGAACACTTATCAAAATACTAAAATTCACAGAGGGTGTTAAAACTTTCAAAAAAAATTAATCAAATGAGTTAGGAATTTAATTTATTCGATTCGACATCCTGAACCAGTTTCTGCCTTTCGGCTTCGTCAATTAGGCTTTCGGATCCAATAAATCAAATTCCAAACACGCGTAAATCAATAGCTATATCCGCTATAAGATAAAATTGGCAAATGTGCTACCATCTATCAGTAAAATAATTTTAATTATGTACATTGGTCCTGTACTCAATCTCAGATTAGTATTTCTTAATTACTGAACTTTATTAGATTATTTTCTTCTTTTTCTTTCCCAATTTTAATTATTAATTTGTAAAGCTTTACCTTACGCCATCTTGTCATTCGCATGTTAGTGAGTTTAAGTTCGGATGAAATATTTGTATCTTTTACTGAATTTTAAGAACCCTCCGTTGTGGATGGAGGGTTCTCCTCTTACACGTTCTCTAACTCGAGAGGATTGTCGTAGTAATAATTTTGTAAAATTACGTTTGCGTCACCTATATTGGTGTAGAAATGTACCAACATTTCCACCTGTTCCAACTTTTTCAGTCTACAATCTTGGAAGTGCACTTTTTAGGAAGATGTCGAAGTTCATTATATGATTGTTGTTACTTTCTTGTTAAATTTTTTGTAGGCCTGATGATGGCTAACAGCCGAAACTAGTTGCCGTTTATTTGTTCATATGGTAAATAAAGCTTATAAGTGAAGTTTGACAATTTCCCAACTTGCATTGGGGGATACAAAAAAGAGGATACAAAATTGCACCAGTGGTGTACAGCAGGGTAGGATTGGCATTTTTATTCCAACTTTTTAAGATCAATGGTGTGAACTGGATAATTTTTATTTTTACATTAATTTTTATTAAAAAATGTATAATTACAATTTAGAAATATTTTTTCTATAACACAACTAAATAAATTAATAATAAAAAACAGTTTTCAACTACAAAAGATGTCCCAACAAGTCTAGAAGTACGTTCCTTTTGGACACTCTGTACTAAGAGGTTTTTTGGTATTAGTATTTTTCACCTTTTACGATATTTTAACGATTATTTCAATTTTTACTTTCGTTTGTTGCTTGTTTTAACAATATTTTGATTTAAAAAATCGCAATTTTGACTCCTAGATAGGATGAGGAGAGGCCGTGGCCTACGGATTGTACCAAACAATGGTGTCGCTACGGGGGGTAATGGGGATAATCTACAAAAATTGAAATATATATTGTTATGATGTTAAAATTTTGAAATTTGGGGGAATTATGTAAAAGGGGCTTTAAAATTGACAGGGTTGTTATGGGTTGTTTATGTTGATAGAGTTAGTTGTTTTGAGTTTTTATGAAAAATGTCACGTTTTTGAAATTATAAAATAAAGAAAATCTATAGAATTTTGATTATCTTCTCAATTGGCGCCAACAACGTGGGCTCGAAATTGAGTTAACCTAAACGATGAAGGAAGATAATAATGGAATGGAAAATAGGGATGAAAAGTTGATGAGATTCATGGAAGCATTGTTACAGAGGACGAATAATAAAATAGAAGAACAGAGAGGAGACACGAGGTAAATACAAGAATCTATTGAAGAACAAAATAATAAAATCGACAATTTAAACGCCACTATGAACAGGAAAATAGAAACACAGGAACAGAATTTACAAGAAATTAGAAACAAACAAGAAGAAATGGAAATGTCTTTAATTATGCAGGAAGAAAGAATTATAAATCTGCAAACAAATATTCAAGAAGTACAAAGAAATACAGAAATAAACATAAGACAAACCAAAGAAGAAATCACAAGTTTGAAGGAAGAGATGAAGAGAGAATTGCAAGAAAATAGAGATGAAACGGAGAGAGAATTAAATATAAAAAGAAGAAGAATGGAAGAAGAAATCAAGAAGATAAAAGAATTGTGTGAAATGTATAACTCAGGAATAATGGAAATTGAAGGAAGAACACGTCAAGGAGAAGACCAAGAAGAAGTAAACAGGAAAATAAAATTGCTTGAGAAAGAAATTAATAAATTAAGAATGGATAGAAGAAGAAATGAAGATGAAGAAAGAAGTGATACTATGATTAGACAAAAATTAGATGACATTTACAAAGAACTAAAAAATGATATGGAAAGGATGAGAAGACAAAATATGGGAAGAACAGATTTTATTCACACAACAACTTATCAAGTAGGAAATGAAGAAAACATACAATTTGATGGTAATATCAGGAAATTCCATCCAAAAATATTTGTTAAAATTTTAACAAATAAAATGAAACATTACCTTAAAAAGAAAAATAAAAAAATAAAAAAAATGTGAATTTAAAAAAAAAGGAGACTTAGTAATAGTAAAGGCACTTAGGGTAGCAAATTATAAAAACAAAATAAATTTAAAATAACTAAACATTAGAGATAAATTAGCATTCATTTGTTATTCTTTCCAAAAATACCAAATGAATGCAAATTTGGAGGAATTTGTTATGATGTTAAAATTTTGAAATTTGAGGGAATTATGTAAAAGGGGCTTTAAAATTGACAGGGTTGTTATGGGATATTTATGTTGATAGAGATTAGATTGTTATTAGATATAAGATGTCAGAAATGAAATTTTAAAAATAAAGACTATAAAAGTTATAATAATATACTATAGCGGGTGATTCAGATAAGTGTGAATACTTATCTAATCACCCGGTATATAATATCATCTATCATTTTCAATTACCCCTCCCAAAAAAAACCTAGCGACGCCATTGGTACCAAAATGTTTTTTAACCCCTGAAAAGTATTTAACAGTTCATTTCAGGAATTTAAGATGGGAAGTGTTTCTGTGGCTCCAAGCATAATTTTAAATCGATGGTTAAGAGCACAAAAATAATTGTCGTTTTTTCAGAAATTGACTTTACCGCACCCAGAACGTCTTTGTTTCTACATTTGCACAACACAGTAGTTTTAACTAAATAAAATATCCAATCTTAGCAAAAAATGTGGTTGTTGAAAAAGTATAGCGTGCAACACATGCAGAATTGCAATTAGAACCTTTCTGCGCTTGTTGCACGGTATACTATTGAAACACTATTCAAAATTGTGTGTTAAGATCGAGAGTTATTTAAAAAATAATAATTTTAGTTAATTTTTTATAAGTAACGAATAAAAAACGTCCATATGTAAATAGCACTATTTTATAGTACAAACATGGAAATACTGCAATAAAATGTTACAATATTAAAAAAAATAAAAACAGGAGAATCCGGCTCTGTATTTGGATCTAGTCTACTTAGGGTATTTTTTATGAAAGAGCCAAAGGACGATAAAAAGATTTAAGGCAATATTAAGAGAACCATAAAATATTCAATGGCGTTTTTCTAAAAATGTCATCAAAATAAATAACCAATTTTCACGCCTGGCGTCTTAGATGTTTCACAACCGATTCAAACGTCTTTGTAAAGGTGTATTTGCACCCAATAAAGAACAAAATAAATTCTAATTATTAGAAGACATGAATGTTTGTTAGTGGTTACAATATATTATTAATGCATCAATTTTCATCAGGTTCGGCAGTTCTGCTAAACTCAATATTCTACACATTCTCAGCGTTAACCAAACTGCAATATGGGGCCAAACAACTAAGCAATTAATGAAATGAAATGTCAGACCCTATTCAGCTAAAGATACACGGATAAATACAAGTTTGGTTTGACTGGGCTAACAGAATTATACTCTAAATTAATTGGCAAATGTAACTTAGTAGCTCCGTCAGAATAGCAAAAAAAATTATTGGATGGGATGACATGAATGATAATATTGTTAGAAAACTAACACGTATAGTGAAGCTAAACGAAATAAGCTCCTTTGATAACAGAATCAAACGGTTAGAATGTCATCACATTGTCGCGGTCCAACACATGTCTGGACTGATGTAACTCAATACCTATCGGGCGAGTAGTTGTTTGACGTTTAATAAGGTGCAACTCATTGATATGATTCGAAGGATTTTGTTGGGGGACAGCGGAAATGTGCAATTTTTGCTTTACTGCTTAATAACTTTAATACAATTTTTTTTGTTATATATTACAGTCACAGACCTGTCCTGCCACTGACATAAGATTCGCCGTGAAATACACTTTAACGATTTTCCAAATAACCATTTTTGGGTAAAAACATTTTAAATCTTCACCTTTTCTTATATTTTTAATTTAACTAATTTATGAATAAATAAATACAACTGTTAGATTTTATTATAATTATTTTCCAGACACACTCGTAAAAGTTTCATATAAATAGAAATAGAACTGTCAGATTTATGTTATAGAAATTAATCTGCGTCTGGTAAATGTCAATGTGCGAAGCCGTCTCTGACTTTCATCTGAAATAATGACACATATCCGGTAAAATCTTGATGAGATAGGTCAAACGTGCCACCCGAGGGTTTAGTTTGTGTTTTTGATGATGATCGTGTCGAAAAAAAAAAACGACCCTTGTCGTTGTATTTTATTCTTAGTTTTTCTCGAGCATGTCTCAATGCAGATCAAAATTTACACATTAACCAATAATTTGATAAAAATTGACAGGAAACTTCGTGGTAAAATTGTGTAAAATAGGAAAAAATGTAAAATTATTCATTGTTAATTTAGTTTTAAAAAAATGTGAAGAAACAAAATTTTCAAAGGTGTGATTTTTTCACAACTACCAGATTGCTCAAATATTTTATGTCATTTTAGGCTCTTCAGATTATCATTTATTTTCAGAACTAAAAAAACATTTGAAAGGCCAAAAGTTTTTTTAACAAAGAACTAAAAGGAGCTGTGATGGAAAAGTTTGCAGAAGAAGACAAACATTTTGTCCTATTGTTTTCTTGAAAATTAAGGATGCTTTAGAAAAATTATTGGAGGCGTGTGCCAAGAGGGCATTTTTTTTTATCTCAGCAGGGCATTCAACTGTGTTAATCATCATCAATTTTTTGTTTATTTAAAATATGCGTGTTTTGTAAACTCTACTGTTTAATAAAATTTAACTTTGAACTATTTCAGTACAATTTTGTACCTGCCGTATATATTTATTCAATAATATAACAATTTGAAATAAAAACGGGTATACGCTACTGATTCAGTTTTATCTTTATTTTGATTTTATTTTCTGTTAAAACAAACTTCTTTTTTAAAAATAAACATTTTCTTTTTTACTTTAGCTACAGTAACAGGACTAACCCTAAATTAATTGGCATTTGACTGTATGCGTGTATTGCCACGGAAATATTTCTTTACCAATTGGAATTCTTGTCGAAAATGGTTGAAAAATGACACCCATTTTATCTTTTAGAGGTTGTATTTCAAGTGAAACATCCCGGAATGTCGATGGGAAAAGACTTGAATAGTTCCCGAAATTTGTTTTCTATTTTTAACAGCCACGACAAGAATGAGGATATACTGATATGTGAAACAGCTGTCAGATCTTATTTTGAAACAAAAATAGATTATATGCGGTAGGATGCCTAACAAAACTGTTAAAAAAATTAGTTATTATTTTTTATTGTTTTCCTCTGGATTTACTGAAACATTTAATTAAATTAAAAGGAAGGTAAAAGTAAGAAATGCAATTATTTGTTACGTTAATTTTATTATTTAGGAAAATCGCTCAGAAATGCACACTTCTGTTTACAAATTAGAAAACAACATATTTTTTCATTTCACATATCTTGTAAATACGAAGTTAGTCCCAGAAGTACACATTTAGATTTTAAAAATTGTAACAGTATTATTTTAATAAATAAACAATTTGGAAATTATGTTTGTTTGCATTAATGGACAAGAAAAGTGTAGAAATTATAAACCGTGAGATTAAATTTACTGAACCCTCATTTTTTCTATGGATACGGATCCTGGTTTTAAATCCGAACTTGGATTTAGATTAATGTCGAGCTTTGTCAAGCAAGTCGGGAGAAATATATCATGAACTAAGTATGAGTGATATACCAGTTTAGAAGTAAAATTTTAAACTTTTTAAAGCAACTCCACCGATGACACGATAAAAATTGTAATTATACAGCGTTAAATATCAAGATATTTGTATATTTTAACTGAAATATTTTAGAATAATAAATGAGCAAATTAAATTAAAAAAAAAGTATAAGTGCGGGTAGAACTAATATCATAATATTCCATAGCAAATATCAAAAACAAGTTGTTTTTAATTCCATTTAATACAGTACCTCAAGGTAGTGTATTGGGCCCTTCAATGTATTTGCTCTACACTCGTTAAACATTAAATGTAACTCTATCATCACTCACACAGATCTCATTGGCCAAAATATAAAAATAGTTAAAAGTGTGGAGATTAGAAATTAATGAAAAAGGAATCCCTTTATGTAACTTTTACTAACAGAGAAGAAAGTTGTCCCTTTGTAACATTTAATAATTTAATACACAACAACTGAAGCACGTAAATAGGGTAAAATATTTAGCAACACACGGAGGCACATATTTACAAAAAAAAGCAACTTGGAATTTTAGAACCATTTCAAAGCAAGGCTTTACTACGCATGATCGTCAATGCTCCTTGGTACTTTCCGCGATTTTTAGTATTCGTTATGAAAAACGTATCAGCTATTAACAGGAATGAAATCAAATTAAAAAAGTTACAAGTGTTGTTAAAAAATTTCATTTTATTTTTATATGACAGAAAACTGGTGGATGAAGTGAAAGCAGTAAACACATAAGCAACTTTGATCAGAATAGATATCTCCAAGAATAATTGAATAACGAAGTCCTAACAACATAAATAATGGAGCTTATTTATAACGTTAATATTATAATTACGTCTATGCATTAGGCTGTCACGCACTTGACAATTCATCGAGGTATTTAAATTTCCTAAGCAACCATTTACTTCCAAATGTTTAACTTTCACTTAAAATTACAAATTACTTGAAATCTACAGTGCGTATCATCACAAGTTTGGATTAGGGTTTTTAAGAGGTAATTTAAATAGAAAATAAAGCATTTCTGTAATTCATAGTGGCTTGGTTCTTTAAATACTATTCTTTATGGATACAAATAACTATTTTCACCGAACAAATTGTTCGGTATCTGAATTCGATCTGTCTGTGTGTGTGTATGTTGATTCTTTGTGTTTATGAATTTTAAAATTTTGGCTTCAGATTTTGATAGTGCATCAAAAAGTAAGCTTAGGGTTTGATGTGCCTCTCCGTACCTCTTTGAGAACACCTTCAAAATGAGGTCCAAAATATGAAAATTTTGAAGTTTAAAATGACATTGAATGTAAAGTAGACACAGTGAATGACGATTTTGGTAAAAGTGAGTAGACTGTGGCTGTGTTGATTAGAATAAGAACTGTTAATCTAAAATTTTATTAATACTGTTATTACAATTTGTTCGGTCTATGGCAATGCTAGATGAGCATTCTCAACTGCTTTATAATATTTGTTATTTGGTTAGTTTTGCTTAAATTTAAAAAGCATTGTCCATCCAGGCCCGTTTGCCATTCTATTGGACGCTGCTGGAGACTTCTAGAGCTTGAAGTTAGATTTCATATAAGGAAAAAATCTTATTTACAAGACGAACAAAACAAATAGATTTTTAATTGCTTCAATTACATTTATAAATTAACAGAAAAAGTGTAGATATATAAAATGGTAATTACTGAAACATTTGCATATCTTACTATCAACAAGTGTAATTACTAGTTATACGAAAAAAAGAAACCCGTGTTGACCTTAACGTCCAATTATGAACATTGTTTATTGTGAATTAATGTCAGCAAAGTTAGTATAATTTACTAGATATGTGTTTAGCCAAAGGGGAAGTAAATTATTGATGGGGTTCTTAAGGAGTGAAAAAAAAACACTTTTTTCTACGCCCTATCTTTAAAGTACCTTGTATTTTACCGGTTTGTAGCGCTTAAAACGGCTGTTTATGGTTAGAGTGAAACAATTAAAAAAACGTTAAAAAAAGTGCCATAACGTTAACTTTATTTCACACTTTCCATAAGCTAATACAGTTGATTGGTGCAATATCAAGTCACCTTTGACTTTGACAACACATGAACTGTAACTGATTTGACGTTAACAGATTTGTTTATAGTATCAATAATTCAATCTGTTTTCATTTAGTAGTTGTTCCTGTTATTATTAATATTATTATTATTATTATTATTATGGATAGTGAAGATTCTGAGTTTGAAATATGTACTCCAGAAGGAATCATAGAAACGGCAAATGTTGCTACATTAAATTTGCTGCCGAAGAAATCAAAAATTATCTAAAAGAATAGGACACTTTTATGAAATGGCGGAACCAGAATAATATTCATAGCTATACAGAGTCAGTGCTATTAGCTTTTTTTGATGAAAAGTCTAGAAAATTCGAGTCTTCTACATTATTCACAATTTAAATCAAGCTTTATATCCATGAATCAAACAGAAACAAACGTCAAAAATTCACATTAGTCAACCAAACAATTGCGTTTTCAATTTTCACATTGCGAAATGAAACTAAAAGATATAATTTAGTTGTTGATTTTTTTAATTTTATTGTGTACAATTTCCAATTCCAATTAGTTGTAATTTACTGAACTAGTTTAATAAAATATTACAAATTTGATTATTTGTATAGGGCTGTAGAAAAAATATTGAATGCCACATATACATAAAGTGTTTTTTTTCACTCATGGAATTGCCTAACGGCTAGTGCGGTCAGCTTTTTCATTCGTGAAAAAAAGTACCACTTGTTGCATAAATTACTATTCCCAAATCTCTATATTACAGATTTTCCAGTTAACATTTCTATAAAATATTATACTCATAGTGACAATTTTTATGAATTTTATTTCTATCCATGTAGAAATAACACCCTGATCTTTTTTGTAAACAATTAGTATTAAAATTCTGAATAATTGATTATCATTTATAATCAAATTTGCAGAATTGGTTATAAAAGCGAAAAACGCAATTAAAAGACGAGCTACGTACAAAAACTCAGACAGGTTGGGGCTTGTTTCGCCATTTCCTACAAAAAACATAACGCTAGTATCCTGGCATTTTTGGCGATTTGAGATTATAACGTCATTCTATTTCTCTATTCACACTGCAAACGCAAAACTGTAACTCGCAAAAAATTGCCTCCGGTGTCAATCAGTTCAAACAATATCTTGTATCTGGAGAATAATATTCTAAATGGATGAACTTTCTCGGATCTAACAGAATTGTATGGTAGTTTTGAGGTTATAGTGCAGCAAAATTTATAATGATGTTCATCAGAAAAACAGTTTTTTGTTTTTCCTGTAAAGTTGCGTTCTTATAGATATGAGGTATTGCCTGGACACTGTCGATAAGTAGAATATATTTCAATTGTCTTTACATATGTGCCAAAACCAACCCTTGAGCAATAGGCAAAATTCGGGCCAACAGAGTCTGATAAGAAAGTATTCGTATGAAATATACGTTAAAAAGGGAATGTCAGTCACTAGAGGACGTCTTCCCACTACGTCAGCTAGAGTACGTAAAATTTCAACAAAGTTAAGGAAATGTTTTAAAGTTAATTACACCATCAAAAGTGCATAATAAAAGCCAGTTGTATAAAAAGAAGGGTATGAAAAGTTTTCTCATGAAAATAAAGCAAAAATAAAAGTTGTACTGTTCTTGCAACTAAAACTATAAAAAATATACAGTGTGTTTCGTACTTAAACTGACATACGTTAACTGTGGATAGAGGAAACTTAGATGGTTCAGAAACACCCATATAGTTTGGGTCTATCTCGCTTTATTACCGAGTTACGGGGTGTTTTATTAATTTTGATCATTTCTTTTAGTCGCTGTATATTCGGAACCACACTGTATATTTCTATGAAATTTGGCACGAATATTGTCCTTTACAAGGACAATCAATATCGTAGTAAGAAAATTAAAAATCCAGGTCCGTCTTTAAAAAAAGTTATCAAAATCAATTTGCTTTAGAACAACACCCTGTATATGGAATTTTCAAAAATGGATAACATATTCGAAAAGAGGGGAACAAATTAATTATAATTAAATATTTTATTTAAATGCACATCCCATTTTACTACCAAAATTTTAACATCAAACTTAAAATTTATAGGATTCATTATACATTTCTATTGGTATTTTCATCATTTATTATTACTTTTTGATAATAATGCGAATAGTTATTAACGTAATATTTAGGGTGTCAAATTACAAATTATTAAGAATTTTTTTATGAAATAGAATTATAATGCATTTTTAAAATGTGAAAAATAATGAAAATTATTTTATTTTCATTCATGCATTATAATATGATTAAAAAATATTAAAAAAAGGTTGGTGTGTAATTAAATTTTATTAAAAAATTTAAATTTACTGAAGAAGTTGTTCAAAATGTGAACCATTTTCCTGCAGACAAAGTCTAGCTCTTTTTTCAATATTTAAAATTGACTTTCTAATCATTGCTGGATTGTTTCTCACTTTTTCAGCAGTATTTGGTATACGTTGGAGTAGTTCCTCCCTAGAATTAATTTCTGTTGCATAAACTTTAGATTTTAAGTATCCCCATACGAAATAGTTAACAGTATTGAAGTCTTGAGATCTCACAGGCCACTCAATTGGGCCACCTCTATCTATCCAATTGTTAGGAAAATTGTTATTTAAAAATTCCCTAACAATTAATCTAAAATGAGGCACCGTCGTGTTGAAAATACATACCTCCAATATTTTCATTTTGTAGCAAAACAGGTAGAACATTTTGGTGGTCTAATCAAATTATTATTTAAAACTCCACACCAAATATTTATGTCTAGTAGCATGGGGGTTTTCGTCCGCCCAAATATGGCTATTTCCTAAATTAAAAACACCATCTCTGGTAAACTGGGCCTCATCCGTAAATAAGCAATATTGTCATGCGATTCCAGGCGTTGGACTTCCTGGATGTGATAAGGATAAAGACTAAATTTTTTTAATTTCTTTCAAACACTGGTGTGAGGCAAATTTAAAGCGTCTTGTACTTAATTTCGGATTATTTTCCACTAATTCCAAAATATTATCCTTTATATTTGGTTGCTGCCTTTCAGGATGGTCATTTAGTGTTGCTGTAGGAAATTTTCCGTTTTCACGAAGATAACGAAAAACTGTTGAAATGTTGCACGAGAAGGAATTCTTTGATCAGGAAATCGTCTTACATATTCTCTTACTGCCACTCGGCAGTTTCTATTGCAAATAATAAATGATGAAAATACCAATAGAAATGGATAATAAATCCTATAAATTTTAAGTTTGATGTTAAAATTTTGGTAATAAAATTGGATGTGCATTTAAATAAAATATTTAATCCTAATAATTTTTCCCCCTTTTTTCGAATATGTTATCCATTTTTTAAAATTCCTTATACAGGGTGTTGTTCTAAACTTTTTTAAAGACGGACCTGGATTTTTAATTTTCTTACTACGATATTGATTGTCCTTGTAAATGAGAATATTCATGCCAAGTTTCATAGAAATATACAGTGTGGTTCCGAATATACAGCGACTAAAAGAAATGACCAAAATTGATAAAACACCCCGTAACTCGGTAATAAAGCGAGATAGACCCAAACTATATGGGTGTTTCTGAACCCTCTAAGTGTCCTCTATCCACAGTTAACATATGTCAGTGTAAGTACGAAACACCCTGTATAATACAATCCAACTCATTTAGGAAGCGAAACAGTCGAAGCAGTGTCTCCTTTACAGCAAAAGACACTAAAAAATTTCAATTAGAAAACTTTTAGTCTTATTGGAGCCAACTCCGAATATTTATTACAGATTCACCACCGTGGTCTCTCCTGACTAAAAAAATCTTTTAGATCTAAAATTAGAGTAGCCTGTATTAGCAAACAATTGGACAGTATATCTGTTAATTAATAAAACATGCCTTCCATTTTAGTTATCTGCCATTCAACCATTCGGAGTTGGAGACATCAAGTGTAGATGTATTTATTAGTTTCCCGAAAGAAAACAACATGTGCCGTTGAAAGAATAATAAATATCCAAAGATAGGTTACATCTTCGGATGCAGACATTACGCATACACTAACGTAAATAAAGTGAATGTACAGGGCATTAAATCAATCCAAATAATTTGTCTAAAGGTGTACAAGGTGTCTTTAAATTACAGGTACAATCTATTTAGGTATATTGTTATATCAAATCATTAAAAAATACTTGATAGTTTCATATAAACATCAATTCCTAGTAAAAAAAAATGTGAATGTTTTAAATTAACAATTATGACTTATATCCTGAAATATTAGAACTTTTTAGGTCACGGAAATTTAAATTTGCATTACCAAAGCACTTTAACAATAAAATAATGTTGAACAAGTCCAGCAGTAATAGAACAGTGCCAAACCGATTTTAAATACTCGAATTCATGGAAAACTCTTAGCAGTATGTGGGTGGTCGGAAAATTTAGGGTAAATTATAAGTACATTAAGAAAAATCAAGACGACTGAGTAAAAGTTCCGGAAGAGGGGTGGGGGTAGGTAAATATACGTTTAGAGGGTTTGCTATTGGCTATTACGATTTGTGTAAAAGTTCATTAAAAAACCTAAAACTTTAATTTGGGCTTTCCACGTTTGAAATTATTTATTTACGCTATTTTAAACTTCAATAAATAAAGATAGAGATAAACATATTTTATGATAAAAAATTACAAATTAAAGGAACTATTATTTCATTACAGTAAATTGAGAGTGATCTCATACCTCAATTGCTTTCAATTTATCTTGGTTGTCGATATTAAAATCAAAATCTAACACCAGAGAAGAATTTCTAATCGCTAAAGCGCTACGAGTTTTATAACTTGATTTTAATTTTTATATTATAATACTCAAAGGTATGTGTGAGCATGTGATTTAAGATTTAAAAATTCACGAGTAATAAATCGTTTATAGAAAAAAATTAATTGACAGTAATATTACTTTTTTGCAGGCTTGTTGTTTACATTTTAAAATATAAACGCTGCTGGTCGATTCGAACCACAAATTTTCATATTCCTTCAGCTATATTTCAGCAAAATTGGTTTTAGTTTATCCTCCAATCTTCCCTCGGGGGATTTTAACTTTTTTATGTCAAGTAATTGTTTGAAAATGATAATTTTTTATTTTATAAATTTTAAAAACGCAGTATTACATTTAAACTTGACAGTGTGCATTAGTCATACAGAGATTGCAAAATGTGCATTTGCTATTAATACCGTTCAGGTTTTTTTCTCTAATAATTGCATTTCTATTCTCCTAATGCTGTCATTAGCATTTCAACAGCATTGATAAATACCAGAAATAATAGCTAATTATTAACAGTAAGAAACTTGTTCTAGGCGCAGTGAAATTTAACTCTGTAGCTCAATAACTGCTCGATTTATTTATTTAACATTTTTAAAACATGGTATTTATACAAAGCTGCTAATTAAGTCGTTGTTTTTGGCAATACTTCGTTGATATCTTTAAAAACTATAGGCATATTCAACTTGAACCAGCATTGGTTGCTTTAAACATCACCTACAAGCAAGATTTTAAATATAACAAATTAAAGAATGTTTTTTGACATATATATTACATTTATCGATAATAAATCAGAACCCAGGGTATATTTTCTTGTTAAAATTACAATAGGAGCACAACTATATTTTATATTGAACGACAATATTGAAGTGGGAAAAGAACATTTTTTGCAGCTACGTCTTTCTGATGATGGATAATGCAATCCCTTTGAATGTGAAGAAAGAAATGTGCAGCTACACCGATGAGATACAGGATAGAGCTTTCTAATCAATCGATATGTTTCTTTTTAGACTATTTACTGTAATAAAATAATTTATTGTTATACAAATTTTTTCCAGGTTTTTTCGGATATCTAATGTGATTATTGTTACGCGGATTGATGTCAAAGTTTATTAGAAGTAATGACGGATTCTGTATAATTGAGAATAATTTTTAATTTTTTCTGGGTGTACAAATAGATTTAGTCATTTTTCAAAAGTTTATATCGCTTTGAGTTTCATACAAAAACCTTGTTTTTAACAGGTTTGAATGTGTCAAATTTTGTGTTGAATAAAAATAACTTTTGAAATCTTAAATAAGTTTCTAAATATAAATACTCATAATTTTGGTATTTCACCTTTTTCTTACTTATAAATCCAACGGGTTTTTTTCTAAATTATTCAGTCTGTTTAGAGTATTATGCACGTCCGACAAACGTAAGTAGATTAATCACAGTAGAAATAACATTGTAGCCAACAAAGTGTTTTTGTTGTATCGGAGAGCTGGAACTCCCTCATGTCTCATTTTCTCTGTTTCTCACACACATACAATTAGTTCTTTAGCTGTTCATACGAGTCCGACAAATTGTTTTGTGCTACTACATTTGTATTAAAGAATGGGTATTCGTAAGAGGAATTGCTCAAGCGAAACACGTTGTATAAAACAAGAAATTGCAACGGTTTTACGTGCACTTGAGCTTATTGAGGCGGCACTTTTCCTGAAAATGGCGTAAAAATAAAATTGCTGGTCGCGGGTCTTCTGGTTGTCTGCAATGAAAATTGAAGGCAAACGCGTAACCAACTTCTTCCGGTTCAAGAAAAATTAGACCAAAAGGAACTTTCCTATTTCAGAATCATTTTCTTTGTATTCTTTAGACAACCTACTTGTTGTATTTTCCTCCACCTAACAACAATATATTTATTATTGTTATATTTTATCAAAGGTAATACCACGAGTCCTCCAAATTTTATCGATGAAATTTTTGGTTTTCTCGAAAACGGCTTTATTTGGAAAAACCACGAAAACAAACTGATTGATAAAATCACGAATCCACAGGACGAGTGATTTTATCTCAAATCAGTTTGTTTGAGTGGTTTTGCTTAAAATAAAGGCGTTTGAGTATGGAGACCAAAAATTTAATCTATAAAACTTGAGAGGAAGGATTACTTTTGAATCATTTTGTATTAAAAACAGAGAATATAGTCATTTATGCAAAAGACACTTTACACACAAATGTTCAATATTTTCTTTATCAATTTAAATTGAAACATCAAAAAATATTGAGCTGTTATAGTTTTAAATACAGGGCCACCAAGGCATACGTGATTGCGTGTGGCTTAAGAGGGGCGTCGCGACAGGTATGCCAAACTACAAACACCAAAAATCCCCATCTTTATCTTTATCTTTTATCACTGTCTTTCTGCAATAATGAAGAGAGATAGATATCTTAAGACTTCAGTGAATCTCCTGTATGCTAGGTGGCGCTGCTAGTATTAAAATATAATATATTATTTGGGATATATTTGAGAGAATAAATTTTCTTTATTTTTACGGTTAGTCTTGTCGCAGAGAGCGCTAATAATCCATTTGTCATGAGTTCGATACCGGCTTCAGCCACGACAGAAATTTTATTTTTTATTTTTAGGAAATTTCATTTTTTTTGTTTACTATTTTTTTTCTAGCATCAAAATAGAGTTTATATTTTATTAATTTAATTAATTTTCAATTATTTTCGTATAAATCCGTTTATTTTAATATGAATAGCGCTGCCACGCGACTAATCTCACTAAATACATCAGATAGGAATGGAGCTCGGAAAATAATATTTCTAACATAAAAAAAATATTTAAACATGAATGGATTCATACGAAAATTGAGAATTATATAAATGTATAATCTTTAGGGTGAAGCAAGAATTTTTTTAAAAAATGAATTAATAAATAATTGGCAGCCCCAAACGCAAAATGTTTTTATCAATATCTATTTGTTTAAACAATTGCAGAATACATGAGTTATCGACACAAAAAACTGCGTTCTATGAACAAAATGCAACATTGTAACCACAATAAATTATCTGCAAGTCCTTTTATAAAAAAAATTGTTAATGTTGGAACATTAATTTGTATATAACAATTGAACGGTTACAGATAAAAAATCGCTGCAAGTCTTAAACCATGGGTTACGATAAATTGTTCATGTTTCATCCCTTGAAATTTTTTTTGTCCGTGTCACTGTTTTCGTTAAAAAGTCCAAAAAAAAGGGTTCCTGAGCCAAGAAGAAATAAATTTAAAATCATATAATAATTCAAAACCTGGAATAATTTCTTCAGATGAATATGACAGATAAGAAATATTAGAATATTTGCATAAATAGAGTTTTTACATACCAAGAATTTAACTAGATAACAACAAGGAAATTCTTGTGTCCGTTTTGTTGACAGTATTGACCAAGGCATTCTAATTAGGTGAATTAATATTTTTAATGCATGGGTACATTATATCTATCTTTAGACTTATAAACCATAATGAAAATTCTTGGCCAGCTAGCTATCGACATGTTCTAGTACTTGCATTTATTAATCATAAATTTATTTCAGAATCTTAGTTCTAGTACTTGCATTTATTAATCATAAATTTATTTCAGATTCTTATTTCTAGTACTTGCATTTATTAATCATAAATTTATTTCAGATTTTCAGTTCGAGTACTTGCATTTATTTCATATTTTCAGTTTGAGTACTTGTATTTATTAATCATAAATTTATTTCAGAATCTTATTTCTAGTACCGAGTACTTTCATTTATTAATCATATATTTATTTCAGATTCTTATTTCTAGTACTTGCATTTATTAATCATAAATTTATTTCAGATTCTTATTTCTAGTACTTGCATTTATTAATCATAAATTTATTTCAGATTTTCAGTTCGAGTACTTGCATTTATTTCATATTTTCAGTTTGAGTACTTGTATTTATTAATCATAAATTTATTTCAGAATCTTATTTCTAGTACCGAGTACTTGCATTTATTAATCATATATTTATTTCAGATTCTTATTTCTAGTACTTGCATTTATTAATCATAAATTTATTTCAGATTTTCAGTTCGAGTACTTGCATTTATTAATCACAAATTTATTTCAGATTCTTAGTTCTAATACTTGCATGTATTAATTGTAAACTCATTTCTTTAATGTTAACTTTATTGTAAATCATTAAATATTATAAAATCATTTTTGTAAGAAAATAAATTGAACAATTAATAATTATTTCTTTATTTAAAAGTACCTAATTACAGTTATTCACTAAAACAAAAACAAAACAATACACTATGAAAAAACTGCATTGCTTTTTAGCAATGGACAAAAGACATAATAGCAAATAAAGTGTGTAACAAACCTACATCAAGAGTCCCATGGACGGGTTAATATGTGAGACATACTGTAAATATTAATTTCTGCAAATGTCTGTGATTCCCAACTATGCAGACACTATTTTGAATGCACGAATAAAAATCACAAAAAACTGTTATAGTTGAATTGCACATTCTCCATATTACTAATCACTAATTTTGCACACTTTCACACTTCCTTCGAATATGCATAAAAATTGAAGATTTTTTGAACAGCCTCTCGAGAATGGAATTTTTGTTCGTGGAAATATTTTTACCCGTTATAGCTTACACCTTGGAATAGGACATCTCCATTTTTCAACAAATTTTAAAGAATAATAAACATATTAATCATTTAGTGGAAGGTGTGCTTTTGACAATTTGTGATCACCAATTTTAAAGTGAAACATGTCCTACATGAGGTATACGGCATTAATTGAAATACTTTAAATTGAAGAACTGGTTTTAGTTAATACTAATTTACTCATTAAAAAAAATTGCAAAACACACGAATAAATTAGCAAACATAACCTAAAATGTCAGTTCTAAACATCTAAACTTTCTTTCTTCCTAACTTCGTATTCGTAAAACTGGTTGCATACATCGTTCAAAATAAAACCAAAAAGCGCCACTGTCTCAAAGTGTCAGGCGGAAAACGCCTGAACTATGGAAAGAGAAAATCTTACTGGGATATAGGCAACTTACATAAATTTTTTTTTTCTGGAGAGTTAATCTCAAAAATTATAAAGTTTTGCGAATTGGTATTCTCGGAAATTAATTCTGTATCCTTCATTTAGGACATCTCCTTTTCACGTTAAAATTGGTGATCACAAATTGTCAAAACTGTCAAAAACACACCTCCACTAAAT
Source organism: Crepidodera aurea (assembly GCA_949320105.2). Classification (NCBI taxonomy): domain Eukaryota; kingdom Metazoa; phylum Arthropoda; class Insecta; order Coleoptera; family Chrysomelidae; genus Crepidodera; species Crepidodera aurea. The sequence goes on along the minus strand of OX439474.1, from coordinate 16,143,338 downwards.
GGCTGATATCTTTTTTATTAATCCTTAAAATTGACTCAAAAAAGGAGATGTCCTATTCCAAGGTATAAGCTATAACGGGTATAAATATTTCTACAAACAAAAATTCCGTTCTCGAGATTAACTCTCCAAAAAATCGTCAAATTTTTATGCATATTCAGTATTGCCAACTGAAAACGAGGTCGGCAGTGGCAAGGCCCCTCTTAATTTGAATGTAGAGTTTGACATTTGTCAGTTTTAAAGAAATATTTTGATTTTTAAGTATTTGGTTATTCAAAAACTGATGTTGTGCGTGTGAATAAACGAATAAACAGGTTAGTTTACAAATACATTTTGAATCTTGGGTATTAACATAGATTTGCAATACATTTTAGTATAATAATAATTAATAATGCTAAATACAAGTTGTTGAATGTTTATATTTGACATTTCAAAAAAGGTAAACTCAGTTTAATCAAAAAACAATTACGAAGAAGCGGATTTATCAAAGGTAATACCACGAGTCCTCCAAATTTTATCGATTAAATTTTTGGTTTTCACGAAAACGGCTTTATTTGGAAAAACCACGAAAACAAACTGATTGATAAAATCACAAGTCCGCAGGACGAGTGATTTTATCTCAAATAAAATATAATGGTATGTGATTTTTCTTTTTATATTTATTAAATTTTTTATTTAATTTACCTTCTTCCGTAAATTTAGACAGAACGTGTTTTATAAATATTGTTATTGTAGTTGGGCGCCATCTGTCTTATTACATAGGAAAGTATAGCCAATATCTATCTCAGGTTCTAGGGTTCTCTAAGAGGTTAGATTTTTATAAAATCAATGACAACGAACGTAATGAAAAATTATAAACATTTATTAAAGAAAAAAAATTAACGATAAACTTTATCTGTACAGGAACAATTGTTTGGTGTAATACGGTAAGTGTAGTTTTTATAAAAATAATATTTGCAAGTGTGATACGAAATTTTCTTATACTTCTTACCTTATCACTTTCTAACCTAACATAATTAAACTTTTATAAGGTAAGATTGTTTTCAATCTAACTTTATTATTATGGCCTTTTATAGTTTAAACTTTTTAAATATCGATATTTAGTAATTAAAATGGTACGTTTTATTCAATTTAAGCTTTTCGTTCTTATTTTAGTAGTTCAAAATAAATGGGATTCTATAAAATCGTTTTTCCAAATAACACCAAAATCAGGAAGCAGGATGGATATTTTTATGCCGAATATAGTTGGTTCTGGATACTTTTATACAGAAATACAGCTGGGACTGGAGATGTCCAAACAGGAACACAGGATAGGATGGATAATTTTGAATAAAGTCTCCTTTTAAGATTGTTGTTCTCTTGAATTATTTTTATCTTTCATTTTGTATTAAAAACAGAACATACAAATATTGAACATTTAAATTGAAACCTCATGATGAGCTGTTATAGTTTTACATACAGGGCCACCAAGGAGATTTTTTGATTGGCTACCCCGCGGAACGGCGCCGTAAATTAAAGCGAAGAAGAAGAATGAAATGAAGTCTTTCTTAATTTAATTAATTTTAAGTGTTCAAAAACTGATATTTAATGAACAAAAAGTGTTGAAGTGAGGTATGTAAAAATGTTAAAGGCGATTTGAAATAAACTAATAAAAACAGGTTAGTTTACAAATACATTTTGAAATTTGGTTATTAACATAGATTTGCAATACATTTTAGTATAATAAAAATTGTTAAATGTTTATATTTGACATTTCAAAAAAGGTAAACATAGTTTAATCAAAAAACAAAAACGACGAAGCTGTTTTATCAGTATAAAAAACAATGGTTAGGATCCTGAGCTCTTATTGGCTGAAAGCACAAAATCTGACTGTTTTGACAGATGAAAAAAATAATCTATAAAATTTGAGAGGACGTGTGGTATTTGAAAGGATTATTTTTTGAATCATTTTGTATTAAAAACATTTATGCAAAAATTTTCATTCACATTCACGATATTCTTATAAAACAAGAAAAGTTTTGCAGAGAAAAAATAATAAAATATGTTTAAAAAACTAAAACCCGACCATGAAAAGTAGAAAACAAGCATCGCATGTAAGTCTTTCACTATTGAGATACTTTGTATTATAATTTAAATCATTTTTTACACAATCACTATTATTATCTTTATGGGCACTCCAAATAAATGGACCATAACGAATCAAATATTCAAATAACACGGATGAATGGTTACTATACCGAATAGTTTTGTTAATATAAATAAAGTGAGAAAATCTTCAGTAATTTAACTCATATTTTAGTTTCCACTAAAGAATTAATAAAAGTTAATCGGTTAATAAAGAAGATATATCAATTTAGGTTCATTTAAAAAGGACAGAATCCTTAGGGTCTACCTATCTGACATTGATTAAGATTAATAGATGACTGAGAGCGCTTACAAGAAGTTCGGAAAATATAATATTAGGGTATCATTGTAAACCACAAATGATTAATAGATATCGTAACTCGGTCATTAATTTACTGAGTAATAGAGACCTGTATCGCGCAATTATTGAAAAGTTCTTCGAATACTAAGCCCTACACATTGAAGGATGCAAACGTAGTTAACGAAACCAGTGGCGGAGGTATAAAAAATATGTTTTTGCTCCGTTTCCAGCCATTACGAGTTTCCTCTTAATATAGCCGATCGTTGAATAACAGAAAAGTGTTATGTCAGGAGTATTTTACTGTTTTTTATTTTCATATTATGATTTAACTAAATTTACATATTTTTTTGTAATAATTACGTGCTATGTTACACAAGTATCACATTGCAACTCGAATGAAAGCTTAAGAGAATTGCTGACAAGCTCTTAAGTATAAAAAATCCTGTATTTATGTTTACACTATATATAAAAACAGGTATGAGTCACTCCTGTAGTTTAAGCTCATAGATATTTCAGGATTTTAAATCACACCGAATTAAAAATAACAATCTGGCATTGAAACAGTTAAAATAATTTTTTAGTAGCTCAAGTTCCATAAATTATGTAGAATTTAAACGACTTATATACCTCCGACTATCTGTTTAGGATCAACAACCAACGATGTATCTTGATTAAATATAATTTATATAATGGTATCACTAATTAACGTAATATTACATAGAGAGGTCTAGAAAATAAACCGATTTGACGGATGGAACACTTCGGTCGATGACCTTTCGATGGTAGTCAATGAGAAAAAAAGTTTATTTGGTTTCGAAGTAATAAAATTAGAAATGGTTGACAGCATTGTTATTTTATAAAAGAAATTCAGTAAGAATAATGGTCAATAGAAAAGCATAACACGCTATAAAACTCTGAGATCAATGAAAACTGTTGAATTGTACTACAGTTTAAAATAGGTTTTTAGAAAAAAGGAAAAATTGAAGTTCGCAAAGAAATATATTTAACCTTGGTAGGCTGGAAATTTAAGGAAAACATCCTAGTTCGTATGTTCGACACGAGGACAATGAAAAGGGTGTGGAATATGGGAGATTATAGAAACATAGAACGAGGAAGACCGAAGAAAACGTGGAAGTTAATGGTTGAAAATCTAACAATACGCGGAACTACTTGGATAGAAGCAACGGTGATGGCCAGTGAAAATCTGAACAAGATTTCATCAAGAAGGCTTGAGTCTAATAAAAAAAACGTAAATAAAAATAGCTATTAATATTACAAGTACATAAACAAGGGCTTTATTGAACGAATAATTTTATAGCCGAGCGAGCTTGCGATAGAGTCCATAAAGCCTGTTTATGTACGCGTTATATACATGATTTAATGTTCGATTGCAATTAAAAAATAATAATAAATTGAAAAAATTAAAATTTGATACGATTTTGGCTGACAGCAGTTGCGATGACAAGTAGATGTTTATTTTTTAAACATGTCAAATGAGTTGTCTTGCAACTTGTCAGTGACGTTGGCAATTACTTTATTGACGCAAAACTGTTCTATAAAAAGCGTTTTATTGGTCAATCGTACATAAAAAAGTTTAATTTTCAGGTGATATATAGAGTGACCCTTTTATTTTTTATTGTATATAAGCAATTACTCTAAAAAACAGAAACTGTTTTAAAACTCAGCAAAAATAATCAAATAATCATCTGGCCAACAATGTTTTGTACATTTATATTGTGACAGGTTTTCCAATTTTCAAGCTGGTATTTTGCGTACTTTAACCAAATTTGTTTGTAATTTTAACGAGTTGTTTATTTTTTTTAATCAAATGAAATAAATCACGAATGACGTCCATCCACTGAACAATATTTATCGCCCGCTTTGATAATCTTTAATTTAAAAAAAGCGCAATAAAGCTTTATATTAAGAGAAAACATTTGAAATAATAGTAATTACTCTAAATAAAAAATCTTTCTACACCGCTACGTCTAGTTCACGTAACCACCACCAGGATTTATACCAGTTAGTTGTCACCAAAGACAAGGAGGAGAGGGATCATAAACGGATTCTCAAAAGCAAACACCACCGTAATATTCTTAAAGTATATAGATACTTTCAAGAATTTGTCTACCCAAAATTATTTTAAAATTCATACAAATGACAAAGTTGTCTGAATCCAAAGGTTATGGATTCAGACTAATTGAAATGGTTGGGCCATCTCGTCCTCATGTACTCTTAATCCCGTTTTTCTTAATTAAAATGCCTTCAATGAGGATCATTTCAAAATTATCAACCGAGATTATTCTTAAGGGCGGGGTCTTGTACGAAATTTCAAGCCAAATTATATCAAATAAGATGCTGACCAGGAGGTGCTGGTATCTCTTGATAAATGCTTAAATTAAACAAAATAGTTACAGAAACCTTCCTTTGAAATCTGCTCGTTACAAAAACTGTTCGAGAAATTCATTGTTTATCATATATAATACCAGGGGAGAACAACATTTAGTATCATCAAAATGTATAATCTTAACTTTTTATTATTCATATATTTTGTTTGTGTATTTTATTTATACAGACCCTTTCAATGAAAAATATTCATCCATAATATCTTTTTTTTAATAACTTAAAATTAAAATAATTTGTTACTCCGGCATTGATAATATCAAAATAACATTTTCTTTTCAGTTATTTATATGAAGTGATTTTGTTCCTCGTTATGAAGTATATGAGAAATGAAAGAAAAATTAACCACGCGAACGATGAATTACGATTTAGGTGAACATGTCAAAGATATTTACAAGTCGGAAACAATTTTTTACTAGGGTATTATTGGTATTAAATTTTCGAAAAAAAAAGCCTCTTTCAAATGTATACAGAGTGGTGTTATTGCTCATTTCAAAGTTAGTATATAGCCATAGTAATAAATGTTGAACATAGTTGTTTTTTTTTCAAAGTTCGAATTTCTCAAGTAAAATTTTATCTATTTTGAAAAAATACCATCGTTTTGAATTTTTTTTTTAAATTAGCCTCCCTAAGAAAAAATTATTTCAAGAACCTGAAATGACAAGCCTTAGAGTTCGTATCAATTCTTTTGCTGAAAAAGAATTTTGTATAAAAATACATGTTTAGTTGTAAAAAAAAAATACAAAAAACCGTTTATTGGTTCTAAGCCAGTTAAAACATATTCGAAAATTTTGCGGAAATTATCCAAATAGCAGATTACCAGATTGACATATAACATGCAAATATTATTACATATTTAAAAACCATATAAATTATATGAGCTTGGTGAAATGGAAACCTTTTGTGACAGAAAAATATTTTGCATGATACATTAAAAATAAATCTCGCTTTGTCTATATGAAACTTTCATCTTTTAAAAATCAATAATTATATAGGGTGTTATTTTTTTTACCAACTTTGGACTGGAGATAAAAGGTCAGTTAAATTTATAAAAGTTATGATTCTTTAAAATTTTCTGAAAAAAGATGAATAGTTTTATTTTTGTAAAAGTAACTCCTAAATAGCAAAACACAGAATGTTTAACTTATAATAAAAATTACTATGGTAACACACTACTGATTTGCTAAAAAAATACTGCACAAAAAATACAAGGACACCCTGTACAACACAAATTTGATTATTTTAAATGGATGGATGGGTATGAACAAACTGAAATGTTTAAATTTTTGATTAAATAGATATACCGAAAATGAATGTTAATTAGTTCAAAAAGCTATTTGGAAAAATTACACGATGAAAAATAATCGAAGGGATATTAGTTTATGTAATTATGCTTTGTACACTATTCTAGTGATCCATGGTAGAACAACAATATGTTGCCAAAATTGATTTGGTGTAGAAAAAATATAACAATATATTTCTTTTTTCTTATCCATATTATAATACCGTTTCTTTCTATTAAAATGGACTTTCTGGATTGTTTTTTCCAATGTGAATCTATTTCCTAAACTTCCTTAATAACCGCTATAATAATTTGAACAAAAACAAAAAAAGTGTAGGTATTTTCAAGGATTTAAGCAAAGCATTTGATCTAGTAGATCATGGTCTACTTAATGTTAAACTTTGTAAGTATGTAAGTAAGAGTTGGTGAGTGGTTGAGTTCCTACCTATCTGACAGTTAACAGTCGTTAATTCTTATCTATAAGAAACACGTTTAGTTCATTGCGGCGTACCTCAGGGCTCTGTCCTTGGGCCTCTTTTTTATTTTTAATATTTATCAATGACTTAGCTCCGACGGTTAATGATGGAAGTATTGTACTATTTGCCGATGATACTTCCTATTTATTTTAAATATAGCGTCACTGAGGTATAAGCAGTCATGCAGAGAAAAGTTTAAGGAACTTCGTATATTACCACTTCCTTGTATTTATATTCTAGCACTTTTAGATTATGTCAAATCAAACCTAGAACATTTTCGTACTAATAACTTCTACCATAATTATTTAACTCGAACTCGAAATGATTTGATGATACCAATACATAACTCTGCATTTTTTGAAAAAAGCCCTCAATACATGGGTATTTTAGTTTATAATAAACTTCCTAATATTATGAAATCAATAGGACATTTGAAACTATTTAAGAAAAAAGTAGAAAAGTTATTGATGGATAATTGTTTTTATTCTGTTGAAGAATATTTGGCGTATATATTTTTTGTATTTTTATGTTTTATGTTCCACGTCTTATAAACTGTCATTTGACTTGTCCCATTTCATGTATAACTGATCATATGGATAATAAAGTTATTATTATTATTATTTCTTTAAAAATTTGGAACGGCGAGATAAAATTTTAAAGCTTTTTGAAGAAATTTTCATCGGTACCTAACAGAAAATGTTTCTGTGATCAGAGCGATGTATTTTTAAGAAAACTTTAGTTTTAGTGTTGTTTCTTTGATTTTAATTAGAATGTTGCATTAATTAACAAAAGTAGCTGTTTTATTGCGCATACCAATTTTATCCGGGTTGAAATTTTGAGATGGTCGAGTAGCGTTCCAGGTTGGATAATCAGGACAGATTAAAAATTTGTTTTGAAATGAAATGGGTTATTTCAACCCAGCGAGTAGCGACTTAAGGGTCATAGAATTTGCAGAGTTATTACATATCTTACAATGCTCAACAAATGCCTGTGTAAGTTTTCATTCGCGTTTTATTTCTATTACGTGATAATCCCGAAGCTCCTGCTTTGCAGTGGGCATTTACGTCTAAACAAACAAATCAGTGTTTCTATCAAACTAATCCAATTCTAGAAATTAAATGACTCAATTTATACAAATATGGTCACCAATGGATAATCAGTGTACATAAAAAAATTATGAGTAAACACATGTTAATCAAAATAAATAAAGAACGACTTATTTAAATTAGATCGTATATAACAATGGCGAATAATTTCAATTGACTGTTAATCCTTCAAAGACAATTCGAATGCAAATTATAATTATTTACCTTAAGCAACGTTTTCACCTGAAATAATTGTTGGCGCCAACACCAAGCCGATGATGTTGTCCAATTAGTCTGTTGCCAATTAAAATAAATCGTTCCTGCACAAGTAGATTGTGGAAAATAATTTTTTGATAGAGGTCATGGAGGCGAACTTAGGCGAGGCTTATTTATAAATTTTATTAAGAACGGATGATTATTTTAAACTGATTATAAAATAATTAAAAAAAATTAAAAAGTTTGTATTCGAGAATACCTAATATATTTATTTTTAAAATTGTTTTTATAGATTCTTTAACAAAGGTGGATTTTTTTGAACCATAAAAATTCCAAAAAAGGACCATGGGCGTAACAAAACTGCCTAAGGATGTGAAAGAAAATCACACTTATTCCCAAGAACAAGGACATTAAAAACATCCTACACTGCACCAGCGTCTGGACTTCAACAACTACTCCTTGGGCTATATGTCCCACCAGGTATTGAATTACGAAAGTCCAGACGTGGTTTGGTGCCCGACGAAGTCTTGGCTTTAAACCAAAAACTTCGATTTTGTTATTAAAGAAGTTTTAGGTTTAAAGCCCCGACTTGGTCGGGCACCAAACCACGTCTGGACTTTCGTAATTCAATACCTGGTGGGGCATATAGTCCAGACGCTGGTAAAGTGTAGGTCATTTTTAATGTCCTTGTTCTTGGGAACAAGTGTGATTTTATTTCACAGATTCTGTAAGGTTATGTAAATAATTTAATTCCCAACTAATTTATGTCAATAGGTTAATCAAAAATGTATGGTAATAATTTCAAAAGTTTGGCTTTTATACGTTTTATATATAAATTGAAAATTAAACCTAATAAAACTAAGTCACAACACATAAATTTCACATTAAACAAAGGGAAATGAAAACCAATTGACCTAAGTATAAGAGAAATATATTGGATACTGGAGAAAATTAAGATTCCTCTCGAAAATAAAATACTACTATACAAATCATTTAGAAAGCCAATATGATATTGAGCTGTGGGGATGTGCCAGTAAATCAAGCATAGCTGGTGATACAAAGGTCACAGGCAAGACAGAAGCAGACTAGAATACCAGCCGAATACACTTCTAGACAACATAGACAAGAGACCCTGAAGATATTGGCCAGTTGACCTTATTTTTGAGGTGGAAGAGATTCCTCGCTGGAGAAATCCCTATAAGGACATTTGAGAATCCATCTGCTGGGTTCCATGCCAACTGAATAGCTTATAGAATTTATTATTCTGGTTATATTATAAAGAAGGAATATCTTTTGAACAGGTCTCACGAGTCTTGTTCAAAAGTTGTTCCGGTGTAGAGGTCATAACATTTTTTGAACAGGTCTAGGACAGATTAGAGCACCTTTTGAACAGGTCAGAACATCTTTTGATCAGGTCTCGAACCGCAAGTAGACAATGGCCATTTGGTATATTTTATTTTTAATTTGTTAATGTGCATTTCTAAAAATTTTTTTCGCCTACCATATATGAAAATGAATCATATCAACTCTAAAAATCAGACCGAAAGTAATATTTTCTGGCCTAGGGCCGCAAAAATCATAAAGGCCACGATTTTGTAGTTTTTCACTATATCTATACACCTTTGACTTTGACGTTTCACAGAAATTTTCATTAAACGTCAGTGTAGAATCAAGAGAACTAAACTGTAAAATAATAATACGTTCTGATTCTGAATAATTGTGATTGTGTGAATTAGTGAACATGAATGGTAATTCAGGCAGTGATGAAGAATTTACGAATACTCCAACAGACTTGCAAGAAGAAGCTGCTAATGTTTCTGTAAATTTGTTACCTACAAAGTCTAGATAACCCGCAAAGGTAAGAAAAGTGACATAAATTGTTTAACAACTGGAAATAATATGTAATAAATAAATTGGTACAATTTTATTACTTAAGGTGCTCGTTAAATTCTGTTTGTATTTATAAAATTAAAGATTTTTGTTATATTTCCCTATTTTGGTTTTTTTTGGTAGGCGAAAAACAGTTGTGTCACACATGCAGAAAACGCTTTAGCAGCCCTTAGTTATTAGCTGCCCTCGCTTCGCTTCGCTCGCGCATGCAGCTAATAACCTCGGGCTGCTAAAGCTCATTTTCTGCCCTTGTGACACAATATACTATTTCCATTTATTGTCAACTGCTACGTTAAATTGGATCCTTCATTCACGTAAACAAATAAAAGAAAGTTTTTAGTATGTCGATTAAGATTAGCGAGAAAAAATAATGACCACTGAGTGTTCTTCAATAAAGGGCGCTAATAGTTACCCATTGTTTCGGTTTTATTGCTTTGTTTTTTATGTTATATGTTCCATGCCCATTGGTTATGTCATATCCTGCCATCAACCCGATTAACAGCATAGATTCTAGACGGCGCGGTGTGGAAGAAATAATTTGGTAACTTCATTCTGGAATTTTTCTAGGAGAATACTTCGCTTAGAACATAACTAGTACATCATTTAAGTCACACTTTTTATGTGTTTTTTAATATTATAGATTTATATAATTTTAAATCTAAAGGATTAAAATATTCTAAATCATTCCTTGCTTTATAATAGAGATATGATTAAATATAAAGTTGACAAGTATTTCAAGACGTCGTGATTTTAAGCCACACAAAAGAAAGCCATCAAATTTCCATCTCAAATCGCAGTAAATTATTTGTAAACTAAAAAAATATACCCATTTTTTGGTAAACACGTTAATTTATTTTAAGTTTTCACAAAATAATGTTTACTTAATTTAAAAAAAAACTTTGTACTGATTCAAATTCGAATTAATCGATAAATAATTCATATTTAAGTATATTTTTAAAAAATTGAGGATGAGCCGAGAAACATAGGCCATAAACAAGCAATAAAAATGTACAAAAGGACAACGATTTTTCTTTAGAAGAAACTGTTAATTTTCAAATTGCCTGTTTTAACAGATTTTACATGCTTTAACTCAAAATTTTGTTTAATTTTTTTAATAAATGTCTGTGCCGATTACGATAAAATCTGATTGTTGGCAATATTTCCAACCCTGATCCTTATTAAAAATGTTTTATTCAATGGCTTTCTTCAGTTCCGAACATTCTTACCAACTTTTTAGAGTTCAAGAGCTTTCTTTGTATACATACACAATATAGCGACGAAAATACCAATCCAGCATATATATATCACACACCTATTTATATCGAATATTTCGCACCCCTCGAAACTTCGCAGGCAATAAATCTCAATTTCCCATCATCGCGCATCGCCTTTTCGAACTTATGTTTAGTTTATTATATATAGATAGATCAGTTATTAATTTCACTTAGCAAAAACAAACCATTCTCCCAGATCGAGATGATTTAAGCACTTATAAATAGAACGAATTCCAGAATTCCTTCAATGCACTTGGCACTTACACAAATGATCTCGTAGACTAAACTCTCTAAAAGAGATAAGCATTAGCGGTATACCGGCTGGAGTTGTAGGATAGATGGTCTGTCTTGCATTTTGTTACGACTACGACTAGGTTACGACTAATACTGAGTGCTTTAAGTAACATGCACTTGCATCGTATCTGTCGGTAATGACAATTTGCGTTTGTGTAGCTTGAGCCGAGGCAGCGCGACAGACTTGATTTAAAATAGACTCAGTCGATCATAATTTTGTCCTCGTGTTTATAGTCGCGGTGCATAATGTAAATATTGGGATAACGGTATTTTTAAACGCTCGGTAGCTGTTTTATTTTTTTCACTGTTACCACGAAAATAGTTTTTAAGAATTTCAAAAATTTATTACGTCAATTATGTTTGGTACAGTTATATGATCATTTTATAAAAATCAAGCGAGCGAGCGGCAAATTTAGTAATGTAAATAAACAAAACATTTTTTCTATTTTTGTTAATGACATTTAAGAAACCAAAAAGTTGGAAGTTAAAAATAAAATACTAAAAAGTAAAAACTATAATTTCTTAAATCATTTGGCGCCCAACGTGGGGCCCTAAAGTAAAGGAGCACTAACCTTATTATAAGGTATAATAATAAAAAAAATGGATGTTTTAATAAAGATGATTACAAACATGGGAAAGCAAATGAATAAAAACAAAGAAGAAATCAAAGAAGATTTGGCAAGGAAGATGGAAGACAAAATGGGAAAGATGGAAGACAAATTGGGAAATATGAAGAAATGAAAGGTATAAAAAATAGAATAGAAGAAATAACACAAGACAAGAAAAATGTATACAGATAAAAAAAATAGAAGAAACAAGGAAAGACATTAGAAGAGAAATGATTGAAAGAATAACAGAGGTAGAAGAGTTACAGGAATAGAAAATTAATAAAGTAATAGAAACGGAATGTGTTGAAGAAATATGTCAAATAAAAGAGGATGGAATGAAGAATAAGGAAAACGGTAAAAGGTTAAATGGATTTTTAAAAGATAGACGTGACGATAGGAACATGAATAATGATAGAGACAGAAACAATGTTCGAGATAGAAAAAGAAAAGATGACAATAGGAATTCCAGGAGTAATGAAGGAGACATGATAACAAACGTAGAAGAAGCAGTTCTTTTGACCATGTTAACGCCGCATGGGGTAAACCAGATGACTCACAAGACAACATAAATAATTTTGAAAAGATGTTTTATAATTGGAAAATGAGGAAGAAAATATGAAAAGAAGAAAATTGGATTAATTATAAGTTATTTAAGATATAGGTTAGGTTAATAATTTAGTATATTTTTAGAAAATTATAAATTTTAATTATGTGGGGGGAATTTTGAGATGGATTTTTGGTACATAATCAAAATTTATAAGTTGGGTTTTTTGATTGGTTAATAAAAAAAAATTATGAGTAGGGATACTTAAAATTTGACAGGGTTGTTATGGGATATTTGTTTATGTTTGTTTTTTGTTGATGATAGTGAGAAATTAATTGAGAATGGTCAAAAAGTTGGAAGTTTAAAAATAAAATATTAAAAAGTAAAAACTATAATTTCTTAAAACATTACAACATATATAAACATGCATGAAATTTTTTAAAATTTTAAATAGTTTGAAATTTGGAACTGTCAGGAACTGTTTTTAATAAAAATTCATGCGCCTTACGATAAAAGTAAAACGAAAATATTCATTTCAGAAAAAATGTCTCAAAAATTAATCAAATCATGAGATTTGATACATAATCATGCTTTATTGATTAATTTATTCGTAAAAAATAAAAATACAAATAACTGAAGAATTTCGCGTCCGTTTGACACTGGCTATCTGGTAACCTTTTGAATTTTTTTTATTAAAGCAACACACAATAAAAACAGAAACAGTACATTACCTTCAACATATTTTTGTACCTTTTTACATGAAACTTTTTATTCACTTTATTAGCCCCTATTGACTTTTTATAGACCTCTAAAAGAGGTATTTATGGAATTTTTGAAGATTCACGTCATTAAAAAGATCCTGTGTGATCTGATTGGGTATTGGAAATGAATTTAGCGGTTTAAGACTAGACAAATGGTGTAAGGTGGTGAGATATATCATCACAACGTCTATAGGAAGGAACATGCATGGGATTGTTTTTTAATTTTAAAGCAAATGTGAATATTAAGTAACTTTGTTTGAAATTTGAATTATAATTATTCACTTAAAATGCAATTTTAACATTAAGAATATCAAATTACTAACATAAATAAATTGTTGCTTTGTTAATTTATAATTTATAGGTATCGCAGTGCTACAGGTTGGCTAGATCCGACTCTGGGTAAACCAGCCCTTAACCCAACATATGTATTAACCATAAAAGCCATAACATTTGTAATTACTTTGTTTACAAAAATACTGTTGATATGGGAACCATAGTGCAAGCCAAAGTCAAGTCATAATAAAATCATCCTGAAAACAGATGGTTAAAATGGATTTTCTAGAAGTAACAGCAATAAAAGCACGAATAGTTTTAAAAGTATGAGTTGCACTTTCTTGATTATACAATGGCAACACTCTCCAGATAATATACTCAACGCTCAAAGTAACTAATATATATTTTTGCATTTTCTACAGACATATCCCCCAAAATACTATTCGAGTCAATTAATTAATCACGTTTAAACAAATTATTTATAGTCAGGACTCAAAGTACATATTTTAGTCTACACTTTAAATATTTTTACACTTGTTAAAAGGAATAATTTTCGCGTCTTTTCAGAATAATCCATATTGTCTCGAACTGAGGCAAGAACTTTGTCTAACGTTGAAAACTCAAAAAAATAAACATGCACTTTCCTTCGAAGTCATTCTTTGAAATAATCTTTTATCTTAGATTTTAATCTTCCTGCAGCTTTACGTGGTCTTTAAAATTCACCACATTTTCCTTCTTTGATAATCCTGTAAATCGTTCATTTTTCAAAGTTTAGCGTACCACTAATTCCACTTTTACGTTTTTACGTACATTTTTGTCAGTAATTATTTCAATATTAAGGATTTCTCATTATCTGTTAAATGACTGATTTTCAGCATTATGCCCAAACTTGTTTCTATTGTTCGAGGTTATAAAAAGATAACACTTTTATTAGCTCAAGTAAATTTACGAAATTTTAGGAAAATTTTAAGAAATATTCAAAGCCTAAAAATATTTTGTATAAGAAATTAGATTTCATTTTTCATTACTCACCCATACATAAAAATTAGCTATAAAAAGTGATTAAATAAAATTATTTTCCAGATTCTTGTAATCTAATAATGCCTCCCAATTAATTGTCAAGATGGCATTAAAAAACAATATTTTTCATTCCCAATAAGAACAAAATTTTAATCAAAGGTAATACCACGAGTCCTCCAAATTTTTGGTTTTCACGAAAACGGCTTTATTTGGAAAAACCACGAAAACAAACTGATTGATAAAATCACGAGTCCGCAATGGTTTTACCTGAAATAAAGGCGTTTGAGTATGGAGACAAAAAATTTAATCTATAAAATTTGGAAAATTAATTTTTTTAATCAATTTGTATTAAAAGCAGAGAATATAGTCATTTATGCAAAAGACACTTTGCACACAAATGTTTATTATTTTCTTTATCAAATTAAATTGAAACATCAAAAAATATTGAGCTGTTATAGTTTTAAATACAGGGCCACAAAGGCATACGTGATTGCGTTTGGCTTAACTCGGATATAGAGTTTGACATTTGTCAGTTTTAAAGAGATTTATGGATTTTTAAGTATTTGGGTATTCAAAAACTGATGTTGTATGTGTGAATAAACGAATAAAGAGGTTAGTTTACAAATAAATTTTGAAATTTGTATATTAACATAGATTTTCAATACATTTTAGTATAATAATAAATGATAATGCTAAATAAAAGTTGTTAAATATTTATATTTGACATTTCAAAAAAGGTAAACACAGTTTAATCAAAAAACAATTACGAAGAAGCGGTTTTATCAGTATAAATCACAATGATTGGTTAGGATCCTGAGCTGTTATTGGCTGAAACCACAAAATCTGACTGTTTTGACAGATGAAAAAAATAATCAAATAAAATATCTAATGAAATCATCTAAAAAAATTGTTCTAACTTGATTTGGCTACATTTTTTTGACATTACAAGCTCTCATACAACGACGGCCGCTTGTAGTTATAACTTTCCTCCTTAGAATGTAGAAAATAATTTAAACAATGGAAGGTACATTCGCGACCGGCACATCCGGGCACATTTCTCTTCGGTGAACCGACATTTATTAAAAACTAACCGTATGTTGCCCCAGCCGTTCGTCAAATTAAACCCAACAAACAAACAAACAAGAAATTATTTTTATGAATAAAACGTTGCGCGTCTACAATATAGTTGGGTGGTACAAGTACTTTTTTCCCAGCAGAGTTTTAGATATAAATTAGTTTAGAGAGCTAATGAAGGTTTTCTTTAAAATATGTCGTTTGAAATTTTCAATGACTAAAGGTACTTTTAGACGGTCAGTTCAGTTCTCCGTTCAGAATTAGGAACCGAATTGATCTTTTGAGAGTACAAAGTGAAGTGTAAACGCTTTTGCGCGTTAACCCACCGTCGCTTTGCTGATTTATTAATAATACTTCTTTTAAATAATAATGTACGACCTGCCCTTTTTTAAAATAACCAAATAATTACTTTTTTGGAACCGTCACGCACTGACTATCAGAGTTGTGTAATAATTTAAATAACAAGTTCAAGATGTACATTTTCTTAACGCTGTGTCTAGGTGCACGCTAACGCGTACAAAATAAAGAACTTAGGTACACGTTGAAACATCACCATTGTCCATGACGTAGTATTTTAGCGTGCACCTTTAATTGCCTACAAAATTAACATCGTGCATTGTAATTAAACAATAACTTTATTCTTATGAAATTCATAATAATAGGTTCGGTTCAAATGTGCTATACACCCCCAAAATTGCTTTGTAAAACTCCCAGCAATCTCGGGAAAAACTTTTTCACAATGAAAAAAATTAAGTCATTTGCCTAGTTTACTAGACCACCATATGTTACATATTTGTCTGGAAGAATATATAACTTTTTACCAAATATGTATAAGGTTTATTTAACAACCATAAATTCAACTGCGCTGATAAAAAATATTCTTAAAAGGTATCTATTGAATTGTGATAGGAGAGATATACATGAACTAATTGAAAATAAAACAATTTCAAGTTAAACGTAATATACTATTTCTATCATTATTTAAAATATATCGATATTTCATGTGTTCATATTATTTTTTTTTATTAAAAGGTCTTATTGGTTAACTTACTATTATTAAAATATGTTATAAAAAATATGTTATTTAAAAGGTTTCTATTGTCTATTTTTTATATTTTTTCTTTTTAATATGTATTATATTTATTGAAAGATATATAATTAAACTTAGTCATAAGCTCGTGCACGACCACATATGGTTTTAACGAGCATGTACGACATAAGTTTGTTTGTTTGTTCTTTTTAAAAAAAAATTATACTGTTTTAATGATGTATTATGTAAATAAACCCTGTATACATAAAAATGCATCTGTAAGTTTTATACAATAAGAGTTAATAGATATACGACAGAGGTTTACCGGACCCTGTATACTTTTGTGTGATATTTTCAAAAACTGACCATCCGTCAGATTTTAATTTCAGAATAACCCCGATTTCATAGTCTTAGATGTCCAAAGTTGTTAAAGTTGAAAAATTAAAAATTAGGAATTTGTGTTTTTTATCCATTTTGCGAGGTTTCTGATGCTTATAACAAAAAATTGAGTCATAGGATCTTATTCGGACTTCATATTCTTCAATCAGAAAGGTTTGAAGAATTTTTCACGAAATGTTCAGCCATTTCACCGGGACGTTTATTACATTTAAATGGTGGGGAGTCCTTTAGCAAGTCTTTCCAACACGAGTCTCTTCAATTACAAAATGAAAATTATGCAATAAAAAAATTAAAACAAAAGCTAGATCAAGAGGTGCCGAACCTATTATTATGAATTTCATAAGAATAAAGTTATTGTTTAATTACAATGCACGATGTTAATTTTGTAGGCAATTAAAGGTGCACGCTAAAATACTACGTCATGGACAATGGTGATGTTTCAACGTGTACCTAAGTTCTTTATTTTGTACGCGTTAGCGTGCACCTAGACACAGCGTTAAGAAAATGTACATCTTGAACTTGTTATTTAAATTATTACACAACTCTGATAGTCAGTGCGTGACGGTTCCAAAAAAGTAATTATTTGGTTATTTTAAAAAAGGGCAGGTCGTACATTATTATTTAAAAGAAGTATTATTAATAAATCAGCAAAGCGACGGTGGGTTAACGCGCAAAAGCGTTTACACTTCACTTTGTACTCTCAAAAGATCAATTCGGTTCCTAATTCTGAACGGAGAACTGAACTGACCGTCTAAAAGTACCTTTAGTCATTGAAAATTTCAAACGACATATTTTAAAGAAAACCTTCATTAGCTCTCTAAACTAATTTATATCTAAAACTCTGCTGGGAAAAAAGTACTTGTACCACCCAACTATATTGTAGACGCGCAACGTTTTATTCATAAAAATAATTTCTTGTTTGTTTGTTTGTTGGGTTTAATTTGACGAACGGCTGGGGCAACATACGGTTAGTTTTTAATAAATGTCGGTTCACCGAAGAGAAATGTGCCCGGATGTGCCGGTCGCGAATGTACCTTCCATTGTTTAAATTATTTTCTACATTCTAAGGAGGAAAGTTATAACTACAAGCGGCCGTCGTTGTATGAGAGCTTGTAATGTCAAAAAAATGTAGCCAAATCAAGTTAGAACAATTTTTTTAGATGATTTCATTAGATATTTTATTTGATTATTTTTTTCATCTGTCAAAACAGTCAGATTTTGTGGTTTCAGCCAATAACAGCTCAGGATCCTAACCAATCATTGTGATTTATACTGATAAAACCGCTTCTTCGTAATTGTTTTTTGATTAAACTGTGTTTACCTTTTTTGAAATGTCAAATATAAATATTTAACAACTTTTATTTAGCATTATCATTTATTATTATACTAAAATGTATTGAAAATCTATGTTAATATACAAATTTCAAAATTTATTTGTAAACTAACCTCTTTATTCGTTTATTCACACATACAACATCAGTTTTTGAATACCCAAATACTTAAAAATCCATAAATCTCTTTAAAACTGACAAATGTCAAACTCTATATCCGAGTTAAGCCAAACGCAATCACGTATGCCTTTGTGGCCCTGTATTTAAAACTATAACAGCTCAATATTTTTTGATGTTTCAATTTAATTTGATAAAGAAAATAATAAACATTTGTGTGCAAAGTGTCTTTTGCATAAATGACTATATTCTCTGCTTTTAATACAAATTGATTAAAAAAATTAATTTTCCAAATTTTATAGATTAAATTTTTTGTCTCCATACTCAAACGCCTTTATTTCAGGTAAAACCATTGCGGACTCGTGATTTTATCAATCAGTTTGTTTTCGTGGTTTTTCCAAATAAAGCCGTTTTCGTGAAAACCAAAAATTTGGAGGACTCGTGGTATTACCTTTGATTAAAATTTTGTTCTTATTGGGAATGAAAAATATTGTTTTTTAATGCCATCTTGACAATTAATTGGGGGGCATTATTAGATTACAAGAATCTGGAAAATAATTTTATTTAATCACTTTTTATAGCTAATTTTTATGTATGGGTGAGTAATGAAAAATGAAATCTAATTTCTTATACAAAATATTTTTAGGCTTTGAATATTTCTTAAAATTTTCCTAAAATTTCGTAAATTTACTTGAGCTAATAAAAGTGTTATCTTTTTATAACCTCGAACAATAGAAACAAGTTTGGGCATAATGCTGAAAATCAGTTATTTAACAGATAATGAGAAATCCTTAATATTGAAATAATTACTGACAAAAATGTACGTAAAAACGTAAAAGTGGAATTAGTGGTACGCTAAACTTTGAAAAATGAACGATTTACAGGATTATCAAAGAAGGAAAATGTGGTGAATTTTAAAGACCACGTAAAGCTGCAGGAAGATTAAAATCTAAGATAAAAGATTATTTCAAAGAATGACTTCGAAGGAAAGTGCATGTTTATTTTTTTGAGTTTTCAACGTTAGACAAAGTTCTTGCCTCAGTTCGAGACAATATGGATTATTCTGAAAAGACGCGAAAATTATTCCTTTTAACAAGTGTAAAAATATTTAAAGTGTAGACTAAAATATGTACTTTGAGTCCTGACTATAAATAATTTGTTTAAACGTGATTAATTAATTGACTCGAATAGTATTTTGGGGGATATGTCTGTAGAAAATGCAAAAATATATATTAGTTACTTTGAGCGTTGAGTATATTATCTGGAGAGTGTTGCCATTGTATAATCAAGAAAGTGCAACTCATACTTTTAAAACTATTCGTGCTTTTATTGCTGTTACTTCTAGAAAATCCATTTTAACCATCTGTTTTCAGGATGATTTTATTATGACTTGACTTTGGCTTGCACTATGGTTCCCATATCAACAGTATTTTTGTAAACAAAGTAATTACAAATGTTATGGCTTTTATGGTTAATACATATGTTGGGTTAAGGGCTGGTTTACCCAGAGTCGGATCTAGCCAACCTGTAGCACTGCGATACCTATAAATTATAAATTAACAAAGCAACAATTTATTTATGTTAGTAATTTGATATTCTTAATGTTAAAATTGCATTTTAAGTGAATAATTATAATTCAAATTTCAAACAAAGTTACTTAATATTCACATTTGCTTTAAAATTAAAAAACAATCCCATGCATGTTCCTTCCTATAGACGTTGTGATGATATATCTCACCACCTTACACCATTTGTCTAGTCTTAAACCGCTAAATTCATTTCCAATACCCAATCAGATCACACAGGATCTTTTTAATGACGTGAATCTTCAAAAATTCCATAAATACCTCTTTTAGAGGTCTATAAAAAGTCAATAGGGGCTAATAAAGTGAATAAAAAGTTTCATGTAAAAAGGTACAAAAATATGTTGAAGGTAATGTACTGTTTCTGTTTTTATTGTGTGTTGCTTTAATAAAAAAAATTCAAAAGGTTACCAGATAGCCAGTGTCAAACGGACGCGAAATTCTTCAGTTATTTGTATTTTTATTTTTTACGAATAAATTAATCAATAAAGCATGATTATGTATCAAATCTCATGATTTGATTAATTTTTGAGACATTTTTTCTGAAATGAATATTTTCGTTTTACTTTTATCGTAAGGCGCATGAATTTTTATTAAAAACAGTTCCTGACAGTTCCAAATTTCAAACTATTTAAAATTTTAAAAAATTTCATGCATGTTTATATATGTTGTAATGTTTTAAGAAATTATAGTTTTTACTTTTTAATATTTTATTTTTAAACTTCCAACTTTTTGACCATTCTCAATTAATTTCTCACTATCATCAACAAAAAACAAACATAAACAAATATCCCATAACAACCCTGTCAAATTTTAAGTATCCCTACTCATAATTTTTTTTTATTAACCAATCAAAAAACCCAACTTATAAATTTTGATTATGTACCAAAAATCCATCTCAAAATTCCCCCCACATAATTAAAATTTATAATTTTCTAAAAATATACTAAATTATTAACCTAACCTATATCTTAAATAACTTATAATTAATCCAATTTTCTTCTTTTCATATTTTCTTCCTCATTTTCCAATTATAAAACATCTTTTCAAAATTATTTATGTTGTCTTGTGAGTCATCTGGTTTACCCCATGCGGCGTTAACATGGTCAAAAGAACTGCTTCTTCTACGTTTGTTATCATGTCTCCTTCATTACTCCTGGAATTCCTATTGTCATCTTTTCTTTTTCTATCTCGAACATTGTTTCTGTCTCTATCATTATTCATGTTCCTATCGTCACGTCTATCTTTTAAAAATCAGCGCAGTTGAATTTATGGTTGTTAAATAAACCTTATACATATTTGGTAAAAAGTTATATATTCTTCCAGACAAATATGTAACATATGGTGGTCTAGTAAACTAGGCAAATGACTTAATTTTTTTCATTGTGAAAAAGTTTTTCCCGAGATTGCTGGGAGTTTTACAAAGCAATTTTGGGGGTGTATAGCACATTTGAAAAAAATTAAGTCATTTGCCTAGTTTACCAATGGACCACCCTGTATACATGAAAATAATTTTAAAATGTTTGCTTTTAACCACAATTAATAAGAGTCAAAGGTTTGCCGGACCCTGTATACTTATTTTGTGATATTTTCAAAAACTGTGACCAACCGTCGGATTTTGATTTCAGAATGAACTTCTGAGTGCTCAATTTCATAGTTTTAAATGCCCAAAGTTGTTAAAGTTGATGAAAATTAGGAATTTGTGTCTTTTAACCTATTTTTCCAAGATTTGTGATGCTTATAACAAAAAAATAAGTCATAGGATATTATTCGGACTTCCTATTCTTAATTTAAAAGGTTTGAATAATTGTTCACGAAATTTTCAGCCAATTTTACCGGGACGTTTTTTACATTTCAATGGTGCGGTGTCGTTTGCCAAGGAATTTGTCAGAAAAAGAGCTTTTTTCCTTTTTTGGCTTACAGATTTTACATTGCTGATTTCAGCATCTACTATTGATACTGATTCCGGTGTTGTGTTGCAACTACCAGCAAACACTCTTTGATTTTCCCAGTACAATTCTTCTGTCCATCTTTTATGGCACTAATTTTTGTCAAATAATGTTTTCTTTAACAAGAAAATCGAACTTTTGTTTGTTTTTCGTTTCATATTGCCTCAAATCATTTTAAAATTCCTCAAAGGAACTAAACACCTGATTACAACGAATAATTTGAATGTAAGTAAAAGTAAGCACAAACGAACATAAAAATTTTAACATTTATACTGAACATAACCTCATTTATTTAACGTGCACGGTTGAATGTCTCAGGCGCGGTAAATCGGTGCACGCTAAAAAACTACGTCATGGACAATAATGACGTTTTAGCGTGTACCTAAGTCTTTTATTTTGTACACGTTAGCGTGCACCTAGACACAGCGTTTTCTTAAATGTAAAAGTAATTAAAATTTAACTATAAATACATTTGTGTACTTTGTACTTACAAGTACAAGTACATTTCCGTTGTCTTATACCGTCGGGCACATTTTGAAAATCACGTATAATTTTTTATCCAAAAATCACTTTTGTATATATTTAGATCGCCAAACAAAACAAAATAAAATTCCACAAGAAGGCAAGAAGAACAAAAAAAATCATAACCAAAGTCCAAAAAAGAAACGAAAATCTAGGAGAAAAATCTCGGAAAAATGAAATTTTGCAAAAAGGGTAAATGAGGAAGACAAAACGAATGATGCAGACAGAGTCGACGAAAATTTTGGAAGTAAAAAAGTGAGTTTTTGATAAAAAATGCAAGCAGTGACCCAACAATACGTTTAAATGTAATAAAATCAAAATCGCAATTTTTTCAAATTAAAACATAGCACTGAAATAACGATTTAATTTTCAACTTTTACATTTAATTATTGATTTAAAATTTAATATTTTCAGGAGTGCACATTATGCTTGGTACGTTTTTTACCAACGTTTACTTGTCATTTTTTTGCATTTACTTACCCAGCTTTGATGATCATCATGCACTTATATTGCTGCATATTTTAGACGGCCCAACTATACTTTTTACTTCTGTCGTTTTTTTTTGTTACGTATTCACATTCTTTGTACGAGGAAGGCATAACGTTAATGACCGCTCTTTGACATTTACTGCAAATTACCAAACATTATATCTATATTGCCGACATCTCCATTAATTACATATTTTTACTTTGGTATACCGTACCCGATAATGAATAAGTGTTTCTATTCACAGTGACACACATACGAGCGTATTGATTCTATCCATTCTACCATGAAACTTGGAACGTAATGTGACTTCCGTTTACTATTCGAACCATATCTACGGAATTGAAATGTCCGAAAAAATTCAATTACGTTTGCCTTGTTTATGGTTTCAGAACGAGAAGTTAACATCCACATATTTTGATAAATGGAGCTATATAAAGTTGAGTATACAATAGCCCTTCTTGCCAGCTACTTCATATCTCACTTCACGGTACACTCTAGATGCCATAATTGTGAAGAGCAATTCCTTCCAGGCCGGAAAGTAGTTTACGGTTTCATTTGGTGTTTCAGCAAATATTTAACAACACTAAATATCTATTTCAAAACTCAATTCATCGCGCTCTTATTAAACACTGGATTACTCAGTCCTTTCAGGAATTTTTGGACAGGATTATCCAATGAGAAGTTGATGTATTGTTTTACGTGAATGTTCAGTTTCAAAAAATAATTCTAGCAATACTTTTCTCAACTTTGAGATCCACTCCAGAATTGGGAAATATCTGAATATATTTGTATTCGAATACTTTCCAAATTTTGTATCCGTTATCCGTATTCGAGACCAAATTACAAAAGTATCCGGTATTTTTCGTCCGGATACTTTTAAATTTCCACAACCCTCCGGTGGAATACTTACTCGAATAGATATAACCAAAGTCGAAACGTCAAATTAAAGCCTCTTTTCATTCAAATAAGTGGTTTTATTTCCAATAGAAGAAGTATTAGATATAACAAGTTCGGTAACAAGAATAATCCTGCAAAATATTGACTGTTTTGACTGCTTGCTGCATCTCATAATTTTCATTTTAACCAGGAGGAACTTTGAACTTTTATACTATGAGAACTTTGTTGTTTCTATCAACCGACTTTCCTTTGTACTGTTGTTGACAAATTTTCGTTTTTAATACTTATAAAACATTTGCTTTGTTTCAAATACCCGTATTTACGCTCCTGGCGAAGCGGAGTTAGTTTGTAGCTTATTAATTACAAATCTAAACCTGGCGGTCTTAACAATTGATTTTTTTTCTTCTGGATAATAAAAATGTTTGCCAGTGTTTCAAATTTTATGAATAATAACAAAATTCAAATTCAATTCAATCTTAAAATATATGTTACCAACAAAAAACCGTGCTTATTTCACAAATTCCAACCATTTTTTCGATTTCATAATTCTACTTCCCGGCCTGGAAAAGTAACACAGTTTTTCCAAATTAAGCCGAGGTATATTATTAATTGATAAATGAAAAAGATGGATAATTTATCATGAATGTCATAAAAGTGTACCCATTCTTGGTTTAGGTATAAATGGAAATGAAAAATATGGATTTCTCAGGTTAATTAAGAAAATAATAATAAGTACTAATTTTATTTATCACTTGCAGATGAGAAAAATAAATTTATTTTAAATACCTCATCTAGAATGAAGAGAAAATTGATTTAATAAATACTAACAGTTCAAACAATTCAGCAGAAAATATGTTTAATTTTGCCAAGAGGGCTTGGAAAAATGGGATATTTTGTATTTTCTCTCAAAAGGCATGATAAAATAATATTTTTAATTTTATGGCCCCACAAAAAAAAAGTTCATACTCGAGGGTCGGACATATGTATTCCCATGTATTTTTCGACGCTGAATCCGATCCCGAGCTCAGAAATGGCCCTCCACGTCTGGAATGGCTACTATATGGCCTGAAAGGTGGATTCCGGGATGAGGCGTGGTTAAAGGTGCATTCTAAAGCCAAAGTCGAGTTTGTGGTCAAAAAGTTCACGGCCAACTGAAATTTCCCGTTTGGGACCGGGAAAATGGCCCCTCAGGAACCGGAAAATCGTGTTTCGGGCGTCGCAATCGCATAAGACACGATTTTCCGGTCCCTGCTGGGCCATTTTCCCGGTCCCAAACCGGAAATTGCAGTTGGGCATAAACTTTTCAAGCACGGTATTCATTCCAGTATTCAAAAGTACACAAAAATACCACTGATGCCCGAAACACGATTTTCCGGCCCCTAAAGGGCCATTTTCCCGGTCCCAAACCGGAAATTGCAGTTGGGCATAAACTTTTCAAGCACGGTATTCATTCCAGTATTCAAAAGTACACAAAAATACCACTGATGCAATTGCGACGCCCGAAACACGATCTTCCGGTCCCTAAGGGGCCATTTTCCCGGTCCCAAACGGGAAATTTCAGTTGGCCGTGAACTTTTTGACCACAAACTCGACAATTAGAATGCACCTTTAACCACGCCTAATCCCGGAATCCACCTCTCAGGCCATATAGAAGCCATTTTTGGCCCCTGGGCCAATTCTAGACGTGGAGGGCCATTTCTGAGCTCGGGATCGGATTCAGCGTCGAAAAATACATGGGAATACATATGTCCGACCCTCGAGTATAAACTTGTTTTTTTTGTGGGGCTGTGTAATATTATACGATTCAGGATCTGGCCTTTTACTTGGGAATTTTATCTAATCTAATCCATACAAATTATTTTTTTGTTTTGCCAGTCCTATGGCTGGAAAAAGTGTGAAGGCAAGTTTTGGTTTCTTTATTAATGTAAAAAAACATATACGAAAGTAGAAATATACACCATAAATTTGAACTAACTAAATAACGTCTCAAAATTTCACTAGTACACTCCGCGTCATATAAAACTGGTATACTTTTTTTTCCCAACGAAAACCTAACTTAACTAATCAATCAAAATAACAGTCACATTTGTCAAATTTATCAAAGCGCATATTCACAATGCCAGCCCATTTAAGTAAGTTTGATAAAATACGAATAATTTCCAAAATAGCTTGGCAGAAGATGAAAATTTAACTCAATGCCTACAAGATTACGAGAAGTTATTAAAAGTTAATTATTGAATTGAAATTTTTAATCTCGTTTTATTGCTTTAAAAAATTTAATTTTATCGTTAAATCTACTAAAATTTTTGTTGAGCTGGGCATCACTATGTATATGACGCGCAGTGTACAACCCTATTGTTTTGGACCTGACCCAATAATAATGTATGTAAATCTTTAGTAATCATGATAAGAACTATTCGAGGGCGTCTCAAATATCTTGAAATAATATAATACTACAACTAATATCTGATGACAAACGTTTCTAATATTTCAAATTCATACCTAGAACACAAAACTAATGCTTCATAGCTTGCAGCATCAAAATCTGGCGATGTATATCAGAATAATCGACATGACGAAGACGTCACACATTTTCTAGGGTTGATTACTAATCCGTCTCGGAGGCGAAGCCTCGGGAAATATACAAACGTGAACTAGTCTCAACTATAAACCGAAAATTATCTGCTTTCTATGTAATCAGCGGAAAGGTTAAAGTTTCAAACATTAAAGTTCGTTCTCGGAAAGTTTATTCTATAAGGAATAAGCAAAGGATTTTTACTTTTTATTTTACTATACAGAGTGTTGGAAATTGTAGAAAAAATCGTGATTATTGAAGTTCTAAACCGCATTGCTTAATTATTAGTTGCAATAACAGAGCCAATAAATAAAAACTAAGATTATGTTTACTTACGTTAAGATCAGGTTGGGAAGGATTCAAATTTACCTGAAATAAAAAGGTTCACATTAATTTTATGCACAAAAATTATATAAAATAAAAATCTAAAAACCCACATTGAAGTTTATTTCTATTGATTTGATAGAATTTGGTATTCGTTGTTGCATTTTTTTTAGTGTAGTTTTAATTTTGTTCAAATTATTTACCACATTGTGGAAGCTAAGAAAAAAAACGCTTTATTGATATTTATTGTTTACATAGGATTGTAAGCTATAACATTTGTTTATTCAAGAATAAAATATTGCAATGAAAAATAATCACCTGGTATATATTAAAAAAGGTAACCAGGGAACGGAAAAAAAAGAAGGAGAGTTACTGAAAGAAAAAAGTATAAATCCCCAAATATAAATCCCGGAGTTGCAGAAAATTCTAATAGAGGAAAACTTATGTTATAGTTACTGTATATTATATTGAGTTGTAAGGTACACAGAAGTTCCTAACCAACTAGAAGAGTTTGCCAAGGCACGAGGCATTTCAACTTGTAGATAAGAAGACAAGTTTGATAGGGATTAGAAGGACTTGACGTACAGGTGAAAGGTATTTTCAGTGTTTAGTATTAGATAGAGTATTTTTGTCGTTTTTTTCTTATTGTTTCTTAATGTTTGATTAATATTTTTATTTACAATTCTAGGCTATTAATTTTTTTGTGGTATGATCTGAAATTACTTTAATAAAATTATAAAAATTTATGACATTTCGTTTCAAATGTCGCCCAACGTGTGAGGCTCAGTAATCTCACCAATATACCAGAGACAGAGCGCCGTCTGCACTCGTGACGACTGTCCGCCATCCGTCGTCGTATTTTCGTGAATTTATAATATAAATATAGAATACTTGCAATGTTGGGCTATGTGCTGCATGTTGTTTCGAAATATATCACACAAAAGAAAATTTTGATTAACAACATTTCGAAAAGAAACATAAGAAAAGTCGATGTAGGTGCAAGATTGAAATATTTGGTTCTTCTTGTCGGTATTTTCAAAAAATGTCTTCGTTTCCATTTTCAATTATTGAAGTAAACATTTTATGACAAATAAAGATATAAACTAAAAACAACAAGAATCTCAGTTATGGAAGATGTTATATGAGATCGTGCAAGAATATGAAAATAAATACCAACGACAGCATTTTTAGCCGGTATTCTTCAGAAGTACAAAGCTATAAAGTTTATACCCTAATCGTCATTAAATTATTTTATGACTAATAAAATTTTGATCAATCGTATCTTAAAGCTTTAACTGTGTGGAAAATAGGATGAACGTGGAGTTTTCAAAAGTTTATACACAGAGATTTACACTTTTCATATTTCAAACAGTTTGATTTCAAAACAAACTCCCGAATTGGATATCAAATCAAATTCTTATATAAAAAACTTCATTCTTTTTAAAAAGAGTAAAAATATTGATCGTTTATGGCAATGGCAATTTTTTATTCCTCTATATTATTCTCAGTTTTACATTTCTTTTTGCTTGATTGTGCTTTATTATTTATTTTTAAAGTTCTTAATCAAAATGTATATTTGTCATGTGAATTAATTACGATTCTCTAGTGCAATTAAAGGACTTTCACTTGTCAAAGGGCAAAAGACAAGTTAGTTAACATAAAGGACCCCTGGCAACCCTAATCGATAGTCAATTTTGAACCGAAAGGGACGACCTCTATTTTAGTCCCAAATCAAGCATTTATTTTTAAAACATATTTTTTTAAATTTTGGTGAATACCCGCATCATGGTATGGAGCGCTCTCACCATAATTTACAATAGATACAATTTTATAATAAAAATTTCGTGAATGTAATCAAACAAAGTGTAAAATATTTTGGGTTATTGGTTATGTAAAATCTGGCATTTATCAGTTTTCTTGGATTGCTAATGCATGGTAGGACATTTGCCCCTGCGTTTGTAATGCAAAGAATAATTTTAAATAAAAAAAGTTTTTTTTTACAATTTTTCACAAGGAAATTGAAAAATTGCGTTTAAAGTCCTACAAAATCAAACAAATTTTGCATGGAAAATCCATTAGCAATGCGCAAATGTGTTACCATCTATCAGTAAAACTGGTAAATGAAGCTTAGAAGTAAATAAATAAAGTCAATTTCTAATTCATTTGCCTCCTTTAGCAGTGTTTATTTAAACTATCATTTAATAAACATTAATGTTTTGATCACCACTTCTTAAGTAAAAAGTAATGTAAACTATACCCTTGTTTTGTGATAATAGTGTTATTTATTCAATCAAAACCCCATTACCAGTAATTATATTTAATTGCACTAAGGGCTTAATCCCCTCAAGAGCCTAATTAAACACCTGTATGTGCTTAATCCCTTGTTATTGTGGGTAACGGACCATCTTGACTTCTCCAAAAAATAATTTTACTGGTAATTATTCAATTTTGGGATATCCCGACTCAAATTTTGTCTCTTTTTTACCCATATTTTTACCCATGAAAAAAGTATTCCAGGACCATAACGTCAAAGGACCTTACATTCTTTGGCGTAGGAAATTTACCTTCAGGGAGAGGCGAACTGAATAACTTAGATCAAACTATTTCACGTTGCACGTAAAGACTGTCAGTAATTTCAGCAATGTGAGCTACCTGCCTCAAATGTTATTCCTGGAAATTTAAACGTAATTTCATGTAACATTTTAACGGCGTTTGTGTATTCAGTCGATATTTTAGTAGCCAAGTATGGAAAGAATACCTTCTGGTTTTCGGGATACTGGGAGGGGTAGTAAATCTAAAATATAATTTGTGACCAATACTTCATTTACCCACTGTTTAAAAGCGAAAAACGTATCATGGCTTTCATTTAAAATGATCGGTACTTCTCCACAATAAATGGTTGAATTAAGCTAGTTGAATGAATATATCTTGTAAATTTAGAAGAATTTTTTTAATTAGAAATCAGTATTGCATTCCCATCCCTCCACATTCAATATATTCCTGAAACATTATTAAATTCTACCACTTTTTTGAATATATTCTACCACTTTCTAAAGCAAATATATTTCTTTTATGCACCCTTTACAATAAAAAAATCAATTCAGAATTTGACGGATGTACGTAACTACCGTACATAACAAAACATAGTTCAGTAAATTAACGCCAGAAAAACCCCAAACCGGGGCATCAAGTCTGCCCGTCAATTTTTTTTAATTTGCAGGTATTCATAGGTACGTTTACCTCCGAAAATCTCAGGTACGTGGAATTTGTGGAAGGGTGGAAAATGGATCTAGAGTTCTAGAAATATGACCCTTAAAGCATTTTTGTTTAGACAAAAAATGAAGAGCAGTTCATTACCTACAAAAGTTGTCCCTATGATTTTTTTCGCTACACTAATATTTTTTTCTACATCTATGTTAAAAGTTTTACTTTGTTGCACTAGTGTAAAAAGTAACTTACTTTGTTGCACTAGTGCAACAAAATGCTTTGATACTCTATAATTAGGAGTTCGATCTGAAGAAAACATTTTTTCCTTGTAATTTGAGTATACTTATAAACGTGGTAACTGTAGGTACTTAGGTACCATTATATATTATTCAAAACATTATTGTTTGATATTAAAAAGAAATATTTTTTACTGTAGTTTTGATTAATCCAAATCTTGTTACTGACGAAAGCATATTCATAGTTAACTATTAATTAATTTTAATATTTTGTTGTAAGCTGTAAAAAATGTCTGATTCGAATAGGAGGAATATAGTTATTTAATTTAAACAGCAAATGAAGCCAAAGCAGATTTATTACCCGAAAAATCCACAAAAAATTTATGAAATTTGTTATAAACGCTTTATAGTGTGACACAATAGTACATTAAGCAACGCATTTCATATGGCATTCTGTTATGACACGAGTCCAAGTTTAAAGGACGAGTGTCACAACAGCCATATATACTTTTTATATTTTGCCATTTTATTAATTTTTTAATAAATTTGTACTTCGCATATTATAGAGAAGTTTGCTTTAAAAAAATGAGTTGGTAGAATTTTTAAAATTTGACAGATTTGAAACTTAATTTCAATAGACAAATGTCAATTCATGCCATTTGGTGATTCATATTGCCAACCGTATAACACAAAAAGTTGCGTACTCTAATGAAACATTAGAGTTCTCATAATGTAAAATATTATAGATGCAAAATATAAAAAACGTATTAAGAACACTAGTGAAAACGAAAGAAAAATCGGAGATCCTAAAGCCATCGACCTTATGGTCACAATATTCAATGGTGAAGGCTGACAGTGGCAGTTTACGTAAAAAGTATAAAGTTTGTCCGTCGGTTACCATTGTAAATTGCGATATCAAAATTGAAATTAACTCGAAAAAAGTAAATAACTAGTTTAAGGAAATTATCGTTAGTTTAAAATTAAATGATATAATATGATAACTGTTCATTTGTTTGTTAGAACTATTCCTAAGTTTTTGTAATATCTCTTGTATTCGAAAAGACTATTCAATAAAATTTAAAATAAAAACAGATTTAATTCGATCGTAGAAAAAATGTTATGTGCTACACGTGCAAAAAGCATATTTGTTTCACTCCGCATGATTGCACTTCATGCATCGTGCAACAAATATACACTTTTTGCACTAGTTACACAAATAACTATTGCAAAAACGGCGTTTCAAAAATTTGCAATTTTGAGAATCTGAAAATTCGCAAAATTATTGTGGTGAAAACGGAAAATTTGAATATCCTCCCAAAACTTGAATATCCTCCCGTTTTTATCTGAAGACAAAAGATACGGCAATAATAACCAACTTATTTTTCACTTTTTGCACTTGATTAATAAATTTATTTCAAAAAAATCCAATTTGAGAAAGTTTTTTCTCGTGCGTTTAATAAAATACTTGATTTTTCATAGGGGTGAGAATATTCTCAATTTTCCGGAAAACCAAAAATTACGAAAACAAAAGAAAAATGCCATCCACAAGGGGATGTGCGTTGAAAACCGATATGGTCCTTGATTATCTATTAATTCCCGATAGACCCTAAAACTACGGAAATCCAAAAAAAATATGAAAATACACAAAAATAATTTATTGAATCTTTCTGAATATATTTAACACCTTGCAAAACGCCATTATCCAAAAGAATTCGGTGAAATTGGTCTTGATAAAAAAAATATGAATAAATTTATAGAAGGGTCAAAAACAAACTTTGGCCCGGTTTTTCAATAATCCAGAGAAATAGATAAAAGGAAAAAGTAACATGATGAATCATGAAAAAATATTAATCTTTACGTGATTTATTGAAAAATTTGTAATCCGCTTGGGAATGTCATTCCTTTAGAGCGTGCTCTCTAAATGCAGGGTAGGAGCTAAAAATGGTGGTGCGTTTTGGAGCCGCTTATGTCGAAAGTATCATATTTTTGACAAAAATGATAAGGAGTGTCATATTTTCGGAAATATCGGCGAAAATAGGCGAAAAAAAACCCACATTTTTGAGACCAATGAGCCATTTTCCCGCCCTTCCACAAATTTCAGACACCTGATGAATACCTGCAAATTAAAAAAAAATGGTGCCGGGCAGACCTGATGCCTGGGTTGGCACCTTAGTTTATTGCACTAAACAATCATAATCATCAGATAATGACATAAATTTAAAGGTCATGGAACACACAATACAATAATAACTAGAATATTCAATTTAGTATGTTTACATCGTCCTCGGTGCTTGAGCAATTTCTACGAAAGAATATACAAAAAATTTCTTCAATTTCTCTTTCTTGAATTAAAAAATTCTTCAGTTAGGCTTTCGAAACCAATAAATCAAATTCCAAACCATTTTTTTTAAGTGAAGTCCGTTTATACAAAAACAAATTAAAATTTTGCATGAAAACAAGAACTAATTCATAAGTTCCATTATAATATACTTTTTATTATTATATTAATATCTAAATTTTAACCATTCTCATTTTTCCGAAAAACTATTCTACACAGGCGTGTTTTTAAAATATGAACGACGATACCAATTATATTTTCAAAGCTGAAAATTATTTTTGAATATTTACAGTTATTCTATTCAATAGTTAAATAAAACGAATAAATTACTTAAATAAAATATATTCTCATTATAAAATAAATCGTACAATATTCCCAAAAAATTACAATTACAAAATATATACAAATACAAATATTATAATAGGTCAGGTCACAAAATTATTCAGAATCACAAAAAACACTGTGGCTCCTTTCAAGAAAGCAATTAACCTTAACCAGTTCCACGGGCATTAAATTTACACTACAATCGCTAGAAACAGCACCAATTAACTTATCATTACCATTATACAAAAGAGCTTTGATTGTAAGATCACGAGGAACAATATTTTTATTACAAAATTCCACTTTTATCTTCCAATATCTAGTTTTAGCGATAAATTTAATACGAATAAAAAATGGCATGACCCATATAATTAACTGAAAGACAGTAGTTGTTCTATGGGCTTCTTTTCCCAATATAATGTCCCAGATAAAACTGCTGCATAGAAGCACACGATGTCCGTTTTGTATATGACGGCTTAACTTATCTTGAGGTCCTGCAAATTCGCAGTCTTCAATGGGGCACTCAAAATTGGGTTGATCCTGGCAATAATATTGATGATTAAATAATTTGTCATTTGAAACACCACAGCCCCATTGACATTTGTAATTTATGTTTAAATTCCTGTAGGTTTTACTGAATCTGCCATACTTAATAAATTTATTTTTCTTTATTTCCAACTTTTGACATACATCGCACAAATAGTATAGATTGCGATTTATTCTGACAAAACCGCCTTCAGACGTTTTAGTATACGAGTTATGAAAGCAATTGTAGCAATGTAAATATATTTTAGTAGTTTTCATTTTATTAATTTCGATTAAATGAGTAAAATCATAGCTGATATTCATGTTAGCAGGTAAATCATCTGTTATAATTTTTGCTGGCCAGTGTATACCAATTCTCAAGCATAAATTTTGGAAAAATTCAAAATTATTTATAATCCTGCATTCTTCTATGACTTCGGACTGTTTTGGTACAACAACATTTTCAGACGGTTCTATAATTTGATAATAAGGGAAATTTATAATATCGAAGCCAACAGTCACTTTTATAAATAAACAATGAATTGGCAGTTTTTCCCTTAGATTTTTAGCCTGGTAATAAGTTGGTATTTGTAAAGGATCTACGTTTTCATCACCCACATGCGTGGTAAATGTAATTTTAAAACGTCGAGTAAATTCAGGATTACCCACACATATGTTGTTTAAAACGAATGTGTTAGCGTTAACGTTAATATTATAATATATAAAAAACAAGTAGTCATCTAGTTTATATAGAAATGTTTGACTTACAATGTCCGTATATATGTAGAACGTAGGGTTTTTCAAAATAGACATAAAATGGTATTTCTCGAAATGTCTTTCAATTTTGTAGGCAGGCAGGAGCGTGCCCGGACAATGTGGACATTCATATACTTGAGGAAAACATATTTCTTCGTGTTGAATCACTTGAACATAAGTAAGTAGTTTCCGGCACCCATCAAATCTGTTGTTGCATTTAAAAAGATGATTGTCGCCGAAACAACTGTATACACAGATTATCCCGTCGTCGTCCTCCTCGATGCATCTACCGCATTTAATCTGACCATCTTGGTACGTTTTCACAGGCTTTACAGATAGAAACTTGAAGCAACTGGTACAAGTCAATTTATCTAAAGTCGAATCGGGTAGAATAACCGCCATTCTTGATAACAAAATCTTTTAGCACAAATAAAAATATTACGACTAAAGTCACTAGGTACAGATAGGTATTGTTTCGCACAAGGACTGTTGACTAAACTATAAAAATTTTGGTCAAGGCTTTTAATTTTACAAAAAAACTGTTAGGGTAGCTAATTTGGGGTAGGGGTGGTTATAAAATTAACTTAAAATGCACTTAAGGTTTAATGGGGTGTTTGATCGTCAGCTTAGCTGATTACGAAGGGATTAGCCGGGAACCAGGCATATTACACCTACCTGAATGCAGTTAATGAGTAAATCATGGGATTTTTATTTCTAAATAGGTTATTTGCGTCGATTTAAAAGTAGCTTTGTTTTTGGGATAATGATTATTACTATATGTGTGTAAACTAATTTAAAGATAGATTTCGAATGAAGAAATAGGAAAAATAAGAAAAAAATTAGTTTGATTGTTTATAAATAGGCTATTTATACAGGGTGGGCCAAACTTCTGACATCGGACTATTACGGCGTTGTGGTAAGAGACAAAACAAATTTTGTGTGAGATAAAGTTACTGGGTGCACATTTTGAAAATAGTTTCGATTATACAGGGTGTTCCAAAAACTCGTGGCAGCACAAACATACATTTTTTTAAAAGGAACATACTATATTGTATTCAAGAATCGAAAAGATCTCATCGAGAGCGTTAAAAAAATGGACAGGCATCAACTCAGCACTTTATTACCCTCAGGTAAACTATTGAACCCCTCGTAGATATATCAATTCATCACTTAATGACTTAATACTTATCCCTTTAATTCTTATTAATTTGAATTTATAATAAGTAATGCTTGTAAAAGGGTTTGATGATATAAATCGACCTAGAATCTACACAAAAAAAATAAAATGGTTTACGCAGAATGAATTTTGTATAAGAAACGATTGGCAATATCAAAATTACCGAAAAAAATGTTTGGGCCATTTTACGAGGGGAAAAATTAGTTTTTTGGGATATAAATGCATCTAGAATCTACAAATAAATTCAAAAAATTTAAAATTTGGTTTATGCAGAATGAATTTTGTAAAAGAAACGATTGGCAATGTCAAAATTGCCGAAAAAAAATGTGTGGGCCATTTTTGGGGGATAAAGCGAGTATTTTAAGATATAAATGGACCTAGAATCTACAAAAAAATTAAAATTTGGTTTACGAAGAATGAATTATGTATAAGAAACGATTGGCAATGTCAAAATTACCGAAAGAAAAAATGTTTGGGCCATTTTTGAAGGAAAAAGTTAATTTATCTACAAAAAAATTCAAAAAAATAAAATTTGATTTACGGAGATATGAGAAATATCCTCTCATTGCCGTTGCTCCTGTCATGATAATAACAAAAAAGTTAGAGAGGCATTAAAATTCACAAATAAAAAAATCTTAGAATTAAATAATGGGGAAATTACAAAATTTGAAACTAAAATCGATGTATTTTAAATTTATATCTTTATATTGATATTTCTTTTGTATTTACTTTATGTTTCAAAATAGTTATAAAAAAAAATTAGTTGCCAATGCACTCTCACAAATAAAATCAATTTTCTTATTAGGATTAAAGGATTAAAAAGATTTATTAAACCAGGTAAAAGTGCTCAGTTGATGTATCTACTTTTATTGCCTTCAAGGGACGGTGCTCAGTTGAAGTCTACCCAAAAAATATATCATGTTAATATATTATATGGATGTCTCAAAAAGATATGGCCAATTATTAGCAAAAAAGACCCCATCTTTAACCCTCTGTAAAACAGTAAATCAAAATAAATCAACAGGTCTTTGTATTCAAATGCCATTCTCGTATCGTTGGCTGTGCTCACTATTAATTACTTTTTTATCTGTTGCTTCTTTAATACAGGGTGAAACAGAATTCAAATCAAGTCTTTTTACAATTTGTTAGTACAATTAATAAGTTGTCAAACGATATAGTATAGTTAGGATATAAGTTAATGGAAAACTGTAAATATTTTATGATAACGGAAAAATCATGTATTTTACGTACACAAATTAAATGGTATTAAATGTTTACATGAAACGTACTGTGTATTTTAGGTTTTCTAAGGCATTAAAATATTCTATAAATTGTAATCGTAATTTTGGATGTGTCTATTATTTTTTACTGTTACCACTAGAGAACCGCATACCTTTATAGAGATATTCGGAATTATTCGTTCATTCTGTGAGCCGGAAAAATCCTTGAAAAATACAAATAAATTTTTACGCACCCGTTTTAGAGGATGCTGAAGACAATGGCGGGAGTTAAAATTCTTTTTGAGTTGGCCCCACCCCCCAAGTGGCCAAAAACTACCCCCAAAATGGTGAATCGCGTCTTTCACCGACAAAACCAACGTAACCCCCCGTTTTCGAGAATGCTAATCACGATGGCGGTGGTTACAAAACTTTTAGTGTTAACCCCACCCCTCAAACGGCCAAAAATAACCCGCGAAAGGGTGAAAAATTTGTTCTTCGCTGTAATCGAGAAAACCCGCGTCATCTCCCGTTTTCGAGGATACTGATGCTGTGGTGATGTTGAATCTTCTCTCCGAGTCGACTTTACCCCCTATATGGCAAAAAAAGTCTACCCTTTAATACCTTTTTATTTGTGTACGTAAAATTCATGATTTTTCCGTTATCATAAAATATTTGCAGGTTTCCATTAACTTGTACCTTTAATGTACTATATCGTTTGAAAGCTTATTAATTGTACTAACAAATTGTAAAAAGACTTTTAAAAATTTTGAGATATTGCTTGATTTGAGTTCTGTTTCACCCTGTATTAAAGAAGCCATAGATAAAAAAGAAATTAATATTGATCACAGCCAACGATATGAGAATGCCATTTGAATACAAAGACCTGTTGATTTATTTTGACTTACTGTTTTACAGAGTGTTGAAGATGGGGTGATTTTTGCTAATAAGTGGCCATATCTTTTTGAAACACCCATATGATATATTAACATGCTATATTTTTTTAACGCTCTCGGTGAGATCTTTTCGATTCTTGAATAAAATATAGTATGTTCCATTTAAAAAAATGTAAGTTTATGCTGCTACGAGTTTTTGGAACACCCTGTATAATCGAAACTATTTTCAAAATGTGCACCCAGTAACTGTACTAGCTCACACAAAGTTTTATCTCTTACCACAACGACGTAATCCTCTGATGCCAGAAGTTTGGCCAACCCTGTATATTACTTACCCAAATTAGGAGTTAGGTGCATACAAACCTGTCCCACCTTTTCGGTATTTGAAGATGCACGGTGGGACAATTTCCATACCACCTTATAAAGGTTAATATTTTCTGATCCAGTTAGTATAGGTTGCCTTGACAACAAAGATTTATTTACGTCAAAATATGTTGATGTATGGCTTACTTTTGAAAGTCAATAATTTTTTAGTCATTTCATGTAGAATAATATAGGATTTAAGTAAAATAAACTTGTTCTACCTTTTTTAGAGGCGTTAAGGGTCCGTCATATGCATACTGCTCGGGGATCTGTCCGGGTCGCCGTGAGAAGGGGTAGCGTGGTGAACGGATCTCAAGAGATTTCTTGTTCGCCAAATTTTGTAGCATGTATTCAAAAGATTTGACGATTATCGAATCTAAAGTTAGGCATGCATACAAACGATTACCGTTTTGAAGTAATAGTAGATTTTCTAGCGCTCTACAAGCACATAAACTTTGGTCTGGGTACGGACTCATAACGAACTTGATAACAATTCACCAAAATGGTAAATATGTTATTCACCTCGATAATTTTTTAAGCGATACAATGAGAGAAAAAAACGAGGGGTAAACCACGAGGTCTATTTTGGTGTACAGACCTCGTCCATTAGTAGCCATTACTCAGCCATTACTAGCCATTACTCGGCCATTAGTAGCCATTAGTAAGTCATTACCGGCCATTACTAGCCAATAATGAGAAGCCATTACTAGCCATTAGTGTACAAAAATTTAACTCGCGGTTTACCCCTCGGGAAAAAATATAAAAAATAACTCTTACCCACCTTATTTTTTATGCTCAAAAAGTTTTATAGCATTTCACCTACCTTAACATAGGATAAACTATATTTAATTTCTTCTCTTATATTTTATTTGATTTAAAAGTAGAATCGCGTTTTTAATTATCAAATTTATTAAAAAAGTTTCACACAATTTCCTCTGCCTAGAATCAAAATCAGTAACTTAATTTGTTTTGTCAAAGATAATTAAGTTTATTGAAGCGAGCTAGCCTCGAATCGAAAACTTTATGTATAACTACAATCGATAAGTTGTATCTCTGGTTGAACGGAAGCTCAATATTATTATTAAATACAGCGAAATTGGAATATTCCGAGACTAACGTAAATATTCATCAATATAGTTGAACGAAAACATAAGAGCGTAGGCCCGTTGTTTTATCATGCAAATCAACAAAATTAATAAAATGAAAAGTGCCAATCCATTCCTTCTTCTTTTTCCTACAGCTCTTTGGGAAACAAATATTCGTTTTATACTCATAAGAAGATGGCAGAGTTGCTAGTCCTGCGGATCGTGTCTTTTAAAACATTCTTTTTCAACACACCTTTCTTTGCTTGTTTTGCAACCTTAATGGACGATCTCTTACAAAGACTTATCCAAGAAGGCTTTCATTGCCTCGGATATGCAGACGACTTAGCGATAGTCGTCGGAGGCCGGTTTTCTGGAATAATTTCAGAAAGAACACAAAAGGCCCTGAACATAGTAGACAATTGGTGCAAAAGAGAACGGCTGTCAGTAAATGCTCAGAAAACCAAATTGTCGCATTACCAAAAAAACGAGCACTGCAAGGCCTGAAACCGCAAGTGCTGGAGGGTACAACAATTCCTTTGGCCAAAGAAGCGAAATACTTAGGGGTAGTTTTCGATCAAAGGCTTACATGGAATGCCCACACAACAAAAATCGCCAAAAAAGCATCCATCGCACTAGGCAGGTGCAGGAGAATGTGTGGCAAGAACTGGGGACTCAACCCCAAAATGACCATATGGTTATACACAAGGAATCAGGCCTATCATATCATATGGGTCAGTGGTGTGGT
This sequence comes from Crepidodera aurea, assembly GCA_949320105.2. Taxonomy (NCBI): domain Eukaryota; kingdom Metazoa; phylum Arthropoda; class Insecta; order Coleoptera; family Chrysomelidae; genus Crepidodera; species Crepidodera aurea. The sequence goes on along the minus strand of OX439474.1, from coordinate 16,103,634 downwards.
GGCCAAAGACTTTTCAGTCAGGAATCATAAGGCAGTTAACAGACATACAAAGACAAGCGTGTCTCAGTGCCACAGGGGCCATGAGAACCACCGCCACGGCCGCGATGGAGGTCATCTTGAACCTTCCACCATTACACATATACATACAGGGAGAGGCGAGAGCGGTCACCTACAGACTTATGCAAGGGTCACGACCCATCACCAAACTCCACGGGACGGATTACCAAAGGTTAGAAGAAGAGCTAATAGCGGATCCAATTACAGAAATGCCCAGCGACACCATGGTAACCAAATACAATTTCAACAGGAAATACGAAGCAAAAGTACTGGAGAGAGAACACTGAGAGGGAGGAGTACCCATCAGTGCAGCAACAATCTGGTACACAGACGGCTCGAAGACCGAAGAAGGAGTCGGAGTCGGAATATACGGGCAAAAACCAAGGCTAATGATCCCGGTGAGCCTGTCAAAAGACACCACAGTATTTCAAGCAGAAGTAGCAGCAATACACCTCTGCATACGAGAAATAAACAGACAAGACAGTATAGGTCAGTCCGTTGTTATATTCTCCGACAGTCAGGTAACAATAAAAGCACTAAAGGCCACCCAAGTAAACTCCAAACTTGTGTGGGACTGTGCCTGTGCCCTGAATGAACTAGCTAACCGCAAGGACACAAAGGGCATCGGGGAAATGAAAAAGCGGATGAATTGGCCAGACAAGGCTCGTCAATGGCATTTTATGGTCCAGAACCCTTCTGCGGTATAGCAAAAACAACAGTTAAAAAAGCAATCAGCAAATGGGTGGAAAAACAAGCCCAAAGCTGGTGGGAACCATCGCCTACACTCACGGCAGACCTACTAAGCAAGGACAGAAGGTCCGTAAAAGCAATAGTAGGCATGCTTACAGGGCACTGTAAACTCAACAAGCATATGAAAAACATAGGTCTGGCAGAAGAAACCACATGCAGGTTTTGCCAGACAGAGGAAGAAACCTCAATCCATATTCTATGCAAATGCGATGGAATAGCAAGGATAAAGTTTTCACAGAAGGGAACGGAATACCCAGAGGCAGAGAGCTACGTTGAAGAACCACTGTCAGGGATCCTAACCATACTTAAAAGGACGAATCTCGCGCAAGTCATCTAATTATCAGGGGAAACACAATAGATCTGCAAATGTCGCAGTGGAAATAGGCCGTAGGGCCACCCCTTTTTACATCTATCTATCTATCTAACGTAAATATTCATCAAAATAGTTGAACGAAAAAACAAGAGCGTAGGCCCGTTGTTTTATCATGCAAATCAACAAAATTAATAAAATGAAAAGTGCCAATCCATTCCTTCTTCTTTTTCCTACAGCTCTTTGAGAAATAAAGGGTGCGTTTTATATTCATAAGAAGATGGCGGAGTTGCTAGTTGCTAGTCCTGCGGATCGTGTCTTTTAAAACATTCTTTTTCAACACACCTTTCTTTGCTTGTCTTGTAACATTTTCACGTTTTCTTAGTGTAGGTATCTCTTACCCGTTCCCATCTTCTTCTTCCACTTGTAATTTCTTTCGATTATTTTTTCATTTAAAGTTTCCCAAGGGGGTTTGATATTTTATCAGGCCACATTATGCTATATAAATATCTGAGGCATTTGTCTACAAAATGTTGTAGTCTTTTGACGTTTTGTTTATTGATAACCATCGAAAATCACACTTTTAATGTTGGCCATGCTCTGTTCGGAGTGAATAAGAAGATGTCGTCTGCGAAATCAGAGTTTATCAAACTTACCCAAATTAAGATTCTAATTATAGACGAATTTTAGTATCTTTGAGCCATTTAATAAATGACTATGTTTGAAAAAGTTTTTATTTACGTAGTTAGTGAAAAAACATTTGTTGGGCAAACTAAGAGATCTGTAAATATCAGTTTCAAAGAACACGTGGTACATTTAAAATATGGTGGATCTCAGAAATCAGATTAAATCAGGATTACACAATAAGCATAGAAACTGTAAAATTACATAAAAATGTATCCAACAGAAAATTGTTTCAATTAAGGTTTCAATTGACTGACCAAAACTTTAGTATTTTCATCGACTTTTAACGATTTTGATCTTGTCAGCGAAGCGTACGTCAATTTTAGTTTTATAAATTTATAAAGGTGGTAACTCGAAAAATATGTTACATTTCATAAATTCTTGCTTCCTACAACTTTTTGGTATATTACAATTATAATTATAATACGCTACAACTTTTGTTTGAAAATTTCTCTCATAGAATCGAAATTTTCCTAGAAAATGGCAAAAATCTTTTTACCCCACTATTCCCCACGCCTAGTTAAATTTACTCCGTTTATACGTTACGTATCACGTGGTATTTCCTTTATTCAAAGGGTTAATTTAATCTTGAGACACTTTCCTATGCCAATTCAGTTATTAAAACCAACTTGTCGCATAAACTCAAACCAGTGAGAGATTTAAAGCCTTCGTGCAATTTCATATATAAGTTTACATTTAATAGGAGTCGTTTTGTTCTATGTCTGTGTGTATGAGAGTCAATTTCTCATTCGTTCGAACACCAGATGCATCTTATCGATTGGATGGTGCATTTCGTTTATACTTCTCTCCTAGACCCGCTAGCGCTCCGCTCTTGGTAAACCTAATTATTATTGACAAGACAAATTAGGTGCACTTTGGGCACGAGACTACGAAACAGAAACGTTTTATTCGAAATACGAGAAAATAAGAAAAATAAGGAGTTATGTTTGGAAACAGCGGTTTATGTTTTTCGATAGATTTAAAATTACACCGATATTGGAAATTTATTGTTGTTGTACAAGGAAAAATGACTATCCGCAAATAATATAAAATCCAATTTTCTTAATAAAAGTTACCTCGAAAATCGATTGAAAGTTAGAATCAATAATCTCAGGTCTGGTGTACTCCAAGGTTCCGTCGTAGGGACAATGCTAAATTTGTTATACACTCCCTTTAGGTCCTGTTTTTTTAATTTAAAGAAAGAACTGAAGATTACAAGAAGCAAAGAAAATAACAAATAATATGTAGCCAAGTTTTGGGGAAAAAAACGTTAAGTTTAAATCTGTTTGTCGATTAGAACAACTATGATAGAAGATAGGTATGCTAAACTGTAGAAAAGGAAGTTGGACTTTGTTGTTTAGACCAAAACTTGTTTTTGTAACCTCAAACATACATAAAATTGTCCAAATATCAGTTTCTTTTATATGTTAAATTATCAGAAGTTGGACAAAGGGAACAATGTATTTTACTTTTAGTGGAGTGAAATTAGAATTTTATATGGATGTAAAAGCCAAATTTGTTTATTTTTTCGATTTTATACATAAAGAGAAGCTTGTAAAAAATTTTTCAATAAATTTGGGCTGGTGCTTTGTCTTGATATGTGTCAAAAACAACATTTTTGGTATTTTTCGAGTGGATTGCTTCACTATTTTTTAAATATCTCCGGCTTTAAGAGTCGTGGAAAGATAAAAAAAATAAAAATGATCGTGATGAAGTAGAGTATCGATCCGTATAGTAGGGTTTTTTTTTTAAAATGTATCCTAACCTCAAAAAACGAATTCGCGCACACTACAAAAATGTGGCATTTTCTATTTATTTCTTCTGAATAAAGAACTTTAAAAAAATCTTTCTGATGTTTACATATGAAACTAACGTTGTGTCATAAAGTTGTGTGCCTCCCAGCAAATATGGCCGACCTGTCACCTACGTCATCCTGGAATGGTCTATATTCAAGTCAACACAACAATCCAATATAAATAAATGCAATCAGAATAACTGTTGTCTTCAATTAACTTAACGAAACTCGAATTCGGGTTTCGCCATACAATGACCTTTTCTGATTGGCCAGGATTCTGTAAAACTCCGACAGAGCACGAGCGCAATGCGAGAGGTCATGGGAGCCGCTACATACAAGACAAACCTTTCGAAATATAAATCTTCTGGTAAAATTTAAATTTTTAATTGCTTTAAAAGAGGTTTTAATTGCTTTAAAAGAGGAGCGTCGGGGGCAGCACCTCCCGGTACCCTCTGAGATTTTGAAGCAATGTTCAATTTTAGAAAAAACTACTTACTTTTTTCAAAAATGGCAAATACAAAAGTTGTTCAGTGGCAAATGAAGAACGGCGGATGATAACTTATATACGTATATGATTTTTTTTTATATTTTTTCATGTTATTTCTTTTGTGTATGTAAAAAAAGTGATCATCCGCCATTCTACGATGATTAATACAAAAAATATTTTTTTTGCTGAGTATTAAGCCCGCAATTTTAACATTAGCATTTCCAATATAGCGGAGGGTATAGAACCCCCTTAATAAATAGTTATTAAATAAATCAACATGAACTCCACATACACCAAAACCCCATTTTCAATTTATTAACAGATGCAAACCCTAAAATTCGAAACTAGGAGTAAACTTCGCCACCTTCAACCTAGTAATTGACGTACTAATTGCAAAACCACAAATTCTCTACGTATGCTAACAAGTTTAACATCAATTTTGATTATAAGAGCAAAGGGTCTAAATGCACTTGATTAATCAAATATTCGAACCGGAAAGGTATCGGAACAGGCTGGAATGTATAACGTTAAGTAATTTAGAGCGACCGTAGTCCGAACTGTGGGGGTTGTGGCGAACGACTCCTTATTTCGTAGCGATCCGGTTAAATCCTAAGCAAATTAGGAATTCTGGGGGTAGAAAATAATTTTTTTTAGTTTCGTTTGAACAAAAGCAGCGGTTTATTATCAATCAACAAAATATTAATATTTTGTTTAATACATACCGGGTGACACAGCAACCATGTAACAGGTTACAGTATCTATGTTTCTCAAGATAAAATTATAACATTTTAGGGCCTCATTTTAGTCAGTTTGCTTCACTTTTACTACTTCCGGTTTTACCGAAAGTGATACCAACTTTTGAATTTTAAACGGGACACCCTATAGATTATTACATTTTTGAAATCTACATGACAACCTGATTTCATAGATGTATCATACTTGGTATCTCAAGGAGCAACACACAAAAATACGAAAAATCAAAATTGGCTCAAATAACATACCAAAGAAATAAACAACGGGAAAAAACGGCACTAACTTAAATATTACATTAAATTATTTAATGTAATTCAAAAAATATATAAATTTAATACAACATAACTGAATTGTACAATTTATTTTTTTTCATTTATCCCATTTTCCCCCCTGTTTTCATACCTTATTTAAACTACAACCCTCGTTTTTTTTCTTCCTAAAACAATAAACGCATTCTATTTTAATTAACTGCATAATTTTTTAATATTATCAAGGCGGCGGTGACTATGACATTATTTTGACTTATTTAGGTGACGGTGAATTTGTCAGATAGCTATCATAGAGCTGATGATTTAAACTGCAAAATAAAGTAAATGTTCTAAAATCGTTTTTGATAAAAAATGTATACTCGTAATGAGCAAATAGATATTTAATTTAAGTTAAGAAGGGAACCGATTGCTGAAAATGACGAATCTATAATAAGTGAAGAAGTTGAGGACAAATGTACTTGCATATGTAAATTATGTCCCAACATCTTCCTTGAGAGAAATAGAAAGACAATTTGATGTAAGAAGGGAATCTGTTAGAAGAATTTAAAAAAAAATATAAATATAAATCTTTCAAGTATCAAATTCATCAAGAGTTGTATGAAAATTATTTTGCTAGAAGAATTACATATTGTAATTGGCTTTTAAATAATTACAATTTAAACAATAACTCCATTTTATTTACTGACGAGTCTAGATTTACGAATTTAGGAATATTTAATAAAAATAATATAAGGTATTGGGCTACAGAAAATCCACGACTAATAAGACATAGACATCAATAAGTAAGATTTGGATTTAATGTCTGGTTGGGCATATTAGAGCGAAGAATTTTTGGTCCCATTATATTTGATGGAGCTATAACAGGAGAAAGATATTTAGAATTTTTACAAAATGAAATTGAGAATATTTTCGACGATTTTCCAGATGAAGTAAATGAAAGAGTTACCTTTCAACAAGATGGGGCTGGCCCTAATAATTTTGGTTTGGTTCAAAATTATTTACATTTTCGATTTGGAAATAGATGGATCGGAAATAACGGTCCTATCAGAAGGCCAGCAAGATCACCTGATCTTACGCCAATGGACTTTTTTATTTGGGGACATTTAAAAAATATTGTTTATAAAAGAACATACACTACAACATTTTGAAAATTTGATTTAGTTTGTAAATATTTTTCTGCGGTAAAACCGGAAGTAGTAAAAGTGAAACAAACTGACTAAAATGAGGCCACTAAGGTCCCATTTAATGCCCTAAAATTTTATAATTTTATCTTGAGAAACACAGATACTGCAGCCTGTTACATGGTTGCTGTGTCACCCTGTATACTTGGATCTACAATTACTTTATTAATAAAGCAGTCATTATGTGATATGAAAATATGGGTGGATCCATTTTTTTATAAAACATAGTCATTTGGACCAAAATATCTACAGCTACAACGCACAATCCATTCTATTATGGAAAAACATTGACAGTATTATCAATATTTCGTCGGGATTTCCACCATTAAGTTTTTATCTTCAATATAATGTCCTTGCCAAAAATTTAATTATAAGTGCTAATAAGCTTCTAAGCTTTCTTTTAAATCGTTTTCTGTCTTATAGGGGTCCAAAAGAAATGCTAGCAAATGATAAACTGATTGTACCGATATTTATAATTTTTGCCTCCGGGTTAAATTCACTTTCGTTATCATCAAAATGTACTTCGAGTATTTTAAACTGTTTTACGACATCTGACAGAATTGCTTCGTTTTTTTGAAGCCATTTAAGTGCGACAGATGCAGGTTTAATCACTTTTAAAGAATCTTAGCTAATCTATTTAAATAAATGTCTTATTAAAGGATCAACATTATTTTTTATCTTCCTCGCTAATTTTAATTAGTCTGGACCCTCATTCAACGAAAATCTGTAAGCAGTTTCTTGTTAAAATAAGTTTTTTGTTGAATATTTATAGCTTCAGTTCAATATAAAAAGACCACATTGGTCCTCTGGAGTTATTTATGACAAGTAAAAGAATTATTTCATTTCTAATTATAAACCCTTTCTAGTAATAACTTATTTCCGTAAGAGTGGCAGAAATGGTCAAATTGGAAAAACAAATTGTCACCAAAGGAGTTGAAACATCGTAAAAGGCGAGAAGGACCCAAAACGCTCGTAAATAAATAAAAGAGATGCTTAAAATATATCTTGGTCTTGAAAACTGCGCAAAGATTCACATTTTTAAAAGTTAAAAGGCCCATATAGGCTTAAAAAATGCCCCGCAACAAAAAGAAATGAGGGTCAGAAAATTGTTCTGCAACTTGTTAATAAATTGTATATCCCGGAAAATTCTCGACCATTCCAATAGGGCCGAGTGAGCACCAATCTTGTACAAGAAAAAAGAGGCCGTAATCGATATTAATAGCAACTTTATTTCAAAGTGTATTCAGAGTATTAGCGCAAACCGGTATCGGCTCTTTCAATAAATTTATCGACATCGATACTGAACCGTATTTTTAGAAAAATGATTGTGCGGTCAAAAAGCTGATGATGACTCTAATATGATAACGTTCAATCGAAGACACTTATTTTCTAAAGAGTGTGTCAAAATAGTACATTAAGCTACGTTTAATACTTTTTATATTTTGCCATTTTATAAATCTTTTAATAAATTTATACGTTGCATATTATAGAGAAGTTTGCTTTAAAAAAAATGAGTTGGTCGCACTGTTGTAGAATTTTTAAAATTTAACAGATTTGATTACTGTTACTAGATACAAATGACAAGACAAATGTCAATTCATGTCATTTGTTGATTCATATTACCAACCGTATAACACAAAAAGTTGCGTACTCTAATGAAACATTAGAGTTCTCAAATGCGTATCATAATGTAAAATATTATAGATGCAAAATATAAAAATGTATTTTTCTAACGCCTCCTTTAAAAATTGACTCTTAGGGTTGAAAGTGGCACTTTTCCTCCTAAAAATTAAATAAGGTTTCACATAAATACAGGTATTTTTTTATTTTATATCATTTGATTTTATTTTTCAACAAGTATCAGTGTCTGGTGTTTCGACGGGCCCTCTAGCAGCAAACCTTGCTTGCTGAAGGAAAAGTGACACTTTCCTATCCTATTTACTTCGAAAAACACTCTAATAAGTAATCAGTCGATATGGAGACAATTTAAGACCTTCACCATAGAAAGAAATTATATTCTGGGTCTACTACAACAGCTACTCTGGCCTTGATTTTAAAAGATTGGGCATATAACATGAAAAGAAAGAACGGAAATGATTATAAAGAAGCAGTAATCAATACAATGTGGAATAAAACGGCAAAATTAGTTCAAGAACTTTACTTTAATAAGTATAACAGGTCCTTTGATCCTTTCCATGATACAGAATTCAAAAATGCTCGAAATGCAAGAGATGCAAGAAGACAAATTTTACAAAAAGCTGGTGTAGGATAACAAGAACTAATCAAGGTCACTGGTCATAATTCTGTTAGTTCGATTAAACCATACTTACAATTGAACCAAGAACATCATTCAAATATACTAAATAATCTTAGAGAAAATATGCAGGAGTTAATATAACAAGCAATTCCAAATCCTCAAAAAACAGCGAGTCTCGAAATATTTTTAATAATCTAGTCAAATATAACTCGCGAGTTCGATAAATTAGAAAATAATTTGACAGATTTTGTTCAAACTTGTTGCCACTTGGGCCTGCGGGCTCTCGTGCCTGGCAACAAGTTGTCAAAAAATCTGTCAAATTATTTTCAATTTATTCTCACTCTCTTTTATATTATTACTGAAAATCTTTATTGACGACTAGCTAAATACGATATAAACCAGTTTTCCTGGAATACCAGTTCAACTATGCTTATGACATGAGTTAATAGCCTGTCAACCTAGAAAGTTGAGATCAGTGTCAAGTCAATCAATAACCTCCAAAGTGCACTTAGCAACTTCTTTTTTTCAATGGCTTTCGTTCTTATCGCCAATTCAGTAACAATCGGAAAATTGGGAAAAGAATTTCGTTGTTCGACCGAACTTTCCACTTAGAACGACTTATCGAGGATGGTTCGAGTGCTCGCTATAACCTGGTTATAAATTACAAATAGGTAGGGATCGTTGTATTTTCAAAAATATTCAACAATTTTTATATATATTTTTGTATTGTGCTTGAAAATAACTAGTGTCCCGAGGTAGCCACTAATACGACTACTCTGTTAAAAAGGAATAACCGAGTGGAAAACTAATTAATTTTTACGACCGCCTTATATACAACGAAAAAGATTTAGAAGGATATTGTCGCATAATTTTCATTTAATAATGCAGTAGATAATCGCTGTACTACAGACTCTGCAAATATGGCAATGTTACCAAATTAAAAAAAAGCATATTTTATCCCCTACTTAAAATACGCTTTTGTATTTATAATTTGGTTCGTAAATAAATAAAATGAAAGAAAAGCACACACAAAGGGTATGCCTGAGCTTGGGTATGTTTTTCGTTTTTTGTCTCTTACTGCAACCAACGTGATATTTAGTGAACAATATCACAACACAAAATTTTTATTAAATACAGGGTGACCCAGGGGTGTGTGCTCCATAACTTTTTTCTACCCAAGCTATCGATTTGATATTTTTTTTAAAAGATAGGACCGACAATGAGGCACATTCTAAAAATATTTCTATTTATATACAGGATGTCCCAAATAAGATACACAACTAAGTTCTGTTTTTGTTACATATTTAGATTCGCCATTAAATTGTCGATATAACGCACCTAGGTTTCTTCGACTTATTTGCAATAGTTTTTGACTTATGTCAATTTATGTGTCAAAATAGCGTTGTGTAGAGATCCACAAAAAAATTCAGAACTTCAGAACTGTTCAAGATAACTTAATCAACTTTTTTCCAGTCGATTCCTTAAGCTTTAGTGCATCTATCGAGATGTAGACGAACTCGGAGTCGATGTTCTATCGCCTACTACGATTTTTTGAAAATGACAAATTACAAATAGCAATAACTCGACTTTTTCAAATGCATCTATATTTTATTAAATCATTGCATGGCATTTTTTAAGAGCTTTTTGCTGATATAGGGTTTGTGGGGTTTATTTTGTAAAAGTTGCGAGATTTATGCAAAATAAGAAATGTTTGACGGTTTATTCGAGAAAAAAAGGAATCGAGTAGGCCGCTGTTGTAAAATTTGACAGATTCATACAATTTTGAAAAGAAAATGTTTCAACAAAGTGAAATTGTAATAGAAACAGAAATACATTACAAAGTAAATAATTTTACTAATACAATTTGTAAGAACATGAAAGAATGATTAATAGGAAACAATGTAAACACTTTTGATTTATGCTCGTACTTAGGTGACCGTCACCATGTTCCACACAAAAATCATTATTTCATGTTCTTGTAAATAGTATTACTAAAATTGTTTACTTTGTTATGTATTTCTGTTTATATTGCAATTTCATTTTGTAAGTAAACAATTTTTGTAATACTATTTACAAGAACATGAAGTAATGATTTTTGTGTGGAACATGACGTTGTCGGTGACCTACGAGCATTTGTTATAAATCAAAAATGTTTATAATGTTTCCTATTAATCATTCTTTCATGTTCTTGCAAATTGTATTACTAAAACTACTTACTTTATAATGCATTTCTGTTTCTATTACAATTTCATTTTGTTGAAACATTTTCTTTTCAAAATTGTTTGAATCTGTCAAATTTTACGACAGCGGCCTACTCGATTCTTTTTTTCTCGAAAAAAAGTCAAACATTTCTTATTTTGCATAAATCTCGCAAGTTTTACAAAATAAACCCCACAAACCCTGTATCAGCAAAAAGCTCTGAAAAAATGCCATGCAACGATTTAATAAAATATAGGGTGATGCATTTGAAAAAGTCGAGTTATTGCTATTTGTAATTTGTTATTTTCAAAAAATCGTAGTAGGCGATAGAACATCGACTCCGAGTTCATCTACATCTCGAAAGATGCGCTAAAGCTTAAGGAATCGACTGGAAAAAAGTTGATTAAGTTATCTGGAACAGTTCTGAATTTTTATGTGGATCTCTGCACAACGCTATTTTGACATATAAATTGACATGTCAAAAACTATTGCAAATAAGTCGAAGGAACCTGGGTGCGTTATATCGACAATTTAATGGCGAATCTAAATATTTAAAAAAAAAACAGAACTTAGTTGTGTATCTTACTTGGGACATCCTGTATATAAATAGAAATATTTTTAGAATGTGCCTCATTGTCGGTCCTATCGTTTAAAAAAAACATCAAATCAATAGCTTGGGTAGAAAAAAGTTATGGAGCATGCACACACCCCTGGGTCACCCTGTATATAAAATAACTAACGATCTTTTACACTAAAGTAAAAAAATTAAAAACAGAATTACACCTGAAGATGACTGTTTGGTAGAGTTTTTTTATTGGATATATAATATATATGGTATGGGAGAGGAAGATCATGAAGAGAGTTTTATGCATCGAAAATACCAATGGAATACCCCAATTTTTATCGGAGGATTTCCGCTGTTGTCAAACAATTAATGTGTCAAACAATATTTAAATTTAATTTTAAGAGTTTAAGAGTATATTTATTTGAAGGAATGAAATAATGAAAAAATAATCGAAATGTTAGAAATTAAAACATTATGTATACGTTTATTGATATAAAATGCAATAATCAAATTGTGCCTTCCAGATTTCAGAAATATTAGTTTCTGTTTTATATTAGCTTAAATAAAACTTAACTCGCAAGAAAATTCTACCGGTTCAAAATCGCGCGCACGAATAAGCAAAACGACAAACAACACACTATTTTTCTTGCTCTTCAACCAAACAGTTAGTAACTCAAGCACTCTAATTAAAATATTTAAAAAAAATGTCTAGCAACTAACCCTTCCATCGTCAATAACTACTTCAGCTACAGCTTGCACTTCCTGTTCTTTCTTCTCCCTTTTCTCCAACAAAGAATTCCTCGGCAATGGCTTAGGGGGTCTGCCAGCCCCCAGCGTCGGCGAAGGGGGACAATGGGAGTTATTTACGTGAAATCCCGACGAGACTAAAGGCGGAATCACACTGTAACTCGATATTAAGTCTTTGCTTCCGGATTTTCGGTATATTTCAGTGCGTTGGTCCGTCGCATTTTCCAACAAAGGAAATTCCGAAACTAGCGGAGAATGCACTACGATTCGGTGATAGGGCGGTAACGGGTTGGTGGCTGGAATTTTTTATTGCTTTAGAGTGATTCATTAAAGTTTTATTCATGTTTGCAAGCAGTTTTGGTTAAGTGTGATGCGGGATAGAATCAGCGTACTACACTGTAAAAAGAATTTTTAGTTCAATACACGTCAGCATCATTAGTTAGTGTAAAGTTTGTATCAAATTTTTTACAAATATTTATGCCTATACAAATGTACATTTATATTTTGCATTTGAATTATTTTGAGTTCCAGTTAAAAAGGAATTTTTAACAAATAACATTTTTTAACATATATTAAATGGTTTCTTTAATTCCTAGAATTAAAATTTATTGTAATTCATCGAACACTTTTTAAAGTGTAGTTTGGCTTAATCATTATTCAGGATAGAATTTGTGATCTACCCAAAGGAAATGGATGTCAGAACAAATAGAAATCTCCGAAAATGGTTACATTTCCGAAAGTAACCGTTTTTAGAGATCATTATTTAAATACTCCAGGAGGGATCTTATACTATACCAGGAATTTTATGGGAACTCTTTTCCAAGTATATAAGAAATAGTCCAGTCGACAGGTAGTTTCAGGTGGAAAAAGGGTCGCAAGTTAATGAAACTTTGGGATGTTGTTCAGGGATGGTTAATTAACATTTTTCCAAGTTTTTGACCTCGAGGACCCTGTGCAAAATTTTCGACCTTCCTCCAGTCGTCATCCTGAGCGATCAGACTAACAATGACATCTTCGCCGTCGTCTTATTCGTCTAGTGAGTCCTCCTCGTTTAAATAAGTTTCCAAGTGCAACTTTGCCCGTTTAGCTCTGAAATCACCAGTGATAGCTTCCTCACAAAAAAAACCACGCGTTGATGAAGTCGAATTTCGCAACATGTGACCGCCGGGTAGGTACAGGAGAAGGAGCTTTGGATGTGTCATATCCAAGATGTGCGAAGGCAGCAATCAATTTCTCATTTTGTTGTACCCTATTTGGCAAGCACTGTACACTCTCACTTCACTCAACCCACGCAGGAACTGTTCATCTGCCGAAAGTTTCCTCTTCCCAAAATTGTAGGAAATTTACCGCTCTACTACAAAGTATAGGACGGCCTTTGCCATAGGACGTAAGGGAAAAAAGCAATTGAAAAAAAACCGGAAGAATGTCAAAAATTTTGCAGTTTGTTCCCCCCTCCTCTTTTAGCACAGGGTCCTCTAGGTCAAAACTTGGGAAAATGTTAATTAACCATCCCTGAACAACATCCCAAAGTTTCATTACGACCTTTTTCCACCTAACCCCACATATTCCAACCTGTCGACTGGACTAAAAATAGTATACAAACTTTACGTTAGAATCTCAAACTAGCAAATACAGCTAAACAACGCATGCTTCGGTACGGTAATTGTGAACTATATGTTACAGAGAAACTCAGGACGGGTCGAAATAAGTTCATATATTTTGTAGTAGAATGAATGTTAATGCTACCAAAAGGGCTGGTTTAATCAATTAAAAGAAAATCCAAGTTAACGAGTCTCAAAGGCGCTTACCTGGTATTGCATAATCCGTCTCTGGAATGATGTTAATAGTAGCAGCGGTGTATACAAATGCAGTTATGAGCGGGCCCATTGCAGAAATATAACAGTAAATCATAATAAGGGGATTAAGAGCAAAGAGGCAGATACGACACATGTACACCTCCATGCCGACGAAATTGTAATTGTTAATTCAAGGTCGCTTCACTAGTTTTTGGTACTAGAAGCGCGTGAGTTCAAAATAAGCGATTTGAGACTAAAATAAGCGCGAAATATTTAAAATAAGAAACCTAGACTCAAATTGAGGTTTATCCTTTACTGTTATAGGTAGTTGTAAGTATTTTTATTCACTTAGAAACGAATGCAAAACATATGAATGTTATACTAGATTACTAAATAGTTAATAGAAGCACCCCGTATTCTTGCAAGCGACGAAAGTATCATCAATTAATATTTGAGGGAAGTTCATCCTGGTTTCAACATGAACTCTATATGCTTAAAGATGGCCTTGTAAGAATATATCCATCCAATATTTGGTTTTTCTAAGGTGGCTGCGGATTGTGTTTCCGGACTTGAAGCAGATTTTGATTTTGTATTGGGAGTTAATTTTCTTTATCTTCTCTGATATACATTTCACGTAAGGGAGGCATAATGTTGGTTGTGGTGGTTCTTCTTCTCTGTGGTTGCTTTTTTGTTGTCTACGGGTCAACATCTGTCCCACTAGTTTCTTTGAGTAGCCATTTCCTTGGAGATCTTTTCGGATATAATCTAGTTCGGCGTCGAGGCTTTCCTTGGTGTTGCAGAGGTTGAAAGCCCGATCTATTAGCGTCTTGGCTATTCCCCTCTTCGTGGATCCATGGTGGTTAGATTCATAGTTGAGATACTGCCCTGTGTGGGTTGGTTTTCTGTAAACAGAAGTTTTCCACTTGTCTTTAGTCATTTTTACTTTCACGTCAAGGAAAGGGAGTTCGTTTTGCGATTCCTTCTCAATCGTGAATTTTATGGATGGTCTTACGTTGCTGAGGTGTTGAAGAAAAGTATCTAGTTATCTGTATCCATGGTTCCACACTATGAAGGTGTCATCTACGTATCTCCATGTATATATATATTCGTTGGTGAAAGTGATGAACCCATTGGTAATCCCTCATCTTAAGTGAAGAAAGAGTCCTTAATCTGGAAGGCAACATTCTAATAAATCCATAATTCCTTTCACTGGTAGTAGCGTTCTGTCTTCGAGATTAGCGTCGGTTTGTAGTTTCGTTTTTATGATCAGTGCTTCTTCTACTGGGACGTTGGTGTAAAGGCTCTCTACATCAAAGCTGACGAGTTGGTCTTCTTGTGTGGCCTCAATGTCCCCTAAGATAATGAAATGTCTGGAGTTCTTCTCGAAGGTTGGAGAGTTTCCTTGTAGCGGATCGATGATCGGTAATAGGAATCTTGCTAGCTTGTGGGTGGCTGAATTCCTAGAGCTGATGATTGGCCTGAGTGGGACATCTGTTTTAAGAATCTTTGGTAATCCATACAGGTGAGGCGGTTTGCTGTGGTGGGATGTCAACGAAGATCTCTCCTTATCAGAAAAAAGGCGTTGATACTTTTTCAAGGTAAGGTAGACCTTCCGTTCTACTGCAGGGGTAGGATCTCGTGCAACCATGGTGTATTTTCCTTTATCTGCAGGAAGAATCTTGATGGTGTTATTCCTTCGTAGATGGTTCAAGGCTTTTTCTTCTTCGCGGCTGATATTAGGTGTTGGGGGTAGTCCGAATAATAACGTGTTCAGTCAACCGAGTGTAGTGATTCGCAACGTATGGAAACCGTTGATAGGACGAATGAACCAGTCACGCTTCACTGAACCGAAAGTTCCGCTTCAGCAAATCCCGCCAGAACACACCTATAAATACCCAGGTATCCTCGTTTTTCGTCAATTATCACCTGAAGATGATTGGAGATACACACAATCGAAACGTCGTGACAAAATATTGAAAAATCTTTATACCTTCGTCCGAAACTCCAGACATTGTCAGCCACTTTTGAACAAACAAACTTTTATTTTTAATAATCTAGAGAAACAGATTGGAAAAACCACATTTTATGATTCTTTTTCAATTTTATTCAATGTTATTCTTTCTACTAATAAGTAATTTACATTGATGTAAAGCTCACGTAAAGAACAAGATATATTGTCACTTAAAGAGAAATCTGTGACATATATAAAACTAGAAAAGAACTCCGGAGATAATGGATTGGCAGTACAGAGCGCAGCAGTTAGATTTTTTGTTTCAAATTACTGAAAGAATCGTTAAAGTTTCATTCATTTCTGCTAGTAGCGGTTTTATTTATCTTCGTGCGAAATGCAACATTACAATATGAATGGACATTTAAATATCGATTTGTGAGATCAACTGTGAAATATTTTTTAAATAAAGATGTAAAAGTATAATCGATATTTAAAAAATGTAATAAATTTAGGAAGAGGAAAATAAACAGTCCAATGCGGAACACTAACAAATAAATAACTCTGAAAGAAATACCACAACAAATCTTATACAGGATGAATCGAATGAAAAACTCGAACAAAACTAATCTGGAGCGTCTGCCTATTAGCTGTTTTTTCACCACTCTATTTTGGTTCATTAAGTGGAGTTTCGAAATCTACTAAAAAAATTTTGTTCCAAATTTTTAACAATAACCAGTTACCGCAATCCGTATACACGAGCACTTTTTTATGTTATGTTTTTAAGGAGTAGTCAGTCAATTATTAATTAGTGTTATGCACGAATAAAATTAAATTAAATTCATTTTAATAAGTTGTCAATGCAAAAGCCTACAAACATTGAAAGCTTTTAAGCTTCAAAAAATCTAAAAACGTTGATTTACCTTGCACTACATCAGGAGTTTGATTCAAATACCCCGTCTCACCATCTAAATATCTCAAATTAGGATAGCTCGAACTCTCAGCTATCTTTTGGTCGATATAAAAAGGTCCAGGAAAATAAGGTTTGGGATACCAGTGTAAATTCTCGACCAAATCTTGAGGTGGAGCAGAAGGTAAGTATTTTGGTGGCAATGGTGGAATTTCATCTTGACCGTTTTCAGAATACTTATTACTAAATGCTTTACTACTTCTTTTGGAATCCAAACTAAATCGTCGAGTAGGAGGAATTGGTGGTGAAAACGGTGGTAAGGGAATGTCGCGCTTTTCTACGATTACGTCCCAACCTTTCAAGAACCGTTGAGAGGTGGTGTTTGGTTTGTGCTGAAATTTACGACGAATTGGAGGTGTAGGTGCTGGTTTTAAACGAAGGAGAAAAGTAATTTCGTCTTCTTCTTCGGTTGTTGAGTCTGAGGATACGTCACTGAATTCCATGGCCTCGTTAGTAATAGAACTACGTTAATTGTTCGTTGTGTGAAATAAATTATATCGCGCGAATGTGCTACCATCTATTGCCAAACCTGATAAATGAAGCCAAGAGTTTTGGATTTATTGGATTTGGCAATTATTAACAAATAAACAAAAAAATTCCAAAGTAATGAGCAAAAAATTTAAATAAATGTTCACACTCAAATACACACTGAAATATATCGGGTTAGGTGTAAAAAGGGTCGGAAGTTAATGAAACTGTAGGCTGTTGTTCAAGGATGGTTAATGAACATTTTCTCAAGTTTTTGACCTCAAGAACCCTGTGCGAAAAGAGGAGGGGGGAGAAAACTGCAAAATTTTCGACCTTCCTCCAATTTTTCCTCAAAATTCAATTAAATACAATACAAGTTATAGAAGAAACAGGTGCATGAAAGTAGGAAAAAGCAAAGAAAATAATAATATCGAAGAAGTAATAACAGCAATTTCCACTGAAATTCTCAAGAAAGTACATACAAAATAACTAATAAAGATATAAAATAAAAATTCGATCAACTGGTATATTTATAAAATATAGCTATTCTAAACTGTATAGGAAAAATATGAAATACTGAAAAGCTCCTCGCCGATATGCCATTGAAACTCTCAGAAAAGTTTTTATTTCTTTTTCAAACCATATTATGTTAGATAGCCCGAAACAAAAGTAATATTTTTTTTGGAAAGCAATCATTCGAAAGATATATTCTTCTTAATAATCTATTTATTTTATATTATACCATTCAAGATATTTGAGACGACCTCGAATAGTTCTTATTATGGTTGTTAAAGAGTTGCATAAATTAGTTTCCAAAACCACAGGGTCGTACTAATAAAATTTTGAGCATTTATTTGTTTAGTTCAAATTTGTGGTGTATATTTCTACTTTCGTATGTAAATATTTAGGTTTTATACAGTGTGTCCCAAAAAGTTTTATACAAATGGGCAAAAAGTTTATCTTACATTTCACAAAAAAAATTATTCTTGATAAAAATCTCTGCATGACTTGTTGATCCATAATCAGGTACAACATTTTAAAAACATTGTATGGAATATAGGGAAAACAAAAAGTAATGATTTGGACGGAGAGAAAAATACGTACAAATTGTAGTGGAGGGCAAAATGTTTATTGGAATTGTGAATAAGTAGCAAAAAATTATGAACAATTGTAGATTATTGATATTCCCAGATAAAAAAAAGACAATAAACACTTCAGAAATTGTTAGATAACACAGCCCTACAAAAAAAATTTTGTCTGCACCAAGAACTTCACTCGTGTAACTAGGGGTTTTTGGGGTCGCTGAATCGGAATCCGAGGTCCGTTTGACCTCATCAGGTCAGGGTCAAATTGAGGAAAACTTGACCTTGACCAAACCCCAAAAACCCCTAGTTACAGCAGTGAAGTTCTTGGCGCATACAAAATTTTTTTTTGTGGGGCTGTGTTATCTAACAATTGTTTATTGTCTTTTTTTATCTGAGAATATCAATAATCTACAATTGTTCATAATTTTTTGCTACTTATTCACAATTCCAATGAACATTTTGCCCTCCACTACAGTTTGTACGTATTTTTCTCTCCGTCCAAATCATTACTTTTTGTTTTCCCTATATTCCATACAATGTTTTAAAAATTTTGTACCTGATTATGGATCAACAAGTCATGCAGAGATTTTTATCAAGAATAATTTTTTTTGTGAAATGTAAGATAAACTTCTTGTCCATTTGTATAAAACTTTTTGGGACACACTCTACATTCATAAAAAAACTGAAACTTGCCTTCAGACTTTTTCCACACTTAGGATCGGCAAAACAAAAAAATTAATTTGTATAGTACAACTCTGATCTGCTTGTTTGCTATTATAACTCCTAAGTAAAAGGCCAGCAGTCAGTTTCAAATATATTGAATCGTAAAATACTAACCCTCTTAAGGATTTTTAGATGTGCTACCATCTATGATTAGAAGAGAGTATTGACTATTTTTAAAGCAAATAATTCCCGATGTATTGGGGTTGCATACACAATTTGCATTGTGTGTTGCAAAGCTTTTATTTGACTGATTCTCGTCAAAATGTCATTCTCTTCTTTCGTATCCCTTTCAGAGATTAATATAAAGTTAGAAAACGAGTAAGGAATTTAATTTATCAGAT
The DNA here is from genome assembly GCA_949320105.2 of Crepidodera aurea. Lineage (NCBI taxonomy): Eukaryota > Metazoa > Arthropoda > Insecta > Coleoptera > Chrysomelidae > Crepidodera > Crepidodera aurea. The sequence continues at coordinate 16,084,249 of OX439474.1, read as the reverse complement.
TCGACATCCTAAGACCGGTTTCTGCCTTTCGGCTTCGTCAGTTAGGCTTTTCGAATCCAATAAATAAAATTCCAAACTCGTACAAGTCAATAGCTACATCCGCTATAAGATAAAATTTTTAGATGTGCTGCCATCTATGATTAGAAGAGATTATTGACAATTTTTAAAAATTGTCAAATCAATTGTACGAGTTTGGAATTTTATTTATTGGATTCGAAAAGCCTAACTGACGAAGCCGAAAGGCAGAAACCGGTCTTAGGATGTCGAATCTGATAAATTAAATTCCTTACTCGTTTTCTACCTCTTAAGGATTATTTAGAAGCGATACCTGTATAGTATAAATGGTTTTTAAAAAATTTGGCAAACACTATGAATTCTATGAAATGAGAAAATGTGCCTCATATAGTGTTACAAATATTCCAAATAACGAAAATCAAAAACTGCGTTTCGTGTAAAAAAAAGCTTGATCTGCACACATCCGTGTTATCTGGATAACATGCTTTTTCTTTTGCTTTTTTATTCCCTACGGTATGTGGAGTGAAAAATTTTTGTTTAGAATTTTTTCTTTTACGATTCTCTGTCAACTAACCATATAATAAATATTTCTGCTGATATTGACAGTTTATGTAATACGTGACATTATTTCTCTAGCATCCACAGCTTTTAAGGAAATTTTTATCTTCCCAAAAAAAATATATTTAGGCAAATGGATCTGGATCTTATTACATACGTTGAAAACTTTTAATGTCATTATTTTTCCAGGAAATTAATCTAACTTACTGTTATCGTTCTCGCAGCTTATGTAAAAATAATAAAGCTTTACTAATTATAACCTGTATATTTCTAGAAGCGTCTGCTTTTATTTTAACAGATAAGCTGCATCCCATACGTAATATCATATTTGATTAATCTGACAGGAGGAATAAAAGTAATATCCTTTGTCGACGACAGAATTATGGTGGAAAACCGTGGCGAATGAATTAAAATGATGTTCGAGATTAAAATAGTATTAATAGTTACACGAAAGAAAAATTAAAGATCTTTAAAATTTTAAACTGCAATATCTCCGGTCCCCGTGGAGTAATAATCAACTATAAGGTATGATTTTGCATCTACTCATTGATCACTACAAGATGGTGTAAGTCTTTTTATAGAAATCCGTGTATTTAGACCGTTTATTCGACACATAATATCTGATAAGTTTTTATTGGGTATTGGAAATAAATTACTTACGTAGCCAAAGGATTTTAGCCATAGTTCCTTATATGGAATTATTCTGAATTCGTTTCAAGGGGTTAGGGGTACTACGTCATCACAAAATTTGAACTAAATAAATAAATGCTCAAAATTACTACATCCCTGTGATTTTGGAAATAATTTATGCAAAACATAAAAACCATGGTAAGGTCGTCTCAAATATCTTGAATCGTATAATATCGATTTTTTATTTTGTATTGTATTAATATTTGTTATTTAAAGCAAAGGTTAGGAAATATTCAGTTAATTTAAATTATAAAAAGATACTTCATTTTGGAAGCTCTCTCTTTCCACTGGATTAAAACCATTTAGTTGTTAAAAAAGTTTTTTTATTGACGTTTCGGCTTATCGAAAGCCGTTATCAAAATGACATAATAGTATATTAAAGAACGAGTTTCATAAGACGATGTTTATTGTATGAGTTCGAAATTATAACGTGAGCCGCTTGGCGGCGAGCGTTATAACGAACGAATACAATAAACGGATTATGAAACGAGTTCTTTACGCTATTTTTTAAAATTTTCGCATATTTTTATTATATAATTAAAAATATTTCGTACTTTTAATAGCAACGTAGTTCCTTAATTTTGTAGCAGTTGGTAACAATGATTTGACATTTATACTTGACAGTCATTTCAAGTTTGAATTGTATTTTAAAGTTTGTAAAACCTATGTGAAAATGAGTGATGAAATGTCGTGTACGCCACGAAAAATTGCGGAAAATAGTATAGTTAATTTAATTCCCGACAAATCTCGGCATCTTTATGAGAAAGCATATAATAAGTTTCAAGATTGGTGTCGTGAAAGTAATATTGAAAACATCTCAGAAAATGTGTTACTTGCATATTTTGAAATCAAACGCCAAAAATTTAAATCATCTACCTTATGGACGACTCACTCAATGTTAAGATGTTGTCTAAATTTATACAAAAATGTTGATATATCAAAATTTAATAAATTGCAAGCTATGTTAAAACGAGTATCTACAGGTTACATTCCAAAAAAATCAAAAATTTTAGAACCAGAAGACATTAACAAATTTATAATCGTAGCTGAAGATAAGATGTATCTCGCAATAAAGGTAGGCACTTTTGTTTATTAAAAAATGATTCTTAAGTTCTTTGTAGTTAGATTATGTATTTTTTACCTTTATACTTTTGACATTTATACTTGACAGTCATTCAGAGGCAAATTTAGAGTCAACCGATAGCTGATTTGACATGTAGGAAATTATGCTACCAACTGTGAAAAGGCGTGCTATAATATGCGAGTTATGGCCTATTATAGCACTACTTTTAGTGTTATAATAGCTATATTATTAAAGAAAATTTTAAAAAATAAATAAATTTGCTAGAAACAGAACACTTGATAATCTTGCAAAAATATGACATCAACATAGTAACATAGAATAAGATTTTGAGATTGAAGATGTCAAAATCTGTTTTAATCATATTTTTGTGACGTTTCTGGGAACGAATTTTTAAAGGATAGCGCAGTTGCATATTATACGAGAATTTATACTTCGTCATAAATGAAGTTTTCTTATTGATATTATCATTAAAATTAGAAGGATTGGCAATAAATTTAATTTAAAAACAGTTTTTCAAACTAATAATACATTAAAATCTTTAATAGTAAATACAAAACCTTTTAATGAAATTCAAAACACAAAAAATTGTATTTACAAAATTCCATGCGAATGTAATAAATTTTATATAGGAGAAACATCTAGACCTTTTCATATTAGACTTAATGAACACCAATCGTACATTAAAAATAAACAATTCGAAAAATCCAAAATATGTGAACATGCATGGGATTCTGGTCATAAAATACAATGGAATTTTTCAACTAAATTATTAAAAGAACCGAATAATTATAACCGCAAAGTTAAAGAAGCATCATTGATATGCTTAAATAATAACGAATGTGTTTCTAATTGTTCGGTTGATATTTCAAAAATTTGGATACCTATTTTACAAAAAGAGTTAATTGCAAAAAGGATACCCTGTATATCGGGATAGTATCATAAGTTTTTATCTGGTTTTTTCTTATGATAATATTAATAAGAAAACTTCATTTATGACGAAGTATAAATTCTCTTATAATATGCAAATGCGCTATCCTTTAAAAATTCGTTCCCAGAAACGTCACAAAAATATGATTGAAACAGATTTTGACATCTTCAATCTCAAAATCTTATTCTATGTATACTGTGTTGATGTCATATTTTTGCAAGATTATCAAGTGTTCTGTTTCTAGTAAATTTATTTATTTTATGTCATTTTGATAACGGCTTTCGATATAGAAAGCCGAAACGCCAATAAAAAACTTTTTTAACAACTAAGTGGTTTTAATCCAGTGGAAAGAGAGAGAGAAATATAAAAAGATAATAATTATTCACTTAAAATGAAATTTCAATATCTTCGAATTGCTAAATTAAAATTATTCTTTTTATTATATTTTGATGTGTACCACACATTTTCGTGTTTATCAGGATAACCAAACATACTGTAGTATCACATCCATCGTTTTGAGGTCATAGCTATGAAAATGTAATAAAATATAAACAATGTGCCCTAGAGCATTCCACATAGGGTATTTTAAGATATCGATTCTCTAAATTGCTCTAAATGAATTGGTATTTTTAGTAGCAAGTTCTATATTGACGCTTACCTTCGTTATAGTTATCGTCGGTGTTTGAACGCCCTCTTTACTATTCTCCACACATACAATCAGTTGTGTTTTGCTCACAATATAGGTTTAGTTTATGTAGATAACCGGTGTAAAATGGAATTATATCTCTTGAATCAACGAAGGGGAAAAATAATGAAAAAACATATTCTTTTGAGTACGTTTGTGATGATCCCGGTAAACTAAATACTAATTTGGATCATAATAGAGTTGCGTTTCCAAAGTCATGATATATTTTAGCCAAATCACGAGAACAAACCAAAAATAGTCTCAATTTGTGATAAATTTTTTTCTGTTTTTATAACTACTTTTAAAATCACCCTGTTTCTCCGAAACGAGTCATACGATTTGATTATGGTCCATTTAAAGTATTACAACGTACTAGAGTTTCATTAAATTCCGGGTCCTTTATATAAAAAATAAAAACCAAAAAACAGTTTTTTGCCAGGATGGGCAGTTAATTTGCTAACTTATTTTTTAGATACACACATACCAAACATAACCTAATATTCCTGTATGAATTAGATCTGGAATGTCAAATAGCACGGAAATACAAGTATATTTTTACATACAGAAATAGTTCAACCACTAGACACACATCCAAATTTGATAAAGACTCGTTATAAATTGGCAACTCAACCACTTTAGCTTCTCCACATAGAAAACATTAATAAAGCATTAAATTTCACACAGGCGGTATTCAGTTTGGCATATCCTGTCCGTAAAGCTGAAATGCTTTGATTTCCACTCAAAATACGGACCACGTTTCGCGAAACACTTCCACCGTTCAAAACTTTACGTCGCGGAGTCAGTCATGTCGCTTAATTAAATTTTAAAAAGTTTAACACATGGCTTGTGTTTAAAATGGAGAGGACGGAGAACTTGTCGCAGACTAGCGACAGTCACTAAAACTGTACGATCTAGTAAAATCAAACGGTGTGTTCTATCTTTACACATTGTTTTTGTAGGATATCCTATCTAAGTCCGATGCACCTGAAATACTTTTATGAGCTAGAACCTTTTTCAAATTTTTTGAACTAGAAGTAGACATAACACAGGCATATCAAGTAGTTCATAAATAGTAATTTACGTAACAAGTTCCGAAAGTTATATTTTACGGGATGAGTAGGAAGTTTCCAGGACGAGCCGTAGGTGAGTCCTGGAATCCTGTGAGTCCCGTAAAATCACTTTTGGAGCGTGTTACGTACAATATTTTTTCTGTAGCCGTTTTGTATGTTAAAAAGAATATCAATGGATAATAACGTATAAACTTTATATAGACAATTAAATATAACAAACACTCTAATAAATACATTACTTATGAATATTAATTACACAATTATGACAATTACTTATATTATATTATTAGGGATATTAACAGAAGTGGCAGTGTTGAAATTAGAACAAGACGCAAGGCTTGTATCGATATTTCTCTTAATATTAATTGTAGACTTAAGCATCGAGTAATTGCTCCAGAGGCTTGTTGGCTTTAATATTTTAGATTTTTCCATTAAATATGCAAGAATCACTTGTTCATTTATAATATGCACATTTTTAACACTACTCCATTTTTGAAATAAATTGTAATCCAATTCATACCTCCCTCTTGACTTTACCGGCAATAATTCGTAAGTAGCTGCTTTAGCTGATTCGCTAATTTCATGTGGAATCATTTCAGTCTCACTTTCACTACTTAATTCCATTTTTTGGATTAGAGAAGCGAAAAAAGACACCAATGTTACCTGATGACAAGCACTGTCATAATAAAATACAAAGTTCATGTTATTGTCAAATCCGCCTACTAAAACACCAAGAAAGTAAAGAAATAGTTCCGAAAGTGAAAAAAAATCGTCCCGAAAATAGCATTTTGTTTTCGGGACGGCTACAGAAAATAGTAGTTTACATAACAAGTCCCGAAAGTGGTCTTTTACTGGACGAGTGGGCAAATTGCAGGGCGAGCCGCAGGCGAGTCCTGCAAGCCTGCGAGTCCAGTAAAAGCACTTTTGGGACGTATTACGTACAATATTTTTTTTAAAACGTGCAGTGTTGTACTATAAACATCATATTATTCAGTTTACATTTTTATAACAAGAACTCTTTATTAACTAATTTAATAATAAATCAAACATTGTTTGGGTGGCCGCCTTAACAATTTCGTCTGGTATAATTTCATCTTCCGTTAATTCACAATCAAATGCATCATTTTGAATATCCATTTTATAATAAATGTCACGGTTTCAACTAAACGTCAAAATATGTCAAGTTATTTTATAGTTTTAAATAATACAAAACTGGGTTACTATAGAAACCAATTGACCGCTATCTTAGACTAACTATATTATTATTTTTTTTAAAACCGGCCAGAAATTAGTACTTTCCGGTTTATTTTTAGGTCAGAAAATCTCATTTTGTCGGACCGAGCCAGAAAATTATTGTGATAGTCCGGTAAAAGCTTTTACCGGACTCATTTTTATTTACTTTCCGGCCTATCTTTAATGAAAAACATAATAATATAGTTAGTCTAAGATAGCGGTCAATTGGTTTCTATAGTAACCGAGTTTTGTATTATTTAAAACTATAAAATAACTTGACATATTTTGACGTTTAGTTGAAAACGTGACATTTACTATAAATAAAATTAGATTTTTCCATTAAATATGCAAGAATCACTTGTTCATTTATAATATGCACATTTTTAACACTACTCCATTTTTGAAATAAATTGTAATCCAATTCATACCTCCCTCTTGACTTTACCGGCAATAATTCGTAAGTAGCTGCTTTAGCTGATTCGCTAATTTCATGTGGAATCATTTCAGTCTCACTTTCACTACTTAATTCCATTTTTTGGATTAGAGAAGCGAAAAAAGACACCAATGTTACCTGATGACAAGCACTGTCATAATAAAATACAAAGTTCATGTTATTGTCAAATCCGCCTACTAAAACACCAAGAAAGTAAAGAAATAGTTCCGAAAGTGAAAAAAAATCGTCCCGAAAATAGCATTTTGTTTTCGGGACGGCTACAGAAAATAGTAGTTTACATAACAAGTCCCGAAAGTGGTCTTTTACTGGACGAGTGGGCAAATTGCAGGGCGAGCCGCAGGCGAGTCCTGCAAGCCTGCGAGTCCAGTAAAAGCACTTTTGGGACGTATTACGTACAATATTTTTTTTAAAACGTGCAGTGTTGTACTATAAACATCATATTATTCAGTTTACATTTTTATAACAAGAACTCTTTATTAACTAATTTAATAATAAATCAAACATTGTTTGGGTGGCCGCCTTAACAATTTCGTCTGGTATAATTTCATCTTCCGTTAATTCACAATCAAATGCATCATTTTGAATATCCATTTTATAATAAATGTCACGGTTTCAACTAAACGTCAAAATATGTCAAGTTATTTTATAGTTTTAAATAATACAAAACTGGGTTACTATAGAAACCAATTGACCGCTATCTTAGACTAACTATATTATTATTTTTTTTAAAACCGGCCAGAAATTAGTACTTTCCGGTTTATTTTTAGGTCAGAAAATCTCATTTTGTCGGACCGAGCCAGAAAATTATTGTGATAGTCCGGTAAAAGCTTTTACCGGACTCATTTTTATTTACTTTCCGGCCTATCTTTAATGAAAAACATAATAATATAGTTAGTCTAAGATAGCGGTCAATTGGTTTCTATAGTAACCGAGTTTTGTATTATTTAAAACTATAAAATAACTTGACATATTTTGACGTTTAGTTGAAAACGTGACATTTACTATAAAATGGATATTCAAAATGATGCATTTGATTGTGAATTAATGGAAGATGAAATTATACCAGATGAAATTGTTAAGGCGGCGACCCAAGCAATTGTTAAAATTAGTTAATAAAGAGTTCTTGTTATAAAAATGTAAACTGAATAATATGATGTTTATAGTACAACACTACACGTTTTAAAAAAAATATTGTACGTAATACGTCCCAAAAGTGCTTTTACTGGACTCGCAGGCTTGCAGGACTCGCCTGCGGCTCGCCCTGCAATTCGCCCACTCATCCAGTAAAATACCACTTTCGGGACTTGTTACGTAAACTACTATTTCAATAAAGATAGGCCGGAAAGTAAATAAAAATGAGTCCGGTAAAAGCTTTTACCGGACTATCACAATAATTTTCTGACTCGGTCCGACAAAATGAGATTTTCTGACCTAAAAATAAACCAGAAAGTACTAATTTCTGGCCGGTTTTAAAAAAATACCTTTAAAAAATTAAGGGAGGGCACCAAATTATTTTTCTTTAGTGTGACAGAATTATTCTTGACTATTGAACAAAATATGAAGATCAGTTCGTTACCTACAAAAATGATCCTCATAATTTTTGTCAAAAATTTGATACTTTTCGACATAACCGGCTCCATAACGCACCCCCATTTTTAGCTCCTGCCCTAGAGAGCACGCTCTAAAGGCATACATTTTTCGATAAATCACGTAAAAATTAATATTTTTTCATGATTCAAAGTTCAGATGAAAGAAGGAACCTGTAGCTATAATATCAAGTTACTTTTTCCTTTTATCTATTTCTGTTTTTGCTCGATATTTTGACCCTCCTATAAATTTATTCATATTTTTTTTATCCAGACTAATTTCACCGAATCCTTTTGGATAATAAGGCTTTGCAAGCTGTTAAATATATTCAGAAAGATTCAATAAATTATTTTTGTGAATTTTCATAAACAACATGTTTTTCAAAACCTTAAATAAAGTTAAAACAAAAAATCAGTAGCAAAGTACTTGAGAAGGTTTCAGTTTTGAAGGTTAGTTTTGGGAAAAGTTGCCACTGACAGCGCTACAATCCGTCAAATTATTGAAGGAGCTTCAATAAAATCAAATTTATTACATTTTGCATCTTTATTACTGTAAATGCCAAACGGCATCCTTTAAATTTTAAGCAGAAACGTTTTATTAATTTTAGTTGATGAATGTAATTTTATATAAATAATTCACATTCCAATCTCAAGCATCTCTTAGGGTTTATATTCGTTAGCAAAACTCTTCTTGATCCGATCTCCCATTTCTAAAGGTACAAGATGAGATTTTCAAAAGTATGCAGACGGTAAATAATGAAAGCAGCGCGGCCTCGACACTGAGTTCTTTGTAAATGTAAAGAAAATTAACTGATCAACAGGTGTTTTTTGTGAGATTCCTAAGAGATTTTTACAGCAAATAAGATTTGCCTAGAATATGAAATTATATCAGAAAAATTCAGGCTAAAGTAATCTGATTTAATTAGATATCAGATATCATTTTGAAATAAGTTTTATTCCATTAAATTATTTGAAGCAAAAAGAGATTTTTTCCTATATATACAGTTGGCCGCATATCAAAAAGCTCTAAAATGACTGATAATTCCTATAGAAGGGTACTAAGAAAAAGGAATCAATCTCAACAAATCGAAATAAAAATGTTAAAAAAAAAGAGGTGGCCTTATTACGAACATATTTAAAATTGGTGAAGATACCGGAGGTTATTACTCTGGAAGTTAGTAAGAGAGGACCAAGGATACATTCCTGTGGCACTAAAAAATTAATGCGGTTCGTAAAAATGCCAGTGCAGTATGGTACACTAATTATTTAATTTATTTTTTTTAATTAATAATTTAATAGTGTCTTCACATTGTTTTTCTTGAATAAATTAAGGTTATTGTTTAAAAATGTTGCGTTTTATATTTTGGCATAGACAAAACAACCACTAATTTATCTGGATTAAATTAAAAAAAAGCAGCCTCGAAATCTTGTTCTTGTTTTAAAGGCATTTACTTAATTTGTATTTACCCTGAAACTACAAAATCAATTAGTCTTTCTAAATGACAAACTAGCAAATCTCGGCTTTCAATCTTCCATCTTAATGAAAACAACTGTTTCACGTAATTCACGCGATTGTTTACACAGCCATAATTTTATTTCAACAAATTTCGTCTATTCTTGAAATACTTAAATTTTTGAGACAGCTGAAACGACATTTATAGTAGCTTTACAGCCATTTAACATGGTTGGAATTTTAGAGCATGCCAGAATCTTTATATACACCAAAAAAGATTCTTGTATATTCATGTATTTTTTGTATTGTTTCAAATTAATGTTCATCCCAGTTACAAAGTTAAATTTACATACAATTGTATGGTATCATAGTTAGATTCCTACTAAATCCATTTTACAAAGTTATTAGACTTCAATCGATTTAAGTGAATCTAAAATTAAGATGTACAATCAATTTTTCTTTGATGCTAAATAATGTGATACACAATCTACCTTTTACGCTCTATGTAAAGTTTAAAACTTTGTATCTTGGGTCCACATTTAAAATTTTGAAAAATTGTAAAACACGTATTTTTTTTTTCTGGTAGATAAGTTTACTAACCAAATTTCATGTTTCCAACTCAAGCAGTTTGGTCTGACGGTAGAATATGTCAGTTTTATTCCATATATAAACTTTGGACACCCAGTATCTTGGTCCACAGTTACTTTTTTAAAAAGTGTTGATATTTATTTTTTCCCCATGCGAACTTGAACTTGAAGTCGCTTCTTATTTCAATCGTTTCTTGCTCAAGCGGTTTGTACTGGCGGTTGATGAATCAATGTGGTTATAATATGTATATAAGACGTGAGACCCATTTAAAATTTAGTGCAATATCAGCGACCATAAAAAAACATAAGAATAGAAATTAAGAAAAATATTGTATTCTTTTGTATCACAATTTTTCTCAATGAATCCGATTTTAGTCCTCAAAGTGGAGTTTCTGCTCCATCTAACATTTTAAAATAAAATAACCCGAATAGAAATGGAAGTCACTGATTCCAAATGGAAAACAAGACAACAAATGCAGCAGTCACAAATCTGATGCCTTTTTACAAAACTCGCATCAGTTCAGATAAGGAAGAGATAAGGTCGGTCTTTCTCTTCTCGGCTTTATTGATGGAACAAAATGTATTTTTCTTCCGAATCTGTAAACACAAAATGTGTTGGTTGAATTTCGCAGTTTCGCTGCTGTGGGATTGAACTTTTTATTCAACAGTCAAGCCTCAGGCTAATGTTTCCTCTTACACCGTTACAGTAGCGGCGCACATTGATTTACCCCGTAGAAATAAATCCAAAAATGTCTCATTGTTTAGGTTCTCTACACTTTCTTCCAAATAGTCTCCAAGAGTGTCTATTAGTAAGGTGGTAACTTGAATGCTTTTAATGAAGCAATTCATGTCTAATTACAAACCACTTTTTTCTTACACCTTATAATCGCTAAATTATATAATAGGCCAGTAGATATAGACAATCAATTAACATTAATTCCAAAAGTTTTGAAACTTCGATGGTATGTTAGTGCATTAATGAAAACAAACTATAAAATTTTGCAGAAGTCTACGATGAACGGAACATTCTTTAACCCCTTACCGCATCATGGGTCATATTTGGCACAATTAATATTTTCATACATAACTATTATAAATAAAGCCGCAGACCAAACTATTTTTGCATAGGTGGCCGTATGTGGTATATATTTCATAATTCTGGTAGTGTAGCGACATCTCTTAACAGTTTGGTGAAGTTTCATACAATTTTGCAAATGGCCGTCGTGTGAACAGGTGTTATCAGTTTTTATAAATTTTGATCCACGATCATCCGAGTTTCTGTAGCAGATTTTGGTACAAAAAAAATAGCCACGTAAAGACTAGAGTTTTTCGAAGGAATTGCTGTAAGTAGACCCATGTAATTCTTTATTTTTTGACTGTTTTTGATGAGAAATATTGTTGTGTCATATGTGGAACTGTATGCACATTCGCCAAAACTCTCGTGGACATATATGGCACAATATGCACTCCGGACACTAAATTTATTTTGCTTATTTCAGAAAATGGATACACAAACGTTTTATGGTACCAGTAGATATGTGCCAATGGATGTACCAGATAGAAACAAGAATCATCCTACTTGGAAACGGGGTAATTTAGTTACATCGGATGAGAACCTAACATTTCTTGGTTCTACTGACATGCCACCTGAATTGGAAAATGCAGACTCTCCTTATGCATTTTTTAACTTTTTTCTAACAAATGAGATGATTACTGATATAGTTTACCAAAGTATCTTATATTCTGCTCAAACGAGACCACAAAAACCTTTGGATCTTACTGAAAAGGAGCTCGAACAGTTTATAGGGACCTGTATTTATATGTCAATAGTCCAGTTACCTAGTTCCAGAAGTTATTGGAACCTGAACCTAAATCACCGCTTGATCTCAGATGTTATGTCATGCAACAGATGGGAAGAAATAAAACGGTTTTTGCACTTTGCGAATAATGACGATGCTGTTGCAGCCGGAAATCCTGCTCATGATAAACTATTCAAAATACGACCTGTACTTAGAAAACTGAGGGAGCAACTACTAAAAGTTCCAAAGGAAGAGTACTTGGCTATAGACGAGCAGATTATTCCAACGAAAGCACGTTCGTCCATCAAACAATACAATCCAAAAAAACCTCATAAATGGGGGTATAAGGCGTTTGTTCTTAGTGGTGTAAGCGGATTTTCCTACGATTATGAAATTTTTGCAGGAAAGCAAACCAATATTCTCCCCAATGGTTTTCCTGACCTGGGAATGAGTTCAAACGTAGTTCTTCGGCTAACAGAAACTGTTCCAAGGCACATAAATCACAAGCTATTTTTTGATAACTGGTTCAATAGCGTCCCATTACAAATTTACTTGGCACAAAATGGTATGTTACCGCTCGGAACTGTTAGAATAAACAGAGTGCCAAATAGCAATATGCCAAAAGAGGCTGAACTGAAAAAGAATGGCCGTGGAGCGATGCTAGAGAAAGTCGCCACAATTGATGGAACAAAAATATCTGTTGTCTCATGGTATGACAACAAATTGGTCAACATGTTGTCTACATATGCTGGAAGTACACCAACAGTTGAGGTTCGAAGATTTTCGAAGAAGGATGACAAACATATAACGGTTCCGTGTCCAAAGGCTGTAACAATCTACAACGAATATATGGGAGGAGTAGATCTCCTGGATTCCATGCTAGGATACTATAGAATCAAACTTAGGTCAAAAAAATGGTATATGAGGATATTTTTTCATATTATTGATTTGATGGTTGTCAATGCATGGATACTTTGGAGAAGAAGTGAAGACGAGTTCAAAGATTTAACTCTGGCAGATTTCAAAATGGCCATTGCAGAGTGCTTGTGTAAATTGAATAAAGCCAGCTCGACAAAGAAAAGAGGCCGTCCCAGTGGAGTCATGGATAACTTGCAAAACAAGAAAAAAAGGGGCCCGACATCAGATTTTCCCATCCAAGAGGTTCGAAGAGATCAATATGGCCAGTATGGTGTGATAATCGGCAAAGGTGCAAATATTTCTGTGGTAAAAAATCTTTTGTAAAGTGTGAAAAATGTGGTGTTCATCTTTGCTTGAACAAAGACAGAAACTGCTTTTATAAGTTCCATACTGAATGACTTTTAGTTGATTGATTTGCTTATACATTATTTTGATGTTTTGTTGTATTATTGCATATTGTGCCACATATGGCAAAAAAAAAAATACAAAAAAAAAATTAAAAAAAGTTAATAAAGATTTTTTTAAATATTTTTACCGAAATCCTGAATTTTTTTTCCACATAGTGCATTTTTTTTACCAAAAACAAAAAATTCATGCGGTAAGGGGTTAAATTGCAAAAAATGCTTTATTTTTTTATTTTTACAATAAAAATTGCAAAAGTTCTGCAAACTAGGAATATCTCTAGTAATAATGTTTTACAACATACATTAAGTTTGCGCAACCTTATTTTTTTCTCATTTGTATAAGTTTTCCATTGTAATTTGTTTAAAAAAATTACAAAATTTATGAAAATTGGGTAAGTAAAGGGAAAAAAAATTTAACATATACTGGTATATTTGCAACCATTTCTGAAAAACGCATCATTTATTTATTAAACATTTTTTCTCGACGATGACATTTTCAATACACACAAGCATCGAAATAATTACAAAAGTTTGTTATCGTGGTTGCAAATAAAGAGAATATCGTTCTCAGTGGATATGTAACTTTGCAACCTCATACGAAAAACGTACCCTTAATTTGTTTTACTAATATTAGTTTTGCCAATTGCAGTTATAGTCCAGTCAATGAATGTGTTGTAGAGTGCAAAAACGGACTTGGAGTAGGAGGTGTGCGGGCTGCAGGAGGGCACAGAGAAGGTCACTTTTTTCGGCTTTTCGCTTATATCTCGAAAAATATGCAACGTAGCAAAAAAGTTATTCAATACAAAATTAAAGATCATAAAATTTACTACAAGATTGTTACAGGTTCATTTTTTCCTATCTGTTTTGGTTCTAGAGATATTTGCTAGCACAAAATTTTTGAAAAAAGTTTTTTACCTTATGTTTTTTTTATTATTTAGCCTACCAGCGGCTAAACCTTTAGGTTTACAGCAAAGTCTTTCTAAAACGAACTTTTAATTGATATATGTATTTATTATTTTAACGTAAACTAATCAAAAGTTACAGCAAATTTCTACATTCGCAAAGAAAACTGTACATTCTAATTTTTATTATTTATTTAAAAGCTATAACCTTCTATACCTAAAAAAATATTACTTAAGAAATGAATGTTGAGTTGTCTTGAGTCTCTTGGGGCGAGAGGTAAAAAACTTTTTTCAAAACTTTGCATTTTTTGCTAGCAAATATCTCTAGAAACAAAAGAGATAGGAAAAAATGGATTCTAGTAAATTTTATGATATTTAATTTTGTATTGGGTGGCTCTTTTGCTGGGATGCATAATTTTCGAGATATAAGCGAAAAGCCAAAAAAAGTGACCGCAGCAGCCCGCGCACCTACTAGGCTCGGGGACTTTTAGTATATTTATCTCCTAACTACTCCAAATACACCCCTTAAGTCCGTTTTTGAACGTACTCTACACCGTCCTTTTAATCGTTCATTGACTGGACTATTATAGCAACAACTAATACCGTCTTTTTCAACGGAACATTTTTTTTAAATTGTTTTTTTTTTCGCAATTTGACCATAAATTGGAAACTATTTGCAAATAGTTTTAATATTACTCGTTAATTTGGGCATCTAGCTGAATAATTATCGCAACACTACAACTGGCGACAGTGATCGAGTTAAATACTTGATTACCCATAGAGTACATTTCTTATACGCTGTACTGGTTGATTGCATTTTCACACACGTCTGTTTTACTCGCTGCCATGTTGCCAAGTTGCTTTTTTTGGTAGAGTACAAATAATAATAAAATAATCATTTTACCTCCATTTCCGTATTGCGGGCGAGGTTGCAAATTAATGAAAACATTGTACGTTAGGATATCTTCATTTGCAACCATTATTCCAAACTTTTGTAAAAACTGCGATATTTATTTTAATAGAAAAAAACAATTTCATGAAAAAATATATTTTCCGTTTGTCGCAACAGGTTGCAAATTACAGCACTTCCCAAGAAAATTATTTTAGTTATTTTTTATGAACTACAATTTGATTTCGATAAAACAAATCTTTCCGTATTGTTTGAATTATCAGCGGATGTAAAATGCTATTTTTCAAAACTTCGAAAGTTTGCAGAAAGACAGCCTTACAATTTCTCCTCACTTAACTCGAAGAGGGGGATATCGACCTATACCAAAGAAATATTTTGTCCGAATGTGTATACTCCTGTGGATCAGAGACGCCAAATTATATATCCCTTTAAAGTGGCAACGATAAAATCTTTAAACCTCTAGAACCGCGAAGCCAAATTCTTTATAACTTTACAGCGGGTATGCCAAATTCTATAATTCTGTGAACGGATACGCCAAATTCTATAATCCTGTGAAGCGGATACGCCAAATTCTATAAACATGTAGAGCGGAGACGCCAAATTTTCTATTTTCTATTTGTCAGGGTTTCAGCAGCTTATCGACAGTCCTTTCGAGATGTTTTTATAACTTTTAGAAAAGGACTTGGTATATTTATACCATAAAGAAAAAGTTCTTCTTCTTTCCAGATGCTCCCACATTCGCGATATTACCAAATTCTACAATATATTGCAATTTTAATATCGTTTTCAATAAATTTAGTATTTTTTAGACTTTTTTATCATTAATTAGTACGTAAAGGAAAAGTTAAAATACCATTTTCAAATTCAACCGTACAGCACTGGTTTAAAATAAGAGGGTGTGAAAATTTATTCACATTTAAAGAAATGGTAATTCTATGTTCGGCGAAAATAACTACATGGAAGAGTAACAGCTCCGCTAAACTCTCGTAAACCTGATAGATACGATACGGGCAATTTTATGACGAATTTTTATATTGACTCTCAATTTTCCAGACACTGTCAAACTCAACTCAACTGAACGACGATGTGATTCAATATCAAAAAGTGTATATTTATTGCCAATAACTTCTTGTTCCTTATCGTAAAAATGCAGTTTTCATTTAAATTTTTAAAATCATTTTTCATTTAAAAAATTCCCCAAAGTAGTAAACTGTTTTAGCCCTAGCATCAAATAAAACAGAATTTTATATTAAACAATTTTCTTTATTCTTTATTTATTACATCGCACCATTATTTTGTACTTATTAATATGAAGGGTCCATCCTATACATTCTAGGTCAAATTCTCTCCTCATACTCACTACACCCGAATATCAATTTTCGCCTGTGTGGTTGGTACGTGTACTGTACGAAATCTTGAAGTTTAGTATATAAGTTAGAACGAAATTTTGTACGTTAACAAATAAAACCGAAATTGTCTGTGGTATTACTGCGACTTGGCTCGGGCAGCTTTATTTTCGGTTATTTTACGGACGAATAATCTGCTATAAATCTTGGAAAACGCTTTTAAGTACATGAATTATATACTTGACATCAATAAAACTAAATTTTCCGCAACCATAAAATAAAGAAAGATTAAAATTTAAAAGTAATGTATATAGGCAATTATTTTACTTCGCGGTGACAAAAAAAGGATATAAAAATAACCATTTTTTTTATTATTCATTTGGATTTGAACATGGAAATTTAAAATTTCAGCCATTGGTGTCGCTTTAAAATACTTTGTTTGGAAATATAATGTCCTGCTTTTTTAATTTACCATAAAAATAATTATCACGCATTTATTATTCTATTTTTAACAGTTTATTCACCAACCCTAAATGAAGACTTGTCTGAGTTAACAATACATTTGATATAATATAGTATGAGGTTTTTTCTTCTTTAATTTTCTCTATTTTTAAGAACTCCCTTGATTTAGAACTTTTTTTCCACAGCGTCTATGGTGGGCCTAATTTCCCTTGTGTGGATGGAGTAGCGCTTGATTTTTAGCTAACTGAATTCTCTCGAAAGATAAGTAAGGTTGTGATGCTTCCTTTGCCAAATAATCAGCCATCTCGTTCCCCTGAATGCCAATATGTGAAGGGGTTCAAATCAGGTCAGGTCAGGTCCGAAACTCCAAGTGATGCAAGGTGACTGTGGATCTCTTGGATTTTTTTTGTGCCAGGGGGTGCTGGGTATATATTGCTCGAATGGAATGAATAGATGCGATCGAATCAGAACATATTGATACATTTTGTGGAATTAGAGATTTAAAAGGCTCCCCTGTGTGCGCACTGGAGTGGAGTGGAAGAAAGTGCATGGAGATGGTTGAATCTGTAGTGGTTGCAGAGAAAACCTACACCATAATCACTTTTAGAGGCGTCAGTATAAATGACTTTATCAAAATTAGAAGTGTTGATGATAGACAAAAAAAGACTGCCTTAGAAAAATACTAGAGGTTTCATGTTTTGGTTGCATGTTTAGTGAGAGGTTGACTTTTGGCAATATTACCTTCCAAGGAGGAATAGGAGAATTTACATTTGGGGTCGTTGCCATAAGATCGCATCCAGAAAGTAGCGGTGTGAGGAGTTGTAGGATAGATTGTGCTCTAGGGGTAATGGTGGTAAGGTGAGATGTTTGCATTAATGAATATAATGGGTCTTCGGGATTAGAGGATATGCTGGCGAAGTAAGTCAATAGAAGTCTCAGCTGAAGAGGTAGCTCGTTGGCCTCACAGTATAAACTTTCTGCAGGGCTGGATCTGAATGCACCCAGGCATATTCTTAGGGCTGTATTATGTACTGTATTATATTAGAAATTAAATTGATTAAAAGAACATTATTAAAAAATAAACTACAGTTCATTCCTAGCTCTTTTTATTAATAATATTTTATTATTTTATCTATAGATAAATTGTAAAGGTACACGTAATTGAAAAAACTAAATTTCGCCTATGGGAACAAAATCGTATTTTTTCGAACTTTTATTTAGTTTTGGACGAAAATATAAGGAAAAATTGGAAAAATAGGGATAATTTTAGAGGCTAAGGTCTTAGACAGCAGGACATGCCAATACTAACTTTCTAAAAATATAGTGAACATTCCATTTATTTTTTATTTCGTACCTATATAAAGGGTGTTTAATTGGGATTATGCACATTTCTTTCTAGGGTCATAACTAACGAACCACCCAGTATATTTATTTGTTAGTTGGTAACCATTTTTTATATAATTATGACCTGAATTTGTTTCTATTTTTATACCTGTAGAGCACTTCAGTATACTACAGGCCCTTACTTACAATTTTTTTGCTACAATAGCACACCAAAAAAATATATTTATTGCGTATAAATGTGTCTGCAAGAGGCAACATTTTATATTTGTTATTTTTACTGTTGAACGATCATTAAAAATTAATTTTTTATTGAATAGTTTCATTATTTTCGAAATTATGAGTATAAAAAAGCATTTCATTTAAAAAAATTACGAAAGTCAGTCATTATCAAAGCTGTCGGCTGACCACCGACAAAGTCACTCGTACATTAAATGTTTTTTTACAGCTTATGTGATTTTAATTGAAGTTCTTGTGAAAACGACATGACTTATGAAACAATTACGTTTAAAATTTCGAGCGCTGTATCCACCTTGCGCAAAAAGGCGGAGTTTTGCAAATGAAATATGTAAATACGGGTAAAATTAATCTTCTGGAAATACTGACGACAGTTATGGATTTCAACATGTGTTTACCCACGTGGGACGTTGAACTGCACCGTGATTGTTTATTAGCAAATACAGTTTTGCATTTGACAGAGGCGAATAAATATGGAATATTTTCAAATCTATTTCACTATCAAAATATCAAATTTTCTTAAAAATTAATATTCATTTTAAAACAGCTTGCTTTATTCCTAAAAAGTGCTCATTTTTTAGACATGGAAACTTGAACTAAAAAATGGCCACTCACGCGATGTTTTTAGTGTGTATGTGTGTGTTTTTTTGTACGTTTTTTAAAACATTTCTGAAAATAATGGCTCCTAACGTTTTATACTATTTTACTACAGATTTTAGCATTTAATTTTAGAGTCTAAATCAAAATAATATTCACTCCCCGCAGTCTAAAAGTAATTACACTTATTTCGTCCGATCAAAAGAATGTAAATCCTGCAGTTTCATCATCTAAATCCTCGTCCGTAAATGTGTATAACTAGCGATAAAAAAGAGTTACATTGTGTGCTGAAATTAAACATCCTTTACATGAGCAGTCAAAGCTCTCTCGCTCCTATGTTTCTCGACTAAAATTTCCGCAACAACCGACGTAAGTGAACATAAAACCAAGAGCCAAGCGTTTTCTGAAGCAAGTGTCTAAGGATTTAACATACATTTAATATTTAAGCTTGCTTACCATTATAACCATCTTTAACTTTAAAATTGGGGTGGATTTGATTTATTTTTATTAAGCCAGCTAGCATACAAAGGTAGTACATGTAGTGCCGTGTCAGAGATGATGGAGTGCTGGTAATTGATCTTAAAAATGTCGCAAAAAGGTGAAGAAACCTTTTTGATAAAATTGTTAAGCATGGAAAGAAACATGAATATGTCAAGAATACTCATAACTGAAGGGAGGAAAATGTACAAGCACCAACAAGAGAGAAAATAAAGCAAACAGTCGAAAGAAAAATAAAAGCATAAGACAGACTGAAATTATTGCAGAGATGTTAAAGTATAGAAAAGCTACATCGAATCGTCAGAGTGTCTCGAGACGTCAAAAGTCTTGCTTTATCCCATTTATAAGAAAACTAATAAGACTGTGATTTAAAATATTAACAAAACTTCTTAAATAATTAGTGCAAGTATAACAAAAATTATTTTGGGGGAATACCAAGATAGATAGATGTGAACGATGCGCACGATGTAAAAGCCAATGAAGAAACTTAATATTTCTGCAAAACTAATAAATTATTATAAAATGTCATATATACGGACTTCTCGAAAGCGTTCGACAAACTTGATCATGGAATACTACTATCGAAACTATACAGGTATGGCTTTTCTCAGACACTCATCGAACTCTTTATGTCGTACTTCACTGACAGGCGTCAGTATGTCATATTCAATGGCTTCAAATCTATTGAATATGCAGCTACCGCTTTCATAAACGACATAGTTGATGTGATTGATCTCAATTGCTTAATTTATGCGGATGACTTAAAATTATTTTCGGAAATTAACGGAATCGAAGACTGTCTTCAACTATCCCTTAACCTGGAGCGCATTGAGCAGTGGTGTTTCTATAATAAGCTTCTTAATGCAAGTAAATGTAAAGTAATGACATTCACATTGAAAAATCGGCCACTTTTATTTCAATATTTAATCAACGATATACCACTCCAACGCCCTGTCACATACACCGATCTAGGTGTTATTTTCGACTATTGAAGCCACTCTGTCAGCTGCAAACAGAATGTATGGATTCATTGCGCGCATCTCGAAAGATTTCTCCGACCTATCTACATCGAAAACGTTATACTATGCCTTCGTCAGATCAAAATTAGAATATGCATCTATAATTTGGAACCCATCTCATCAGTTATACATAGAAAAGGTTGAATCGGTTCAGCGACGCTTCCTCAAACTTCTCTCCTATAGAACGGACAACATGTATCCACCAATTGGTTTCCCCTATGACGCATTATTGGCTAGACACGCTATGAACAGCATAAGCTGTCGTCGTGATTGTCACTCCACAATTTTTCTGTTCAAATTCATTAACAACGTAATCATTGATCCACATATTCTGCAAAAACTCAATTTCAATGTACCTAGACCACCGTCTAGAGTAGACAATACGTTTTATTTGCCAACACCACGAACAGATATTTTGAAATACTCTCCACTGCATAACATGTGTGTCAAATGTAATTCTGCAAGTTGTGAGCTTGATATTTTTTACTGTTCAATCTCTGTGATTAAATCCTACTTCTTCAGTTAATTCTGTATGTATTGTTATTTCGTTAATTTGTTTTTACTTTATATTGTACTTTACTTTATTGTACTACAATTGTACTATAAATATAAACCTGTAGGACAGTGTAAGATGAAATAAATAAATAAAAACATTATTTTAAAAGAACCTAATTATTTACATTGGAATCAAGTCAGAGGATTTACCATCAGTTTGGAAAGTAAATTCTATTTTCGGAAGTTATTATTAAGCAGCTAGAAAGAATATTTTTCAGAAAAATGGTAAAATTTCATCTGGACAGGGACCCTTAAAAAAATCAAGATCAATGACAAGAGAGATGCAAATTTTACTGGCTCTACGTCAAAGTTATGGCTGATCACTGTCGCTGCTGTACTATCTTCCTATTTTAGGATTTTGAAAGACTTCCTGTGAAGCTTGTTTTCTTCTTTTTTGTTTTAGTTCTTTTAAACTCATTTTTTTTTTAGTTGTCAAACTGAGGTAGTGTCTTTTTCATGTGTCACTTATGTTTAAAATATTTCAGATTAATATTTTATAGCTATCGCCTCTTTTCACTAGCTTATTTAGAAAAAATAAAATTCACTTTGCAAATAAATAAATAATTCAATAATTCGAAAACAGTGTTTTTGTTTTGATTTTTAGATATACATTCAATACCTTCAACCAATCCATCATTTTTAAAATACTCCCCTGTCGGCCACTGTTAAAAGATATTTAAATATTATAACAGAGAAGCGACCATCACAAAAGCTTTGTGTAAAGAATATATAAAAATTTTAATATGCAGAGGGTGAAATCATCCGGAGCAAAGGGATACTGCACAAGCATCAGGACGTTATCGCAGGGTTCGTTCACATTTTCGCCATATACGTGCCTGTAAACTAGAAAAGGGTGATTATACGCTAAATCGGTTGCAGAGCAGAGTGCAGCGTCAGCAAGTGTATGTTATATTTTGGAGAGACGGGATTGTCTGGATTAGTGTTTGTAATCTGGGCTGTCTGGAGGAAACCACTGTGGAAAATATGGGTTATGCCTTGTAGTTAAAAGGAAATCTATTTTTTACATTATAATTATAATTATAGTTATAATTATAACATGATTTTGTCCCTTTAAAACTTTTGTAACTCTCAAACGGTATGTGTACTTCATCCCAGCATGCGTGAACGAATTGGGATAAGAGAAAGAAGAGTATTTACCATTCTGATTATTTATTATTATTCCTGAAAGTGCTCGCATTCAACGCATACAGAAGCTCTGTGATATAAGAAGACAATTCGAATATTTGATCGCTTGAGCAGCCTCCCTTAAAGGCTCATCTTGTCCTAATATCTTTGAGTATGACATTCAAAGTAGGTACCACTGGCAAGTCCACGTTCAAAACCTTCATAATAATTTTCTTTACTCTTGTGCGTACTGTTCGTGACTCCAAACAACGATGTACATTTATGGCAGCCTAATAATATACCCTGCACTAGTGCGAATTTGCCTCTAAACTCTAATTATATTCGTACCAATCTAAAGCCCTGTACTATTATTGTAATTTAATCTTTATTTAAATATTTTTTGTAACTATGTATTTGCTTTGTAAATGGTTTATACTGTTGGGCAATATTATTATTATTAAAAGTGCAAATCCTATTATTCATTTCTATGAATTTTTTTTATATTACTTTTTTATATTATATTTCCGGATGGTCTTTATAAGCATCACACAATGCTTTTAAGGGATCCAGACTGTGCAGTAAACATTCAAGGTTGAATCCTCTACCTAAACTCACTGCACCCTAAAATCAACTTTCGGCTGTGCGCTGCGAAGTTTGACGGATAATTTGGAATTAAATTCTACTTTATCTAATAAAACCACAATTGTCGGTGGTGGTGTTATTACGAGTTTGCCAGAACATTTTGGTTATTTCGCGAATGAATAATCTTAGAAAATTATTTTGAATTAAATATATGAAATTAGATATTTAAAATGGAATGTCGATGAACTTGTTTGTATGTAAAGTTGCTGCAAGGGTGGATAAAATGTAAATTTTGGATACAATTATCTCCTAAAATTACAAGTAGTAATGTTAGGTAATTAAAACTCTTAATTAATTGGTCTTAAGTACCGAAACGATTCGGGTTCCAACCGCGTCTGGACTTCTGTAATTCAATACCTGTTGGGACATATAGCCCAAGGAGTAGTTGTTTTAAGTCCAGACGTTGGTGCAGTGTGTGACATTTTCTAATGTCGTAATTCTTGGGAGCTGTGATTTTAACTTATTTCACATCATTTGTACACTTGTGAAGTCTAAATTGGTACTGTCCGCTGCTAGTACGAATCCAAACATGAAGCAGTTATTTTTTTAATTATAATTGTACACCTGAGTAGGATTATTTCAAGTAAACCCCATAAAATTGAAAATCTTTCTTTCGACAAGCTGGTGATGCTTGACCGAAACGTACTTTTACTTGGTGGTGCTGTTATTAGGTCTTGTATGTATCTGACATGACTTGCATCGCGAATTTATGATTGAGGACGGAGGTTCCTGTCTCTTATGTATTAGGATCTAAATTTCACTCAAAATTATTCCTTTATCGCCCAAAAGGTAATCTGAATGGGTTTCCTCGATCCATTGTTCTTCCCTAAGGAGCAATAGTGCGAGAACGTTTTATTTTTATGAATCAACGTTGAGAAAATTAGAGAAAGGCTGTTTCTGTTGAGGTTCCTGTTGAAGTACCAGTCTCATATGCATACAGATCCATTCTTCTTCCCTACGCGGCATTAGAAGGAGAACAATTTATTTTTATGGATCAACGTAGATTATTAGGGAAATGCTGTTTCTGTTTACCGATAGAACGGATTGTTCAACAAATTAAGCCGACATTATACCTGTTAAAGATGCAGGAAGAAAAATTAAACAAAAAAAAGGTTAATTGAAACCTATACCCATTTGTGTCCGTGGTTAACAAAATTTATTTTTATTTCTTGTATAATTCAGTGCCTTCAAGGGTTCATTTTAAGTAGCTTTCATAAAATTTGCCGTTTTCTATTTTATCTTTTGCAGTCTTAAATTCGCAACACATCTATTTAATCCCACTATATTCTGTATATTAGTTTTTTACACTTGTTTGGTTTTCTACTATTTTTAATTCTGCCTAGCTACATATTCATCACGGTTCTGAATAATCAAGCCGGGATGGAACTCCAATCTCTAGGGTTATTTATGTAACTCCTCGTGGGCATATGAAGGAAGAGAAAAAGCTAACTCATGTAACCCCGATCAAGTTCTGCTACTGTTGACATGTAAAATGTACGGGATATGTCAACAGAATTGTTTTGCATGTCGAGATATATCGAGTACGAGGGCTCTACTGGTTTTTTTAGATACTTATAAAGTAAAATATCATGGGTACAAATCTACTTTTTCAAAAACTCGACTTACTTTTTTCAATCTATTAAATATATTTACAGAGCGTCCTATAAGTTTTAGTATTGATTTTATTTTTAGAATAAATGTAGAGCTTTTTGATAATTTTATAAATTATGTTTTAGTAGTTCATCATTAACGAGTAAACAATGAAAATTGAGACACACAGAAAAATATGACATACTTCACCACATCATACAAGGAAAATACAAGGAAAAATCGATAGCAGGCGAGGACCTGGAGGACGTAAAACCTTCTGGTAATAAAACCTAGGACAATGAAGAATCGCCAACGATCGTTAAATGCTCAAAGCACTCAAGGAAGAATAATTATCATCAACACCTTTGTTAGTTTTTTTGGCACCCCATTTAAAGATTGGTACTAACTAACTAACTAATGAACCATTTCCAGATATACCAGTCTAACGGTCTGGCTGTCCATCTGTATAAACTGAGAAACTTCATGCTAATTTCTGAGTCCGGATCTTCGCTATAGAAAATAGGTACTGGTAAATCGTTAAATTTTATCCGTATACAATTCAGCTTCACCACAAAAACAATGACGATGATCCGTATGGCAGGATATACTGTCGCTTCGTTATTAGGGCTTGACAATAACCCAATTAGACAGTTGAAAATCCATACTGAATGAAATAAGGTCAGAATCCTCAAAAAGTTCATTAATGAGCTGGTTTTATCGGGGGTAATACCACTAGATCTCAGTTTGATTTCGAGTAGGTTAATTTCATTGGAAATTTAACGAGATATATTGAAAAAGTCCGAAATCTGAGCTCGAATGGTGATTGGTAAGACAATTCCATGAATTTAAACTGACTTGTCACATAAATAGCAAACACACATCTTCTGTTTTTTAGCTGGAGGTTCTGAGGCGTTATTTCTAAGGGTGTTTATGTTGTTGGAATAATGCTCATTATCCATTTGCATATAAGGCTTAATTGAGTTGGCTGAACTGTGGCCAGTAATTTTAATTAATTGTTGTTCACCCACCCCTCCTTTAGTCAGGTTACTGACTGCTGTCGACCGCATAGAGGGGTTTGTTATTTTTATTTCTTTTGTATTTAATCCTGCCTTCTCTGCTGCTTCTTTAGTCCATTTCGAAAGTTCGTTTTTTCCCAGTAGTGTTTTTGTACCATCCACTTGATTGTTCTTTGTTCCATGATGGGTTTACTGTTAAGAATAATCTATCAGTTGTTATTCTAGATGAACGTTTAACCATTAGAATTTTAAAAAGACGGACTGGACAAAAGGTAGGGTGCTTCGTGTTGGGGACCAGCCATTTACTATCGGCCACTTTTTTTTCTCCACCCTGTGCAGTTTTATTGAAGCGAGGATTATATTCTACTCTTCCTAAAAAGTAGGATTTCCTTTTATTGGCGCACATCTGCAAATTCCTTCGTTTCGCATTACGAGCTTCCCTACTAGACTTGAAGATAATATCTTTAAATGGATCAAAAAATTATTTTCCACTTCATAAAATACATATCTTGCATTTTTTTGTGCAACGGTGTTCCACATTGTCTTCACAACTAATTTTTTGTAATTTTCAAAAGCTCGTATTTCTTTGCCTTGCAGAATTCCGTAAACTGTTTCCATATTGACGTATGGGTTTTAACGGTATTGTACGGTACACTTTTCTCAATCGCCAGATCAATATTAGTCATAGAATCACTTCCAAAGCGACTCATTTTCGCTACATAAGCCGACTAGCACTGTTTAAAAACAATATTACAAAATGTATTGACAATAAAATCAGAAACATTGTTTAGCGTCGTTTTCTGGTGTCCATAATTACTTGTTATCAAAGGTATTATAATTTTGGTGACAACAGCTGTCAAGTTTTGCCGCGGGTAAACTCGAAAAAGCTGCTGACAGGAGCTGTCATACAGTTTTTTCATCTAGAAACCATTTGTAATTCAAAATTGCGCGTTTGTGATTGGTGGAAATTAAGACGAAAATAAAGTCATTGGAACATTTTTTTAGAGAACTCCTGTAACTCCTGCTGTGCCAAATAGTGTGAATGAAGCCTTTGTTCCAATTTTTTAGTAAGACATAGAGAATACATCAATAATTAATTTTCTATTCGTTGAATTGAATAATGTGGATTAATTGAATGATCTGCACGTTATGATGATCTTACTCCAATTAAATGATTGATTAGTTACGTATGTTGAAATGTGCCTCTTGTAATTTCACAACATTTTTAGTTTAATTATTAATCACTGTCATGTTCTTTCTAGTTTCATCCTAAATTTTGGCCTTTTTCCTGGCTTTTCTTTTATAAATTAAAAAAAAATTCTGATCAGGTTTTCCAAATTTTTCCCGATTTCCTCCAGAATTGTATCGAATTTGTGACACTTTAAATTTGATCTTTCTTATCCTTGATATATTTTGTTTTTCTTTAAAAGAAGATATAAAAATAAATCAATTAGATTTTATTGTTTTTAAAATTTCACTAAAACAATAATAATTAATATTAATCACCAGCCCTTGTATTTCAAACAGCGAATGTCTAGTGTATAAAAAAAAACAACGTATAATTATTTCTACAATGAATTTGAAATTCTAATATTTCTGACAATGGTGCCAACTACGGATGTACGCCGCAGGGCAGTAGTGAAATAAAGCCGCAAAATAGCAGGATAGGAATATCCTTAAATTCTCTAAAAGTTATGAGGAAAAAAAAAACGCAAAGCATTTTAATGGCAATCTTTCTTATAGAACACATTTGTGGGAAATGGGATTTTGAAAGAATTTCTTAAGGTAAATAATTTGTTAGACTATGAATTTAGAGATTTGGATATATAGTTCGAGGGACTGGATATTCATCTACAAGATCTAGTAAGGCCTTCGATTAAGGATTCCAAATCCACCTGGTGGCAATAATTAATTTTTCTTTACGTTTTAGATCAAAAAACTAAATAAATTGTGCCCTTGATCAAAAAAAAAAATTAAATGGAGAACAAAAAAAAAGAACTTAAGAGGACAAGGTTAATACAAGGTAGGTAGCTAGCTAGTACCACCTCTAGTCAAGACTGTGAACCTGATAAAACAAGGTTTGGACGGAAGAAAAAGATCTAGGTATCATTTATACCTCTAGTCAAGACTATGAATCTAATAAAACCTTTTTTTCAGTGTAACAAACGGTTTTTTTTTATATAAAACCGCATCACCCCTAGACAACATTGCTGCGTCATCTGCAAACAGGATGCTAGTGCCGCATTCAATACTTTTAGCGAGATCATTTATGTATACCAAAAAAAGTATAGGTCCCAAGACGGAACCCTGCGGCACGCCTCTCGTAACTGGTGCTACATCCGAATCTATACCATCACAACGTATGTAATACATTCTGTTCGAGGGATCCGATAAGAATAAGTTTTTTTCTAAAGCCATAAAAGAGTTGGAAGGAAGAAGAATATATAGGTACCAAGTATATTGTAATGTAAATATTCAGTGTTTAAAATTAAATTTCAGTTTAATAATTTTGCTATATTTTAGTAATTTTTTAAAAAGTAATTATCTATAATTAAATCTATAACTGATTTTGGAGGAATGTAGACAGACAAATAGCAGTGACATAAGACAACTTTGATTGGTGCATTTATAATTAGAAAGAGGTAAATATTTAAAACTGAAATATGTACATTAGCGTTCCTGGCCCCTTGTATTTTTACTGAATAATTTTTATACATTTGAACAACTGGATAGTTGAAAGAGAAGAGTTATAAGAATTGCTAGTTTTTGAGAAAAATATGTCATTTTAGTTGGAAGATATAAGAAGCCCTTTTTTTGGCAACCGGTTCTTAATTTTCCGGTTTCAAAAAAGGATAACTACGGTCCTGCTATCACCGACTAGACCGAATTTGGATTCTGCACTGCAGTCCATTATAATCAGTATAAATGGGAGCCTCATTTAACTATTCTCGTTTTTCAGCAACTCGGCTGACACAGAGGTTTTAACACTTTGAACTTTTATTCACACTTTGAACTTTGTATTTTAAGATTCCACTCGATTCTCGAATGTTGGCTCCTGAGAGTGTGAATTTTATTTTCTTTTTTATTTCTATATTGATGCCAGTAGACGGGAACTTCTATTAGACTAACCAGCAGATTATATATCTCACTCGAAATTGGATATATTTTCTTAAAGAGTTCAAGGAAAAGTGTCTCATTCGTTTAATCCTTTTATATCCGTATACCCTTGTCTGTGGATTATAGTCAATCAGCCTTATGGGTTTATCATTGGATCTAAATAAGAGCTATCGATAGATGGAGCCAAAGTAAGATGCCAGTAAGTGACTGTATAATTCGCAAAATATACAGTTCTTAAAACAGAACTCTCAAGACAAAGTTCATTTGCTGCTGTTAGACCTGTTGTAGTTTGTTTGAAAAATAACGCGAATTAAATTCTCGTACACTCAAAGAAATTTACCAGTATATGTAACAGGAATTCGGCGAATTCAACAGGAAATTTCCCCTATACAGGGTGTCCCATTAAGAATGGGACATAGAACAACCGCAGATTCTCCAATTCAAAATAAAACGATTAAGCGAAATATGCTTAGATAAAATGTTACTCGTTTCCGAAATACAGGGTGTTGAAGTTGAACACTTAAAAATTATTAATGGCCATAATTTTTTTAATACACCGTATAATTTTACTCAAATCGGCACACTTGTTAAATATCATAAAATGCACCTAACAGTAAAAAAAACAGTTCAGTACGCTCTACCAGTGGCGTACGGCAGGAGTAAGTAATGCTTGTACCCCTTCTAAATGTTACGCCGCTGTCTAAATTTTAATTTTGACTATAATTTTAATTTTTTTGATATTTTCTAAGTCAATAATGTACACTTGTTAGTTTGTTGTAAAGTCATTGTTTTTCGAGATTTTCGCCGTTAAAGATAGATAGACACGTACTTTTTATTTGTATTATTATTAATAATATTGATTTTTACAATTTTGTCTTAAAACCAAACAAAGTAAAAACTAATGTAATGAAATTTTTACTTCAACAAATTTTCAATGTGTCCACCATTAACTTGTATACACTTCCTTAGACGTTTAACTAAAGACTGTCTCACTTTAAACCACTGATTTGCTTGATTCCTGACGGGTATTTATTGCTTCACCATAAACAATACTTTTGATGTAGCCCCAATAATAAAAATCTAAAACATTAAATTCAGGACTGCGTGGTGGCCAAGCAAATTCGCTTCCACGTCCAATCCAACGATGTGGAAAACGTAAATTTAGGTAATTCCGCACATCTAATATGTAATGGGCTGGCGCACCATCCTGCAAAAACCAGAACTTATGACGTACATTTAAAGGAATATCATCTAACATGTCCTCCATATGGTTTTGAAGAAAATTGAGGTATTCTATCCCATTTAATCTGTGTGGAAGCTCGTACGGACCAATGATGTAATTTCCAATAATACCCACCCAAAAATTTATAGAAAATTCTGTTTGGAAATGGTTCTCCCTTGGCAGGTGTGGATTTTCAGTATTCCAGAAATGACTGTTTCGCCAATTATAAACCCCTCTGCGATTGAAAGTTGCTTCGTCAGTAAATAAAATTTTATTTAAAAACGTGGTGTCATTAGTGTGTTTATTAACCCCTTACCGCATCATGGGTCATATTTGGCACAATTAATATTTTCATACATAACTATTATAAATAAAGCCGCAGACCAAACTATTTTTGCATAGGTGGCCATATGTGGTATATATTTCATAATTCTGGGAGTGTAGCGACATCTCTTAACAGTTTGGTGAAGTTTCATACAATTTTGCAAATGGCCGTCGTGTGAACAGGTGTTATCAGTTTTTATAAATTTTGATCCACGATCATCCGAGTTTCTGTAGCAGATTTTGGTACAAAAAAAATAGCCACGTAAAGACTAGAGTTTTTCGAAGGAATTGCTGTAAGTAGACCCATGTAATTCTTTATTTTTTGACTGTTTTTGATGAGAAATATTGTTGTGTCATATGTGGAACTGTATGCACATTCGCCAAAACTCTCGTGGACATATATGGCACAATATGCACTCCGGACACTAAATTTATTTTGCTTATTTCAGAAAATGGATACACAAACGTTTTATGGTGCCAGTAGATATGTGCCAATGGATGTACCAGATGGTAGTGAAGACGAGAGACTTTCAGAAGATGAAGAACCGCCTGGTAAATTAGCTCCAGATTCTGATTACAAAGACGAAAATGATATGGACGATAACCAATCAGATATTATCATCCCAGAAACGGATTTAGAATTCAGTTCCGATAGCGACGACGATCTACCTCTGCTCGAACGGTTTCGTAAACTAAATAAGAATAGAAACAAGAATCATCCTACTTGGAAACGGGGTAATTTAGTTACATCGGATGAGAACCTAACATTTCTTGGTTCTACTGACATGCCACCTGAATTGGAAAATGCAGACTCTCCTTATGCATTTTTTAACTTTTTTCTAACAAATGAGATGATTACTGATATAGTTTACCAAAGTATCTTATATTCTGCTCAAACGAGACCACAAAAACCTTTGGATCTTACTGAAAAGGAGCTCGAACAGTTTATAGGGACCTGTATTTATATGTCAATAGTCCAGTTACCTAGTTCCAGAAGTTATTGGAACCTGAACCTAAATCACCGCTTGATCTCAGATGTTATGTCATGCAACAGATGGGAAGAAATAAAACGGTTTTTGCACTTTGCGAATAATGACGATGCTGTTGCAGCCGGAAATCCTGCTCATGATAAACTATTCAAAATACGACCTGTACTTAGAAAACTGAGGGAGCAACTACTAAAAGTTCCAAAGGAAGAGTACTTGGCTATAGACGAGCAGATTATTCCAACGAAAGCACGTTCGTCCATCAAACAATACAATCCAAAAAAACCTCATAAATGGGGGTATAAGGCGTTTGTTCTTAGTGGTGTAAGCGGATTTTCCTACGATTATGAAATTTTTGCAGGAAAGCAAACCAATATTCTCCCCAATGGTTTTCCTGACCTGGAAATGAGTTCAAACGTAGTTCTTCGGCTAACAGAAACTGTTCCAAGGCACATAAATCACAAGCTATTTTTTGATAACTGGTTCAATAGCGTCCCATTACAAATTTACTTGGCACAAAATGGTATGTTACCGCTCGGAACTGTTAGAATAAACAGAGTGCCAAATAGCAATATGCCAAAAGAGGCTGAACTGAAAAAGAATGGCCGTGGAGCGATGCTAGAGAAAGTCGCCACAATTGATGGAACAAAAATATCTGTTGTCTCATGGTATGACAACAAATTGGTCAACATGTTGTCTACATATGCTGGAAGTACACCAACAGTTGAGGTTCGAAGATTTTCGAAGAAGGATGACAAACATATAACGGTTCCGTGTCCAAAGGCTGTAACAATCTACAACAAATATATGGGAGGAGTAGATCTCCTGGATTCCATGCTAGGATACTATAGAATCAAACTTAGGTCAAAAAAATGGTATATGAGGATATTTTTTCATATTATTGATTTGATGGTTGTCAATGCATGGATACTTTGGAGAAGAAGTGAAAACGAGTTCAAAGATTTAGCTCTGGCAGATTTCAAAATGGCCATTGCAGAGTGCTTGTGTAAATTGAATAAAGCCAGCTCGACAAAGAAAAGAGGCCGTCCCAGTGGAGTCATGGATAACTTGCAAAACAAGAAAAAAAGGGGCCCGACATCAGATTTTCCCATCCAAGAGGTTCGAAGAGATCAATATGGCCATCTTCCAGTATGGTGTGATAATCGGCAAAGGTGCAAATATTTCTGTGGTAAAAAATCTTTTGTAAAGTGTGAAAAATGTGGTGTTCATCTTTGCTTGAACAAAGACAGAAACTGCTTTTATAAGTTCCATACTGAATGACTTTTAGTTGATTGATTTGCTTATACATTATTTTGATGTTTTGTTGTATTATTGCATATTGTGCCACATATGGCAAAAAAAAAATACAAAAAAAAAATTAAAAAAAGTTAATAAAGATTTTTTTAAATATTTTTACCGAAATCCTGAATTTTTTTTCCACATAGTGCATTTTTTTTACCAAAAACAAAAAATTCATGCGGTAAGGGGTTAAGCAAATCTCTACAGAACTGCAATCTCAACGGAGGATCACGTGCGAGTAAATGTTGTACTGGCGTAAAGTGATAAGGATATAAGTGTCCTCTTTTTAAAATCCTATGAACAGTAGAGCGGCTTATCCCAACGGCTGTAGTTACTCTACGAGTACTTAGCTGCGGATCGAGAGCCACTTGAGTCAAAATTTCATCCTCCTCATCTACTGTAATCAACCTAGGTCGTCCTGTTTCAAGTTTTGGTCGAAATGCACCCTTTTCACCCAACCTGTCATACAGACATTTGAAAATTTATTTAAAATTATTCTGGGCATAAATACAAACCATGTCCCTCATTTCTAAATTGGAAAATTCGTTATGACGTGGCATTTTACAATAATATTACAGTTATTAATAACAATAATCACTTATCGGCAACAGATAGTTACTACGAAAATGTTTAACTGACAGTGACAGAACTTCATTATAAATCAAAGCCTACTGTCAAAATTTTCAATTATAAATTAATAAATATTCTCACAAACGCAACGTGCCTATTAGGAACTTAACATTACAAATCAGAACAAAAAAATAAAAAAAAAATAGAATAAAGCTGTTTGGTCGCGAATCTCATTAATTGTAAAAATGAATATTATTAAGTGGCAACCGGAGTTCTTGTGAGAAGCAAATTTCAGTTCTACTTTATGAGGATTTTCTAATATAAAATTGTATTTATATGCGCGCCACTGGGAACACTTGGCCATGGAATATTTCTCGACAGCTTTAAATGTATGGAACGATGCGGCAGCACTTTACAAAGATATTTAAGACAAAAATGGGAATCCATATTAAACTACTTGATATTTTTTTAAACAAATAGGAGCAAATTTTCATAGATTTAATGCAGAATGGCGCGGATATTTTCTTTTGTGATTTTCCATTTAAAATTAACAAAATAAATACTTTTCGAAGGTTTACAAAAAAATCAAGATTTCTCCACCCTAAGTTTTGTAATTATTAGTATTTCCTGAAAATTTCACAAAAATCCGACTAAAACTAAAGGCTTAAAAGGTTATTAAAATTTTTCAAGGGGTTCGGTTTGTCCTTAATAATAATACAAATAAAAAGTACATGTCTATCTATCTTTAACTGCGAATATCTCGAAAAACAATGACTTTACAACAAACTAACAAGTGTACATTATTGACTTAGAAAATATCAAAAAAATTAAAATTATAGTCAAAATTAAAATTTAGACAGCGGCGTAACATTTAGAAGGGGTACAAGCATTACTTACTCCTGCCGTTCGCCACTGGTAGAGCGCACTGAACTGTTTTTTTTACTGTTAGGTGCATTTTATGATATTTAACAAGTGTGCCAATTTGAGTAAAATTATACGGTATATTAAAAAAATTATGGCCATTAATAATTTTTCAGTTTTCAACTTCAACTCTATTTCGGAAACGAGTAACATTTTATCTAAGCATATTTCGCTTAATCGTTTTATTTTGAATTGGAGAATCTGCGGTTGTTCTATGACCCATTCTTAATGGGACACCCTGTATAAGCGACAGCAGGAATATTTGTTAATTTACCGTGACGATTGCGGTCTTTTAAATCCTCTAGAAACAACCGGAATATGCTGTACTATTTACAGAATCGTTACATTGAATTAACTGGAATATTCCAGTTATTTTAACGAACTACCTTACTTTTACCGGAACTTCCTGTTTAATAAGCAAACTAGATAGTTGTATTCGAAGTTTTTACAGGAATTTCCAGTAATTAATCGGAACTGTAGTATCGATTTAAAAGGAATTTTCCGATAAATTAAAGATCTTTCATTCATACATTACAGTAGTACTTAGTTGTATTCGGCGCTCATAACCTGAGCTTTTACAGGAATTTCCTGTAGTTACCTAGACGTCGTAGTGGAATGCTAACGTGGCGACACCTCGCCCTCGCTTGAGGAACTGCAGACTGCAGGGGCCTTGGTTGCATACTCTACAGGGAAATCGTAATGCTACACTAACAAGAATAACGAGTTACCGCATCGGCGCGTACTGCTCAGAGTAGCGGATTGAATTGTGGGATTTACAGGATACTTCCTGTTTACTCCAGTTGCATCTACGTATGTTCTACAGTAATATCTTGTAATTATATCAAAATATTATTCTATATACACAGGAAATATTCCTGATAAATTAACAGTACCTTATTACTGCTATACTTACCGGTTTTTCGTGTTCATACAACTCAAGTCACTTTAACTGGAATTCGCCAGTTAGCTTGCAAGTACAGATTGGTCTTAGAACAGTTTTTTCTTGTTATAATAGTAACAATAGTTGCGCTTTAACAACAGGAATTCAATTAACCGGAAATTTCCGGGATTCGTTTTTTTCAGTGTCACAAACGGGTTTTTTTATATAAAACCGCATCACCCCTAGACAAACTGGCTGCGTCATCTGTAAACAGGATGCTAGTGCCGCATTCAATATTTTTAGCGAGATCATTTATGTATACCAAAAAAGTATAGGTTCCAAGACGGAACCCTGCGGTACGCCTCTCGTAACTGGTGCTACATCCGAATCTATACCATCACAGCATATGTGATACATCCTGTTTGAGAGATACGATGAGAATAAGTTTTTTTCTAAAACCATATTAAATATTTTTAAGCAAAACTTCAATTCTCACACAATCAAAAGCCTTGGTGAAGTCACACATTGTAGCAGACCTTCTTTTATCCTCATCAAGTTTGTCAATTTGACTGTGGATTTGTGCATTCTAAAAATGCTTTTAGGAAGTCATTTTAATTTTTTTTAAAATTCCAACTTGAGGCCTATAACTCGGAAACCACGTTTTTCCTATTAGTATATGACAACAGTGTTTTATGTTTCCTCATACTCTAGATGCTCCTGTTGTTCGGGTTGACGGATAGTAGTACACAATATAATTATCGAAATTTTGAATAGCCCTCATACATGCATGCATCTCAACCCGCATTCTCCAAATTTGTATGTACGAAACGTCGCGACGCCGACGTAGAGTTAGACGAATACAGAAATCACAGTGCACTGCATAAACTCTTATCGTAATACCTACAGCCGCCTATTAAACTGCAGTTCATTTAAACTAAAATAGGTAGGAAACAGAGAGACGGTTTAATTGAATTCAACAATCGCTAATGGTATAATTGGATATAGAATGAGTAGCGACGTTGATTAAAGCAAATTACTGGTGGATATGCAATGCGGTCGTTGATACCGGTCTACTTTTGCGCTGAATATCAACGAAAGATTGGTTCTAAACAGCAATAGAGGCTTCTGTTTCTGTAGGGGGTTATACAGCCATCTTCAAAGAGCTCTAGCTTCGAAACGAAAGCTCCAAAAGCAAATGTTTACAGGAAATTTTCACTCTATTTTTGAATATTATTTGATGTATGAATCAATAACTGATTACGTAAAAGTCCAAATATTGACTTCTATAAAAAACAATATTTTACATTAAATTTGACATATGTGAAAATAGGGAAATTTGTTTACGTACATTAATAGTTATTTATGCTACAAGGACGGTAAGTAACATTTACCAATCGAGGATAATTTTGCGCCCGAGCATGTTAGTTGTTGAATTTGGTGTCCCAGGATGAAGGGTTTCCATTTTTTAGAACAGTTCAATAGATAATAATAAAAAGTTTTACAGCATTTTCATTTTAAACTTCAGCAACTTTTACTTTTTAATTGTTTTAACTTTATATTTTTTCTTGAGACATATTATTTTTCTATTACTTGACTTACAGAGGCACTTCAGTTGATAATATATTTTTTTTAATTTTATAAATCTTTACTTTGTTTCAAGTGTGTTTACGTACTCTGACGAACGGATATCCAAGATCTCTCACAAAACTTCGGCTTGTTAAGAATAATATTATGTGTAACAGGACCAATATGACACCCTGTATGCAGAAATTCACAAAAATTACGAAACATCCGAGGGGTAAACCGCGAGGTCCATTTTGGTGTACAGACCTCGTCCATTAGTAGCCATTACTCAGCCATTACTAGCCATTAGTAGCCATTACTCGACCATTAGTAGCCATTACCGGCCATTACTAGCCATTAGTGTACAAAAATTTAACTCGCGGTTTACCCCTCGGAAACATTTGAAATCAGTCACGCATTGTAAAAACTTCTAGAACTTCTTAGAAACATGTCACTGTAAGTTCGAAAACAAATCCATTAAAATTCAAAATAACAATCGTGTCAAAAAATATCATTTCCTGTAACATAAAGACAATTCATTTGAAAGAATCGGGACCTTTCCCTTTTCTGTTGTATTTAAAAGTCAATAAAACTAGTCTCGTTCAAGTGTCGTCATGGATGGGGACGGGTAGCTAGAGAATTCTTAGAACCACTAAAATTAGCGATGACACCCCGAAATAGATTGATCGTCCAAGAAGAACTTTCGCCAACTTATACATATGTAAATTAGGTTAATAAATTGGCGAATGGATTTGCGACCTTCCGAAATTCAGCCAAGTTTTATAGAGTTTCTTGGCTGTGAGTGAAAACAGATTTCGTTAGAATCGTGAACCTCTATTACGTCAGCGAATTCATCTGAGAAAATTTAGGTTTATAAAAATAATTAATAATGTGCTATGATCTATAAATAAGTAATTGCTATTCAAAATATAGTCGCGAGGATGTACCTGTCACTGGTCAGTGTTCGAAATCGATCGTCAATGGACATCGAAATGTCCCTTCGCCAGGGTGGGAAAGAGAGCGTCTGAAAGTTTCAGCTTAGTCGAAACGACGCCATTTCTCAGCAGTTGATTTCTGAATTTTAAATCCAAAAGTCAGTTTTTGCATCGAGTACTCGCCGAATGTAAGTAAATATTAAACGGCCGGGTCCGCTAGATTTTGGGAGTCAAATAAGGGTTTTTTTTAACGTAGGAATAATTTAAGTAAGGGTTTAACGTAGAATTTAAAGCTAAAACAATCTAAGTCAGGGTTTTCGTAATTATTCATAGATCATGGCAGTATTTGTTTCGTAAAGTTACCTTTAATATCTCGTAAACACTATTAGTGTGAGTTCAATTATAAATGTGTACATATTTTGTTAATTCTTTGTTATAAATTCATTTTGTTAATTTTGCATACCATTTTCTCTGCTAATAAATAGTTAAAAAAAATAATATATTTGATTGTTTGGTACAAGGGCGGATTTACGGGGGG
This sequence comes from Crepidodera aurea, assembly GCA_949320105.2. Taxonomy (NCBI): domain Eukaryota; kingdom Metazoa; phylum Arthropoda; class Insecta; order Coleoptera; family Chrysomelidae; genus Crepidodera; species Crepidodera aurea. The sequence goes on along the minus strand of OX439474.1, from coordinate 16,046,190 downwards.
GTACTGGGGGTAATTAACCCCCCCCCCCCCCCATGATTATGATTTATAAAAAAAAATTAATAAAACATAATACACACAAAAGTGTTTTACATAATAAAGAAAGTGGTGCTTCTTATAACGCGATAAAAAAAAATGTATGCAGTTTCCTTATTTTACTAGACTTTTAATAGTAGCAGTCTAAAAGTGTTTTTTTTATTTTAACCATTCCTAAGTACTTTCCTAGTCTCTTTGTGATTATAATTTAGTATTAATAAAGTTTTTTTTAAACATGTCTTTAGTCCAAGAAATGAACTAAAATCATTGAGCAGAAACAGATCGACTTGAAATTTTTTGCAAATTGTTAGGAAAGGTGTTTAGTTCAGAAGTAGAAAACTTTCGATAGTGGCGATTTTTTCATCAAAAAGTGAAGTAAAAAAGAAAATAAACTTGCGCAATCGATAAATTATCCTTTGTTAATGAATTAATGTTAAATACAATTTTTCATGAAAATAAAAACCCTCCCGAGGTATAAGGCGTAGAAAATTACGAGGTTTACCATAAAAATCGTGCATTTCTAAAAGTTTTTTAAATATAACCGAAAATCTGATATTATTACGTAAAAATTGATATGATCTAATTTTACGGCCTTGAGCTAACAATTAAAATTATTTTTTTTTAATTTTCTACAATTAATACGAAGGAAGATCTGGCAATTCAAAATGGGTGTTTAAAGAAACTGTATCGTTCTAGCGCAGGCGTTCTCAAACTGTGGTACATGTACCACTGGTGGTACATTACAATGTTTTAGTGGTACAATTTAATATTTAACATTTTGTTTTCAGAAACAAATATATTTTTCTTCAAGTTTTTGACTTTAACGGCTCTAGCTTTAATATTGAAATGACGACACATTCATTTTTAACGGCGAAATGCTTTTATGGTGGTACATATATTTTTGTTTTATATTTATGTGGTACAAAATTTGAAAAGTTTGAGAACCGCTGTTCTAGCGTAAATATCTGAAAAAATATAATTTCCACAAAAAAATGTATATAACATAATGAGAGAACAACATTGGGAACATTTTAAGAGCATCCAGAATCATTTAACTTAAGCAGAAAAAAAGTTATGGACAAAATAAGTTTTTTTAATTTTTTTTACGCCATTTTTTTAGCACCATCTAGACTGTGGTATTTGAAAAAAAATCCTTTTGCAGAAAAACGTAACATATGTTTATCTACAATTGTCCAGTAATTTTTAGTCCTGTGTCCTGAGTCATTTTTTCGGGTCAAATATTGAAAAAACGATCATTCCAATGAAAAAGTTTGTCATAACATGATATTTCGGCGATCTGATCAGTCACTAGTTTCTGCTCAATATTACAAAAAAAATTTACTAACTTTCTTGGACTTCTTGGTAAGTTTTACCCCTCCCATAAAAAAAAGATAAATCCGCCATTGGTTTGGTATAATAATCGACTCCCATAACCTAGTGTGTAAAGTTAAGCTAAGTGTAAGACCTCCATATGAAATCACCACTAAATTACGAATATACTTATAAGACGAGATATGGTAAGTGAATTTTATTTAAACCCAGTATGGCTATCAACTAAAGTCTTAGTGCTACAATACAGGTATGGTCAATAACGTCTCAATCTCACAATCTCAAGAATCCACATGTTTCGCTCGGCACAATAGGGATTCTTTTGTTAAAAGTTAGTTTAAAGTAAATATTATTAGAATCTCAAAGGGGGTCTTCCCTTAAGGAAGGCGTATCCCCTTGTTACATATGCAATTCATAATTAACAGTAAGAGCAGTATGTCGCCCGCAAAAAGACATAACAGAACATTTGTCTGGATTCAACGGAAGTGAGATATTTTGACACCAATTTGCTATATCACTTAAACACATACACTCATCGAATGAACGAATTTCAACTAATAGTTTCAGGTCATCTGCTTACATTAAAACTTTTATATCGTTGATGTTAATAACAATATCATTTAAGAAGCGGTCCCAAAATTGATCCCTGCGGGACTCCTGATACCTGATGGAATTTATCTGATCTAAAACCATGACACAGGACATACTGTCCTTCAAATAATATATCCACTTGACCTCTTCTGTCTAAGGCCTCCGATATGAACTGTGTGAACTTAACGAAACATTTGTTATTTAGTTAATAAATAAAACATTTCAGGCTCTGAAAAGGAGGTAAATTCGTATGGTAGACCCAAATATACAAGCAAAAACAAATGTAATAAAAAAAATTTCAAATAAAACTAGAATAACGTTAGTGTTATCATCGGATTCCGATAATGCTGACCTTGTCAGCAAAACGTAGGTAAGTCAGGTAGTCTTTTTGTTTAATTAGTTTTATGTATTTAAAACTTAGCTTAGTTTTGGTGTTATTTTTACAGAGAAAACTATTAGTTTCTTTTGTTAGTTTTAAAATCAAATTTTTGTTACAGAATAACAGATTTAATGTTATAGTTTGAGCACCCTTACAAAAACTTTTAATCTAAAATTCAGATTAACAACTCACACTGCACGCCAACTTTATATCCCGATTTCTAGTTTCCAAAACTCGTCTCATTTTTCGAAGTTAATAATGATAGCGAGCCATTATCACTAAAAAGTAAGTTGTTAGCTGAAAAGCCGCTCATCTGGTCCCTAGAAGATAATTTATAAAGTTTCAACTAAGAAATTTCCCTCGGGCTAAAAGATATTGGCAAATATTAATATTAGAGATTAACTTGCATCCAGAGCAAATAATCCGGGATGATATCGAGTTTTATACTTAATCCCTAAAATTTCTATCAATATTTGGTGGATAAATTCGATATCCTCTTTGCGGTGGATTACCTAAAACCTGCTATAAATAATTCTACTTGTAGAATCGATTCGGGATATAGAGATGCACAAATTCCGGTGAATTAACATTATTGGTGGAAAACGTTGATGCATACACGCACTGGTAAACGGGTAAAAGAGTCATTCAACTGTTATTAAATATGGCGTTTGTTAAAAAAGTTTTAAGAAATAATAATAATAATAATAATTGTGCTCGTAAAGGAAAAGGTTTCAATTTTTTTATATTAATACCCACACGTTTCGATCGGTAACTGCCTCCCACTTCAGGTAGTTACACACAGCAAAAATCGAAGGTTTATTTTTATATTGGATGTGTGGATTATCTTCTTAAAAATGTTACAATTTAAATAATCCTAAAAACTGTACCTACTAATTGAGATCATTTCACAAAAAAACATATTGGAGCCTTCATTTTAACGGCGATTGAAACATTTTAAATTGCATATCACGAGGCCTTACCTGTTGAAGCCAATCCAACAAAGCTTTTGCTATGTGAGGGTCCGGTGATGGAGGATTTGCGGTGTTTTGTAATAATTGAACGAGCGAATTTGCAGCATCGCGAACTCCCGCGGATGGAGTTTTTGGAAAAGTAAAATCCGGCGAGTGGGATTTTATTGTGCCACTGTTTCCTGAAACAAAAAAAAATAGATTTTAAAATGTCTAAAATGTATAATTATTAAGGGGTCAGTTCCTCAAAAATAAGCGAAAAAATCGGTAATTTAAAAATGGAATTACAAAACAAATTGTGGATGAATCCAGTTATTTTTTTATTCTCCTGCATTTTTTGTTGTTTTACATGCGCGCTGCCCCCGCTGTAGCTTCGAAGGAGAAATGAATGTTCTAGGACATAGTCTTAGTTACATTTATTTAAAGTTTTTATTTCTGTTCTAACCCATTTGTCAGACGAACGCTATAAAGCCAGAGTGCTGAGAGAAAGAGGGAAGAATTAATCCAAGCGCGTAAGAATGATTTAATTTAACTTTAATACACGCAGTTACTTATCTAGATAAGTAATAAATTATGTATTATACAACTAATAGAAATTTATTTGGGTCGCTGGTAACATTTTCTGAAAGTATCAAGTTTTTACCCCTAAAATGATTTTGAGTCTTGAATATACATTTTACCTCTGGCTTCGCGCTGTATACAAGCATACTCTTTGCCTTCCCGCATTATATTGATACTATGGCGGCGTTGCCGGTTACATTCAGCAGAAAATTTGGGGCTTTTTGCGGTAATTAATGAATTTTTTCAAAAAACATAACTAATGGTTCTGTAAGACACGGATTAAACTAACAAATTCACTAGTCAACTGAAATTGTGTAGTAGAGATACCAAAACAGAAATTCTTTAAAAGGCAGCTTTATGAGAAAACCTCGATTTATTATATAAAAAAACTCAATTTGTATTTTACCAGTTTCCCATTATACATATGTAATAGAACACAATTTTTCAATAAAATTGAATAGTTAAGAAAGGAAGGGGAACCAAAACCATCCTAAAATCATTCCAAATTTTCAAATTCCAAATTCGTCATAAAAAAATAATTTCTGGGAAAGGTGCCCAGCCCGGTCCTGGTAAAAACTATCATCATTATAGATACGTATTTCAGTATGCGACTCAACAAAAATGACGTTTATTGATTTTTTATATTCGCCTAAGGGTAAAAATGAAACAAACACTAGCACGCTCAAGATTACTGATATTGTGTAGATGCACTTGTAATAGTTCAACAATGTTCGTCAAATATGGTGAAGCTGCGCTTGTATTTTGTGTTATTGAGTATGCAGGGTGATCCTGTTTATTTGACGAATTTTTCAACTGATATACTTCCTGAAATTTAATAGGAAAACTAATCAATTTACAGCATATATATACAAGATGTTCCCGGAAAGTCATCTTGGGATATCTCGTATATGCTGTAAATCATTAGTACTCCTATTAACATTCAGAAAATTATGTGTCCAAGGAGTTTTCAATTAAACAGGATCAATATCTTTGATCTTTCAAAGGCTTTTGACTCGGTTAGTACTGATATAACAATAAATAAACTACGAGATTTAGGATTTCGGGGCAAATTTATAGCGTGGCTGAAATCATACTTGGAAGCTAGAAAAATCATTGTTAGAATTGAAGATCGGAAGTCCCTTCCCCAACCTGTAGAAATTGGCGTACCTCAAGGATCAATCTTAGGTCCACTGATATTTTTATTATACATAAATGATCTCTCTAAATATGTAAGCACTAATCATTTGATACTATATGCAGATGATGCTGAATCTCCAGATGAGCTAATCTTAAAGATGAATATTTTATCAAAAGAATTTATCAGTTGGTGTGAAATGAATTCTCTGATAGTAAATTCGACAAAAACCATCCTTATGCATTTTCTTACAAGGACAGATATTCCTGAAGATAGTAGTATCTCAGTTAAGAATACTGATGTTTCTTTTTCGAGTTCTACTAAACTTTTAGGTACGTACCTACCTTGATGAGAATATGAGTTGGAATACCAATATCAATCAGATTTGTAAAAAATTAAATAGCAGTTACTTTGCAATACTAGGTACAGTTACAAAATACGTTTTTCTACGCCAACGTCAGTAAACGTTAAAAATCGCACATTCCTTGTAAATGACATTTAACAATAACATGAACGTAATGAGATCTCCTAACATACACGTGCTTTTTGATAAGAAAACTTAAATTTCTTAATATAATCAAATTGCAATCAAATTTTTATCTTTATTTGGACTATTTACATAAATTTAGTCAATTGAAAAACATAAAAACTTTTAGCATTAGCGAGATACATTTTCTGTAGAACTAAACGTCATGTTATTTTTATATTGTCACAAAATATTGTATCCGAAGATTTTCTTAACTTTACCTACGAATATGTCTGAAAGTGAAAGTGTTGAAATTATGAGCACTCCACCGGAGATTTTAGAAAAAGCTCAAGCTGCCACACATAATTTGTTACCGCTAAAATCTAAAGAAAGGTACGAAATTACCTATCGAAAATTTATGGATTGGCGACACAAGAATAACGGTAAATCCTTTTCGGATAATGTTTTGCTTGTGTATTTTGAGGAAACATCAAAAATTATGGACTCGATGGGCCATTTATTCGATGCTGAGAACTACACTAAACATTAATAATAACATTAACATAACAGATTATCCAAAACTAATGGCCCTACTGAAGCGGAAATCGGATGGATTTAGAAGTAAAAAAGCGAAAATCCTTTCTCCAGAACAAATTAATAAGTTTCTGAAAGATGCCCCAGACGATAATCATTTGTTGTCAAAGGTAACGAATTAAAATATTGTGTAATTATCATCACACAAAAATGAGTTTTTGTTTTCGTGGGCGTAGAAAAAGTATAGTCGAGTTGTAAGCCCATTACACACTCGTAAAATGTAAGCACTCGCCGCTGCGCGGCTTCGTGCGTAAACTTTTTCACTTCGTGCGTAATGGGTTACTTACCACTCTTGTTACGTAATATACTATTACAACTAGGCAATTGATTAATGTCTATTATGCAATAGTATACTCCCATATTTCGTATGTCATACTCTGGGGAGCTGCGGCCAAAGCATCGAGGGTTTTTATTTCCCAGAAAAGGACTATCCATCTAATTTTTAATCTAGATTATAGACAAACATGCAGAAATCATTTTAAAGATTTCGGTATCCTCACATTTTATTCTATTTACATCTACAAGTGCATATTATACACAAAAAGTAATTTTACTGATTTTAACCTAAATTCTGATTTCCACGATTACCCGACGAGGTGTGGCAAGCTTATCCGGCTACCAAAACATGTTTCCTCAGTTTTTGAAAAAAGTCCTGTCATAAAGGAATTCAATTCCTAAATCATTTACCTACCTGCATGAGATAAGAGAGCAATTACAATGTTTTCAAACAAAATTTTTAATTGAAGAATGTTTTTATGATGTACAGTGTTTAAACAAACGATTTTAATTTAACTAGCTTCTATGTAAGTAATATTTTAAGGTATATGCTGTTTTAATGTAAAATCTGTTTTGACCTGTCCTATATCATGTATTATGATCAAAAAAGATGAATAAAGTATTATTATATTATTATTATTATAATGCCACTATATATACTGTTTTTGTTATTTCCACTGCTTGTTGAAGCTTTAGTAACGGACTATACTTAGATTTAGGGAAAAAATAATCGATATTTAACCATTTTCCCAAGATGGTTTAAAATATTCATCGATGGACTGACGCCGTTTCAGTTTGAGTTGCATTTTAGCGCGAATTTTTAATTAATAAAGCAAATTTTAATTCTAGCTACATCTGAACCTTGAACTTTGAACAACTTTTTCATTGTTTTCTACATCATCAAGCAGGTTAAACATAATTCGAATAATATTTGCTGAAAAAACACCCAAACTGTTTAATCAAAATAGCAAACATAAAATGAATTAATCTAGAACGTATTCAAATTAAATAAAAGGTAGAAAAGATAAACATGCAAATATTTAATTTAAAATATATTGAACAAAAATTCCATCGTAATTCCATTAGCTCAATTTCCGCTCGAATAATTGTTATGCGAAGTTATACACTTAAAGGCTTTTATGTTTATCCTCATACATAGCATGTTAACATGACCATTTGGCTATCGGAGTAACACCGGCGAACACTCTGATAGGTATTGAAAATCAATGTCGTTAAACAAAGCTATACTGTTGCCGTTTAAATAAGTTTTACCTCATCGGATCTGATGTACATAATATCGCAGCATTAGTGGAGGGCAGAAAGAAATAAAAATGATCGAGTGACTAGAATCTAAAAGTATCCATTATTCAAAAAAAGTTTACTATATTGACGAAGAGGAAATTTTACATTTTGTAACTATTCTTCCAAAATATTTAGTGCGTTAACCGCAATTTCATCAGATCTTTTACATTGAGTTACATGAAAATAATGACGAGATGCGGGAGTTAATTTTCGAAAAAAGTTGTAGATAATTAAATTCAAATTCATTTATTGACCCATAAATATAACATTTATTTATTTATTTACTACACTATTCTACAGAGAATCAATTTATAGAATAGGAACTACAGAACGGAATTGAATTTACAAACAATATAAAAATAAAAATAATAACATCATATAGGTTTACTTACTAACTAAGAAAATGATTTTTAATACTTAACAAGTTGCAACAAAATAAATCTACTTCATTTACCGAATTACAGATAGACATCATGACATATAACGGAGAATTCTTTAAAATATTGGTACGAGGAGTTTCTAGATAAAAGGTATTGTTGTTTCTTGACGATAATCGGGGAATACAAAAGTTTAATTTCTCCAGTAAGTTAGAGCAATCTGTTAGATTATTAATTAATTTAAATAAGAGTAGAAAGCTGTAATATCTACGACGCATTTCAAAACTAAAGAAGTTATGTTTGAGAAGTAAGTTTGCATGCGATATGCCGATTGGAGGATAAATTCCGTCAGTTTTTAAAGTTAACAATTTCAAAAAACGACGTTGAAGATTTTCCAATTGGTCAATTTGAACCTGATAATAGGGACTCCAGACAACCGAGGCATATTCCAACTTTAAAGTTCCGACTTCTTGAAATTCAGCGCAGTTTCTATATAGAAATACATTCGATATGCTGAATTGAGGATTGTATCGATGTGCAAATTAAATGAGAGTCCCGAGTCAATTGTCACTCCTAAGTCAGTAACAGTATTGGCCTCTCTATGGTTTCGCTATCTATCATGTAGTTATATATCAGCTGATTATTTTTTTAGAGTGTAGGACATGACACTACAATTAGCAATGTTTAGAGATAACTTATTATCCTTAGACCATACATACGAATACCCTGTCCAAGTTTTTAGCCAAACGTTCACAGTCCTTGAAGAACGTCACAGTGTTAATATATTTTAAAGTCATCAGCATATATATCAAATGGGACATCTATTTCACTACATATATCGTTGATAAAGATGTTGAATAATAACGGACCCAGATTGGATCCTTGGGGAACGCCGGATGTAGCTAGATATTCGACAGACTTGAAACCAAGAACTATAGAGGAGAGCATCTGAAAGACCAAACAGAGAGAGTTTGTGAAGTAAAAGCCCATGGTCAAGCCTGTCGAAGGCTTTAGAGAAATCTGTATAAATTATGTCTGTTTGGGACCGCCTATCGATACTTTCAGCAATGTACTGCGTTACTGTGATTAAGTTAGTGACAGTTGCCCTACCTTTCATGAAACCGTGTTGGCTAGGAGATATTGCTTTAATAACATGACGATAGATGGTTTTTTCTAAAAGCATTTCAAATACCTTGCAGAAGTTGCATATGATGGATATTGGGCGATAGTTTTTAATTGCGTTTCTATCATCTTTCTTATAGACCAAATGGCCATTGGACAAGTCAACAATTTACATACATTGAATACAATAAATAAAAAAAGAAAAAAATAGACACAATACACAATGAGAATTTTGAAAATGTCTTAAAGGCGAACAATACCAAGTTAAGATTAACACATTAGGTCTATTATTAATTATCCATTTCCTGTTATTTCAAAACATTTCCCAATGCAATATAGAGACAGATTAATATCATTAACATTTAAACAAATTTTTGCCCACATACCAACCCCGCCACCTTTAGGGATTAATCTGCAATAATGGTTTATCAATGAATATTGAGGAAAAACGCAACTTTTCACATTATCTTGGATGCACCAAGTTTCAGTTAAACAAATAAAATTAAGATTGTAAACAGTCAAAAACAGCGCCGTTACTTCATCGACTTTAAAAACGTTTAAACACTAGTAATAAATCGAAATTTTTGATTTTATTGTCCAAAGCTATTTGTCCACCTGACTGAATTTGCGCAGGTGTAAAAAGAGCTCCATGTGGCCATATTAAAGCATCCATGGAGTCGCCAGAAACTTGGTGAAAACGTCCTTTTTTCCGTTTTGAATAAGGTGAAATTTTTTCAAATCAAAATATTTATTTTTCGATTTTATACGAATTTAAATTAAAAAAAAAAAACAATTTTCAATCGAAAAAGTTGGTTTACAAAGAAAATGAGCACTTATAAAGTTAAAAAATTGAAAATTTGGTGAATCAACTGTTTCGATTGAAAATTAGGCTTTTTATAATTTAAATTAGTAAAAAATAGAAAAATAAATATTTAGATTTGAAAAAATTACAACATATTTAAAACACAAAAAAGAACGTTTTCACCCAGTTTCATAAAAAAAATTATTTCTGCGGGTGATACAAATTAAAAACGAAAAAACGGTTTTTAGCGTTTTTCTAGATTTGAAGTTATGTTGAAAAATGAATATTATAAAAGTTTTAGATTTTTTAATTATCTACAACTTTTACATTAAACTTTTTTCGATAGGATGCATATTTCAGCCTCAAATCGTAAAAAATCTATATCTAATGCCTCAAAATTGAAACAATATGGTATTGGAGTGGTTTATTAACTATTTAAAAAATCGAAAGCAGAGAGTCCGTTTTGCTGACCAAACATCCTGTGACAAATAATGATATAGGGATTCCTCAGGGGAGTGTATTAAGTCCTCTTCTTTTTATTTTATATATTAATGATATTGAACTGTTTGTTGATTGTGAATTCATTAATCTTTTTGCTGATGATACTTTAATAACATGTAGTGATGCTAATCTGCATAAAGCCATAGAAAAAATGAATGCCTCATTATCATCGGTGAATAAATACTTGAACATAAATAAGCTAAAATTAAATGTAAGAAAAGCTAAAGCGATGGTCTTCACAACGAAATTCAAATATAGTAGGATCGACGTTAAAAACATAAATTTGAACATGAATAATGAACACATTGAAGCTGTTTCTAATAACAAATATTTGGGATTTCAACTAGACAATTACTTAAATTTCGATAGTCACTTTAACTATATTTATAAAAAATATCTAAAATACTGTATTTATTTAGTAAAATTTCCCAAAACTTATCAACTGAAAGTACTGAAACCAAAATTACTGTATATAATACCATAATTCCGCCACATTTTGATTATTGCGCATCTATAGGTACTTATTCAACTTAAATAAATTAAACATGCTACAAAATAGTGGATTGAGAGTAATACTGAAAACAAATCGTCTTACTCCAATTACGTCAATGTTAAATACTCTAAATTGGTTTCCAGTAGAGAAAAATAGTAAATCATATGGCACCAGAATACTTCTAAAAATATATTACGTTCAACAATAATATCCATAATTATAATACAAGATGTACTAATAACATCTACATTGCAAGAATTACATATCAAAAAACTATGAATTCTTTAGTCTTTAAAGGTTTCAAAAAATTCAATGATCTCCCTTTATCTTTATCTTTATGTACAGGGTGTTTCATTACTAATTGGAAATATTTTAACTGTAGAATCCTGATCTTAAAATATGAAGATTTCTCCCAAATCACTTAAATTAAATGTGTTTCCTGTCTGAGTTACAGGGTGTTTTATTTAAAGATTTGAAAATGATTTTCGACCATTACTTTAAAACTATTTAACGCATTATTGTCATACTTGGCGGTAAGTCTAGGTACTATACACCCTGCTAAATTATGTTAAATAAACGTTTCTGGCTACTACCAAAGGCGTACGACAGGGGCAAGTGACTGATTGATCCTTCCCAAATTCTACGTCACTGGGGGAATTGCAATTTTATCACGATTTTTGGTTTCTCCAATACTTTCTACGTAAATATCGTACTCTTTCTTCATAACGATAAAGTCATTATTTTTCGAGATATCTTAAGTTAAACATGAAGCTGCACAATTATTTTGATTTTAATATGTATTAATTATGTCGGTGTTTTGGGTCATTGGATTGCATTTATTACACAAATGAACCTTTAATCCGTATTAACAAAAAGAAAACAATCTTATTTGTCGATATTTCTTGAAACGAATAAACACATTAAATTATTAAAAACAAATTGTGGTTCTGAAAATGTTATAATCTAAATAAAAGAACAATGTTAATAACAAGAAAATATCAAAATGCATATGAACAAAACTTAAAAAGCTTTTATAACAAATGTTCAATATGACCCCCGTTGACCTCAATAAGTTTATCCATTCTTTCGCTGAACGATCTTCTAACTTTAAAAAATATGTTTGGCTGATTGGCAATAAAATTAGCGGAATTTACAATTTGCTGCCAAAGTTCCTCACGAGTATTTATTGCTTGAGAGTATACTAGTGATTTCATATGTCCCCAGAAATAGAAATCTAAGGGATTACCGTCGGGAGTTCTAGGCGGCCACGGAAATTCACTACCTCTGCCAATCCAACGATGAGGAAATAGATGATCGAGATAGTTCCGCACTATTAGACGATAATGAGGTGGTGCTCCATCCTGCATGAACCACATATCTCTCCTTCGATTAAGTGGCAGTTCCTCTAGATAATCGAACAGTGTAGTTTGTAAAAATTGTAAATACGAGTTACCATTCAAATTTGCTGGTAATTCATAAGGACCCAACAAATTATCTCGAAATATACCGCACCATACATTAATCTTAAATTCGTGTTGAAAATGTGATTCTCGGAATAGATGGGGATTTTCAATATCCCAATAGTGACTGTTTCTCCAGTTGAAAACTCCTCTACGTGTAAATGTGGCCTCATCAGTAAACATTATTTTTTCAATAAAATTACGATTTTCCATTTTTTTATTTATGATCCAATGAGCAAAATTAATTCGTACATGATAATCTCTAGGCAATAAATTCTGTACCGGTGTAAAGTGGTAAGGTCGTAAATTTTCTTTTTTCAGTTTTCTAAAAACTGAAGTGTGGCTTAATCCAGTCATTGCTGCTAAACGCCGAGTGCTTAGTTCGGGATTATCAGCAATTCGCACTAAAATATCATCCTCCTGATCCACAGTTAATATTTTCGGTCGTCCCATACCACTGTTACGCCTAAATTGTCCAGTTTCTCCTAATCGACTAAAAACATTACTGAAAGTCTGGCGATTGGGTTGAACTCTGTTTGGATACATTTCTTGATATCTTCGAGCAGCAGCAAGGCAGGAATAATTTTCGTTTACATAAACACAGAGCATGTCTCGCATTTCAAGATTAGAAAAATTGTGCCGCGGCATTTCCACTTAATCGACTTTTTAAATTTTACAATAATCACAATCTTAAAGCGACAGTAACAATAATTAACAGCAATGACAGCAACCTACTAGATCGAAACAATTGAGTCAGACCAGAGTCAACTATACAAAATCTAAGCTTATTTTCAATATGTCGTACGCACTTTAATACCACGACAGCATGTAATGTCAATGATATGGAAAAAATGATTAAAGTAATGGTCGAAAATCATTTTCAAATCTTTAAATAAAACACCCTGTAACTCAGACAGGAGACACATTTTATTTAAGTGATTTGGGAGAAATCTTCATATTTTAAGCTCAGGATTCTACAGTTAAAATATTTCCAATTAGTAATGAAACACCCTGTATAAGCGAATCAACCACAATAAACTGTTTTAAAACTAAACTTAAGGACTTTATTAAAAATATTCAATTTAATTAAGATTTTACTAATTCCATTACTTGATGTTTTTAATGTATATTATTTTGTCTATATTATTTTGTACTTGTACTTTATATTTGAAATATGTATATGTATTTTAAGGGTTTTTATTTATTTATGCTACTTTTAGATTTATTTGTATTGTTTAGTGTAGTTTTAGTTGTATATTAGGATTCCTAATTAATAAAGATCTATCTAAAACGTATATTTAGCTACCCCCATCCCACCTTCCGGAACTTATAACATACATTTTCCGACCATCCACATACTGTTAAGAATTTTTTCTACAAGTATTTGTCTAAAACAGCAAAAAAAATTGTCCGTATGATACAATAAAAATTTGTCGAAAAAATTTGCATTCTTTTGTTTAATGACCACAACTATGGTCACGTCAAGTATATTTCCCCCAAAGAGAACCTAGTTGATTCCATTTAACTCACCTTGTATCTTTAATTCTATACGAAAACCTAATATACTGTACTTTTTAGGAGGGACACATTTTATAATTGTATTTTAGTGCAGTATTTACCTTTAAAACTTTACCTCTAAAACTCTTTTCTTTTAAAATAAGTAAACAAGTTCAAGGCTGCCTCATATTTCTACAAAGAAGCGAATCCCGGTAACCATGCTCTTTTTAAAACTTCAAAAATTTATAGCCACATTAATTTTGCGGAATTTTAAGAGAAAAACAACTTACTTGTACCGTTTTCCTCTATCTTCTGCCGTTCGTTCAGCTGCCCCGAATGGCACATATTCAACCACCACCAGCGACTCATAGATCAATTTTCTTTATACTCTGGACAAACATAATAAACACGTACCGATCATAATTCAGTCGTATGTGTCCAATTTCAGTTTTGATTCACTGCCCCGTGTTATTCGCTTTAATAAAAGTTTTGCATTGTAAGTTTGTACGAAAGTCATTTTATTATAACTGCAATATATATGTGACTAAATCCGTGAAAAAGAAATATTACTTCGTCGCACAAATTTCCGGAGGAATCTCAACCTAAGACAAACCTATAATTTTTAATAAATTATGTGATAACTATTTTTATTTTGTTCTATTCTAGAAAACAGAAAATCGGGCATAAAAATGTATTTTCGTTTCGTCAAATTTATTCACATCAACAGAGCTTTATAAAAAAATACGTTAACTTAACAAAACGTGACTCTATTTTGTATTTATTAACATAATCACTCAATACAACAGCCAGACGCGGACAAATGGCTGGATTCTGGCGCAGTACTGATTGCAGGACTTCGAAAAACAATAAAAACGGTACAGTTTGTCAAAGAAAAACTGAAGCTGGCAAAGCTGAAGTGTCAGAGTCGGTCCATAAATGTGATACAAGTCTGGCAATAGTAATAATATAAGAAATCTAGAGAAACGTAAAATGTTGAATTAAAAGCATTGGCGGATCAAGGGGGGGAGGGGCTGTGGGAGCTGCAGCCCCCCTTTAGGTCATGTTTTTTTTAGAAATCGGCTGGATCCGGCCATGGTTAAAAGTAATAAAAAAGCGGTGAACAACCTCGAGAAGTGGTTTAAAACTGAATTCATTCAAAAAGAAGAACCATGTCTCATCAATGAGCCATATAGAAGTATCGATTATTCTAAAACACGATGAAGGATGATAGGATGAATAATAAAAAGTTTACTATCTTGAAGAAATAAATTAGGAACGACAAACATACAAGGAGGAAGGAGAAGAAGAAATTTTAATAACAGAACTAGAAGAGGCTATAAAATTATTGAAAAACGTCTGAAATGATAATCAGAAATCTATTAACGAAAATATGGAAAAAGATGAAATACCGGAGGATTGGGAAATGGGTGTAATATTACCAATTTTTAAGAAAGGGGATAGCATGGATTGCAACAATTATATGAGGGATAACATTACTAAGTACCGCATTAAAACTGTATGAGCAAATTCTAATTAATAAAGCAAGTAGAACACACACTAGCAGAAGCACAGAGTAGATTCCGGAAAGAACGAAGCACCCAAGATCATATTTTTACATTAAAACAAATAATCGAGAAGAAAACAGGTTATCTTGCCTTTCTAGACCTAGAAAAAGCATTTGACAGTGTACCTAGGAAGCAGATATGGGAAAGTCTATATAAAAGAAATGTGAACGAAAAGCTGATTAGAAATATTAAAACATTGTATAAAAGGACGAACAATTATATGTGATTAGTAAAAATGTGAGATCAGATACATTTATAACACACAACGGACTGAGATAAGGAGGTGGGTAAGCCGAACACTATTTATTATATTTATGGATGATATCAGACAAAAGTGTAGTCAAAACGCCGAAAAACTATGTCGGATATCACAATATGCAAAGAATACAAGTAGGAGAGTGCACCTTTGCTGATGACATTGTCATAATGGCACACACAAGAAAAAACCTACAAAAGAATATTAACATGAGGAACGATTCGCTGATGAACCATGGAATGAATATCAAAGTGAAAAAATCAATAGTGATGTCAATTACAGAAGATCATCAGGATCAAACATATGTATAAATAATTCGAAGATAGAGCAAGTTAATGATTTTGAATATTTAGGGGTCATAATCAAAAATACTGGCAGGCAGAAATTAAAAATTAGCTCGCGAATAGACAAAGCCATCAAATGAGTAACAAATTTATCAACAGAAAGGAAATATCTAAGACAACAAAAATGAAAGTGTACCACTCCATATACAGACCAATACTGACATACTGATGCGAGACATGGGTTATAAACGACAGACAGAAGAGTAAGATACAAGCAACGGAGATGAAATATCTAAGACGAGTGAAAGGGATAACCAGGAAAGACCGTATTAGAAACCAGACAGTAAGAGATGAATTAAAATTAGAACCCGCATTGAATTTTATAAAAAAGAGACAACTGAGCTGGTGGGGTCACTTACAGAGAATGAAGAATACCAGAATAGTCAAACAAGTATGGCAGGTAAGACCAGAGAACAAACGCAAAAGAGGAAGACCAAAAAATACCTGGGACAAAACAATTGCAAAATCTTCAAAGAGGGAAATCTAGCGTGGAATGGCAAAAACAAAAGCAAAATACAAGAAAGAATGATGGAAATTCGTACATGGATAAGAGGAGAATTCCTCCCTACACCATATGGTAAAAGGGCTTTTAATTATATCTTGTGTGATTATATCTTGAAACACTGTCATAAAAATCTAAGATTACCTCCTTATCGCAATCAGTATAATCCTATCAAAATCGTTTGATCAGAGATAAAACGTTATCATGATAAGAAAATTGTAAAAACAAGTATTTGGTAAAAATGGGTAAAGAACCGTGGACGAAATATATTAGACTTGCAGAAAAATAATTTCCTCAGATAAGGAAAAGGAAATGATTCTGGAAAATATTGAACGAGTTAAATTGAATTCGGAAAAAGATGATACTGACGATTAAAATAAGAGTTTTTTTTAGCATTTTTCGACTGGGATTTTATAAACTTGTCTTCAGATGATGAAGGGAAAATTTTATGTTTTGTAACTATTTTCTGGAATTTTTTGTACTTCAGCCATAATTTCTTACATCTAATAAAGTTTTTCTTACTTTTTGCAATAGAAAATCCCGACATGCTATTGAAGTTAATAATTTCCTACCGTATTCTTAAAACTTAAATAAATTGTGTATTCTCTCTGTATAAATCAAGTGAACAAATGTAAAAAAAAATAGTCAAGTAAAGTCCATCTACTTCAGTGAAAAAAAATCAAATAAGTGTTTCACTTAATTTTTATGTGTTGCGAAAAAAAAAACATTTTTAATCCCTTGGTAGTAAAAGTACCACTTTAGTGTCTTTTTTGAGCGATTAAAGTATGATTTTCGAATTCGAATTAGTTTTATCTCATAATTTTTTACTACAACTGAATCAACACTGGTTTTAAGTTTCTCTTTGTATAAATCAAAGCATCGTACAGTAAGAAAATGTCGATTACGGCCAGTTAATTAGTTTTATGATAAAAAACTTGAAATAAAGAAAAAAATTCCTTCTAAACAAAGAAGCTTAATTATGTAAAACGTTAAAATTTTCAATGATATAAAAATGGTATAAAATCTGTGAAAATATTTGATTTCAGAACAAATAGAATCAATTGAACTTTCGAAATCCAGACTCGTAATCTGAGAATAAAATTATTAGTATAGTTATTCTTAAATTGTAAACCAAATCCATACTAAAAATAAAAATCACTGAATTCTCAAAAAAACCAATCACTAACCGCACTTTTCTCACTATTATATTCCCACACACCTTTACAATATTAATACTAAACGACCGTAAAAATCGGCCGAAAATTCCCCCAAGTCATATAAAAAGTTCGACGAACAGGCGAAAATATGGCAATATACAGGGAGTTATCAACACAACACCTGTTGCCGAAAATAATGCGAAAGCAACTGACGAGAGTTTGGAGTCCAAGCACGGAGTTTTGAGTGCCGGAATCCGAGATATGCCGGAGTATAACCGGAGTCTGATGGAGTCCGTGCGCGAGCAACTTTTGCATTGGCAAACACCGACGGGGTCGGTGTCTCCAATGTTAACCCGAGAGAGTAAATTTTAGACACTGATTAAAAATTTTGAATGTCCATTAAACAAATAACAAATAAATATATCGAGTGCCATAATTCGATAGAAATAAGTAAGAAAATCCAAAAAAATCTGCAGGACTTCAAAATTTTCACTTAATCTAACCAATTACACACAAAAAAAAATTGTACTATCGCGAATTCATTCTAATTAAATAATTGTAATTAGAACCAGTTGAAAATGCTCTTCTAGCATTGCCATAGACCGAACAAATTGTAGTGACAGTATTAATAAAATTTTAGATTCTTATTCTAATCAACACAGCCACAGTCTACTCGCTTTTACCAAAATCGTCATTCACTATGTGTCTGCTTTAAATTGAATGTTTTCATATTTTGGACCCCATTTTGAAGGTGTTCTCAAAGAGGTACGGAGAGGCACATCAAACCCTAAGATTACTTTTTGATGCTCTATCAAAATCTGAAGTAAGAATTTTAAAATTCATAAACACATTCAGGTACCGAACAATTTGTTCGGTGAAAATTATAGTTGTAGTATGAGTACAGATACTGAATAATAAAATCCTAAAATATGTCTTGTATCTATGGTTAAAAAATAGTAGAAGACAAATAAGTTAAAAGCAATTTTCATTAGTTATTTTTAGATAAACAAGTATTGTAACTGAAATAAAAAAATTATTAATTTTAGGGTAGTCAAAGGTGGTATTTTCCTTCAAAACTAATTAAACTATCAGTAAAAAAGAAAATTTTTTGGGTACGTCTATTGATTTATAAAAAGGGAGGTTAACGTATGTTTAGTATTTTGTGTTGTTTATTTTTACGTAATGTTTTCAACTCAAAACATATTTTTCTGAAACACAAACAAAAAATGTAGTCTTTATCTAAAAATTTTGGCCGCTGAGACCAATTGGGTCCTTGAACTCCAGTCCGACACTGGCCTTAATAGAGGTACGAAATTCTAAGAGGATACAATTAACTCTGGAACAAAGACCTTCAAGTTCAATTACCCGAATAAAAAGGAAATAGTTTTAGATTAACGTTATTTGTTTATATAAAATAAAATAAGAAAGAATGTATAAATGCTGCAGTGTCATTTATTATGTAATAAATAAAATTGACTTTTAATAGATACGTGTATTTTATTTTCAATTTTTGTACTAGTGACTGAATAAAATTATATAATATTAATTTTAAATTTATTCAAGGATGTTATTACTATTGTTAGATAAGTTATGAGAGTTTAAAAGGAAATGAAAATATTTGCATATGGTATTAATTCTTAATAAGGAGAAGACATACGACAGAATCCTTAGAGAAGTAATTTGATGGACGTTACATAGGAAATGTATTTCAGAAATTATGTACGAGTTGATCTGTATTCAAAAGCTACCATAAGTCATTATTTACTAAGATTGAAACATCCAGTGCAATATATTTTAAACCGAATTTCAATGTTTAAGAGCACAAATTCAAATACCATTTTCAACAAAAGTAGTATTGTAT
Source organism: Crepidodera aurea (assembly GCA_949320105.2). NCBI lineage: Eukaryota > Metazoa > Arthropoda > Insecta > Coleoptera > Chrysomelidae > Crepidodera > Crepidodera aurea. The sequence goes on along the minus strand of OX439474.1, from coordinate 16,026,619 downwards.
GTATTATAAACGGTGCTGTACCAAAGTAAGACATTTAAAAATGGCACAAAAATGAAGCAGTTTGAAGGATAATTATCCTTAAGGTCCTAAGCAAAACAATTATCATTCTCTTTCCATGTATGCCCTTTCCAATGTTACCATTAATTTTTCCAAACAATTTAGGCGGAAATTAAAACATTAAATGCTGATATCTCGTATACTTTTAAATACCTAATAATTGAAAAACTTTCTTGAATAACAAATATTAAATACACAGTACAAGCGACAATGCAAATGTACCCTAATTTAAAAATCACTATATTTAGAATCATTGATGAAAATAAGACCGTTGGGTTTAAAAAACGATGATTCTCGAGGTTTAGATGATTGAAGTTTGGTATCAAAGAGAAAATATCAGGAAAGGTATTTTCATAAATGTAACACGGTTTCACTCGGGTAAATTATCATAGTAGGAATTTAAGTAACGTTATTTACTTGCAGGAACGATCAGATGGTGTACTTAATAAATGTTAAAAAACTAAAGGTGAAAAACGAAAGTTTCTGTTTGTTCTGTACACCCACTTTATAATTTCCTCTATCAATCTAACAACATTAATTAAGTTCATACAAATAGGTCCTGCAATAAAACGATAAAATATGATTGATATAGGATCATTATCAGCTGTATTATCAGATGAAACGAGACAATATTATGTAAACAAAATGTTGTCACAGGTATTTTAAAATGGTACCTAAGCTAACTCACCAGATATGATCCCATCCATCTGCATTAAAGCTTGTTCTAATAATTTACTGGCCTCGGTTTGAGCTGACATTGCAGGAACTTTATCATTCATTTCTTCTGCTTTGCCCATGTCGTTTAAATGGGATAAATTAAAGTTTTAATTGGTACGTATTTTTAATTTTAGGCACAAAAACGGTCACGATCACACATTGAGGTTAAATTGCGGCTGACACAGAAACAAAAGGAAACTTCCGAAAAATACTTCGATAAAGGTAAATTTTGTCAAATGTTCGGCACGAAAAGACACTCGTTTTTCACGATTTATTCAAATCTATAAAAACAGTCTTTAAAGATATAATGTAAACTTGTCAGTTTTGTTTACTATTCTAACTCTACTCAAATGAATTATGAATGAGACGACAGGACAGAAAGCTAAATGTAGGAAATTAGAGAGTACTTTACATTAAGAAAATAAATCTATTAAATCACAGATGGCGTCGAAAAAATAACTACCAACCAATATTTCTCAGATAAATAAAATTTATTTAAAGTATTTGAATCCAAAATTTAGTACTATTTAACTGAATAAATATATTCCTGACATAAAAAGTATCTTGTATTTTATGAAGATACAACAATACGTTGGAAAAAAAAGCATTGTGGAACGCACCCCACTTGCACCAGCACCATCTACAATAATCTACATTCTACATATTATTCACTTTGTTAACGTCCTTGAATTTCTTAGGTTAGATTTACAATAAAATTGGTTGTGAAAGTATATTTTAATTATTATAAAATGGAAAACATCGTTAAAAGTAACCACAGATTAAAGAAAATAGAAAAAAAGTTAAGGAAACTCCAACATATTGTTTTTAAAGAAGTGGGTGTCGAATGTTCCATTGATAAAATCAGTAAGGTGTGTAAAGGTTCCAGATAATTTATGTGAAAGTATAACTTAAAATTTGAACAACACTTAAATATTAAGTAAATTTACAATTTTAGGTGTTAGTTATTGCTAATGCTGGTTTAATAAATGGTTTAACAGAAGAAATTGTTTACAGCCATTTTTCTAAATACGGTGTTCTAGAGAATATTATATTCGTACCAGGAAGATCATGTAGTTTTATTCAGTACAGTGATAAGTCTTCGGCTATGTCAGCATATGAAAACTGCAATGGTGTTTTAAATATTGCCCAAGATTCAAAACCTATATATCTGCTATATGCCAGTAATTTGCCAGATATTAAACTTGATAAAACTTGGAATGAAACAATTCCTGGTTTAATAATTATAGAAAATTTTATTACATCTGAAGAGGAAAAACTTTTAATACAATTATGTGCTTTTGATTCATTTGATCATAATCAAATGAGGCATAGGCAAGTTAAACATTTTGGTTATGAATTCAGATATGATATAAATAATGTTGATAAGGATAAACCATTACCACAAAATATTCCAGAAGAGTGTAGCTTTTGGAAAAGGCTGGTAAATACTCAATTTAAAAATTTTTTGCCAGATCAGTTGACAGTAAACCATTATTTACCAGGACAGGGTATACCACATCATATAGATACGCACAGTGCTTTTGAAGATCCCATTGTGTCTCTATCCTTGCAAAGTTCTATAGTAATGGAATTTAAAAAGGATGACAAACATATTTCTATTCTCTTACCGCAAAGGTCTTTAGCTATAATGTCTGGAGAATGTAGATATGACTGGAGTCACGGAATAACACCAAGAAAACTGGATGTAATCCCTACTCCAAAAGGTTTTAGTTCTTTAGAAAGGGGAACACGAATTTCGTTTACTTTTAGAAAAATTTTACAAGGAGAATGTACATGTAATTACAAATCTAAATGTGATTCTTTTAATAATCAAACTGAGAAGACCAACTTAGAAAATGAAACTGCTTCACAATTGGAAAAGGAACATGTCCATAAGGTTTATGAAACTATTGCTGGACACTTTGATGATACCAGGCATAAACCATGGCCTAATGTAGTTGACTTTTTAGAATCATTTAATTCTGGATCTATTTTAATTGATGTTGGTTGTGGAAATGGCAAATATTTGGGAATAAATAAAAATATTTTTGATGTAAGTATGTTATAGAACATAAACCTAACATTCTTCTTTAAAGCCCTAAAAGGTTAAACCATTTTTATAATTCAGCTTTAAACTTAAAAAACTTTAAAATTAAACAGTAGACAAATACATAGGTTTTCCTGGTAAAGGGGTCGTTAAAGAAAAGTATAAAAAATAGATTTTTTAAATAAAAGACCATATAAAGTAATACAAAAACTATTTGCAGATGCTACTTAAAATGTATTTAATTTATTCCTTTCAGATAGGCTGTGACACAAGTTTTAACTTAGTAGATATTTGTAAGAAAAGAGGGTTAGAAACATTTATGGCAAACTGTTTAAAATTACCATTTAAGGATAATTCTGTAGATGGTGCTATAAGTATTGCTGTGATTCATCATCTAGCAAACGAGGTATTTATTTCTCATCTGATTTCTTTATATTTTGTTATCTTGTTATTAGAAAAGTGATTGCATTTATTTATTTTTTCTAAATGAATCATAGAATGTTTAGGTTCAAAGTTATAATGCTTATCAAACTAAAAACAAGATTTTTTTTAATATACCTAAGCAGAATTTTTAAATTCAAGAAAACTTATTTTTATAATATAGGGTTAGCCAAACGAAAATGGTAGGTGAATAGGGCCCTTTATAGCACATCTAGCCTAAAGTACTTTTTTACTAATATTGTTCCAATTCTAAACAACAGATGTCTGTCGTGAACATTTAGACAATATGTTTCCAAATGTTTGGACATGGTCCGATATTGTAGCCTCCAAGGTCTTCAGACTTGACTCTCCTAGATTTTTATATTTGAGGGTGAGCAAAAGAACTTTTGTGTACGCCAGAGAAATTCGAAATTCACCTACCATTTTCGTTTTGCTAATTCTCTACCAAACATCCTGTAGTATTTGCTGTCGTTCTTAGTTGTTTTGTTTATCTCAGACTTAAAACTTAACATTTTATAAATGTGGTACCATCCGTCAACTTTTAGGAAAGACGAATTCTTGCAATTCAAGAAATAATTCGAATTTTAAAAGTTGGTGGCAAAGCGTTAATTTATGTTTGGGCTAAGGATCAAAACAAAGATCAACAAAAAACAACCTACATAAAACAAGATCGAAAAAACCGCAAAACACAAGCAACTATAATAAAAGAAGGTGAAGAGGAAGAAATATTTGTAATGGACAAAGTCAAACTACCAGTTCACGTCAATAGAACTCAGTTTAAACATGAAGATTTACTTGTGCCTTGGAAACTTAAGGGTGAAAATACAAGCAACACTTTTCTTAGGTTTTATCATGTTTTTAATGAAAACGAATTAGAAGATTTATGTAAAAATATTGGAGATACAGAGATTGTTAAGAGTTATTATGACCAAGGTAATTGGTGTGTTATTATAAAGAAAATAAATAAATCATTTGATTAAAAGAAACGGTATTTTATTATGAGTGAAAATTAAAATACCCAAGCTTTTAAAAAAATAATAAATAAATAAAACTAATCAATGCCGGAATAGAAAAATGGAAAATTGAACAATAAACGGCAACTAGTTTCGACTGTTAGTCATCATCAGGAATGCAAAAAATATAACAAGAAAGTAGCAACAATCTTACAATGAACCTTGACAACTTACCCTGGGGTAAAATTTATTAAAATTATGATTTAAACGAAATTACAAAAATTATTATTAGAAAAACATTTTAGAAATTGAGGAAATTCTACCTCTTCCCAAAATTGTGGTGAACAACTTGCTTCCAAAATTGTCGGTTAAAAAAGTTGGGACAGGTGGAAATGAGCATTTGCTCAACGCCTCCAAACTCCAAACAAAGATGTAGAATTTCCTCAATTTCTAAAATGTTTTTCTAATAATAATTTTTCGTTTAAATCATAATTTTAATAAATTTTACCCCAGGGTCAGTTGTCAAGGTTCATTGTAAGATTGTTGCTACTTTCTTGTTATATTTTTTGTAGGCCTGATGATGGCTAACAGCCGAAACTAGTTGCCGTTTATTGTTCAATTTTCCATTTTTCTATTCTGATTATTTATTTATGTGGTACCGACATTGATTAGTTTTATTTATTACACTTTGGCCACATTTGAGCTATGGATAACCTGTTTGACAATGAGTGATAGTAACTTCATTATTTTTAATAAAAAATTTTTTTGTAACTTATATTTGAAAAAATAATGTGCTGAAAGATTACTCCTTCATTTCTTAAAACAAATAAATAGACGGTAAAAATTTAGAATTGGGTCAAATCAATAGTAGTTCATACGAACTTTTCTTTCCTAAATCCCCGTTTTGGGAAATATTCTGCCTACAAAAGGGTATTGACATCAAAAAATAATTAGAATTCAATTAATTTTTATTTTCCAGTTAAAGATTAAATATTTTGCCGTTACAATTTCGACAATTAAATAATACACATGGGTGACCCAACCATTTTTATAAAAATAAACTATTGTGTCTGATAAATTAAATTCCTTACTCGTTTTCTAACTTTGTATTAATCTCTGAAAGGGATACGAAAGAAGAGAGTGACATTTTGACTAGAATCAGTCAAATAAAAGCTTTGCAACACACAATGCAAATTGTGTATGCAACCCCAATGCACCGGGAATTTTTTGCTTTTAGTAATTTTCAATACTCTCTTCTAATCATAGATGGCAGCACATCTAAAAATTGAACATCTATTTCTAAAATACCAATTTAATATGTATTTTTGTCTAAACCAAAAAACCTTTCATTTCATCTAATGAAATATATATAATTTGGTAGTATTCACTAAACAACAGCATGGACCACAGTGTGCATTAACGTGCCCACTCCCATACAATCAAACAAAGGTCATAAGTTTGTGTCATTAAATTATAATTTATTGCAATATAATGAGATAAAATTATTTAGTTATCATATACTAATTTATTAATAATAATTTTTGGAAACGGAACATTTCGATAATTCACTCTTAGAATTAATTTAAGTCGAAATAAAAATAACTCATATGAAATACATATAATTTAAAAAAATGGCACTTAAAATAATGTTTGGTACCTTTTCAATTTTTATCATATATTTAATTTACATTTTAAGTCACTTTTTAAATAGTTAAATAATTAACCGGCCCTCATACCACGATATTTATGTTTTTTTATGAAATCTTGTTCAATTTTGGACATAAATTTTTTTTTGTCCCTAAATAGAGACTGAAATTTCAAATTTAAAAAAGCACCTACACCACATAAGTTAAAATGATTATATCAAACAGTCATTAATTCCTACAAACATTGGGATTTTAAATTTTAATGCCCTCTTGCCCAACTCATAGATTCACCACTGGATACCACCCCTAACCCATTTCTACCCCTAACGAGGTTAAGTTAGTAACACGAAATGCGATAAGCGAAGGTATAATCATTATGTATTACTCACTTTATTTTTGTAAATAAAAGTGTAAATCGCTTATATTATTAATGAGTAACACATAATTTGTTTATTCTGCGTAAACAGATAAATGGACAGTCCACACTATCAATTATTTATTTATAGCAAAATTTAATACCAGCACTTCCAGTTGATAACTAAAATGTGTGTTGTAATTGTGTTACTATTATGTGCTAGTTTACCATTATCACTAACTTCGGAAAATTCATCTTGTAATAGTTTTGAAAAATATATTTTGATGAAAAATTGTTCTCCAAAAAAATACTTAATTCCACAATCCGAATCTGAAGCAAAAGGTGAAGTGAAATCGTGCAGTTATTTTGAAAAATATGTTTTACGCCAAAGTGTCTGTACTTCAGACTCAAAGATCGTAGATGAAAACCAAAAATATAGCAAATGTAATATTTTGGAAAGACGAATACTGAGTGAAGAATTTTGTAATAATTATAATCCTGACGAGTTCCTTGATGTGGTAAGTTCATTTATTTAAATGTTTATCTTAAAAAGTCGATACTAATATTAATATTTTAAATGTTCTTTCTGGATAATAAATCCACTTTTTTATATTAAAATGTTTTTAATTTGACGTTTCGACTTTTAAAGTAGTTTTTGAAAAATTAACATAACAAAAAATATAATAATAATTTACTATAGAAACATATCACTGAACAATTTCACAAGATATGGAAGAACTTGGAATAAATAAATGGATTTTGAAATTTTAGATGTCAAAATCTGTTATCAACATTTTTGTGACGTTTGAGAATTTATACGTCATAAAATAAATAAAGTTTTCATAATATTATCATAAGAAAAAAATATAATACTATCCCGATATAGAGGATATCATTTTTGCAATTTTATCTCTTTTTTGTAAAATAGGCATCCAATTTTTTTTAAATATCAACCCAACGATGGATTTTATTATATTTTATGGCCAAAATCCCAAGCACGTTCACATATTTTTGATTTTTCGAATTGTTTATTTTTAATGTATGATTGGTGTGTTCATTAAGTCTTATATGAAAAGGTCTAGATGTTGCTCCTATATAATATAAAAAATTAGAATTTTCAGTTAAATTAAAGATAAAGTCCAACGTAGGTAATCTTAGTATTAAAATTTGATAAATTAATTATATTTTTAATAAAAAAACATGGTTTAAAGTAACCCCATTTTATTTCATATCAAAGGTGGCGAACAAGAAAAATAAACACTTGATAGGAACATCATTAGTTCAAACAATTATTATTGCTTAAAATTTTCCATAATGTCTGAATTAAAAGTATTTTCTTTCAGCCTCAAATTATTGCTAGACACGGATATATGTCTGAGACGCATACCGTTATATCTGATGATGGTTATATTTTGAAAATACATAGAATTCCGAAACCAATAAATGGTCCGAGGGCAAGACAACCAGTATTTTTACAACATGGTATTTTAGGAAGTAGTGCAGATTGGATTATCAATGGAAACAACTCTTTGGGTAAAGATTTTTTGCTTTTCTCCATACACTTCTATAAAAAATACCCTAAAGGGCAGCATATAAATATTCAAATATTCGCAAGGCAGAAGAATTCAGGGGAGTAACCGAGCTTGTTTAGATTAAGAAAAACGCTAATGTAAACGTTTTTGAAAAATATATAGGTATAAGAGGTGCAAAATAATAAAAATTTATTTTTTGTAGCATTTCTCCTAGCTGATCAAGGTTATGATGTCTGGTTAGGAAATGCAAGAGGAAATGATTATTCAAGAGGTCATATTCATTTTCCAACCGATTCAACTCAATACTGGAATTTCACGTAAGTTTTACAAATATGCCCAAGTATATCAAAAGCAAACAATTTCACTTAGAACGTACCTAAAACATCTAACACACCTTTTAGTTTTCACGAGATGGGAACCAAAGATTTACCAACGATAATTTACTACATCAGTAATATCACCAACAAACCTGGTGAGATTATTTACATTGGGCATTCAATGGGTACAACCATGTTTTTTGTATATGCTTCTCAAAACCCACAAGCTGCCAAGTACGTCAAAATGATGGCTGGGATGGGACCTGTTGCCTATTTGACGCAAATGAAGTCGCCGATAAGATATTTGGCACCGTTCTCAAACGATTTAGAGGTACATATAAATGGTTTTAGATATAGAATTATCGATATAAAATTAGGATAAAAAAATAATGTTTAATAATTATAAAAAAAATGAAAAATTTACTTGACTGATCGAAAATGATTTATTATATATACAAAACCAATATAAAAGCACCTGTAATCATTTCTAGTTATAGCCAAAACCAAAGATTTTGGACATCCTAGGTTTGTTCCAACATAACACAAAACCAGTTTTCGTACGGTCGGGATTCTGCGCAGTCTAGATTTGGTGTCACATATTCTAGTCTGCGCAGAATCCCGACCGTACGAAAACTGGTTTTGTGTTATGTTGGAACAAACCTCCTATATTTTCACTAACTTAAATATATTTTGAACCAAAGAATCCTCACTATAAGTAGCAAAAATGAAAAGGATTCATATAAATTACATTTTTGATAAACGGACATCTGTTTTTAGTGGCTTGAGAAATACTTGGGATTCCACCAATTTCTACCGAATAACAAGATTCTGAAATTTCTTTCATACCAGTGTGAGTTATTCCAGATAGATACCAAAATCTGTGAAAATCTCATATTTTCAATATGTGGCTTTAATAAGGACGAATTTAATACCGTAAGTATTATGGTGATGTATTTTTGATAACTATCGGTACATGAAAAGACTAATTTTTTAATTTTTAAAGCTGACTGATTTTTATTAATCATTTCCATATAATTTTAACTAAAAATGAACTCTAATTTTTAGGCAATTTTGCCAGTTTTGTTAAGTAAAGATCCTGCTGGAGCTTCTACAAAAACGATTGTACATTACGCTCAAGAGATCCGAAATGACGGAGCTTTCCAACAATTTGATTATGGTCCTGAAGGAAATCTGATTCAATATGGAACTAAAGATCCACCAAAATATAATGTTAGCAAGATAGATCGTCCTGTGTATCTTATGTATGGAATGAACGACTGGCTGGCAAATTACACAGTAAGTAAAATCACATCGTTATTTTTCAATATATACAGGGTGGGGTATAATAATTGCAAAGTTATTTAATAATAATAATAAATCATCGTTATTAAACTTTTAAAATGTACAAAAATTTTTAATAACGAGCGAGATTTAGCCATGGGCTACTCTTACATCTAACTCCTCTTAATTTGGGACATACAAAAAGATAAATAAAAAAAATGTTAAAACAAAGGTACAATAGTAATATATATAATACATATAAAAATATTATTAATAGAGCAGTAGAAAGAAATAAAATACATTTAGGGAAACATTTATTGATTATTGGCTTGCTGTTGGAGTAGGAGTTTTTTTAGTTGATGTTTGAAGCTGGCGTGAGAAGAGGTTTTTTTCAGATCAATGTCTATACTTCATCCAAAATCAAGCGGCCAACGTTTGTTTATTTATCAGCGCGTGATCAAATTGGAAATATTCTTCCTATTGGTCAAAGTGGGAGGCTTGCATTATAGAGTCTGCAGAACCGCATTAAGTAGATTGGCGCCAATAACTGACTTACAATTGCACTTAACAGAGAATTAGAGGATTAAACCAATATCAAATCCTCAAAAACGTATATTTCGCTACCCCCACCTCCCTTGCGGAACTTTTACTCAGTCTTCTTGATTTTTCTTAATTTACTTATAATTTACCCTAAATTTCACGTCATTTTTTCCAGCCAGAAATAGAATATTATTATTAAGAACAATAGCGACATAATAAAATAGTTAACGGGTAAAAATATATAATATTAAATTGAAAACTCTTAGAAAAAAAATTAATCATTGTGACCATAGATATTTTTTATCAACACTTTTAAAATAAAATTTATAAGTACATCTCTGCGGGTCGGCGTGATCACTGCGTGTCTGCAATATTTACGTTGGCCTCTGCGGTTTGGATGAAGTATAGTTAATTATAAAGTTTAATGGCATTTGGACCGAAGGATGGGGATATAACCAAATATGTTTTAGTAAAAAGTGCGTAAAGATTATTTTTTTATATTGACTAAACTTTCTGGTGATTCTGACTAGAAATCCTGTAATTTCTACATAAAAAAGTACCTACATCTGATGAAACTTAAAACCCGTTTTCAAGAGAATTAAAAAAATATACAAAAAAGTCGATTAAAAATATGACTCTCTTTCTCTCCGTTTCACCATGAATCGCCCAGTATATATTTACAATTTTGTGTAGAATATAGTTTGTCACACTTAATGTTTTTCAGGACGTACTTCGTTTAGGACGTGAACTGAAAAATTTGGCCGGACTCTACAGGGTTCCAATGGACTCTTTCAATCATGTGGATTATATTTTTGGAAAAGATGCAGAAAAACTTGTTTATCGACCGTTAATAAAGTTTATTAACAGATACTCAACTTTTTAAAATTGTGTTGTACTGATTTTTGTTATAAAAACTTACTCTATTGTGATGTACTTATCTGTAGAAATATCGTTTATAGTAATATTAAATTTATTTTAAGTTAATTAGTTTTTGTTATGCCTGCAATGAAAGATTTGACTAAATAGTTGGAAAACGAGCATTTAATTGTAATACTTTTCCAGTCACGATTATTTCCCATAATTCGAGAAGTAGAGCACTCAAATGACAGAATGTTATAAAATGTAAAGTTAGAGCTCTGCTCAAAAAAAAATGTAAGTTGATAAAAGCTTGCGAAAAAAAGTTGTAAAATGCTGGTTTGCAATTGTAAAAAATTATCTGATAAAACAAAAAATTAATTACATTAATTAAAATATGTATCACTTTTCTCAGTGTAACTATCATTGATGCGGCCAGACAAATTCGGGCATCAAACTTAAAATAAAGAATTTCATTTTGATATGACTAGTGCACCAAAATGACCCAGATTTGTTTGTTTTTATTTAGCTTTAATTAGAAGTGAAACGGTAATCATTATTTTCATTTCACCCTCTATATGAGAGCATAAAGTTAATTGGGAACAGTTTATAAGGCTAATTAAAAATCCAATGAAATTGAGTTAAATAAAAAAATGTACTATAATTAATTATATTATATTTCCCCATTAACTCAACATCAATTGATTTTTAATTATATACCATCTTCCCTCTCTCTCACTTACTGCTCGGACAGCTCCTCTTATTTAGACCATCCATATGAAGCAACCGCGGTGGCACCATCTGTCGGTAGGCCAAATTTTCATCCAATGATAAGCAGATAAGGCTGACGACTGACCATAGATAAAAATAGTCAATGGGCGACAATATTGAGACGAGCACAACTTTGAAGCGACACTACCGGTATTAATTTGAACCTTCACGAAAAGCATAATTTTGTTTGTTTACCTACAAGTCGAACGTGTGTTTTGATTTTGTGCTTCGTATATTTTGTTGTTATTTGTTAGTTAAACGTTAAAAATGCCCAATAAAAATAATACAAACTATTGCGTTTATGGGTATACCTGTAGGAAATCTAAAAATCCGGAAGTACACTTCCTTTGTGATCCACCCAAGAAGCAACAAAAAAGGTGTCATCGAGGAAGTTGATCGTCCTAAATTCCGGAAAAGTGTAATTAATTTTAAATCTGAAGATTATATTACAAAATCAGGTAAGATAAAGATTAGCATTTCTGAGATTATTTCTTGATTACTACTGAAATGTTTGCAGGAATTCTTTCAAACAAAATAGCACCCAAGTAGTGCAAAAAGGGTGGGCCATCACATAATTTGCTCAGTAAGCCACTTGATGTTAAAACCATTAAATGAGCAAGGAATGATGGTTAGTTAGAAGACACCAAAGTGTTGCCTATAAACTAAGTAAACTTGTCCTTACAAACTGTGTACAGTTGTACTTTTATATATGTAAACTTAAAATCTAATTGGGTGTGCACATCATTGCTGATATTTCAACTTATCATTTTTCTAAAGGTAATATTCAGTAAAATAAAACCTTTGTCACATCATAATTTTAAAAATACCATTATTATATTCCCCTTTTGTACAACACCTGTTTTCAATAATTATACAGTTACAATTAGTAATGAATTATTATAATAAAATGTTAAATACTACTAAAACTGAGTTAGCTTTGAACTTATGTTAAAATAAAGGATTAAAAAATATACATTTTGTGTTTATTTTGAAAAAAACAAAGTAGATAAACAAAACAAAAAGTTTTGCAACAGATACATTTGATGGCCTATGAAGTGTTTTAAGCCAAGAAAAAAATTTCTTAATATTTTATATTTTAATTTGATATTGATTTAAAAAATAATTTTGAAACAAGGAATAGGATATATTTTACCATAATCAATCAAAAGTAGGTTCTTAGAAATCATTTTTTATTTAAATCACTTTTACAATTACAATTATTATCCTGAAAAAATTGAAATAAAATTTTTCAGCAGAAAACTGTTGTATGTTTCTTTGGCATATGATTTAGCTCCCTTCCAATATCATTCTATATTAGTAGAGGTGAAGATGATAATACCTCTTGGCTAGATTCATCCTGAAACACAAAAAAAGCACACAGTCTAAATACTTACATGTACAGGTATATTATGGTAATTTCCAAATCAAAAACCTCAAACAATTACAAAAAGTCTTAATGCACTATTTATTAAAAATTACGCGTTTCGTTGAACAGCTGATAGAGGGAAGTGGCGCCACCATCGTTAATTATTTGTCTCAAAGGAGGTTCAGGTTGGCGGCAATGAAATTTTGACATTAACAATTTTGTCAATTGTCATTTTAGAAGCATCTCGTTTGTGAAAATGGCTGGCGTGCTCAAAGATGATATTTGGAAAAATTGGGAAAAAACAGGAAAACAAGAGTTGTGAGTAGCTTGTATTTGTTAAAAATTAATCCATGTGCCACTTTGGGATATTAATTTAACTTCAGTGTTACAATTTTTGTCCCTTGATTACGAAATGTGTTGCGATACTACGTTGGTTTATACAAACATTCAACAATTTTTATAACATGCCGATGAAAAAGTGAAAAGTGTATGTGTTGGTGTTTTATAAAGAAAATGATTATATTTTATCATAAGTTTGTATCGAGAAGTGATTTAGTGCCTAAAATTACCTATAAATCTGACACCGTCTGCAAGATGTCGAAAGAGTTGGATACGTATTCTATGAAAAACTCGTGGATTAAAGTATAAAAATGCTTTTTAAGAACTAAAACCGACCAAGAGCTACATAGATGTTCATATTATAAATGATTCTAAAGAACAAAAAAAAACAAATTGACGTCCCTCATTCCGACGCGGTTTACTAAAGGTTCAAATCTTTTGAGGTGATAATTTTGCAAGTGCCTACTTCAAGTCGACAGAGCCGAAAAGGAACTAGCCATTTAAAGATATCTACAAATCAGGGTACAGACACATTTGAGAGAAGATAAAATTAAAATATAAAAATAGTGGGTTTGGGATCAAACTTAAAAACCTAACACATCTTTAGATTATTTATTTGATCAGAAACTACAGTGGGTATATCAAACTAATATATTATAAGAAATTGATTACTCTCTAATTTATTATAGCTAAATAAACTCAAATTTTGCCAAGTAATAATATACCTGCTTAAATCACATGTTTTAATATTGATGTGTATGCACTTTTAGGCTATTTATAAATATTCTCTTGGTATTTTATCATTAAATATTTTTTGTAAATAATATTTGTAATTATTTAATAAAAATTGTGTATATGATAATAAAGGTTATGAATATGTTTGATTTTCTATTTATACCTTGACTGTGTATTGGTAGATTTTAATTTTAGTTAAAATCTAATTTATTTATTCAACATCTTTTACGGATAATGTTTTTTAAAAGAAGTTACTCCATAGCCTTTTCTGAGAAATTACAATAAACAATATTTTCATTCATTTAATAGTTAAAACGTAGATTTGCTTAATATGCACTATGTTAACAAGGGAAGAAAAATTTTTATATAACATTTTCAAAATTCGCATATGTATTAAAATCGACTTTAATTTCTATGATAAATAAAAACTTAATATTCATTCATAAAAAAAACTATTCCAATTATACTTTTCTTTTCAGCATTAAAGTTTGTATCCCATTTCTAAAAGATGAATCAAGAAGTCCTCTGTTTGACAAATTTGGGAAACCTACAAACATCATTGGCTACATAAATGAATTAATCGATAAAGGGATCAAAGGCGTTATTAAAACAGATCAAATTGCTGCAACACTTCGTGAACTGGTTGTAAGCACATTTTATAATTTTATTTTAGCTTTTAGAAATTACTAATTGGTATTATTGCTTTAAACTTTTCTACGAATTTTGTTTTGTATTTATTGGTAATACTATTTTTTTATACCTCTCCATATTTTCCATAAAATAGATGTGAGAATTTTTTTATTTAAACAAACGTAGGAGTGTACCTGTTTTCGTGAAAAATTTACTCGAGAACAAAATAAACGTTGTTTTCAGGTAACGACAAATAAAAAACGAAGCTCAGATCTATTGCCAAAGGGGTAAAGCGTTTTTTTTTTTGGCATTTTTACTTATTTACTTATGATGGACAAACGAGATTTCATTTCTTCAATGATAATGAGTTCACATGAAAGTTTTTTATCTTAATGATTTCACAAGAAATATTATTTTTTTAGGCTTTACATCCAGATGTTCCCTCAATAGTTTTAGATGTACTGAACTTGGCAGATGCTATAACATCACAAGCAGACAATGATGATGTTAAGGACAGAAATAATTTTTGTGCAATTGTTAAAGATTGTGAAAAGGTAACATTTTATGAAAACAACCCTTTGTGTTATTAACTGTAGTTATTTTTAGTTTTTATCTGATAAACTTCTGAAAGAACGACTAGAGATAGATACCTTACAGGAAGTAGGGGTACTTAAAAATAACACATTTTATTCAAAGTTCATAAAAGTGAAAACCAAATTATAGTAAGTATAGATGCCCAATTTGTATTTTTAAAAGATAAAATTGTTAAAACGCCCACTTACAACTTTAAATTTTTATGATATGCCATCACTATTAAATACATACAAAAACAATACAATCTATTGTTTTTTAATATTTGTTAAATTAAAAATATACAACTTATCTCTCAAGGTTTCTTTTACTTATTAACAAATGATCTACATGAACTTTGACCATAAAAGTATTTCACAAGTAACTTGACTTATTATTCAATTAAATAAAGATTAAAATTTAAAAAAATAACTCACCAAAAAAATCAACTGGTACAGGTATGCGTTGACTCATCCATAATAAAATTAATCCATTACAACCAAATCCTATTTTGAAAGCATCAACAAAACCCCGACCCTATGACCACAAGACAAATCAAACAGTTATCGTGAAATATTCGTACCCCTAATAAAACAGTTCTATTAAATGCTCTGTTATAATTTATTAACAAATTCTGTTATTTTTAAGTAATGCACAAAACATTATAATCATTTCATTATTGTGGAATGAAATAAAATTGTTTTTGTGCTAAATAAATAGCATATCAATAGACTACTTTTATTTTGAAAGTTTAAATACAAGTTTTGAGGTATGCTAACAAGCTGGAAACGTTTAACGTTTTATTGATAACTGTTGTATTCACTCTGATATAACAGAGTTTATTAGCAAAAAAACTACAGAAAAATGCTAAAAAAAGAAGTCACGTGGTGTAAGTGTCACAAACATTGCAAATAATTTCCGCACTTAATTATAGTAATCTTTATTGTAAATAAAAATAGATAAAATACTGAATTGAAAACTAAAACGATAGGAACATATCATAAATGAAATAAAGTTATATGAGTATAAAAACGATCAAATATAAAGTATCTGTTTCGAGTACAAATAATGTCTACCTCAGATTTTCTAGTCACAAGCATCAAAACATTACTTCATTAAAAAATAAGTGAATAATTGTTCATCGGGCTACTGCTGAGCCTTCGAATATGCCCTTCTACCTTTGGTGCAATTGAGTAAATACCATATATCTTTTTCCACAGCATGATTTTACTATAGTTAGTTGCTTATATTCTCACATCTTGGTCCAAAGAATCTTCCCTTGCCCTATCATATATGTAATAATTTAAACTAATAATCGTCCTCTCTTTTAGTTATAAGCAACGGAAATTTAATTTATTTAGGGAAGAATGTGAAGGATTCTCAAAGCTGGTTGCAGAGCTTAATAATGAGTTTAATGAAAATACTGATTCTAAAGAATTAATTGGAATAGTTCAATCATTAATAGGTAATTATTATCAATAGTAATTTTTACTTCAATTCGAAAAAAAAAACCGATTCATTGGCCAATTGTGAATTTTTCCCGTTATTTTAGGTTGTTTTAACTTAGATCCAAATAGAGTACTTGATGTAATATTAGAAAGTTTTGAAAATAAGCCAAAAGATGCTAGAATATTTGTTTCCCTCATCAATAATTATATGAACGACCCCCGTATAATAAGTGAAGTGTTGTCTACAAAATTTGGATTTCTAAGAAATAACGAACAAGATGTACCACAATCATTGTACATACTCACGGCACAGCTCTTGCAACATAAAATTATAGAATTAGAGGATATTTACTATTGGGTAAGTATCGTAGTTTGCTGCAATTCATTTTTAAAATTTTCTGAAAAACAAATTATAATTTTGATACATACAACACATCAATAATATTTTTTTATTATTATTATTAATTATATATCATTTTATTGTAACTGATCCAAATTGATCTATCAGCATTTTTATCATAACATAAACTAAATTGACCAAGTTTATCATTCCATTGAATTTGTTTGGAAAAATTAATGGTAACACCAGAAACTGAAAAATAACGGAGTCTAGCATTGTGTTTTTGAACAATTTCCTCCTTTAACGGTTTCGATCTTGAGGTTTATGTGTAATAATCAGAAACAAAATTGAAGTACTTCAACTTTTGGATTAGTTAGCTCAGCATAGCTTCAGAACAATTTAATTTTCTGAATACTTCACTGGCAGATTTTCTCCAGGTGTTCTGCAGAGTTCAGCATTTTGGATTTGCATTTTGTTTGGTTTTTTTAACCCATCTTTATCACAGATGTAATTAATATTGTTAAAAATTTATATATGTAAAACTGTTTTGTTTTTCTTCAAAAAAATTCTAAATTCAGCATTTATCAATTTTACCGTTTCAAATAAAACACTCATATTAATTTATATATTTATTTACTAAAGTTGCTTCCGGAAGACAAAGTTATTAACAAAGAAGTTGACAAATCAATGAAAGACGCCAGGGAATATGTTCGAAAACTTCAAATTATCAGCATAAACAATAAAGAAAAAGAAGATACACCTGATGAATCTGATGTTGAGAGTGAGACGTATGAAGGAAATCAAAAATTAGGACTTTGCGAAGCTTTATTATTGATTGGGGATTGGGAAAATGCCCAAGTTCTTATCAAAAGGTTACCAGAACGTTATGCAGTAGGTTATGAACCCATAGCTAATGCTCTATGTCGACTATTACATCATATCATCGAACCTATTTACAGCAAGTTAGTTATTTTTTTTAATAATTTAAGTTTAGAAATTCCATACAAATTATTTCTTTATATTTGGTTAAAATAAAGCTTTAAAAAACATTGTAATAAAAATGCCATACTTTAAGAGCTCATAATTTAATTCTATAAATAACTCAATTTTATTTATTCATTTATTTTATCGTAAAAACTTTTAAGGCATGGAACAATAGGTCCCAAAATTCCGAGGAAACCAATTGCACCATATGAAGGCTTAGTTCCTCCCCCTCAAGCGGAAACCTTTAATGATCTCCAAGAAATGGCGGTTCCAATGCTTCTTATGTTGGGTGCATCGCTCCGATTTGACACTGTTCTTTTGTGTAAAAGTGTCAGATTGGCTAAAGCAATTTTAGCCTCATATGGAATAGATAACGCTAAAAGTCAACCACCTAAAGAATGTCCCCTGTATTATCATATACTTTCGTTAGTAGATATGACTATTTTACCATCATTGGCATACTTAGAGTGTAATTGTTGTATAGCTGAAGAAATTTGGACACTTCTAAAATTATATCCCTACCAAGTGAGGTATTGTTTGTACGCGAGATGGAAAAACGAGACTTATGCACTTTACCCGGACTTATTGAAGAAACGAGCTGATTCTGAAAAGCAAATTAAAAATATTATGAAACGCGTCAGTAAGGAAAATGTAAAACCAGTTGGTAGATTAATTGGTAAATTGACTCACTGTTCGCCAGGATTTCTATTTGATTATGTTCTACTACAAATTCAAGTCTACAACAATTTAATAAATCCAGTTGTCGATTCTCTTAAATATTTGACGAATTTGTCATATGATGTTTTGGGATTTTGTCTCATCGAATCGCTCGCCAACGCCGAAAAAAAGCGGGTGAAACATGATAGTACATCAATCTCAACTTGGTTACAAAGTTTGTCCAGCTTCTGTGGGGCTGTTTACAAAAAATATTCTATAGAGTTGACAGGCTTGTTGCAATTCGTCGCCAATCAACTTAAAGCACAGAAAAGGTAAAAAGATGTTCATGCTTTTGAGGTAAAGTTGTATAAAAATTGTTTTTATTCTAGTTTGGATTTGTTGATTTTGAAGGAAGTAGTTCAAAAAATGGCTGGAGTTGACGCTGCTGAGGATCTTACCATGGACCAATTAAATGCTTTAGCTGGTGGGGAATTACTTAAATCTGAGGTATTTATTTATAAGTTTAACATTTATTTAAATTTGTAGCTTAATTTTTTTTAAATAAAAACATTTTCTTACAGGCTGGATACTTCAGTCAAATTCGCAACACAAAAAAATCGTCGCTAAGACTTAAAGAAGCAATGGCTGAAAATGATCTAGCTGTAGGTCTTTGCCTCTTAATGGCTCAACAAAACTACTGTGTGGTTTATAAAGAAACGGCAAAAAATAGCCATTTAAAATTAGTTGGTAAACTTTCTGACCAATGTCAAGATACATTAGTACAGTTTGGAACATTCCTGGGCTCGACTTTATCAGTTGATGAATACGTAAACAAATTACCATCTATTCAGAGTATGTTGACAGATTATCATATTCCCCTAGAGGTTGCATTTTTCTTAGCCAGACCAATGTTTAACCATGCCATCAATGTAAGTATTCTGAAAATATAAAGTAATACTTTTTTAAAAATGTGTCATAAATAATCAATTAAAGTTAGTAATTCCCCTAAGAAGAAATAAATTTCAATCGATTTTTTTAGCAAAAATATGACCAGCTCAGGAAAGTAGATCCAGCCTACAAAAAAATGTCAACGTCGATCAAGAACCAAAAATATTTTGAAGCTATAACCGAGATAATGGAACCAGTATGTACATCCCTGCAGCTTCTGCACCCTCCGAGAGTGTGGGAGGATATTTCTTCTCAATTTTTGGCTACTTTCTGGTCTTTAACAATGTACGATTTATACGTACCTGAAGAAACGTATCAACAAGTCATCAATAAGGCCAAAGTAGCATCTTTAGCTAATATGGATATAGGTGCTAAAGGTAAAAAAGAACAAGAGAGATATCAAACTTTATCGGAAAAATTACAAGATGAAAAGAAAAAGCAAACCGAACATGTAGATAAAATAATGTACAGATTGAAACAAGAAAAGGATCACTGGTTTTTATCAAAGTCGGCTAAAACTGCCAAAAATGAAACTATTACTAGGTTTCTTCAATTATGCGTCTTTCCAAGATGTACTTTTACACAAATCGATGCTGTATATTGCGCAAAATTCGTTCACACAATTCATTTACTAAAGACACCGAATTTTTCCACTTTACTATTTTATGATAGGGTAAGTATTTTGCGATAGGGTAAATATTTTGTAACAGGCTGGTCTGTGGGGTGGGCTTGCTTGCTTGCTCTGTTACAATGTGGTCACCTGATCAAGATTGTAAGCAATATTTTTATTTCAGCTATTTTGTGATGTTACATATTCTATAACTTCCTGTACCGAGAATGAAGCAATGAGGTATGGCAGGTTCCTGTTTGCTATGTTAGAAACTGTTATGAGATGGCATAAATCCAAAGATATTTTCGAAAAAGAATGCGCCAATTATCCCGGTTTTGTAACAAAATATAGAAAGAACAACCAACATGCTGATAATCTAGACAATGTCGATTACGAAAATTACAGGCACGTTTGTCACAAGTGGCATTACAAACTAGCTAAAGCTATGGTCACCTGTTTGGAGTCTAAAGATTACATTCAAATAAGAAATTCGTTAATTATTCTTATAAAAATCATCCAGCATTTTCCGATTTTGATTAAATTGAGTCAATTTATCGAGAAAAGAATAGAAAAAGTTAGAGACGAAGAAAAAAATAATCGCCAGGATTTGTTTACGCTTTCTAGCAGTTATTTGGGATTGTTGAAACAGAGAACCTCCACCGGGCAATTGATGAGGGAAAATGATTTCCATATTCCTCTTGAAAAAGAAAAGGTTAGTGTTTAATATCAATTTTTAAAATCTTGCAAAAAAAATATACATGAAAACAATTCCTCATGATTCTCAAATTTTTACCTAACAGTAGTTAACAGTAAAAAAATGTATTTGAATATTTTCTTTATATACAAATATTGACAACTCAATAAGGTTTAAAATTTACAAAACGAAACTCAACTCAATTATATGATAGACATGTATTGACAAGAATATGCATAACATTTAACTATAAATTTTCAAAATAGTTTAGTTGTTCTGACAAAAATAGGGAAGTGACTAAAAGCTAAAAAACCGTATATTAATTATTTTTACATCTTAGTACATTTAAATACTGAACCAGACACTGAGAATTTAGAATTTTCGTCAGGTTAAATGTAAATATAATTAAGTGAAAAGAGACAATACACATTTTATCTAATTTGAAGTTGTTGATTCAAGAATTTGGACTAAATTACAATTTTATTTTTAGGGTAGTAAGAATCATGATGCAAAATCTGATGGTAACAGCAAACACAATGGTGAAAGTAAAGGTATATTTTTTATTTTAAAGTAAATGTTAATGTACATTATTTTTTGTTTTTTTTTTTAGATGATTTTTTGAAGGACAAAGCTGAAAGAAAATCTTCAAGGCAAACTTCGGACGACGTCAGAGTATCTTCAAAAAGTCAAATTATTTCCGTTGACATTACAGGGTAAGAAAACCAAAAACATTTAATTTCAGTTATTGAAACAATCGAGAAAAATGTTGAAATTCAATGATTATTTATTAAATTCGAATAATATTTCAGACGGAGTTTTAATCATTATTAAGTCATAATTAAATTTTATAATTTTTTTATAGACCTAGTCCGACTTCAAAAGAGAGGACCGAAAAATCTCAAAGGGAAGATCAAGTGAAAGAAAAATACCGATCTGAAAAACAAAATGACTCAGAAAAAGAGCGGGAAAAGGAAAAGCGCAGAGAAAGAAGAGAGGAAAAATCAAATAGCAAGGATGAGAGACATGAAAAACAGTACAATAGAGTAAGTACTATTTTGTTTAATAATAGTAAATGTTCTTCATTTACTACAGTTAAATTTTTTATTTCAGTCTCAAGATGAAAGATTCATTGAAATGCTCAGCCCAAAAGATGACGGCCGATATTCCAGTGAAAAACAAGTTGACAGATACTATGACGACAGAGGAGGGGGCCATTACTACAGAAACGATGACAGAGAAATTTCCATCAGTGGAAATGGTAATCTTGGAAGAAGAAGTCAGGAGCCCGAGCCCGATAGAGGTAAATCTTATTATTATAACTATGACTAGAACCTTTCCAACGGCTTTAGTGTTGGAAAAATGTTATTACTCTGACAGAATTGACAAAAAAATAGAACCTCGTAAATCGATAAGGCAAATTTATTTTAATATTTGTTGCAGATTCAAAACGAAGAAAAGTCGACGGTTCTTCGAAGGTTAGTATCGAGGTCAGATAACATCGGTGCCGTATTCTAGGTTCCACCCCACAATTTCAATTCCATTTTGGGAGATTGGGCTGAAAAAGTGAAATTAAAAAATAAATGTTTTTTTCTATAAAATGGAAGTGTCAGGACTTTTAAGTGCGCGGTGCATCAAGAACATTAAGCGAAATGAAATTTTTGAAAATAAAAAATTAGGGTTTGGTCAAGAGGATTCGACGTTACAGCAGCCAATAGGTATTTTTTTAATCGTTTTTGTTACGAAGATGAGATGCCGAGAACAAGAATTTACATGTTTTTTTTTTACGACCACGCAGCTCTTCAATTTTTCTTCGAGTTGTTTATGGCTGAATAATAAGAAGAAGGGGGTCAACACAGTTACTGTTTGATAAGAGATAATGAATAATTTTTATCCTTTTGTCCCGAGAAATAAAAGTTGTCCAGTTAAACCGAGAAGTTAAAATTTGTTTTATAAAAGAGCCGATGTAAATAATATAAGGAGATGAAAAAATTATACAGTTACCAAAATTAACTAAAAAAAACCTTTAATTGAATAAAGTTGTAACAATACAACAAAAATATTAAATTGGAGATTCAATGTTAAATACAGCGCGGAGTACTTCTGAAGAACAATTTATACAACATTAATACAATAAATAAGATTTCCTGCTATCAATCAAACAGGAATTTACATTAAGAGAATAAAAAACAATAAATAAGATTTTTGACAAATTACTACTACTACTGACTAAAAAGAAGAAATAGCTTAAATAGCATTTTGCCTTAAATTATGTAAATACATGATAAGAAAATCATGATTTAGAAGAAATATGAAGAAAATTAAGCAAACTTAAGAAGACTTTCAAGACAATCAATACTGAAGATAATTTTTCTTCAATTTGTTATTTTTTCCTGAGGTTTCACTGTCTTTTTTCTTATTCAACGAGAAAGGGAGAGACCTGCGCCATCGGTTCGTTTGTTAAGGGACTTAAGAGACTTTTATTTTGATGAGTGATAAGTCAGCCCAATCTTCCGTAGTTTGTAGTCGAAACTGGAATTTTGACTTAATTAAGGTATGTGGTAGATGTTAAGTTTGTAAGTGTTTATAAAGTTGTTTTTCTATTACCAGTGACATTCAAAATTGTAATTAAGTTGTTAAATTTTGAAATATATTGATTTTTCGAGAGTAGGTTGTTTTTAAAATTTTTGTTTTACAAAAATTTGGAAATTTACTCAGATTTTTAGTAAATAAAACGAGGTACTTAATTTAAAATAAATACTAAGTAACTTTATGAACACTTCATTGAATTCAATATTTTACACCTTAATCATCTGCTCTTTATTATTAGCAATTCTATCAATAAAACGGGAATTTCTTTGAGTAATTCTGGACATATAACAAAGTCGTTTTCAAAAATACGAAATATACATCTTAACTCCTAATTCCGTTATCAAAAGTACAAAAAAAATAAAATGACATACGCCATACGTAAGAGTTAAAATTAATGTCGCGATTGATTTTTTCTTTATTTGGACATTCTGGCACAGCACGTTCGTCCGATTCCTCTAATTGAGGCCGGTCAATTTATTATAAACAAATGTATTTTTCTATGTATTAGATGTGTCACCTGTCATAACACAACACTAATTATTTACTCGCCGCGCCGCATGATGTCGCTTTGAGCTTTGCCGGGTGGGTGTATTAAAACATAACGTGGTTTCTTAATCATCTAAAAATGTATCTATGTGTTCTTTATGTGGCTCTGTCTATTATAGTCTACAGCATATCAAAAAACCTATAAAAGATGCATTGTCCTTCACTTAAAAGTGAATCAGACAATGTCACAATAAATTAAAAAATACATTTTATATTTTTTTGCCACTTTTGATAAACTTCTTCAAGGTTATGGTACTTTTTCTCACATTTTTGGTTTGGGATAATTGAGACTAGAGATATATTTAAAGTTTTTAGAAATAGTAATCATTTTAATTACTAGTAGATTTTTTTTTCAAATTTGAGATGTGTGGAGACGTTTACTTGTGTTTTTGGAAATATTTAAGTTCAGTGATTTTTCTAAAAACTGTTTAGTTCTTTTTAAATTATCTAGTTACTTTTTATTTAAATGAAAATAAATATAGTCGCAAGTTTGGTCTCTCTATATAATATTTTTATTTTTTATTAAACATTTGTTCAGAATGACAAGTTAAGAAAATATGCCCATAAGACTTAAGGGAAGTTTCTTTGGACCAAAATAGGGAATAACCAAATCTGATTATTGAACTTGCTTTTTTGTTTTCTTTTTTTTTAATTACATATAAAATACAAACATACTTCTTTACCAAATTTGGTGATATGAGTTATTAAAAAACCGAAAACATAATTTCAACAGCAACATTTTGCTATATTTTGGATATATTTTGGTCCATAGAATCTACCCTTGCTCTACGATCCATTATTAATCGTCCACCCTGTATATACAATGTCGATCAAAAAGTATGTTTAGTACTGTTAATTATAAATTTATTTTTGGTGAAATATTCTAGGAAAATTATTTAATTTAATATGCAATTTAAAGCTTTATAACAAAACCATTCTTAATCTAAGCTCATTCAAACATAGACAAAAGCATGATGTAGTTGAAAAAAATGTTCATTAATGATATTATTTTATACAGGCTTCTGTATTTAAAGACAAGGAACTTTGCTTGAACTGGAGTTGGTTTACAATTTTATTAAGATGTCAAATCTGATTCACAACAAATTTTGTAAAAGAATTGGAATACAATCGAAAGAAATTAAATGCCTACTAACAGCAATATGTCAACCATTAAGATTTTCATTATATTTCCACCTGTTCACATTTTTTGTAAAAGGATGGGAATATAATAAAATAATTTAAATGCCTACTAGCATTGTTGTATTTTAATTTTAAACGAAGCTTCTTGCCCATATTATTTTTAAACTGCATCGTTATTTTGGTATTTATTCAGGGGAACCCCAAAAATTCGAGGTAGGTAACTTATCTCTCTTTACAAAAAATAAACTTAAAAATATAATTTATTAATTTTAAGTAGGTCGGCGGATTGAATTGAAATTTTATGAGTAAAATCAGACCATAAACTACTTATTACTACTATTTTGAAGTATTTTTCTAAATTAAATTACATTAACATAGTGAGTAAACCAGTAAGGAATTTTAATTTATTAGATTCGACATCCTAAGACCGGTTTCTGTCTTTCGACTTCATCAGTTAGGCTTTTCGAATCCAATAAATAAAATTCCAAACTCGTACAAGTCAATAGCTATATCCGCTATAAGATAACATCTAAAAATGTTATCTTATAGCGGATATAGCTATTGACTTGTACGAGTTTGGAATTTTATTTATTGGATTCGAAAAGCCTAACTGATGAAGTCGAAAGACAGAAACCGGTCTTAGGATGTCGAATCTAATAAATTAAAATTCCTTACTGGTTTACTCACTTTGTATTAATCTCTGAAAGGGATAAAAAAGAAGAGAGTGACATCTTGACTAGATTCAGTCAAAATTTAATGTCAATACTCTCTTCTTACCATAGATGGTAGCACATCTAAAAATACATTAACATACTTTTACAACCATTTTAAAAACAATATAAAAAATCAACAGTATAGTAGGGAATTGTCAATAAATATAGTAGTAAATGGTCTTTTATTAACTTTTTAATGGTTAATGGTATTAAATTTTTTAATTTGTATGAACCACTTAAAATTTTTGAAAATAAACTATTTCATTTTTATTTTAACCCAATATTTTGGAAAGGGTGCATTTATGGACATAAATTACCTACCTCGATGTGAATAAGAGAATTTGCAGTAGGTTTGTTGGCAGTTTAATTTTTGGCACCCAATAAGGGAATTGAGTTGAATTTTTTTAAATGAATCAAAAGTTGTGTTTCACTTAATGAAATTATTTATTGGTTACACACATGAATGGTATTGTGGTACACAGGTAAGCTAAAACTCTTGAACGACTTTTATCTTTACACTGTATTTTAAATTTTCTCGTTGAGATGAGGGAGAAGAAAGAAATTTCTTTGTTGTGCCATTGATTTGGCTAAGCCTGTGGTCTTCGATCACATTAATGAAAACCCAATGGTTGTCTGCAGAATTCCAAACATGAAGAAAGGAAATCAAATCCGGACTTCTACCCAGAGAAGACTGACAAACGGGAAAGATCTGTGAAACCGAAGGAAAAGAGGGAAAAGATGAGCGAAGAAGAAAAGGAGATGCGGAAAGAAAGGAAAATGGGCAGGAAAAGGGTTTGTAAATGTATTTATATATTTCCAGAAACAAATGAATAAAATACCGTGTGACGTCCAACATAAATTTTTTATCTTTGATTATCATCGAATATGAATAAGTTTAATAGTTGTTTGATGTGTTATAATTATCAGTAATTCTTTATTTTATTTACGACGACCAGCATAATACAATAAAAATAAGCTCATGCATAATCGGTATGACCTTTAATGACTAAACCTTTTATTTTAGTGTACCTTTTGTTAACTGCATTTGTTTAGAATTGTATTGTATATTATAAAAATAACATTTATTATTATTAAAATATATCTAGAGACAAAACAGTCTAGGTATGATCTAACTCTAACTGCATTTTAAATATGAACAGACTGATTATTTTATTCTGTTTATTCATTGTAGTAAAAAAAATTATAAATTGGACAGTAGTCACAGAATTTTTTGTTTTTATTATAGGATAGAATAGATGAAGCAGCTCAGCTGGAGATGAAGAGGCGGAGGGAAGAAGATAAAGGTAATTAATTCAATTCAATTCGAATACGTTTAATTAATGACTAAAAAACGTACCATTCAGATATCACGATACCTAAAATATTACAGTTGCTAATTATATGATAATTAGAATAGAATAAGTAAATATTTCTTAAATATTACATTTAAAATTTGAATATGAAACTTTTACAGTGGCAATGCGAATTAGTTACGTTTTTTAGATGACGACTAATAGAAATTTAGTAAGAAAACTAAAATCTAATTAATCATTAAATATTTACTTGTTTTTTTAGCATCAAAATTACTATCGCCCAATCGATCTTCAAATGGTGAAATGATCGAGCCGCCCATGCACATTAGAGAAAAACACCATCGAAATAGGGTAACTTTACATATTTTACCAACATTTTTATGGCATTTTATAATTAATTTTTTTAGGAGATATCTCCATACCAAAGAGATCGATCACATGAAAAATCTGAACCTAGGGAAAAACAATATCCTTTTATTAAACAAAAATATGTGTAAAATATTCTGCTGCATATCTTGGACCATTTTAAGGACCTTTCTATGTATATCCAAGTGTTCTAGAATAAAGTGAAAAATAAGGCTTTTCCTTGCCCTTAAATAACGGTGCTAAAAAATTGTTTTTATTTCGGTTTTGAAAATTAACAAAAAAACAAATTAACTTTAGAAATCCATCAAAAAAGCAACATTTTTCTTTTATAATTTAATAATTTTTTTTGTTTACAATGCTCGGGGCGGACTTTGTATACCATAGAAGGTTTTTTAATGATTAAAGCAGCTATTTTTTAATATTTTTATCGAATTAACCTCTAGCAAATACATTGGTTAAAATCGTATTACAACAAATCTTTATTTTCCGTGTGAAAAAAATCCTGAAAGTTGACCTATTTTTCAGGCCTCCCGGCCAGAACCTCCCTTTAACTAACCTCGTTAAAGTGAGATTAGAAATCAACTCTCTTGAACGTTTTAAATTAAAATTTAATTGCACTTGCGTTTTTTTTATTCGCAAAAACGTTTTAAGGTTTTATTAATTTTTCCGTAGATGAGAATTATTTTAGTTTTTTTCTTACAATCTAGATTTATTTTTGGTTTCTTTTCCTTAATGTAAGATACCAGGAGGAGTTCGGAAAATAAAAGGAGATAGCCCATAATCTTCCTTCCATAAGATAAGAAGAGAGAAAGAGAGAAGATGCATTTGTTGTATGGAGAATATGAAGAATTATTATGAATGTTGGTCGAGAGAACAGTACATTTAATTATTTAGTTTTTTATGTGATCCTGTACGTGTAATAAACTTAAGTTTAGTAAGAATTAATTTGTTTTATTTGCTCCTATCAAAAATCCAAAAATCTGCTTTTGGATGATTAGACGGGAATTTTGTATTCCAGCCATAATCGCCTTAATAGTTGGCTAATGACTAGCCAAGAGAAAAGTGGACTATTGAATGCAATTGTCGTTGAACGTAATAGTGGCGTCTGTGAGTCGGAAGGACATGGACCAAAATTTATCAGGATTGAGAGTACCTTCCCCCCCCCCTTTTTATTCGAGGATGCCGAACACGATTCCGGTATCAGAATTACCGTTTTCGATTGCTGAACCCCCTAAAACGTCCAAAAACTACCCCCTAAAGGAGTTAAACGGGCAGCGCATCATTTCCCTGTAAAAAAGACGCCTTTCCCCCCGTTTGTACAGATTACTGCCGACCCTCACCAACTCCTCCACAGGGGTGTTTTTTAATTTTTTATATCAGCTGCAAAACGTCTGTTTTCGAGGATGCTGAACACGAAGGTGGTGTTCAATATCACTTCCGACCCCCCACCAACCCCTCCACAGATCAAAACTCTCCCGAAAAGGTCGTTTTTTTTAATATCAGCGGCAAGATTACTTCCGACCCTCACCTACCCCATTACAGGTCAAAACTCAAAAGGGTTGAATTTCTTTCTAATATCGTAAAAAAATAAAAAACACCCCTGTCGGGAGTCAGTTTTGGCCTATGGAGGGGTTGGTGAGGATCGGAAGTAATCTTCAACATTACCACCGTGCTCAGCATCCTCGAAAACGGGGGGAACAGTCGTTTTTTTACACGAAAATGATGCGCTGCCCGTTTAACCCCTTTAGGGGGTAGTGTTTGGCCGTTTTAGGGGGTTCAGCAATCGAAAACAGTAATTCTGATACCGCCATCGTGTTCAGCATCCTCGAAAACCGGGGGGGGGGGGAGGTACTCTCAATTCTGATGAATTTTGGTCCATTTTTCATGGTTTTTTCCGACTCACAGACGCCACTATAACCTTTTGAAAAAATCTATAAATCACTCGTTTTCTGAAAACAATATTTTACCCCCTGCTTAACGAAAATTACATCTATTTTTCTAATATATTTATAAAAATACTAATATTTACAATTTATTTCCTTCCCTATAATTTATGGAAAAAAAAAATTAAAATATATATTTACAGTCCTCTTTCACTTATTTAGTCGATAATTTATTCCCGACTTATATATAGAAAATAATGAAGCCACCAGCGGTGACATGTTAGTATTTTTCCCATAATTATTTCTGGCTGATTAGGGTCATTTGTAAGGTTTGCAGTAAACGCGTCAGCATATTTTCATTTATTTGCTCTGAAATCATGCTCTATTTACTTCAAATCTATAAACAAGCTTTCAAATTTATCAATTTTTTTAAATGTATAGATTATAACAATAATCCGTAAACTATTGATTGATTTTTCATCATTTTTTTAATTATCCTGATGAAGTCATGATTCATTTTAAATTCACGTACCACACGTAACCTTTTGATGTGGGTGTACTCTTCAAAATCATGTAAAATAAAGCAATTTTATTTTAAAATTAAAATATGACTCCAAATTTCTAATTTTCACGAATTTAGACCTAACCATCAGTTGAGAATGCTCTTCTAGCATTGCCATAGACCGAAGAAATTGTAATGAAAGTATTAATAAAATTTTAGATTGACAGTTCTTATTCTAATCAACACAGCCACATTTATCCATCATATAAACCATAAACGTAAAGCGGTGAACACCTTACTTGCCGATAAATGCGCATATATATCCAGTTCGCTCTAATCAGGTTAAACTCGCTCTAGCTCGAAATCTGTCCATAGAATTGACTTGGGCCCGTGGACACTTTTGATCGGGATGGGATGACGAATAAATTTCCGAAGTTTGGGAGTGTTAAATGAGAAAAATGGTTTTTAAATGATATTACTTGAGAACAAAAAGAAACAAAGTTTTTAAACTCACGAAATTTGAGACAATCCGACAACGCTGGATTCCGAGCAGGAATGCGAAGCAGGAGCAGGAGATTGAGAAGCGAGAAACTTTGATGTTGGAACCGCATCGCTACGAGTTGAGCGGTCACAGGTTTTTCAGTTCGCTTGCAGTATTACAGCGACGCTGGTCAATACGCGTGCGAATATTATTAAAAACGTAAACGTAATCGGTGCCTTTGGCCAATAATAGTGCTCACTGAGATAGAAATGCTAATGGACAATGTAATTGTATTTCTTTGATAAAACAATAAACGAGATTTTGTAGTGGTTTTGTTTTCTCTTTTCTTGAATTTTCGGTGTTTTTGTTGAATTGTGTCAAGGAGTTCAAAGGTAAGAGACATTTAAATTCTTATATTATTCTTAAAGAATTTGAATTATCTCTTTATAATAATCTGATGACCACGAAATTATTTTGTAATTTTAATAGGAAATCATGACTAAGTGCTTAGGAATAGAATAACATATATTTTAAAATTGTATAAACAAAATTGGCATATTTTCTAAACAAAACAGTCGAAATAAATATTTGCGGGTAAAAAGATAAGAAAAGGATTTAAATTATCTTAAAAAAATCAAATTTATAAAGCAGTAAAATGTAATGAGTGGGAAAATTACAACTTTTGCGATTAAATTTTTTTTACAATTTGCTGCAATCAATTAAGAGTAATATCGCAACGAAAATATTTTCAAGGTAGGTACATAAAATTTCCGATAAATGAGTATAATTCTTCGCATGTGTCACTCAAATTTTCTAATATTCAAACGTCCCATTTTTATAAAATTTGTACTATTGACTACGAAGTACAGAATAAAAAACTGATGATGGTGTGGCAAAGGGATCAAGGATTAAGAATTAGTCCAATAAACTAAGGTGCCAACCAGGGCATCAGGTCTGTCCGGTACTATCTAAAATTTGTGGAAGGGCGGGAAAATGGCCCATTGGTCTCAAAAATGTGTTTTTTTTTTCGCCTATTTTCGCCGATATTTCTGAAAATATGAGACTTAGAGAATGAAGATCAGTTCATTACCTACAAAAATTATCCTCATCATGTTTGTCAAACATATGATACTTTTCGACATAACCGGCTCCAAAACACACCCCCATTTTTAGCTCCTGCCCTGCATTTAGAGAGCACGCTCTAAAGGAATGACACTCTCAAGCGGATTACAAATTTTTCAATAAATCACGTAAAAATTAATGTTTTTTCATGATTCAAAGTTCAGATGAAAGAAGGAACCTGTAGCTACAATATCATGTTACTTT
Organism: Crepidodera aurea; assembly: GCA_949320105.2. Taxonomy (NCBI): domain Eukaryota; kingdom Metazoa; phylum Arthropoda; class Insecta; order Coleoptera; family Chrysomelidae; genus Crepidodera; species Crepidodera aurea. The sequence continues at coordinate 15,994,927 of OX439474.1, read as the reverse complement.
TTTATTTTATCTATTTTTCTGGATTATTGAAAAACCGGGCCAAAGTTTGTTTTTGTTTTTTGGATAATGAGGCTGTGCAAGGTGTTAAATATATTCAGAAAGATTCAATAAATTATTTTTGTGTATTTTCATAAACAACATGTTTTTTAGGGCGTTTTTTTTTTGATTTCCGGAGTTTTTCAAAAAGGCTCGGGTCTATTGGGAATTAATAGGTAATCAAGGACCTTATCTGTTTTCAACGCACATCATTAAAAAGCTGAGCTTGTCCCCTTGTCGGCATGTATCTATGAATACCTGTAAATTAAAAAAAAAATTGACGGACAGACTTGATGCCCAGGTTTGGGGTTTTTCTAGCGTTAATTTACTGGACTAAATCCCGATTAAAAGTACAAAATTGCTTATATTTTAAAACTTGTTGATATGTTTTTAATAATACCTGAACCATGTATTAATCAATATTCACAGATTAATCCAAAAGCAAATACTTAATTCTTTAGAAAGAAATTATTATTTCGGACTTAACAAAATGAAGTAAATTTTGTAAACAAATGTTAGTTGATGTTACAAATAGGGCACTGCAAGACCATCATTAGAAAAATTAAAAAATCGTTGGATCGTTTTTTATGAGATATCTGAGATTTATTATATTATTATACTTATTCAATTTTTATATAGGCGCCTTCACCATTTTATGGACGTGATAGAGTCCTCTGTAACTAAGTATAGTTTGTCCATTATCAATTGCAGAATAAAATGATCCCGTTTTATACAACCCGCCAACGCCGACAAAGCCACTTGTCGGCATATCTACAGGCCGCCAAAGCCGATGAAAGCAACTTGCATGGGCGGAGTTAGAGCTTTTATGTTGGGGGGCATACGTACCGGGGGGTCTGGAATACCCTCCAGTGAAGCGGGGGTGTCCGGAAAATTTTTGAAAATTTGAAGCTTCAAAACGCAATTTTAAGCTACTTTTCACCAGTTGAACTATTTTGCAGCTGACTCATCCCGCTTCTGCTTCCATTCTGTTTGTTTTTTACTCATTATTGTTTAACTGTCGACTCCAGACGTAAAGAAATATTCATTCCCAAAAAAGTTGGGGGGCATTGTCCGCTGTAACTCCGCCCATGGCAACTTGTCTGCAATTGAAAATGGAAAAACTATAATACTTTTTAAATAACACCATAAAAAAGTCCAGTGGTGTACATGTTAGTAATTTTTCGTCCAATCCGACCTGGATACATTTGCAAAATAGTACGAGAAGCGTGGTCGCGTGTTATATTATTTGTAGTACCTTCACACATATTGACCACTTCCTTTAATATTTTCTGACCTTTGACGTAAATCTTTTCAACCACAAGAATTTATTATGTGGGTCTGCCACATCGTTTTACGTCCTGGACTATTTGTAGTTGCAACTTAGTCACCATTTTGCGTAAATATTTTCTACAAATGTTATTGCTCATTACACATCATAACAGCATCGTAAATGTGTGTGTTAGGGAAATAAATATCGTAATTGTAACATTTGATGGTCGGTTACTTGCTAAGTAAAAAAGTATATTTATTACAGCCTAGGTGCTAAAACTAACCCTTTTTCCGAAAATTTAGATTTATTTAAAGCTAATAATAAATTATAGGGCAATATTGGGACTGCAACGCGGCAACCCTGCACGTATGAGTTGAATGAAAGTCTTGAATTTTTGTCGGTTTTTTTGATGGTGTCGATAATAATTGGGTGATAAACAGTCGCATTTTTAATTAAAGTAACAGGGACGTATTCAGGAAACGGTGCAGTGTTTTAAAATTTATAAAACACACGATATGAGATCGTAACAATTCTGGTACACAGGGTCGCATTAAGGGTTTTAACTATTTAACTAACTAGTTCATATAGAAGAAAATCATATTTAAAAGTGAATCCTTAATACACATCTGTTAGAAATTCAGCTTTTGACCGTAAACACGTACTGTGCAGATGTTTTCGCTATGTTTACATCGCTTGTCTTTAAGTTGGATATAGTTTAGTTATATATTTCTCATCCTTACCCTCTCTCAAAGGGGGGGGGGGCAATTGTCCCCCCAAAAAAAGTCCGGCAATGAGAGGATATTTCTCATATCTGCGTAAACCAAATTTTAATTTTTGGAATTTTTTTTGTAGATTCTAGGTCCATTTATATCCTAAAAAACTCACTTTTTCCCTCAAAAATGGCCAAACATTTTTTTTCGGTAGTTTTGACATTGCCAATCGTTTCTTAAACAAAATTCATTCTGCGTACACCAAATTTTAATTTTTTTTGTAGATTCTAGGTCCATTTATATCCTGTAAAACTCACTTTTTCCCTCAAAAATGCCCCAAACATTTTCGTTCGGTAATTTTGGCATTGCCAATCGCTTTTTAGACAAAATTCATTCTACGTAAATCAAATTTTAATTTTTTTGAATTTTTTTTGTAGATTCTAGGTCCATTTATATCCTAAAAAAAACTCACTTGTCGCTCAAAAATGGCGCAAACATTTTTTTCGGTAATTTTGATATTGCCAATCGTCTGCCTCTCTCGTAACGATAATTATTTATTTTCTATTTATTTTAAATTAAAGAAATGGGCTTGCGTATCCCTTTAAAATAAGACCAAGCGACGCCATTGCATTTTATACACCATCCCAGAAATACATCAAAATGTGATGTCAGCAGATTTTGATATCATGATATCAACATTTTGTTTTATTAATCCATGTTATATATTTTTCAAAATATCTATTGATTTGTCATTTTTGTATATGTGCATGCTTTTTATCATTTTTGAACACGTTTTTTGATAAGAAATTATTGAAAAAACATTATATATTATTTTAGAACATATCAATTATTTAAACTTAAAAATGTTTGTTTTTTAGTACTAAGTATATCCTCAGAACAGGCATAGGGAACTTTTAAATTCAAATCGTATAATTTAGAAATGATTTTAAATATTTCAGGAGTTTTTTTATTTATGGAAATACCAAATATCAATGTAATAGAAATACTGGAAATTATAATTGACGCAAGTTGCTAATATTGGAAATACTGACCAAATCGTTCACAAAATAATCCATGTTAAGAGTTATTATAAAAAATAGTACAAACAACAATTTTTATTTCGCCCAGAAACCAGATTTTAAGATAATTTTATTTGTTTTTTAATCGAAAGCTGTGAGTGTTAACCTTTCTTTTATTAAGTACAGAAAAAATTCGAAATTTACTTATAATACACTACTTATGTTACACGTAAATTTATTTCAAATTATTAACAAGAGGCACGCTTTCAGGAGGTTTTTTTTCTGTAGCTGGTTAATTTTTGTTAAATATAGGATATATATAAGTATACATTTTTTTTGCCTTTTGAATTACTTGCAATTGAAAGTAATTTTAAAATGTTCATTGTTAAAAATTCTCGAATCCTTGTTTTTTCGAAATGTTTATCTCATATCGAAATAGATGCTTTGTCGATCCCAGTATGTATAATCCATCGAATAAATATTTACATTTAGCATGCGAATTTACAGTTTATATTTTTATTATTTTAGTATTAAAATGCTTCATAAAATAATAAACTGAATATGGCATAAAAACAGAATTTACATTTATTGGGAGAATAAATAATTTAAAAATAGTTTTCCGTGACGCATCAGGCAATGAATTTTAAAATTAATTGAAAATTGTTTCAGTTGATTGTTTAAAATTTAATATTCGTTTATGAAAAATTCCTAAAATTACAGAAGGCGTAAAATCATTGTATACCTAATCTATGATATATAATTGGAACGGAAATATTTTTTAATGGGATTTCAAATTGGAATTTTTCCAACAAATTATGGATTTGCTCAATATTTCTAATTCTACTTTGGTTTTCTAATTTTAATAGCGAATTTATAGTACTTGATTTTGAAGGGGGTACTTACTTTTTGTTCTGACTTTTAAGTACTTTTATGTTTAAAAATATATTGGGAACCACAATCTTATAGAAATATTTTATTATAATCTATATTTAGTACAAAACCAATTCAAATTCAACGGTAATTTTTATTTTGTTTATTTTAAGCAACGTTAAAAATATTTACAGTTAGTATTAAGTCTTTCCTCATAATACAAGTGATTTATTTATTTTATCTTTTTAAAAATTTTATTATCAACCTCTCGAATAAAACAATATAAAGATAAAATTTTTTGTTAATATTTACGAAAGAAAATCCAGTTTTGTTTTTTTACATAAGTTACGTCTATTTATTAACAGATTAATAATCTCTTGTTCAATGGGGATTAAAAAAATAATGTTTATTGAATGATCGTTTGATCCCCCAAACACCAAATCGAAGCTAACGATTTTTTTACACTATATTTTTAGAAAATACTTTAGTTGCGTTTTTAAGTAGCCAGAAAAATATTTTGGGTGGGATTTGAGCAAAGGACGAAAGGTAAACCAAAGTTCATACACCCAAGGATAAAATTCATTCTTTTATAATAAATTCAATAATATTTTATATTAATTCTAAATCAATAAGTTAATATTGTAAGATTTTTCTATAAATGTAACTGAATTGAATTGAATAAATTGAATGGAATTTCATGGACACGAGCTCAATCATTAGTAAGTAAGTAAGTAATCTTTATTATATGATATACTAATCGTACAATAGATATAATAATAATAATAATAATTCAGAATAAAAAATAGTAATAAATGTAAAAAGATAAAATAGATAAAAAGGCAGTAATAAAGATACACAAATATAAAACAATTATTTAAAACAATAGACATTGATATAATGAAATACACATATACAACTAACGCTCTAAATATTACAACAATCGACTTTTAAATCCTTTCACAGTATTTGCCTCTTTAATAGCATTTGGTAAATTGTTGAATTCCTGTAGTCCCTTAAAGAATAAATTTTTCATACCACCACCAGTGTGAGTTTTATATAGTGAGGATCATAAGTGTTACCCCACTATCTAACTCGTTACTGGACTCTTGTTAGGAAAATCACCGAGACACGTCGACTTTTGATTTCTACAATGTACATTTTTTATGAACAGTTTACCCCTAATTTCATCCCTTACTGGAGGGGAGCAACCCTTTCGAAAAATTTAAATAGCATGGGGTGGTGAGTGATAGCTCATTTGAAATTGGGTTTTATTCTCTATTCAACCGTGTTTTTTTATTTTTTTTATTATTTTTTTGTTTTTTTTTTAACTTTTTTTGCAAAGCGTCAGAGGTGAAACTAAAAATAGACTTTATTCTTGCCAGGAGGTGAACGGGGAACATTTATTGTAATTGTAATTGTAGTTTAGTTGCCTTCCTGTTTGTGGTGTTTTGTTATTTTTAAACATTAATAACTAATAAATTGTTTGCAAGGTTGAATGGAGAATAAAACCCCCTTTCAAATGAGCTATCACTCATCACCCCATGCTATTTAAATTTTGGGAAAGGGTTGCTCCCCTCCAGTAAGAGATGAAATTAGGGGTAAACTATTCACACAAAAATGTACATTGTAGAAATCAAAAGTCGACGTGTCTCGGCGATTTTCCTAACAAGAGTCCAGTAACGAGTTAGTTATTTATTATCCTCACTCATCAAAATATCTTGGTTGTAGACCTTTGGTTATTTTAAATATAAAAACCATTGTTAAAAAAAATCGATTTGAAATCGACAGCCACTGCAGCATATTTAACATGTGATGAATGGAAGTATAACGACTGCATCTCAAAATGATTCTCATACCCCGATTTTGTAGTTTTTGCAGTTGGGACATCCGATTTTGGTTTATTTTGTTTCCCAGTTAATGCAAATGTAATACTCTGCGCCAGGAGGCTAATATAATAATACTTATGTACCTATGAAAATTAATTTTAGGGAGGCTCGCCTCCTTTGTCTCCCCGCCACTACAGGATAGTGCAACAAAACTATCCAATTGTGTTTTAATCCGGTTCTGAAGATGATAAAGTTCATTTAAAAGTTTAATTAGATGTAGGTGTAAACCCATGGAATGAATTAGCTAGAAGATCCAAAACGTAAGATAAAACGTGACCTTTACCACTACACTAGGCATTGTTTTATGACGTGCTACACACCTCATTCATAGGAATTCGAATCAGTCACGTTACTGGTAAGTTGCTAAACAGGTACCTGCCATCCTATCACGAGATAAAATATCTTTCAAACGTGAAAATTACCACCGTTGTGCAGAGGCGTTTAACAATTTTTTTATTCATATGGGTGAGTGGATTTTTTTCGCTATAGAACGGAAAAGATTTAATTGTCACCCAACGATAGTTTTTTATGGTAAATTGAGAAAAGAATACATGTTTTAATACCTTGGTATATTATTTTCTCATCTTAAACGTAATAGAATTAGGGGCCTATAGATCGAGTCCCTCTAAGAGTCTTTACATAGAATCATCTGAACCACCTCTCATACTTCGTTAAAATTTCTGCTCACCCAACCAATCCTTTCAACCTCTCAATCAACGTTGCCCTTATTAGGTAACATTGATCTGTCACTCACAAATCCTATCACAATCTCCAATATCCCTCCTTGGACAAAAAAACTGCCCAACTTCAACACTAGTCTCTTTAACGGCAACAAAAACGATATGCAGTTCTCTTCTAAGGCTTGCTTTCTCTGAACTTACCAATAGTTATGACAAAGTCCTCTTTACTGATGCTTCGAAGAGTGAGGAGACAGTTGGCTGTGCCGTTGTTTCTGAAAACAGGATTATAACAACAACCCGTCTATCTGCCAACTGCAGCATGCTGCTGAACTAATTGCAATACTGAATGCTCTGAAATCTCCTATGTGCAATAGTCAAAAAGTAGCAGTATGTACTGTCATCTATCCGCTCAATAAAAAACTTTTACTCACAACCCAATAGTGCAAGAAATACATGAGGTATGTCACCACCTTGCTGACAGAGACATTTTGATAACCATCATTTGGACCCCATCCCATGTAGGAATCCCGGGAAATGAGAAAGCAGACAAAGCAGCAAAAGAAGCATGTTCCTCTGATTTACCCCTTCAATATATCCAACTATTCACTGATCTTAGGCGGACCATCAAAGATAGAATGTGTAGTACATGGCAAAATTGCTGGAATCTAACATCTACAAAACTACGCCAGATACAAGCCGCTATTCACTCTCCCAGAATTCCCGCAATAAAGGCTTCGAATTGGACACTCTCGTCTGACTCATGGATATCTTATGACTTCAACAGATCCTCCAGTGTGCGAACATTGTAATGTTCGTCTTACTATTGAACACATCCTCGTCGATTGTCAATCCTATACACAATTTACTAAGAAATCTTAAGGACATTCTTGGATCGCCAAATCTTTTCAGTGGTGTAATAAACTTTATAAAAGACTGTAATCTATACAATTTGATCTAATGTAACCATTTATTGTTTTGTATTTTGTTTCCGTGTCAATGACCTCTGCTGTCGAGACACGTTAATTATAATAATAATAATAAAAAAAAAATTATTAAATATTATTAAATTTACTTTCGTGAACCTTTTATCCACACCAGTTATCTTTAGCTATCTGCTCTTGCAGTTGGAAGCAGAGTTAGAAGAAGGTATAAACACTATTCTAGAGGACCTAAACAAACTTGAAGATGCTAAAGTTTTTCCATTGTCAATTGCAGAAACAAAATTGCCAGATGTGCCGACAAGTTCCTTGGATCGGCTTTGGCGGCTTGTAGATGTTAATTTTATGTTATATTTCAAACTTAAGGATCTTAAATTAATTGTAATACTTGGTGTGTCATAAGTAATGAGCAAAATTTTATCTGCAGATTCAAGGGTGAACAATATTAATATTTTGCTTAATATGGGTAGGGAGGGATGTAGAATTTGGGAAACTTTGTTACATAGATTTCCAGAAAATGAATCTGAATGAATATTATCGTGTAGGTCTGATATGTACAACAAAAACAATCTATAAGGCCAAGGAGAGAGATAACTTCAATTTATATTGAAGTAAATACTGAGAAAGTTTACCAGAAATCATAAAATTTGATTCCAAAATAAATTTTCTAAGAACATTAGCATAGAATTTTGTTTTTAAATTCGTATAATCCACTATAAAACAGTTCCTGATGATAAACTAACTACTACAGTCCGCAATTCCCATGACTTTTGCATTAAAAATGGAGAAAGTTTTTCTGTGAAAGTTTATTACTAATAACCAAAATTATTTAATTCAAACAAAGACGACAGTAGGCACAGCACTGTGGTTCCGTCATCGGAATCTTAAAAATAGTGGTTTGTTCTCAAGTGGATAAATCCAATTAAAATAATGAATGAGATGCAACCCATTCCGCGAAATAATAATAAAAACCTGTATACCTAATGATACAGAATTATCTAACCGGAATCATTTATTGTTGTGAAATAGTTGTTGTTATAAATTTAATACGTAACATTGGGAATTGTAGCTTTTTACTTTGACGCAAAATATTTAAATAAAATAACTAAAAGTCAGTGTACCATATAGTTTTTTTCTGCAATATTTGAAACCACCAGATTGGCAGAAATATGCATATTTTGAAATAAATGAGTTAGAATGTGAAATTCGAACTGTGATAAAAAACAATTGTAAGATGACCGATTATATGTCTTACAAAGTGGGAATTTTAGATGAAAAATCGATTGACATTATTGAAATCGGAAATTTTTGAATGCAAATTATTTTTTATATCACCATTCATCAAGTAAGAATCAATTTAAATTCCTTCCTTTTGTAGGTAAACCTAGCTAGTCAAGCTAGTACTCATAATGATCTCTTTAATGTCCTTGCACGAACATCTACTCAACAGTTTTGATAAAAAATTGAAAACTTCATCTATTAGACAAAATAGAATAGGAGGACCAGTGTTGGGTCATCAGATCATACCTCTCACAAAGAAAGCAACAGGTTTGTGTAAAAAAACGGGATTTCTTCAATGTCGGAACCATTGAATGTTTCTTGTGGTGTTCCGCAAGGCAGCACCCTGGGTCCAACATTCTTCATTATCATAATAAATGACATTTCTCACAATATACAAGATGAACTTATGACTCTGTATGCTGATGACACCTCAATAATTATCAATAGCAATAATTATGAAGATCTTGCCAAGAAATCATCAAACTGTGTCAACAAAATGAAAATTGATGTGACATCAATGGAATAATTTTGAATGTAACAAAAACGAACTTTATCTTATTTGCACTAATTACATCAAAATCTGACATTAGTCTACTAGTAAGACCTGGTACAGATAATAATGAATCACTAAAGCAAAGTAATTCAGTAAAATTTCTGTTTTTCTTTCTTTCATGGGAGACCCACACTCAACAGTTAATCAAATCATTGTCATCAAAAAACTTCGCTATATTTCAACTGAAAAAAGTGACAAATATTGAAGCTATAATGTCGTATTACTATGGATGTGTACATTCTCAACTTATGTATGGTATACTTTGCTGGGTAATAGCTCTGTACTGAAAGGGTATTCATTAGCCAAAAACGTATCGTAAGAAGCATATTCGGTCTCAGACCACCAGCTTCATGTCGTCATGTCTTCAGTACTCATGGAATTCCAACATTATATGATGCCTATATTTTAACTGCTGTTTCCTTTATTCATAGTAATTTGAATAATTTCAATCATTACACAACAAGAAATGCAAAGAAACTCTACATTCCGTTAGCTTCAAACTCACAAATAAGAAAAGGACCAATCATAATATCCCTCAAAATATAAAATCATTTACCGGACTAACTGAAAGATCTCAAGAATCCTATGTTCAAGAGAGAGAGTAAAAAATTCCTCAATTAGGAATATTTTAATGATTCATTTCATTTTCATATTCTCGCCTCATATTCTATGTATTATATTTTACTCATTTTGTCAACAGTCCAAATGTTTTTAAATTCAATGTTTTTATATTTACATATTTTTAAGCTTAGGTTAGCTTTAACTTCAATCATAACATAACATAACTTTTTTTGACGATTTTTATACTTGTACAAGTCTTATGAAATAAATATTTATTTATTTATTTATATCTCCTGAAATATAATTAGCTTTAGGTGTGAAAAATATTTACATTTATAATACAATACCTAATAATATAAAACGATGATAAATAAGACAGCTTAACAGAACAAAAACATTTTTTTAGTGCCCCATACATTGGCCACTGATTTTGGATGGTTTTGTGTGCTGATTTCAAAAAATACTTTTTACACTAAACATATTCTTAGTAAAAACAAAAGTTCCTTTCTAAACTAACAAAAAAAGTGTAATTTGCCCCTTGCAAATGCAGCTAGTTGTAGAAGTATTGTGGCCCACCGGCCCAGTAACACTCCGAGTGGTTCATTAATCTGAATCAGGAGCGCGCTATTTTTTTGCCTATAATTTTTAAGTTTTAGGAAATTGTTTTACTGGTAATATATGCATGTATTTCTATAACACTGTGTATATTCCTTTTCTCCTCTTTCGCTGCCATTTTTCCTGACCTCCTCAATTAAATCACAAATTTCTTCCGGATATTTATTCTCTTTCTGCTTTCCTTTTAAACTTTTACACATTAGAAATTAAATACGAACTACAAATTCTAGATGTTGGCCAAATAAATTCAGTTCCTAGTAATTACCAATTAAAAAAATTAGTCACCTGACGGTATGTTTCCAGGTTCATTAACATTTCTTGCAACCCACGTCAAGTCGAATTGTATGTGCATAAAACATTTTTGAAATATCTAACGTAAATTCTTGTAGGAGTATTTATTATGTCATCGCGTATCCATATTCGTTATGATCTATTGTAAATACTTACGATATTATAAACGAATTAGTCAGGCCAATTGCACTAACTACATAAATGTGACACAGTAAGTGACGTTAATTGGATAACAAGGACAATAATGCCAAAGATGCATTCCTTGGGATGTACATATACAGGGCCGGATGCAAAATACGGACCTGAAAGCATAATTCTATATACAAAATGCTCACCATACCAAGAAAATGTCCCCGGACGGAGGGTCCAAAACGCGGACCAAAAAGGGTGGACTTCCTGACATCAGAAAAGATGTTATAATCCTAGATATAATTTAAGCACCTTTACTATGATGCATTTTGAATGGAAAATATTAGCTCAGTTAATTTTACCATGAAAAAGTTTATACTCATTTATTAAAAAAATATATACAAGGTATAGTTCGGGCGATATATACCGGGTGTATCAACGATGCATGGGTGGACGATAGCTGCTTCCCTATTTGAGATAGGAAAAAATGTCCTAAATAAAAGTTGTTGAGAGCCATGAAAGCTCTGTTCCAAAAATAACTACCATCATACAGAATGTCCCATCACAGTAAGTGACGTTAATTGGATAACAAGGACAATAATGCCAAAGATGCATTCCTTGGGATGTACATATACAGGGCCGGATGCAAAATACGGACCTGAAAGCATAATTCTATATACAAAATGCTCACCATACCAAGAAAATGTCCCCGGACGGAGGGTCCAAAACGCGGACCAAAAAGGGTGGACTTCCTGACATCAGAAAAGATGTTATAATCCTAGATATAATTTAAGCACCTTTACTATGATGCATTTTGAATGGAAAATATTAGCTCAGTTAATTTTACCATGAAAAAGTTTATACTCATTTATTAAAAAAATATATACAAGGTATAGTTCGGGCGATATATACCGGGTGTATCAACGATGCATGGGTGGACGATAGCTGCTTCCCTATTTGAGATAGGAAAAAATGTCCTAAATAAAAGTTGTTGAGAGCCATGAAAGCTCTGTTCCAAAAATAACTACCATCATACAGAATGTCCCATCAATGTGTGACTTATCAAAGTTATGTTTTTTTAAATGAAACACCCTATATATTTTCACTCTATTGAATTCCTTCGGAAGATGCTTCTCAAAGATATAGGGCTGTTTGGGGTTTTACCAGGTGGTTCTGAAATTATGGTGACATTTATATCCCAAAATGGGTTCATTCAACACCAAATATCTCAAAATCAATAATTAGGAATAACAAAATTTTTTCACCAAATATCCTCGAAAATGGCGTATCTTCATTTCATATTCATAAATTTACCGAATGGCTCTTTTCCCATACAGGGGCAACCAAAACTCAGAATCACTTTTTTCTGTTTTTTCAAATGGAACACCCTGTAAATAAGGCCATACCGGAATAGTCCACAGTATAAGCTTCCAGAAAATGTAGTGTTTTCCTACTTGATTTCCGATAATGTATCTAATTCTGAAGGAAAGTATGAAAAATGTCATAAAAGCCATAATAATATACCCCCCAAAACATTCACCTCGATAATTAAATGTCACGTTTGTTGATAATTCCTGTAACATTCAAATGTTCCAAGGGTGATTTAATATAACTGATAAAATGTTCTACATTCCGGGTAGATGTTTTTAGCCATTAGAATGTATGCAGTTCGATATACTGATTCAAGGATTCGAGGGTTTTCGAGGGAGAGGTTTAGGGAAACAAGAAGTGAACAAAACGTGGAAGAAAAAGTATAAATTAGCGATGATGTCGTGAACGTGAATTTTCACGTAACTACAAAGGAAATTGAAAATGATACAGTTTTGGAGGGAGGGAGGGGCAGCAAGGTCCCAAGACCTCATACCCTTAAGATTTTTTTTATCTGGGGATATGTTAAGGAATAAGTCGACAGTGAGAAACCAACAACGCTGAAGGAAAAATAGAATTAGAGGAATTTTTCGCTCTACTACAGATCAAAACTTTAACTGAAGTTCGAAGAACCATCTTAGATAGCTCGTGTGAAATAATGGTTTGTTACATTTTTTGAGATTATTTGGTTACCATATTTGTCCATCATTATTGCTTTTATTACATTTTTCATAGTTCTTAAGAATTAGATACATTACCGGTGGAAATCAAGTAGATAAACCCTACATTTTCTGGAAGCTCATAGTATGGACTTATTTCCATTTGAAAAAACTGAGAAAAAAGTGAATCTAAGTTTTGGTTGCCCCTATCAAATAGATAACATAGCTTTCATTCTACAACTTTTATTTGAAACATTTTTTCCTATCTTAAAAAAGGAAGCAGCTATCTTCCACCCACGCATCGTTGATACACCCGGTATAATATGCCCAATTTAACAGCTTTAAAACGCGGCGCCTTTGATGCTACCAAAAAAGCATGACCCTTTAAATAATTAAGATTTCGTAAGTTTTAAACTGTGTTGTGATTTTTTATTCTGCAGATCAGCAACTAAGTATATTTTCAATAATTATCTTGTGTCATTTTTATTAATCCGTCAGGTTGATTAGTTATAACTATTATTATTGTATAATAATAAAAACTCCCCTTGAATTAAAATTAGAACTCGTTAATAACGCTTTTAATGGTTGTTCGTTTAAGAATTACCCTGTTTCTACTGTTCAAAATAATGAATGTCTTTTAAATTAGTTTAAATTATTATTATTATCATTTCTACTACGTTCTATATTCCGGTACGGCCCATATTAAGATAAGTGTATCTAATATTAGCATTTCCTTTTCTATTTTTAGTTTGTATTTATTTGTGACCGATAAAAGGGCATTCGTTTTATGTTTATGTACGCAAAAATAGACAAAATGTGTAATTTTTACGATGGATATCCGGAATCTAAAGAATGTCAATGGTAAGGCTACATAAATTAAATATTTATCGACAAACGTTTCATAATGGAGAAAGCTTGATTTTAAAAATGTTTCGGGTTTAATATTAATTTAATATTAGGAGGCACAATTTTTCATTCATTTCGTAATCGAGAAATTGTCGATGTTTACTTTGCTCTTCGACAGAATATCTCAGTTATTCAGTCGCAGTACGAGTTGTGGCGATCTCAAATGTTCTTAATTATCAATTAAAACAAAAAAATATATGTTCAAAATATAATTTTGTCGGTAGAATCATTCTTTTGCGCAACATTTCTTTTACACCCTGTATTATTTTTCAATCACCCTGCATTTTGCCAGACGTGCTTCAGAATAAATCACTTACCAATTGCAACCCTACTCGGACTGCCCTGCAGTTCACAAGATACGCATATTGGAGCAGAGAAACCCATCAAACTGTATTACATAGAGGGTCCATCTGAAAAATCTGACGATCAAAAAAATAGAAGGGGCTGCAATTCTAATTATTTCATTACATTTATATGTGCCGCCCACCCTTTATTTTGCCCACTTTGGTAAATATTCTTCCATTCATCCCCTAGACACATTATCTCTGGCATGAAATACGCTAGGGGATTCCCTTGCCCATGATGTTTGGATAATCAGACGTGACTCATCTAAAGCAGGCGTGTATTCGGATCGGCATTCCGGAGATATGGAGGAAGGCCTAACAGGAGCTGCATATTTGCAAATTAAAAAAAATGAGTTTGATACGAGATTGTAGAATATAAATACTTTCAAATAATCAAAACGCAGGTTTTAACTGAAGCCGTCTATACTATCATAAAAATTATTTACTTTAACACCCTGTATTTTTGTGCACAGGTGCAATTTGGAAAACGGTGAAAAGGATGTTTATTTTTTGTTTTGTAACCGGGATTGAATATGAAAGTCTTATCGCGTCTTTTTATTTTAGTTTTTCCATACGTTGAACATTCTGTTTTACCCTATTTCTAGCTCAAGTAAATTGAGCTGAATGTGAGAGTCAAGCAAGGCATTATATAAATATATAGAAAAATAGAACGCGCACATTCAAAACAACATAATTTTGCCAAACTTCCGGTTTAACTATTTAATTATAAAAAGAGTGTTCTCTAAAACTGCTCTACATTTATTATCCATTGTTTCATTATAATTTTAATAAATCTTGTTTAATGTTTAAGTGTGTAGGAAGCAAGAATAATCAATAACGATAAAAATTTCATTTAAATTTTAGTTCTTGATTCAAACTCTGACAAAGGAGATTGAAAAGTAGAGTCATGTTTGGTTAAATCTTTCTATGTTTACTATATGATTATAGTATATTTTAGAATGCCAAATAACAATTTGAAATGTTTATTTATTGGGTTTTTTAGGATTTTTAAATGTACAGTTCGTGAACCTTCAGATAAATCAGGTAAGTTACCGATTAATTCAAAATGGCTGTATATTTAAAATGACATATTCATCTCTTTTTAACTGCTTTATCAATATGGAATAAAATTTTGTAACGCAATATCACCATAGAGACCAATCAGAAATAAAACCTTGAAAAATTGAGACCCTTATTTGATCAGCTTAGACTATTGCAACATCATTTTTTGTCCAATATCTAATGATACATTTTCCAACAGTTCCCAGAAACTTTTTCTTAAAAATTCCAAAAATTTCCTCAAATTTAAATGGCTATCAAAGAAATATAGGCCAATAACTTGGTCGCCTATAATTCCACCGTATACATTAATGTTCCACCAGTTCTGATGATCTATTATCTATTGTGTGGAACAAATGCTGGTTTTGAGTATCATAATAATGAAAGTTATGACGGTTAACTAATCCATTATTTTGAAAAGTGGATTCATCTGTAATTTTTTCGGATCATAGTGTAAGCTGATCAAATACAGAGTGATATATTTAGGCATTACGGTGGAAAAATAATGTAAAATTTAACAAAAATAAAAATAACTCCAAAATTAATAGATTTAGGCATAGTAGACCTTTATAATTTTTAAAAGGTAATGGAATTTGCTTCATAATAGGAAACGATATTGTCGTTTGAACATGTCATTAGATTATCGCCCCATTTTGGACGCCCTGTAAGTTAGGTAGCCTAGACATTGACAGCAGTATTGGCTAGAAGTGGCCATTATTAAAAGATAAATATGTGAGTTAAACAAAACTTTACCTAAAGTTGAAATGAATAAACTTGATAGTTTGGGTGGTTACACAGTGAACCAGCCATCTGGTGATCCGAGTTGTAACTTCAAAATAAAACAGGATATAAACCAAATAATTAAAAAAATGGAAAATGGAACAATCACATTTTTTACAGCCACAAGTTCCAGGAGATAAGTGTAAATATTTATTGGGAAAATTCGTGATAGTTAAAGTATAGCATTTTATTTACTTTTAGACCCATTTTCTTTGCCTTCTTTTCCATTGCTTGAACAGCGTGTAACTCACTTTTACTTCTTATAATGTCATCATATACCTACTTTGGTGCTTCTAACTGAAGATGGACCCGCTCTCATTTAATTTTGCATATCTAAAAATATTTTCCATCATATAATATTATAATATAATAATAATATCAGGAGAAGTCGCTGAGTCGCAACGGCCCACTTCGAGAAAGGGTGGTAGATAAAAGATAAAAGAATATAAGCAAACGTTTATAATTATTTTAGGGCTCTACAACATTAGCGAGATACAAACTTCCTTGCTTTAGAAAGGAGAGCCACATATTTTTAAAAACAGAAACCTATTTCAAACCAAGTAAGGATTAAAACTGATTTCACTACCATTGTTTTTCAGCATTAATGGGTTTTTTTCGTGATTTTTTAATTGAAATTATAAAAGATACAACTCGGGGGTTTCTGGCATCATTTAGTAATTCTTTCAGTCAAAAATTCGAGTCAAGGGGGCATCCAGCCCGAACGATCCTTCTGAAATTAAAAATGAATTGATGTTTCAAAAATAGAGTAAATTTTGTGAAACGTACGAAAAAGCCGCTTTTGTGGTCAAAATGGCGTTTAGTTAAAAAAACTGTCATTTTTTTTTATGTTTGAACGCTGTAAAAAATACTGAAATAGTTATTTATGATACAAGTGCTAAAAGTGATATTTTATTTTGTGAGAAGGGAAGTTTGGAACACGTATATCATACAATATTTTTTCTACAAACACCATTAAAAGTCCAAATTTACATCACTTTTAGCACTAGTGCTAAAAGTGATTTGCTTTTAACACCAGTGTCATAAAATGGCATTTTAGACACTGACAGCATGCGTTAAAAATTATACTTTTACTGACGTTTGTAGAAAAATAAACTTTTTGATGATTTTCGTATGTCAAATTCCAATAAAAGTGGGTGAAAATGGCAATACTATATATTATTTAATGCGACCGCAATCTGTCACAACAGTTTGAACAACATGGTTTCGAGAAAAACGCATTTACAGTTTATGTCAAAGATGTTTTGTTGGTAAGTGTTTTTTCCAACTTACAGCTAATCTGCTATTCGAAGGCCATACAATAGACCCTCCTCTTCCACAAATGGTTCATTTTGCTTTCTTTTCTCCTATATTATTTCCATTCTGGCCCGCTTCATCCCTGCTGTTTTACCAACTTCCAAAGTGGGAGCATATATACCTGCGATCCAGATGCGCCCAATTCCACTAGTGCAGCTGTATTTTCGTATTGCGATTTCACTCAAAACTAGTTCGAATATCGAAAAACCGTTTCAGGAGCATGTTGGTAAATTAAATCAAAATAAATCTGTAAGAAGAAATAACGCTCATATTCCATTGCTAATACAGCAAAATATCTTGGAGTGGCACTCGACGCTAGACTTCACTGGAAAGTCCACATTAAAAAGAAACGTGAAGTGCTTGGTATAAAATATAAAAAGATGTATTGGTTATTAGGAACAAACTCCAAGTTATCCACACATAACAAACTGCTACAAGCAGATAGTGAAACCCGTTTGGACGAATGGTAGCCAGCTTTGGGGCCGCGCCAGTAAAAGTAACATTCAAGTTATCCAACGTTTTCAAAATAAAGTATTAAGGAACATTGTCGATGCACCCTGGTACTGTCGCAACAGTGATCTTCATAGGGACCTGGATGTAGAAACTGTTGAAAATACTATATCTAAATCTGCCAGCAGCCATGAACAACGGCTGCTCCAACATGGGAACGTTGAGGTCATCCAGCTCTTCGATAATACCAATTTAGTGTAGAAGACTCAAGAAGACCAAACCTTTTGAACTAGTTCAGTGACAGTGCTAGTTACAAACAGAGTATTGTGCGGATTTTGTGTTACACGTTACCGGTAGTGTTACTAAAATTATCAGACCCTAAGGTACACTAGTGAGTAGGACCTTAGTATTTAAGAATTCTAGTTAAGTTAGGTTAGAACAAAATTGCTTATTGATCTTCATGATCAGATTATAGAAAACATTCCCACAGAGTGTTTTGCAACGACCCTTTAAGGATTGCAAGAAGGCAAAAAAAAAATTCGATTTTCGAACCAAATTTACCTAGAAACCCCCTTGCCCTTTCGAGAGTAACGCACGTATGTAAAATCCAAAGTTACAGAACATAAAGCACCGTGATTGTGTGATGAGAATAAATTAATTTTTTTGTCTCTCGCAGAATTCTTAAATGAAACGTTTTTTTTTAATATCTAATAATTACGTTTTAACCAACCGAGAAAATTATACGTTTAGACTTATTCGCAACAATGGTATGATGGAATGCACGATCGTGATGTAATGTGTTTATTAATGATCATCCTAATTTATCAAGGTCTGTTAGAAGAATATTTATGATCAGCTGATTGATGAACAGATACATCCTTTGTTGTTAGTTGATGAAAGAATAAATATGTTTATCTAAGTGCACATAATTAATAACTATAATTTGTTATTACTCTTACACAAAATTTGAAGGAAGGAATAAATTTAGTTAAAAAAAAGGCGAAATACATATGATACAGGGAGTATAGATTCTTAAAGTTAGTTAATGGTGTTAATATGTTCTGGAATTCTTTTATAGTTCAAAAGCTTTTAAACATTATTCCCATGTCATTGAATAAAAAGACAATCTCGAGAATGGTATTATCTATTATTACATATGAGTTCTTAAAAGGATTAAAGCGTTTTTAATATAAAACAAATAAATCACCAGCATACAGATCGCAATGTGAATGTTAAAAGCTAGTCCGGACATGGTTACTAAAAGAAATAAATTAATTCTGCTGACTTTGTTCTGCTAGCTTAAGAGACGTAGAAATAAAATAGGACTGATATGCGAACCTGGAAGATACCAGAAAACCAAATGGATTTTTTAATTGTACTTATTCCGAAGACTCAGGATATTATTCAATCTAAATAACCGCACAATTACTTGCATTAATATCCCGTCAAAATCATATTGATTAATTTATTTGTTTAATCGCCAATAGCCGTTTCCTTATTAATACGTTTCGTCTTGTTGTGTTTGCTTGAATACTTAAGTAGCCACATGTTTGCTTCCTTAATTATTATGATTCTCTGTAAACTTAAAATGTCGACATAGAAACCAGAAATTCCAATAGCGATGCATGAATTTATGTAAATTTTAACCTTGAGAATTATTATAAAAGTTCCACTGATATCAAAAAACGATACGATAGATATATAGGTAGATTAAATTTTATTTAAATTATATAACCTACATTGTAATATCCCACTTACTGTAAATCCCAAATCCTGTTTAATCTTTAAATAATTCTACAAGCAATTTTAATAATAAAATTATAATCGACAAAAAAAAACCATTGAATTTAAATGTTTATAAAATGTTTCTTATATATTTTTCGAAGTTTCGATGCACATTTTGATTGTTTGGAGGAAATAACGTCAAATTTTGGTGAAAGAACATTTTTCATTTATGGTTTGGGTTTAAGTTTCTTTTAATTTTTTTTAATTTACTGCTATTTTGTGACTTTTTAATTTTAATTTTTAATGTAGGAAGACGTTTTAATATATAAATAAGCTTCGTGAACAAAGTAGAATTACAGTTTTACTTTTTTTTTAAATACTCAATTGTTTGTCCAAAAAACTGATGTCAGAACTCAGAACTCTTCCTGCTTGTTTTTTTTACACTACAATTCTTAGGTCGGTTGAAATTACGATATTGCATTGCCTCTCATTGTAATATTCTTTCCACTGGTAGATCTGAGGGGGGAGCCATGGCCCCCCCTAAAGTTCTGAATAGTTGATATTGGTTCAACAACTAGAGTCTGGATATGCAAGTAAACCTTTTGATTGGTTTTCAACAAGAAGAAAACACACGTTATACAAACCAAAATTATTCGTTGTATTGAATATTTTCCCAAAGACTCAAACATCCCAAATTTTTATCACTTAATCACTTTGGTTACAAATTTCCATTAACTGCTAGCCCCCCTCCCCCCCATGAAAAACTCCCTAGATCCGTCACTGATTCTTTCTGGATCATAACGATAAATGCAGGTTTCGTCCATGATCAAAATATGATCTCTGGTAAATTTATAAACTTTACCTTCGGTATTAAAAGTACTACTTCAGTCCCGCGGTATTAAATATACTATTAATGAGTCTTTGGATTTTTATAACCAAGATAGGTGGTGTTTTATCCAGTTCACATATTTCTTTAATTCATAATAATCACACATTATTTTTATTAAATTTTCGATTGTAGTAAAGAATATTGTATAAATAAAATACCACCTTTACCATATGCATTTCTTAATAAAATACCCTGTATACTGTCAGTTACGTAATCTAAATTAAATTTCAAAGTTATGATAGCATTTGATTCTAACTGTATATAAATGTTTCGTAGAAAATTGAACAATTGCCCATAAAGTACAGTTCCATTGTAAGAAATTTATTTGTTTTCGATTAAATACATTTATAATTAATTTAATCGATTATACTTCTGTAAACAATGCAATAACACTAAAATTCTAGAATTCCATCAAGCAATAAATTCTTACCTAGAAGTATGAATTTCGAAAATTTTGACTCGTTTGTACTAGTTCTTGTTTTTGTCTGTCCAAAAACACATAAAACTTTTCGAGAAATAACGGCCGCTCCAAGCGGGGGGCAGTAGGGGCAATTGCCCCCCCCCCCAAAAAAGTCAGGTAATGAGAGGATATTTCTCATATCTGCGTAAACCAAATTTTAATTTTTTTGAATTTTTTTGAATTTTTTTTGTGCATTATAGGTCCATTTATATCCTCAAAAATGGCCCAATCATTTTTTTTTCGGTAATTTTGGCATCGCCAATCATTTCATAGACAAAATTCATTCTGCGTAAACTAAATTTTAATTTTTTTGAATTTTTTTTGTAGATTCTAGGTCCATTTATATCCTAAAAACTCACTTTTTCCTTAAAAAATGGCACAAACATTTTTTTACGGTAATTTTGACATTTCTAATCGTTTCTTATACAAAATTCATTCTGCGTAAAGCAAATTTTAATTGTTTTGGATTTTTTTTGTACATTGTAGGTCCATTTATATCCTAAAAAACTCACTTTTTCTCTCAAAAATGACCCAAACATTTTTTTACGGTAATTTTGACATTGCCAATTGTTTATACAAAATTCATTCTGCGTCGAGAAATTATCGAAAAAAATATTTTGGTATCTACTGAAGGTGGTCTTGCGGTACATGACAGATTGAATACATCCCTGCGGACCCTCATTGTCATTCAATCATTTTTTTTTGTAGAAATAACGGCGGGACTTCACCTGTGATAATTAGGTTGTCGAATAACAGAGTTGCCGGATGTAAAAAAAATACTTAAATACATACAAAAATCAAGGTACAGCTGTTTTAATTATATTTTTATAACATAATGATATCAATATGATGCCTGAATTAGATGTGTACAAAACTTTTAAAATAATGTGCACATAAAATGTATAAAACAATGTTCTGGAATAAAAACGTTTATATCCCAATTTATATTTATATATAAAAATCTTAATATCAAAAAACGCGATCCATTGAACATTTTATTACGTCGCATTATTTTAAATACAAATATTTCTATTTTTAGAATGACATTTTTACAAATTGGGGTTTCCAAGTGGTTTCCATGCTTTTATAGGTTAAAAGAGTATTTGTACTTTATTATATGTCCACAATTTTTTATATTAAAATAATGGGAAAAGAGAATTGA
This sequence comes from Crepidodera aurea, assembly GCA_949320105.2. Classification (NCBI taxonomy): domain Eukaryota; kingdom Metazoa; phylum Arthropoda; class Insecta; order Coleoptera; family Chrysomelidae; genus Crepidodera; species Crepidodera aurea. The sequence goes on along the minus strand of OX439474.1, from coordinate 15,972,972 downwards.
AATCCTTTTCGGTCGATTCTAAATCATAATAGCTTTATCCCTCTAATTTAAATCCCTTTCTATTATTTTTCTTAACAGCTATTTTACTTCGTGATATCAGTAAAATTCTCAATAACATTTTCCATCAAATTTAGTCACATTTTCCTTGAAATGGCCACAAATTATTTATACCACTTAGTAGTTTACAATGTTTGTTTTAGTTCAGTCCAAGGACAAATTTTCTTTATTATTTTACTAGAATCGACAGTCAATTTATCAAGAAAATATCTTTAAGGCTACTGCCAGTTTTTTATTACAGTTAGAACTTGGAATCCTGTTCAATAACATTTAGGGCTTTGTCATTAATTCTTTTTTGTATATCGAGTTAACTTCTTTCTTTCAAATGCTTCTGATAACTCGTTGTGTAAGAATAGCATGGAAGTTAATTCTTGATTGTGGTTCTAGCCCACGGCTGCACGAATATTCAATCATATCAGAAAAAAGCAAAGAGGTCATCTCTTGGTTTATTGGCACATTTGGTCGAGAATATCTACCCCTCCTTGTACGAAAATGGTGGCAGCCGATTAGGTCGAGTTGGGAGGCACTCCTAGTGGCGTGATGAATGCAAAAAATATATACCAAAGTACCTTTTTTAATCCCACTCTATGATTCCTTGAATTATAATCTCATTTAACATGTGGATACAACTAATTAAAACAGTCATTTATTTACATTTACGGAAACGGTAAAAGTATCGTAAAAAGTGTTATTGTACACAGCACATACTAAGAAATTCTTACAGCAGCTCATTTCGCATGTTTTTGCACGTGTGCAATACTCACGTTTATGATTGTTCCATTTAGTACGCATAGATTGAATCACAATCATGTGAATACTCAAGTACCCACACAGCCTACACCTTTTGCAATGCGTATTGTTTTGCGTTAAGAAAATGCGATTAGAAACTAGGTATTAAAAATTAATTATTTCATTTTCCTGGCACATAATTGGTACATTTTGTCGAGTGAAAGCTAAATCTAAATTAATAAAATATCTAATCAGTTAATTCGATCCCTACTGCTACATGCACCTTACAGGAAAACGTAGATATTTACCAAAAGAAACAATCTTGGTATTATGGTAAAGTAGAATCAGAAATCTAAGAAGGTCATAGATCAATACTAGCCGATGGCCCTCATTATTACATATTGTTCGAGACGTAATAATGCAATAAAATTGGGTGTCGATTAAAAGATTCCCAGGTCCGGATTAAAATATCTTATCAAATTGGCATTTTATACCTATAGAAAATAGTGGCATATTACAATAACAATTCCAAAACTACATAACTATTAATTTTTATTTGAATCTTAAAACACTTCTTACTATTGAAAATTCTTTATAGTCAAGTTTTCATTGTTCCATATACTAACAGTTCTTTTTTACATCCATTCCAATCTTCAATCAAGTTGATAGCACATTAGTTGCACTTATAATACTTATATTCAAGATAGGAAAAAAGTAACTGTTTTTAAGTGAACGAAAAAAATTTCTAACTGGCAACGCCGCAGATTTTTGACATGTGACGTCACTGCCTCTCTAAAATAAATGACATTTACTGTTATAGTAGAACCCACCGCTTTACGAGAAAGAAAAAACGCTATAAAACAGCAAAGGATACCGCCAATAGAAGAAATGCTAATTGATCTGGACATTTTTGAGTATTTTAATGTCGAAAACACCGTACACTGTCCATATACATAAAAATAAAATGATATTTTGTCAATTAGGACCACCGTGCAAAGATTCAATAACCAACTTACTGGAGATCGTTAGGGGTAATTTGTGTAAAATTTCTATATTGATTCACTTTCTTTAATATGAATTTACATTTTAATTTCTATAACGCATATTAGATTTCAATAGAGGTTGACCACTCCACCTCGCCCATAGGTTCATTTTCTGATCTCTTGTGAGATTCACAAACGTTGCTAATTAAAATTTTTGTCTCAAATTTTAATTCTAAAATTAAAAACACGGTGAATAAAGTCATAAATGTTATAAATTAATTAAGCTTACCTACCCTATCTCAACCCTCACCATTGGATTCACTATCATCACGTTGATAATCAATTTGGTCGAACTCGTTATATAAGAATTTTCTTCTTTGATAACATGTTTGATTTTTGTCTGCCAATCATCAGCTGACCTTTTGTTAATTTCTTCTTTTACCAAATTTGCTATCAACCCGTCAAATTTGGGAAACACGTTATAACGCCTTATTCTTTTTTAATTTGTCCCCAAATTAATTCTGTGGGGTTAAATACACAAAAATAGGGCGGAAGGAGCAATACCTCGTGGCCCCTTTTTGATGCAATTTCATCAATAAAAAGTTTTATAATATATATGTAAAGATGCCCAAACGATATGTATAAATGTTTAGAAGTGTCATTTCAAGTTGACATTTTTACTTGATTCCTTTTTCAAGTTAGAAAAATGGCGTCGAATGATGTAATTCCTGCTGGAATAAAAGTTGTAGATAAGCTAATTGTGGATGGATTACTAAAAATCAGAGAAAAAATTTCAAGTTGAAATTTTTTTGTAAAATAAAGTGTAGAATTTTTTTCTGATTTTTAGGAATCCATCCACAATCAGCTGATTTACAACTTTTATTCCAGCAGGAATCACATCATTTGACGCAATTTTTGTAACTTGAAACAGGAATCATTTAAATAAAAATGTCAACTTGAAATGACTTGAATCAAATATTGAAAATAGTATGAACGTTCACTTGAATTCAGGTTACTCCTTTCAAGTTACTTGAATTCAAGAAACTTGTAAAGTCTGAACGCCGCTTTATAGAAATTAAAATGTAAATTCATATTAAAGAAAGTTAATCAATATAGAAATTTTACGCAAATTACTCCTAACGATCTCCAGCTAAGTTGGTTATTGAATCTTTGCACGGTGGTCCTAATAGACAAAATATCATTTTATTTTTATGTATATGGACAGTGTACGGTGTTTTCGACATTAAAATACTCAAAAATGTCCAGATCAAATAGCATTTCTTCTATTGGCGGTATCCTTTGCTGTTTTTTCTTTCTCATAAAGCGGTGGGTTCTACTATACATTTAACAATTTATAAGATTTTCCAATTTTTCTATAATACTGATCTTTCTTCGTTCTGTTGAAAAATATGAATTCTACAGAAAAATCATTAAAAACTCTTGGATTATTGCTAAGCCACAGATTAAAAAAAGCAAAAATCTAAGAATTTTACAGCTCAAATTCAAGGATAGCTTCATGAAAAATTCGACTCCTGCATATGAACATTATATGGAACATTGCTGCAGGCTTTTTGAATTTATTACGAGATTCATGTCAAAAAACTGTTAAATCCTAGACGATTATAAAAAAATTTAGAAACTATTTTTATTTAATACATTCAAATTAATATCGTCATTATTAATTTGGTAATTTAATGCAAATTAAAAAGTTTATATTCAGAATATTCATATTATATTAAATATTTACATTTATTATTATTATTTTACATTTTCAAATATATATTATATCCGATATGTATTTGTTACTTTTTACGCATCGAATTTTGTGTGCCAAATAGTTTTGGCTATAAAATTGTTTTCCGGCTATTTAAAAATATTTTACTCGAAATAAACTAATCAGTAAATAAAAGTTTATTACAAACTGAACTCATTTGCATAGTTTTAAATATTAGTTACTTATGTTTATTCACGTATTAATATAACTAGAAATAATTTTTTTACATAAATATTTATATCGATAATGCATTTTTAAATCGTGTGTTAGGAAGCAATACATATTAGTGTAATAAATTTTTGTTAGCAGATATTACGAAATAATACTTAGTATGACATTGCCTAAATTGCCTTTGAGTAATAAAATATCAGGTATATTATGAGTTTTTAATATTTTTATTATGCAGTGCCGGCCTAAGAGCAAAATATTGTGTGTGCAAGAGTGAGTTTTGGCGCCCCTTACAATGAAAATGCTATAAAACGAATTTGTCAGAACTAAATAACTACCCGTGCCCATCATTTTTGAAACAAAAAAAATTCTTAGCAGTATGTGGATTGTCGGAAAATTTAGGGTAAATTATAAGTAAATTAAAAAAATCAATTACACAAATTAAATGTTCCGGAAGAGGGGGTGAGGGTAGCTAAATATACAACTTGTGGGTAAAATATGCATCCTTCCGAAAAAAGTTTAATGTGAGAGTTGTAGATAATTAAAAAATGCAAAACTTTTATATTAATCATTTTTCAACATGACCTCAAAATTATTGTGAAAATCGTTAAAACCGTATTTTTCGTTTTTAATTTTATATCCCGCAAAAATAATTTTTGTTTATGAAACTTGGTGAAAACGTTCTTCTTTGTGTTTTAAATAAGCAAAATATTTTTTTTTTCGATTTCAATCAAAAAAGTTCACTAACAAATTTTCAATTTTTTAACTTTATCAGTGCTCATTTTCTTCGTTGAAACTTCGACTTTAAGATATCGTGAAAATGCAGAAAATCAAAAAAACGACTTTTTCACAATCGACTTTTCAGTTAATCTAGACAATTCTTTATTACTTTCCCGGTCCCTCACCAAGGGAAAGTATTGTGAACGCGCTAAAAAAATTGAAATAACGACGGATATATCCATTTTGAGGTGCTCTGAGACGATAAAAACGATTTCCAGATGGAAGCATGTCCGTCTCTGTCTGTCTGTCTGTCTGTCTGTGTGCCTGTCTGTATTCTTCCACGATAGCGTCCGCACGCTTAATCCGAATGAGCTGAAATTTGTTATTTGGTATATGGGGGATTGAACCCATTAGTTTTATTTAGGTGCCTCACTGGCTTGTAAATAACCTAAAAAAAATTTTTTTAAACTAAAAAATCGCAACCCGCATCATTTTTTGGAGATTGATACATTTTCTTTTAATTTATAACATTTTTAACCATTTATTTTATTAAAATGTAATTAGTTAATAGTGTCGCCGAAATTCCAGTTTGTACTTGGTGACAAATATCCTAGTTACGCCACTGATAATAACCACTTTATATTCAACACGTGATTTTAGGATAAATTATCATTATTAGGATTCAGTCTATCAATCGGGAATAATATTTCTATAATTATAGATAGAATGCTGAAATAACTGTTTTCCGTTCTAGATGAGAATGATTGTAATTTAACGTTACGAAATGTAAAAACTATTATTTTGACAGTGGTTTTTATATCGAAAAATTCATAACATTTAATAAATATATACCTATGATTAGAGAAAGTCTAAATATCAGTTAGGCGTAATTACAAAAGTGTTTCACGTAGGTTATGTAAAATTTAATAATCATCAATAAACATCAAGATTATTTCCCAAATAGTCACAAACATTTTTCGTTTTTTAGTAATCCAAATGTTTACACTTGGAATGGATCACATTGGTAAAATTTACTTTGTTTTATTTCCAATAAATAATTTAAATTAAAATCGAGATGTAAAGATATAAAAACTATTTATTAAATTAATTAAAATTTTGCTAGCACTTTCACGATAAACATTTTTAAAAATCAAAAACTGCATGCCTTGTTTGATAATTTAAGGTAAAAAAATTGTTATTTATTACAATTTCAAAAGCATTTGAGTTACATAAAAAGTTAATCACTATTTTTATTTCTCATGCATGTAATATGTGATGTTGCATTTTGAAAGTAAATAATTCTAATTAGGTATTTATTATTGATAATTCTTGCAATACGAATAAAAGTTAAATTTTTTTAAAACTTGATTCTTAGAATGGAAGTCATAAAATGTATTCCTATTCATGATTAACACCGTTTCCAAGTAATGGCATTCTTCTCAGTTTAAATCATGCTAATCCGCTAATTAAATCAGCATGCCTGTATCCACAATTGAATTTTTTCAACAAATTCAAGGTGTCACCCAGAGATTAAGTACCGTATTACCGTGCAAATCACAATCGGGGTCAAGTTGAGAAAAGGGTATTAAGAAAGTATATTTCAAAACCTTTCAAGATACGTTTTTATTTAAATAAAATACGACAGTACATAATAAATAATACATTAGATTATTGTAAATTAGAATATATTTTGGTGTAAATAATTATTTTACATTCTTTGTGAATTTATAGTTATTCTAAATTCTAAACTTATAAATACGACATAGTAAAAATACTAGTGAGCATTGCAGCGTTTGGCGTGGAAATAGTCCCTTTGATCTTTACAGACTTTTGTCGCTATTCTTTGTTACCACCATAAATAAAGCTATGGCGGCCGGTGCAGGTTCATTTATTTTTTCATCCACGTCGTTGTAAATTGACGTTTTTAAATACCAAATAAAGTCGTATAACCTTCAATCAAATTGTATTAAATATAAGTATAATTTAGCTAACGATAAACATCAGATATCAGAGAGCTTTGTGGATTTGGAGTTCAGCTTTCATACTTCCAATGAAGTCATTACATATCTACCAAGATGAATATCAATTGATATTATTTTTCTTAAATTATATATCCAAAATAAATTGAATTGAGTCCACAGCTGTTATCATTCTAACGGGTTTCGACTAGCAGCTGAAAATAAGAAATGCTTTTACTTGGCAATTGCATGACATTTTATAGATTTGCTATTCTTTGTATGCGTTTGTTTTTTACTTAGACGAAGGTGCCAACCCGGGCATCAGGTCGGTCCAGCACCATTGTTTTTTAATTTGCAGGTATTCATGGGTACATTCACCCCCGAAAATCTCAGCCGATATTTCCGAAAATATGACACTAAGAGAATTTTTGTTTGGACGAAAATGAAGATCAGTTCATTACCTACAAAAATGATCCTCATCATTTTTGTCAAAAATATGATACTTTTTGACATAGAACGCACCCCCATTTTTAGCTCCTGCCCTGCATTTAGAGAGCACGCTCTAAAGGAATGACACTCCCAAGCGGATTACAATTTTTTCAATAAATCACGTAAAAATTAATGTTTTTTCATGATTCAAAGTTCAGATGAAAGAAGGAACCTGTAGCTATAATATTATGTTACTTTAAAATATTGACCATTCCTTATGATACACCCTGTATATACCATAACTGACACGTCGACAATTTCAGAATGAATTGCCCTCCTTCTGGTTTTTGTTGCAACTTCCTTTTACAATTAATTATAAAAGATAATTTAAATAAATGTATTTTTGACAAAGTTATACAAATTAATTTGTTTTTTGACATACCTATAACATTTGTTTTTCTTCTTTCAGGATTAATTAATCAATCGGCAATTATGAAAGGGGAACACGAAGAATCACCATCTAGTTCACCAACTAGTAAGAAGAGTACCATTAATGATGGTTTGCTGATCGTACCAACTAACGTCAGATGTATCGTCAAAAATACAGTGACTGAACATCGAAGAACCGGATCAACAGGTACGATAATGATGCAAACGATGTTAAAAAATATATATATGTGTAATCGCTTAAGCGCTATTGATTTCTGTTGGATCAGTCTTGGTCTTTTAGCTTTTTACTTCCTTATTCTCTTTTTTGTGTTCCTCTAATAAAAGATCTTCCTCTGTGGCCTATTCCAAAGATACTCGCTGGTCAAAACATCGCGGTCTGCTATAAAACCTATACCATAGATTTTGAGCCCTCCAGAGGAAGCACAGTTCTAAACAATCACTATTGCTTCCAGGTACCACCGGCGACGAATCTTATACAACCGACGACGAAGAAGATGTTGACGAACCCGATATCACAATTAAAGATCACGTGACTCGTAATCTATTTAACGACCATGACCCAGGAACTTTCGGTTGCTTTTCTGATATCGCCACAATTACAGATAAAGTCAGACACTTAAGCGTGATGAACAGGAACAGTTCAGACAGTTCCGTGTATAGTGACAAATACGTGGAAGAACTAGGTTTAGACGAGAAAGAACTATGTTCGGACGAAAAAGACCACGACAGTGATAACAGAAGTGGTGCTAGCGGTAGTGATCGGGGAAATTGGACTTCGCCGATGGTTGAAGTTAAGGAGCAGTCATATTTGAGATTGCAAAATGAACTGATAGAAGCGAACCAAGAGCTAAAGCTGAGGGATGTGGAACTGAGTAGATTAAACCGAATGCAGCAGAATGTCGAGTCTGAATTAGAAGATCTGACAGCAAGTTTGTTCCAGGTAAGAGAAGCGTTTAATTAGAAATATTTTTTATTTTTCTACAACCTCTCAGTACCTTTACAATGCAATATGTAATTTAAAGTTGAGTTGGTCAGTTTTACTTTCGTGCATTTTTCTCATTAGCGTAATGCATGAAAAGCCGAGAGGGTCAAGCCAAATTATAGTCCCTGTAATACGTGTTATAACAAATTAAACCATTAATATGAAGACTAGGCCGGTTTCTTTCTTCCGGCTTCGTCAGTTAGGTCTTAAAATAAGTAGCTAGATTTCTGGATTTGCTAAGAGATAAATTATGCAAAATTATTTGGCGAAGTTTCACAGCAATAAAGCAGATCCATAACCATGGATAAAATATGGGTCCATCATTTCTCACCTGGGATGAAGGAACAGTCAAAATAATGTACTGAAAGGAATCAAGGTCATTGCGTCGCATTAACATTTCCTTATTTTAGTACAAACTTGTTCAGTGGTTCGTAAGTAGAAATAATAATAAATGTTTCCTTATTGTTTAGAACGTATCATCACTAACATTTTCTTTGTTTTACGTTTCATAATAAATAAAAGCGTTAAGCAATAACAAAGGTATGTCTTAGGTTTCGCTTATGCCATTTAAAGGTATGTAGGCAATTGGGTAATTTACGAACATGCCTATTTTGTTCTTACACGAATTTCAAACGAAATATTACCTCACTTCTTTTGTATTTCTGTTTAACAAATATAAAATATAGACAGAACCGTTTCTTACAACCTTTTTTGTATAATTTAATGTTATTGATATAATGAATAACTTTTTTAAATTACTGAGCAGGTCAGGCTCAAGGCAACTGCAAATCGCGCTTTTTCAACGACAGCAAGCAAGATGCTGAATATCATTAAATTTAGCAAGTTGAAAAATAAATTACAGTTCTCGCAATTTATGCCAAGGGTGGCTCCACCCCAGAGATTTGGGGGGGGGGGGCAACGTCATCGGCTGTTAGGGTTATAAATATAAAAGTTTAATAGTTTGTTGATATAAATGAACCTAGAATCTACCAAAAAAATTTAAAAATATTAAAATTTGGTTTAAGAAACAATTAGCAATGTCAAAATTACCGAAAAAAATGTTTGGGCCATTTTTGAGGGAAAAAGTGAGTTTTTTGGGATATAAATGGTCCTAGAATCTACAAAAAAATTAAAACAATTAAAATTTTATTTACGCAGCATGAATTTTGTATAAGAAATGATTGGCAATTTCAAAATTACCGGAAAAAAAATGTTTGGGCCCTTTTTGAGGGAAAAGTGAGTTTTTTAGGATATAAATGGACCTAGATCTACAAAAAAAAATACAAAAAAATTAAAATTTGGTTTACGCAGAATGAATTTTGTATAAGAAACGATTGGCAATGTCAAAATTACCGAAAAAAAATAATTCGGCCATTTTTGGGGGGAAAAGTGAGTTTTTAGGATATAAATGGACCTAGAATCTACAAAAAAAATTAAAATTTGGTTTACGCAGAATGAATTTTGTATAAGAAACGATTGGCAATGTCAAAATTACCGAAAAAAAATAATTCGGCCATTTTTGGGGGGAAAAGTGAGTTTTTAGGATATAAATGGACCTAGAATCTACAAAAAAAATTAAAATTTGGTTTACGCAGAATGAATTTTGTATAAGAAACGATTGGCAATGTCAAAATTACCGAAAAAAAAGTTTGGGCCATTTTTGAGGGAAAAAGTGAGTTTTTTAGGATATAAATGGACCTAGAATCTACAAAAAAAAACCAAAAAAATTAAAATTTGGTTTACACACAATGAATTTTGGGGAGCATCAAGCAAACTTTCGGGACCATTAATTTTTTTGGAAAATTTTACTCCGAAAAGAGAGAGAACAAAAAATATAATTTAGGTAGCTAGTTCATTTTTTATTTAGATGTAAGCAGATAATCAAATTATAAATAAACGAATAATCCATTACGCCCATCTCTAGGATTATTATAAAAAAAAAACTATTGTAGCAGCCCGACGTTACATCATAAGTTTATATGTGTCCGTGTGTAAGCCTATATTTCACATTAACATAAGTTTCTTTTAATTATTCTATGTTTATTATTATATGAAATCAAATAAAATTAAAGAATTAAATACCTACTCAAGAATTGTTAACTTTATTTTAGATTCTCCAATTGTCACAATAATTTTTATATCCTTTAGCAGATTGTGTTGCTGTTATTGCTATAATTTTATAGCGGTTTTATTTTCTGGACTTATCAGTATAAATAATTATATTTTGTATTTAGACTACTTTCTTTTTTTTTGTATAAACAAGGTTCACTAAACTTGTCTAACCTCTTACATTGAGCCTAACGAGTCATTAATAATGTAAATTATTATCAAAAATCAATACAAGGTCGACACACTCTACGGAAAAGAGAATTTCAAATTATAGGTAGATCGCACGAATTTCAAACTGGTTCTGGAAAAAGAAAATTGCCCCATTAGCCAATCGTGTTTCTATAGAAAATTATTTTTTATTATTCTTGGTTTATTTGAAGGTTACATGTATGTTTACCGATGGCAATTTACTCAATTCTTCAAACGCTATTTATAAATTTTCTCTTTGCTTAAATGTTGCTCTTCCTCTCTCAGTACAGTTTTATAATAAATATTCTAAAGCTGGATAGTTAAAAAACCAAACCTAAAACGGTTATTATGTCAACTAAAAATCATTTATTGTGGGAATATTTCGTATAGACTACAAAATCAACTGATAAACATGAATGATTTTTAATCTTTTTTTCACGCTTTAATTGACACTGAATAGAATGTTAATTAACGGTTATAATTGTACAATTAATCAGATAAGGTTTATAATGTCAGTTTGAAATTTCATTTCTGTATTGGGTCATTATAAGCTGAGAAACATAATTTACGCAATTACTATTGACACCGACAAACATATTTCAAAATAATAATTGTTCGTTTAAAAATATGAGTGAGAACATTTTTATAACTGCAAAAAGTCATTAAAAAAGTACAATCGTCCAAAATATTTTCCGTTCAGCAGCAACACAGCAAAATACATTTACCAAAAGATATTGCCACCGATTAAATAAATCATTTATGCATTCTTAGTAGCCAGTGACCAGTGGCGTGCAGATCATAAAAATTAGGTGACTAAAACCATCCAATGTTTTAAATAGGTACATAAACAAGCAGTTATTAGAGGTTCTTCTTATTACAGAGTATCACAAGAAATATATTATTGATAACTGAACATTTAAATGACTTTAGAGAATGATGAAGAAGAAATTGTTCATCTAGTTATGTTATCTAGTAATTTCTCTTAAGAACTCAGAAAGAGAGGATATCAACAATTACTTTGATACTCGATTGTTATATTGTTATCTACAAGCAAAACGGTTAAATGTAAATCAATTATCCTTGACTCACTTTCTTGGCCATGCAGTTGTTTTTTCCGATTTTTTACACAAAAAATAATCAACTTCCTTATAACTGCGAGTTCAATGTTCACGTCATTAACATTGCAGTTTGTTTTAAATAATTAATATCTAATAGATATTCAACTTGCATATTGTAATTTTCTCGAAACAAATATATTTTAAATATTAATACAACAAATTTCCCCTTGATGCCGGTGTGGCTTCAAAGATTTGAAAAACTGGAGAGCTTCCAGTTAATTTATTAAGAAGATAAGGATGAGGTAGCAGCAGAAAGTGAAGAAGAAAGTGAAGACGATCATATTTCTTTCGAAGCAGCAAAAACCACTTTTTAAATCCTTTGTGAATATAAATACCAATTTTTCAAAATTAAAAAAGGAGCTCATGTAATTTGTTTCATCCATGAAAGTATTTTATAAAAGAAACTCATGTTCTAATATTATTTCTCTCTGTCCCTACCGGATGTTGTAATTCTGTCACTAAATAGGAATGCAGCTTGCAAATTCCCACAGTCTTCTATTTTTTTTTGTAGAATATTGCGAGTCCTTGAATAATTTTTAATCAGCGTCGCTTTTGATCGAATTTCATTTCTCTTCAGATTCACGTCTCGCCTTTCCACTAACAAAATCACCGGCGTAGAACTTATTTGGATTTTTCTGCTCTCGAATTCTCGTTTTCTTTATACTTTCTTCTTTGCTGCAACTGCATTAATTAGTAATTGCACAGGAAAAAGTTTATATCAACATTCAGAGGCGTGTCCCCATTAACATACATGAGCGTCATTACGGGAAAAGGTGCGGGGTAAATTTTTAATAGAAATAAATTCAGGTGTACAATATTAAGTAAAAACATCATAAATTGTTATAAAACATGAAATAACTAACATAGTAAACTATGTTTGCTGCCAATCTCGTCACACAAACAAGTCACCCTTGTTGCATCAATACTTTATTAATTATTACTTTCGGAGTGGCTCGTGTATTTCTGATACAAATTTTTCACTCAAAGACGATAAATATAAAAAGTTAAAACTTTAGAGGGATTTTATCTAGAAACAAAAACATTTTGTGCTTTCCGCAATATAAAATTCTATTTGTTGTAGAATTTTCTGTCAGCAAACCAGGACCTATTGTTTGATAAATATGAAAACTGTGTGGCATGTTAAAAAAACATTGCTAGAAATATTTAGCAATTTTCTACGTAGGAACTGCCTTACATGAAGAAAGGGTTGACGGATGAATCTGTAAATAAAAGTGACATTTATTTTAAAAAAAATTAATAAATAAATATGCTTTATTTTCTAGAAATTTTGTTGACATACAAATGGGTATTTAAAAATTTATGAGTACTCATTTAATATTCCAGTCTCTGATAATAATAATGTCCTGATCCTAAATCACTTAAAAATTACTTTAGGAAGTGATAAAAAAAATTAGGTAATTTTTAAAAACATATTAATTGAGTTAAATAAATGAAACGATTATTAATGGCTATTAGATAAAATTTATCATAATATACAAAGTAAAAAAATAATAGAATTTTGTGGAAATAATGACACTATGTCGGTGAAGATGGATTCTGGTTTAGTAATACAAACAAATTAACATATTTTTCTTCGTTTTCTTCTTTTTAAGAAATGATCCAAACGTTCAAGTTTTATTTCTTGGTTTATTTTGATGTAAGATTACTAATATGTAAAGAAAAACTCCAAATGAAAAATAGCCATGGAAAAATTAATTTCACTGTTGTGTTTGATGGCTTTCTAAATTCATTAAGTACGCGGCCGATTACACGTTAACATTTGATCAAATATTTTATCCAGATTCATATCATCATTACAATCGTACAAAAACATAAAAAGAAAGTAATAACTTTCCAGTAACTGTGTATCTTGGCAGGTTACCGTTTGCTTAAAAAAATCACGATTATAGATATCGTCCTTAGAGAGATTACACAAAAGGAAAAAGTTTAGAGAAAGTGAATATGAGGAATTATAAATTAAAATTACCTGTATATCTAAAATTACTAATAATAATAATTACATTTTTTTATTGGCTATCAGTAAAGACATGAGTTCCAAAATGTAGTTTGCAAAATTTGAAAAGCGAAAATACTCAAATAGTTTACCTTTCGTGGCAAAGCGATTAGGTAACCTTTTTTTATAAAAATAAATATTTGAAAAATTAAGACATTCATTTTGAAACAACTCATACAAATTTAATGAAATTTTCAAAACAACTGTGATAAATATAACCTCTATTTTTTACATTTAAAATTGTTATTCAGAAAGTTAATAAGACAGTTTTACATTAGGATTTCAATTACATCCATCTGCGTTAGCCTGCCAGATCTCCTGACTTAAGCCACTTGACTATTTTTATGGGGTTACTTAAAACAGCAGGTTTATCAGCGAGGAACCTTTCAGGATGTTACTTGGAGAGGATTATTTCTGAAGAATGCCAGAAAATTGCGGGAGTTTCATAAATTATATTTATGGATTTGTGGTACAACTCATTAATTTTTAAATAAAGAAAGAACCAATTTAAAATCTCGAAAATTGTGAGCTCAGAAACGAAAAATATAAAAATGAATTGCTACGCACCGCGCAAGAGCAGTAAACCATATACCTGAGTCAGTGCCGCATAGAGGGGGGGGGGGGGGGGCAACGGGGGCATTTGCCCCGGGGGCGGCAAAATGGGATTGGAAAAATGATCCTTTTTTATAATTTGATAGTGCCATAAAAATATAAATAAAAACAAAAAATACTTGTGGGGTTTTATTAATTACCTACAGAAAGTAAACTTAAACCCTTGCTTTACGTAAAAGTAAGAAGCGTATTTCAATAACAGAAGATCGCTAATTGCAATTGCGTTGATGTGATTTGAGAACGTTTCATTGGCGAAAAACAAGCAAGTATAATAGCTAGGAGAGGGGTGAGTGGCCTGTGACTCATAGAAGAACACCCTACACAGAAGAGTAAGTAAAAGGCGGCACTTTGATTTTCACAGGGCGAATTTTCGTGCCCTTTCTTCTCTGCTAAGTATTATTACATCTTTTAAAAAACTTTCATGAAGTAATCAGCGCTCTCACTGAGTTGAACCAAGGAGACAAAATCTGATCCCTCCAGTCTCATTCGTACTTTGAGAGATTTCGGACTTGTTTCGTATTTGGTTGCTTGGGCAAATATCTTAAAAGAACTTAACAGAGTTAACAAGGAAATACAGAAACATAACATAATATTGTCAAAAACAATACAAATGTTGGAAGGATTCGCCAAAATTATGGAAACGCTGAGAAATGAAACAACTGAATGGCTAAAGACTGCTAAAGAAATAGCGCAAAAAATTGAAGTGGAGCCAACTATGGAAACTCGCAGAATCCAAAAAGGAAAATAATGCCTGGGGAAACGGCGCAAGATGAAGCAAGAAGTTTCTCTGTAGAGGAAAGTTTTTACCATAGTATGAAGGAAGTAATCGATGTGATACTGATCCAGTTGAAAGATAGAATGCAGAGTATAAGTGCACTCAACAATATATTTTTTTTTCTAAATTGTAAAGATTTGAATATATTAAATAACAATGAGTTGAAAACTTGTGCTGCAAACTTAGTTAGTAAATATCGCGAAGATATAAGCGAAGATGAGTTCCCTACTGAAATCCTAATTCTTCGTGACCAGTTACAGAATTCACCTAATTTTGAAGAAATGAGTCAACTTGATCTTCTAAACCTAATCCAAGAAAGAGATTTGACTGATGCTTTCCCAAACGAGAATTTACTTAACGCTCCCAATTACATAAATCACGAAGAAGCCATTAACTCATTTGCAACACATATTACATTTTTTTGTCGACCCCTACAAAAACGTACTAATTTCCGAATGAAAAATCGACAAAAAAATGTAATATGTGTAGGTATATTAACAAAATTATCTTCCTTGCTTTTCTTTCAGCAAATGAGTTAATGGCTGATGTAGTTGGGAGCGTTAAGTAAATTCTCATTTGGAAAAGCATCAGTCAAATGTCTTTCTTGGATTAGGTTTAGAAGATCAAGTTGACTCATTTCTTCAAAATTAGGTGAATTCTGTAACTGGTCACGAAGAACTAGGATTTCAGTGGGGAACTCATCTTCACTTATATCTTCGCGATATTTACTAAGTTTGCAGCACAAGTTGGGGCGACATGGAGCTGATTTGTCCCCCCTGAGAAATTTCCTAGATCCGACACTGTCCTGGGTTTCTATTACGGCAAAAGGACCACAAGTGGTTCTTGACCCTAAAATGTAGTGGCAATCTGAGATTACTATAGTCGAGATATTAATCGATAATAATCATATTGTCGGTTATAGTCAAACCCAAATCAAATTGAAGGAAAGTTGGTTATTTTTTATGTAACACTTTTTTGCCCAGTAAAAAAGATATCGCGCGTTTTCCTTTACCTGAAAAATCACGAATTTTATATGAAACTGCGTTTACTCGTTTAGGGGGAATGGTGTCCCAACAGTAAGTATATACATCAGATTACATTTTTGAAAAATGGGAAGTTTTACTCTACACGCGCTACACATTTTACAATAATTTTTATTTATTCAAACGATACACTTTTCTATTGTTCATCCCATTTTTATTTTAGTATTTCCATTGTTCAGTCTGAACTAAAGTGTTTCTCACCAGATAAAGATTTGATTCATTATAGTATTATGAATGTACTGTTAGTATACAGGGGTTCGTTCGAACTGTGCTATTCTTTCGCAGTATCGTCTTACTAATAAGGCCTGAATGCGACCTTTCGTAACTTCCTGTATAATACCTACGATGCTCTTGCACTTAACATAAATTAATAGGTAGTATAAACTTGTTCTGAGAACGTAACCTCTCTCCACCTCTAGGACATTCCATCTGCATTCAGCAGTTCGTTCAACTCTTAACTCTTATGAATGTTCACTCGTGATTGTGAGAAAATATATACGAATTCCTTTTAGATCGGATATCTAGGTAAACGGTGAAAAATGTTCCAGTAAACTTTAAGCTTAAGTTCGTTGTATTTTTACTTACACTCTCTTCAATTTTTGGTTAAAAAAATAGTTACAAATACGTCATTTGACGCTTCAGAATTGAGTCTGATGATAATCAAAAAAACAAAGTTTATGATTATCTCTAGAAACCTAAATACGTTTGAAAACTCCACGATAACATTTAACGCAGGGTCCATAGAAAGAGTAGACAAATTTAAATACTTGGGCATCTGGCTTTTCGAAGACGACATCAGACAGGGAAATAAAATGTCGCATTGAACAAGCTCGACAGGCGTTCCTGAGGTTTCGATTTTGACCTTAACTTGTGACTCATTAAATGCTACGTTTTGTCAGTGCTTCTCTACGGAATGTAGGGTTGGACATTGAAGGCGACTGCAATTAACAAATTAGAGGCTTTCGAGATGTGGCTGCATCGCAGAATCCTGAAGGTACCTTGGGCGGCTAGATTAACAAACGAAGAAGTTCTAAGACGTGTCAACAGACAATGTGAACTGTTTGAATTGATTAAGAAAAGAAAAACGGCATATCTGGGGCATATAATGCGAAACAGGAAATATCAATTCTTGCATCTATTGATCGAAGCCAAGATCGAAGGACGGAGAGGGATAGGAAGGAAAAAAGTGTCCGCAAGGGCTACGCGATATACAATCGTTGATACACACCGCAAGGAATAAAGAAGCAATGGAAAATGTTACCGCAACAATCCATTAGTGGTTACGCATTGGAAGAAGAAGAAGATAAACAAAATACACGTTGGATATAGGCTATAAACAGGAACACGACGCCGACGTCTATATGAGCCGTCAGGTTCGAAGTTATAGACGAATAAAATCGTGCGGAAAAAATTCGTAATTTGTAATTTTTAGATCCTTTATTTAGTAGCCTGAATAGAGCAAAATATTGATTCAGATGTCAAACATTTGTTATTCAAAACTTATTTGTATTTATGATGAGTTATGGTGATATCTAGAGATTAAAGTCGTTGCTTGGAAGTGTCATTAACTTTAAAAGGAATTCCTGCTGGGTTCCTATGAGGTCTTCGAATCTGTATAATAGATCTTGTAACGGTTATTTCCCTGTGCCGATTGGCCATCGTAATAGTAATAGTAATCAACTCTGATCCCGTTTTATCGAAATTTTCTGTAAAAAAAATTGCACCGAACCCAAAACTCATTTTTTAAATAATTTAGAATCCAAGGATAGTTTAGAAGCACAATTTCTGCAAAATAAATTAATTCTCTAGATTTTTCTTGAACTAAAACTAATTCTTTTCATTATTGAATTTCTATTTCTATTTATAAAGAAATCAATCTTGATTGTTTCCACTTTCCGTGAATACTCACATCGATATTCAGTGAAGCACGTAAAGTCTATTTTGCCTAATTAAATCTGTCATTAGTAGTAACGAACACGCTACGATGCGGCGCGCCGTGTTTGTAGAATTCATTTGTTCGTTTTTAGTAGGTACCGATCGGTACCATGCAGTTACTGCTTGCTGGTGCCAGCCACAATTTCTACCTTGGTACTTTCACGAATCTACACAGTGACAAAAATAAATTTTGCAGTATAGAAATTATTTTCTCCACGGCCACTACTGAATGTAGTTGTTCTGAAATCACTTATATTAACAGAAAACCAACATTCTCGCTCTTGAGATTGAAAGAAAATTCTGAAACATTTGCCTCTTATATATTTTATATGTATTACATTCTATAACTAGAGATAGAATCTGTATTCCGTGATTGTTTACAAAAATAAGGTTTGCCGTGAATGTCAAATTAACTGTCAGTATTAGTTGACGTGGTCTTAATATTGGTTTGTAAAAACTTTTAATTTATTAAAAAGGAGAAGAAAATCAAACGATTCAGATGTAGAATTTGAAAATACTCCTCCAGAAATAAAAAATATGCCGATAATATAACTCAAAATTTGCTACCGCAAAAATCCAAGCTTGAATATAAAAATACTACCTACACAATGTTGAGAGATTCAGGTTTCATTTTACTATATTTAATTTCTACTTTTTGTGGCCGTGGAGAAAGTACAGTCTGTTACTCTTGTTTAATTTCAGATAATTAAACATGTAAACTCATATTCGTTTACTCGTAAAACCGTAAAACCGGCAACGGCGCACCAAATACGTTTGCAAGCGGCATCGAACAACCCGGAAGCGGCCTCATCAAAGTTAATTTTTTGGGTCGTAAATTTAACCGTCGAGTCTAGACAATAGAAAAAAAAGCTTACACGTGTTACGCGGCTCAAGTTAAAAGGACCTTTCGGGAAGGTGTTGCGCAATCCGAAAAGAAAGATTTGAAGCGACGGAGGTCGTCGAATTAAAATTAGTGTGTTTTCAGTCGCGTACCAGACTAGCCGCTCCATTGTCTAAAACAATGTATTCAGAACCTTTTTTAGTATGTCTTTGATCGTCAAACGATTCACTACTCCGTCAAGTGCGACGTATCGCAAGTTCCTTCACATAAGGGCTTGTTATTCATAATGCCTCCTAGTACGGCGAATTCAGTGCGTCTCTAGCTGCTATCAGGCTAGGACCTCTCAGTGTCTAACTATCACTCATGCAGTACACACGCAAACTAATATTTTCTGAATGATGTGGTCATTTCTTTAAATCAACTTTAATACTTTGTTCACGATTACTAATTTAATGTAATCTTTGTTACGTTGTTGTTTTTTTGTTCATTTATTTATTTAACGAGCTTTAATAAATGGTTAAATAAAAGTGTCCATTGTTTTTATTGGATGAAGTTGAGGAAGTAAACCTACTACAGCATATTTCTTCACCTAAAAAATACAGTCCACGAAATTCGAACTCAGATGCGGTTTAAAAAGGCGGTAACACATTTGTTGGCCGTCCTGGGAAACTGGCACAACATAGGGCTTAATCCAGAGCCCTCAACAACTCTGTTGGAATGAAAATCCGACACTCGTGGTTCCTCACGCTCGCATTCGCTCGCGCTCGGAATCATCCACTCGTGTCGAATTCTCATTCCAACCTTGTCACAGAATATACTATTCTCCATGGCCACTACTGAATGTAGTTGTTCTGAAACCACTTATAATAACAAAAGAAACATTCTCGCTCTTGAGATTGAAAGAAAATTCTGAAACGCTTATGTATTTTATACGTATTTCATTCTTTCTCTAAAGACAGAATCTTCATTCCGTAATTGTTTAAAAAAAATAAGTGTGAATGTCAAATTAACTGTCAGTATTAGTTGACGTGGTCTTAATATTGGTTTGTAAAAACTTTTAATTTATTAAAACGGAGTAGAAAATCAAACGATTCAGATGTAGAATTTGAAAATACTCCTCCAGAAATAAAAAAATATGTCGATAACATAACTCAAAATTTGCTACCGCAAAAATCCAAGCTTGAATATTTCAGAAACCTTTTTTACATGTTTCTTGTCGCACCATTCACGAAATTGGTCATATGTTTTCATATGTTTCATATGTTTTCTCTCAACTTGGATTTGGCCGGTAACATATTAGATACTATTGCATTTGCTTTCTCAGATATATCTGATGGGCTATCACTACCACTATCATAATCAACATCCATCTTCTTGAAAATAACTTGAAATTGAAGCAACTACGAGCAAACACAGTCAAACAAACAAACACGCGGCGTGCCAATAAACCGTTTCTATAGTAACAACACAGAAAAACCACTGGATGCTTTGAAATTGTGCGATAACTTATCGGGATAAAAAACCACGTCAAGATATATTGGAAGTATTTATTTTTAATATATTTCAGACGATTCACAGTTGTACAAAAAATTTTGTTTGTATTATTTCGTGTATAAGATTCGTTTTTTCGTGGCACATTCGAGAGAATTAACACTCTCATGTGGCATTAAAAAAACACTCATTTTACGCACTTAATACAAAAATAACTATTAAATATGATGTTCATCCGTATTCTTAAATTTTATCTGATTCGCGCACTGTTTTTTAACACTTTCTTATTGACATTTGTTTAGTATAGCCTCAATATTTAACTGCAAATTTTGCAAGAGAGATTACACTGGATATGTTATTGATTTCTAAACACAAGCATAACCCCAATAACCACTGTCCAATTAGTACTTTTATCTGTCCAGAGAAAAATAATTCTTTTAAAAAGTAAAATTGTCTTTACTAATCAAAATAGTTTTATTTTCCTACATGGGGTTTTTGACGAACGCTTTGAATAACATAACCCATGGATGCCCTTCATCTAGACATTTCAAAACCTTTAGTAGATAGATGCATTCGTTTCCTCTTCAACGTTAACAAATCCAACCACTCTTTTTCTTTTAAATTCCATGTTCTAACGACATGTTACAAGCATGCCTGTAAGCTCTCTAGAGCTAATACTAAATTTATCAATTAAGTGGTGTCTCAATTCCTTCATAATCTGTATTAGTCGATAAAGAAAGCAAATTTTGCTAGGTATTTACTTAGAAAAAACTTCTAAGATTAATGTTCATCGCTGGTTTACGCCATACTTAATGGAGAACAGCTATTCGAATAGTTTCCAGGTTTCAAAATTGTCTAAAAAAATCTGTCTCGGCTAAAAGTCACAGTTTTTGGGTGTTTAATTTGCTTTACCCAGAATGAAATCTGTTCCTAGTATTACGTTTTCTCAGGTGTGAAATAGCTATTTGTATTACTAGGGAGGAAAGTGCAAATTTCCTCCAGCAGGGAGGAAAAGGCACTTTACTCCCATAATACATATGATTTTTCCTCCTACCCACTTATTAAACCTTTTTTTGAAAATTTATTTGCAGCACAAATAACGAATTTATCAATAATATACGATATAATTAAGAACACAAGTATTATTGTTTATTAAACAAATTTATAAAACATCATCGAGGGCTTCCATTAAGAATGTATTTATTTCTTCTCTTGTAGAAGTTTTAGCTTTATTTGGTTTGTATCCGGCATTTTGACGTTTCAAATATTCTATTAACTTTGGATATTTAATATCGACATTGTCCTTTATTTGTATCATTCTGCGTAGCATTGAATATTTGGACCAAAGTGTTGAAGCTTTTAATGATTTTCCTTGGAGTGAAAAATATGCCAGTAAAACATTTTCTGAATAATTATTTATCTTATTGTCTTCAGCCCGTTGTTTATATTGGGTATATTGTTTTTCATACCTGTCTTTAGATTTTTGTGGTAGTAATTTTAATGACGCTATGTTGGCTTGTTCCTTAATATTAGGTGGCGTATTTGAAAATTCAAAGTCACTTGAATCGCTCTCCATTTTTCAAAAATTCAATTATATTCTATAAACGTAACGCACTAAAGTCAATCGTAGTGTTTACCTACTGTCAAGCATACTATGATAGTTTTATTCTTAAGTCAATAAACGTATCTAAGAATCCTGAATTTAAAATCGCCGTGTTTACTGTCAGTGAGCCACAGTATACTATGATTTTCTTATTCTTAACCCAAAAAACATCTAAGAATCCTTAAGTTGAAATTTTTATTTAAAAACCTAACGTTAAAGTAACATTCATGTTTAGTTTTTCCAGAATACAGGATAAACAAGATGTTCTAGAAATTACGGAAACAATTTGAATATAATAGATTCACAAGTTTCATCATTTACAACATACTCAAACTGAGAGGGAGGAAAAGTACTTTCCTCTCTAGGGAGGAAAAGTACTTTCCTCTCTAGGGAGGAAAAGTACTTTTCCTCCCTAGTGTGGGAAGTACGAGTTTCCTCCCTGATGTGAGGGAGAAAAGTGTGTACTTTCTATAGGAGTAAGGGGAAAAAGTATTTAGTCACCAACTTTTATGATTTCTTTTTCTGCTTTGTTAACTATATGACAGTTAAATTTTCCGCATTCTTTACCCAGATATACATCAACATTCCATGTTCCATCAGTGTACCTTCTCCTACTTTTCGCTATTGGTCTGTGTTTAAAATATTTTTCCATCCCTGTGTCCACATATGTGTTTAATATTATTTTTACTTTTTCTTCTATAAATCCTTTTGCGCAGCCGTTCTTCGTCCCCCACTCCCGTTCATTTTTATCCTTTTTATTATTATCAGTTTGACAGTTCTTCCCATATTTCTCATGAATACCTCCTCTATATACTCTTTTTTCAGAACTTTCTTTTTCATCTTTCATTTGGACCACATAATTTTTGTCTTTGTTCTTTCGATTCATATATTGTTTCGTTGTTTTAAAAAAAGTATTGTGTTTTTATTTGCTGTTTCCTCATCCTTTTTGTTTTTAATCCGCTTTGCACCTGTTTTTCCTTTTTATCTTTTACTTTGTTTTCCCTTTGCTTCGTTACTTCTAATTCTTGTTTCAATTGGTTGTTTTCTTCTCTATAATTATTTCTTCTTATTGGGTAAAAAAATAGCAATTTTTTTTCAAATTTATATATTAACAATCGTTTATTTTGTGCGCTATGTATACCAAGGCGAAGAAATCGCTACGGTGAAATGTGAATGTCATTGCTCGCAAATTTAAATTCATTAAAGTTCACTTGATATTATGTATGCAGATAATATACGATTTACGAAGATTCGTTTTCTGCTATAAATTTTTTAAAATTACGAGGTGTGTCCAAACACAAACGTGATTGAGGATGTTAATTAATTCTCAGGTTATTCTTTTGACTTTCAATTTTATATACAGACGAGAACGTAGTCAGCGATGGTTAAACTCCCAGAATTTTTATTTGTTTATAAAAAATATACTGAATGTATATGTAGTGAGTGGAAAGAATATTCATACCGTAAAATGTTCGTAACTTACTCAGTTTCTAGTAATAAATTATTGAATAGGTAATATTAAGTATAAAATTTCTATTTTTTTTTTGATCAGGCATTTAACGATTTGGATTATTAAAATTACTACCTTCCTCAAAAGTTTTCTTTTGGAAATACGATAAAAATGTGCATGAAAAACCACGAAACCCAACGACGCGACGGCCCTGTAAATATGTTACATCTTATGAATATACCATAGATCACCGGCAATTTTAAATAATATGTCCTTCAAAAAAGCGTGACGAAATATTTGATGGTTAGTTTAATTTGAAAAGTGTGTCAAGTGTCGTACGATGGTTATTTATCAATTTCAGTTTATAAACAATCCGTTTTTTCATTTATAATGACTCAAAATTTATTAAAATAGATAAAATGAAAGTAAAAATTGGACCAAATCAATTACCTTTGCTGATATGATGAATTTAAATAAAAATATTTTTAATTTTACAATAAAATAACGTAAGAAAATACTTTGCAATTTCTAAAAACATTGTTTTTTTTTATTCTTGACTGTATTGTTTTTAAATTATTGAAGTATTAAAAAATTTTGTTTATTTAAAAACTTTATTAAAAGGAAGTTAAAAAACTGTTTTATTATTTTTCGCACATCTTTCGATAACATTACTTGGAAATGAATCAAAATTTAAATAACAAAAAATAATCCGGTAAAGATAATGTTGTAATCATTTGCGATTATGCATTAAATTCGAGCATAAAAAATATGGAATTTAAACCAAGATCGAAAACAAAACAATTAATCAAACATGTGAATATGAAAATTAAAATTGTAAACGAGTAACGAATTGCCAATTAAATCATATTACACTGCTGCCATTATCGGTGCTTATCGGCATTTACTTACCTATTACAAAACTTTAATGAATCATTTACAGACAACATAACGTGTTTCCTTGTGCATTATCCATAAATGAATTTGATTTGATTAGATGATGCGTAATCTTAAACATCACGTCATATTTGAGGTTGGTCAACGAAACTTATATATAGAGAAGATAATCAAAATTCTATAGATTTTCTTTATTTTCTTATTCTTTATTTTATAATTTCAAAAATGTGACATTTTCATAAAAACTCAAAACAAACTAATTCCCTATCAACAAAACATCCCATAACAACTGTGTCAATTTTAAAGCCCCTTTTACATAATTCCCCAAATTTGCATTCATTTGGTATTTTTGGAAAGAATAACAAATGAATGCTAATTTATCTCTAATGTTTAGTTATTTTAAATTTATTTTGTTTTTATAATTTGCTACCCTTAAAGTGCCTTTACTATTACTAAGTCCTTTTTTTTAAATTTCACATTTTTTTTAATTTTTTAATTTTTCTTTTTAAGGTAGTTTGATTTTATTTGTTAAAATTTTGGATGAAATTTCCTGATATGACCATCAAATTTTATGTTTTCTTCATTTCCTCCTTGATAAGTTGTTGTGTGAATAAAATCTGTTTTTCCCATATTTTGTCTTCTCATCCTTTCCATATCATTTTTTCGTTCTTTGTAAAAGTCATTTAATTTTTGTCTATTCATAGTATCACTTCTTTCTTCATCTTCATTTCTTCTTCTATCCATTCTTAATTTATTAATTTCTTTCTCAAGCAATTTTATTTTCCAGTTTACTTCTTCTTGGTCTTCTCGTTGACGTGTTCTTCCTTCAATTTCCATTATTCCTGTGTTATACATTTCACACAATTTTTTTATCTTCTTCCATTCTTCTTCTGTTTATATTTAATTCTCTCTCCGTTTCATCTCTATTTTCTTGCAATTCTCTCTTCATCTCTTCTTCCAAATTTGTGATTTCTCTTCCTTTTATAATCAAATTTCTTTTAATATTTTCTATTTCTTGTTTTGTTTCCTTTTCAATTTCTTCTTTGGTTTTTCTTATGTTTATTTCTGTATGTCTTTGTACTTCTTGAATATTTGTTTGCAGATATATACTTAATTCTTTCTTCCTGCATAATTTCTTGTAAATTCTGTTCCTGTGTTTCTATTTTCCTGTTCATAGTGGCGTTTAAATTGTCGATTTTATTATTTTGTTCTTCAATAGATTCTTGTATTTTACTTGTGTTTTCTTTCTGTTCGTTTATAGATTCTCGTAATTTCCTCGTGTCTCCTCTCTGTTCTTCTATTTTATTATTCGTCTCTGTAACAATGCTTCAATGAATCTCATCAACTTTTCATCCCTATTTTCCATTCCATTATTATCTTCCTTCATCTTTTGGGTTCACCCAATTTCGAGCCCCACGTTGGGCGCCAATAGAGAAGATAATCAAAATTCTATAGATATTCCTTACTGTCTTATTCTTTATTTTATAATTTCAAAAATGTTTTCACATTTTCATAAAAACTCAAAACAAACTAATTTCCATGTCAACAAAACATCCCATAACAACCCTGTCAATTTTAAAGCCCCTTTTACATAATTCCCCCAAATTTCAAAATTTTAACATCATAATATACACAAATATCAGCATTAAAATTCATACACATACACAATTTTTTCTCCCCCATTCTAAAAACAACTTACCTATTAAAGAACTTTAAAATTTGGAAAACTCTAGACAACTCTGGGTTCCTAAGTCACACTTTGTTGAAAAAATAAAATTTTATTTTTGAAAATTTTTAACTCGTTTTTGAGGCACTTCCGATCAAGGTAGATAAAAATTTTTTGAAATCTACGCGTCAATATCTACAAACATTGAAATTTTCAAACTTTGAAAGCTTTTTTGAGGAGGCACTTCCGTTAGAGCTAAATTTGACATTTTTTAAATCTATGCGTCAAAACTATACGATTTCGCTTATTACGATATTGATAAATAAAGAGAAAAAGTTACGATGTTTTTTCTAGGCGCGGAATATAACAAAATCTTATATTTAGTTTTTAGCAAGTATTTTACCAAATTTTACCTGAGTTCGTCACTGCGTTGATTAAAAACTTTGCTTTTTATAACATCCAGATAAAAATGTTTCTATTTAGAATAGTGACCATATTTTAAATTTATTTTGGTTCTTAATAGTTTGGCAACGTGTAGTGATAGAATTCCAAAAATCCTGAAGACTTGTTATCGAATGAGTTTCCTTAATGGGTATTAACGTTACATATCATTATCTTGATGGTTTTGAAATGCTGGTTTTACTTCCTTTTTAATAAATCTAAGACCGTTTTACACGTTTTACCTTATTTAAAATCGTACCATCTCACCGTGAGTATCGCCGTTTGAGCTTTTATAATTACTGATGGATCCTAAAAGGAGGCTTCAGAAGGGATTAAGTTTCAGTCTTCAGGAGTTACAATTAGAATTGGATAGATTTACTTCTGATAACGAATATGTAAGTATTTTAAATGATTAGATTCATCTTGCAGTTGTGAAAGTCATATTAAAAAAATTATATTTTACGAGTAATTTCAAAATAGTCTGTAAAAATAAATCATCTGGATTGTCACTGAAGTCGGTATTATGATTCCGACTTTCTACTCTCTTATAAAATATATATATCAGTACCGTCTCTACTAATTTTTAGACTCCAATTGTGGCTTTAAATGTTGTATAATTTTTATCTGCGCAATTGGCTTTGTTTTAGAGACATTTTGGTGCCAAGCAATATTAGAAGGATTTGATACCTAATTTAATTACAAAATTCTAAACTTCTATCACAGGAAAGCCTCTTTTTTTTTCAAAAATGCTTCTTCTAGTCCTCCTTTTTGTTTTGTTTACAGTCTACCATTTGTGATAAAACAGATAATTCATCCGCGATATCAATGGTACAAGCTGCAAATTCTTGCAATTTGCAAGAAGTTTTATAACTGATGAAGTGAATAATGTAAAAGTAAAAATCTATGTAATAACTATCTTTTATTTCATTTTTGTAACTTTTAGTGTCTTGTTCGTTTAAATACGCTTCTTTATGGATAACAAAACCACTTTTTATTAACCATAAATAAGAGTATTAATATTTTATTTCTTCTTACTCTGTCTCTCGGATTGGTAGAAGTAAAATTTGTCTCAACGCCGATTTCTTGAAGAAAAAAATATTCAACTAGACCGGAATTTATTATATTTTTTGTTTTTGTTTCAGGAAGCTCATAACATGGTGCGTGAAGCGAATGAGAAACAAGCAGCTGCTGAAAAAGCTCTTAAAGAAAGCCAAATGAAAGTTGATGTTCTGACTGCCGAGGTGTCTGCATTGAAAACTCTAGTCCTAACTTCGACTCCTAGCTCTCCTAATCCACATTTGCATCCTCAAATTGGAAACGGAAAAGATGAAGCAGGTAAATTTGAATCATTAAAAAATCCTCCCTATTATGTTTGAAATATCCTTATAGAGGGTATCAGGTTAAATGTAGAATAGGTTCAGAGACTTAAAATGTTATTTTGCTTAATAACAAAGGCTAATATTGTTAATATGGTAATAATATTAATAATTGTAATATTGCAATTCCAAGAGGAGACGAAAGAAGAACATTTAAAAGAAAACTATGAACTACAGAAATGAATTCCAAGAGACCCAAGAGGAAACTTTGGTAAACATAGTTAGTTGATAAAATTATACAGCACTGGGAACTAAGGCTTTTCCCAATACCGGTAGGAAATGTACGTAATTGCATTTTTTGTTATTCTAAATTTATATATTCATCTTTTTCAAACCTGATATACTTAAAAATAAATAGAGTTACATTATAAAGCTTTATACAAAGTTGAAATGTATAATTTATAATTCATTTCTGTAACTCATAGTGGTACAATTTTCTAGAGCACTTCTTAAATGTATCCAATGAATTTCGCCTGTAATCCAATCTCGCCCTACCCGTATAAATATTTTTCTAGCATGTGTACGCGAGGGCGTGAAATTTATCACTTCTGTTTCTGTTTCCCTACTGCATACAAAATCGAGGCATGTTTTTCGCCACAAATTAAAACGAAAAACAAAACAAGTGATTATCGAGAGTGCAATTATTCATGGTTTATGTTAGTTATGCTCCAATTCAAACATGGGCTTGCCTCGTTTTCCTAACAGGTGTGGTTTTGTTTGCGAAGAAGTATCATCGTCTATCGTCTTTATATTTCAATTTAATATGCAAGGTTATACCTGTAAAGCAAGCATTCAAACATACATGTAAATAAAACTCAAAGTCATATATATCACAATGAGTTTTATTTACATATTCACATAAAAAAAGGTTTCGTGGTTAGACCTCAATTGAAGGAAAGCAGAAAACGACAGCCTACAAGAATTAAGTGAGAAAATAGTGCCACGTATGAATCGTATAAATTGTACAGAACATGTATGTAGAAAGGGTTAAAAACATTTTAATTTTGAATAAGTACTTTAATAACTATAAATAAAAAGCCATTTCCAACCACTCATGATAATATAGCAGAGCAAGAAATCACAGACAACAGACAACAGAAAAGCTCCTGGGGCTGATGTAATAACAGCCAAAATGCTTAAATAACTTCCTTTGAAAGGAGTTATTATGCTCTTATATCTCTTGAACGCTACGCAGAGATTACAGTATTGGCCTAAACCGTTAAAAACTGCTGAAATATTTTTAGTCTTTTATGTATCATATCAAAACTATTTGAAAAACGCTTCAAAGACTTGATCCTATCCTACACGAAATCCTAGATTATCAATTTGGCTTTAGACAGTCTCATTCAACAATCCAGCAATGCCACCGAATTGTCCATGAAATCAATAAGACACTAGAAGACAAAAAATATTCTCCCGCAGCATTCCTTGATATCAGCCAGGCTTTTGACAAGGCCTGATACGATGAACTTCTCTATAAGATAAACCTCTGTCTTCCATCTTATCTTAGTCTATTTAAGTCATATCGAACTGATCGCGAATTCAGAACCAGATTTAATGGTGAATTGTCAAACTATTTCCCAGTTGGATCTGGTGTACCACAGGGCAGCGTTTTGGGTCCAATACTTTATTTACTGTACACTTCGGATTTACCAACAACACCAAATACCCAAATCTGACACCTTAATATTATCCAGCCATGGAAATCCAGAAACAGCCTCGGCTCATCTACAACATCACTTAAATCTATTACAACAATGGACAACAAGATGGAAAATGAAAGTAAATGAAACGAAATCTACACAAGTAACTTTAACTTTAAAAAAGAGCCAGTGCCCGGCAGTCTCATTCAACAATATAGTAATACCAGAATCCAACTCAGTGCGCTATCTTGGAATCATATCAAGAAAAAAGAAAGCAGATCGACATAAAATTCAAAGAATTGTATTGGTTACTGGACATACGGCATCGAACTTTGGGGATGCGTCACTAAATCAAACATTGCCACTCTTCAAAGATGCCAATCTAAAATACTTAGATCTATATCAGATGCCCCTTGGTACATAACAAATGAAACACTCCACAATGACCTTGCCATTCCCAGGATCCAGGATGTCAGCGCAGCACTAAACATTACGAAAATATTGAAAGCTATACCAATCCGTTAATACAGCCACTTCTGATACAAGGGGATAACCGAAGACTCAAAAGACGTTTATCTATTGATCTCAAATCATGGTCAAAAGGCCCTATCACTGGAGAGGAAATGATGGAAGGATGGAACGTGTCCAACCCATTCCTAAGATATCACATTAGCTCATAGAAATGTAACTTTCTGATTGCTGATTAAAAATTAATTCAAAAAAAAAAACTCCAACTTTAAAGCAATGTAACTCTATAACAGTCGCAAGAAAAAAGTTATAAATCACTATTTTAGCTCCTCTAGCAGCATTGGGCACGAACTCCTGGGATACCCAGTATTTTTAATAATCTTAGATTGTAAAATTGGTTGATTATCGTTTGTAAATAAATTTTTGCTGACATTTCCATTCTCGTAAGATCTGTTATAAATGTTTAGTTTTTTCGTTTCAGGTGTGGTATTATTCACAAAGAAACATCGTCGATCGCCTTCACACTTCAATCTCTTATATGGCAGAGAAAACTCGCCACCGGGTTCTCCAGTTAAAGACGTGGTCCACATTACCTCGGAGATTGAAAGCAAAGATGGCTTGGAGGTGAGCAATATTTCATAAATATGTGAGAATATGGACACTTTTTGTGACATCAGAAGTGAAATATATCGTGTTACTTTGTATTTTTCCCTAAAAGGAAAATACATTCAATTAGGGGTAATGACGAAGTCGTGATTGGATACAGAATATATTAAAAAAGACACATACCCACTAAAAGTAACAGTTTTTGAAAAAACTTCAACGTAGAATTTTATAATAAATATATTCTTACTGTAAAAATCTTTCGGAATCATAAAATGTTAATTTTGAAAGAAGAAAATACGCGTTTTTCTAATAATAACGTTGAATTCGAACGTTTTTTAAGGGCTAAAATTAAAATAAAAAAAGTTTATGAATTTAAACATATTTTTCGAATGATACAGAATTCCCTTGTAGACTCTTAAATTCCGTTTTATTTTCTAACGAGAAAACATTTATTATTATAAAAAATAAAATTGAGTGAAACAATATAACGTTTAAATTTAAAAACTTCCTTTAATCGATTATGCAATTTCCAGGTCGACCCATTGATTCACAAAGAGTTCCTCGTCTGGCGACAGAAACCAGTTTTGGAAAAAAGCGATCCATTCATTCGACGAATTTACGAGGAAGATATTAATTTGTGTATGCATTTCAATAACACAGATTTAAGTGAACGAGTTACTCGCGCTGTGGAATCTGGAACCATTCTGATCGAGGCCATAGGTGACAAGAGCAAGGCTATGTTTCCAAAGTAAGTTTTCCAAGTTGTTACGCAATTTAATGATAAAAATAAAAAAATAAAATAAAAAAATTCCTGAAATTGGAAGGTAATGTAGGTGAGTTATAGGCAACCCCAACATTTTAGATCAGTTATAGTCGATTCCAACAGTTTATGTCTAAAGTAAAATGTTGAAATATTTCTTATGATTTCAAATATAGTACATATACGTTATTTGCTTTCTTTTTTATGGTTACTTACTAGTGATGGGGGACTCGGATACCAAGAATCGAGAAGTATTCGATTCTGAAAAGTATCGGTGTATTCGAATACCCGAACCGAGTACTCGGTGTATTCGGTTTATTCCAACATAACACAAAACCAGTTTGCGTACTGTCGGGATTCTGCGCAATCTCGATTTAGTGACACCAAATCTAGTCTGCGCAGAATCTCGACAGTACACAAACTGGTTTTGAGTTATGTGGGAACAGACCTAAAGCGGTGGCGCGATATATTCATATTCCAAATTCCAAATCCGTGATTCTTTCTCTTTCTCGATGCGCGATGTATGGGTATCGGTAAACTAACTACTAACTTTTAACTTTTGAAAACTAACGAAAATACAAAAAAGAAAAACAAAAGTAAATCTAGCCCCGCCCATCCTATCACTTTCTCCTTCTTAACCTATTCAAGTCCATATACCCAATCCCTTCCCATTCGCATTACGCTTACGGAAATAGACGACCGAAAAAGTCCGATTGTATTGAAAGAATTCGAATACCCGGTACTCGGATTAGTGTTCGATTCTGAAAAGAATTCGAGTACCGAGTATTCGATTCTGCCCATCACTATTACTTACATATACAGTAAAAAATAATTTTCTGTCACGCTATTTCAATGAGTCAGATTTTTCAACTTATAGTTCCATGAATAAAGCACAGATGCTACACGCAATCCTCTAGATAAACAAAATAGTTAAGCGCTGCTTGAAACAAAATACGAATGTTTTATAGGAAAATGTATTGATCGTTAGTTATTCATAAAATTGTATAATAGAAAAAGCAAATAGTCGTAATTTCAACGGTAAAAAGTGAACCCTACATCAGTTTCATGACCTACTAGAGATCCCGACTTAACTCTATCTTATCTTATCTCTAGATTCAATATTCAAAGATCTAATTAAATCACGTGGTTCGCAACCCACCATGCCTCAGAGAGCATGTAAAACCATCGGTTTTGGCTATATAACTGTAGTCACTAAGCCATGTAGACATGAAAATTTCTACACCAGTCGGACTGTACCACCCCTGTCACACGAAACTCTACTTTTATCCACTTAATACTTTACCAGTAAGTTTAACAAACTTTTTTTAGGGCGATTGATGAAGTTTAACGAACCATTCAGTATACGTAGTACGTGTGAGTTTGTCGATATTGGTTAAGTTCGGACTTCAAAGTTCGATTTCCACCGTGTTTACCCTTCGTAAACTTTAGTTTCATCAAACTCCTCTATAAAGCATTCACTTCATGAAAGGAAATAAGGATTTATTGTTTCCTTTTTTGTTCTGTTATTGGTTTTACAACTTATTTCGTACATTTACTCCAAACTGCGATCAAAAGCTTTCATAAGCTGCTATAGAACTTATTTTAAATTTGGTTTAACGCGAGAAGTATTTTATTTCACGCTGTTTTATACAGGTGAACCAAATTTCATTACTTTAATTGTCTCGTTCTGAAATTTATCCCCAAAATAATGTGGAATATTTTTTTGCAATTATTTTTATACGCTTTAAAAAATTTCCATTGTTTCTTTCAAAAAATTTGTTATTGTGACCACGAAAAGTTGAACTGTATAAATTATTCTTCACTAATTTATTTTACAGACATTACAAGTGCATGGTTTCACTTATATATTTTTTTAATACTAATTTTGAAATAATTTTATTTACGATCTTGGAAGAATTTTTCTATTTATATTTTGAAACTCTTTCCGCATTAGTTATCCAAACAAATCTTATTTTTGTTTTCAGAAAATGCGCATTACTGGAAGTCCCAAGGTTATGTTTCTACAGAATGAATATTGGAGAAACTGATGACTGGTACAACATATCACAAATATGCCGAAATAGGGTAAGGCGATATTTATTTACAAAACGATAATCGAACTCCGCATGACGTAACAAATTTTAACACTAACAAAAAATGTTTATTTTCAGATAATCGCCGTCTGTGATTTTCTAAATTACCTCAAATACATCCAAGGAGGATTAGTTAAGAGTTCTGGTAAGTTTATAATGAAACGTTGATAATAAAAGTGAATACACTAAAAATGTAAAAATCCGTTTTACTACATCCCCTTTACTAGAGAGGAATAATAGAAACATGTACTTATTTAAACTGTCAGATCTTTCCAGTTTCCTAAAATTGGAAATTTTTAATACCAAAAGAAAAATTAGAAAATGGTAAAATTTAAACCGAAATAACTTCATACCTTTTCATTATTTTTTTAAAAAAGATGCTTACTAGTGGCGTCTGTGAGTCGGAAGAACATGGACCAAAATTTATCAGGATTGAGAGTACCTCCCCCCCCCCTCCGTTTTCTAGGATGCTGAGCACGGTGGCGGTATCAGAATTTCTCTTTTCGCCAGCCGAACCCCCTAGAACGGCCAAAAACTACCCCCTAAAGTGGTTAAACGGGCAGCACATCATTTCCCTGTAAAAAAAACGTCTTTCGGGGGTGAGTTTTGACCTGTGGACGGGTAGGTGAGGTTCGGAAATAATTTTCAACACCACCACCGTGCTCAGTATGCTCGAAAACGGGGGGAATTTTAAAGGGAATGATGATAACACCATTCGAGGGTAGTTTTTGGCCCTTTTAGGGGTTCGGCTGGCGAAAAGAGAAATTCTGATACCGCCATCGTGTTCAGCATCCTCGAAAACAGGGGCACAGCCGTTTTGTCGCTTTAAAAAGAAGAAAAAAACACCTCTGTCGGGGTGAATTTTGGCCGGTGGAGGGGTTGGTGAGGTTCTGAAATAATCTTTAACACCACCACCGTGCTTGGCATCCTCGAAAACGGGGGGAAACGTTTTTTTACAAGGAAATAATGTGCTGCCCGTTATTTAACCCTTTTAGGGGTAGTTTTTGGCCGTTTTAGGGGGTTCGGCTGGCGAAAATAGTAATTCTGATACCGCCATCGTATTCAGCATCCTCGAACACGGGGGAGGGGGGGGAGGTACTCTCAATCCTGATAAATTTTGGTCCATTTTTCATGGTTTTTTTCCGACTCACAGTACATCTTCAGTACCAAAAATTAAAAAACTAGAACTCTTTGTTTTGCGTCGCAGGGGCACATCAAAAAGACTTCAGAGTCAGTGACCACCCCACTCCTTCAAAAATATCTTTTAATTATTTCACACTCTCTCTGTTAACCTTCTTGTTTAACATTACTTTTCCAATTGATTAATTCTTAAGCCCTGATGATACTAATCATAGGCGGATCCAGGGGGAGGACTGTGGGGGCTGCAGCCCCCCCCCCCCCCTTTAGGTTACGTTTCTTAATATATTCCATAGCCTCCAGACCCTCAACTCCAACTGATGTGGAAGACAGCCCCCCCCCCCTTGACAATCGGCTGGATCCGCCCATGATACTAATCAAAATAAAACGTGGTGTTTTCTTTTCATATTTTATAACCTGCATTTGTGATACGCATATTTTCTACTTGCTCTGATAAACGCTAGAACTCACATTTTGTTTTTTTTTGTTTCAGCCCATGACATTTACTGGGAAGTCGTCAGATTAAGAAAAAACATATGTCTCGCAAGACTTGGTCTCGTTCTTTCATAAATTTATCGCCAATACTCATGACGTGCCAAATTGTTATTTTTTAAATGTTTTTTTAATCAAGATCTGATTTTTTTAAACCAAAGATTAATATTAAGTAATGCTATTTTAAATAACTTTTATTGTATACCACTGTAGTAGATTTTTCTTGAATTTGATGTATTTGTTATTATTCATGTGCAATCGTCAAAAAAAAAATAAAAAATATATTCTAAGTTTAAAGTATAACTTTAGATTTTGGTCTAATTTTTTTGTGTAACCTCGTGTTTCGTAGATTTATATTTCAACCCATTAAAAAAGGCTCTCCTGTGAACTGCACTATATGCATAATGCATAATTAAAATTCACGTGTCGTAATATTTTTGTCGCCGGAAAAATTCGATTTTATCAGTTCACAAGGTTTTCAAAATTGCCGAGTAATATTTTTAGTTCTAATATATATTCATCGACAATTTTAAACATCTTGTATTATAATTGTAGGGGATCAGGTAGAAATTGAGAATTGAAAAGATTTAAAAAAGTTTATTCACATTTTCTCGACAGGTTTTAATCCCAGAATATTGAAGCACTGCGCCATAATCATAGCGGTTGCTTCTGCCAACAAAATCCTCCCAACATTAACTTTAACAATATCCCCCGAAGTATCTTTTTCGATACAATAACAACTATCATAAAATTCTGTAAATGCAGTCGAAATATCATATACATATTCGCACAAAGGATGTAGAAACAAGTCTTTTGTTATCTTTAGAAGTACGTCGGGAAAGCGAAGAAGAACCTTTGCAAGCTTCCATTCTTTCTCGTGGTTCAAAGTGATTTGGTTGGTTTTACTCAATTCTTTAATTTTTTCTGGAGAAAAGTTTGCCGTACGAGCGATAGACCTGATACGGGTTAACGCATATAGGAGATAGACGGCAGTGTTGCCTTTATCTTCTAACATCTTATCGAATGAGAATATGTACTCATGGTTGCGATTGTGTGATAAATCGGCGTATTTAATGCATCCATAAGCTACTGATTCTTGAGCTTTCTTTAATTCTTCGGGTGACAACACCTGAAAAGATGATAAAAAACACTCCAATGAATGTTTTTAATTAACAAAATCCAACAATGAATCGTTTGTTGAGTTTTATCTAACGTATAATCAAATTAATTTATCACTTAATAGTAGTAGTCAAACAATTCGTTTTGTCACAGCATTCATTTTGTAAAATGCAAAATTTGGAATCAAATTTGACAAGTGAACGTTTTAGAAGAAAATAGTTTGAAAATCAAAATTTCTCAACAAAAATTATTTCTATTAAAATTCCAATGATTTGTGCATTGAAATAGTTGAAAATGAGTAGAGGGTAAATTGTAGTATATGGTAGGTACATAGGAAATCAAAGGCCAAATTTTTGATTTCATGATATCAGGATTCCAGCTGTTGTAAATTTTATGAAAAGTAAGTAATAAAAATTCATATTAATATTTTCTTTACCTTGTCTCTCTCCTTCTCTTTCAATTTATCAAGTGCCCTTTTCAAACCTTCCTCTAATAAATCCAGTAGCCTGACAGTTTCACCTGACCTAGTTTTGAACTTTTTCTTATCTTCCCCCAGAACAACCCCAAAACCAACATGATCCACCCTTTGAATAGCTGGATCCATAATTCCGGCTTTTTTGGCACAACTAAAAAGAACTTGGAAGTGTGTAGCTTGACCTGTAATATTTCGAAAATATTTAAAATTATGTATTTCACAATGCAAAATAAAATTGTGAATATACTGACCTGCATCAGTAATATAAATAATCCAATCCGACTTTTCTTCAGAAATACGTTGTTTCAGAGCTGCCATGTCAGAAGTATCATAAGTAAAACCTCCATCTGTTTTTACAATTGTCAAAGGAATTGACTGATCACCCCACATAACTTTACGTCCCTCATCAAGTTCCAAGAAGCCTTTTTTATCGAGCTCCTTGACTATAGCCTCCATTTTTTTTTGATAAAAAGATTCGCCCCTTTCAACAAGTTTGATGTCTAAACGGTCATATATTTTTTGAAATTCTGAAAAAAAAAATAAGTAAATGAACTACATACATATTTTGTAAAAATTGTAAAACCTATTTATTGGTCACATAATATTTTTGAGTTGAAAGTATTTTCAAAATTCACTAACTCTAGTACTGGAAATTTATTTTTATTATATTTTATTACACCTAATTGACAATTTTTTATACTTACCTTTTCTAGAAACATCACAAATTAGTTCCCAAGCTTTTTTATGATCAGGATCGAACGCTTGCAATTTGACCACACTGGCATATGCCCTTTTCTTAAATTCTTCATCTTCATCAAATCTTTTTTTAGATTCTTTATAAAAGGCTTGCAAATCCCCGATTGGTGGTGATTTAGTCAGGTAATTAGGAAATCTATCTTGGAGATGAGCAATCAACATTCCAAATTGTGTCCCCCAATCACCTACATGGTTTATCCTCAATACATCATGTCCTAAAAATTCTAATAGGCGACAGATACTATCCCCAATAATAGTTGACCTGAAACACATTACATATGTGTTATGTTTGTTTAAAATCAAATAATTTTCTAAGATTGTAATAAAACTATCTAACTTACCTTAAGTGACCTACATGCATTTCTTTTGCAATATTGGGAGAAGAAAAATCAACCAAAACCTTTAGTTTCTTAGGAATTTCCGGAGGTTTGATCCCATGCTCAAAAATACAAGATAAGTTTTTCAAAGCAAAATCTTTGCTAAGGCCAATATTTATAAAACCAGGTCCTGCTATTTCTAATTCATCAATGATCTCATGAGAAGGTACATTATCAACAATTTTTTGAGCAATGTCCCTTGGTGAAACTTTCTTACCCAATTGCTTGTAGACATTGGCCAAGGGTAGAGCAGAATTACATTGGTAATCTTTAAATTTTGGATTAGTTGCAAGTGCAATAATTACAGGAGGATCAGTAATATCAGAACATGCATTGGTAATAGCAGTTGAAAATAAATCTGTAAGAATGTCAGTAATACTTTGCATTCTTGTTGGATCAGCAGGTAATTTTGAGGATTTGTTTGTTATTGAATAGCTTGATATTGCCTAAAATTAACCAATTAAGTAAGTATAGTATCAAATGTGAGAATGTTAGAATTGACAAAGCCAAAACAAAAATTTTTTAATTTGTAATAAACTGCATTCTTACAAGGACGCAGATGAATTTTTCTTTAACATTTATAGTAAGTAGGTACTGAGCAGTCTTGACTTCGTCTTTCTTAACACGACACACGTGCTCAGGGTAAAACCACAAAAGAAGAAACTAGTTAAAAATTAAACGATTAACTATCCGTTTCAATAGTTTTTCGTAGAAAACAAATTTTAAGACCAGAGGTTGGCCAATTCACAATAAAGTTCAATGTTGCATAATATTCATATTTACCATACCCTGTTCAAAATTGCAAGTCGATGTTTCAGCTTGATGTTTTCAGTAATTAGTTTATTTAGATTATTATCACTAGTAGTTGGTTGAAGACCCCCGGAAATGCTGGTCTTTAACTCATTCAACTGGTTTTTCAGCGAATTAATTTGATCTATCTGCAAAAAAAATTGTTTATGTAGTGGTTCTTAAAAAAGTAAATGTTACTTACTGCATTGTCTGCTTCTAGATTGTGAGTAGAGAGATCAAAATCCATAATACTTAACCAAAAATAATAAATTACAATCTTATAATACAGGACCAAAACGATAATTGTCCAAAAATTTTTTGGAACATAACCTAACAATGGTGTGTCAAAGTCTTCTTCTTTTTATCAAAAAACAAAAGCGACAAAAGCCACTTTTCCATGTGCCATCTTTTAGTAAGTGATGTACAGATGGCAGTACATGTTTCGTCTTTTTTAATTTGGCCTCTTTATATGTTACCAAAGAATATACTTTTAATTTCAAATACCCTATTCAATCAAGGCTCACACTATGTTGTAGATCATTCGTACTGTTTTATTTCCACGTTTTTATAAATAACCTATTCTTAATTTATAGGTTAGTTTAGTTTATTTTTTAATAAAATTTTAATTTGTACTACAGTTCCGTAATTTTATTTTTAGTGAATAAAATGAATATCTTGAAAGCCAATTGGAAACCCGTTCCAATAGACGATAAGTGGTTTTCCGAAGGATTAGTAGGAATTGAAGAATGTAGGGAATATGATTTAAAAAAAACTTCTCAGAAAGAAAGTTTAACAACCGCTAAAATTTCCACTTTAAAGAAAAAACAAAAAGTTGATGTGAAGAGTCAGCATAAGAAAAAAATAAAATTGATGGAAAATGATTTTAGACCATCTGAATCTGGTAATACTTCACAAATTGAAGAAATTGCTAATTTGGACGATACAAAAACCTGTGATTTGAATGCTTGGGCGAGGTTTGATCTTCCGTCTACAATTTTAAAAGCTGTTGGAGAATTGGGATTTTTTGAGCCCACTCATATTCAGGCATTAACATTACCATCTGCAATTTGGGGTAGAAGAGATATTCTAGGTGCTGCCGCAACAGGAAGTGGCAAAACTCTTGCTTTTGGATTGCCAATATTAACAGGAATACTAAAATTGAAGGAAAATGTATCGAAGGATACTGAAAACCAAAAACCACTTTATGCACTTATTTTAACTCCAACTAGAGAATTAGCTATTCAAATAAAGAATCATTTAACTGCAATCGCAAAATATACTGGAATAAGTGTGGCTGTAGTAGTTGGAGGTATGGCAGCTGTGAAACAAGAAAGAATTTTAGGGAAAGGACCAGAAATAGTAGTGGCTACTCCTGGACGATTATGGGAATTAATTCAAAAAGGAAATGCACATCTTTCGCAGATTGATAATATAAAGTTTTTAGCCATAGATGAAACTGACAGAATGCTTGAGAGAGGTCATTTCCAAGAACTAAATGATCTATTCGAAAGAATTAATCTTGATAAAAATAAATTAAAAAAACGACAAAATTTTGTATTTTCTGCAACCCTTACATTGGTGCATGAACTTCCAAAATATTTAATAAATAGAAAAAAAATTAAAGGTATTAAAAAAATTGAAAATATGACGCCTGAACAAAAATTAAAAAAAATCGTTGATATGTTGGGGTTAACTGATCCAAAAGTAGTTGATCTTTCTGAAGGAAAAGGCACCTCTGAAACTCTAACTGAATGCAGAATTACTTGTAGCATTGATGAAAAGGACTATTATCTTTTTTACATTTTAAAAAAATATCCAGGCAGAACATTAATCTTTTGTAACTCTATAGGCTGTGTAAAAAGATTAACAGCTTTATTAACTCTTTTAAACTGTAAGCCTCTTCCTATTCATGCTTCAATGCAACAACGTCAGCGATTGAAAAGTATAGATAGATTCAGTGAAAATGAAAACACCATTCTAGTAGCTACAGATGTTGCAGCTAGAGGTTTGGACATACCCCGAATCGATCATGTCTTACATTACCAGACACCTAGAACTAGTGAGAACTATGTACATAGATCTGGAAGAACTGCTAGGGCATCTCTTGAGGGAATTTCCATTTTACTTATTGAACCCAACGAATTTCAGAGATATGTAAAACTTTGTCGGACTTTAGGAAAATCTGAAGATTTGCCAACATTCCCAGTGCAAGAAAACTACTTGAATGCTGTCAAGAAAAGAATAAATCTTGCTAGAGAATTGGATAAACTGCAGTTGCAAGTGAAAAAAGCTAATTCGGAAAATGGATGGCTGCAGAAAGCTGCTGAAGATATGGATATTGTTGTAGATGATTATTCTAGAAAATATGATTCCAAAGAAATACAAAGCTCTAAAAAGTTGGTAGACATTAAAAAGAAACAACTAGCTTCTCTTCTAGATGAACCTGTATTTCCTAAACAATTTAGTGAAAAATATCCATTATTTTCAAATGCTGTAACTTCTTCCACTGATGATAAAAAAGATGAAAATGCCTTGGAATTAGTCAAAAATTTTATACCTAAAAGCTCGAAGGAAAAAAAGAAAAATGTACCATTATTTAAACCTAGAAAACGGCATATACCTACACAAATAAGTTATAAACTTAGCAAGAAAATTGAAAGAACCAAAAAGGGAAATAAAAGTAGAAAGTAGTTTCCAAATGAAACAGAATGTATTAAATAAGTTTACTTGTTTTATATTAAATTAAGTAATACATTTTTAAATGCACCAATAATAGTTGTTTTTTTAAATTAATTAAAAAAATAAATAACCAGTTAAATTGAAACAAAAGTTATATAAATTCAACAATTAAAACCCAAAATTAAAAAGAAATTGTGTTAAAAGAGACGCTCTTATGACTCAATTTCTCGCCATCTTTACTAACTGAATTGTTATGACGGCCTTATCTCACCATTTCCTATAAATACATGTACTTTATAAAACCACTTTTTATCATTAGTATTTCTTGTGGTATATCTTTGTATAGTAGGCGGTCGTAAAATTTAATTCGGTGTCTTACTCTGTTTCATGTTCTTCTTTTCTTGATATACTATTAAATAAGCAAGGAATAAAAAAAACAAAATTAATAAAAATAGACACACATTAAATGCATTTTATTTTTCTTCCATAATTGTAAATATTTTACAGATTTTTACTGGTAAGTATGAAAAGATGGATATTGGGATATGATAAGCACAACACAACTTATTCAAACAGTAGTTATTTTACATTTACTCCAAAAAAAATCAGTCAACTAGAGATTCGGTACCTCACTGAAGAAAAAAAAGCATAGTTACACCTTCAGATAATACTGATAAAAAATAACTGATGTGCTATATCTATATCACATGTATGATGGACAGTTTAAAATTTTATCCACAATACAAGTATCTCAGTCTGTAGAATTTTTTTACCTCAAAGATCAAAAAATTATTTCTAAGTATTCTCAATCCAAAACTGTATATATAAAATTTAAGGGACTCTACATTCATTGTAAATATGTACCAAAATCCATGTCTGCTTACATTAAAATTAAAAAAGTTCTAAACATTTTTTAGTGTTAAAGATTGATCTTTTATGGTAAACCCTGCCCGTAGACCGAGATAGAATTATATACACAGAATAGCTAACATCATATAGCCATTGAAATTGCACAGATAAAAAAAATTATACAATGCAGTGTCTAACGGGATTAAAGGAGAGTCTTCTTTCATCTTTTTTTTTTAACAATGCAGTGCCTGTCGGTCATCGGGATAAAAGAAATTTTCCGCGAGTCCAAAATTCGTTCACACTAGGTAAAATAATATAAAAAATAACAATTAGGCTCTTACTAGTTACTTACGAACTAAACTTTTGTACACTTTCATCTTTAATAATTTACACTGTGTTTTTTCTTAGACTGTCTTTTTCACTGTGTTCCTATAATACACCAATCACTTTTGCGTTTAGGTCACCTATGCGTCGAATCATTCATATCGAACAGAATTTGTGCTATTGTCCTCGAAGATTCTACATTGCTAAGCGCCACGTTGGCTAAGTGGGACTCATACGATTTTAAGTACCTGAAAATAAAAACTTCACCATTAGTAATATTCTTAAATAAATAAATTTAAATTAGGGTTGTTCCTCTTAATCTGGATTTTCAAACAAAAATGTTTATATTTCATTTTTACAGAATTAGAAAATGTGTACAAAAAGTAACAAATAAATTTATTATTTCGCGACAACGTTCAGTAAAGAAATAATTTTGAAGCTTTCGAAAAACGTTCAATCGATAACTAGTCCCAGTGGCGCGCATATAAATACAATTTTATATTAGAAAATCCTCATAAAATAGAAGTGAAATTTGCTTCTCACAAGAACTCCGGTTGCCACTTAAATCTTTTCTTTTTGCATTAGAATAAATAATAACTTCTGTAATGTACCTTTTTATGTTTTAACTAAATAAATCAATCATAAAAAAATTGGTATTATAGGGTGTTATACATGTTTGGGGCAAAAACGGAAGGGCGTATATATCAGATCTAATTATTACTAACTTTAGAAGTATACATTCAAATTTAAAATCATTTGGGAGAGTTTTAAAACGAATAGTTTATTTCATTAAATTTTCATTTTACAAACCTTCTAAACAATCAGGAACGGACTGACCCTTTTACCAATGTTTTGTTTTCAAGGGTGATCATTTAAACTTCTTTATGCTATTTGATTATTAGACAAAATAAAAAGAGCTAATTATAAATAATGGTATTTTTATTTTATTTATTGATTTCGGGATGTACCATGGTTTTTTGTAAATTTTTTTGACACATTTTATTTAATTTTTTTTATACTTATAAGGATTTAGAAACATTTTATGCAATGCAAGCTTACATCATTATTAACGTTTGACTTAATGCTGGAACCTTTTTTTGTCGTTGAACAAATGATTATTAACAAAACATATTTACCTTTTACAATGACTGCTGTAAATAACAAGATTCCTTAAAATAAGGGATGCTGTCAGACGAA
This sequence comes from Crepidodera aurea, assembly GCA_949320105.2. NCBI lineage: Eukaryota > Metazoa > Arthropoda > Insecta > Coleoptera > Chrysomelidae > Crepidodera > Crepidodera aurea. Next base: position 15,929,401 of record OX439474.1, on the reverse strand, counting down.
TACTTTTTGTAACTGGGCCCTCGTTGTCATCCTACAAAAAAATATATAATACTAATTGTTAATTGATCTTAGAAGCCCAAAGACAATGTTTAAAGAACTAGAAGAAAACATGCAGAGGTTTATTTGAAATTTAAAAATATTATAGTTAACTGTCACTTCCGGATATCCCAACAATCAGTGGGTTGAATCCAAAAATTTAAACAAGACGGTTGCTACCGTGTAAGAGGCAGTCTTAATTTTTGGATATAACTCATTACCATTACTTTTATTGAAAAATAGTATCCCCATAGAGCCAACAAAAAAATAAAATAATATTTGAGTTTAATTCAAAATTGGAAATAAAATAAGAGTATAGAATTAAGAGGTAACTTAAATGGTAACTATTATAATTATATATAAAAAATGAGATATTGTTTCCTTTAAGTGTTTAGTACCGACTAGGACTTCTAAGAGATGTGTATAAAATAAAACACTGTTGATTCACAAACCATGCTCTAAATAAAAAACATATGATGAAAATATGGTGCTTAACTACGAAACAAACACAACATCAATGTATAGGAAAAAATCCCTTATAGAACAATTTTTAACAGTAATTTCAATACCAGAATTTCATTCATGCCTATATAAAAAATTATTTTTTTATAAGTGAACATTTAATAAAAAAAAGTCTGCAAATGGTGTTAAATCTAACATTACTTTGCAAACTTTATATGAATAAGCAACGTAAATAAACAAAATAGAAAATTTAAATATCAGTGAAAAAATTATACAGACTGAATCAAAGTAAACTTAATTCATCCACTGTTTAAAATATGTCAAAAATAAATAATTTATTTAACTTTACCAAGTTATTTAATTTTTAATCTATCTCAGTAAAAATATATGGAGGATGACCCCAAAAATAATTAGAAAACAAAAATTTGAGAGTTGATAGAATGGGTTAAAATAACTTCAATAGTTCGTATTTTTTTATAAACCTGAAGGTTTCTGAAATATTCGGCCCTGCAGATCAGGCCATTGCAGTTTTTAGAAAATAAATGTCTGATTCTACACTATTACATTTGAACTAATTTTTATTTTAGCCCAGAGATGGATCTGCCCTTATTGTCAGGAACGAACTATTTGCTGTTACAATTTTGATAATTTAAAAACAAAGTGCCATTGTCTAACTGGCACCTTTTTCGGAAAAAATACAATTTATTCTGAGAGAGATAAATCGACCAAAAGTGGCAATAAAAGGAAAAGAGTACAAAATGTATTTTAAAACGTGTTTTCTGAAAAATATACACGGTAGAACGTTGAGAACAGCAATAAAGAATTTATTTTACAATGACTCGTTCTGTATTACATCCAGCAACAAAATATTTAAAACAAAAAATTATAACACAATGTCAAGCAATACAAACATTAGAATTAACACTCACTATAAGCCGACACCTCACCTGGTCGGGAGAAGGTGGGGGGCCACCACGAGCGATAACAGCTGTTAAGCCAGCAGTGACAGGTTTTGTAGATTTCAGCTTGACAAATGACAAAATTTTGATGTGTTAAAAACAGAATTTTTGTAAACTTTTTAGCTTTATTAAAAGTATATAATGTACACAATATTTTCAGTTTATATTAAGAATTCATAGCTCTACACAGATTTAAGTTAATCAATCACACTTAAATTTTTATAAAAATTGAACTGGAAAGTTTTTTGAATTCCAAGCCAACGTCGTCGGCAAAGACGGATAACATCATGGTTTGAAGCTTCTGCTCTGCATTTGGTGGGATCTGAAGGTGTAACGGCCGTTTTATCGTCAGTTCTATATGAGTTGCTCAAAGCATTAATTTTTACGAAATAAACAGCGAGAACTTGTTCAACATCCCTATAGTAAGGAAAGTGAAATATAAAACGAGAAAATACGTTTTCTTTTGTATTCAAATTTATACTGTGTAGAGCTAGAATTAAACTGCTTGACTGTGTCATTATTAAATCAGATAAAATAAAAAACTTACTTGTAATTCTTTCGGATTAACAAATTCCAAGGCGTGCCGTTTGATTGCATGTAACGCTGCGTCGGGTGCATAACCTGGATGAGGACTAGGGGTCGCAGGTGCGGGTGGCTCTGGTTTGTTGGTTTGAGCTGCCTGTTTTCGTTTAGTCAAACTTTGTTTCATTGCCTATTTAAAAGAAAAAGTTCGTTGTTTAAGTTTTTTAATAAAAAAACACCCTCTTAATATTACCTCTGTATTACAGTGTTTGTCATGGAGATGTGTCATAAGTGAAAACCTTTTTCTTTTCATATTATCACATCGATCCCACTGGCATGTTATTTCCTCACTACCTGATGGGCAATGCGAAGCGCAAGCATGGAGGTAAACTTCGTTTGCTGATTTGAACGTTTTATCACTGAAAAAAAGGAAAATCTACTTATAAATCCATCATAGATAATGGAAACCAATGAAATGGCCAAAATGGCATGCAATTTGTCATATATCCAAAGGAAACTTTTAACTGTGAATTTTATTTTACTATTTATGAGAATTTGAGTACCAAGCTATTAATGTCTAGTATTTATCTGCTCATTTAGATAAAGTTTTTTGCTTAATGGCTAGTCTTGGGAAACAAAAGAGTTATATGGTGGAACCTAGTCGCTTATAATTTCTAGCAAATACTAGTGACAATTAAAGGGGGAATTTAGCGCTATTGGAATTATAAAGGAGCAGTATTCCATCGTTTTATTCATATTATTAATGATGGCATCTCGAATTAATACCGCCTAAATCCCAAGTAAAACAAGTAGGAAAATGGTTTTTACTTACACACTACAGTCACTCCATTCACAAACGTACGGCGAAGTCAGGTCCCTAGCCTTCTTTTTAACTTCTTCTTTCTTTTCAGTCATTATAACATTTACATTATGTGTCTGCGTTGTGTTAGTGTTGGCATTACTAGAGGCCATCGTTTTAATTACTTTGGTAACAGGAGATACATTGTTAGAAACCGACGACGTATGCATAACTGGCCTAGGAACTTGGGTTACGACAACCTATAAAAAAAAGTAAAACAATTTTTAACAGTAAAATATAGAAACATATGCCATAATATAAAAGGTAAACACGAAATATCCCATAACTGAGTTTTTTGTTGCAAAATTGCGAACGAATTTGTATTATCGAAATGAAGATTTTGTTGAAATCTATTTTGAATTTAAAAACTAACCTGTTGTCCTTGTGGAGTGACTACAACCTTCTGATGCTGGGTAGCGGTTCCAGCTGATGGTTGTTGCTGTAAAATGATGATCGTTTTTGCACCAGTACCTTGTTGCTGCGGTGTTTGGGCTAACAGTACCGTCTGCGGCTGCCCACCGTGTACCATCGCTGTTTGAGGTTGCGCAACTACATATGCAGCTCCCTGTCCACCTCCAGAACTGGTTTGCAAAACATACTGTCCGGGTTGAGAAGAAGCAACGAATTGCATTTGACCTTGGAGGCCCTGAGACAGCAGGATCTGACCACCAGCATTGGGTTGCGCAAGCATCATGGAACGTTGACCAGAAGCGTTTTGGACTATTACAGTTTGACCCGATTGAGTTTTCATGGGAGTTCCTAAGAAATAAGAAGGGCTTTCGTTAAAAACAATATCAGACAGAAAATGTCCTTAATTTGGTTATTAATCTATAAAATTTTCATTACTTACCTGATAGGACTACTTGATTGCCACTAGGCAACTGCCCCCCAGACGAAACAATAATTTGCCTAGGCTGCGTCAGTAGCACCTGCTGATTATTTTGATCAACAAGAATTTGCTGCAATGGGCTCTGTGCTTGAATTTGCATCTGTTGAGGACTTTCCGACACGATTTGCGCGGTATGTCCTTGAGCCTCCTGTAAAAGTTGTTCTTCATCCTCATCCTCCAAAATGTCTGCGGCGATGTCGGCAAAAAGTTTGGCAGCAGCTGTTGAGACCGTCGAAGGTCCATCATCGCCATTTGAACTTGACGAATCAGGTGCAGGTGAGTCCGCTGTTGAGGAACCATTTATGTTACTCGACAGAAGAGGTCTTTTTGCTTCGATTTCTATGATTTCGTCAGATGAGCTCCTTTTCAAGGAAACCTTTAATAAATAACATTCATGTAATGAAAAGTATATTTTTTTAAGAATCTATTTAATAATTACCATTTCTCTTTCGAGAGATTCTTCCTTTACTTCAATGTCCATTCTGATGCACTTTTCGGGACTTGTTGCCATTTCCCTACTTAAAGCCTTTTCAATGTGATTTTCAACCAAATCCATTGTTTTCTCTCCCAGTCTTAATTCTTTTCCTAGTGCGCCATTCAACAACGGCGGGCTTTTTTCAAATTTCTTTTCTAAGAGATCAGCTAACCTAAGGGGTTTATTCATAGATATTTCACTACTGGAAATTTTTACAAAATCTTTGGAATTACTGTCTTCGTTAAGGGCATTTTCTATAGTTGGAATGCCATTAAGTAGGCCTTCAAAACTCGTTAGGGAGTTATCGCCGTCCTCCGTTGAAGATACGCCTCCTATTCCTAAAATAAAATTTCTAGACTTAGAAAAAAGTGGAAAATAGAATAGTTTTCAACCAGAAGGAGAGACTTTTAAATGCAAAAAGTGGTTTTTACTTCAATAAAACGGATAATTAAATTAAACATTTACACCAAGTAAATATTAGAGGTACTTCTGACCAAATATTTAATCTTTATTTTAATAGTTTTTTGAAAACCATATTTCTTAATTTGGCAAACAATTTTTATCAAATTGATCGAATTGAGCATAGATTATAAAAGTTTTAAGCACACTTAAGCTACTGTTATTGATTAATGTTTAAAATGTCTCAAAATGACAAATGGTAATAACACGGTAATTATTTAATTGCTATCTATAAATTTTTTCTTACCTACAGTTCCTATTCCCGAACTAGAAGCAAAGGAATTATTACCGATAGAATCACTATCTTCGTTGTCGATTCTCTGCGTTTTTCCTCCCTTGACGTTGTTGCTAAGCGGCGCCAGAGGCGGAGGTGGTGGTTGGGGTGGTTCTTTCTTACCTTTTGTCAAATCCGTGAACTGTGTTGTCGATGAAACAGAAGGATCGCCAACTTCGGTATCTGAAAATAGTTGCCTAACTCCATTTAACCTTCCGGTTTTCATGGCGTCTTTAAGGGGAGTTTTGTGTAGACCATCTGATGGTGGTTGGTTCTGTTGTGCGAGAAGTCGTTGTTGCCTGGCCGCCACCTGAAGGTATAAACAATACCGTTGTTAAAGAGTAATTGTAATTAACTTTGTTGAGGTTTCATTTTAACACATAATTTCGACCTAGAATATTTTACCAGAACGCACAGTTACCCTAAACAAACAGGGCTGTAAGTTAACAACTGAAACAATTATAAAACATAATTTAATTAATTAGTAACACTGATATTAAAAATATTGTTAGTTTCAACAATAAAACAAAACCATGCATCATCGGAATTAAAGTTTACGTTTATTATTTGTCAATTAATTAGTATTATATGAATTTATTTTAATTAAAATAATACTTGGAACAATATTGAGTTTTTTGTCCACGTTGAATTGTTTGATCACAATATGTATACAAAAAAATGTTAATTTATTAATACAGTTACTCTAGATCTTTCAAGAAGTAGTAGCGCTTTTTAACAGCCTACATGAAAATAAAAGGCTAAATTTTTAAAATATCTAATTTTACTAATTGGCTTGATCCATTTTTTTATAGTAATTATTAGATATTGGTAAAAATATATAGTGAAATGGGCAGAATGACCACGGTCGATAGCCTTTTGTAAGAAATTACAATAAACAACTTTATTTCATTCATATAGTGAAATAATTCAAGAGTGAAAGAAAACCTTGCATAAAATGATCAATAAAAAAAAGGAAAAACATGTTAATAAAAAAATTTAGTTTTTATTGAAAGATCTCGGTAAGTGAGCAAAAAGATAATGCTAGTGTATTAGTGTGTTACCTGAGCTACATTTTGACAGTCTGTGGCAGTCCTCATGCTCACTGTTGACATGCAATCGTTTACCTTTGTCGCCAGAAGGCTTTTTATAAGCGATGTGTTACTTGTCTGACCTGCTGCTTGGTTCTCTTTGGTACCGGTACTAGCAACCGTTACTGTCGATGTACATGGTACAGTTGTGGCCGATGTGCTGCCTAGAAGCGCTTGGCTAAGATGTGGATGTGCCATAGCCTTTTGCGTAAATAAAATGAAGTAATTTCAATTAGACTAGAAATCACCATGTTGGGGTGGAGTAGATATTAGATTAAATTCTTAGGGGAAATTCGAAATGGGTATGTTCACTTTCATATTTGACCTTATTTTTTCTAATATGCCTTAAGCAAGCAAATGACGGTACGCAAATTCAAACTAGAAGGCTTTTAAATCACTATAAATAAATAAGTATTTCCCCAGAATAAGGTTATTTCTTTAAATTCGCAAAAATATGATTCCGATGAACTAGAAATTTTATATTCTTCAGTTTAAAAATTCAAAATTCATTTAGCGTCATGTCCCTGGTTTCAAACGAAGTATGAGACGAAGGAATTTCTAAAAATTTAACAGGTTGAGTTACTCAAAGGCACTTCCATGATTTAAAAGCCTTCTCGTAGGGATTTGAGTAGTTATTTGCTTAAGGGAAGGATAAGAGGGTATGCTTAATGAAATTTAGAAAAATTAAGGGTTAATAATGAAAAACATTATGATTTTGTGTCTTAATCAATAGTTAATATGAGTGTGTTTGTTTATTCCTTCCTACTATAAAGTATCAATTTCTCAGTTGAAGTCTAATTTTATTTTAAATTAATTCAAAATAGTTTGTGAATTTAGAATAATACATTAATCAAGCACTTTCAACTGGAAATTAAACCAACTCATCTCAACCTTGAATATGTTTAACAAAAATTGCGAAACAAAATGAGATTGAATAAAAATGGATATTTGAACGTTTTTTTTTGTTTGGATCTGACAGCCAGGCAAGAATGGGCAAACTAATAAATAAACATTGTTCTGGACGCTAGTGAAACATAAGAAACAACTATTTTACACAGTCAAAATATCTATTTTTAAATAGATGTCATGTAAAAAATTGTATATTTTCATAAGTAGTGAACTGCAAAAGAGTAAATAATAAATTATTTTGAAGTGATCACTAATAAAAAAATCCTTTATTTATTTTTCTTGATTAAGTTTTACCTCTGTATACATATTACATATATAACATCAGAATGTTAACGAATCGACAGTGCTCGAGTTAAAACAAGTGTGGTATGATTTAATCCAATACTTGTAAGGTCTTTTGTCCTTAGGAGTAGTTGTTCGATTTTTCATACTCGGTGCATCCATTTCCCTTTGATTTTTCAAAGGTTTGTGTGGTACTGATTTTCAAAATTTATTCGATGTTGAATTATTTACTCATTTTCTGAATCACATATTTCTTAGATGATCGAAAATTTAAAATAAAAAGTTACTATGACTTCTTTCCATGCACATACACTATTTGTTTCCCTTGCATATTTTTACGAATCAGAGCAAATTAAATAACTAACTAAAAAATTATTACCGGTTCTTTTGGATAGTTTAAAATACATAACAAATAAAAATGTTAACCAACCACCACATGCAAAAAAAAAAAAGAATTGTATGAATCCATGTCATTCGTAAAGTATTCAGTAATTTTAATAAGATCAGAAATAGATTGAAAGAAAGACATATTTTCAGTCCTTCGAAAGTGTTCCTGCAATGTATGTAAGTTATGATGATTTTACATATTTTTTCTAATACTTGACAATTTATAATGTTACTATGGTCCATTAGAACTATCACTTTAAATTGTCAATAAAATCCATCATTCCTTATAAAATACGTAGTAAATGGTAACGTACTTTATATCTATTTAAAATGCGCTTCCATTAGAAAAAATCTTGAGGGCAACACGTGTTTTATAGTTTAAAAATATCGGTCTATTAAATCCGCGCTCACTTCATTCGCTTGGATTTAAACTTCGACTTCGATTTTTAAACTGTCTATAAAACCCTATAGCTATAAAATGAATAATTATTTTTCATAAATTCATCACCTCACAAGATTTTACAGTTTGGATGTAGTTGCAGTTTACAGTTATCAAAATGTCACTTTCAATTACCATCTTCAAGGCTTACATGAAAAGTCAAGAAGTTTTTCCACTTTTATTATGATTTTATTCGTGGAAATTGAGTACAGAATCTATTAATCAATAATTCATTTCTGAAACTCATAGTGGTTTCCTTGTTAGTTCAAATATCTCTTTTTATGGAATAATACCACTTATTTTGTTTTTAATTGACGTTTCGACTTCCTTAATCGGAGCTCTTTATCAAAATGACATAACATTATTCTATGTTGATGTCATATTTTTGTAAGATTATCACGTGTTCTGTTTCTATAGTAAATTTTTTATTATACATTTTGATAAAGACTTCCGATTAAGGAAGTCGAAATGTCAAAAACTTTTTTTAACAAAATAAGTGGTTTTATGCCATAAGAGATATTTCAACTATTAATCAATATCTGAAACGGGCAGTAGGTTTAATGCATCGTCAAAATTGTTCGTCTTACCTCCACCATAATTTGAATGACAATAATTTAAGTGCAATACCCTTATTGAAGATACGACTGAAAATAATCGTTTTTATGTATGAATTTATTTTTAATGGTTTTTTCCAATGGTACCTTCAATAATCAAGAAATTGAAAAATTTGTATATAAAACTAACCAAAATATTAAATTTATTTAGGGACAACATTAGTGTCTTGGGCGATTTTTTCTAAAAAAAAAAAAAAAAAAAAAAAAAAACATTTGATTACTAAGTCTGAAATGAATCATTCAAATTTTCTAATTGTTTACTACTTTTATATCAATATTGGTTAAAACCAGTTACAAAAAAATTCAATGATTTTGGATGTTTCTTTTAATTTTTTATTAAAATTCGCCCGTAAAATATGGATGGATTAGATAAGGATAGGGAAAAATTTTACCTACATAAATAAACCAAATATGTTTTCCGCACCAACAATGACAGCTTTTCTCCCACCTCTATCTATTAGGTAAAACAAAATGTAAGAACCGACACCTTTGTCTAAAAGATAATCTACAAGAGGCCATGGATTAAGCACAGGATGATATGAAAAGAAATACTAGTGACAGTACAACTTGAAAATAAAAACAATTTTGAAATTATATTAAATTAAGAATTTCTAAATTACATTTTATAAAATATACAAAAAAAAAATAAAACGAAATTTTCAGTTCAATAAAATAATAAAAATATGGTTAGTGAGTAATGATTGATATGTGGTAAAATTATAGAAGTTGTATTGTCCTCATTGTTAAAATAAAAGTCTCAGAAAAAGATTTCCCCCAAAAAAAAAAGTAATCTAGAAATGTTTTCAGATACAGTACTTGGCAACACTGTTAAGTATTAAGTAGAAAAGTATGTATAGAAGACAGAGTGATTAGTACAAGTTTACATATTGCTGGCTATGAAGTATTAGTTCTTACTGTACATGTATTTAAATATATATAAAAATATTGACCTTTATAAAATAAATTTACGAAAAAATTAAACTGGTTTTATTCTACAATTTCTAGAAATATAGCCGTAGGTCATTTGCTCTAAAATGCCACAAAACTTCAGTCCGATTTCGATTTTGTTTTTTTATTTGCCCTCAAAATAGTTTGTTGGTGATATTTTGCAAGTTTTATATTTTTTTTTTTGAATATATACAGGGCCCGTCTTTTTTCTATAGCTCCTATTTTATAAAATAATCATTCTATTAACATGAAATCCAAATAGAAGGGTCTGTAAATCATTTTCACGTTAGGTTGGTCCAATTATAGATTAGATCAATCAACTGTTTTTTCTATAAGTTTTAGAACCGATTTGGTCAATATTACATTCCGCCAAAATACTTTGGTAACCCATTTTGACGAATTTTTTTCCTAAAAACGTGGAGTTGTTATAATATTCCTAAAAATCTCAGCATCTCAAGTGTAATTTTCAAGTTTTAAAATTATAAAAATTCATATATCCGGAGTTCCAAAGAATTTTTTTACACGGGTTGGTCAAAAAGTGAATTCAAGTTTTAAAAAATTCAAAAACATTTTAATAGTTTTTAGATGAAACACCCTCTATATATATGTTTTAACAATTTATAAAGAACTCGCTGCTCTCTTTAAATTATCGACTACGCCTATCTTTTGCTAATTAAGAGTCAATTTTGGGAAATGAAGATTTGATGCAACCCCATTTAAAATAAGGTATTGTTAAGTCGGGTGATCGAGCTGGCCATTTTACTGGAGTATTTCTACCCATTCAGGATACTGCTCAGAAATTCCGCGTCATTCTCCAGATTATCAGACCTAATTATCTAAATCTAAGGACATTATGTTTGTACCTCAATTGGTTTTAGAGAAAAATTGCTTACCTGAGAAGTAAGCGGAATTTTTTTAAGCTACCTTCTCTTCTTTTTATATTATTACCACCTCTGCAGTTCAACATCTTTTTAACGTTATAAGTAAGAGATTTTTAATGGATATTAAATGGAAAATTGTATGTTGAACAAAATGCAACAAGCTCATTTAATCAAAAAGTAAAGCAAAATAAAATATTTTGTACACAAATCTAATAAAATAATCTATAAAAGTTGTTGACAAATACTTAATCGGAATTCTTTCTAGATTAACTAAATAGAAAAACAATAGGATAACATATCAGAATCCTTTTTTTTTAAATATAATTACAAGTTTTTCCACTATTTACCTGGCTTTTCATATCGCCTTTGCTCGACACAGGTGAGGGGGCGCCGTCCCTTTGTTTGGGGGGCGCGCTAAGTTGCGCCTTAAGTATTGGGGAGGCGGGAGACGACACCGAAACACCGTCCGTAGTGCCGTTATTGTCTGCCACGACTGTCAGCGCCGATTTGGCCACGGTAGGTGCGTTAACTATAACGGGTTGTATAGATTTTCGACGCACCTGCTGAATTTTAGGGTTAGCAGCAGGTACTGTCGGCGTACTGACGGGTGATTTGGATACTGAGGAGGGTGGGATATTGATTATAAGGGGTTTGTCTCGCACCTTGATGCCCTCGTAGAACTGCGGGTCTGATGGGTTGGTTGGTTTCATGGGGTTAGGGCCCACTGTGCCGCCGAATATAGATCTATACAAAAATAAAAACATATTAATATAATAACCAATTGCTTTACATGTTAGTTTATAATTTTTTTATAACTCAAATTTCAGAGATACAGAAGTCCAAAAATATGTTTTTTTTGTATACACTTTAAACATAATTTATAATTATTATAAATGTTAAATAATCCATTGTATATATGAAATATTTTAAAAATAAGTTGAAGGACTGAGTCAATTGATCATTGGACTATGTTAAACAGAATGTCTTATTGATTTGTTGTTCATTTGTAATAATTTGAAATTGTAATTAAACGTTACGTGCAAGGTTCCACACCTAACAGATCTTTTATTGAGGTTTTAATAGTATTTTCTATGGTAAAATAATCAAATATGGGTGAAACTTGTGATATTCAAAATAACAAGAGTTTTGCGGTATTTTTCAATGTTATACTAAAAATTAAAAGAAATTAAATAAGTTTATTCGTTTTTCAACCAATCGTAAGACGAGTTTTTCAGTTTAAACAGAATTAGTTAAACTGCTTCTACAAACAAGGATTCTCTATATAATTTATAAGGATTTTAAACATTAAGTATTGTCAATCATGGTGTAGCCCTGTTAAAAAGCTTAAATAGACAAGGTTGTTTACATGATTTTTTTAATATAGGAGGGGTGTATCAGCAATTTCCATAATAATCGTGGGAATTACCTTCTTAATCCTCCAATTATATTACTAAAAATTTCAAAAAAAATATTCAATTTAGAAATTTAAATTATTGCATGTAAAATGTTTACAAATAATTAAGACTCCCAACAGTATTATTTGAGCTAAAAAAGAATGACATGTGTTAAATTAAAACATTATTGGAACACTGAGTTTATTTAAATGCATGTAATGCATAATTTCCATAATTTATATAAAAAAAGTCAGGCGACCATACAAATACAACTAGTTTCGCCCTATGAAATGTCATCGTCAGGTTCTTCATAAGTTTATTTAAAGTTAAGGCAATTCACAAACTAGCAATTTATAAATAAATACAGGGTGTCCCTGAATTAGACGGAAATAACTGGTTCAAATAATATAGTAGTTCATATAATTTTTTTTTCGGAAATATTCATAATATCGTTAATTATCGATTACATACTTATTCACCAACAAAATAGGAGGTTTGTTGATATACTGATTATAGGATGTAGGAAATGGTGTGAGTGCCAATATTTTAAAGAAAACAATTAGTCATTTAAATGGTAAACGAAGACACAGTTTGAACTGAACATTAAATTTTCAATACATTTAAAAAAAAATACATGTATATAGGTACTTGCCTAACACATCTGGGAAAATGCAATGGTGAGATAACACCTCGCCTGCCGATACTAGAACACGAACTTAAGTAATGTTTGTAAAGCTCTTGATGATCAACTTTTCCTGTACTACAAGGCTCGTAAGTGGCTCTCAACCAAGCCAAAGCGAATTGTTCATTTTCATGGATAGCTTGCTGGTGGGCATGTTGCTGTTGTATCATTTGCTGAGGTGTCATAAGCGTGGTGGACTGGATGACAGATGGAGTAGATGTCGAAGATGTTGCTAAAATATTTTCATTTTACTAATAAAGGTAATAATTTAAGTTAGCGGTAGCCATATGTGAGTGGAAGGTAATGAAGAGGAGGAGGATGAAAAGTCCTTTATATCTCACAAAGTTATTTATTGGCGACCGGTTTCGACAATATTGTCATCATCAGGTACACCATAACTTATCCATGAAGGATTAGCCTCAGGATTTTCACAGTGACCTGTACCATGTTTTAATCCTTCATGGATAAGTTATGGTGTGCCTGATGATGACATAATATGGTCGAAACCGGTCGCCAATAAATAACTTTGTGAGATAAAAAGGACTTTTCATCTCCTCTTCATTAAAGGTAATAATCTTTGTGTAACAATTTTTTGCTTACTTAATGCATATTGGTAAGTTTAACAAAGTTACAGAATTAAATTAAGATGAATAACATACACTTACTTGTTGTTACAGGTGCAGGGTTAATAGGAATCAACCTCTGTGGTGCAATGGTAACCTGCCTGACAGGAGTACTGGGAGGGTTCTGTTTTGGTGTAGGACTGCTACTCATTATTGTAGTAGTTGATGAAGTTGTCAAAACAGTTGTACTGGAAATACAGTTAATAGCTGAGATGGTCGATATAGTTGAACTTAATGTCTGTGTTGGGGTAGAACTTGCTGTTGACGTTTGCTGAATAGGTTGAGAGGGAGTTGCTGTTGTAACCTGCGATTAAAAATCAACTTCTTATTCCATACAATTCATTTTTCAGATAAGATATTAAAAACTGTTAACAAAATCGATGATTATATCCAGTTTCAGTTTCAATCGAATAGTTTAAAAATAATATATTTTAAAAACTTGACAAAAAAATCAGTGTCTGCGTTTTTAGCGCTTTTTTTAAAATGTATAACAAATTAGACCTAAGAATTTTAAGAGTGATGAGGTGATTTAATTAATATATATTTTATATATCAAAAATCTTCTGAAAAATAATAAATGTACTCTACTTCTCTTTGTAATGTTTATTTTACTTTAAAATAAATAAAATAGCTATAATGGGAGTAACTCCGGGAAAATTTGAAGAATGACTGGCCCTTGTTATTGCGCCAGTAGTTATTTTTTTTTAATTAAATTTAATTGCTGAAATATGCGTTTTTATATTTTCTGCGAAAAAAAGCAAAACCAGACTTCAATATAAAATACATGCATTGTACATCGGGCATGTCTCTAGTATGCTTAGACGGTGTCAGATGCTTACTTGCGTGGGAGTGGGGTGATGCCAGTGGCCAGTGAAAACAAAGAAAAACATTGTCGAGGTAGTGCAGAAGTGGAGCACAAGTAGTGCCACTGAAAAGCTCAAAAGGCGAGTGTACTGGCTTAATCTAGCTTTTGAAAAAGATAGATGAAAAAATAAAATAAAAAGTGAACAATCAATTGCTTTTACCAAATACAAAGTATTACAGTGAACATTGGACTCTTCAGAAAAAATATTAAAATATGCAATAGAACGCAAAATATGCAATAGAATGCAAAATATGCAGTAGAAATGAAGTTCCACAGAAAAATAAATACTAAAACAAAACTTGATAAGAGTAAAAAATGAATAATTTAGGCTATAAACCAATCAAGAAATTATAATTACGAAAATAAAATGAAGGCAGCATCAATGGTATAGAGTATAGACATTTAGCGAGAATGGATCTGAAAGGCTAGAGAGTAAAATACATGAAGCTAGAAAAGGTCTAAAAAGAAAAGGGGTCAGCCCTATAAAAATAAATTGAAACAAAAAAGACCGAGACTTAAGCTTCAACCCCTGCAAAGGCAAAAGGGACAAGAAGAAGAGTATATGAAACACCATTAAACTTTTAGATCTGTTAAAAAATGCATGCCAGTTATTGTATTGAGGTTGTTGCGTTATTGATCCATTTTTGGTAATAATATAATGTAAAAATAATTTTAAGGATAAGGACTATCTGTGAAATGTGTAATTTATAATTAATTTGACATACCTGTGCCTGCTGACTGGTACCGCTGGGCAATGTCTCCACCAGCTTCATTCCAATACAAGCCTTAGGTCCATAGCTTTTTCCTTCTACCGTCACTAACGCCACTAAAGTATCGATAACACCATGATTAACAATAATAAAATTGCAAGATCTCTCACCGAGCGACGATAACGAATACAAACACTCCAAGGTATAGATTAACATCATGACGTCATGTAGTGTCAAGAAAGAACACACACTCTTATACACGTGAGCTTGTAACGACCTCTGTATAATGTCTTCGTTCTGTTCGTTCTGACTTAATTTGTTTAATACTTCTAGTGAAGATAGACACTCGGCCCTATCCTGACTTTTTAATCCATTAGTTACGATTTTAAGAAGTTTGATTCCTAACAGATCGTTCTGTAAGTCTCTAACAATGAATTCGGATGCAACGTTACTTAGCATATCCAACCCAAGGTTTTTTAACATGTTCCAACGCGAAATACTACACAACAATAAAAACCTAACAAACGAAGTATTTTTCACCAACACCTGTACATTTTCCTCGATAAAACTAAGATTTCTTAAAATCGTAGCTATTTGTAACACTCTCTGTCCTACATAGTCTTGTGTACCAAGCGCTCGTTTTATACTAAACAGTTCATTATCTTCTGGATTTATCTTTAATTTAACATTATCACAATTATCTTCAACTATTTCACAGTCTGGCGTGTCAGTATTGTCTGAGTTGTCATTTGATTGTTCGTCGTTTACACCGGTTAAGGCTAAAAGTGCGGATTCATCTTCTTTTCCGATGATAAGAGGGGTAGACTTCTTGGACACCTCTAAATCAGATGTGAACTTGGTTTCGTTGGTCAGATCTAGAAATTCTTGTGATTCAAGCACTTCTTTCCAGAAACTATGGATGGGTCGTTTTCTTATGCCGTTGTAGTAATGAGTGAATATTTGTCGAAGAGAGCCTAGAGATTTATTAATTGTTAATAAAAGTTTGTATATTTATTTCTCAAAGATAAACCAAACTATTTAAAATTTGTATTGAAATAATGTAACTATTTTATTCAAAAGGAGTGAAAAACTATATCCATGGTATGATAAATGAAAGGTGACCATCAAATTAATATGAGGAAATATTAGGAAAGTTATGAGACCACATTTGCAAAGTAAATAAAAAAAATTGGGGGGCTCCACTTTTTTTTAAAATATTTACTACTTTTTATTTTACAGGGGTTTCGCACTATAATGTCGTTATAGAATGGTTTATCTTCGAGGCACAATTTTAAAAACAACTCAGACTTAAATTATAATGAAAATTTCGTGACCATATCAAGAAAACTTGTAGATTTGGTAGATAGTAAAAAATTGCAATTGTTTAAAAAATATCAAACGAGAGTTTAGGACAACACTAAGAAGAGAAAATACTATTAGATCTTTTTTAAAAACAGTTTGCAGTATGCAATATATATTATTATTTATTTAGAAGAAAATACCATAAGGAAGGTTGGAGTTTCTTTGTACTACAAGATTAAAAATGGACATTTTGCCCATGTCAAAAGTAAATGTTCAGTTTTATCCAAGATAGCAAGATAATTTTAAAGACACGTTTGAGATATTCCATTCTTTTTTTTTTAATTTTGGCAGATTATCGAAACATGTAAAAATTTTGTTTTAGAATTTTGTTTACCGATAAAACAATTTTTTCGAGTAAAGCTATAATTAATTTTCATAATAAAGTACCATCATTTATTTTGAAATGGTAAAAATAATACAATAACTAACAATAATAAGTACCTATAGCGAAAATAATCAAATAGGTCGAAAGTTTTTTTTGGTTCTTCGATTTGTTGTGAGATTTTCGACTTTTTTGAATTTTTTAAGTAATTAATAAGTCTTTCAAAATTCAATTTAAAAATTTTTTTTGACAATAAAATAATCTGATATTTGTAAGTCTTGGTGAGAAACATTGTACCTAAAACTACTATTGATAATGTTTAATTTGTAGGAGAGTCCACACAAACCTTAATGTTTTGGAAACTTGTCAACTTAAGTGTTACTTACCATTGGAAAGCAAACACCAAAAAAATTAATATTTTTGTTATACTTACTATGGCTGAATATTCCAGCATGGGCAAGAAGGTAGTTTATCAATCTCGGATGTTTATCTAGTTTTAGGGTGTGCTTGCCATCGTTCGATAGGAGCGTACATACGTTGATGGCAAAATCTTGTTCATTGGGCAGGGGAGAGACCAGGGACATGGACAAACGGTCATAATCCGATGGTTTGTAGATGTTGGTTGAAAGGTGGTTGAATTCCCTCTGAGCATCTGAAAAATTAATTATTCCAGGTTACGAGGGTAGTCCCAGAAGTAGCCGAAATAACAAAGAAAACACAAAAAACTCTATACACTTTTCTCAGTGTCGATACCCTGCTTATAGCGAGAATAGTTTAGCTCCGCAAAATAATAGCCGTCAACCGTAGATCAGATGGTATATTTTAACAAATTATTGTTTCAGTTTCATTTAATATACTTTTATACATTTAAACGAAAAATATTTGAATAAAAACGAGTTTTACAAAAATTTTGTTAGTTCGGTGCAATATCTACGTTTTATTTAACCATTTTTCAGGTATAGTTCATAACTTACCGGTTATATTGTGTTGGGAATAATTGTAACTGCAAGGTATTGAATGCAGAGATCTTGCGGACCAGCGCTTATGCCTACTCTCTTCGTCGTCATCACTGGCACGATCTGCGTCTTCATGGAGAAAATGAACTTTCTCCCACCGGTCCAAATATCTAAAAAAAAAAAAGACAAACTTATATATTGTTATGGTTTAAAAAATTATGTAAAAGAGACTTAAAAAAAATTGACATATTGGTTTTGAGATGTTTGAGAAATGTCAGATGTGAAGATTAAAAATAAAGACATTAAAAAGTACATTACAATTGGCGCAGCAACGTGGGGCTCAGGGCGAGTCAGATAATATTTTCAAAAATGGACGAAATAACTAAAGAAAAAGGTTGGTGGATTTAAAAGTAACTGAATTAAAATTTATCTTAACCAAAAGAGGACTTATTACAACTGGCAATAAGAAAGAACTAATGGGGAGACTTTGGAAACATTTGCCAGAGGAAGGGATAGATCAGGAAACATTTAGTATACAAATGGATACAATAGAGGAAGATGTTGGTGAACAACAAATGGAAGAAAGAGGAGATGGAGATAGATTGAGTGAAGATGAAGGTGATAAAGAAGAACAGAGGAAGAGAGTAAGTAAATATTGTGGAACAATTTTTAATAGCACCTCAAATAAGAGAAGAAGAAATTAAAAAAGTTGCAAGCACACAAGATTTAGAAAGTCGCATAATACAAGCAATGATGATACAAGAAGTTGGAAATAAAATAGATGGAGTTCAACAAAACATCAAAGCAGATATGGCTAATATACAGCAAAGTATAAAAGAGGATATAGAAAGAAATAAAAATATTAACAAACAAGTAGTAACGGCGGGAACAATACCTAGACTTCTAAACTAAACAAAAAATTATATATTAAATTTGAAAAATCATCGTAGAAAGCTGAAATTTAGGCGTGCATACATTCAAGATATCCTGAGTTCATATCCGTTGTCCGTTAGTCTCTATCGGTTCTGGAAGCTGAGTTATAAATGCGTACAGACGGACGGACGGTCAGACATACAGACAGACTTTTCTAAACGTTTAGAAATTTAAAATGAGGTCAAAATAATGAAATTAATAAACAGAATATATGAGAAAATAGAAATGGATAAGAAAGAAATATTGTCTAGAATGGAGACTAATGAAAAACAAATGGAGAGAATGAATCAAGAGTCAAATTTCTACACTGAAAATAAAATAGAAGAGACAAAAAAAGAAATAAGAGTGGAGATGATAGCTGGAATAGAAGAAGTAGAGGTATTACAAGAAATGAAAGTAAAAGAAACTGAGAACAAATTAAATAAAGAAGAGATAAAGAAAATAAGAGGCATTATGAAGAATAATAAAAATATCCAAATATTGGAAGAAAATTTAAATAAAGAAATAAAAATAAATTTTGAAATAGCAGAAGAAAAGAATTTAAGAATACGAAAAGAAGTCAAAGAAAAATACAAGATATTAGAGGGAAAAATAGAATCAAATATAGAGGTAAGGAACGATTATAGAAATGAATATAATATAAAAAAGAAAACAGAAATCGATAGGAGCTAGATGCTGGACAAGCTTAGAATAAACACTAAAGAAATTATAAGAATTGAAGAACAAATCAGAAGAGAAGGTTATACCAATAGAGAAAATTACATGGGGCCGAGAATAATGGCATATAGTGGGAAAATACACAAATTTAAGGATAACATTAAAAGATTACACCGAAAGAAATAAAATAATAATTAATATTATTCTCGGAACAATTTAAAACACAGATAAATAAGTAAACTTAATAATAATAATAATTTTAAATAATAATAATTTTAAATAATAATCATAATTTAATAAATACAGGGTGATTCATTAGTGCGATAAAGTCCAATATCTTCTAAATCATTAAAGGTATAAAAACAAAATTTTGAAAGATTGTAGCCAGCCTTAAGGCTCATATTTTAAAATGAGTTGCAATTGTACAGGGTGTTCCAGAACACCGCGCCAGATCAAAGGTACATTTTTTTAAATGGGACACCCTGTATATTACTTTAAATTTGAATTCTGCTGGACTTCGAAATTGCAACAATATGAAGTTGTAATAAATTATACAGGGTATTTAAAAAGTTCTGACCACTTTTTCATGAGAATCGTAATGAGTTCAACGCTCTGTATCCTTTAAACAACACAAATGCAAATTAATCTTTTACATTCATACGGCTGTGATGGTCGTCTAGTTTAATAATTCACTAGACCTCCTTCCATATTTTGAAAACCGTATACAGGGCGAGTCCAAACTCGAATACATTTTTAAATGGATCACCCTGTATTTTATGTCGGCAACTGAAAGCTATTTTACTATACTTTAAGTTTTATTAAGTATTCCCTATACCCAAATGGAATAGTTTTTGAGATATTTCAAATTTATTATAAAAAATTGTACTTCCATTAAAAACGACTTTAAAAACCACCTAAGTATACAGAATTTATTTACATCAATAATCAGTTACTGAAAATCCCCATACAAGCATCCGTACAATCTCAAGGGAACAAGAAATAAGTTACACCTCAGTGCAAAGAATTCTGTCAAGAAATCATATGCATCCTTATCACATTCAGTTACACCAGGAATTAAGAGGTAATGATTTTGAGAGGAGGGTACAGTTTTGTGAATGGGGTCTTCAAAAAATACAGAGGCAAGCAAATTTTTTTGACTTCGTGTTATTTGGTGAAGAGGCGACATTTCATAAAAATGGATTTGTAAACAGGCACAATTTTCATTACTATGATACATCGAATCCTCATCATATCGTCACCCACAGTCAGATTAGATGGTCTATAAATGTATGGGGTGGTATAATTGGTGACTACGTGATAGGACCTTATTTCTTTGAAGAATCGGTAAATGGGGAAGTATATTTAGATTTCTTAGCAAATCGTTTACCAGTTCTTCTGGAAGACATTCCCCTTCGTATACGTCAACAAAGGTGGTATCTACATGACGGAGCTCCTGCTCACCATAATGCGCTCATACAGGGTAATTGGATGATATGTTTCCAGAAAAATGGATTGGACGAGCAGGGCCAGTTCTCTGGCCACCAAGATCACCAGAGTTAAATAAAGTAGATTTTTTCTTCTGGGGTTATGTTAAAGACCAGGTGTACAAAGTACCTGTCACTACACGAGATGATATGAAAGAGAGAATAAGGCAAGCTTTTCAAAGTGTTAATGTGCAAATGCTTTTAAACGTAAGTCGATCTTTTGACGACCGTCTTCAACACTGCATCGATGTAGATGTGGCCTCTTTGAGCATCTTTTATAATTTTAGATATGATTGTTTATTAATTTAAGGGTATTTATAAGTTAATTGATGTAAATAAATTCTGTATACTTACGTGGTTTTTAAAGTCGTTTTTAATGGAAGTAGAATTTTTAATAATAAATTTGAAATATCTCAAAACCTATTCCATTTGGGTATAGGGAATACTTAATAAAACTTAAAGTATAGTAAAATAGCTTTCAGTTGCCGACATAAAATACAGGGTGATCCATTTAAAAATGGTGTGAAAATGATGTATTCGAGTTTGGACTCGCCCTGTATACGGTTTTCAAAATATGGAAGGAGGTCTAGTGAATTATTAAACTAGACGACCATCACAGCCGTATGAATGTAAAAGATTAATTTGCATTTGTGTTGTTTAAAGGATACAGAGCGTTGAACTCATTACGATTCTCATGAAAAAGTGGTCAGAACTTTTTAAATACCCTGTATAACTTATTACAACTTCATATTGTTGCAATTGCAAAGACAAGCAGAATTCAAATTTAAAGTAATATACAGGGTGTCCCATTTAAAAAAATGTACCTTTGATCTGGCGCGGTGTTCTGGAACACCCTGTACAATTGCAACTAATTTTAAAATATGAATCTGGCTACAATCTTTTAAAATTTTGTTTTTATACCTTTAATGATTTAAAAGATATTGGACTTTGTCGCACTAATGAATCACCCTGTATAATAGCAAAATTTTGTTCATAAAGTATAAATGAATCAAAAAGTAATGAAATTAGTAAAATTCGTTGAACTTTTCTCATTCATTACATTACAAGAAAAGATTCACCGAAATTTTAGGAAATATGGTTTAAAAAATTGACATGTTTGAGAAATGTCATGTGAAGATTAGAAATAAAGATATTAAAAAGTAAAAAAAATCTTAAAATTGACAATATACAACAAAAAATACAATATATCAATAAATATGTTCCGATTATCAAGGGATGATTAAAAATTGTTTATTTAAGACATACGCCTTCCGTAAGATCACAAATGAGTAAATCCAGTTTAAATGTGCAAATAATTAAAATATAACAAATGACATGTTTGCATAATTTTGTAATATTTTGAAAAACACCATTTCACGGGATTAAAGAAATGGTCCTTCTAGCGCATTTTGACCAGGAGTTTTAAAATTCTAGCCAGTGTGAAAGGTAACTGACGGAACAATTTGACAAACCACACTTGAGTCAGGCTAAATATAACATTCCATGAACATTTTCACAGCTATAATTGTTCTCATTTTTATTAAACGACCTTCGGTTGAAATTCATAAAAGAAAAAAATATTTGTGTACTTAAGTACTTGCTCAATCATCGTCTAAAGTGTTGACTATCATTAATTTTTAGAATATTTTTATAGCAGTTTTTAACGAGTCATTGCATGAGACAATTTTTATTAGTGGGCGTAATTATTTTGTACAGGAAGTACCCGATAAGAGGGCAAGATGACGATAAAATAGAAGTAAATTTTTTAATAGAAAAAAATGAATAACTTCTGTTGTGGTTCGTTACTTTATGCGGCTACGATGTAGTTCCGCCGTCCGCCGATGTACTAATCTTAAAAATTGTACATGGATAGGAGGCACGGAGGCAGTCAGACCAGGAGCGTGAATTAGACGATACTATGGTAGACGAGTGTATATGAAGAGACAGGGTCACGTTGGCATATATAGTACGTAGTATATACATACAGTCGTCGACACTGACCTAGCCCAAACCCAAACGGCTGGCAGAGAGACTGTGTTGTTGTTTGGTGACGACGGCGATGAGATACCGGCCGGTGCGGCGGGCCACCAGCCTGCCTAGGAACTCTTGTGTCGTGTGTCTATGTGAGAAGTGAGGCGGTCTCGTGGCGCACCACGTGATCACAGATCAGCGAAAAGAACAAACAAGCGCGGAGGGGTGCAAGGGACGAGGAGGGAACCGTTCATTCATGTGCCGGACCAGGACGGGGTGTTATCGCCAGCGGGCCATATTCGCAATCACAACGCACTCAAAACATTCAAACACCGACCGCTCGTAGTAGTAGTAGTGGCCTTGTGCCTTGTCTCTCGGTAAACCGAACACCCAGTTGCATAGAGAGTGCAAGTGGAACATCACTCTGCCTTTGATACTCAGATACCAATTATAAAGTTCGTAGTAGTGAGAGGATCGAGCTAGACTGCTTGGAGACGATCGACGGTCTTGTTAACTGGAGTGCGTCAACCTGTTGTTCTGTCTTATCAATTTTTTGATAAAATGTCCAAACTCTAAGTTGCGCTTGCTCATTCAATGCGATTTGAAAAACACTACTGCTACCGACGTCTTCCACGAACATTTACGAAGTAATTAAAAATTGACTGGGCTATTATTGTGCAAGAGTCACATTAATCCGGGAGCAGTGTCGGGGAATTTGTGTAGTTTATTTTAATATTTCTAATTAATAGTGTTGCGTAAGTAATCAATTGTTTCCTGTTTATTCTACAGAATAAATTGCTAATAATGATTCATTCAATTTATTTGCATAGTTATATAAAATGAAAACGCTTTTACCACGTTGTCTGTCATGTATAAATTTTCCATTTTCTTGCTCTATCCATGTTTTTCCTTAGTACTTTCAGATTACTTTATCCCATGTGTTTCGTGGTCTCTTTCTTTTCAAAATTTTGGCCTTCTTTACTTCTTTTCCATTCTCTGTAAATATCCCCACCAATTGAGTTGTCTTCTCTCTATGAATTGTCATTGGCTCTATTTGTAAATCTCTTACCATGTTACCCTTTATAATAATGTTTATTTAATACCCATGATTCATATTCATATGTTATTACTGGCCTATAGACTGATTTGAACATTAGTTTTAGACTTCCAAACCCTAAAGTTTATAAAAGTCTTATGGAACGCTTCTGTCTGTCTGTACGCTTCCAGAACCGATAGACTAACGGACAACGGATATGAACTCAGGATACCTTGAATGTGTGCACGCCTAAATTTCAGCTTTCCAGGACATTAATAAAATACTGATTTTTCAAATTTAATAAATAATTTTTTGTTTAGTTTAGAAGTTAGGTTGCCGTTACTACTTGTTTGCCCTTTCTTGCCTATAAATTACTAAAATTTCATTTTGTCCCTTCCTTATTTTCATATTGGTTAAAAGTACTTCCTGTCATTATCACATCATCCACAAAATTTACAAGCAATTTTTTTGTCAAGTGAAGTTTTCTTTATTATATCAGTTATTTTGGTAGGTAAAAAAAATTGGATTTATTAATCCTCCTTGTATTATACCGTCTTTTGTTGTGAATGGTTCCTATTATTTTTAATTACAAAATAAATCAATTAAACACAATTTTTATAAATAACGGTCATTAAAAGCAGTAAATTAAATAAAACATTCGTAAAAGAAATTACTTTTAATTGTATCTTGTAAATAAAAAGTTTTAGAACCAATAATTTAAATATTTTATATGCTAAAAAGATTTATGTGCAAGTTAAATAATTTCTTAACTATTTATCTGAAAATGAAATGTTTTTAAATCAACCTAAAACGTAACGGTGTATTTTTGGCAGAATTTTAAATAGACTAAGGTCATTAAATATACGCTATGTATAGCCTGAAAAGTATTGGAGTCGTGGAGATTTAGTCGTGCATGGATAAAAAGGTCGATAAAGATTATAAAGAAAATGACTATAAATTATTAGACTTTATGAGAATTTATAGCTTCACGTATTCTGATTCTGTTGAATTCCTTTATATCTTCAAGATACATTGACATACATTTGATTAAAAAACAAAAATTTAAAACTGATAAATGAAGCTTTAGAAAGCAAACTTTCATTGAAGGGTTGCAACGTTTTTTGTAATAGTAAACGCTCTTGAGCGAAAAATTCCTATCAGTAAACGTTGAAGCATATTATTTTTTTTATTAAAATCAATTATTGACAAAAATATAGAGATGGAGAAAAACAATATCATTGCTTTGTCTAGTTACTTTTAGTTTGAAGAAGAGACGAGAGATATTTTCACATGTTTTTCTTCCAAATTGGTTCAGAATAAGTAGATATAGAATGACTCACCTTAGGTAGATCTGTTTGAGCGCGACACTTCCGTTAACACAAGATGTAGGCAACTTCAACAGTGGCAATATTTGTGGCCATGTGTTCTTCGAGTTTGCCTGAAAAATACAAAATTAGAATATAACATAGAAACACCCAATTTTTTTTAGAAATCACTTATCAAATTAATAACGATCGAATACCTAATTATATATATATATATATAGTTTGCAAACAGTAAAATTCGACATCGTAAGTTACAGTTGATCAAATGATCAAAGCCCAAAGACTCTTTCAAATACACTATTTAAAAATATTTAATTTATAAAATTGTTTATAATAAAAAATAACTTTTTTTTTGGTCATTACGATTTTTGTTTAAATTTCGTTTCTAATTATTTATATCGGAATTCATAAAACTTTCTTCTCCATTTAATTAGTAATTATGTTTTGTACATCACACTTTTTTTATCAATAAATATAATATTTGAACTATTATGTATGTAATAATGAAGATAAATTTCAAAATAAATTCATTTTCTTATCTATTGAACGATTAAAGGGATAGTCCTCCATAGTTTATTTAATAAAGTTTTATTCCAGTTTGAAGGCTTTTTTATTAGTTTCTGAAATAAATGATAATTCATCTGAAGGTGCTAAATCTGACGAATAGAGGGAGGAGGTCAATCAATTTAAAGCCAACTTCACCAAATGTCAGCGAAATCGGGGATAAAGAATTGCAGTCATTAATTATCCCTAGCCATAAGGTTTTTACAAAATCAGAAAACTACTGAACGCAGAAAATAAATCTGGGCTCGGAAAACAGTACAGGAAAAACTTTGGACAATCAGTCAAAACAAATTCTGGTACGTGTAACGTGTAGAACAAAGGAAAATAGAATTTGACCTACTATGTATTTTCTAGCTTAGATAGCTAGATAGATATGATCATAGTATATGTATTAAACATTGATTCATACAAATAAGACTGCACTGATATGCAAAGGTCATTTTTTTTTAAATCTGGACGATTACAATTATTTCATATTAAAAAATGCTTGATAAATAGTCGATAAGAAGTATAATGTTTGCTTTTAGTGTAAATGAGTGTGGGCACTTTTGTATGCTTTTATCAAAATTGCTATCATTATCTGACATGATTTCTTTAAGGGGACCACCAGGGTCAGGGCTTTAAAAGTATGTTTTTTTGCATTTCCTTCAAATATATTCGTAATTTCTCAAAACCACTTTTTTGACCTTTTTCAGTGACAAATTCTTTTGATATTTCAAAAATATTTTTTTCAAAAAACTAAACTCAAGGGTAGCAGCAGTGAAAATAATCATATTTTTAAATTTAATTTGAGATTAAATTAGAATTTAAATTGCTCATTGGTATCTGTTGACCAGATTGTAATATACTAAATGCCTTTATGGGTGTTTAATAATAATAATAATAATAAAAAAAATTAAGCCAATCAAAGATATCTGGCTTGCCAACTTGAACCGATCCGCGGTACAAAGAAAAATGTATATTTTTTAATTAAAAACAATTAAATGTGCATTAAAAGTGTGTTGTGTGTTAAAACGTTTATTGCAATGTGTGACCAGACCATGCTACATCACTCTTTAACTCTATATGAGCGAAGTTTTACTCATAACGCCGTTAAACAATATTTTTAGATCGGACCATGATGTTTCATTAAACACGTCCCGCAAAAAAATAAAGAAGATTTTGTTAAATAAACACGGTAATGTTGCTGTACTCTTTTCTTAAATTTTTGTCGTTTTGTGTAAACTTTTTTTCTCTCTCTCTTACTCATTCGTTGCCGAAATTGTCTATTATATTTTGTATTTGATTTGATTTTTATTTATTTTATATTTAATTTATATATCTTTTTTTGTTAACTGGAAAGGTTAAGAGATAAAGAATAGCTAGTTAGCTAATCTTCGCCTTTTCAGGACAAATATTTATGTAATATTTGTTAAAATAAAGTCGGTTTATTATTATTATTATTATCATTTTAAATTTTACGTACTCATTTTTTAAAATAAAAGGCAGAGATGGTCTCGTAAACCATTCATCATAATTGCATAAATGCATAAAAGTAACATAGGTATATGACATCAGTGGCGTAAATAAGGGGGGGGGGGGGGTATCATAGTGATCAATCACCCCCCAAAGCCTAATGATAATCCGAAAAAATACTTATACTAAAAAATAATTGTTCCAAAATAATCTCTAAAAAAACTAAAACACGTTTTTACGAGTATAAATTTCCAAAAATTTTCATTCCATACCCCCAGCCCCCCCTGGTGCCTCGTTCCAGTTTAATCACCCCCCAAATTCAAATCCTATTTACGCCACTTGTATGACATTAGGTGTAGGTTAATTTTTTTAACAGAAAATAATTTTAAATATTTGAAAATTTCACCCTAGTCGTAATAGGACATCCTACGAGACGAACTATAACCATGCCTGGAAAAACTATTATTATAACATCCCACCTCGAATCCCCAGCAACATGAGTCGATAAGGGATGTCTGGTTTCTGGTTTGCAAAACACGCAGATGCGCGACAGGTGGCCTAATACATAAATACGAGAAAGGCCCGGTTTGTTCAGGAGGAGAATTTGTTATGTCCACCGTTTTTAGGTCAAAGATGACAGTGGGTTTCAATTGGGGAAAGTAATAAGAAGGAAATTTTAAGGAAATGTTACTTATTAATAAAACATTATGGTTATTCCAATAGGCGATTTTAGAACTGGTATAGCAACTAAACGAATTTGTGCCGGGTATAACCACCGCCAAAAAGGTTCTCCTTTAGTTTATAGCTCGGGAGCCAGAGAGGAAAGTGTATAAATTAAAAAAATGTGCAATTCAGCGCATTTCAGACTGCGGTGAACTTATCTCTACGATCCTATTTCACGTCAAATGATGGGAATATACATATATTCATTTTTATAATAATAATTATATTTAATTACTGGCAGTAATAAATTTAAGGTTTTTGTATTTATTGGAATACTACGTTTTTATAAGAAGGTTTAATGTATTTGGTTTTAAATTTTGATTATTTACAATTTTTAAATCGATTGTAACGTCACAAAAGGCCAAAGGTGTCGGTTGTTGACTTTAGAATTTGAAATATAGAAATATATTAATGGGCGTGTTCAGTCATTCGTATATCATATATTTTATTCACGAACAATAAATATTGTACAAGTGCAGAAAGATGCTAATTTCTTACGAGTTTGAAAAACTTTAATCGAGGGAGAAATTGATATATATGCTACATACTATACTTTTTCTACAGCCATACTTTTGCTAAAAAAAACTGTAATTAAATTTATTTCCAAACAAATATTTATTATAATAACAAATTACACATTAAGTTTATTCAGTTAGAACTACTATTTTGTGCAGATATAGACACAAACGTTCTATATGCGGTAAACTCCATTTGTGAAAAAAAACTGGACATATTATTGTACTCTAAACCATCGACGTGAAATTATGCTTTGCGGCACACAAATGTCATTTTTCTTTTAATAAAACTTTAAGTAAAAAATAATACAGCCCACTTATTTCAACACCTATCCAGCAATCTCCAGGATTGAGATTCAACAAAAGGAGAAATTTCAAAGAAATACCAACTTTAGAGAGTGATAAAGGTAAAAACTGAAATGACCTTTGTTTGGAAATTTGATTTATTGGATTCGAAGGTCCAACTGACGAAGCCGAATGGTAGAAACCATTCTTTGAATTCGAATCGAATATATTGAATTTCTAACTCATTTATTTACTTTAAACAATTCTTTATTTATGGATTTAGAATGCCTTACAAATAATATTAAAGATGAAGTCTATCTACCACAGGGGCTGTAGCCTCTACTTACAATTATTTAATTTTGTATTTTTTCTTCCATTGAGTTGTATTTAAATAAAGTGGGGCTATAAAATAATATTGTTGGAATAATTTAAAATAATTTGAAAATGGATCTAAGAGATGGTAAAAGAATAGGATTAAGAAGACAGGAAGAAGTGGAAGAAGGACAAAGATAAGAAAATTTAAAGAAGTAAATATAAATTTTTTTTTGCTTATGAAACATTGTTTATAGCAAGAGGTACATTGTATATAGAAAAATAGCGAATATTAATGGTAACAAATCAAAAAAAAAACAACAAATATTATTCATTAAATATGTAAAATAACTATATTTTTACTGGAATCAGCCCCACTGCTGTGGAATGGAGATAATGAGTTTTATCTGAAGAAGCATACCAACAAAACTCTTTTAACAAATATTTTTTGGTTTTCCATAAGCGACACGAACATTGGTATTTGCAGTTGCGCCCACCTCTCAACATTCATCCGTCAATCCGTTGTGGAAAGAAAGGCAATAACGCAACCAGGCGAAGAAGGCGAAAAGAACGCGCATAACCATTAAAGCATTGCCGATGCCGACAGTTGTTGGCGCTGCCGAATACCGATGCATTACCCTAATCGGAGCACGCGCCAATCATCATGGCAACGCCTTTTTTGCGGCAAATGTTGCCAGTGTTGTTGTTTTATCCACATACGCGATGATTTCAGTATCTTCCTGAGGAACTATTGTAAGATTAATTAATTTTCGAAGACGTTAAAAAGGAACAAATCATGTCTTGATAGTCATATAAATAAAAACTACGCAAGTGTTCCTGACTAATTCTCATTAAAATTGGAGGACATTTAATTAAATTGACTAAACAATACTAAAACTGATTTTTTGGCACATGGTCCAGTATTTTTTCGATCGAACAGACGAAATATAAAATAAAAAAAAAGATCACGTCACCTCAGTTCAATAGCACACGTCTTACCCAGTTTACCGGCACCAAACTTTATTAAAAAAAAAAAAAAAAAAAAAGAATTTAAATTCGGAAATAGAGGCCTCAAAAACATTTTGTGATCCAATGTTTTCCCACAGATATATGATTTATTTCTTTAGAAGTTTAAATGGTAAGAAGACTTTTTTGTTCCTTTACTTTTGGTCTGTTATTTGCAAGTGTGAATGCATCCTGCATCTTATCAATTATCAAATTCCCTTGTTCATCCAGTTTCGTCAATAAAACCTGGACCCATTACAGCGTTTCCCGAAATTCCACCCCATACATTTAACCAATTTTATAAAATCTAGGGGTGTCTTTAAAAGGGAGAGAGTGAATCTGACTTTATCAGTCACGAGCGTCAAAAAGTGCCCCCTTAAATTAAATTTTGACCTGTTTCAGCACATCTTTCTAATACGACGCATTTCTGAAATATTGCAGCGTTTTTAAATCAACATACCATATAGATTTTAAAGAACAGTATTGGCTAAAAGACAAAAAACCAGTAATTCAATTATAATTTAAAAAATGCAGTGATTTCTATTCTTAATTAAATGTCTAGTTAAACGTTATTTTGCAAGAATAAACCGATATCGACACAAACATTGAAAAAAGAAACAGTTACTTTGAAAAAACAATTTATCAGCCATCGGCAAAATGTAAAAGGAACGTTGTTTGTGAGGATTTGATAATTTTCATAGCAAATTTCATCAACTTTTGTGTTTGGCTGATATTTTTCTCTTTTGTTAGACATTAATTTATTATAGTGCTAAGGGCAGAAAATCAATTGGTTCAAAAAGCATTCAAACTGGATTTTACAAAAATTTAGAATAACTTAACATTTTTTTAGAATCTGTAAAACTGGTTAAATATTTTAATTAGTGGATGTGATATAACACCGGACCAAATATTGAAAACCTGGTTTGAGAATATGTTCTGCCCAAACGTGGGAAATTTTTATATTATTAAACACTGTCATTCGACCAGTTTTTTTGGACAATGCACATATTGATATTAATGGAATATATTGTCAAGATGGCCGAAGCCAAAGACGTGGGTTATGATCGGTCGAAGAAAATCTGTAATTATTGCAATTTTCATGAAATCCCAAAGGACACAAATCCTCATGGCACTGATCTTAAAGAGGGTTTAAGTGAAGAAAACAAACTTCTTAGACAAATAATCATGGACAAAGACATCATAATATCATATAAGGAAAACATTATTTTATTATTAAACGAAAAAATTTCTCTATTAGTAGAAAAATTCAGAGTCGAAAAAAATGAATCTGGCAATCCAAATCAGCAAGCAGATAAAAACGAAGTTAACATTTTATCGCAATCTAATAAAGAATTGACAAAAAAACAGAAACAAGCAACTGTGGTTATAGTGAATAAATACAATGGAGGACAAGGGCAAGTTGGAAAATCCCGACAATGCAAACAAATCATAGACAAAAATGAACTTGCGGTTGGGATCGTTGAATCACAAACAAAACTAAAAATGGATGAAATGATACATCTCAACCAGGGGGGTCTAGCGATGATATTTCAACTGCTATTCAAAAAAACGTAGAAAAAAAAAGTTTACGGCTGATACAACACTGAACAAGAAACGATGATATACATTGAGAAATCCAACACAGCGGTTATTGTGTTTAATCGGGTAGACCCGAAACGTTATGCGCCTGATACTCGCCTGTTCGACTCGATTTGTGTGAAAGACCATCGGTGTTGCCAATTTAAAATTGGAAGTGCAGGAAATGGATTATTTCCGCAAAAGCCGAGTAGTCACACCCGCTCACTGACAACGCTGTAGTAAAGCGATTCAATGTAATGTAAACGATATCGGGTCGAGTTATTTTAGTAAAAATAATAAAATCGTAATTAAACTGATAGAGCTGTATTGATTTTATAATAAATGCCATTAAACGAACGGCGTCGAAATCAAGAGATAGTGTTCTTCCGAAATAATAAATATATCACCGATCCTGATCAGAGCAAGAGTATACTATTTTGTTTGAATGGATTTTTTTTTAAATAAAAACTTCAACTGTAAATTATGGTAAAATAAATTTATTATTATTAAATAGCCTTATGCACTGTCTCCTGTCTCAGCATTGAGCTGGATAAGATTTACCCCTTAATCCAGATAAGAAGTATCAAAAGGATGAATCTGACTAATGACAGGGTTGGATTATTTGAGTAGTATTTTACCTCGAAGAGATAAGTTGTAGATTTTTAAGACAAGTATGAAATCATACGGGTAAATTTTCATTCTGTGTAGTTTTTGCTTTCAAAGTGTCCGTTTGAAAATTGAAAAATCAAGGCATAGGTGAGTTAATTCTTAAAAAAAAGTTCAAAATGGAAGGTCGCGTTGCTTTGTACGAAATATAAATAAAAAATATATACTTCATCTAGGGCCATGGTGGCCTAGGATAAGTAAAAACTGTATGTTTATAATTTGCTCAAAAGTGGAGTGTTAATATTCCTTTGTTACCAAAAGAGAGATTGGAGTATTATCCCCAGTATAATAATTGTTCCACATAAAAGTGGTTTTGTGTACATTCTGGCAAAACCGGTCTGACTTCATGGCAATATATTCAAATGGGTACTGAAAACGTCTAGCATCATCACCTTTTAATAAAAAAAAGTTTTAAGACTGGTATGTTTCTGAAATAAAGATGTTCTTATTTATACAGTATGATTATAGCGGAAACTTTGCCAAATTTTATCATTTCTACGGCTTGGCACTGTGTGCTAACATCTGAATGTTTAAATATGGTTAAATAAAAAGATTGTTTTGATTCAAAACAGCAAAAACCTGTTTTAAACGGAATTTATAAAAGGTTAAAAGAACATTGCGATGGAAAAATTGACTAGACATTCGGTAAACAAACTCGATGAAATATAAAATGTTAACGAAATTTTCAAACTTTAGAATGATCCATGGCGTATTGAGTGTCACTTGTTAATAATCACATAAATAATGCAAACGATTTGGTCTTCAAGATATATTTTTAGTATGATTTTTTGCTCAGATAAGAGATAAAATTTGAAATATGTTTTTTCTTGTGGTGACTTTCGATGTTGATATTTTCGAAGATTTAAAAAATGTAAATAGTATACACAGATAAATTGAATGCTCTTTAAAAAAACTCTTCAAAGCTTTAAATAAAAAAGTATAAAACTACAAACTTCGAGTAAGTTTTTCCAGAAATGCAAGACACACCTTGGGAAACCCCAAAATTGCTTCTTTCATAATAAAAAATGCCATAAAAATTAATAGTAAATGAGATTTATTCTTTAAAAAAATATGATATTGTCGAAGTAAAAAGTAATTTTTTAAGCACCAAAGGACCCCGCACCATTTTTATGGAAACGGGAGCACCATCAAATTGGCTGAATCTTTTGATATTTGGTAGTACTTGATGTCCTGATCAATAGTGTCCATGGGTCCAATCCTATCCTATACAGTGCGTTAAAGTTCAAGATCTCGAAATTTTCAAATGTGTACCAAAAAGTCACTGCAAAATATATTTCCTTACAGGGCGATTCATATTTCCACAGGCCTTTTTGTTCAAAGTATGTATTTTTAACATGCAGAAATAGCCTGAAATATCGATAAAAAAAAGTCACCGTCAAAGTTTCTGAATATTGGATATAATGTAGATCTTGACGCCCTCGTTCAAAATTGTAATAGGTAAAATTGGATCCTATAGCTTGTTTTCGAGAAATTAAACGATTAAACTGCAAAAATATCATTTTTTGCCAATAGCAACTTTTAGTAATAAAAATAAACGAAATATTGTAAACTAAATATTTTTACACACTGTATTAGATTATATGTATTGCACCGTTATAATAATTGGAGGCAGGCTAAAAATTCGTACTTACAGGGCGATCTCACTTGAGCTTATAAGATGACAAAAAAAAGGTTTACTGTTTCAATAAATAAAAAATAGGTAGGTATATTTTTTATAGAACCCATAATTCATATTTTAAGCTCGTTTCTAAAACGCCAATGCGCTAGAGCCCTAGCGTTTTGGTTTACTTCACTTATATTTTTGGAGAATCATATGCAATTGTGGAAAATCGATTATTCCATCGAGCTTTGAAATACCTCCTATTACACCACTCTATATATTTATTTAATAGCTTTGCTTAATTTTTACGAGATTCTTCACATGAAAATTATATTTTTCCTATGTAGTTTATTAAAAATCCAATAAATAATTGAATAATCTGAAACAGTGTAAATAAATAAACAATCCACTATGTATGCGATATGAGTTTAAATGATACTAAAGCTGTTTCTAAGACTATTATTTCATTTTTTTTCATTATTAAAGTATCAAAAAAATATACTGAGCAACCCTGTATATATACAGAGTGATTGATTATTGTGACGAAGCTCAGTAGATCTGTTATAATAAAAGATCCGGAAAAAGGTTATTTACAAAAATCTTTAAGCTTTACATTTTAAAATTAGTTACAATGTTACAGGGTCTTTCATAACGCCCTGCCAGATGAAAGTTTTTAATGGAATGCCCTATGTATTTTAACATTCTTAAAATCTCCCCATTGAGCTAATTTGAACGATATATCACACTTACTATCTAAGGTAAATAGGTACTCAAAAATCACATTTTTGTAAATTCTGGTGGCTGATGTCGCTGTAAGATTAACTTATTAAAAAATAAGTAAAAGGTTACAATTAATCATTAATTGTTTGGCAGCTGTTTTAGATTTGTTGATTTTGTAATCTTACAAGCTCCAGTGAGATCACCCTGTGAGTATGAATTCAGACAATTTCACGGTGCTCCCGTTTCCATAAGAATGGTGCGGGGTCCTTTGTTTACAAGACGAAAATACATGGGTTTGTTTCATTTTTGGAATTTACATGTGACTCCACACTTTGGAACCTTCTACATTATTACACCTAGTTTCTACCTTTCATATTAAAAAAATGTCATAAAAATAAACAAGTTAATGAGAGACTATTTCATTAAAAAATATTACCAAAGTAAATTTTTTTCACATACTTTACTTTGCAGAACATAAAGTATAAAGTACGACTAGACATTTGTCTGCAGGTTCCTTCCAATACGGAAATACTGTCCTGCTTCTTTGGGATTTGGTTGCACAGTGCTAGCGTCGACTTGCTTTGAAGTAGGATCGCTAACGTAAAATTAGAATTCTGACTTCTAAGTTCCAATAACGAAAGCCATTTTGACATTCATAAGCAAAAATATTTTTCATTTATTAGAAAATATTTTTACTCTATTTTAAATTAAATTAACACAAACAGATTTGTGTTGGATACAACTTAATTATTTTTCATAAAATAATGAACATTTTTAGTAAAAAAAATCACAGTAAAGAAAACATCTCTTCTGCAAGTATTCACTACAGACTGATAAATCGTGGTAGTGAGCCACACCTCGTTTTTGAATCGATCCACATGTTGGCATATTTCTGTTCTATTTTTAGACGGTAATTGATATTAGTGTTGTCAGAATGTTTTTACTACAGCCGCGATATTTTTGAGTCTTGTTTGTATGTTGCACATATAATTTTCGTTTTCGAGATTTCGTTGCACGTTTTTTTTTATTTAAAATTTTCGTACCATGTTATGAAAGTCTAAAATTCCATCGCTACTAAAAGCACTTAAATTTTATGTTCGATAATAATTGTAATCAGCAAAGTCCGAAAGTTTAGTGATCCAAGAGAAGAACACAAAGCGAGCTCGACGTGCTTACCTATTCCGATTAGATCGACAGAGATTGGATGCATGGCATTCAGTTTTAATAAACTTCGGCATCATCTGTATTATCTGACATATCTGCACAGTATTATATCCCTGCGGAACGGTTGACATATTCGACGCGTTGAGCGTTTGGAACATCCCGAAAATTTGCATTTATTTTATTTTACATAAGAATAATGAAAAATTCATTTTAGATATGAAAAAAAAAATCAAAATTTATAAATTGAAGTTAGTGGATATTTTCGTGACTGTTCA
This sequence comes from Crepidodera aurea, assembly GCA_949320105.2. Lineage (NCBI taxonomy): Eukaryota > Metazoa > Arthropoda > Insecta > Coleoptera > Chrysomelidae > Crepidodera > Crepidodera aurea. The sequence continues at coordinate 15,893,715 of OX439474.1, read as the reverse complement.
ATAATTTAAGTAGGTAGAATTAGTGGGAAGCAGTCAATTTTAAATCAATAATTAGTATGATTTCTTCGTCTTTATGTCAAGCTTTCGAAAATGTTTATTTTCTTTTTCAAGACAAATAACATGAAATTCAGATAAAATTATATACAAAAAGAAACATCAGTGTTAAAATTTAAAATGACAAAATCACAATTTCCAAAACTAAAGAAGAAATTGAAAAAGAAACAAAACAAGAGATAGAAAATATTAAAAGAAATTTGTTTATAAAAGGAAAATAAATTAAAAATTTAGAAGAGCATATTAAAGAAGGTTGTAAACTACAGGATGAAATAATAACAAATGTGACAAAATGGAAAATACAAGAAATAGAAAAGAAAATGTACTAAGAAAAGGAAGAATACAGAAAACCAAATAGAATTTATTCAAGGAATTTAAATAGAAATAAAATTTAAAAAAATTATCATAAATGGAAGAATTAAATTAAAAAAATATTTTTGGATATTGGAAGAAAATTAAAAAAAAATAGTTTTCAAATAATTTTCACGTTATAATTAAGTAATTATAACGTGAAAATAATTTGGGGGAATTTGTTATGATGTTAAAATTTTGAAATGTTGGGGGGAATTATGTAAAAGGGGCTTTAAAATTGACAGGTTTGTTATGGGATGTTTGTTTATAGAGATTAAATGGAGATAGTTTTAAAAATGTCAGATAAGAATTTGTAATGTCAGATTAATGAAAATAAAGATTTAAAAATAAGAAAAAGCTGTAGAATATTATTATTATTATTACAGTATATATTGTACATAGCTTGACATAAAAACCAAGAAATCATACTAATTATTGATCTACAATTGACTGCTTCCCACTAATTCTACCTACTGAAATTGAAGTAGACAATGTGATTGAAAACAACGCTGCCAGTCCTTTCTTTTAAAGGGTCAGTTCCTCAAAAATATTTGTCTTTTTTTATTATAGAGCGGTTTCTACAGCATGTGAATGCCCATAAAATTATTATATTTCAATGATTTAACTTCAACTTTATTTGCCCTTTTTTTCCTTATTTTTGAGGAACTGATCCCTTAAGAAAAATATTTCTTCAATATGCTTTTTCCGAATAGTCTCATGTTTAAAGTTAAAAAATATATTTTGTATGGGTAGTTTGACACATTTTTAAAGCAATAAAGAACTTTTTTAGTTGAATACTTATCCACCCCCATTTGTTACGTCAATTGAGGAATTTCAGGGTTATTCAATTTCTCATTCTATTTCAAATTAAAACTGAAAAACTTTTTTTAATGCTACCTAGAGTGTATTTTTAGGACTTTTTTAAAATTGTAAAAATTACTTTTTCAAAGTTTAAGAATACCGGTAATTAAATTTTATAACAATAATTAGTAAATACGAAAGAAAAATTAAAAACAAATCTCACCGTTTTCAAAAATTGTATTATACGATTCAAGATATTTGAGACGACCTCGAATAGTTCTTATCATGGTTGCTAAGAATTTGCATAAATTATTATTAGGTACTTTCCAAAACCACAGGGTTGTACTAATAAAATTATGAGTATTTATTTATTTAGTTCTAATTTGTGGTGTATATTTCTACTTTTCGTAAGTTCCCAAGTCAGTCTCAAATATCATGAATCGTATAATATCTAATATATTTAATAATATTTTACATCCATTTTACAACTCCCGGAGTTAGAAATTTGGTAAATAATCTTTACAAAGGAGAGAAATAAATTCAAAGCATCCCTTTCACAATAATTTTTGATGTGGTGTATTTTTTGACAACAAAAAAAAAACAAAATCAAATAAAATTGTTTTAAAAAATCCAGCAAAAGTCATGCCCGTCTGTAACGAACAAAAATGTATTTTATTTTATAAAGTTCGTAATACCAGAAATTTTTATTTTAAATAAACACCATTTCTTTAAACATAATCACATTGTTATAAAACATGTGTATAATTAAAAAAAAATGTGCCAATGGCCCACCAGACGGCCAATGCGGTGATAATTCTAGTTTTAACTAATACAATTATTTTTAGAAGTAGTTTATTTTAATTCATTTTTGTAGGTTTTCACTCTTGGCAAAATCATTCGAGCAATAAGGAATGAAAACCCTGAATAGTAAACAGAAGTAATTGAAGCCATACGTTTAAATTATTAAAAAAGAACTGAAGCTCTCGAATAAGAAATGGGCAGCAACCAGATCAAAGTGTATTTATTCCTTACTAAAAACATTTTTATGATGTTAGACGGTTATAACATTTTCTATGCTTTCTCTCTTCAGATTGGTTATTTGAATTACATTCACCTGCAATGCTATTTTTTATTAAATGTCCGCTTATTTTGTCATTTGTCTAACAAACTGGTTCAATGAATGCCCTTGTATTTTAGAATTTAAAAAAGTGGGAAAATGTAAATTATGTGCATTTTCAAATAAATGAGATTTATTACCAGTGAGTAATCAAAATTCCGTGCGTCTTATTGATACCTACACCCAGAGAAATAAGTCGTAAATATAACATAATGGGAGGTATGTTTGAGTTTTGTTTGTAACAAGAATTTTTGAGATTTAGAAAAAATGCAGAAAAGTTTCACCTGTTTAAAATTGATCGAGGAAGATCATAGTCAAAATATTTTATAACGTCGAAAACAATGGAAGAAATTAATTAAGCTTAAGAGCATTTGTAACGCATCGGTCTTATATAATATAATAAACACTCTGTACATCTTCTTTCGTAAACCTTTCTTGTCTCATTTTACTTCGTAAATTATATACTTCAATATTACTTAATTTGGCACTAGTCAAATAACCATAATTCTTATTTTGTTTAGTCTGCCCCTAAAAACTCGGTGTAATGTATAAGCCGATTATTCCAAACAAGATAAGGGTCTTTATATTTAAGTTCTGTTTTTCAAAGATACGCCAGAATATACCTAACCTTCGTTAAGATAAGATATAACCTTCATTAATTATGGATTATTAATAATATTTAAAAATCAAGTTGTAAGTGTTTCTTCGAATTTTTTTAATGAAAACCTCCCACTGCATATCAGACCAGAGTTGTGGAGTGCAGAAAACCACATTAATTATAGTTCGTGTAATACATATAGTAGCCCCAATTTAACAGCGTTAAAGCGGCGCCTTTGTTGCTACCAAAAAAACTTCTAACGTAGCGACATCCTTTGAGACTGCCGCAAAGGATGCCGCTACGTTGCCGAGGTCGCAAAGACCAGTTAAACTATGATTTGGTCGGGTAGCCGAGCGATTAGTCGCTTCGATTACACCTTAGTGAATGCATGTTTCTATTTTATCAACTCGAGAAATATTCTCTGGCTCCCGAGCTATATATTGTTATGATGTTAAAATGGGGCAAAATTTGTAAGTGTATTTTAAAATAAATTATGTGAAAAAGACTTAATAGATAGTAGTGTTGACAGATTTGAGTTTTTGAAGTTTATGTTAATTGGAATTTTATAAGATGTAAAATGTGAATTGATTAAAATAAAGTTGATTAAAAAGTTTTGAGAAGAATATCCTTAGCATAACAATTGGCGCCCAACGTGGGGCTCTTTGAAAACAGGGTCTAAAACATAATTAAAATTAAGATGGGTAAAATTAAAGTTTTAAATGAGTTGAAATCTTCGGAAATCAGTGAGTTTCTTGAAAAAAGAGGTATGGATAAAACAGGAACAAAATTCACTAAAATGGCGATTTTAAGGGAAACATTAATTAATGAAGGAAGAGATACAGAAACACATGGTTTCGAGTTAGAAGAAGAAACGATTAAGCCAAGGGAAGAAGTAGTAGTAAGAAATATATTAGACGAAAGAACTATGGGAGAAATATCAGAAGAAAATCTGGATAACATGGAAAATCCAGACACTTCGGAAGGAGGAGATAGTCAAATACAAGAGGTAAATGTGGAAGACAAAGAACATATGCTAATGCGATTTTTGAGTGAAAATTTTTCAAAAATAACTGAAGAACAGAAGAAAATGGGGGAAGAACAGAAGAAAATGGGAGAAGAACAGAAACAAATGAAAGAAGAAATTAAAAATCTAATGAAAAAAAAATGAGTGATTTAAAGAAATCAATGGAGAAGAAGTTAAAAGAACATGAAATAGATTCGACTAGAAAATATGAAATGATAGAAGCGGAAATGATGATACAGAGGGAGAAAATTACCAATTTACAAGAAATTAGAAATAAACAAGAAGAAATAGAAATTTCTTTAATCATGCAAGAAGAGAAAATTATAAATTTGCAAACAAATATACAAAAAGAAGTGCAAAGAAACACTGAAATAAACATAAGTAGAACAAAGGACGAAATTGAAAAAGAGACGAAAGAAGAAATAGAAAATATTAAAAGAAATGTAATTATAAAAGGTAGAGAGATTACAAGTTTAGAGGAAGAAATGAAGAGAGAACTGCAAGAAAATAGAGATGAAACGGAGAGAATTTAATATAATCAGAAGAAAAATGGAAGAAAAAAATAGGATATGCCAGAAGAACATGGAGGTTATTGACAGAAATTTAAATACAGAAATAACAGAAAACAGAATCAAACAGATGGAAGAAATAATACAAGACAATTGGAAAATTGCAGAAGAAGAGAATTTAAAAACAAGAAAACATACAGAACAGAATTTGAAAATAATGAGACAAGATATTGAAATGAATGGGAATTTAAATAAAATAAAATTAAAAAATATATATATTTTTTGGATTTTGGAAGAAACTTAAAAAAAAAAATTAATTTGGAAATAGCAAAGGAAGAGAATTTAAGTATATGAAAAGAAAAGAAGTGTGCTAAGCTTCAATTACCATTTGAAGGACCTTATATTATAGATAATGAAAATGGAATAAATAGTTACCGATTAATAGAGTGACTAATAAAGTCCGAGGAATATTTAATATTAGTCAATTATACAGATTTTGTTTTTAAAAGTTGAAGTTGAAGATTAAAATGGGGCAAAATTTGTAAAATTCGTTGAACTTTTCTTATTCATTACTTTGCAAGAAAAGTTCAACGAAATTTTAGGGAATGTTGTTATGATGTTAAAATGGGGCAAAATTTGTAAGTGTACTTTAAAATAAATTATGTGAAAAAGACATAATAGATAGTAGTGTTGACAGATTTGAGTTTTTGAAGTTTATGTTAATTGGAATTTTATAAGATGTAAAATGTGAATTGATTAAAATAAAGTTGATTAAAAAGTATTGAGAAGAATATCCTTAGCATAACAATATTAACGTAGAACACTCGACATCGACTTTAAAGAAATTTTCAGATGGCTGGACTATAGCGATTACTTACAACTATACACATTATTTAATAAATTATTTTACACTGCCTGATCCTTAGGCCATGTGCAATAAGTATTTTATTAATTTGTAAGTATCGATACTGTACATGACTTGATATTTGAGAAAATCGACGATTAGTGATCAAACGCCATGCATCTGTCATTACGGATGTATTTATTTTGTTCTATTTTCAATACAAAATAATCAATCTACTTTATATGTTTGAATTTTTACTCCCTAGGGAGCGAAAACGACGCTTTAAATCTCTTGGCAGTAAAAGTGCTACTTTGCTCCCTTTCAACAAAATTTCGCTGTCCTATTTTGACTTCAGAAATCGGATAATGTCTAAATATGTCAGCGAGTTAGTGAGAATGAGGAATGGCATCTCAGATAGGTAGATTCCTTGCATATTACATGTAACAGAAGCGAGAAGATAGAACAAAATACATGCGTTACATGTTACATGTAAATCAACATTCAACATTTTCTCTTTTTAACTCCCGCACGATCCAAAACAACGCAGAGTTCGCCGTCAGAGCACGAACTCGGGACGATTAGGTGCTCGGCTGACTCGTTGCCGTTACAGGTTCTCGTTCTTCTCGGCATTACTCGAAGTTCAGTGACCCAACGAGCTGGAAACTCGTCCGTCTTGCGTTTCACAAAAGGCAGAAAACAACTTCGACTTTACTCGACAACGAACCACACACCCGACGATTTTCTTTTTTTTTTCTTTGTGATTATTGCTGTGGTCGGTCTCTTAAGTATTACATTTTAAATGTTTATGGTCATAAACAGGATTACTGAAGGAAAAAGCAACGCTGGGGCCTCAAAAGTTGACAGTATAAGGTCAAAACGCTTTTAATGAGTAAGATTTACTCATTACTTTTCTCTTCACAAAGAAATTTTTTTTAGGTCTATGGAGTGTTTGATAATTAAAGAAAACTACAAGTGAAAGGCTAGCGGAAAATCTTCCTAGAATGGAATTAAATTCCAAGGGAGCATACAGAAATAAATCCTTCAGTAGTTTTCACCCCTGGTGTACAGGAATTTATTTCTGTATGCTCCCTTGGAATTAAAGAAAATTTTTTTAATTAAACAGATATTTACATTCAAGAGAGTAGGTAAGAACAAATAATAAATTGAGGTCAGATTTGCTGATAACGCTTCTTTTACACACTACAGACAAAAGTAATGTTTATTAACAAACAAAACCTTGTGTGTGTGTGTCAGATCTGATTACTGACGACGGAGCCAGTTAGGGTGCCATTTGCCTAACCAAAAACAAAACTAGAAAATATTTTATTCCCATCCATACATTAAAGTATAAAAAAGAAAAATATATGCTACTTAATAGATATTTTTTAACTATCCTTTTTATTTGCAATAGACAAATATATATTTGACTGTCAGCCAGATAACAGATTTCAACAATTTTTTGTTTCATCTAATTAGAGTTATTCATAAAAGCAATAATGGTTTCGACACCAATTTTTTTCATTAGTTTTGGTTTTGAAGATTAAAATTTTAAGTAATTTCTTTAAACTGCGTGTGTGGAAATGAATGTAGCATAAACGGTATTTCATGACAGCACTGTATATTTGCAATGGTTTACTTTCACCGATAACATTAATTGGTCCCCTATTGTTCGCTTCATCATGACTTGGCTGTAGTAGTAGAAACTACCTGAGATTAAAATATAAATTTATCGAATAAAAATCGTCGGGAAAGGTTCTTGTATTAGTTTTTTGGAACAAAGAACGAATAATTATGACCCGACTATTTAGAAAAAAAAAATAATAAATTGTGACGAAAAACAATTTTTATCTCGGACATACTTAGAACCCAAACTTTTCTATCTGGTCTTTTAAAAATGTAACTTACAGAGACATTAAAGATCTGTACAATTAGACGAAAACTATTAATAGTCAGATTTATCTTCTTCAGATTATCAATAATTTAAGGTAATAAAACAGCATCTGAAAGGCAAGAAATTTTCATTAAATGAGGAATATGCTGCACATCCTTATCACTCCAAGACTCGTTAGTAAAAGTGCTTCAAAACTTGGAAATTCATTAAGCATCTGGCATTCTGATATGTGAAGTGATCACTCAAACCTATACCTCGTTACTACCCTCACAACCATTCATAGAAAACCTAAATTAAACCCTTAAATGGCACACTGCAGCAGAATCGCATAACTGGCACATGAGTTATGAGCACTAACTATATTTTTGCAATTTTTTTTAAGTTCTTAAAATGTATTATATATTTAATTGTTCCAGAAGATTCTACAGTTTATTTTTAATACGAGCTAAGGTTTAAACATTTAAAATGTAATTTGTTCAGTATTGATTTGTTGTGTATGTATACCGTATGTGCAATTTCTTCATTTTTTAGGATTCTGGTGTATATAAAAAATATATTTATTGCAAAAAATCTGCAAAACTTTTGGCATGACTGCTCTAGGTATAAGAAATGTATTGTTTTTAACTTGCTATAACCCTGAGTGAACTGTCAATTCATGATTAATAATTCGAGTTGCCTCGCTTTTAGTATTGATCTCAGGATCTAACTCATACGCCGCGTGGAATCCCACCAGATACCAATTGGAATAATTTCGATTACAGCGGTGTGCGAAGGTGACAGGTCGGAGTCGGAGGTGCTGATAGTCTGGCCCGCGGTACGCCTGGCCGATAACCTCTGTCTTGGATTTCCTTTCTGTTTCTGTTTATTTTTCCCTTCGCAATCTCATTGGCATGGCAGAAGCATAAGTGGAGTAGCGCCCGCGAAAAACACGAGAATAGGAACACACGAGACCCAGCAGTCCCTGACCCACTCCAACTTTTGAGGGCGATAGCAAATCAGGTGGCAGCGACATTGGTAGTCGTAGAGTTGGTGGGGGGAGGTAGTAAGTATGCACGTTGTTCGCATTATCGCGTTTGACGAATAATCAACACATCGTTATTCCTATTTACATCGTTTAAATCTCGTATTAGATAGACATTTACTTGATTTTTCCAATGATAGTCTTAAGGAAGTTGCTCGCAAGTGCCCCCCTAAGACTCTAAAAAAGTGATGAAAGTTCAACGAGTCTAGAGTCAACAAATTTTTTTCAATTGATCGGGGTAGAAAGTTAACTTTGAGCTTTGAGGGTTGGGTATTTAAAAAAAATATAATATCTTACTTTTAAACAAATTACTTAATTAGCAACCCAAAATATTGTCCAAATTTTTTGCTAAAAGAAGGCTCCAGGCCAAGACCCAAATCCTCGGAATGTACAATTATAGAAATACTACAAGAATAAATGTCCAAAAAGGACATTTTTATATTAGTACAAGTCACAATATTATTTTGTTTTGTTTTATGTACAATATCTTAAATTCACGGTTTATTCCTAGAGGGGTTTTGAGAATTAATTGTTTTAATAAAATATCCAGAATGTTTATATTATTATTATAACAAACCCCACAATACAATTAATTTATTCTAGCTACATACACAATTTACAGGATTTATCACTACTAAATAAAACTGTGAAACCAGAATAATTAAGAGGAAATGGAGAGTGACGAAAATTAGTAAACACAAACACTGAAAAATAAACAAATAAAAACAAAGTTGTACTTCAGAATTACCGATGCGTTTCGACTTTTATTATATAAAATCAGAATAAAGAAATTAGAGAATATATATGAAAAGTTGATTTCAAAAACCTGCCATACTTGGGGTCCAAAGTTGAAAGGTTAGGAACTAAAGAAAAATTGAAAATTACCTTGTTAACTTCAGTAATTTACATCGAAAGAATGAATTTGTGTTATTTTATGCATTTATGAATGAAAATAAAAAAGTGTAATTAGTAATTAGTAATGGTGCTTTATTCAATTTGTATTAAATTTAAAAAAATTCTTTTAAAATGTTAAATGATTATTAACAGCCAAGTTTTTCTTTTTGTAATTTGAATTTTAATTATTTCATGAGATGTAATTTTCCAAACATATTTTAATTTTTTTTCATAAACTTTACTATTTTCCGCCTTTTACCACAATTTTCTTTCCACAAATTTAGATATGCCGTCGAGTTTTTATTGCAAAAAATGAAAAACTAGGTACTTTGAACAGGTAGGTAGCCCAATCAACGACATAATATAAAATAATTAAAAAGTAACGAAAAAAAAATAAATTATTAAAAATCGTCAACGGCAGTAAAATTTAAATAAAAAAAATGTTAACTTTAAGACCTATACAAGTACCAAGCTTTTTTAAGGGTGGGTAAGTGTAAGTTTCTAATTTTATGTAAAAATATGTACTGGGTCATTCTGTAAAAAATTTTAAACATAAATATGTATTATTAGAATTCGGAAGCAATTGTTATTTGGTAAAAAATATATTGAATATATTGAAATTTTATTAACTTAAACTTAAAGAATTGCAAAAACTGTATAATTATTATAAAATTCAAGATTTATATAAGGACATAAAGAACAGATGTAAAAATAGAGGAGCAAGCAAAGCCATTTTTCGTTTAGTAAACTAAAAGCAGATAAAATATTCTTGGGAAATCTTTAAATAATTAATTATTAAATTACATTACCGCCATTAAAAAAATTGTTTTGCAGAGTTTGCCTTAGGATAAAAGCAATTTAAAAACTTAAAATCAGATAGATACCTATATAACCATACTAAGTAAATGCTAACAGAAAACAATGTAAAACAAGTTTTAAGCTTTGGCAAGTAACACTAACTACCTGGGCGTGAGTGACATTTTAGGCAGTGTAGCTAAATAGATACATAACACATCGTTGATCTAGATTTTTAAATAAGACTTTATTAAATAAAAAATGTGATTTGTAATACTTTTTAAATATACTAAACGCGTAGAAAATGCATATATGTATAAAATCACCTACTTGAAACTACCTAAATGACCTCGATTTCTTCATGACGTATTTTATGATTCAATTTATAATAAAATAATGTAGTTATATAAGCAAGCAGCAAAAAAAAAATTTCACCTAAGTATTTTAATACAAAAATTATTTATTTGCTTTAATATTAAAAATAAACTGTACCAGTTCCATTCTATTTATAAATAAAGGATACGATTTTTAAAACACGTTAGTTATTTATGGTATTTTCCATTAGAAAGATAATTTTTGTAATGAACGGATATGTAGCTACTATCTGTTTAATGTTCGTGAGAAAGAAAGTATCTACTGAGGTGAGAGTTCTTTGCTGCAGCGATAGGTTGTACATTATCCACTTGTTAGCTATGAAAAAACCTTTTATTCACTGAAATCACTATCGGTGCAACAGCGCACGTGAGAATGGAGATGCAGCGAGAAATTTAGTCGCGTGCCGCGTGAACTCGATCGTCCATTTCATGTTTTACTATGCACAGAACCAGCAACAAACGGATTATTTCCTTTTTTTAAAACCTTTTCACTTATTACAGTCAACTATTAGTAGATATTAGAGGTATTATTTATGTTATCCTGTTAGTAGTTCAATTTATCAAGGACATCGCTTTCTTTGTGGGTATTCCTAGGTATTTGATCGTTAAAAATGCACATAGTGATATGATGGCAGAATAGGCAAATAAAAATGTTTACTCACCCTCAACCATCCGCCTTGTGAAGTAACAAGAGTATAAAGGAGATATAAGTCGACCTCCTTGCCACCGAGAGTAGGGGCTCGCTTGAATGGCGTCCTGTAATGACGCAAAAATATCGTTAACGACAGTTTAATGATTGATGTCGTTTCTTTAAAGAACTTACCCTCGAATTTCATGAAAATGCTGCAAATCCCGAAGGAAGACATCGCGTTCCTTCGCGTACGTGGCCTGATCCTTTCCTAGAATTTTGGCCATTATCGCCCAAAATCCTTGTTTACTACTTCGCACGTGTCATATCGTCGAAACCGGCACCGGACGCGACCCCAAGACGTTAGAACAACGGTCCCGACGTCCGTTTAACTCACCTCCCGCAATTGGGGATGCTGGAAGCTCGCAGTCGTTGGCCAGGCAGTAGACGACTCCCTGCGCTAGCTAGTACGACATTGCACTCTGACCGTAAAAATGCGCAGAAACATCACTTTCGCGGACACTAGGCGATCCGCTGTAACTACCGTTCAAAAGAAACACTGTTTATAGATAAAATGCACTGTTCTGCATGTATCCAGAACGATTTTTTTAAGCGATTTACTGCTTGCATATTCCGCACTCTTAACCCATGATGCTTGACAAGACTTACAACATGGCTGCCGGTTCCCTGTTATTTGTCGAGGCGCGAATAAACTTTACTAAATCAATCACTGATTTGTTGGACACTTTTTAACTTTCTTCGCGCATTCCTTGTTTTATTCTCTAATAAATTTCAGGCCCGTTATAATTTTTGTATCCTTCTTAATTTTTAAAACACTTTACAAAAACCTCAATAATTTATTTTTGACAACACAAAATATCAGTTCAAATGACTAGTTCGCCGCCGGTGGAGACATCTCTAACAGTTTACAGTAAATTCCACTAAGAGTCGCTTTCATCAGCGGCGAATATCGCAAACCTTTGTGCGACTATTGCGATTGCGCATTATAAAAAAAATAGATTTCTGTTTGACTTGTTCAACTAAATTTAAACATCCGTTCATAGATGTCACAAGTATGTTTTCTTAAGGTGATTGTACAAATTAAATATGGAGAAATTCGGTTACGTTACGATAATATATATAGATATTTGTGTTTTAGAAGATTTCAATTTTCATTAATCTTTTTTCGAAAAGAAACCTCGGGAAAAATCGATTTTCTGTACATGAGAACCGTTGTCTCAGTTGTCTGTAACACCCAAGAATAAAGGTACACACTATGAAAAACAATCAAACTAAAAAGAAGAAGAGTAATTGTATAACCTCAAAAAATTTCCATGTACATGTGTTTCTATTTAAAATTAAAAAAATACATTGATAATTGCTTAATCTGATGGTTTATAAAAGAAAGAAATACCACTATGGGGATACTCATTTAAAAAAGAAATGGAGGACAAAGCGCAGAACTAAAGATTTAGACCAGGTAAAAATACATCAAATAAATAAATAAAATTGTCAATTTATAGATGTGCTAACTTTGTCAATTTATGTTTTATTTTAATAAATAAATTTGATTATTTTTTTACAGATTGATGAAGATTTAAAACCCGAAAATTCTGAAAAATTGTTGAGCCAACCAGTTGATTTTGATAAACCAGGGTCTGCTCAACATTATTGTGTTCATTGTGCTCGGTACTTTATATCTGACAGTGCTTTGCAAGACCATTTTAAAACAAAAGTTCACAAAAGAAGACTAAAAGCTCTTGAACTCGAGCCTTATTCTATTGAAGACTCTGAGAGAGCCGGTGGTTTTGGTAATTGGAAAGCACCAGTCAAAAGAAAAATTGAAACCCAGAATAAAAGTTCTACAGAAGACCTTGATTCAGATTCTGATCTTTCTAGTAAAAAAATGAGAGTTGATGATGTTGACCAAATATAAAAACATATTAAAATTTAATTATAGATCTTTCTCGTCTGCACTTTATATTACAGGAGACAAAGCACAAACTACTTTTGCTGTCTTAACCCCTGTTATAGATTTTGATAAACATATAGTAAATAAAGATGATTTAGAGAAAAATCTTAAAGCAAGAGGTTTACAAATAAATGTTGAAGAAGTTATAAAATGTTGGATGTTTTTTCAAGACATTATAAAACGTAAATATATTTTAGAATGTACAAGAACAGATATTAGTCAGAATGTAACAAAGTTATTAAAATGTCCAAATGCAGATCCATTGGAAATTGAAAAGCTTAAAATACATGCAAAAATAGTCAAAGATGATCTAAAAAATCTTAAAGAATCCTCTTATGATGTAGAAGAGATCGCCATGATGAAAGTTCTTGGTTTACCAAACGTTTTGCATTCTAATACACCAATAAATGATGTACATATTATTTATACCCATTTACAAAAGCCTGAATTTGATTCTTGTAGTCATATGGATATAGGAGAAGAATTAAATTATGTAAAATATTTAAATCCATTTACATGCTACTTAAAATCAGATGCAGCCTTGTTTGAAATAAAAATTTTAAATTACTTTAGAGAGGCGCTCTTAAAATTAAATTTTATTCAATTTTCAAATCCAAATTTTTGCAGAAGTGTTATTTCCGAAGGTTGTGATGAAATTTGCCACAGTAATGAGAAACTGTTCACCATTGAAGAACTACATCATGAAGAATGCAATATTAATAAAGTACATTTATGTGGTTCAGCAACTCTATTTTCATTTATGGCATACTTTTCGAGACATTTTGTGCCTGAAAATGCTTTTCCACTGAATTATTTTAGTCTTGGAAAATTATATCAACCTGTCAAAAAAGGAACTACTAAAAAAAGTTTTTCAAATTTAAGTCAACAAACCGTTGTAAATATTTTTATGGCAGGCTTAGAAGATAGTGCAGATAATTTAGATCTTTTAATTGAACGAATAACTAATATATACAATTCTTTGGGTGTACATTACAGAATTGTTATTCTACCAGCATATGAAATTAATAAAGCTGAAAGTCTTAGAATATCAATTCAGATGTTTTCTAATTTCGAGAACAAATATATTGAAGTAGGAAACGTTTCTCTTTATAATAGTTACATTAGTAAAAGACTGTTATTTACTTATGCATCTAAAAAAGAGAAAAAATATCCCAGAGTAGTTTCAGGGTCTTTATTGAATTTTCATAAATTTTTAGGATGTATTTTTGAAAATATTAAAAAAAATACCTTAGCAGAATACTTAAAAAAAGTTAATAGTGGTTAATACATTGTTTTATCAGTTCAATTTAATAAAGAAAAATTAAAAGTACAAAACCTGAAGTTTTTATTGATCCCTTTATCTACTAGGTTTCACACAATGTTTAATTTTGTATCAAACCAATTGAATTTGCTATTGGTTGTATAAATTATCGTTATATTTAATTTTCTAATGTAAACAAATGTTCCAACTATTTCTAAATTTGAAAACTATTAAAAGTATTTGTAGAAGAAAAACACTATTTTCTGGGAAGACAATTTAGAGAGGTGATTTCCAAGTCTTCTAGTTCAATTTTCTTGTGAAGAAGAAGAATGTTATTCTTCTACCCTTACCGTAAAAAATGTTACACATTCTTTTTTGATATTTTTAATATTAGGTGTGTAATTTCCTTTTCTCTATCTAAAAACATAAATAAGCTCCCAAAGTCTTTCGGATTTTATCCGATCTCTACTAAGTGCCATTTTATTATTAATCAAAATCTTTATTTCTAAAATAATGTACAGATTAAAAGTTAATAGTCCAGGGCGCATATTAATGCTGCACCACGTTTTATCCAATGCTGTTGGGGTTGCAAACTTGGTATTTCTACGGTTAAAACATAATTGGTAGAATGCCCAGTGGTTGATAATACTCCTGCTCTTGTAAGTGTTTTGTAAATGGGACATTGATATATACCGGAAGGTGCTACCACATGGCTCTCTTCTGGTGTTAGCCATATCACAGGCATGTCTAAAAAATTATTTCATATAAATTTACGTAAAATCAATTGTTACCTCCAAATCTGATTAAGAAAAAAGTTATGCAGAAAAAAAAATGAAAGTTTGTCGATATATAGTGTATTTGATGCTTTTTTAATCGACTTTTCAAAATGTGTTGTTTAAAAAAAGGATAGGTGCCTATAGCTGGTACCTAACTCGCCCTATGAGATTTAAGGACATAATACGGTCGGCACCCAATTCGCCTATCCCCCAGAAAAAGAGAAGCATATAACTCAGGCAAGTTGAACATTCCCAAGAAGTAACTTACTCGTATATAATTCCTTCGGTCTGGATTCGTCTAGATACTGTATCGCAGGGTTCCAACGACAACCTTCTAAGAAAAGACCATATATGCAGCAGCCATCAGTTGGTTTTTCTTCAGGAAACCCTTCTAATACCTAATAAAATTTTAATACAAACTATTGTGGACTTTCAAAAATAAAAAAGCATTTTATCAAAATCAGTGAGGTGGCTCCAAAACAAAGGATAAGAAAAAAATTATGAAAGGAATAGCGAAAGTTATAAATAATTAAAAAATTACAACTTTTGTATTGATCATTTTTCAGCATTACCTCAAAATTATCGAGAAAAACGCTAAAACGCTAAATAGAAAGGATTTTAGAATGAATAATCCAATACCCTGGTTACCCGGATTCTTTAGAAATTTCTATTCCTAGATAAATTTCTCTCTCTCTTTCCACTGGATTAAATGAATTCCTAGATAAATATTTATACCTGGAAAGAAAATCCGATTGTATCAATGGATAGAATATATTTCCTGGCATAATTTTGTAAGGTGCCCGTTAGAAATGCTTGAGGAAAGTAGAAACCAGATATCCAGAATGCAGGTGGTATTCCTTCATCAACCCACTTATCCAGAAACCGGCATCGATCATTCAGGTCAGTAACCCAAGCACCTACAAATTTTAAGGTAAAATTATTTCCAGAACAAAAATTGATGCATTTTTGTGAATTATACAAAAATTTAGGTAAACCATTTCTGTTATCCGCTTTTATTTCAAAAGGACTTTAAAAAAAAGAAAAGAAAGAGGAAATGGATATGATATGAGTATGTTCGAAATGATCAGAGAAATAATTGAACAATCTAAAGAAGAGATTAAACAAGATAATAAGAATTTAAATAATAAATTGGATGAGGTGAAACAAGAAATAAAAGAGGAAATGAAACAAGAATTGAAACAATGATAGAGAAAATGGAAGACAAACTAGGAACTGTGGAAAAAAGATTGGAAGAATCAAAATTGTACATGGAAAATAAAATAGAAGTCACTATACAGGAGATGAGGGAAGAAGTGATTGGAAGAATCATGGAAATAGAAAATTTACAAATAAATAGAATAAAAGAAATACAAGAAAAAGAAGAGATTTTCAAAAAAAAAATTGAAAAAGAAGTAAAAGAAGTCATCAAGACAAAGAAGAAATGAAGGCACAAATTGGGGGTACAGGTCACCCAAGAAAGGATGGCAAATCTAGAAGGAAAATGGTATGAAACTTTAACAGATTTTCATCAACAAGTAGAAGAAAGTGTAAAGGAGACAGGAAGAAAATTAAGAGAAGAACAAAAACAAGATGAGAATAAAGCAGAAGAGAGAATTAAGGAAATAGACAATTTGAAAAGAAATTATCATAGATGGAAGATGAAATTAAAAAAATATTTGTGGATATTGGAAGAAAATTTAAAAGAAGAAATAAAAGTGAATTTGGGAATAGCAGAGGAAGAGAATTTAAGTATACGAAAAGAAATCAAAGAAAAATACAAGATTTTAGTGGGAAAAATAGAAATTAAAATTTGATTTTATTTTTTTTAAGATAAAAATAAATTAAAACAAATTTTGGTTGTTATGGTGTAAAAAATGGGACAAAATTATGGAAAAAAATTATATAAAAAGCAAGAAATTTAAAAACCTTTAAAAGTTTGATTATCATTTCAGTTACTGTTTCAGAAAAATATAAAACATTTTAACATTTTATGTCGAGTACCTAACGGTTTCAATGATGGATACGCCTTGCTGGTCCATAAAGCTGGAACCATATTATTAGCCAAACTCGTTGTCATTTTTTCTAAAGCCTCAGACATAACCACCAATCCCTTAAGGGCCTTTAAAAGATCGTGTAGACTATTTTTAATAACCACCAACAGTTTATTATATCTTATGGCTTCTTGAGTTATAACAGTATTTAATGATTCTTCATAGAGTACAGGATACCTAAAAATATAAAAAGTAAAAGTTGTACAAGGTGCCAGACCCAGGAAAATGTCTTCCGAAATACAGGGTGTTAAAGTTTAAAAATGAAAATAGTTTATTTCACACTTTTAATTAACTTTATATTAACAGCAACAAAAACCAGTTAACAATAAAAAAACAGGAACATTTCATATATGACTTAACTATGTAACTATGTAAGCATTTGCTCTGGCTACATAAAATATTGGGCACTAATAGCTTTTGTGCATTGTGAGTTTAGAATTGAAATTTTGTTTTAAGTTAAAAGTGGCACTTAAAACTTCGACATAAATTATATGTTGCGCATGAGTTCTAATACGACTATTGAAATAATGGCTCTAGAAGGCCTCGAAATCAACTTGTTTGCTTGTTTTGAGTTCAAATGTTCAAACTTTAGAAGAAAGAAATTTTTACTTGAGATCACCTCACCTCATTCCATACATTTGATTGAATTTGTATTTATTTGATTTGCACACTGCCAGAGGCGGCGTTTTATGTTGATTTTTCAACATTTTACGCTTTAGAAGTATTTTCGAGATGTTTAGAAACACCCATTCCTGCGATAAACTAACCTTTCTATAATTAAATTTAAATCAAACGTATTTGGTACTTGATCCAAAATAATCTTTGCTGTATTTGATGTCGATTCTTCTTGACTAGCTCCTCCAGCACCAATTTGCTTCGGTTGAAGAATCAACAGTGCCGACAAACAACTGAATGTTTGCGCTTGGGCAAACGAGATATCAGCATTAGCATGTAGACCAAAGACATCAGGATCATCATTAATCGGTAGAGATTTTATATAATCTAAGTAATCGCTGAAAATGACTTCTACGCGAAGCTAAAATTTTTAAAAATTTATTATAAGCTTTCAAAATGTTGTTTTATATGACGTTTGAATATTTAAGCGGTATTTCTTAGGTAAATTGTTTTTAAAATCTTTTATTTTTTATTTTCGTAATGTATATGACGTCTAGAATCCCTCTGAAAACTAACAGTAGAAACAAATTTTTAAAGATATGTATCCTTCTGATTTTCGATGCAGTCCAATATACAGAAGTCAAAAAAAGTACATAAGCCAAAAACTTAATTTTTTAACTATAAAAAAACCAAACTAAACTGAAAAAAATAAAAATACTAGAAAAATGTATACCTGTCTGTAAATTTTTCTGCTATCAAAAGGGTAAGAGGGTTCAACGACTTCCGGTTTATAGTAGTCTGCCAAAATATTCATCAGACACCTTCTATCCCAATCATCAGTGACCCTACCTCCATAGTTTATCTGACCAGCCGTATAGGTCAGTACTTTAAAGGGCACATCTTCGTATTCGCACAAGAACATGTGAAGCTGGGCGATACAGATTTTCAGATCACCATCCGTAAAGTCATATGGGATGTTAAAGCCTAGCGGTCCAAACTTCCTTCTTTCAATAACTATTCCATGAAAGAGGCAAAGTGCGAAGATTAAAAACCTAGATTTATAAAAAATAATTGTAGATATAAGCCGAAATGTATCCCAATTTTTTATTTCATCCAGCTGAATAAAAATAATCAAAGGTTGAACCATTAATCAGATTTAAGCTCGATATTTCTAAAAAATACCTGAAAGTGGGGGCCTTAGGATGTTCAGATTGGAAAAACTCTATCAAGTCTGATACTTGATTAAGGTATTGTCGCAACATATTTGCTTTCAGACCCGCTGGAGGTTCGATAGTCATTTTGCTGCCATTTTGTAATATGGCGACTGGAAAATGGGGTGATGGGGTTGAGGTAAGCCAAACTCGGAAATCTCGGTGACACTCTTCCGGAGGTATTGTTTCTATCAGCCGCTCTAGTCTCGGCATCCAACTTGGAGCCAAGTGACAATTCTACAAAAAAAACCTTATCATATCTTTTTTTTTAAATGGTGACATCAAAAAATAATAAATTATGACATCTAACATCACGTCAAATAGGAACATAGTGATGCACAAGAGAAAACAGTATTTAACAATCTCGTCAAACGGTTGAAGGAAGAAATTAAGAGCAATCCGGAGCTCTTGTGGAAAGCAAATTTCACTTCTATTTTATGAGGATTTTCTAATATAAAATTGTATTTATATGCGTGCCACTGGGAACACTTGAAATGTTTCTCGACAGCTTTAAATTTCTGAAACGGTGAGGCAGCACTATGCAAAGATATTTAAGAAAAGGGTGGGAAAGCATATTATTTGAAAACTACTTAATATTTATTGAAACAACTGGGAGCAAATTTTCATAGATTTAATACAGAATGGGGCGGACCCTTTTTTTTGTGATTTTCCATTTAAAATTAACAAAATAAATACTTTTCGACGGTTTACAAAAAAATCAAGGGGCCTCCACCCTAAGTTTTGTAATTATTAGTATTTCCTGAAAATTTCACAAAAATCAGACTAAAACTAAAGGCTTAGAATGATTTTAAAATTTTTCAAGGGGTTGGGTTTACTCTTAAAGAACTGAAAATAAATCAATTAGCAACTTGTTGAGAGAATAACCAGCGAAGCCTGTTCGGATTATGGCCCTATGGGAAAAAGCAGAAATAATTGCGGACCATTTAGAAGCAGGAAGAAGAATAAAAATGAGGATTTGTTCAGATTCTAAAATAGTTTCCGGGGAAAGCTATTGTTATCCTCAGTGATTTGACCAATGCTGCATTTAGACTAAGATGTCATTATGACTTCGAAACACGAAGTATTCAATAAAAAATACAATTAAAAAATGATAGTTTTTGTCATGATACGGCTTTCATTCAGATTGGATAATATGTATTTGTTGAAATTCCATTGGATACTTTACCTGAAAGAATACCCATGAACCTGCTTCAACACCATTATTTAGCAGCTTTTCAGCTCTAGGTCCTTGTCCTTGGCCTAAAGATATAGAGAACATCCTTTTTGTCATTCTCATGCGATCCGCGAACTTATATAATTCGGCTGCTGGATCCGTACCAGTTGAGAGGACGAAAATCAAAGGAATAGTCGCAGCTAAGGATAGAAAAAGAAATTTTGTTTATATTACATACTTTTTTGTTTTTTCTAAGTTTGGTAGTGAAATCAAAAACAAAAAAACCAACTACAGTCTGAATAAAAGTGGGGATATAACGTCACATTGCATAGGTGTACTTTGCAAAATAAAAATAAACCAAAAAATAACACGGAGGATTATATGTTGTTAATGGGATTAAACTTTTTTTAATCTCTTGGCATTAAAAGTAATACTTATTCAGTAACTAAAATAAAAGATTAAAAAAAAATAAAGAGTTCAAGAACCATCTTTAAAAGTCATGGTCTATTAAGCTTTCCATTGCTATGACTTCACTAGTTGTAGCCTTTTGGGAAAAAATGGGGTCTAAGACCACAAATGTTGCACTGGCTGTACAACAAGGTGGTCATGCCCTCCATTACCTACGCCTCTCTGGTGTAGTGGCCAAAGACATATCAAAGAGGAGCCATTAAACGACTAAGCAAGGTGCAAAGACTTGCATGTCTTGGAATCACGGGGGCAATAAAGTCAACGTCTACTCTAGCCATGGAGACACTATTGGGATTGCCTCTTCTCCACTTTGTGGTACAAGGGGAGGCAAGGCTTGGTGCTCTCAGACTACAGAACACACAAACCAATATGAACGTTGGGACTGGACATATGAGTATCGTCGGAATAGTGACCGGGGACATACTAGGGACGAGAACAGATTATATTCCGAAACGGTATGACTTCAACAACCCAATCAAAGTAGTGGTGCCAGATAGAACTGAATGGAACGACTCACAGCTCAGTAACATTCTACAGGGAAAAATCTGGTACACAGATGGATCCCAGACTGAGAATGGAGCGGGCTCGGGTGTGTTCTCCAGGAACCCGCAGACTGGCATCAGCTACTCATTGGGTACTAACACTTCTGTCTTTCAGGCAGAGGTATATGTTATTCTCCAATGCGCGATGGAGAATAACAGGAGAGATATAGCTAACGCGCGTATTAACATTCTATCAGACAGTCAAGCGGCACTCAAGGCCTTCAAGGAAGTGACGTCCAGACTGGTATGGGACTGCAAAGAGGAACTGAGATCGCTGGCAGACCGTAATCACGTCAAACTGATATGGGTGCCGGGACATCAGGGAATTGTAGGTAACGAGAAAGCAGACGAACTCGCAAGAAGAGGCTCGGAAAACCCCCCAAACCAAAGGCGGACACTAGAGGTACCAAAGTGTACAGCAAGAGTGTCTAGAAATTGATTTTCATATACCAGGTGTGATTCCTCAATCGACCATTCACTTTTGGGCATTAATTAACATTGCTGCTCCTAAGGTGGCGCTGGGAAACAGTAACAAAGCCTACACAGAACACGAGGCTAATGACTTTCATAGTAGTTGATACAGTTGACACAAAAGGATTTAATGTGCACGTTAAAATCAAATTTTGGAGTTCTTACCTCTATTTTATTTAATAAAAAATCATTTTTTGTTTTATTAATGTTTAGATTTATATATTAACACCATCCCCCATTTGGAGGGGCTGGCGATATCTAAATTTTATCATTTACCTGACTCTTTGTACATCGCAGATAAATCACTTGTTTGAGGTTCGATAAACTGTTGACCCATTTTTAGAGCCAGGTAGTCTTGCATAGCGTTGGTAACTTTATCCGGTCGTAAACTTTTTAATACTATAATTTTTTGGAAATGATCCAGGCTTTTTTCTATTTCGTCTGGTAATAGTTCTCTAAAATAAATATAGATCGTACTATTTTTTAAAGTCCTCCAGAGTTTTCCCTCAAGTATCGACTGTGTTTATAAACAAAAAAACGCCTTATGTACGATACTAACTAATGCTTCAAAATAATCCAAAGAAACGGCGTAAAAAACAAATGCCACTAGGAAATAAACGTTTTACTATATTAGTTTGTAGAATTTTTGGTGTGTCCCTTGTATGGATGTTTTTTTAATGAATGTAAAGTAGCGTTTTCACTAAAGCTGGATTCATGGTAAACTAAAAGGAATTATTTCTTATGTTTCCTCTCACTTGGGAATTTGGCTAAATTCCCTTAGATTGCTCCATCTGAGCCCAAGGTCCTATTTATGGATCATATTTATGCGCTTATCCGCTTTTTATATAAAAGTTGGTACCTGTGTGGTTCTACACTTTCAAAAATTTCTTTGTATCGATTAATTTCCTTAGCAAAAGTATTCACAAAAGTTCGAAGTCCTGGCAATGCGTACATAGACAATATTTCATTCCAAGCTCTGCTTGAAACCCACTTTGGGGCTGGATTTGGAAGATCCTGTAATAAAAATTTTCAAGATTAATTTAGACTGAAAAACCATGGTACCATATTTTCAAAAATAACTGGAAGTGACAGCTGGAGTTTCAAAGGAGTGGGTTTTACAACAGCCTGTCGAATATATCATGTGATGGTCTCCCAAGAAAGGAAATACCTCAATAATTTCTGCTTGGATATGAAAAATTGGGGAATTAAAAAATTGTTTTTTTATTGTCATCTTTGAATAATTTGAAATGCTTTAAAATATGGTAAGAAAATCAATACAGTCGTTACCTTTACAGGTAATCCTCCTGCCAAAAAATGTTGATATTCTGGAGGTCTCACTTCACCTTTATCTGTTAAAATTCTTATGCACAATAAAAATGCAAATAGCAGCTTGTGTTTTTCAAATAAACTCCTGCAAACGTTGAGGTATAGATTAAATGTGAAGTAATTGTTTACTATTTGAACTCTGTCTTCAATAACCTCTGAAATTTAAATTTAAATTTAAAATTAGTGTAATAGAACAAGAATAAATTTATTTAATCTAAAAATTCCAGACATAATTAAATTTTATTATTTTTAGAAGACAACGAAAATAATATTTTAAAAGGAGCAACATTTTTAACGTAAGTTTACTACTTCTAACCTGTTTTTTCTGTGTCCGCCATACTTGAAACGAAAATGTTTACGAACCATTCCAATGAGTATTGATACATAGGATCTATTTTAGATAAATCGGCTACGCAGAAAAATAATATTTGTGATCTATTTGCGACTGGAATGTACAACGCTCTTGTGTTATCAATATCAATTTGAGTTATTTCAGCTGCCTCCACTTTATTCTGAAAATGAAGTGTTTATACAGTGCGTATCATAAGTGTTACTCCCCCTATCTAACTCGTTACTGGACTCTTGTTAGGAAAATCGCCGAGACTCGTCGACTTTTGATTTCTACAATGTACATCTTTTTATGAATAGTTTACCCCTAAACCATGTACCGGACCGCGGCCAAAAAAGTTTGAGAAACGCTGTACTAGTAAATATTATTGATTTCAAGGGATACTGCACTAACAAATATATGTTCTATCCTTATATGTCACTCAATAAATTAATCATGCACGACTTCTAATGCTCATCGATGCTACATTTTTATTTTTTACAGGAATTACAATTCATTACACAGATTGCTGGAAGTCAGTATGTGAACATTTTGATTTTTACTAATTTCCGCAATAAATAATATAATTTGGAGTGATTAAACATCTATTTCAGAAAGAATTGTCCAGAAAATATAAGCAAATATAGTACAAATTCTAAAGAACCACTCACTATCCTGTCTTGACTTTAACTTTACACCGAACCTGCTGTTGTATTTTGGACTAGATGTGGTATCCAGCCCAAACGTTTTTGGCACATTATTTACTGGGGTTCAGCTTACAATTCCCTTGCTTTAATGATTTAATAGTTTTTCACCTACCTTAATATCCTCACTCTTCACCTTCGATGCCTCCAAAGTTATGATGAAATCTAAATCTTCAATAGGAGAAATCTCGGAAGAACTTAGTTTAAATAAAATCCTGTCTTGAATTTCTTTTAGATCATGTTTCATTGTGGCAATGCTTACAACGATTTGAGCTCTTTGCTCTTCTAGGTCCGGTCTTTCTTGTGCTACGACCAAGGCTAGTAATTGATCTTGCAAACCTCTAAAAAAATATCCACGAATGATGACCCTCGTAAACTATTTCCTCACATTTAAAATGGATATTAATTTACTAAGGTAAACAATGTAATAAACGGGGCATCTACAAATATTTCGCAGATTGAGTGAAATTGTGAATTTGTGTGTAAACTATAACCTCTGCTACATCGTTTATGAATATATTAAATAGTAAAGGGCGTAAATGTGACCCTTGTGGTACACCTGAAGAAACGGATATCGCAGATGATATGGAGCCCCCATATCTTACATACTGGGTACGTCCTTTAAGATAACTGTCCAGCCATGAAAGCATTGAGCCAACTATACTGCCGTACTAAGCGCAGAGGGGGTATCTGCATTTTTTCGGCCACCTTGAGATATTATTACCAGATTATTTTTTGCTATTTTCTGCTTGTTTTACTAAGGTTTTTGTGATGCAGAATAAAATTACATTAATGGCAGTAATATATTTTAAATCTTTAAACTTCAAAAAACTAAAAAGAATTAAGTTATAGAACTTTGAACTTCAGTTTCTCAGTTTTAGTCGATATGCAGATACCCCCTTTGTGCTTAGTAGGGCAGTATAACTATCGACTTGAATTTTAGTTAACAAGAGTACATGGTTAACCCGATCGAACGTTTTAGTAAAATCAGTATATATTGCATCAACCTGAGAGCGCTGCTCAAAAGCATTATATAGTATATAGTGTCACAAGGGCAGAAAATGAGCTTTAGCAGCCCGAGGCTATTAGCTGCATGAGCGAGCGAAGCGAAGCGAGGGCAGCTAATAGCTAAGGGCTACTAAAGCGTTTTCTGCACGTGTGACACACAACTGTTTTTCGCCTACCAAAAAAAAAAAAACAAAAAATAGGAAAAATCTTTAATTTTATAAATACAGACAGAATTTAATGAGCAACTTAAGTAATAAAAATCTACCAATTTATTTATTATATATTATTTCCAGTTGTTAAACAATTCATAGGACTTTTCGTACCATTTCGCGTTGTCTTGTTAAGTAACAAATTTAGAGAAACATTACTACCTACCTTCTTCTTGCAAGTCTGGTGGAGTATTCGTAAATTCTTCATCACTGCCTGAATCATAATCACAATTATTCAGAATCAGAACGTATTTTTATTTTAAAGTTTAATTCTCTTGATTCTACACTGACGTTTAATGAAAATGTCTGTGAAATGTCAAAGTCAAAGGTACGTTGATAGTGAAAATCGTGTTCTTTTTGATTTTTGCGGCCCAAGTGCCGGAAATATTACTTTCGGTCTGATTTTTAGGGTTGATATGATTAATTTTCAGACATGGTAGGCGAAAAAAGTTTTTATAAATTTGTAGTTGAAGATTTACCGGGCATAAATCCATATTGCTCACTATTAATAGTAGATTTAGTGTCCCATGACAATTTCTTTGTTCAAGTAACTTTGGAATTTCCGACTGTAATTTTTTATATCGTCCTTGCTGTCACACTTGTAAATTGAGTTAAGAAAGTTTTCCTTCCAAAACACAGGGAATACACCCGAAGATAATGATAAGTTGAATAGATGGTGTAGAAGTTTTGCTAGAGTGAAAGTACATTTTTTTAGAATATAATGAATAAAACTTTAAAATCAATATTCCCAGTTATGAGTCCTGTATACTAAATTTTATTAATACATCTCTGGCTAGTGGTGTATTTCCTGATAAACTTAAATTGAGTACTGTTGTACCAATAATGAAGCATTGAATTTTAGACCTATAAATACTTGAAGCCTTCATTCACATTTGTAAATATTTTTAAAAAGAAAGTTTATTTTAATTCTACTTACGTTGAGACTACGGTGAAATTGACAATCAGCACTTTAATAGACACCTCTGGTGTGTAATGCGGATTTGGAAGTTTGGTCGTTATGAACAGCTTAAAATTATCATCGTACGGTATTATAACATCACCCAACTTAATGACACGGATGTTATTTTGTATGAATACTTGACGCATAAGTACAGGATCAAGAGAAGGATCTAATTCTTCTAATACGTTTTCTATCAAAACTGCTTTACCAAAACGGACAGAAGACTCTATTGATCTCATTAGGTCCTTGTCAGCTAGTTTGACAACTGTAAGACCCATGCTTTTTCCCTAAAAAAAGTTACATATCGACATTTCCATCGAATAAAGTTGGAACAATTTTGAACTCTACACTGCAAAAACAGACTAATTCTAAAATATTAAAAATATATAAGGACGTATTAAATTTACTATTTTGCTTGATATAACAGCTGTAGCCGTACAATTTGACGTTAATAACATGCAAGAGTAAAATTTAAGATAAAACTTTGTTCTATGAATCTTTTGTCTACTCACTTTATCCCTTTTTACCAAACTTACATTTTCTCTGATTTTTTTTGGAGATTTAACCCTTATTTTTTGCAAAACCCAAAACCCTATAAAAAATTGTTTATTTATCCCTTTTTACCAAATTTGATTTTCTCAGATTTTGTAGATTTTAAAATACTTCATTTTCATTTGCTAAAAACGACTATTTCCCTCGTTTTAATTTCCACCAATCACAAACGCGTAATTTTGAATTACAAATGTTTCTAGATGATTATTTTTTTCATCTGTCAAAACAGTCAGATTTTGTAGTTTCAGCCAATAAGAGCTCAGGATCCTAACCAATCATTGTGTTTTACACTGATAAAATCGCTTCTTCGTATCTGTTTTTTGATTAAACTGTGTTTACCTTTTTTGAAATGTCAAATATAAACATTTAACAATTATTATTATACTAAAATGTATTGCAAATCTATGTTAATACCCAAATTTCAAAATTTATTTGTAAACTAACCTGTTTATTCGTTTATTCACACACACAACATCAGTTTTTGAATACCCAAATACTGAAAAATCCATAAATCTCTTTAAAACTGACAAATGTCAAACTCTATATTTCAAAGATTTCAAACAATACTCCTACTATGTAGCAAAATTACAATTATTTATATTTTAATTGTACCATACACAATTAAGTCTTGTCAAATACCATTCGGGCATCTAATTTTTCCTGTGAAATAAATCGAAAAAACACAATGCAAAGTAACATTTTTTTTTCTTGGGAAAATATTACGTAGCAACGTGTTTTTTCGATTTTTTTCGGAAAAATTAGATGCCCTTATTATGATATTACTTACGAATATAATTTTTTTTTAGAAGGTTTTGCTACTTAGTTTGCTGCTTTTCACCAATTTTTTGCACTCTCAATTTGTTTTTGTGGATTCGTCCCTAATTTATCACAAGATAAATCACTTTTTCTCAAAGTACGCATCCTCGTTACTATCTATCAGCAAAACGGATAAATGAAACCCAGAAAAGAGAGTTTTAACAATTTTACAAAGCAAAAATTGCACTTTTTCTTTTGTGCATAAGAACTTTTTGCCTTACCATATTTTTTACCCACTTGTTCGCTTGTCCTTGGGGATCAATGAAGAGTGGCCACCTTCTAGAGCAAGAAACCAAAACTGCATTTTCAGTCGACAAATAATCCCTCGGCAATCCGTCCAACTGCCACAACCGTATTTGTACAGGCTCTCCCAAAATAGAAACTGGATTACAATTACTCGAAAATGGAATTCGATGTAATGTCATTAGTTTTAACCAGCTCTCGAATAATGTACGTCTATGGAGAAATCAAATATTTATTTGTGTACTGTTTGACGGAGAAATACAGAAAATTCAACATCCAAACTGAAACATGGAAACATGGAACATTTGACTAATAAGAAAAATACTCATTTTTACGCAATATCTTTCTAAATTTGATAAAATCATACCTATAGGCATCTGTAAAAGGTGTTAGATATGCCACGGATCCTGAACAAATAAGGATATCTCCTGTAATATTTACGATATTGGCATTTAAATCCTTTATGGTTTGTATCCATCTAATTTTTTCCTGTGCCAAGCCATTTATTAGTCTCATAGCCCTATTCATTCGGTCTTCGCATAGAAGGATGCTTTGCTCCTTCTCTTCCTTTTCTGCCATTTTATTAGCCAGTGATTCTTCCAAAAACTTGAGACCTGTACAAAAATACTTAAATTTTATGAAATTCGTTCTTCACAACGAAAAATAATAAATCTAAAAGTCAAGCAGTGGGAAATATTGCAAATAAAAATAAAGAAAATTATTGAAGTTATTTTAACAGTTTTTTAGCTCTTTTTAATGAGAATATAAAGGTAATCTATATTTTACACCATTTACTGAAGTCAAGAGTGATTATAGAATCTTTAAATTTAACTTCGTTATTATTCTTAATTGCAATAATAATTTTTCAAGTAAAACACGTAAAATATTCACTGATAGCTTTTAATCTTCTAGAATGTTGTGTTACTCATATAATTGAATGTGCCTTATTTTCCTCCATTTACTTTGTCATTTCAGGTTAATACTGTCTTCCCCCGGTGGCTTTTTCACCCCTTGTTAAAGTCTGTATATACCGGGTGTATCAACGATGCGTGCGTGGAGGATAGCTGCTTCCCTTTTGAAGATAGGAAAAAATGTTTCAAATAAAAGTTGTAGACAGAAATGAAAGCTATGTTCCAAAAATAACTACCAATATACAGGGTGTCCCATAAAAGTGTGACTTATCAAAGTTATGTTTTTTTAAATGAAACACCCTATATATTTTTACTCGATTGAATTCCTTCGGAAGAGTGCTTCTCAAAAATATAGGGTTGTATGGGTTTATACCAGGTGGTTCTGAAGTTATGGTCACATTTATGTCCCAAAATGGGTTCATTCAACACCAAATATCTCAAAATCAATAATTAGGAATAACAAAAATTTTTCACCAAATATCCTCGAAAATGGTGTATTTTGATTTCATATTCATAAATTTACCGAATGGCACTTTTCCCATACAGGGGCAACCAAAACTCGGGATCATTTTTTTCTCAGTTTTTTCAAATGGAACACCCTGTATATAGTGCCATACCAGAATAGTTAACACTATGAGCTTCCAGAAAATGTAGGGTTTGCCTACTTGATTTTCACCGGAAATGCATCTAATTCTTAAGGAAAATATGGAAAATGTCATAAAAGCAATAATGATATTTTTTATTCAATGATGGACAAACATGGAACAAAATAAACTCAAAAAAATGTAAAAAACCGTCATTTCACAGTAGATGTTCAAACAATCACCCGTTTTAAGCTATGCATAACCGGACACGGTGGCCTAGTTGGTAAGGCGTCTGCCGATTCACCTTGGTCAGTGTTCGGGGAGTAAGTTCGAATCCTGCGTATTCAAGTGGAATTAAAGTCAGATAAGACTTTGGGCAAGTGTAAAAAGGTATTTGCGTCATACGCAGTTTCATTCACGCCGGTAAACAGGCCGGATGAGATCGGATATCTCGTGGAACTGATAGGGGTTGGTGACACAATTACACACTTGTTAGTCGGTAGATCACCTGCATGACAAAGGCATAGCCCTGGGTTTAAGGTGATTGAGGACCGTGGTTCGAAGCCCACGATAAGCTGTAGGTCCCGTCCAGTTTAGGTCATTAGGTCAGAAAAGAGACGTTAAAATTAACAAACAAACAAACAAGCTATGCATAAATTAAGTCTATCTACGACTTCAGTTAAAGCTGATCTTGTATGTAGTAGAGCCAAGAAATCCTCTAATTCTATTTTTCCTTCAGCGTCGTTGGTTTGCCGATAATTTATTTTTGTGCTCACTTCTTGTGTTTCACTTTTTCTGTTTCCACAAACCTCTTCTTCGAAAACTCTCGAGTCGCATACATTCTACTGGCTAAATGCAGTTTCTGTAACATCTATCCGGAATGTCGATCATTTTATCAATTATATCAAATAACCCTTGGAACATTTGAATGTTACAGGAACTGTCAACATTTTACTATCGAAGTGAATTTATAGTTTATATCTAATATTTTCTCGTTTCGAAATGAAATTATCCACCGAAGAAATGATAAACATGATCTACATCAAATATTATGGTTTAAATTATAAATTCACTTCGATAATAAAATGTCATCTTTGTTGACAGTTCCTGAAACATTAAAATGTTCCAAGGGTGATTTTATATAATTGATAAAGTGATCTACATTCCGGATAGATGTTACAGAAACTGCTTTTAGCCAGTAGAATGTATGCAGTTCGATATGCGACTCGAGAGTTTTCGAAGGAGAGGTTTGTGGAAACAGAAAATGTGAAACACAAGAAGTGAGCAAAAAAATAAATTAGCGGCAAACCAACGACGCTGAAGGAAAAATAGAATTAGAGGATTTCTTCGCTCTACTACAAGATGAACTTTAACTGAAGTTGTAGATAGACTTAATTTATGCATAGCTCAAAACGGGTGATTGTCTGAACATCTACTGTAAAATGACAGTTTTTTACATTTTTTTGAGATTATTTTGTTCCATGTTTGTCCATCATTGAATAAAAAAATATCATTATTGCTTTTATGACATTTTTCATACTTTCCTTAAGAATTAGATGCATTTCCGGTGAAAATGAAGTAGGCAAAATCTATATTTTCTGGAAGCTCATAGTGTTGACTATTCTGGTATGGCACTATATACAGGGTGTTCCATTTGAAAAAACTGAGAAAAAAATGATCCCGAGTTTTGGTTGCCCCTGTATGGGAAAAGTGCCATTCGGTAAATTTATGAATATGAAATCAAAATAGACCATTTTCGAGGATATTTGGTGAAAAATTTTTGTTATTCCTAGTTATTGATTTTGAGATATTTGGTGTTGAATGAACCCATTTTGGGACATAAATGTCACCATAACTTCAGAACCACCTGGTATAAAGCCATACAACCCTATATTTTTGAGAAGCACTTTTCCGAAGGAATTCAATCGGGTAAAAATATATAGGGTGTTTTATTTAAAAAAACATAACTTTGATAAGTCACACATTTATGGGACATCCTGTATGTTGGTAGTTATTTTTGGAACATAGCTTTCATTACCATCTACAACTTTTATTTGAAACATTTTTTCCTATCTTCAAAAGGAAAGCAGCTATCCTCCACGCACGCATCGTTGATACACCCGGTATAAGGCTGTATATAAAAGCTTGGCGTTATCTGGATTCCGCCTTTAGATTCCCAAATTTTTTCCAAGATCTTTTCTTGATATTCTATACCAAGGTTTTTAACTTCTTTATTTTATATTCCTCATAAACATTGTTACCCTTGGACCCGGCAGGTTTCTTCCAAGTCTCATATGTTGTTGTTTTATTAAATATCTCATTGAGCACTTACCATCCATTACTTCTTTCATTTTTGCATTCGCCGCTGCCAAAGATTTTTCGGTTTCCATTAAATCTTCTTCAGCTTGTTTCAATGCAGCTTTTTTGGGCAAAACACCTTGATTAACGTGGAAATATTTATACATAGCATGAATCCATATACAAAGTGATTGACAAGCTTTCGAAATCTACAAAGTTTATAGAAAATATCATTTTATTACAAGCCGTATCCATTTATAGATATAAAATTCGCATTTGATATTTAATCAACAACTGACGTGTGGGAATAAAAAAACGAAATTTTTTTTAACATAACTTAACAATAAGATTTAAAAAAACAGGTTATTCTAAACCGAAAATAAATGCTATAAATGTAATTTAACAAAATTTTAAATAAACCTTCTTGTTGTGCTAAACAAAAGCTTGATTGAAAGATGACAAAAATTTGGATAATTTTCTTCTATAATTTAATGAAATTTGACAGTAAAAACACCAACAAGCTATAAACCAAAAGCTATACTTGTTTTTATTATACTCTAAATCGAGATGTCTTGCAAACGTGCATTAAATTAAATTTCATAATCAATACGTACCTTAGCAATTTTTTCCGGTGTAAAACCTGGATCCTTAACGTACTTTTTCAGTTTCGAAATCATCTCTTCATTGATTAAGTCTTTATCAAATTCCATTAGAGAGTTCAAAAACGCTTGAGGGTCCGAAAGCATAGCCCTACCTGGTTCCCAATAGTCATTTATTTTTTGGCCAACTTTTGGACCTTGTACCTGGATTTTAAATACAAATTAAAAAAAAAGGAAATATGACGTACATTTAAATATTACACAAGGTCACAAAATTGATACGAAAATTTCAAACCAACATTTTTTAACCAATAAGAAGCTTTCGTTTCAGCTCGTTACTGTAGCAACCAAAAAACTTGGCGATAGTATTTTCCTACCCTGGGCTGTACCACAGCGATAGTATTTCTGTCAAGTGTCAAATTATAAAAATACACCGGTCTTACGAAAATGTCATGTTATAATTTTTTGGTGTGAAATTTTCTTACCGAATCTCCCACGATCTTGAATTACTCTCTGGAAATATCTCCTCAAGCATCAATTTTTTTTAAAAAGTATCCCTCGTCTTCGCAGTGCCGGTCCTAGACATTTTTCTAGTGGATGCGAACAATTCACTGGCGCCTCTCATAACAGTGGCGTAGCTTGGGGGACGTAATACGGGGGGGGGGAGGTCATTTCTAAATTTCTAAAATGTGAGTAGTCTAAAACACTGTTTTAGGTGACGGTGGCTCAGTTGGCAAAGGCGGTTACATTTCAATATGTACCATTAATAGGTTTGTCCATGCTCTGGTTCGTGCCCCGTCTAGACAATGAGATTTTTAAATAAAAATTTTCATTGCCTACTTCTGGGAATGATTTGTAGCGTATTTAAAATAAATTACTTTGATGTTAGTTTACGCTGCAAAGATTTAAAATCCTGGGGGAGTCCATCGTTGTCGATGATGGTGTTGTGTGGTTTTTCTGGGTTTTCCCACAACTGTAAAGCAAATGCGCCATCAAGCATCAGTAAGTCGCCCCAGAGCGCCGCGGCAAATAATAATAGTCGTCCCTCCCCCGCACAAGCTGCAGAGCTTCTGGGGTTCGCTCGTAAGGGAGTGAATTGCAGGGCGTATATTATTATTATTATTATTATACAGGGTGGTTCATAACTATTAGGACATAGGCTAAGGGCAAGTTATTGGAACCAACATATTGCGATAGGACCAAATATACCTTAATAAAATATTACTGTGGAATATACAGGGCGTTAAAGTTGAATTTTTTTTTGTTTTTTTCTGATAACATCCTTGTATATTTATCAATTGTTATCAAAATTGGCACAGAGGCATAACTTTGGATGAGGAATATTATGTTATGTATTATTTCATACTTAGTTATAGGGGGCGCCACGTGAATGGTTCCTGATGATGAAATTAAGTGGTATCTTTTTTTGATGAAACTTTTTAGTTTAGTATGACGTAAACATCATTTCTACATAATATTAGTACTCTTGTTTATACACGATAATTTAACCAGTTTTCGAGAAAAACGCAATTGAACAGGTAATTTTCTAATGTTTTCTTTGATATCCTTTATTACAAGAAATAGAAAAGGCATAGAGGTCGGAGGAGAACATTTAATTTAAGTTTGCCCTTTTATGTAAAATTATTTTTAATTCTGCTTTATAAACCGTTGTAATAGAAGCCTTTTATTGTCTGTTATTTGAAATCCCCTTCTCAGAACTGTTCAATCGCGTTTTTCTCGAAAACGGTTGAAATTATCGTGTTTAAACAAAAGTATCACTATTAGAAAATATGTTTACGTCAGATTTTCTAATCAAAATCACTAAAAAGTTTCGCCAAAAAAAGATACCACTTAATTTCATCAGGAATCATTCACGTGGCGCCCCCTATAACAAAATGTGAAATAATACATAAAATAATATTCCTTGTCCAAAGTTATGGTTCTGTGCCGATTTTGATAACAATTGATACATATACAGGGACATCATCAGAAAAAAACGAAAAAAAAATTTCAACTTTAACGCTCTTTATCCTATTCCACAGCAATATTTTATTAAGGTATATTTGGCCCTATCGCCATATTTTGGTTCCAATAACCTGCCCTTAGCCTCTGTCCCAATAGTTATGAACCACATTACATTAAAAAAAAAATTCAAGCTGTGGCGCCCCCTTGACCGCGGCGCCCGCCTGCGGCCGCATCCTTCGCGTATGCCTTAAACCGGCCCTGCGTCTTCGACTCGGGATACTTTTAAAAATTCATGCTTTCGGAAATACTTCCGATAGTAATTCAAGCTCTAGGGAGATTACAAGTGATAATTTTCTCAGAAACCTCTTATTGAAATTCCAATTTCTTTCCGCCATGCAATAGACGATTTTGGGCGTTTTAAAATGTGGTAAAACTTGCTCATATACATTAAACAATAGAGTTCCCAAATAGAACACCATATGTTACTTGTATAGAATATTATTTTGTATAATTTTTTCCCATATTATTTCGCTTTTCATAGTTTTTCGTTCAATCGTCTGTTTTTAATATTTATAAAACTGATTTAGCGTTATGCCCTTTCTGATAATGTCTTTCCTGGTACTCTTCATTTTCATTGTTCAAGTAGTGGTTACACGCCATTTTCTTTTATTGTAACTACGCCATTGTATTTTTAAATTTCTCTTATTGTGCCAATCCTCCGTTCATTCAGAGGGTCTTTACCGAAACTTAAAGTTATGGGAAAACCCCACAACATGTGAAAAGCTTCTTTAAATCTGTATCTAATGTTATCACCGAACAAATTGTTCGGTATCTGAATTCGATCTGTGTGTATGTGTATGTGTTGATTCTTTGTGTTTATGAAGTTTAAAATTCTGACTTCAGATTTTAATAGAGCATCAAAAATTAAGCTTAGGGTTTGATGTGCCCCTCCGTACCTCTTCGAGAACTCCTTCAACAAATTTTGAAGTTTAAAATGACATTGAATTTAAAGTAGAACCATAGTGAATGACGATTTTGGTAAAAGTGAGTAGACTGTGGCTGAGTTGGTTAGAATGAGAACTGTCAATCTAAAATTTTATTAATACTGTCATTACAATTTGTTCGGTCTATGTCAATGCTAGAACATTCTCAACTGGTTTTTGTTATTTTTGCTCCAGTAATTTTTCCGGTAAGCTTTTGAGATTTTGTAGTACCTAACATTGTTTTACGTTTTCCTTTTCTCTTACAGCTTTTAATGTATTTTTTTTACCTTTCATTATATTTACAATCTGTAAATCAGAATTACAGTAAGCAAATAGTTTATCACTAAACATATTGGCAAGCAGAGCAATAGTCCTATTAAATTATTTATTATTAAATATTTTATACTGGATATAAAATTATTTGTCACTAGGAAATTTGTATCTTGTTGGTAAGTCACTAACGATATAACGTTTTAACAATTGTCTTGCTGGTACTCCCGTGAGGGTCTTTGCTAATTTGTTGGGATGTTGCTGTAGCCCCTGTTGCTATTTTTGAGCAAAGTTTGAAATTTCTTCTTTCACATTGGGTATTTGGGGGTCATTTCGTATGTAATTGTTAGGAACATACCAGGGTGTATTGGTCATAACTCGAACGGCTTTGGATTGAAACCATTCCAGGATTTCGAGGTTAGAGTTGGAAGAAGTTCCCCATATTTGTATTCCATAGGTCCAGATGGGTTTAAGAATTTGTTTATAAATAAGTATTTTATTTTGTAGGGAAAGTTGTGATTTTCGACCTATGAGGCAATATAAGATACGAAGTTGTTGTTTTCTCTTAGTGAAAATATGTTTTTTCCAGGTCAATTTTCTGTTTAATGTATTTAAAATACATGGCCGTATATACGCCCGAAACATGTCTAAATTAATATTTTTAATAAATAACCTTATCTTCGTGGAGACGACTTTGAGTTTTTATTTCTCTACTGATTCATAGTTTTTTTAATTTTCGTCTGCCTGTTTATACTTATAAGAATTTTGAGTTATTAATTTGTTGTTGTGATTTTTCTGAGTTTGACAATTTCATTTTATCTTTCAACTATATACTCAGTCATATATTCGATTGATTTGGTTGTTCCAGAAGATTTTTACCAAGTGTTTTTGCTCGAGATTTATATTTACTTATCGCACGTCCCAAATATGTGGTTTTTCCATTTCAATTTTTCTTTGGATGTTTATTTAGGCTTCTTCGAGCAGGTCTAGAACTAATCCTACTCGAATAATTTTCTACATAGATTTTTTTTACTATGGTTGGGTCAATATTACTTTAGTGAAGGCTAATTCTGATTTATTTTTCATCAATTTGCATAAAACTTGAAAAAAATAACTTACCTTGACCGGCTTGATACCCTTAACGATGCAAATTGTTTCAATGACAGTTATTACACCAGCTGGAGGTTTTTTCATAGATTTAACTTCAACAATATCGTTCTTATTTAGGGCTTTTAAACTATTTTCGGCGGCAAGAAGAGCTGGCATCGCTTCATCTAATTAGCAATAAAAAACAGGTAAATAAATTGTTTACAAAATTACGTTCTGGTAAAAACTGTTTAGAATATTGGTGAAGTAGAGAAATTAAAACAAAATTTTTATAACAACATAAATAGGACTTTAGTGGATGATACATTCACTTTCATTCAAGTTTTTTTTAACTTTCTCATCATAGTCAATTTGGATCAAAGTTAGATCTGGAGATTATAAAAGGTCTGACTCCATATTACCTGGTTCGACCATTTGTAAATGGTCTGGAAACCCCGCCTACTAAAAATTTTGTCTGTAGCAAGAGATGTCAAGCAGGACATTCATTGTTAACTGTTCTGTCCTATTAGAAATATGTTTAATAAACGAAATTATTAAATAAAATAAAATTACATAAAATCCACTTTAATCCCGAAAGGAACACGGTTTTTATACTCAAACATTACCTGTATAAAAATGATGGAACTCAAAAAGATGACAATATTTAGTGAGAGTCAGAAGAAAGGATCAGTTTCTCCATAAATGTAGATCAAATTTTAGGACGCCAGAACATTACCACAAGACGTTTCATAATTACAATTCAATCATGAAATACCTATTTACTATAATTATACCATTTGCAAGCGATTTAATTTGCAAACTATTAATGTCATTATTGGCGTGTGGATTATTTTGTATAGAGAAACAGGGTTGTACTAGAAATTAATTTCCATTCTCTAATAAAAATAATTAAAAATTGGGGTCTTCGAATTTGGTCGGTATTTGTTAGTTTCCAATAAAAATATCTAAAAATTGAAGTCAGCATACTTTGACGTGATCTTGATATACTGAGTGTGTTACGTACCTTTGGCCAAGATTGCTGATATCTTTTAAATTGTATTAGATACGAAGAAGGTTAAAAATGAAAAAAATTACCAAAATAAAAGTTTAACAAAATGGCAACAGAAAATCTAAATTATCTTCTTCTCGGTTTTCAAGTTTAAGTTTTTTGTCTCTGATGGTCGCGAAAAATTGAAGGAAAGATTTGTTTTAGGTCATATAATGTCAAACAAAAATTCATTATTGATTTAATTTTGAAAATAAACTTTCTACAGACAAAAAACAAAAATGAGAGATATTTTAGATTTTCTGTAACTTTTATTTGGGCAACTTTTTTTCGTATTTATTATAGTTTACAAACAATGTTGTCTAAATGAATGTGTATACGGAAAATTATGCGCTCGCGAGAAATTTTGTCCTATAACTGTAAATTTAAAATCTTTTTGATTGACATTACAGAGTATATTATAAAAGTTTGTTTTCTAGTTTTTGACTTATATCTATTTTATAAATTGAAATAAAAAAGCAAGAGATATCCTAATAAATTATTAAATACCTAAATCTCTTTGGGCATCTTCTGCTATTTCTTCACTTTCTTGTGCTTTAGAAATAGCCTCTTGTTCTTCTCGTTGTACGATCTTTTTTGTTTCTTCAGCTACTTCCTAAAATATATAAATATCTCTCTTTATTGAAAAATTTAATGTAAATACGCGGCTAGTTTGCCAATTCAGTGAGAGGTGGTGCTAATATCCTAACAGCGATTTTATTTTTACGAAAAATGGTCCGAAAGTATATTTAAGGACTTGCAGTGTAAAGTATCACTTAGCGATTTTGGCAAGTAACTATTATATAATGATTTTTCAAGAAATTGCATGCGCTTTTTATCACTGAGTTGTCAAATAGCCTTTAAAAGTTTGTACTGGCAAAATAAAAAGTGAATTACTGTGTCTAATGCTATTTTCGCTATCATAATTTCTGCATCTCTGGCTGCAATTTGCAAAGCAGGTTTCATAATTCTTAGCTGTTCTTGCAGACTCGCTATTTCATCAGAAGTATTTTGCAGTTTGCTCAATCCTAAAAATTGTTTTTTTTTTCAGAAAAATATTAAGGATTACGAAAAAAATAATACAACAATACTTTTAGAGAAAATAAACCCTAAATATCTCACCGATTTCGATGTTAGCCCTAAAATTGAGAGTATCTAAAGAAAATTAGACAAACTATAATGACTTAAGGGACGGTGCCCTTTACAGAGTCGTGCTAGACGTGCTGTCAACGAAATTTGACAGAACCTAGTGCAAGAAAAACCACATCGACAAACTACAATCATTCGAAATGTGGTGTTACCGTAGAATGTGGCGTATTCCCTGGACCGATAGAATGGCTAATGCCGAACTGCTGAACCGAATGAAAACCCCATGAAAAAAAGAAAGCTTCAATGCCTGGGTCATATAATGAGAGGACAGAAATACACACTTCTCCAACTGATAGTCCAGGGAAAGATTAGTGGAAAGCGGAGCATTGGCAGACGCCGTGTGTCCCGGCTAAAGAACCCGAGGGATTGGTTTAATGTAGCAATGTTCAACTGTTCAGAGCTGCATTCAACAAGGTCACGATTGCTGTGATGATAGCAAACCTCCGATAGAAGATGCACTATAAGAAGAAGTACAAATCTCGAATTTGATAACCACTTATGATATTAAAAATTTGCTCTTCAACTAACTATTTCAATAATTTTTACACATAAGACTCTTTTAAATTTAAAATGATCCAGAATGAGTCAGTTTATGTTTCTTATTTTAAATATTTCGCGCCCATTTTAGTCTCAAATCGCATATTTTGAACTCGGGTGTTTGAATTAAACAAGTACAATTTTGTCTGCGTGTAGGTGTACTTGTGTCATATCTGCCGCTTTGCTCTTAATCCACCTACTATAATTTACTGTGTTATATTTGTGCAATTGGGCCCGCTCATAACTGCATTTGCATATACCGCTGCTACTATCAACATCATTCTTGAGACGGATTACGCAATAACAGGTAAGCGTGTTTGAGACTTCTCCAACTGATAGTCCAGGGAAAGATTAGTGGAAAGTGGAGCATTGGCCCGAGGGATTGGTTTAATGTAGCGATGTTCAACTGTTCAGAGTTGCATTCAACAAGGTCACGATTGCTGTGATGATAGCAAACCTCCGATAGAAGATGCACTAAGAAGAAGTGCAAATCTCGAATTTGATAACCACTTATGATATTAAAAATTTGCTCTTTAAGTAACTATTTCAATAACTTTTACACATAAGACTCTTTTAAATTTAAAATGTTCCAGAATGAATCAGTTTATGTTTCTTATTTTAAATATTTCGCGCCCATTTTAGTCTCAAATCGCTTATTTTGAACTCGGATGCTTGAATTAAACAAGTACAATTTTGTCTGCGTGTAGGTGTACATGTGTCATATCTGCCGCTTTGCTCTTAATCCACCTACTATAATTTACTGTGTTATATTTGTGCAATTGGGCCCGCCCATAACTGCATTTGCATATACCGCTGC
Organism: Crepidodera aurea; assembly: GCA_949320105.2. Lineage (NCBI taxonomy): Eukaryota > Metazoa > Arthropoda > Insecta > Coleoptera > Chrysomelidae > Crepidodera > Crepidodera aurea. Next base: position 15,853,882 of record OX439474.1, on the reverse strand, counting down.
TACTATCAACATCATTCTTGAGACGGATTACGCAATAACAGGTAAACGTGTTTGAGACTCGTTAAGTTGGATTTTCTTAATTGTTTAAACTAGGCCTTTTCGTAGTATTAACATTCATTCTACTACACTTCTACATCAAGTAGAGTTTTAAAGACAACTATGAATATAAATTATTTATAATATATGTGAGATGTGGGATACAATTACCTATTTGAAGTCTGCTTATGCCCCCACCGAGGACTCTTTTATTCTTGTTCATTAGTTCAGTGTAACTGGACAAAAGTTCCAAATAGGAAGTTGGAGTAACATAGTTGTGACGCGACAACTCTATATGGAATCGTTCGCTTGCCTCCACGACACTCGCATGCATATATTGAAACGTTACCACAATTCCGTCTAAGACGTAATCGGGAACGTCAAAGTCTTCGACATCCTTTAAGAACCGTAATGCTACGGACTAATAGATCATTTCATTGTAATAATAATATTAATTAAAAGTCAAAGCATAATTCGTCAATTTATTTGAGTAATTTAATATTATAATTTTAAAATGCAGGAGGAAAATTTTGAAAATGACAAAATATTGTTCTGGTTCGAGAAAATTAGTTTAGACGAATTTTTGACAAGAAAAACTAATTTAAATTTTGAACAAAATGAAGCTGGTATGGTAAGGGTCATTAAAGATAGTAGTTTTTATTCGAATATGTCAAAAAACGTCAAATTCCGGGCAGGTACACAATAACAAGAAGAAGAACTTTTCAGTCCACGTCCGAAAAAGTACTTTTTCGGACTTTGTATCGAATTTGACGTTTTTTGACATAGCTTTCTGAAATAAAAAGTAGATAATATTTATCTAGTAAAAATTTTCGTAAGCATTTAGAAATTGTACCAAATTTTGCTTTATTTAATTACAGAATATGAAATATTTAAAAAAATTATTGAAAATTTAAAAAGGTTTAGGTTTTTTGTTGAAAATTTCAGACCAACATTTTTTAACCAATAAGAAGCTTTCGTTTCAGCTCGTTACTGTAGCAACCAAAAAACTTGGCGATAGTATTTTCCTACCCTGGGCTGTACCACAGTGATAGTATTTCTGTCACTTCGACTCGGGATACTTTTAAAAAATTCATGCTTTCGGAAATATTTCCGATAGTAATTCAAGCTCTAGGGAGATTACAAGTGATAAATCTAATTCAACTATTAATAGTTATATTGGCAGTAAAATAATTAGTTTTACTCGAAAACAAACAATCACTGTCAGAATAGTATATTACATAACGAGTGTGGAAAGTGACACTTTTCACACGAGTGCGACAAGGAAAATATAATTTTCCTACGACCACATAGGAAAGTAACAGTTATCGCACTCTCTACTACGACGGAAAGTGCTACTTCCCGCACACGTGTAAATTACTTTCCTATCTGTTCTACAAGTTCACATACCTTATTTATTTTAGCGAGGCAGTAACGTCACAAGTCAAAAATCTGCGGCGTTGCCAGGTAGAATTTTTTTTCGTTAATTTAAAGATAAAATTGTGCCAGTTACTTTTTTCCTAGCTTGAATCTAAGTGCATCTAATGTGCTATCAACTTGATTAAAGATTGGAATGGATGTAAGAAAGAACTGCTAGTCTATAGAACAATAAAATGTTGACTATTAAGCATTTTCAATAGTATTTTAAGATTCAAATAAAAATTAAAAGTTATGTAGCTTTGGAATTTTTATTGTAATATGCCACTATGTTATAGTACATTGACACGTTGGAGGTCAATTTGTAACTACTTTAAATAAATCAAGAATTTTCGCTATGTCACAGCGGCAACGTCGCGAAGTGTTGCCAACCTTTAACAGTTATTTTCCCCTGCACGTTAAGTTTAAATCGTATTTGCTCTTAGCGGTTTCGTGTTTATTCCGTTGACAACAGAAATACTAGAAATTACGTCACTGCCTCGCTAAAATAAATAAAACCATCACAGTTCACAATATTTGGTAAAATTATCGCTTGGTCGTAGGAAAAATAGTGTACATTACTTGTGCGAAAGTGAGCTTTCACACTTGTGGGATTGTAGCACTCGGCTTGCGCCTCGTGCGACAATATGTTCCACTCGTGTGGAAAATGTCACTTTCCGCACTCGTTATGTAATATACTATCTCAAACGTTAATAATAAAATATTTCAGAAGAATGATTTTATATATATTTGTATAAATTTATTTACTGTCTTTTTTTTCAGATAATATTGTTTGTTTATTCTATACTTATACCTGTAATGCTGAATCTGGCCACGGGCTGAACCAGTCGATGGTAGAACAATTGACAAGTGCAGGAAATTGTCGCAATCTCGCACGAAATATTTCACCAACGGGACTGAAATGAAGAAGAGTTGTCAACTTTAAATGATAGTTGATCAAGATTTATGTATATTGTGAGAGTATAAAATGTTGTAACGAACATATATTAAATGCAAGGGACCAACATAATGATAAAGAAAAACCGGATGATTGGTATATCGGATATATGGGGCACGTGTTATGCTCTAATTTTTAAGAAAACTGATAGTACGATGCAATAATTATACAGGGTGTGTCACGTAGATTAGCCATATATAGAGAAGTATAACTATTTGAAATTTGAACGGGGTTTTGTCAGTACGATCTATTCAATGACTGTCATTTTCAATTTTCATGGCATGCTAGATTATATTACCCACGAATTTATGTAAAATATCTCCCAATTATAATAAATCTAGCAACGCTAGGTGTAGGGAATGCTAATATAGATCGAAAGATAATAAAAGACTGATTCAGGCGTGATAATAAAATACAGGGTGTTTCATTTGAAATTATCGACTTATTGAGAATTGAAAATATGGACATTGGACGCTTCATTCTAGACACCCTGTATAAAATATCGCCTTTAACGTTTCACCGTTATATATTCTCACAATCTCTGTATAAAATTTGAAATTAATAGCTTAACAACTAAGCCAGATACGGAAATTAAAGTAAATGCGTGTTTTTCAAAAATTTTGGATAAATAATCGAAAATAGACTAAGGAAACAATTTTTCAAGAAGAGCAATCTTATCTAAATAGAAAGAGAAACATAAAAAGCAATAAAATTACCTCATTGTAATTACGTTATGTAAAAATGACTTGACCATTCGTTGATAAACTGCGAATAAATTGGACTTGGTTGCTACTAGTCCTAATTCTTGGACAGGCCCTTTCATCCCTTGGTAGATTCTATCTAACTCTTCAGCCGCGTAGATATTAGGCACATCGCCAGAATTCAAAATATTATTTAAATCTTCCAAAAACGATTCTGATTTAATCTAAAATTAAATTAATAATAGGAATTTTATTAACCATAATACCTACGTCAATTACAAATCATGAAATATAGATTATCCTCTTAACTTTTTAAATAAGAGTAACATTTTTCTATTTTTCCGATTTTGAAGGTGCCGCCAGACTCATTTGCCAATTTCGTAAATTAGCCAAACTTATTTTTAATTACAGTTTATGATTGTATCAATTTATATGTCAAATTTCATGCCTGGAAAAATAAGGGTTTCGGATCCACAAAATCAGTCAAATTTTTTAGATAAGCCAGACTGCTATTTTTATAAACTTTATGTTCTACTTTAGTAAATGTAAAATATTTATTTATACCACAAATTATCAAAATTTCGGAAACCACAGAAAAGGAACAGATAGATTCTGAGGATTTTTTAAAAATATTTTAAATTTAGAATTTAGATTTTTTTTTGTATTTTGGGATTGTTTAATTTCAAGACAACAAACGCCTGTTCTCTATTTCTCCAAAAAAAATTAATAATATTATCGCCCAAATTTACATACATTTTTTACGTTTTTCGTTTGCGCACTAACGCCTTAATTATTTCGAAGAATTAAGCAAAAAATTTTCAAAATGCAAAAAAAAAATTATCACAACAAACACCATAGCATAAAATAAAAATATGGTGGAGGTGTAATCGCAGCCACCAAATTTTTAAACGGAAAAAACTTATAAAAAATGCATCGGTAAAGAGAAGCATCAAATACCGGCTTCTATTACAAGTATGGTTTTCTGGAACAACAATAATGACAGTATTAATATTTTGAACCAGGCAATTTACAAAATTTTATAGTAACAATGTCCAGCGAGTTGAGTACTTGGACAAAATATGGTGGGAGCGCATAAGAGTATTCACCAAAATTTTAAATAGTCGAAATGAATGCATACACACTCGTAAATATAAGAAACTATTGTTTATTTTTCGTCCTAATTTCCAATCTTTTTCAATTTCATTTTTTTAAATTATTAATTATATCAAAATATGCAGGAACCTCATGCATGTAAACTTTTTGCAACCTTTTTTTGGCATCTAAATCTACATATTCATTTATACAGGGTGATTCATTCGGAAATGCTCATAGAGTAAGGGTAGATGGAGGACACCGAGGTGCTTCTAAATAGCCTATATTTTATGGGTCTATCGTTCTTTATAACCAAGATACAGGGTGATTTATTAATTTTCCCTATTTTTTCAATTAATCATAACTTATAAACCACCCGATACATTTTTATAATATTTGGTTCTCTGTCCATAGTGGCGTCGATTAACATAATAAAAAAAGTCTTATTAAAGGTCCGGCCTTAAAAAAATTAATAAGTAGGTTTCGATTTGAAACAACACCCTGTATGTCAATATTTTAAAATTTTATTTACAAATTTGGAAAGAGCAGAAAAAAATAAGTAAGACTAAATGAAATTGGTGTTTCCCCATACAATTTTTTTAATTATTAACATGAGTCAAATCTAGATGTTTCGATAATGAGGTGGCACAAAATTTAAAAAAAAAATTTTCTGCCTCAAATGGTACTTCTCCAGCTTTAATCCATAAAATCATCAACTATTTCTTTTTCTCCTAATTTCTGGAACCCAACTTTATTCAAAAACGAGAGGACAGGTTCGTATTTGGGATAAATTATTATTATCAATGACTAACTTTCAAACACCTTGTATGCGTAAAAAAATTATCAATAAATTATAAAAATGAGGAAAAATGCCTATTTCAAAAACAGCATAACTTTATTTTAAACAAAAATAATGTTGCAACAAATTGTATTAAGTTAAACGAAAAGGTCCTTAATTCTACGTAGAAGGTCGTGTTTATTTCAGTTGAATTAACTTTTGATTTTAAATAACTCCAAACATGGTAATCGATTGGATTAAAATCGGGCCCCTTTACAGGCCAGTTGTTAGATCCTCCTCTGCCTATCCAATGATTCGAGAAGTTGTAATTTGAGCAAAAATAACGTTGGATCAAATCTACATTTTAAAGGTTAAACATAACAGAAAATCAAAAAACTAGAATTTTCTTTATCCGCGTCTAATTATTTTTTTAGCTAGAACATGATCATTTCTCGACTCTTCTGATGCATTATTCATAAAAATAATAAAATAAAGAGTCTGTACGTATTGTTTAATTTAGTAAATAATACACTTTAGGTTTGATATCCCAAGTTGTTGTAAATGTCAAGTTGGCTCATGTCATGGTACAATTTTGACGTTAGTTGATGACTTTAGAGTTTGTACTTGTGTTGTTACATTATTTGTTGATTTATTATTTAAAATGCCACACAAATTTGATAATAATGAATATGCAGACATGTTGTATGTCTATGGATTTTGGGATGGTAATGGAAAAGCTGCCTAAAGAGAATATGCACGGCCATTTCCTGCCCGCAGGTTACCTAGTGACAAGACTTTTTCTAATGTGTTTAGTTGCCTTCGAACACATGGTAAATTTCCAGCTATAGCACAAAATGAAGGTAACGAAAGACGACATATCGAGTTGGAGCAAGATATTCTTAACCTTGTACAAAACGATCCAAAAATTAGTAACTAGTTTAACTTAAAACAATTTGTTGCAACATTATTTTTGTTTAAAATAAAGTTATGTTTTTTTCGGAATGGGCATTTTCCTCATTTTTATAATTTTTTGATAATGTTTTACGCATACAGGGTGGTCATTTATAATAATAATTTGTCCCAAATACGGACCTGTCCTCTCGTTTTTGAATAAGGTTGGGATCCAGAAATTACGAGAAAAAGAAATAGTTGATGATTTTATGGATTAAAGCTGGAAAAGCACCATTTGGGGTAGAAATTTTTTTTTTAAATTTTGTGCCACCTCATTATCGAAACATCTAGATTTGACTCATGTTAATAAGTAAAAAATTTGTATGGGGAAACACCAAATTCATTTAGTCTTACTTATTTTTTTCTGCTCTTTGCAAATTTGTAAATAAAATATTTTAAAATATTGACATACAGGGGTGTTGTTTCGACTCGAAACCTACTTATTAATTTTTTTAAGGCCGGACCTGCAATAAGACTTTTTTTATTAGTTAGTCGACGCCACTGTGGACAAAGAACATACGAACCAAATATTATAAAAATGTATAGGGCGGTTCATAAGTTATGATTAATTGAAAAAACGTGGAAAATTAATAAATCACCCTGTATCTTGGTTACCCTTACTCTATGAGCATTTCCGAATGAATCAACATGTATATACACTGGCTTGCACTCTCGCCCAAATAAAATATAAATTCGAGATTTCAAAACGTACAAAATCTATTTTCGTATCAGATTTAAAAGATAATTGTAAACAAAAATTAAATTAGTGAGTATAAATATGGATAATTACCTGGGTGTCACAAAATATAAACACTGTTTCTCTTTTCAAAAGACCTGCCGATATCATTAAATTTTTCAAATCGTCTCTCCAATCTGTAGCTCCGTAAGATTTGGTAAGCTCGATTTGGAAACAGTTAAATTCTGCCATGAACGCTGCCATTCTTGTAAGACTTTGTTTTCCTATTTTAAAATAGTAATAAATAATAATTAGTGAACATAAGTATTAATAATAAGTAACAGTATATTTATTTCTTTTAATTTATGACGCTTACCCGATCCACCCATGCCCAATAACAACGCGTTACCCATCGGTTGTCTGATGATCCTAGAAATTCTCGAAATATGATCTATGGCATCTTGAAATAATACCAACTTCATAGGTTTCGTGCTTTGCGAATTATAATCCTCTAGATAATAATCAAGTGCCGCGGATAGCCTTTCGAAATCCTTGATCAGTATGTACGCACCCGCTCCCACTGTGGGGTCGATAAAATCGCCGAATAAGAAGGGTTCTAAACAATAAATTATTATTAATATTTAGAGATGAACATTTAATATTTTAATTTGATATCATACGTTTTTAAATTTGTTTTTCATTTTAAATTAAAATTTCTATTCGTGGATCTTTTGTTACTACAAACTTAATTACCGTTTCCTAGAATCTTTAGAGGATTTTTTCTGTATTCTTTGTTAATTTGGTGTTTTAGTAACTTATCAAACCAACTTCTGTCTTCATCGTTGACTAAACGATCTTGGAAAACTCGGCAGCATTCGTGATACCATAGTTGTAGCAGATCACTTAAATCCTAAAATAAAAATTCTCTCAAGGTATTGTCACAAATTCTAATTAAATTTAGTTTAAAATTTTATGTGTAATTTATATACAATATAGTTGAGAACATTTAACTTTATTTCAAACATGAGAATTTTTAATATCAAAACTTCGTAATAATGCATATCATATTCAAATTAGTTATAAACAAAGTTTTTATTTCATACTTCCATTTATTTTGCAAAATATTAAATCTGATTAATTCAGCTGAACTAGCAATTTGTTAAAGATAAAAAAGCACAGTTGAATCAACCCAAAAAAATATGCAGCTCTCTGCAAATGAGTTGTAAAGGTAACTGTGCTAATAAAACGGAGTCATTCGGGAAAGTCCTGAGCAACAGCGTGTGTTAAATGATTTTTTCTATAACTGCTATGAAAAGTAGCGAATTTCTCATAGCTTACTTAATTTCAAAACCATGTATTGCTCATACCGTGCGGGAATATTTTTCCTCACGGCACTTTGCCCATACCACATACATTTATATGGAGAATCAATAAAAATCGACAAAAACTTAGTAGGCTGCTGTTCAGCTTTAAATAGTTGTCACAACTGTCAGATTATAGAAGTTTTTTAAATTCTTAAGGTAGTTTTCTTTCGTGCTTTGATAAAAATCGCAATTTCCATTAAATATTATTGTAATAAGACATACCTATTTATAATAAATAATATGGGTAATGACAGTAGTGACGATTTTGATAATACTCCGCCAGAGATATTGGGAAGAGCCGCAAAAGTAACGTTAGATTTGTTGCCGGTAATTTCAAGAAAAAAGTATGAATTGGCATACGAAAAATTTATGGAATGGAGAAGAAATACAAATATAAAATTAAAAGAATTATTTAACTGTTAAAAGGTAGGATACTTTCATGTTATTTTAGTTTTGCTAACCATAAAAATAAATATTGTTACATTACTTGTATTCTTTAAATTTGTGCAGTTGTAGAAAAAGTATAGTGTGCACCACGTGGGGAAAGTACTTTTCCCACTTGTTGCACAATATACTATTCTAAAACAGGCTAAGTAAAAATAAAACATTAAAATAAAATAAGAGAGTTTGGTGAACATGCCTCAGCGAATAATGTGGTGAGAAGTAATATTTTTTTTTAAATTAATTTTGGCGTATTTTGGCGTTATAATAAAAATATAATAATTTTGACGATTTAATGAGTTTTTTGTTTGTAAATAATTTTCTGTGTATATAAATGTATTTTTTATTCAGTAATTTTATATCTGGTTCTGACAAGCATTAATTAAAATAGAATATTTTAATAAATAATCCTCTCCAGGTTGTATTTTGAGTTAGGCGGACTTGAAAACAAAACTGACCACCACGAGTGACAATATATCGAACATTTTACATATATGCACTCGTAACTTTTGTTAACAGGATATTTTAACAGGAGTTGGACGAAAAAAAAATTGCTTTGTCCACGACTGTTTTAAAATGAACTCATTTTTTATTAGGTAACTCAAGTATAATATTATGTATTATACACTAAAAGGACTATATGCAGTGAATAATCATTATTCACTACTTTTTGTCACACTTCTGTCATATTTCCATTGGTAACATTTTTTATTATTTTAACAGTAGGCTGCGCGCTGTCACTTAAAAGTCAAATTACTTATTTAAAACGTCAAGTTTTAATTGTTAAGAATTGATTAATTTAAAAAATGGATTTAGAAAATGAAATGTTAACTCTGCTACCCCTGCAACCCCTCTGCTACACCTCTGATACCCCTCTTCTACCCCTCTGCTACCCCTCTTCTACCCCTCTGCTACCCCTCTGCTACCCCTCTGCTACCGTTCTGCTATCCCTCTGCTACTTCTCTGCTATGCCTCTGCTCCCCCTCTGATTTTACGTATATTATACCACCCTACGCCGTTTTCCCCGTTCAAATCGGTCAAATAATAACCTGTCACTCTGCGCATGATTTTTGTTTACATATACAACACCCCGTACAACACTATGCCGTTTTCCACGTTCAAATCGGACCAATAATAGCCGATTACAATCCATACTCAACCCGCACTCAATCCGCCTAGTTTTCCTTGGTTGGATTAAAACCCGTCTCCTGGCGCGTAACGTCAAAACGGTACCAAATGGCCCATTCTCTACTACTGCCGGAGGTGAAAGAAGCTGCGGAAGTTGTATCGTTAAATGTATTGCCAGAAAAATAAAAAAAGTTATTTATATATAACTGCATATGAATTGTTTTTGTACTGGAGAAAAGAAAACACATCAAATCGTTCTCCGAATCAGTTTTCTTTTAGTTTACTCCACATTGTGGTCCCATTATTCCATGCTAAGAAGTATAATTAAGAAACATGAGTTTATATAATGAAGGTGTTATTATTAATGCAAAAAGTGATTTGCTAGTTTTAAACTACTAGAACGGTAAATGTACAAGCCAAAGGATTGGTAATCATAAATTTACTAAAGTGGGCAAAGACATTGCGACTTTCTTATACCAACATACAAAACGATCAGTCTACAAGTCATCAAAATATAAAGTTAGATGTAAATTCCATACCAGCAATTAATTTAACAAACTCTTTTCTCAATGTTCTTAATATTTTCCTATGCAATAATAAGCAGTCGTGGACAAAGTATATTCGCATATAATGGCTATTATCCTAGCCTAGAAGAATAAATCGTTCATTGTTTTGCACTTATTAATTTATTAATTAAACTAACCGACTTATAGGTAAAAACTTTCGCATGCATAAAAGATGTGAGATAATTTTAAAATACCGATACAATATGAGTTTCTGTTAATTCTGTTGTAAAGTGAGTTTCTTCATATATGCTGATCCAACTCCTTGACTAGATTTGGAAGCGTCAGTATAAATTACTGTAGAAAACTCAAATCACATGCTCTCTCGTATGTGAATAATATTATTTTCTGCATTGGTTAAACAATGTATAGTTTTAAAAATAATAAACTAAGAACTAAAAAACGATTCGTCAAACAAAAATCTTACCTTAAGAGACTCTGGTTCAAACATCAGTAGTCCTTGAAAAACTTTGCTTAAGTCTCTTAAGTTGAACGTATAGTGAGTTTTAGCAGGAGTTGGTAACAGCTCTTGCAAAATGGTCATATAAACGGTAAGAGTAGTTTGTAAAATTGCATTATAGTATTGCCTAAAATTTTTAAGAGCTCTATTTAACCAAGAACGAAGGATTGATCCAAAGATTTTGATCTGAAAATTTAATAATTCAATTAACATTAAATAAAACTTTGCTTTAAAATTGGGGAATATTGGATACTAAATATAAAAAAAATGGTTGGAATTTTGTAAGATCACGATTTATTGTGGAAGTGTCTCTATTATTTTAATAATTACTTTTTATATCCACGTTCACATTCTCTGTTTTATTCAACTGATTTTTTCTACGAATACTATAGAATATAGTGGTTTTCTCTCAAAACATAGACCTACAATATGACGTATTTCTTGTGTCGTGGAACATGCAAATGCCAAGTGAAATTGTTAAGTTTCTAAATTGACGAAAACTCTGTAAGCTGTGTGCTGTTTGTTTTATAAGTTCGAAATGACTTATTTTATTATTCAAAATTAATTGACCATGTCAGACAACGACAAATTTACCATTCAGTGGGAGAGCTATTTCACTACTTTTTAATGGGTATTCGAAAGCCCGACATAAAAACTAATTTGTTTAAAAACGAGAACCGTTGACGCTTATTGCCAGCGGGAGTGTTGAAGAACTACTGAATTGTTCTAGATTAAATCGGTACGAAATCAATCTTTTTGAATATATGGTTCTTTTTCTAATGTTGCTTTCTTTGTGCATTTAACATACAATGAAGAAGAATATTAAAAAGTAAAATAATTTTATGAAAGGTTCAACATTTTAGTGATTAGAGCGTAGAAAGACAAACCTACGAAAATGTATAATAAATTTAGTAGATTTTAATTTCGAATTTTTATTATGTTGAGCTTTTTTTTTATAAATTTATTCCACAGTTTAATGTTTATTCTATAGAAGTCGTAGAAAAAGTATAGTGTACAACACGTGTGGAAAGGACTTTTCACACTCGTGAGAAAAGTTTCATTTTCCCCACTTGTTGCACAATATACCATTGTTGTCAAATTTAAGTCCAAAAAATTAAAATCTACAACAAAAATCGTTGAAGTAAAGCATTGAAGGATAGTAGAAGTTAAGGAAATAAAAAAAATCATTTCTAAAAATATTTAATCTTAAAGTTTCAGTATTTTTGATACGACGTGAGACAACAAATTTATTAACAAAATCGTGTTTTTTAGGACCGAATAAAATGGATAAACGTAAATTTTGATCGGAAAAAGTATTATTACCTTACTATCATCTTCCATTTCTAAAAATGTTATGTAATGAAAATGTCTTAATAATCGTGGAGTTACAGGATTCCTGCCACCTCCTGGTGGTCCCATTGCTGCTACAAAATTAATATCGACGAGGTTTCTAAAATCACCGATATTTTTTCTGTCATACCAGCCTTAAAAATGAGAAATATCAAGTGGTTATTCAAATATTACGGCTACAAATTTTTTAAATATAATGCTGGGTTGAGAAAATCAATGTCAGAAATTCAATGTGCAATATAATTTCTATGACACGAATAATTGGTATACATGTCAGCTCGAAATATGATTAGATGCGCTTCGAGTGATTGGATTATATCCTGTTTGACAGATTCTCATCTGTAGTTGTATCAGTTTTGGAGCTGTTAGTACACCATACCGGACTTGGAAATTCTCAGATTTGCTTTTTTGATTGGCTACTAAAATTTCTGTTCATTCCATTGTTTCATAAAGGTTTTTGTTTAATTTTCAATCACAAAAAATTAAACATAATTCAATTTCATTTCATTTAAGTAATCAAATAGGCAACGCAGCCAAAACGGACAAAGAAATGACAACGCCGCAATTGTAAATCTGCAATATTCATTATATCATATTATAGAATCAAAACTTTCTGTCTCCAAGCGAGCAAGAAGGACACAAGATCGCTTCGTTTCAGCGCTTGTACCATTCGGTACCAGTTACGTGGTCCGCTTCCAGTAGAGCCATTAGAACATCCAAAATCTGCACGTAGACCACAGTCCATACGATTGCAAATTAGCCAAATATATCGCTAAAAATAGTTCATCCAACGGGTGCGAACGAGATGGCATTATACAAGAGTGAGATGCAAAACGAATAGCTCACTCAACTTAAAAAATACTTCCGCATTCCTAAACGTAGACATGTTTGGGGTAAGGGATAGCGACACGCTGGGAGCTTCGAATTAGAACATATTCTTTCAATACGAATTTCGCTGCGCATCAAGCAAGTCTACTCCGTTGTTCAACACTATTTATTTCGTAAATTCTCTGACAAATTTTCATTCTGCCTCATATTACGGCAAATCGATTGTATAAAAGATAAAATTACAAGTGATTTTCTGGGTGGCTGCACAAATCATTTATTTATGTAACCAATGTAATATTTCTATTTGTTACGTTTGGTTCATTTCTCGTTAAAAGTTTAAATAAAAGGTGTTATAACGTAACGTGTGAGTTTTACAACAAACTACATCTATACAGTCCACAAATTCTACATCGAATTCAGACAGCATTTAAAGAGGCGGCGCAGTAACAACCTCCACCGGCTGACCTTGCAAATGGCTGCATAATCGTAATATTAACTGATTTACGACAGTTTTCAAGGGATAATTGGTTGGTGATTGTATTAGTTATTTTGGAATGCACATCGTTTGAGTTTTTCTAGTTTTACTATTATCTAATATTTAATGAAATGAAAATAGTTACCTCCAAAATCCATCCACTGCCGAATTAATTCGATAGGAGGTTGAGCTCCGTAAACTTCTAGAGCAGGCATATTGAAATCATCTATGAAAAACACTTGTCTTTTCATGACTGGAGGTCCGAAAACACCTCTTCTTCTTCTATCTAATTTAGAGTCAATTAGGTCCTATAAAATATAGAGAAAGAATCGAATTGAAAATAGTGATTTCCAAGATATTTTTAAGATTAAATTTCAAATATACCATCGACAGAAGCTAATAGAGAGACTGATTTGAAACGGTGCTTACAACTATCGAATAACAGATAACGACGGGAGTAGGATTATTTAGAAAAATATGCAACAAAGCTTTGGGAGAAGGTAATAGCAGAAAAAACTAAATCAATACATTAAACGAAGTTAAAAGCGATTTAAGTAGATGACGTATTAATGATAAACTATTTTTTTCTATTTCAAATTTTAGAAAAAACTTCTAAAATCAATAAAAACGCTAAAGTTATTGCAAAAATAAATCTTAAAATTTAACCTTTAACACCCTGTATGTTCTTTATAAGCAATATTTTATTAGAGCAAGTTGGTTCAAATCGTAATATTTTAAAGTGAGGAATCTACCATACTTCTATGTACAATTTCTTAAGGACCACCCTGTATATCTATACATTCTGTAAAATAAAAAGTAATTAAAAATCTAACCTGTGTCTGATTTGCACTTGTTCTGGCTGAAAAGTTAATGAAATCACACATAAATTTCTTCGGCAAATTTTTGCTAAGTTTTGCGATCACAGTTAGAGTTTTCCCAGTTCCAGTAGGACCCACGCATAATACATTGTGTTCGTTGATCAGAATCATTCCCAATAGTTCCGCGTTTCGTACGTTGTTGATTGTGGGTATTTCGATATCTAATTAAATAAAATAATGATGGGATATGAGAAAGGAAAGTTTACAAGGTGTCCCGGAAAATAATGCGTTTCAAAAAGTGACAGAACTATTATTTAGAATTACAGTTTTTTGAAAAGGGACAAAAAAACTCTAGTAAAAAAACCAAAAGACTAACGAGTGGCGATAACAAAAATAAACCACCTTTCGGGTGACTAAATCCGTCACCGTCACTTTTTTTCTCAATTCTCCGAGAACTATTGAAAAATACTTGAAAATTCTGTGTGGTAATAAGTCAAAAATTCTAGTTACGGTACTACTAACGCTCTTATTTATTTTGTGTTTATTTTATAATTCAAAAAAGTCAAAAAATCACCTGAATATTTCATTTCTGTGGTTATTTCGTATTTTTCCAAATTTTCCATCCAGCTTCTCCAAGATGGATGTTTTGGTTGATTATTATCAGTTGGATCAGATAAACCACCATCATGTAATCTAAAAAAATATTTTATACATTTATATTACACTGGGTGTCAAGCAAATAATGTACTAAACTACCTATGGTGATAGAACTGATCAAAATATAAACATTTCTATGTTTGGCTAATTGAGATGTTGCTGAAAATTCGTTTATTTTACATTTCATATTTCACGCAAACTTTGCTCTATTTCCTGAACATTTTGTATTATTTTGTAGAGTATTTAATTATTTAACTAGTGCAACATATAATTGTATACGAATTTATTGTTCACAATATAAAAACAATACAAGCACATAATTAATAGCTCGAGCAATAATTTTTATAGTTTAACAAATATCTTGGTTGGTGAAAACAGCAAAGTTCAAAAAGAGACAGACAAACCACCGTATTGGTTACCGTTTTTTTTTCATCCCTCCAAATTATATTGAAAAGGGATAAAAATAGGTGGGGGGGCCACCCCCGAAAATGGTGAGTGATGGGGGAAAACTAAGGTCATATTTGGATTCAGGAGGTCATTTTACATAAGAATGAGCAAGAATGGTATCAGAGTTAGAAAAAAAATTTTTTTTCCTACCAGTATAATCATGCAAGCTGATCCCTAAAATGCGATTATCTCGTAAACCGTTAAGTTTAAAGGTTAATAACAAGTATCCTTTTTTTCTTCTAAAATAACGTGGATTTAATATTCTTTTACAAAAATAGCGCTAACTTAAATAGCAAAAAAGTTTATCGCACATTTATGCCACAAATGTGGCCTAAGTAGCGCCCTATACAAATTACATCGAAGTAGGTATCAGATTATGATTTCTCGTGCTCAAAAACTCCCAGTTCTAAATTTTTATGTATACATATCCAAAAACGATAAAGTTATTGCAAAAAATAAATCTTAAAATTTAACCTTTAGCACCCTGTATATTCCTTATTAGCAACATTTTATTAGAGCAAGTTGGGTCAAATCGTAATATTTTAAAGTGAGGAATCTACCATACTTCTATGTACAGGGTGACCAAATAAGAATGCGAGGTACTGTATCTGGAAAACCATCCATCGTAGAGGATTGCGGAAAAAAAAACTTATAACTAAAACGGTCAAGAGAAAAACCTAGAAAATATTTTCGTAGTTTCTGAAATGGCCGCTAGGGGGCGTAACTGCAATATTGAATCTAAGAAAGTGATGTTTCTGTGAATTCCGCTATATTAACCTAACAAAAAAATACCCGATCTTTAAAGTAGAGGATAATCTGAACCTTTTTTGTTTGACAATTTTTACTGTATCTCTAAAAATAAAGTGGTGGGGGGTATTCAAAGGTATCAGTAAAAAACACCCTGTAAATTCGAAATGGCTGAGCCGATTTTAACAAACTTAGGCTAGTCGAAAAGAGATATTCTTGTGATACAAACATATTTAGATTTTATAAATTCACTCCAAATTTTTTAATATTGAAATTAAAATGTTGTACTATTTGTAAATTCAAAGGTTGTCCTTGTATAGTTTAAATAATAAACGTATTTACAAAAACTATCTAGCTAATTCAATTATTGCAAAGAAATAATTTAAACAAAATCCATCACTAATTAACCTACCCTTACCTAATTTCTATTCAAGCAATTTTTCGGTCGAGTAAATTTCTATCGAACAAATTTCTGTTCGGGCAAATACATCTACCTACCTAAAACCAATTCTTATAGACCTAAAATAGTATGTAAAATGGAATCCGACCACTAAATTACAGACCTTGAAACTGACCCTTACGCGCGATTCAGTTATGCTAGATTTAATTATTTATCCGACTGTACTGCCTTGAGCTTATAGACGCCAGATGGGGCAATTTGTTGCGAGGAAATTATGGCTTTTTTTTAATATTCCTAAATGCACATTTTTAAAAATTAAGAGCTGAAATTTCGCAGAGAGAGATTTTTATTGTTGTATTTTGGTATCCAAAAAAAATTCACATTTCTGGATACAAAAAGCACTAGAGTAATACGTATACATAATTTTGTCCAAATTTGAACTATTAATATAATGTAGTTTAAAAGATACGAGTCTGCAAAAATTACGACTGGGTCTATACTTCTCTTAACGGGTGACAAAGCGCGTATGTAACTTCTACATTATATGGTTTTCTAGTGACATTTTTAGGCCTCAAATAGTTTTAGCGCACGGTCGACAATAGCACTTAACTGAAAGTGCAACAGAGTGACACATTTTGATAACGATACTCACTTGAAATCATAGCAAGTTCCGTCTTTTGGAAAATAAGGTTTGTCCCCTTTGGACTTCATTTTATCCCTTAACCATTTGTCCAACTTGTTCCGACCATCGTTGTCGACTGTGCAACCAATACTCCACAACATACAAAAGATAACCCATGGAGCCAAAAGACCCTCTAAAATTTAAAATAGGTTACAAGGTGTCAATCAATAAGTTTTCAGCCTTTTTTTGTAGTACGATTTATCAAAATATGCTTCTGTTGGAGCCAAATCTCTTTCCCAGGAGCATTCTTTTTAGATTTGGATATTATGTGTTAAGTACGGCTGTCTAGGAATCATAGAGAAAATGAGAACTTGCCCTTCTTCTTCTTTGCCCTTTAAGTCGTCCAGTTTTCAAAATAGGCCTCCTCTTGTACTTTCCAATCATTTCTGTTTTGTGCTTTTCGTTTCCAATGTGTTCCTCCTATCTTTTTGATGTCGTCTCCCCATCTCATCTGGGGTCTTCCTCTTGTTCTTTTTCCCATCAATGGTCTTCATTGTTTTATAACGATATTCCATCTGTTGTCTTTTTGTCTGGCGTTATGACCTGCTAAGCTCCATTTTAGCTTGGCTACATGTTGTCCTGCGTCTTTAACTTTTGTTTTGTTTCTTATCCAGTTGTTTTGTTTTTTATCTTTCAATTTTACTCTTAGATTCGACCTTTCCATGGCTCTTTGTGTCTTCACTATTTTATCCATGTTTGCTTTAGTCAAGGTCCACGTTTGGCATGCGTATGTAAGAATCGGGAGTATGCATTGATCGAATACGCTTGTTTTCAAGTGCAAAGAGAACTTGCCCTATTGCAGCAATAACAGATCCGGTCCTGAATTTCGGCTGTTAATTTAGTTTAATCCGAATACTGAAGTTCTGAAGATATTAATAGCGTAACCTTTTCAACATGGATTAACCAAAAGCCTCTGTCGATAGTTATTTTAATTAATAACGAGCTAGACGCTAATTTTATACATCATCATTGGTATATGTGCGATTGATCCGTTAATTGATCTAGTGAGTATAAATTTGTAAATGTTTCGTTGAAACAATTACGAAATGTCTCTAGTTATTCATTACATTTACCGGTGTTTTAAAGAAATTCCTTGTGATTTTTTAATAGCAAATTATACTGTTGGTTCAAAGCTTAAGTAATATTAGTCTTTAAATGGTGTTGTGTGGTTTTTCTGGGTTTTCCCATAACTGTAAAGCAAATGCGCCATCAAGCATCAGTAAGTCGCCCCAGAGCGCCACGGCAAATAATAATAATAGCCGTCCCTCCCCCGCACAAGCTGCAGAGCTTCTGGGGTTCACTCGTAAGGGAGTGAATTGCAGGGCGTATATTATTATTATTAAATGGGATAAGTCTACTCAAATTCTGCTAGTATTCATGGAAACTATCACTAGCTTCTTCGTTGGCACTATAAATGTTCGGCATGTTTGTTATTTTCGTTACTGCCACAGTGCGGTCTTCAATTTATACACCAATTAGCGGTAAGAAGGTTGATTATGAAGCTCAAGCAATACGTATTTGTACTACATCATCATTTGAAGATTGTCAAGCTGTCCTTGTATTTTCAAGTTAAACCTTTAATGTAGAGTGGTTCTTGTGCTTGGTGGAATTGGAGATATTTCACGCTCTTGTGCTTGACGGTGAAGACGTTTATATCCTTGGGATTGGCGTTTTTGGGAAGATATTCAACTTTTTTTCAAAAGATGGCCTGGAGAATGGTAAGCACAAAGCTTTTATTTGAGAGATTACATATAAGTCCCACAATCAAGTATTAAATCGGGAATTTAGGTGGCATTTATATTTTTGGTCTGCGATGTGTTTAGTGAAGTGCTCCAGGACATCAGGATATTGATAGTATTATATTGTTCGAGATATAGATAAGTAATAAAATTGTGTCCGTTAAAATATTCCCAGGTCCGGATTAAAATAGCTTATGAAATAGTTATATTCATATGCTTCTTCACTTCTAATATCTTTCACACTTTATTATCATGCTTCGATCTTTAACTATTAATTAAATTAATTTAAATACTTACTTATTAATGCTAAAAATTCAGGTTGGGGTAAACTTCGAGCACCAGAAATTGGCTCAAATTTGTAGGTCATCAGTTGCAAAAAGCATATCAAAATGGCAGAATCAACAGATGTCAGTATTTCTCTTAGATTATTTCGCATAAAGGGTATAGCAGGTATGACATAGTAGTAAATTAAGCTTTTTAATTCTTCTTCGTATGGTTGAACTAACTGAAAACAAACAATGTAAAATCGCTTCCTCCCGAAAATATGACTAAATTCCAGATATAAAAGAGATCAATTACAAATATTTGAAGTACCTAAGAAATCAGCAAATATTTCAGACTAGAGAAAAGATAGAGAAACGTACATGGCACTACTAGAAAGAGAAAATAAGAAATTTTACCTCGAAATTGCAAAATAAAAATCAGTCAAATAGTTAAATCGGGAAACTAATGACAGAATTATTTGTTTCGGACGACAATTCATGAGAAGACAATTTTCGACAGAGATAAAAAAAATGCCGTCGAGAGGTGAAATTTTTTTTTTCATCAACCCCCTTCTTTATACCTAAAATCGTGAACAAAAAATTATCCATCTTTTATTTTTCGCATCAGGAATGACGGGTGAACTGATTTCATTGATTGGGAAAAAAAATTACTCGATATCACCAGACTCCACTAAAAAAACCTTTAATTTATCTCTTCCAGGTGAAATACTATTTAAATAATCCAACCCTGTCATTTACCTAAGTAAATATGTAGTCAGTTTTACGAAATTTTGTTGTTACAGATAAAAAGGATATATTTATAAACGATCTATACCTATTTTGTATAAACAGAATTTATAGAAATTGTGATATCCACTATCAAACTAACTAGTATGTGCAATTTCTCTTTTTTTCTCTGGATTAAAACCACTTATTTTCTTAAAAAAGTCTTAATTTGGCGTTTCGGCTTTCTTTATCGGAAGCCGTTTTCAAAATGACATAACAAATAAATAATTTTACTATAGAAACAGAACACTTGATAATCTTGCAAAAATATGACATCAACATAGTACACATAGTACACTTAGAAAAAGATTTTGAGGTTAATTTTTGAAAGGATAGCGCATTTGCATATTATAAGAGAATTTATACTTCGTCATAAATGAAGTTTTCTTATTAATATTATCATATGAAAGAACCAGATAAAAACTTATGATACTATCCCGATATAGAGGGTATCCTTTTTGCAATTAACTCTTTTTGTAACATAGGCATCCAAATTTTTGAAATATCGACCGAACAATTAGAAACACATTCGTTATTATTTAAGCATATCAATGCTGCTTCTTTAACTTTGCGGTTATAATTATTCGGTTCTTTTAATAATCTAGTTGAAGAATTCCATTGTATTTTATGACCAAAATCGCATGCATGTTCACATATTTTAGATTTTTCGAATTGTTTATTTTTAATATATGATTGGTGTTCATTAAGTCTAATATGAAAAGGTCTAGATGTTTCTCCTATATAAAATTTATTACATTCGCACGGAATTTTGTAAATACAATTTTTTGTGTTTTGAATTTCATTAAAACGTTTTGTATTTACTATTAAAGATTTTAATGTATTATTAGTTTGAAAAACTGTTTTTAAATTAAATTTATTGCCAATACTTCTAATTTTTTCCGATAATTTTGGAATATAAGGGATTTTTACTATATTTGAATGAATTATTGGGGGATTTAAATTTTGATCTTTTGTTTTGATGTCTCGGTAAAGTTCACGATTTATAAATGTATTTGGGTACTTGTTCTTAATCAAGACAGATTTAACAAGTGATAATTCATTATTTAAGATATTGTCATTTGAACAAATTGTTTATGGTTTTTTCTTATCTTCAATGTCAAAATCTTTTTCTAATATCAAGTTACGGTACTGAATAATTGTAATTACCGTACTTTTTCACCTCTTCAAACCAGCTAATTAGAATGGATGTAAAATTTTTGTTTATTGATTGACTATAACTTACCTCGGGTATTGTTCTGAGCCAAACAGTGACAAAAGGATCCAATCCTAGAACTGCTGGTTCGAGATAGACCATCCCGCATCTGAAAACGAATTCATAATATATTTTCCTATACACATACTTGAACCTTTTCCTAAATGAAATAAGTTTGTCAAGTTTATTTCATTACAAAATTGCTAGCAGGAGTTACATTACGAATGACATCTTCAGAAATTAATTTACTTACTTAAAATCTCATAAAAAGAACGATGCAAGTCAAAACTTCGAGTATACTTCTTTGTTAAGCCATGAGGTATTAATTTAAGACAGTAAAAGTTAAATCTTGACTAAAATAGAATATTTTCACGTTTGACATGAAAATAACGAATAAATTAGAAATAAAAATAATTTGTACCATCACTATTTATTTATAACAGCACTAAAATTAGGCTTAATGTCCGACAATTGAACGCGAAGATCTGGAGCTGTATCCAGTCTGTTCCTGTACCTGTTTTTGGTGTAAGCGTAAGCTGAAAAACTAGTCTCGCATCTGTAAGTCGTCACAAACGGAAACAAAACCATAACAGCCTTCTCAGCGACTGCAGTTTATTCATCTTTGAGTCCCACCCAAAAGTCATTCAAATTAGAATCTTCTGATTCGAATTTTAGATAAAATTCTCATATTCTGACACAGTTAGCATCGATGGTTTGGTATGATTTGCGAATGGATTCTGTACCCAGTCGATGTCCAGTAACTCCGGGAAATACTCTTTCAAGAAATATATTTTTACCTGGAGACAGTTGCAGGTGAAGCGACGGCTAAATCGGCAACTTCAAACATCATTGTCATCGTGTCTCGCAATTTTATAATTTCACCGCTGGTCATACATAATTTTTTGTTGTCATCTAATACAGTGTTCATGTTTTCTATCCAAACAGCATCGACGGGACCATCGAAAATGTACCAACGTTTGTCATTGTTTTCTGCAATAATACCTACACGTACTAAGCAAGGAAGAATGCCATCAGTCCTATAAATAAGAGAAAATTCGTATATTTAGGACCAATAGTCAAGTATCTGCGGCATTAACCCAGGAAAGACTGTTCGATATGACGAACTGTAACAACAATAATTTAAATAAAGCAAAACAGGGGATCCATATCTCAAATGTGGCCAAAGTGTAACAAATAAATAAAACTAATTAATGTCGGTACCACATATAATCAGAATATCTTGTCTTCACGTTTTCTAAGTGCAAGTTGAATGTATTTTGTAACTGCGTTGTTGATTTTTATGAACCCTCTGTTGTGGATGGAGCGTTCTTCATCAATTTCTCTATCATTAGAGAAGTTTTATTGTGTGATTTTCACATTGTTAAGTTTACTTTTCCTCTATTGGGGTTTTAAGGGGCCGACAAGTTTAGAGGCCTTGTGCAGGTGCCCATTTCCACCTGGCATAACTTTTTTCAACACTGAACTTGAAAGCAAGTTATTCACTCTAATGTCGGAAAATCGTAGATTTTCTGGTATATCAAAAATGTTCTTCAAACAATAAATTTATAACTTCGTTAATTTAATGTAATTTAATTCTTAATCTTCAAATTTTACCTCATGGCCTGATGATGGCTAATAGCCGAAACTAGTTGCAGATATTGTTCAAATTTTCCCAATTATATTCTGATTATATGTGGTACCGACATTGGTTAGTTTATTTATTTATTAATTTAAATATTAACGTCAATTATCATACTAATTCTAATTAATTTATTTTCCGGGATTTTCGTCAATATTTAATTATTTCAGTTATATAAATTTCATTTCATTGTTTTTCTTTCAATACTTTTCATTATGGATTAAATGAAAAAATACGTATACGCATAGCATAAGCTATTTATAAATTACTTTGTTTCCAATTTGATTATACCCATTGTTTGTGGTAACAGTGATAATTATTAAAATATTAAATTTAAATTGATTACTTATTTTTCATATCTATTATAGAGGACATTTTTACAAATTATTATTGGGAATTAATACATACGTTAACTGTAGACGAAACCCTCTATTTTTTTTCAATTTTATCTATTTCTTTCATTATTAACTTACGTACCACACTTTATTTTCGATAAACGTCTGTGTCCAGGTCTGGGCTTGCAAAACATTGGCAAAATTATATTACCTCAAAACCACCAAAAATCGAATATATCAGATTTTGAAAAAAAAAAACATTTTAAAAGAACAGCAAAAAAATTAAGTTTTATTGGAATAAAAAATCTTACCATTCATGTGTAGAAAGATCAAATTCTCCATATAATTGACCCATGGTTATAGACTTAGGATTCAAGACGTAGGTTTGAACTGGCTGAAACGGATATCCACTTGGTTGAAGCTCTCCTTTTAGACTTGTAATCGCATCCTTTAAGATCACATAACACTGAAACAAAAATCTTTCATAACAAGACTAACGTGGATAAAGGACACTTAGACGACTTAGAAAAACTATAGTTGATATATCTAACTCGCCTCATTACTGAGTTACAGGGTGTTTTATCAATTTTGCAAAAAAAATTATCCCCAGTATTTTTGGAACCACCCTGTATATTTATTTGATAGTTGGCAAGCTTGTTCTACTCCATTATAACAATCAAGAGACATAGTGACCAAAATTAATATCCAGGTCCCGCTTCAAAAAAATTATGGAAATGATTCTGCTCTTAAATAACACCCTGTATATCAAAATTTTAAAAATTGAGCTGAATATTTGAAAAGAACGGAAAAAGTTGAATGGGAGTAGAAAGTTTTTCAGACTGCACATTTCATTCTACTAGTAAAATTTTTAAAAAACACTTAAGAATTGCGAATTTTCGTGGAATTCGTGCACTAATAAAGTATGACATGTCATTTTCTCCAAATTTTTGTAATTTAAATATATGTTGAGCAATACCAAAAGACTGAAACGAAAATTCAAGTAGGTGAATATGCGGGAACGACTTGCCTGAATGGATATTTTTGGAAAATCAAAGGTAAAGAAAAACCTGCTTAATTAACATATCGCGACCCTTTTGAGTCCTCGAAATTCTGAAGTAAATGCTCTGGAAAAAAGGAAATACTTAATTGGAAAGAAGATCGGTCAAGGTTCATGCATATGTCTGGTCTTTGGGTATAATTTTATTTCTAATGTTAATAATAATAATAATAATAATGTTTATTCAGAGGGGTGGGTGGCTCAGCGGTAGAGCACTGGACTCATAATCCAAGTGTTGTGGGTTCGAATCACACCAAAGGCAGAAATCTTTTTCTGATTTTTAATTAATTAAAAATTTAGAAATTGATTTTCATATACCAGGTGTGATTCCTCACTCGACCATTCACTGTTGGGTTCTAATTAACAGTGCTGTTCCTAAGGTGGCGCTGGGAAACAGTAACAAAGCCTACACAGAACACGAGGCTAATGGCCATAGTAGTCGATGCCGTTGACACAGAAGTAAAAAAAAAAAAAATAATGTTTATTCATTCCATAATCTACATAATACAATACAATCTAATTGTTTAGAATATAATATATATCGACCATGATTAAATAAACATAAACATCACCACTGAAGTACAATAAATACTTGTTTGTGGTTACAAAATTGTAATATATAATTAAAAAAATTTTTTTTTTTTTTTTTTTTTTAACTTATGTAACAAGAGACTTAAAGTAGAAAAACATGGTCCCTTTTTTTAATGTGTTTAACCATCTATAATTTCGTGTATATCGGTTCGTTTACTTTGTTTTAAAAATATTATCAATTTCTTTTTAAACCGTTTTAAGGTAGTTTCATCTTTTACTTTTTGTGGCAAGTAATTAAATAATTTTGGAGCTAAGTACGAGTAGTTTCTTTGTCCAATCGTTTTAGAGGCTAGTGGTATGCAATGCAGATGTTTTGTTCTTGTTGCGTATGGATGGTTTAAGGTGGTAAGTTCATTTTTATTTTTATATTGTTGGCATCCCAATTGAATACTATATGATTGCCTAATATCTAATATTTCTGTTTCAGAGTACAACAGATGGCTGGAGTATCTTGCAGGTTTGTTAAGCATTAATCTTAGAAATCGTTTTTGGGAGACTTCAACTGCCTCCCATAGTTGCCATAGTTAAGGTGTGACTCGACCAAACTATGATACAAAATTTGTTGCTGTTTGTAGTTTAAAAATTGTCTAATTTGTTTGCTGCGGAGTTTTTTTGTTAGCTACTCCATATGAGAGTTCCACCTAAGATGACTGTCTATATATATTCCTAAATATTTGATTTTTTTTGCAGGTTTTATGGAGAAATTTTTTTGGATATTTAGGATGTAATCTGGTAAAGATGTTTCAAGGCTGCTAAATGGTACGTATACAGTTTTATCAAAGTTAATTGAAAGTAATCTGTCAAACCAGTCTTTAAGTTTACTGAGATCGTTTTCTATGTTTAATTTAAGGGAATACCAGTTGTCATTTTTGTAATAGATAATGGTGTCATCCGCGAAACTAAAAATTTTACCGATTGTTTCTTGTAAGAATAGATTGTTTAAGTAGATGACGAATAATACAGGCCCCAGTACTGTTCCTTGAGGTACACCGCATGTTGATGATGATGTTTTATGATATGTTTTGTAATATATTTTAGAATTAGTAGTTCTTATCACCTGGCTATATCACGTACAAGCGATACATGTTATTGCTTCGATAAATAAACTTTATTATTATTATTATTATAATTAGGAATTACGTTTAGTGCCTATCACTAGGGACTTCTTAGTTTTTAATATAATATTTTTAAGGTACCAAAGTAAACTCCTTTTTAGATATACAGGGTGGTTCCAAAAATACGGGGGATAAAAGAAACGAGTATAGGTTTTTCATGTGTTCATTTACCTATGAAACACCCTGTATACTATAATAATGATTGTAAAATTAGTTTGTATGCATAACAACATATTTTCTACTATTCACACAAATACAAATACAATGGCGAAATACAAAGAAAATTTGAATGTTTTACTCCAAACCCATTTTCCGGTTTACTTAGTAGTAGAGAAGGAGAAACTTTACTAAAAATAAGTTATTTTCAATTATTCTTGATTGTACATCGGATGTAGGACGTAAACCCCACTGAACAAATGCCAGGGGGCCTCTAATTTCACGGCGGCTGAGCGAGCGCACTCGCTTTTATAAATATATCACGCACTCCTGCAAGCCTTAATATAGATAGAGCTTTGGGGTAAAAAATTCTTGAAAGAGAACTAATTGTCCTTGAAAATGAGCCAAGCACGAAGTCACTAACCCTATCCCTTGCCCTTTTACAGTGCAAAACGCGTTCACCCCTCCCTCCTTTCCTGATTAACGGATTGAGTTCTTGTTGGGCTCAAATCAAAGAGAAAAAAATTCCGCAATCGTTGCGAAAATCGAAAAATAAAATTTGCAAAATAAATAACTATGATTTAATCCTACGGATTCGCTAAGCACTAAACTTTTTCTTAAGCGCTCTATGCCCCAATTTGTTCCGGGACGTTAAAGTGCTCGAACACTCAGCTGTGGTGCTGACAGCTAAGTAAAAAATTGAAACTTTGTTTACCATTTAGAATTAGATTAATCAGCGTCTAAATATAATTTAAAAAATAAAATGGAGTACATTAGACTGTTTGTAAAGTATCTCTTTGATAAATAAATAACTCTTAATTAGTTTTCAGGATCTGTTGCAAGTTTGCAGAGGTTCTCTATAGATAATTATAAAACAACCATCTAAGGAAATTCTTATAATGCGTAAATAATTTACCGTTAAAGCAAACTTTTCTTAAATTTGCATTTATACACAAAACTTCTACTTCAAGTATTCGATTTCTGTCTTCTTTTGGTAGCAACAGTTGTGACTCTCAATAATTAATCGATATGACGATCTTTCTTGAAAGACCGTACATTATTAGTAAACATTTTCTGAAAAATTTGATTCTCTAACAAAGCCCTCAGCGTTTTCAGTGAAATATTTAACTAAACTTTTAATATGCCCAATTAAATCGCTCCCACCTCCTTCAAAAGTTTCAGGACAATAAAGTTGGGAGTATCTTGGGGAAAATATTTTCCTTTAGGTGTTTGGTTAAGAAAGAACGGTTGCTTCGGAAATTAGGAAATATATTAAAAGTATGCTTGTGTTCCAAGTATACTTTGTTTACTATACAGTTTTTTTAATTTCAAATCTATTGCAAAATATTTATCGATAAACACTTAAAAAGAATACAATACGTTTAAATTTATAACTGATGTTTATATTAGCAGTCAGGGTTGTTAACATCGTGTAGTTGTTGAAATTTGAAATCTTGGTATTTTAACTCAAACTTTTGTTGGTTTTAAGTGACAAAAACTGTATTAACTTCTAAACGTTCTTAGACTAAACAAATAATGAATTATGTATCCGTTATTCTTTCTGATGGCGTTTTGGTTATGCTTAGAAATCATAACAATTTTATGTATAGTTTAAACACCACATCCAAAAGATTATTAGTCTTATAAGAGCTCTTGTATTATAAAGAGATTAGTTACGTATATTAATAAATAGAAGAACTAATATTCACTGTGTTTAATTAATCCATACCTGCTAAAATACCTGCTAAAAACTTTAAAAGTAGATAATAGGCTTCTTCCAACGAGGGGAGCATGCCAATTTTTTCGGAGTGTTTTTTTTATTAAAACACGGAAGTCTTATTTAATTTTTTACATTTTCACATGACATTTATAACCACCCCCCAAACGGCCAAAAACTACCTCCAAAAGGGTGAACCGCGTTTTTCACCGGCAAAACTAATGTAACCCCCCGTTTTCGAGGATTCTGAACGCGATGGTAATGGATCTTCTCCCTGAGTCGACTCTATCCCCCAAATTGCCAAAAACCACCCCGTTAGTTTTGCCGGTGAAAGACGCGATTCACCATTTTAAGGGAGGTTTTTGGCCATTTGGGGGGTGGGGTCAACTCGAAAAGAATTTTAACCCACGCCATCGTGTTCAGCATTCTCGAAAACGGGGGGAACGTAATTTGGGTACGACTTCTTTTGTACCGTTTCGTCACACTTGATTGACACAAAACACACTTGTTGAAATCAATATTTGGACTCCTAAAATAATTGATGTCTTTGACAGGAAGTCACAATAACATACATAAGCGGGTGAACTACAAAATTATAATAATGAAACGGGTTTAAAAAAGTAAACAACCCAAACTAAACGTCTTAAGTCTAAATAAGCTTAACATTTGTTTACAAACTGTCCTTAGCAATAATGCTCCTAAGATATGATTTCTTAACGATTCTTGCTCACTAAAGAACTCTGTGTACCTATTACCTTTTAAAATATATCATTGAAGTTTGTAATATTATACTGGTAAATAAGATTTTAATAATGACCTTTTTTTAGGGATTTGCCGCCGACTGAAGATTCTTTTATTTTTCATGTGAGACATTTTTACAATGCTCAATTTTCAAAATGGCATATATGTTAAAGCCAGATCTGCATGAAATTTTAAAGTTTGGTTACGAACACAAAGACAATAATTGTATGCTGCCAAAATTAATGTCCAAAGAGGCAAAACCTACATTTTTAGAAATTACTCCATTTTGCAAATGTAAATTATTTAACTGTGGTAACAAGAGCAAATGCCTGAAAGCAAATGTAAGATGCAATATAGGTTGCCAGTGTGAGGGAAAATGAATTGAAAAATAAATATTTTAATTAGATAATAATAATATTGTGTTTTAATCCCTATAGTGTCATAATAATATTGTAATGCGCGTCATCTTTGTTGCACGTTTGAAGAAGGCTGTGGTGTTTACTCTCTTTGACACACTGATCGCTTTATTCGCATCCACAGTAGTAAAGCCAAGAGATGTGACGCGCCGATTCAATTTCCTTCAGTTTTAAAAAGTACACAAACCAAACTAAACGTCGTATGAAAAAAAAGTTGAAGTAAAAAAGTTTCCCTGCTATACAGACGGAGCTTACTGGGAAAACGAAAAATGTTATGAAAAAGTTATTTAGCAGGAGTACGTAGGTTAGTGACGACTACATTTCTAAATTAGTTAGACATATACAGGGTGTTTCAAAAAAGCGTGATATATCAAAGTTATGTTACTTAATAAAAACGTGTTATAAAATTACCGTTTTTTATTGATGCAGGTAAAATAATGCAAATAAGTCTGAAATTGGTGGATATTGGTATAGGGAACCTTGTAGTAATTTGAAAGGGAATTATTTTACCCTTTTATTACAATAACAAAATACAGGGTGTCCCATTTAGAATAACGCAGTAATCGTATAAAATATTGTATTGTCATGAAACTCTTAATTAACAACACCCTGTAAATAAACTTTACATTACAATAATTCGTATCGATGGCCTTCCTAATTGGCAATTAATAAACAAAAATGCGTTAGTTAATTTTTATGGGACGAAGTGTAATGAATGTATTTAAACCATATTAATTTCGCAAAAATAGTCATTTATTTATTTATTTATTTATTCAATAAATACAATGATAAGCGCTATTGCACTTGTTTCGCATGAAAGACATCATAAAACAGCATAGAGATACTTTACAAACAGTCTAATGTACTCCATTTTATTTTTTAAATTATATTTAGACCCTGATTAATCTAATTCTAAATGGTAAACAAAGTTTCAATTTTTTACTTAGCTGACAGCACCACAGGTGAGTGTTCGTGCACAGTCCCGGAACAAATTGGGACATAGCACTTAAGAAAAAGTTTAGTGCTTAGCGAATAAATAATAGTTATTTATTTTGCAAATTTTATTTTTCGATTTTCGCAACGAAAGAGTAAAGTAAAGAACTCAATCCGATAATCAGAAAAAGGGGGAGGGGGTGAACGCGTTTTGCACTGTAAAAGGGCAAGTGAAAGGGTTAGTGACTTCGTGCTTGGCTCATTTTCAAGGACAATCAGTTCTCTTTCAAGAATTTTTTACCCCAAAGCTCTATCTATATTAAGGCCTGCAGGAGTGCGTGATATATTTATAAAAGCGAGTGCATTCGCTCAGCCGCCGTGAAATTAGAGGCCTTCTGGCATAAACAAATTAATAAACTGTGACATGGCTCATTTGTTCAGTGGGGTTTACGTCCTACATCCGATGTACAATCAAGAATAATTGAAAATAACTTATATTTAGTGAAGTTTCTCCTTCTCTACTTCTAAATAAACCGGAAAATGGGTTTGGAGTAAAACATTTTAATTTTCTTTGTATTTTGCCATTGTATTTATAATAATATTAATAATAATAATAATAATAATAATAATAATAATAATAATAATAATAATAATAATAATAATAATAATAATAATAATAATAATAATAATAATAATAATAATAATAATAATAATAATAATAATAATAATAATAATAATAATAATAATAATGATAATAATAATAAAGTTCATTTATCGAATGTACATAGAAATAAAAATTTAGGTACATATAGTTATAAATAAACAAGGGCATCACAGAATCAATAACATGTATCGCTTGTACGTGATATAGCCATATAGATAATTCTAAAATATATTACAAAACATATCATAAAACATCATCATCAACATTAGAAATAGAATTATACCCAAAGACCAGACATCTGTATGAACCTTGACCGATCTTCTTTCCAAATTAACAAAGTAACACCCTAGTTTGCCATAAATATTATTTTAAGGAAAATTTTCAGTTTTTTCAAAAATGTCATGTTTTGACACATTTCGCAATTCCGGATCAAAGGGCGAACAAAAAATTCGAATCCGGCAGGTCATTTTACATAGGATTTCAGACCTCAGATTCCCAACTATATTACGTAGTTTCCACAAAAGGTAAATCCCCCGCTAAATTTTAGCTGATAAAAATACTATTTGAATACTACGATTTTAAATTTAAGTAACATCTTCCTTGAATGAAAACCTTATCCTTGAATAATGAATTCAGTCGTTTGCAGGCACGGTTGTAGGATGATATTTGAATATTTGATAAATATTTTTGCGTCAATTACACACTGAACTGTCAAATGCAAGTTTTGAAGCGCTTGCGTTTCGCTTGACGTTCAACTTATATTTTCAGCTTTTAACAGTTCTCATCGCAATCCATCCGAAACAACCGGAGCAACAACCTGTTGAAAAAAATGTTTCAGCGCGTCGTTTCCCGCAGTCTACTTTATTTCGAAGAATTTTCTGTCAATGAATCTATCGAATACGAGTATACGTGTTCTAACAGTTCGCATCAATTTTTTCTTTATATGGAATTTTTTCATAATTATTATATACCTTTAATCATGGTTACCGGATTTTTGGGTAATTTTACGTCGTGTTTAGTGTTACTATCAACTCATTTAAAATTAAGAAGTTCTAGTTATTATTTAGCAGCATTATCATTTGCCGATTCGGGATATTTATTTTGTGCTTTTTTGGTGTACTGTAGTTCTAAGGACATATTCAATATCTACGATAAACAAGGATTTTGTCAGATTTGTATATACTTAACGTACGTTTTTTCGTTTTTGAGTGTTTGGTTAATAGTCGCTTTTACGATAGAACGTTTCATAGCGGTACAATATCCGCTGAGGAGACCTTACATATGCACAGTAAGAAGAGCTAAAACTATAGTAGGAATATTAACATTATCAGCTTTTATTCTCTATATTTTTGCGTTTTGGATATCAGACGTTATCGATGAAGAATGTCAAATGAAACCGGAATATAAAGATTTTGTGGAAGTGTTGAATTATGTGGATACTATTGGAACGCTTATATTGCCTGTGGTGATGATCGTCGCGATGAATGCTATGATAGCGCGAAGTTTGCTTAAATTTAGAAGAACGATGCTAATCAGATTGACGGACGATGGACATTCAAGACAAGTCGATTTGTGTCATACAAGTTCTTCTCATGTAAGTTTTATTAATATTATTTCAATTAAATAATAATAATAATAATAACTTTATTGTCCATATACACGAAATGGGACAAGTCAAAAGACAGTTTATAAGATGTGAAACATAAAACATAAAAATACAAAAAATATAGGAAGGAAAAAATATCAACGTATATCTAAAATTTAACAGTTAAAATGTATACGCCAAATATTCTTCAACAGAATAAAAACAGTTATCCATCAATAACTTTTCTACTTTTTTCTTAAATAGTTTCAAAGGTCCTATTGATTTCATAATATTAGGAAGTTTATTATATAAACTAAAATACCCATGAATTGAGGGCTTTTTTCAAAAAATGCAGAGTTATGTGTTGCTATCATCAAATCATTTCGAGTTCGAGTTAAATAATTATGGTAGAAGTTATTAGTACGAAAATGTTCTAGGTTTGATTTGACATAAATTAAAAGTTCTAGAATATAAATACAAGGAAGTGGTAATATACGAAGTTCCTTAAACTTTTCTCTGCATGACTGCCTATACCTCAGTGACGCTATATTTCTTAAACCTTTTTTTTTTAAGTTTAAAAACCCTCAATACATGAGCTGATGAGCCCCAAAAAATTAAACCATATCTAATGAGATAATAGTAATGTGCGTAATAATATGCCAATAGAACAGATTTATTATTTATATTTCTAAGCCTAAAAAGTGCAAAACATGCAGATGAAAGTTTTTTACACAATATATCAATATGAAATTCCCAGCTTAAAGAGTTATTTGTGTGAACACCTAAGAATTTTGTGGACTGTACTTGATGAATAGATTTTCCATCTATTCTCAATTGATGACCCTCAAGTATACCATTCACCCTAGGAGTAAAATAAATAAACATAGTTTTTTCTTTATTAACAATAAGTTTATTTTCGTCAAACCCATGTACTAGCTTATTTATTCTAATTTGAAATGCACAGTTAATTGGGCGATATCATTATTACAAAATAGATAGGAAGTATCATCGGCAAATAGTACAATACTGCCATCATTAACCGTCAGAGCTAAGTCATTGATAAAGATTAAAAATAAAAGAGGCACAAGGACAGAGCCCTGAGGTACGCCACAATTAACTAAACGTGTATCTGATAGAAAAGAATTAACGACTGTTAACAGATAGGTAGGAACTCAACCACTCACCAACTCTTCCTCTAAAACCATACTTACAAAGTTTAAGATTAAGTAGATCGTGATCTACTAGATCAAATGCTTTGCTTAAGTCCATGAAAATACCTACACTTTTTTTGTTTTTGTTCAAATTATCATAGAGGTTATTAAGGAAGCTTAGGACAGCAGTTTGAGCAGATGTACCTGATGCCCTGAACCCGTATCATGAAACACGTTATATTTAAGAGTGAAATCTACCATTTTCCTAAACATAATTTTTCCACTATTTTAGAAACACTAGACAACATGGATATAGGCCTATAATTATACATACATGATTCGTCATCTTTTTTAAACAGTGGTAAAACTTTGGCAGTTTTAAATATCTTAGGAAAAACACCTTCTTGAAAAGATCGGTTAATTAAAAACGCTAGCGGCTCAATAATATAATGTGCAATGTATTTAAGCATACTGGAACTAATTTGATCAATTCCGCGTGAATTAGATTTCTTCAATTCAAATATAGTATTTAAGACTTCTGTTTCTGTGATCGGACCAATGAAAATAGTTGGTAAAACATCTGTGATTTTATGTAAAGCAGAAGGAGATGGATGATTGACAACATCCTGTAACAATCTGGTAGATGTATTTATAAAGTATTCATTAACCCTACGGTCAAATTTTCTATGAGAAAACAAAAAAAAATTAAAAACTAATGGCTTCCTGAGAAAGCCTCTGTAACCCTCCGGCGGGCGAGCCGGGACAAACAGCCGCAACTTTTTGTTTTTGTGTTATAATTAAAATGTGACGAGCCCCAAACTGGGCATTTGTTTGAAATGTTTACGTTATTGACTCCGCCTATCGACACATCTGGTGCAATATAATATTTCTGTTCAGTTGTTACAAGCGAAAGATCCAAAGCAAGTAGAATTTGCAACGTGTTTGCTGGCGCGCCCGGTCATGTAAGTTCTATTTATTTTTTCAGTTTACCTAGATTGTTTGTTTTGGAAATGTTATATATATTTTTTTTACTACAATAAAATGATTGAAGAATGGAATATTTGTCTTATTTTACACACAAACAGACGTTGATTGAGTTGAGCTGAATTGAATGTTTTTAAATATACATATGCCATTGTTTGTATGACACGCAACTATTCCAAAATAAACGTACAGGTCCGTAAGTAGGAAATAAAATTATATTTATTGTATTTCAGATACTTCGTAAAGGCAATTTAAAAAGCCACAGGAAAAATTAAGTTAAACTTTCTGTAATTTCGCATTTAATTCTACTACTGAAATGTTGAAACTATTTTGAAAACATTTTCTTATCAAAAGGTTTCCCTATATCTCTTAATTCTCCACAAACATCTTTAGTTTTTTTAAAGTTTTTTGCTGTTTATTTCTGTAACTATATTTTTTGTTTTTTTAAAATCAGGCGACGGTGAAGGCCATTTATGTCGTCCACATTTGTTTCATACTGTTTTTAAATATCTACACGAATTTTACCTGTTATTGAAAAAAATCTGATAATTCTAAAAACAAAAACAACGCTTTTCAAGACAAGTAAACCTCAAACTAACCTTAAAAGAAGTAAAAAATAAGAAAACATGTTGTTTTTGATTCAAATAAGTTTATGATATGTAATACTTTTGAATTGTTTGAATAATTTAATGGTTTAAGGTTGTGTTGCCAAAATAATAACCTTTTCCGCAGACATGTAACAATTAATTGAAATATTTAACTATATGTAACAAGTTTAATAAGTTCATATAAAGAACATTGTATATAAAACAATAATAGCTGTTCCGGATATAACAAGTTATGAGAGTAAAAGTTAGATATTCTACCATATAATCAAATGCGGTAACTAAATTTTATATTTTGAGTGTTTATACGAACAATAACATCAATATCTATTGATTTATTAAACTCAAAAGTGATTACAACGGTCTAACTTTGTGGAAAATAGCGTTGTTGTCTTTACGTAACAACAGATATCGACGTAGAAACATGCGATTTTAATTTACCAGTGGTGAAGGTTTCAAAACATCTAGAATTTTAACTGGATTATTATGGAGAGCACCTAGAAGAATGTATTAAAAGTAGATGTGGAAATAAATAGCCTAACATAGAGAAAAACATTGTTCGAATATTCAGTGAAAATAAGCTTAACTTATAGTAGAATGTAATAGGAGTAAAATAAAATTATTGGGACGCGGTGTTGAGTGAAATCCAGTAAAATCAATTTCAAGGCGCGAAAAGTAAACAACGAAAACACGAAAAGTGTCTACGGAAAAATAATCATTTAACGTCTGCTACAGAACAAATCATTTGTGATATTTGGAATTTCAGTAAAATGTTGAAGTAGAAATAAAAGTATAGCCAAATGTAGATTTGCTTTTTTTGTAGAGATTTGAGCTTTTCACTAATTACTGTTTGAAGGATATTTATTGAGCAGAAACAATTTTTATTATTTTTGTAGGTTTTGCAAAGTTTAAGCTGTAATAATTTCTTTGATTGTTTTGTAACAAAACGTTTATTTTTAATTACGGTAAAATATTGAACTGCAATTTAATATAAATTTAATAACCGATTTCTTCGTATTTGCAACTCCTGCCAAAAAAAAAATCAAACCCTAAGTTACTTTTTGATGCTCTATCAAAATCTGAATTCAGAATTTTAAAATTCATAAACACAAAAAAGCTACACACACGCACAATCCTTCTTTTTAAGATAAAAATTTTTTCTCTACTATTGTTTTTCGAAAAATGCTGATTTTGGCTGGACAAATACATTTTTTTTTTAATTTTTACCATGACTTCCCCACATAAAAATATACATCTTCTCCAATTTTTAAGAAAATTCGAGGATTCTTTGGTTATTTATTGCCAAAAATGCTATTTTTGGCTCCTATCTCGCGAAGCTCCAGCCCAAATTTATTGAATTTTTTTTTACAAGCTTCTCTTTATGTATAAAATCGAAAAAATTTAAAAAAATTGACTTAGCTCTTACATCCATATAAAAATCTAATTTCACTTCACTATTTTAATTCTTCTGAATTCTTCAGAAGATGAATTTGGAGTTATTTTACAAAATTTTTCTAATTATTAATTATGCAATATACATGATTTATTAGTTTATATTATTATTATTAGTATTAATAATATTTAAACTTTTTACGTGAAACTCTTTTTTGTTTTCGCATGTTACAAACTATAATCCTCACATTTGAGTATGGATAACATTCTCCATTTTTATTTTAGTCAATTTTGTTTCCCTTTCCGAGTTTGTAAAGATTTTATCTCTCATGGGAAAATTTGAAAAAATTGATAAACTGTAATTATAAATAAATATAAATTATGCCTCTTTACGGTAAATTGTTTAAAATTTATTTCATAAAAGGCCTCAAAAAATCTGCTACTTAGATTATTGTTAATTATTTAAATTCACAATTTTCTAAGTATTTTCGTTGAAAAACAAAACTATGTTAAATCGATTTTATTTGATGTAATTTTCCAGATTTTTAAAAAATTAATTTCGCATTTTACCCAATAATAATTTCGTAAATTTCGATTTTCAGTTTTATCAAAAAAACCTCCAGTAGCAGTGCCTTTGTTTATGCGAGCACCTTTCAAATTTATGAGACCTGGAATTTAAATCTTAAAACAGAGACCAGGATAATAAGGGGATACAAATTCCTCGCAATTTTTCTAAAGCAGAATTTGTTGCAGGAGTTCTTCCAGATTATTTCGACAACAAAATGGGAAACCAGATTTTATATTTCAGAAAATAGAACTTTTAAAATATTTAAAGTATTAATACCAGATATTCGCTTTTGATCTGTGCTAACGGCATATACTATTATGGTCATTAGCCAATTATTAAGTTCGTTATTGTATTTAAGCGCCGCTTTAATAATAATATTTATATATCATTTTTACATCTAAAGGTATAGAGAACATATACCATAACCTCAAATTCAACCAAACCTTCAATAATAATCTACTACGCTATAATCCTTGCCCAAAATATCTAGGGGTAACAATGGATCGAACACTTTCATACAAAACACATTTAAAGAACACCGCAGCTAAAATGAATACCAGAAACAACATAATCCGCAAACTCTGCGGCACTACTTGGGGCGCGAACGCATCCACTCTTAAAACCTCAGCGCTCAGCCTTGTCTACTCAGTAGCTGAGTACTGCGCCCCAGTCTGGATAAACACCTGCCACGTAAAGAACATCGATACCAAACTCAACGAGACAATGAGACTAATTAGTGGCTGTCTAAAAAGCACACCTCTGCCCTGGCTCCCTGTTCTAAGCCACATTGCACCTCCCTCCATCCGCAGACAAGAGAGCCTAGTTAGGGAATATAATAAAATAATAACAAATCCCCTACTTCCAATACATAGTGACCTTCCCGAAGCCGGCCTGCAGAGATTGAAGTCTAGATCTCCCCCAATATTGCTAGCAGAAAAACTTGTGAGAGATAATTTCAATTTGACCAATAAATGGAGAGAATACTGGGAAGCCTCGAAACCAGTCCAGGCTGTACATATAACTGATCCTACAGTGCCCTTACCAGGTATGGAGCTGCCTCGCCACGAGTGGGAAACACTTAACAGGTTAAGAACATCTCACGGTATTTGCCGTGACTCATTCTATAAGTGGGGACTCACCGAAACACCAACCTGTGACTGCGGAAAGCCTCGCCAGACTGTCCACCATATTACAATGGAGTGCCCCTTTACTGCATACGGAGGAGAAATGAGCGACTTCTATGAGGCCACTGACTCTGTGCTGGACTGGATCAATGGTCTAGATTTTAAAATTTAACTTCAAATCGTGCTTTATTTATGTTTATGTTTATGTTTATGTTTATATTTTACTTCTACTTTTAGATATACACTTATATGTTTTTTATGACGTAATGTGAATGTGTACAATTTTAACTAATTATA
Organism: Crepidodera aurea; assembly: GCA_949320105.2. Classification (NCBI taxonomy): domain Eukaryota; kingdom Metazoa; phylum Arthropoda; class Insecta; order Coleoptera; family Chrysomelidae; genus Crepidodera; species Crepidodera aurea. The sequence continues at coordinate 15,815,846 of OX439474.1, read as the reverse complement.
ACTAAATCCATGTATGCCATACGCTAAATAAATAACCAAACCTTGGTAGGTTACAAATCGCATTAGTGTGCTTAAATTAGTTATTTAAGTTTATCACAAAATCTTTTAGGAAGTCAGGAACGGACTATGCCCAAAGGTTAACACCTCATAATTTTTAGACAAGTGGTGACACTGAACTGTAAATAACATTAATGGATTCCTTAGATATCTTTATAATATAAAGATACTCTTGCTTCATGTCGATTAAGTTAACGGTTTAGGAGATTTTTTAACTTTAATGCGGTAAAGCAGAGTAAATAGCGCATCCATTTCGAGTAAACTGTGCCATATTAGTTATGAAAATGTACTTAAACAGAAAAATCAATAGGAAAGTATTTCACCACTACAATATAGCAAATTAACTGACAGATGTTGGATATCAAATGAATCCACAGCACACTATAAAATCAAATCGTATTAAACTTCAAATAATGACGCACTTTATAAAATGGTGCTTTACCGCATTAAAGTTAAAAAATCTCCTAAACCGTTAACTTAGTCGACATGAAGCAAGAGTATCTTTATGTTATAAAAATATCTAAGGAATCCATTAATGTTATTTAAAGTTCAGTGTCACTACTTGTCTAAAAATTATGAGGTGTTAACCTTTGGGAACAGTCCGTTCCTGACTCCCTAAAAGATTTTGTGACAAACTTAAATAACTCATTTAAGCACACTAATGCGATTTGTAACCTACCAAAGTTTGGTTCAATTTGAGGTTATGGTACGAAAGTTATAAATAAAAAATGATTTTCAATCTTTAAATTTAGAGGACCATATCTCGGAAACGAAGGCCCGTAGGGAAAAAAGTTATATGAAGCAATAACGTTATTTTTACCACTTCTATTAATCCCTGAATTTTCCAAAGGTGCTTCTGGGACACCCTGTATATAAAATTAAATTCATACATTTAAATTGAGTTAAATTACGAAGACATATTACAGATACATATCAATACATTGTTCCTAAGAATTCCGAAATGTTTTAAAAATATTTCCGTACAAGAATAATTTTATTGATTCACCAGATCGCACTGAATATTTACAACTTGAACTGTAACTAATTATTATGGCAACTCACCAATGATCTGATGCATGGATGCTTACAACACAATTTGTCACTCGAATATCGATTTGTTTCATTTGAATATGATTGGCCTTAAGAAGAAACTGCGGATATTTTTGGTTGATTTTTATGCTTTCACAATCATTAATTGAAATACTTTATTTTTTCTTATTTTGTTTTTTAGAGTACTTATAACATTGTTCCTTAGTGCATATCGTTATAGCTGTTGATATTTTGCACAAAGGATGTGAAATAAAATCACACAAGCTCCCAAGAACAAGTACATTAAAAATGTCCTACACTGCACCAGCGTCTGGACTTCAACAACTACTCCTTGGGCTATATGCCCCAATAGGTATTGAATTACGAAAGTCCAGACGTGGTTTGGTGCCCGACCAAATCGGGGCTTTAACCCAAAAACTTCGATTTTGTCATTAAACGAGCTTGACATTCTTAGACCGGTTTCGGCATTATTGTGCCTCATCAGTAAGAAGCAGGCTAGCTCGACATCCTGTCACTAAAGGATGTCTGTTTGGGTTAAAGCCCCGACTTGGTCGGGCACAAAACCACGTCTGGACTTTCGTAATTCAATACCTGTCGGGGCATATAGCCCAAGGAGTAGTTGTTGAAGTCCAGACGCTGGTGCAATGTACGACATTTTTAATGTCCTTGTTCTTGGGAGCTTGTGTGATTTTATTTCACATCCTTTGTGCAGTTCAAAAAATTCCACCTTCGTATATTGATATTTTGTTAGACGTTAAATGTTACTATGTATCATCCTATAAAAGGAACCACTAAGATTCATTTGTTTGGATGATCCACAAATAAATAAATAAATAATAAAAATATTAACGGTCCAAATATGGATCCCTGTGGCACTGTTAATTATAACCCAATAGTGGTGTTAAATAAATATTTTTATTATGTCTTGGTTTCACACATAGCTTGAATATAAAATATATTTTTTAATTTTAGAGCAACTCGTTCACCAAGAAATCTAAAGACCTTCAAAACTATCCAGAAGCACAAACCTATGCGGTAGAGAAGATTTTAGTACCTAAAAGTATCAACAGGGCTGAAAAATATTCTTATATTCGTAAGTACTTTTTTTAACTACACTGTATAATTATTAATAAATATGATAAAGTGTGTAAAAAGTCTGTAAAACTATTATCTGAGTAGTTTCTTAGGATTTGTTATCACAATTTGCAAAAATTATATCTGGTTATACAATACAATCGAGCTGTATTTAATCTGCATAGGAAGTTATATTTAAATGACAAAGTAACCTATAAATAAAAAAAATAACCTATAATGCCACAAAAACGACTAAAACAAAACAGTTCTAATTAAAATTTTATAACGTTACTTAATCAAAATCAAAATAAAATAAATAATAAAGGAACGTATCGATAATGAACTTTAAAAAGCAATTATAAATTCCGTCGATCAATTCAACAGATGAACGTGAATGACGTCACTGGTGATAATTTTTATCCTTAACAAGACGCCAATCTTAATTACTGATACATTCTCGGCCAAACATAGAAGATGTTAATGTATTTTAAATCTAATTTTGGGTCATTAAATCCAAATATGTATAAAAAATGATTTTTTCTACAACCCTTTACGAAAAGACGTCATTTTGTAATAGAAAACCTTCATCGAAAACGTGATTTTCGTCACAAGCGAGAGAAATTATCATACCGTTAACTTTCGATTCTAGTGACGAAAGTTAAATTTAAAAACAACTTATATCTAGTTCAGGTTCGTAAATAAGAGGTTCTAAACCCTCATAATCAGCTAAACATCAAGTAAGTTTTTAAATTGTTATTTAAATATTTTTTTCTTTTTCAGATGTGAAAAAAACTAGTACGAGTGACACAACATCTTATACTCAGCATGGAATTAATAGAATGCTCTTTGTCATATCTTCTGTCTTCATTGTATTAAATTTTCCCAGGTAACATAACAGCTATGTATATTAAAAGGACATAATCAAGGGATTTATTGAACGAATCGTTTTATGGCCGAGCGAGCTTGCGAGAGGCTATAAAATTATCAGTCAATAAAGCCTTATGTACGCGTTATATACATGATTTTATGTTCGATTGCAATTAAAAAAAAAGTTAAAAAAATAAAAATTTGAATATACCTGTATACAATTTTAGCTCACAGCAGTTGCGATGACAAGTAGATGTTTATTTTTTAAACATGTCAAATTAGTTGTCTTGCAATTTGTCAATGACGCTGAGACAATTACTTTATTTTACTAGTAAAATAAAGTACAGTTTATTAAAATTTTTTACAAGAAGCCTTCGCAACTCTTGTTTCATTAATAAGAAATTTTATTAATATGCATTAATTAATTTATTATTATATACAGTATGTCTCAGTAAGTTGGAACCATATGGGAAACTTTTTTATTATTAATTTTAGGAAAAAAAGTTATTCTTTACAAAAAGTTGTGCATGGTCTAAAACCTAAAATGCAACCATCAAAAAATATGACTTTTGCTCAAGAGTAAAGTACCTTTATTTATGAAAAAAATAAAAATTAAAGGACTTTCCGTATAAAATTTTCTTTGGCCTAAATTTTAGGTTACGAACAAGATATCGAGATGCGGTGTTCGCGAGCTTGTTCAGGCATCATTTTGTTACTTTTTCGTGAAAAAAAATCATACCAATGCATTTAATTTTTTTGAGAAAATTAACCATTTCTGTCGGAATATCGAAAAAAAAGCCCTCTATCGCCGACATGCGAAACTAACAAAACTTATAACATTTGTATACCAAGAATAGCTATTTTCGACTAGCCCAAGTTTGTTAAAATCGGATCAGCCTTTTCGAATATACATGGCGTTTTTTACTGAAACCTTTGAATACCCCCCACCACTTTATTTTTAGAGATACAGCAAAAATTGTTAAACAAAAAAGGTTCAGATTATCCTCGACTTTAAAGATCAGGTATTTTTTGTTAGGGTAATACAGCGGAATTCACAGAAACATCACTTTTTTACATTCAAGATTGCAGTTACGGCCTCTAGCGGCCATTTCAGAAACTTGAAAATATTTTCCAGATTTTTCTCTTGGGCGTTTTAGTAATAAGTTTTTTGCCGCTAGCCTCTACGATCGATAGTTTCCCAGATACAGGACCTCGCATTCTCATTTGGACACCCTGTAGCTAATTAAAAAATCTAAACCTCGGTATTGGTCATTTTTCAACATGACCTTCAAATTATCCAGAAAACGCTAAAAATTGGTTTTTCCGTTTAAAATTTTTATCTACCGCAAAAACAATTTTTTTTATGAAACTTGGTGAAAACGTTCTTGTGTTTTAAATAGGCTCTAATTTTTTCTCAGCAAAATATTAATTTTTCAATTTTATACGAATTTAAATTTAAAAAAAGCCTAATTTTCAGTCGAAAAAGTTGTTTTACAAATTTTCAATAAATGGAAACCCTAAATATCCTATTGCTGGTTCTTAGTTTTTGACCATATTCTTTAATTACTTAACTTAATTAATTAACATATTTTTTAAATGTGATATTGGGTACTAAATAATTCCTTTGAGAATTATTGCACAAAAAATAGTATCAAAATTATGCTTGTAGTAAAATGTAATTTCTCCCCGAAATAAAAACTCCACCCTGTTTTTAAAGTAGCTAATTAATATGTTCCTCGTCTGAACTTCGTATTAATTTTAATAATTTCTCTTTTTATTTTCAACTTCCTCAAACCGTTTTCGAAGTACTTAGATAAAAGTTTTTTAATGTTTTCCACGTTTTTATTAATTTATTTTTTATTTTCAGCTACCTGGTTCGATTGTGTTATTACTTCGAATCAATTATGGAAGTGGAAGTTTTTCGAATGTATTTCGATTGTGTGCAGCAATTTGCCATGTTATTGTACTGCACCAACTTCAGTATAAACTTTTTACTATACACAATGTGCGGAAAAGCTTTTAGGCTGTGTTTAAGAACGTTCTTTTGTAATATTTTTCATAAAATGGCATGTCATGAAAGAGGAAGTTTAACAAGTACTCATTTTTAGTAAAAACAAAACCATGATTTGTATATTTTTTGTAATTTTTAGTAAAGACTGATAGAATTAGAGTTTTAATTTATTACATTTTTTGTTATTTCTTTATAAAAAGTGCATCAGAAATATTGACGACTCGATCATTCAAGTTAGAATAGTGAGGACATTAAATACAAGAAATGTTTAAATGCGGGGAGAAATTAAAAATTTTCCATCATTAAAAAATACGTAACAAATTGATATGATATGAAGTTTTCACAAAATATTTCATTCAAAAACATTGCCACGGAATACAAAAGAGAATTTTACAAAACTCCCGATACAGCTAAGAAATGTTGATATTAAAAAAAAACAATTGCAGCTTGAGATATTTGTGATTATTTCATTCACACATGGCTGCGCCAATGAAAAGTCATGAATTTAGTCACATGATATGCAATATGATTGGATATTTAGGTAAATAAAGAAATATGAGCGGCTATTTTAGTCGCTTGTATAAGTGTGTTATTAAGTGTCAAAATTTGACGTAACATTCACTTAAAATTGAAAATGTCTTGTTTTTGTTCATGTTCCAATGCGGAAATCAGTGAAAATATAAGCAAATCGATCCCAGAAAATACCAAAAAGAGAAAGGAGTCTGTTTGGGGACCATCTTAGCGAATGATTTTGTGGGGTTCATGAAATAATCTTCCTGAATATCACTCGACTATGACAAATAGAGACTATTATTTTCTTTAATTCGTCTCGAGCAACTTGCATTTCAATACAATTCAATTCGACCATATGAACTTTAATAATAATTATTCAGATTATTAATGTTCATATGGTATCATCAAATTGTCTCGAAATACAAGGTACTCTCAATAGAATTAGGCAGAAAATAATAGTCGGCTATTTGTCATAGTCTTGGGATATTTCCTTCGACTATTTCCGTCGTCTTAATTTCCACCAATCACAAACGCGCAATTTTGAATATTGATCTGGCGGTTGATAAAAGTGTATCTGATAATACCGTTAAAACCTATACATCAATATGGAAACAGTTTACGGAATTCTGCAAGGCAAAGAAATACGAGCTTTTGCAAATTACAAGTTTAGAGCAACTAAACCTAATCCTGAAAGATGGGCGTGGAATATGAAGAAAGAAAACGGTGAAAATTTCAAAGAACTAGTTGTGAAGACAATGTGGAACACCGTTGCAAAAAAAAATGCAAGAGATGTATTTTATGAAGTGGAAAATAATTTTTGATCCATTTAAAGAAACTATCTTCAAGTCTAGTATCGAGCTCTGCTTCTTAAAATTGGAAGAATAGCGAAAATTTTACCATATCGCTTCAGTAAAACTTGCCTGGAGAGGTGGAGAGGTGGAGAAGCAGTCAATTGCAGAGTTCATTATTTTAAAGAGGAAGTCGATAATTCTGGGATTAAAACAGGTAACATAGTTACATATTTTTTTAAATAACTGATTGTCAAAAATCCTACTTTTTAGGAAGAGTAGAATATAATCCTCTCTTCAATAAAACGGCCCAGCGCAGGGTGGAGAAAAAAAAATGGCCGATAGTAAATGACTGGTCCCCTTTTGTCCAGTCCGTCTTTTTATAATTCTAATAGTTAAACGTTCATCTAGAATAATAACTCATAGATTATTCTTAACAGTAAACCCATCATGGAATAAAGAAAAATCAAGTGGATGGTGTAATGGATGTAATTATCAAAGGTCAATATTTTATAATATAAACAAAATTAAAATTTTATTCAAATTAGATTCGTTCGCTGAAAATTCAAATAGTTTTACATACCAAAGTCCAATGCACTTTCCTACCAGAATTGCAAGAATAGTAATATTGCAAACTTGCAATATTGTTGTTCCATTTTAGTTAGAATACATGTAGAAATTGCTGACAATAATTTGTGTTAAATTAAAAAGAACTTTTAGTATTAATTTGATAATGTGCCACTAAACTTGTAATTTTATGTAATAAGTTGAAAGACCCAATAAATGGTATAAATGCGATTTAGGAGTTTAAATTAAAGAAAGGTAGCAAGCCTACAAGGCGGAACCCTTCAAAAACAAGGAACAATATTACATGGCGATTACAAAACTCTCCAGTGGTGAAAAACTAACTTTCGAAATGGACTAAAGAAGCAGCACAGAAGGCAGGATTAAATACAAAAGAAATAAAAATAACAAACCACTCTGTGCGGTCGACAGCAGTCAGTAGTAACCTGGCTAAAGGAGGGGTGGGTGAACAACAATTAATTAAAATTACTGACCACAGTTCAGCCAACTCAATTAAGCCTTATCTGCAAATGGATCATAAACACCCGTAGAAGTGACGCAGAATAATCTGTTACTCATGAAATAGTCTTGTCAAATACCATTCGGGTATCTAATTTTTCTTGTGAAAAAAATCGAAAAAACAATGGAAAGTAATATTTTTTTTAAAAAGAGCATTCGTGCATGTGCAAAAATCCTCGTCTTCGACTCAGATTTTTGTTGCCACCAGCACTCATCCTTCTTTTTAAAACATTACTTAGGAACGTGTTTTTCGATTTTTTTCGGGAAAATTAGATGCCCTTATGATATTACTTACGAATATTTTGATTGTATAAAATATAAAGTTGCTTTTTAATGATGAAGCGAAACGAATATTTTCTTTCGCCACAGTAAAAATTATTTTTATTTGTTTACAGTTCTACTTTTTGGGTATTTTTTCTCCGATTTGGCGGTAAGTATATTATTATTTATCTAAAATTTTCCATTGACAAGAATTTTTAATTTAAGATTAACCACTTAACAGGCAGAACAGTGAGCATCTATCACAAATAAAAAACATCAATGTAATAATTTACCATTTACCATTTTGGGGGAGGGGTAAATACCCCCATAATCCCCCATATCGACATCCTTGGCCGCGAATACAAAATAGGCATTCTTGTGCGGCAATCTGTTACAGAATAACTTAGGTCAAACAATTAAAAAAATTATGTGCACTTGTACAAAAACTTGTCTCTAAAGATATATTTTTTATTTTTCATTTTTGGTGTATTTGTATAAAAGCTTGTATTCTCTTTTAATAACTATTTTTATCAATTCATTACTGCGACTTCTTTCCCGCAGATAGTTGTTCTCTTTTTTACACATTTCGTTCGATATATGTATTCATACATTTTTTAATGCTCACAAAATTCCTCGACGCTCAAATTGACACTACACGTGTACACGTGTACGCTTTGTTTAACAAATTATGTTGCAGCTTTACACGGGGTGTAAAATGATTGAATAATACTGAAAAGCAAGCTCGTAAATGAGATTAGAAAAAAAAAGTTTTCAATAATTAAATATGGTGAATGCGCTAGAACGCTACCACCATTTTTTGAAATTATTTGCTAATACAATTTCTTAATTTTGAAAATCATTTAGATCAGTGTATTAATGATTTTTTCAAAACTATTTTTACGTATTGAGGCTTTAGAAATAATACAATATATGAAATTCCTGTACTTTTTGTAGTGATGCAGTATTGTATATTTAGTATTATATGACCGATCATTTAAAAATTTGGTGGATGAATATGCGCATTCGCCAATTTTAAATATACTAATTTTCGCAATGTCAAATTTAGTGATGAAATAGTAATTTACGTAACAAGTTCCGAAAGTGATTTTTGCGGGATGAGTAGGAAATTTCCAGGACGAGCCGAAGTGGATGTAGATGGAAGGAATGGTAGTAGGTATCTAAGAGGATGTTATTGATCCATTATTTGCCCACTGCATTTGAGAAAATCTTCTGACAAAACTCATAGAAAGTAAGGTGGCAAGGAGGATCGAACTCACAACCTTTAGAATGCGAGGTAGATGTGTTGACACAGGGGCACCTCGCTCGGTCGAGGGGATTAAGGGTTAAACCACCCCATTAGGGAATAATTAATTTATAGTAGATAAATCGGACTACAGGCCTTTTAAATATATTCCTGTAGTAGAAAAGTAGGAAAAATAAAACCTTAAATAAATAATGTAACTCAATTCGAATTTAGTTCATTAACATTTTACATCACATCTTTTTTCACTACTTTATATTCTCTTCCTCTGGATCTAATTCTAAATAAATACTAGTGAACCGAGTAGTTTCAGAGTTTACTAAACAGTGACTGAAAGAAAATTATTTAATTAGTTTGCGAAACATATACAGGGTGTAATTGAAACGTTTGCGAGGTCTATGTGATACTCATAAGTAACCGATATTTTTAATTTCTTTTAATAAATTATAGAATAAAATTTTATGTTTTTCAAATGCATCAATCATTGCAGATTGTTTGTGCACGCCAATCAACTTACCTTAGTTTTCCCAGAGCCCGTTGGGCCAACTATCATCAATCCATGTCTCACAACTGTCGTTTCATATAACTGAATTACTTTCCTAACAAATTCTGAAAAAGAAAAAAAAATGATTGTACAGGATTGCCAAAAGTGGGACAATTAAATGTTCTAGACAGTGAGGTAATTTTCGATTGACAAAATTAACATCGTGCACTGTAATTACACAATAATTTTATTTTTATGAAATTCATAATAATAGGTAGATATATTAATAATGATCGGACGAGATTATTTATTAGTGCGTTTCCGTTTGATGCCTATGATTTGTTGGGCACCTCTTGATCCAACTTTTGTTTTAATTTTTTTCTTGCCTACTTTTCATTTTGTAATTGAAGATACTCGTGTTGAAGGCTTGCTAAATGACCCCCCACCATTTAAATGTAAAAAACGTCCTGGTCAAATGGCTGAAAATTTCGTGAAAAATTCTTCAAACCTTTCTGATTAAAGAATCTATGACTCAATTTTTTGTTAAAGCATCAGAAACCTTGCAAAAATGGATTGGGCATCTAAAACTATGAAATTGGGGACTCAGAAGGCTATTCTGAAATCAAAATCCGTCGTTTGGCCAGTTCTTGAAAATATCACAAAACAAGTATGCAGGGTCCGGTAAACCTCTGTCATATTGCAATGAAATAATCACCTGGTATATTGAAAAGAAGGTAACCAGGAAACATAAAAAAGTGACAGGGAATTTTGAGATGGATGATAAAAAAAAGAATGTCAAAGGTTTAATTTTTGGTAGATAAAAAGTTTGAGAAAGGAAAGGAATAAATTGTAGAAAATTGTAACGATGAAGAAAATATGTTATATTATTGAACATTAATCATATGATACAAGGAAGTTTTGTTGGATGAAGAGTTTGCTAGGTCATGAACTTTTGACAAGAAGGAAAGTTTAATAAGAATAGGAAGGACTTTAATTCACAGTTCAAAAGGTAGTTTAGTGTTAGTTATTTTTGTATTTTTGTCGCATTCTTTATTGTTTAACATTAGATTTAATGAATCAATGAGTGTGAATGTTGATTAGTTATTATATTTTACAATTTCGACAATTCATTTTTGGTACTAGTTAATAAAATTATAGAAAACTTTTGACATTTCGTTGCAATATATCTATTAACTCTTATTGTATAAAACTTATATTTATTTGAAAGGTATTTTCATGTATACTGGGTGGTCCTTAAGTAATTGTACATAGAAGTATGGTAGATTCCTCACTTTAAAATATTACGATTTGAGCCAACTTGCTCTAATAAAATGTTGCTAATAAGGAATATACTGGGTGCTAAAGGTTAAATTTTAAGATTTATTTTTTGCAATAACTTTAGCGTTTTTGGATATTAATACACAAAAATTTGGAACTGGGGGTTTTTGGGCACGAAAAATCATAATATGGTACCTACTTCGATGTAATTTGTAGAGGGCGCTACTTAGGCCACATTTGTGGCATAAATGTGCGATAAACTTTTTTGCTATTTAAGTTAGCGCTATTTTTGTAAATCCACGTTATTTTAGAAGAAAAAAAGCATACTTGTTATTAACCTTAAAACTTAACGGTTTACGAGATAATCGCATTTTAGGGATCAGCTTGCAAGATTATACTGGTAGGAAAAAAAAATTTTTTTTCTAACTCTGACACCATTCTTATGTAAAATGACCTCCTGAATCCAAATATAACCTTAGTTTTCCCCCATCACTCACCGTTTTCGGGGGTGGTCGCTTTTCGATATAATTTGGAGGGATGAAGAAAAACGGTGGGTGGTGGGGGACAACTGAGGTCATATTCGGATTCAGGAGATCATTTTACATAAGAATCAGCAAGAATGGTGTCAGGACCAGAAAAAAAATTTTTTTTGCCTACCAGTGTAATCATGCATCTGATCCCTAAAATGCGATTATCTCGTAAACCGTTAAGTTTTACGGTTAGTAACAAGTATGCTTTTTTTCTACTAAAATAACGTGGATTTAATATTCTTTTACAAAAATAGCGCTAATTTAAATAGCAAAAAAGTTTATCGCACATTTATGACCCAAATGTGGCATAGCTAGCGCCCTCTACAAATTACATCGAAGTAGGTACAGATTCTGATTTGTCGTGCCCAAAAACCCCCAGTTCCAAATTTTTAAGTATAAATATACAAAAACGCTAAAGTTATTGCAAAAAATAAATTTTAAAATTTAATCTTTAACACCCTGTATATTCCTTATTAGCAACATTTTATTAGAACAAGTTGTGTCAAATCGTAATATTTTAAAGTGAGGAATCTACCATACTTCTATGTACAATTACTTAAGGACTACCCTGTATAGGTTGGTCTAGTAAACTAGGCAAATGACTTAATTTTTTTCATTGGAAAAAAGGTTGATTTCCGGAGATTGCTGGGAGTTTTATAAAGCAATTTTGGGGGTGTATAGTACAACTATGTTGGTTCTAAAAATGTAAAAAAAATATGACACCCTGTATACATGAAAATAATTTTAAAATGTTTGCAGTTAACCACCATTAATAAGAGTTAATAGAACTACGTCAAAGGAGGCCGGACCCTGTATACTTGTTTTGTGATATTTTCAAAACTGTGAGTTCCCAATTTCATAGTTTTAGATGCCCAAATTTGTTAAAATTAAAAAATTGAAAATTAGGAATTTGTATCTCTTAACCTATTTTTCCAAGATTTGTGATGCTTATAACGAAAAAATGGGTCATAGGATATTATCCGGACTTCCTATTCTTTAATCAAAAAGGTTTGAAGAATTGTTCACGACATTTTCTGCCAATTTGACCGGGACGTTTTTTACATTTCAATGGTGCGGTGTCCTTTGCCAAGGAATTTGTCAAAAATATGTTTACAAGGAACTAACATTGACGTGAAAATCGAACTTTTGTTTGTTTTTCCTTTCATATTTCCTCAAATCATTTTTGAAATTCCTCAAAGGAACTAAACACCCCTGATTACAACGAATAATTTGAATGTGTAATTATTCACATAAGTAAAAGTCAGCACGATAAATCGGTGCACGCTAAAATATTACGTCATGGACAATGATGACGTTTTAGTCATTCCGTGTAGTTGGTGATTTTTTTAAATCATTCAACTTAATGTGTCCTTATCCCCTTCAGTTTTGCCTCAAGAGAATGTTTAGAAGAGTCTCCATTGCCGCTATCAGCGTGGTGGGTATTGTGCCAGTAAATCTCTTTGGGGTTCATTTCCTAACGTTTATCGCAGACAAAGTTTAAAGGCGAAGCTTTGCTTTGTTGCATGTTTATTCCAGATCTTTTAAAAGAAACCATAACAGTTTTGTGGGGATTCACATTTTTTAGGATGTTCTAACGGATTAATACGCTTATTATTGGTAATCAATCCACTTCCTTCTCGAGAGATCGTTCAACAGGTTATCAAAGTTTTGGTTGATTTTCGAATATCAGAAAAATATATACCAATAAGAAAATTAAAAATGCTTACCGTTAACATCATCTAGTCCAAATTTGGGGCATGACAGTCTGATGGATTTCTCCAATTTTCCATAATCGACACTTTCCTCTTTCATTCTAGGAAATAAATCCGAAACTATACCTACAAAATGGAAATAATGGTTATTTTAATTATTTTGTAAAAGTGTATAACCCTAATGGCGACCAATCAAATAAATTTTACAAGAACTCTGATAAAAAATTGGGTGTTTGGTGTATATTATACACAGAGGTTAGTGAGCGTTTAGAAAATACAAATGAAAATGAAAAGCACTTACCATTGAAAAGCTTTAAATCGTCTTTCAAAAACTTCGGCACATTAACATCTAGCAGAGCACGCAAAACTATTTGTCTTTCATCCATAGTCGGTTTCTCTCGTTTCAAATTACCCGCTACAGCAATAACGGTCTTGACCGCTCGCATTCCAAAATCGTAATGATCTTGACTACTTAGCTGTTCCGAACTTAACTTGAACGTACTTGTTATTTTATTCGCCATTTGCTTGGCGTTTCCAAAACCGAAAGAGAACAATGAAATTTCAGCGATTAACGTATAATCTGGCACCATCATGGATACTGGTCTAAATAATGCCTTGAGGTTGTCTGGTAGCTCAGTTCTTCCGGCGTAACCCGGATTCATCGTGATGAATGCAGCGCAAGATGGTTTCAATGTTATTTCCACATTTTCAAAGTAAAAGGTATCCACACGAGCCAACTGAGCCTTTTGTATTGTCATTATTTGCTGAGCGACCTAAAATGTAAAATTTACGAAATAAATAATTTTTTAAGTGCTCTTTAAAAATCTTTTAAAAGTGGCGGAAAGAGGCGGAAAGTATCAGAATAACCCACTAATGTAGATGTACTTACCACAGACAATACTTCAATATCTATTCTATTGAATTCGTCGAAACAAGCCCATGCTCCTGAAGTGGCCAAGCCTTTAAAGAACTTTCCCATAGCCATAAAGTCGAGTTGATCGGAGCAGTTGAATACGACGCATTGGATGGCCAGGGCTTTGGCTAAATCTTTGGTTGTTTCAGTCTTACCAGTTCCTAGAAGTGAAAAGCTGTATGAAAATATGCTACACTACAAATATGATCAAGGTTTCTACGATTATGTTTATCTGTTTATAAGACTATATTTCCTTTTAAAACGTCCTTATTTGACAAAGAAAAAGGTAAAGTTTGTGCAATGCATCTTTCAACAAGTCAGGAATTACTTAGGAAAAAATTGAATGAGCTGCTCTATTCGGCAGATTTCGCATCCTGTGACTATTTTCTCATTTAAAACTCGAAGAAAGAAAAACGAAATACCTTGAATAAAAAATTGAAACAGCCAAGTTGAGTTAAAAGCAGAATATTATGATAAATAAACCTAATATCTAAAAAAATAATTCATTGTGCCATTTATCACTGACTTGTCAAACACTCCATGTAATAACGTAATAACATTTTCTTTCGGGAAATAATTCTAGTAGTAAGAGAGATAACAACCAAAACCATGTTTCATATCAGCCCGGCTAAAACCATGTAAAATCGATAGATTAGATGATCCTACAGCCGACTGGTGAGTAGTAACTTCCAGAAGTGTAGCATCTTCGCGGAGGGCCATTTCTGCTGTGAAATCGCTGTTTTTCGTAAAAAAAAACGTGTTTTTACATTTAGTTATTAAAAAATAAAAAATGTATTCGAAAAGCTGAGACTTTTTCACAAAGAAAACGTATTTTTTCCAGATTTTATTTTGACGGTAGAAATACATTAAAAATGAGCATCTCTGTATCGAAAAGTTGTCTGATTAATTACATGGTACATTCAATTTGTCTGATATCATTTTTTTCGACATCTGGGCAATGTATTCAATCATTTACGACCAATTTCAGACATATTGCTATAGGGTCAGTGACGTCAGATTTGTTGATATTTTCGAAATGCTATAAAAATATACGGCGACAGATTTTTTGTCCGAAAATTGCTGCTATGAGACAAAAATCTTGGTTGTCATCTCTCGTACTATAGGGTAATTTATATCTCTCAATCATATGTGACATTTGTACGAAAAAAAAAACCCTTCTAATTAGTGATATTCTACATCTCATATTTTTTTTCATAGAAAGAGGACACTGATCTCAATTTGATGATTGAAAAGACAGGGATAAGAAGAAGACGAAGAAGAAAGTTTTGAGACAAATGCAATCACATTTTATCAACGATAATTTGAATATAAAATAAATGTCAGGTCATTATCATTGCAATACCTGCTGGTCCAGCTGGGGCACCACCGAATTTAAGGTGAAGTGCTCCAGTTAGAGTCAAATAACATCTGTCAGTCAGCGGTGTTATCACTAGACGCCCACTGTTACCTAGATATTCGTACCCATATTGGAATTCAGCATTGACAGCTCGAACTTTCATATGCTCGTTGTTTACCCAGTAATATCTAAAAAAAAAGTTAGAAAACGAGTTAGGAATTTTAATTTATTCGATTCGACATCCTCAGACCTGTTTCAACCTTTAGGCTTCGGCGTTTAGGCCAATAAATATGGGAATAACTGTCAAATTAATAATAATAAAAAGGATAAGACTTTGGTCTAAATTCGGCTCTGGCAACCTTAGATCATATATGCTACGCTAGATACGACGTATGTTAAACTGACACAGCCGTTTCGGTACAATCAACCGAAAATATTACAGTATTTTCTAACTATTTATTAACTAATTTCTAACACAAACTAGAATTTTCTAACTCAAGTGGTTCGCGAGAAAATGGTGTTGTGCTAGCTTAACTGTTAAGCTGCCACAACCCTTCTATAACTTTTTCCCCGAAACAGTTATAAAGATGATTCTAACGACCAATTTTCTAACTTTTTAATAACTCTCGAATGGTATATATATATTTAGAATTTGAGCAAATTTGAAGCTTTTACGGGTGCCGAGTCCGCCGAGAATTTTTTTTTGGCCATGAAATTGCAAAATATTGATCGAAATGCGTTTTCGTCGACATACTATTTAATAACTCTAGCACAATCGTTCCAAATAGAAATAATGTAGTTTTTTATGATGCATATGGGTCTATTGCTGGCTACCAAATGAATAATACAATTATGTATAGCATAAACATAACATCTACAAAATTAATACTGGATACATAAAGCATATTATAGCATAATATAGCATTTGAAATAAACATAAGCGCAAGATGACAGTATTCAACTTCTCAGATTATTCCCATTCCAAACAATTTTAGTAGTTTTTCATGGTATTTTATTTATTTTCGATTCACATTAATTCCCATATTACTGTAACCTATATGGAAGCCACTCATACCTTAGAAAATGAAATTGAAATATGTGTTGTATAAATATGACAATGTATTACACTGTACAAAAATATTTCAAATGGTACGCCACTGTATCATAGGCTATTGCTCCTTCAACCCCTCTCATCAGTACCCCTATAATACCAAACAAACACTATAGGACGCCGTATTTAGCGAAGCATATATGATCTAAGTTGGCAACTGGGCTACTAGATGCGTTACCATCTACGAGCTATACGCACGTTGTTCTGTTGTTGGAAAACACCAAGAATTTATTTAACATCCCAATAGTTTACGGTTGCGTTGTTGCGCTCTCTCAACTATGGAGCGATTCTTTCAATATTTTATATTGGTAAAAATTAAAATCTTACCTTAACTGACTAATCCAGTCAAAGTCATTGATATTTCCTATGTTCAAATTAACTAAATTTTTGGTCACGTCTCTCGCATGTACTTCAATTACAATCAGAGCTGACAAAATTTCTCTTTGCACGAACGTCAGTTTTCCTTTTACCAAACCTCGTAAAGAGTCCAAATGGACAAGAACCTCGTCTTTAAAGAACTCTTTCAGTTTTTTATCCATTATTCCTTTTTCAACTCCAGCTGTCCAAGCAGTCTGACAACATGCTATAACCACTTGTCCGGGCCAACACAAAACCTTTCAAATTTGAAAAAAAATTATAATTAATATTTAAATTTACAAACATTTAAAATAATTATAATAGAATCAGCAAAAATATGCGAAATCCACATCCGAAATTAAATAAAAAGCATGCGAAATGAAACTCAAAACAAAGAACATGGAAGAAGTTATTTTTACCTGAGGAATCTTGAAAATAATTAAAAAGCAGACACCAAATCAATAAAAAGTGAAAAATAAACTCAATTAATGAAAAGGGTATCTCTACAGCTTCGATTTATAAATAAGTCTGGTAATATCGTTATTTGAGCATTAAAAAAAGGAAGAGTCTCGGGGTCCGCAAATTGCCCCTATTACTAATTAAAAATACAAATTGAAGGGGCAATTTGCGGATCCCCTTATTTGCTAACAATCGGGATCCGCACCTGTGGCTAGCTGGCGGCGGGAGAAGGGCGAAACATAACTTATGTGAATATGTGATGTATACCATCCTTTTCTACTTCAGTAAATGCAACATTTTCTGATGAATGTAGGGAAAACGGAAATATAATTTTTAATACACAGATGAGTGATAAAGATATTCAAATCCAAAATGCTCAATCTCAAGTGATAGAAGATAGCACAAACTAGTTGAGAACCGAACAAATTGTAATGAAAGTATTAATAAAATTTTAGATTGAAAATTTCACACCAACATTTTTTAACCAATAAGAAGATTTCGTTTCAGCTCGTTACTGTAGCAACCACAAAACTTGGCGATAGTATTTTCCTCCTGGGTACCCTGGGCGGTACCACAGCGATAGTATTACTGTCAAGTGTCAAATTATAAAAATACACCCTTCCGTTCACTGTAAAATAATACAGATCGGTTGATAGCTAATAGAATACATTATAGTAGACCAACAAATGTTTATTTCATAATACTAAAATCTTAGGAACATATTCGTTTGGTATATATAGAGACTCAATATAATTATTTTGACGTTTTTTCGGTGGCTTTATTTATTTTCTCGTGTTGTATCGCTTGAGAAATCATGGAGGTGAACTTTTATATGGATTTGGATTTCGTCAGTAAAAAACAACTTTCAAGAATTTTAAATCGTGACGAATATGGTCAAAAATGTTAAAGAGGCCCGTGGGTCCTACTCTATTTTACAGTTCTATAGTTTCAACTTCATCACTCCGATGGGTTTTGAAGTCACGATTACCAGAGAAGAAATATTATATTATCAAAACATTTTATTTTATGAAAATAGCAAAAACAAAAAAGGAACAATGCTTAAATAACGTATTTTTAAAAGCTACAAAATGTGACAAAAAATCACATTAAAACCGGGAAAATGGAATTTTTACGTTAAAAAAATCAAATTGGACTATTTCAGTGAACTTTTATGGCATAGAGAAAAGAAAATTAAAAATACGAGTCTCTATCAGAGCTTTAAACTGTATTCACAAAGCGACAAACAGCAAAGAGAAAATTTATCTCAAATACAAAGCATATCACTTTTACCTCAAACAATACAACCCACATTCATCAATATATTAGTTATAAATAATTAGTATGGATGAATGAATTTTGAAGTAGGAAGTAATTTCGAACGATTTAAAATCAATTACCTATTCTATTTCGGTATTCAAACAATATCGATAACTTTGACTTTGACAAAATAATTTTAATAATATACTAGATATCGAGATGGAATTTGTTTCAATACAGAAGTAGGAGATCAAGGCATGATATGCTAGTCTACAGGGTGTGTCACGAAGATGCCCCATTAGCCAAATATAGAGAACTATAGATATTTGAAAATTGGGTTACGGGGCTTTGTCAGTACAATCTATTCAATGAAAATATTTTCAACTTCCAGTTACTTCCGGTTATACCGGAAGTAGACATCAACTTCGTTATTTCAAATGACATGTACCATTTTCTATTTTTGGATTCAGCATCAAATTTTGAATAAAAAATTATTAAAATACCACAGAGGTAAGTTTAACAGTTTCCGATATGTTTGAGATTTTTGTAAAAATTTTTGAAAAACACGCATTTACTTTAATTTTCGTATCTGGCTTAGTTGTTAAGCTATTAATTTCAAATTTTATACAGAGATTGTGAGAATATCCTTCTCGCATATGGTGAAACGTCAAATGCGATAATTTATACAGGGTGTCTAGAATGGAGCGCCCAATGTTCATATTTTCAATTCTCAATAAATCGATAATTTCAAATGAAACACCCTGTATTTTATTATCACGCCTGAATCAGTTGTTTTATTCTCTTTTGATATGTATTCCCTATACCTAAAGTGACGTATTTCTGAGTTATTGCTAGATTTATTATAATTTGGACATATTTTACATTAGGCCAGTCAGTAGAGGGGTTGAATCTTGCAAACGATGGAGTAGTAAATTTTATTTTTGGAACTTGTTTATATGTGTATTAGGAAGAAAATATCAAAAATGGTAACACGAAAAATGTCGGAAGAACTTTTGGCAGGTTAATAACTTTCAAAATTTCGAATTTTTTGGCTTAAAAGGGTGAAATATGCACTAAATAGATTATGTATGCGAGGCAATTGATAGATTATAAGAAAACAAAAATTTTGAGCCCTCCCACACATTTCTAGCGTAAATAGTTCCCGAGATATTAAGGAAATTGTAATTTGCTAAACACAGTACGTTATCTTTTTTCACGGTTTTTACTATCTAATTTCCGTATTTCTTATCCGATTTGGCGTGCATCGTTAAATGTCGGTGGCAATCGTGCAAGGTCTACTTTTCCCTTGCACACTACTCTTTGAAAATTATAGTATCTTATCTCATCCAGGGTTGCTTTAGTTGATTCTCCAGCATAGAGAGCCAAAAAAACACGCGCACCTGCATCCGTAATCTCACTGTGGCTTGCAACTGGATCAAGGAATCTTCTGCATATGTTTTTCAGATCTTTTGAAGCATTGATCACATTCCCGAGCTTCATCTTTCCTTGGCCAAAGATTGCAGACGTGGTGTCGCATCCTGTGAAATTTCCTTAATATCTCGGGAACTATTTACGCTAGAAATGTGTGGGAGTGCTCAAAATTTTTGTTTTTTTATAATCTATCAATTGCCTTGTATAAATTATATATTTAGTGCATATTTCACCCTTTAAGCCAAAAAAATCGAAATTTTGAAAGTTATTAGCATGCCAAAAGTTCTCCCGACATTTTTCGTGGTACCATTTTTGATATTTTCTTCCTAATACACATATAAACAAGTTCCAAAAATAAAATTTGCAACTAAACCCCCTTTTTTCCCTCTACTGACTGGCCTACAAAAATTGGTGGGTAATATAATCTACACACCCTGTACAATCAGCGCCGCTCCGTGGTTTTTAGGCGCCCAAGGCAAGGCTTTAATCAGCACCGTTATTTTTTTAAAGCTCTCGTTTACACTTTCAGATATTTTTTCTGTAAAATGCTTATTTTTTTGGATTTACATCTGTTTTCTTTACTCTGGTTCATCGTCCAAATCAGCGTGTACTTTCTAGTTAGAGAAATTCGAATGTATTATTTTCTAATTTGCTTTTTCTTACTGAAATGGTTCAGAGAG
The DNA here is from genome assembly GCA_949320105.2 of Crepidodera aurea. Lineage (NCBI taxonomy): Eukaryota > Metazoa > Arthropoda > Insecta > Coleoptera > Chrysomelidae > Crepidodera > Crepidodera aurea. Next base: position 15,795,312 of record OX439474.1, on the reverse strand, counting down.
AAGTTATGACCGGGATCGTAAAGGAATTGTTTTTTTTCTTCAAAATAGATTACCAGAAAAAAAATATTTTTTCTTCAAGTTCTAAAACTTTCCGAGTGATGGACGATCCCCACCCTTAATGAAAATAAGATATGGTTTTGATATTTGTTTTTTACTTTTTCATAGTCAGGATTTACTTTTTTTTTTAGTTGTATTTTGTATTTATAAAAAACTTACCCATTCCTTTCGTTCCTTCTCAAATAAATCTTTGATAGACAAACTAAGCTGAATTCTGACACTGTTTTTCATAGTCTCTTCTACAACCCCTAACCACGTTTCCACGCTTCCGACAGGATACATCGTAGGAGTCATGTCTACACGCTCGCCTTCGTTAGAAATCATTTGTGTAATCATAAGGTCTTCTTCAAAATGTAGCTATAAGACGATACAAATTTTCAAATGGACGCTTTGTCCAACATGCTGATAAATGCAACAATAATTAAATAAATGCCTGTAAATCTCACCCATATTCTCGATTTTGGAAAAATGTATATTTTGGAACACCCTTTTCAGTTGAAAAGACTTTTAAAATCCTTTGGAAACATTGAATTAATTTTAACAAGCTTTTTCTTATATTGAAACGGAGCAATTAAAATAGTTATTTATGTAATAAGTTTGTACAGTGGCCTTTTTTGAAGAATGTGAATATTGTCGGATGAGTCAAAAAACTTTCCCTACGACCACCTATGAAGATAGCAATTACCGAATTGTTTTGACACTTCGAATGTGACAGATATCATACGGATCCCGTTAAAGTTGATATTTTTTAATATCTCACAGCGTCTATCAAAGTGCTGTCAATCGTTATGAGTAATCAGTAGTAGTGAAAACGAAAAGTGATGAATTTTCGACAGTAATATCCCAAGACCTTGACAAATAGCCGACTGTTTTTATTGTATCCAAATTTCGAGTTTATTTTAGGATCAATTCGTCGAGACTTAATTTTGGCATTAATAATCTGAATAACTCCCGAGAGGTTTAGCTCGAGGGAGTTATTCTTTGATTATTAATGCCAAAATTGTCGAGTCAAATTGTAAAATATACGAGAAATTTAGTGGCAATAAAAATAGTAGCTAATTTGTCAAGGTCGCGTTATATTTAATAAGATTATTTCCCGAGTCACAAAAAATTCTGTACGTACGTATAAATTATACTAGTTTTGCTCTTTACTGTCTTGGCAGGTACGTTTAATTTAATTATATTATCAATTTCTTGAAGATTTTTACTCCCGAATCTACTCATTGTTAATACTTTTTAACAAAATGTGTCAAATTTAATTCTGTAATAAACTTTAATGGCAAACTGTCAAAATTCAGATGACGCGCGCCTACTATATTTGTCGTAAAATGGACGGTATTACATAGAAAGGAATGAATGAATATATTTATAGTTTCAGAATTTGTGTATTTGCTACTAAACGTCGATAATTTATTAACTATAAGCAATTTTATAATACCATTAGTATAGGCTTTATTTGAAAAATTTGAAATTTACGGGCGGCTTCGTTATTGTTGGATACCGTCCTTCAGGTGAATATTGAGGACGATGATCAAATAGCCGAATATTTACCACCAAGGTGAATAGTCGCTTTATTTTGTTTTGATTGGCTGCGTCAAATCAGTTTCCAAGCACGTGATTGGTTAAAAATTGATATTTGACAGGCAAGGGAAATAATCGATGGAATTTACTCCACCTGAAATATCGACTGCTTACAGCTGTTGCCCGAAAAATTAAAAGATATGTAAGTATAACCAATTCATATACTGGAGAAGATTAAGTTAAAAAATATGTTAGAATTTTCTTAAAAGAACAATAAAAGATTATTTTTAAAATTTAAAATATAATATACCCAATGATTATAAAAAAAATAAAATTAGAATATTAAAAATGTTAGGTCATAGGAAAAATAGTGTACATAACTCGTTAGAAAGTGCATTTCTTGCACTCATTACTTTTCCTCGTGCGGAATTGATCACTTTCCACACTTGTTAAGTAATATACTATTACGCACTCCGTAGCGTGCGTAAAGTATGTACTTTACGCACGGTAGTAGAAAAAAGTTATTTTACTTACACTTGCAATGGCCTCGATACATTTTTTCAGATGTGGTTGTATTGCCAAAGGATTTTTAGCTTGAGAAAGAATTTCTAAAAGTTCGTCGTCACTAAGGAAGAAGAAACGAGGGAAACAAAGTCGTTTAACTTCCAAATATTCTGCCAAACCTTTCTGGACGATTTGTAATATATGATTAGCGTCTTTCAAACATTCCCAAAGTTTTCGGTCTCCGCAGTATTGTAAAATCTGAGAAATTATTAAATTAATTGAGAAAGTCACAAAAATAGATTTTTCAATCGGCCAATTTTTTTTTAATATTAATAGGTAAAGATAATGATGAAATATTTACCAAGGGACATTCGAGGGCGTTCCTCATTACCCTCCTCCATGTCCTTTCCATCGAACGAAATTTCTTGGTTTCAACAGGTAACTGTTTTATTATATCATCACTTGTAAAAATAGGTTCCAAATACATCCATTGCCTTAAAAATTGTGGGTCTTACTTACAACTCTTAATACGTAATATACTATTGTACGATTTTTATAACCCTTTAAGCCAAAATATGATGCGCTTATATTCTAAAATGATTCTCCGAAAAATCTAATTCTTTAATTTGACTCGGAAGTAATTCTTAAAATTAATTTATAATATACAGGGTTGTGCTAGAGTGGCGCGGTGTTCCATATCTCTATTTAGGAAACAGATGGGAATTCAATTTTCTATAATGTTACCTTTTTGATCAGTCACACAGGATGTTCAATTTTTTCCTGGGCGGGTCCCAACTTTGTTTTTTAAATGTCAACCTGTATTGTTTATCACTTTTTCCGTTTCTACATAAAAAATAAAAGATACTTTTGACTGTTTTCAAGATATTTAGCATGACAAGTTTTTTTTCAATATTCGTCACTCAGAATATTTGAAATTATGAAGTTGTGCCAAGTCCCATTAAAATTTATTTTTGGTCAAATATTGTACATTGGTGACGTTCTCAAACGATGTATCTGAAATCGACCTGTGATATACAGGGTATAAAAACAGCTTGCCACACAGAATCTTCCTTATTTCAAATGGTGTTCCTGTATATTATCGATCCATAAGAAGCGCCAACAAAGGCTCTACAAATTTCATCAAGTATTCCCCATGGCTAAGTTCACTAGTTTTTCTTAAAACAGCTCTTTTATTCGAAAAATGGCAAATATTCATATTTCTACGCTTTAATCTCAATGAACGACTTTTTCTATGACTGATAAGAATATGCAAACGACTGATAAGGGTTAGCTAGTGTCATTTTTAAGAGTGTAGTATTTGTAAAGTTAAATTTGACATACCCCTGGTAATTATTAGGGTTTAGATCACAAATGGACTGATTGATCGTTTTTCTATATTCCTTATAATTAAAGATTTAATTTTTTAAACGTGTCAAACTTTTTTGAAATATTAGTGTACACAGTTTAGAGGTATTTAAGTGATGGAATAATTTTCTTCGATTGAGTAGGAGTATCTAGATTTAAATCCGGGAAAGCAAAAAACTTAGATTTAAATTTAACTTGAAACTTTTCCCGCTCAATTATACTGATTGAAACAAAATATTCTACCTAACTCAAACCTAATTAGTTAGCAATTTCTAAGGTAAAAGTTGAACCAGATTAGACAAAACTTTTGCAATTAAACTATGAATTTTAATTTATTAACCTTTAAAATGAAAAGATTAAAAGTTTCTTATTACCAGTCGAGTCACTGAAGGTTTTTACTTTTTATTCCTTTAAAATGAAATCAAATTTCAAATTCCATGTTCATTTTCACCTTTTTTTACATCGTTATTAGCTTTTGCAAAAGATCATTTTCCCAAAATGGCAGCTTAAAAAAAACAGTTATTGCATCATACTGGAGAAAAACGAATGCAACTTTTGTGAAAAAATGATTTCTCAAAACAGCAACTTAAAAACATTTATTAGTTCATATACTGGTGAAAAAAACAACAAATGTGCAATTTGTGGAAAATTATTTGCTCTAAAACTTACATTAAAATATCATTTATCCAGTTCACAGGAGAAAAACCCTACAAGTGTAACGTTTGATCCCTCTACTTGTCCCACCACCACCACCACCCTCCGGCACATAAAAGTACTCGTTATTACCCTTGTATTCACAAAAAAATGACGCCCCATCTCCTCTGCCTCTCGAGAAATAATTTTTTTCATTTTTGAAATTTCAAATCGCGATATTTCTTGAACTAAATGAGTTATCGGGTTCTCGTTGGAACTAGGTTACGTGTTTTGTCAGGGTCTTCAATTTTGGTAAGAACATTTTTTTTGTGGGATCAAACCCGGCTGAGATTTGTCGGAAAAACCGTTTTCAAGTTCTTTAGATAGAGGAACATTTCATGCAGCCGTTTTTTTGGCCAGATCTACTCCATTATAAACATTAATTAAAAACTAATCGAACATAAATATTCCTAAACTAGATGAAGGAAAATATTTGGTAAAGAAAAAATTAGTAAAAACCAACATACTTTTGAACGTCATTCCATTCCTCAATGACGTTGAAAGTGATTCGCAATTTTGTTTCCCACTCTTCAATTTTCTCTTCAAATGCTGCTTTGAAGGGACTGAATGAAATTTGTTGAGTGCTCACAATTTGATCGTCTAACATCTGCTGAATTTCGTCTGATACTTTAACTATGTATGTACCTGAAAAATATTGATAATATAACGTACGGTACTAATTTACAAAAAATTACCAATTAACATCGGTAACATGCAAAATTTTAACCAAAATAATAAAAAAAAGACTGAGATTACAGGTAGAAGTTGGGAAATACTTCTTCTTCAAGTGCCTATTCGTTCCGGAAGTTTGCTATCAGCAAGGCTATTCTTACTTTGTTGATGGCGATTCGGAAAAGTTCTGCTGATGATTTGTCAAACCACGTTCTAAGATTTGCTAACCAAGGCCAGGTGCTCTCCTGCTGTTAATTTTGACTTGTAGGATTTCCTGTAGCAGCCCGTATCTATTTGGGTTCCTCATTATGTGGCCGGAATACTGAAGTTTCCGACATTTTACGGTATCTAACAAGTTCTGGTTCTTTATTCATCCGTCGCATTACTTCTGTGTTAGTAATTTTTTGTGTCCAAGATATTTTCAATATTCTCCTGTACAGCCAGTGTTCCAACGCTTCAATTCTCCTGGTAGTCTCCTTAGTGAGTGTCCAGGTTTCTACGCTATACAGAAGGACCGAGAAAACGTAACAACGCAAGAGTCTAAGCTTCGTGCCTAAGGATAGATTATGGCTTTTAAAAAGCGATCTCTTTTTAATAAACACAGAGCGGGCATTCTCGATGCGACATCGTATTTCTTGAGATTTGTCCCATCTCTCGTTAATGATTGTCCCCAGGTACGTGTACTGCCTTACTATGAGGAGTTTGGTTTTGTTTATGTTTATTTCCAACCCGTACTGTGAGCTAATTCTGGTCATCCTATCTGCATATATTATGTTATTAAGTTTAGTACTGTTTATAGTGATTCCTGTCTCAATGTTGTCGAGTGCTTCTCGAAAGATGTATTCTGAGTACACGTTAAATAAGATGGGTGACAAAATACAGCCTTGCCTCACTCCTCGCAGTATATTTATTTGTTCTGTGTGACTGCCATCAATTCTTAAAACTGCCGTCTGGTTTCAATATAAGTTTATAATTATGTTTAATTCCCTTTGACTCATTCCTGTTTGCTACAGTATGTCGACCATTTTATCGTGTTGGAGAAAACACAGGCAGAAATTTTAGGAGGAAATAATAACCAAAAAAATGATGCTCTAAAATTAACCATTGGATCGAAAACGACACCTTAGACGGAGTAAGTAAACGGAGGACTTGAGACCGCTTTAAGCTCGGGACCGTTTGAAACAGGGATTAATAATTCGATATGTAAACTTAAGACCGAATAAAAGCAGTTAAAAATTACGAAATTCCCCAATATTTAAAATTAGGCTGAAGGACACCGGTCAATGGCCTTTTGATTATTCCAATAAAAACATTCTTCTCTCTCTCTCTCTCTTAAAATGTCTGATCTTTTCGTTTGATACCAACTTGCGATATTTTTGTTGATCGAACATTTCAATATTCAAGTTTTTTTTTATCAATTATTTACACATAATTAACAACAACAACGTTATTCTTACTTGATTGAATTCGCATTGACGTTCCGTTATTTCCTTCTCTCTTTGACTATCAATATGTACACTTTTTATTTTCTCTATACAGGGTGTCCCATTAAGAATGTGACATAGAACAACCGCAGATTCTCCAATTCAAAATAAAACGATTAAGCGAAATATGCTTAGATAAAATGTTACTCGTTTCCGAAATACGGAGTGTTGAAGTTGAAAACTGAAAAATTATTAATGGCCATAATTTTTTTAATACATCGTATAATTTTACTTAAATCGGCACACTTGTTAAATATCATAAAATGCACCTAACAGTAAAAAAACAGTTCAGTACGCTCTACCAGTGGCGTACGGCAGGAGTAAGTAATGTTTGTAGCCTTTCTAAATGTTACGCCGTTGTCTAAATTTTAATTTTGACTATAATTTTAATTTTTTTGATAGTTTCTAAGTCAATAATGTACACTTGTTAGTTTGTTGTAAAGTCATTGTTTTTCGAGATATTCGCAGTTAAAGATAGATAGACATGTACTTTTTATTTGTATTAATTTTAATAATATTCATTTTTACAATTAATGAGATTCGCGACCAAACAGCTTTATTCTATTTTTTTTATTTTTTTGTTCTGATTTGTAATGTTAAGTTCCCAATAGGCACGTTGCGATTGTGAGAATATTTATTAATTTATAATTGAAAATTTTGACAGTAGGCTTTGATTTATAATGAAGTTCTGTCACTGTCAGTTAAACATTTTCATAGTAACTATCTGTTGAAGCAATAAATACCCGTCAGGAACTTTGGAACAAAATTCAGAATGCTGCTGCTACAATTCGACAAAATCAAGCAAATCAGTTGTTTAAAGTGAGACAGTCTTTAGTTAAACGTCTAAGGAAGTGTATACAAGTTAATGGTGGACACATTGAAAATTTGTTGAAGTAAAAATTTCGTTACATTAGTTTTTACTTTGTTTGGTTTTAAGACAAAATTGTAAAAATGAATATTATTAATAATAATACAAATAAAAAGTACATGTCTATCTATCTTTAACTGCGAATATCTCGAAAAACAATGACTTTACAACAAACTAACAAGTGTACATTATTAACTTAGAAAATATCAAAAAAATTAAAATTATAGTCAAGATTAAAATTTAGACAGCGGCGTAACATTTAGAAGGGGTACAAGCATTACTTTCTCCTGCCGTACGCCACTGGTAGAACGTACTGAACTATTTTTTTTACTGTTAGGTGTATTTTATGATATTTAACAAGTGTGCCGATTTGAGTAAAATTATACGGTGTATTAAAAAAATTATGGCCATTAATAATTTTTCAGTTTTCAACTTCAACACCCCGTATTTCGGAAACGAGTAACATTTTATCTAAGCATATTTCGCTTAATCGTTTTATTTTGAATTGGAGAATCTGCGGTTGTTCTATGTCCCATTCTTAATGGGACACCCTGTATATACTATTTTGATTTTTATTTTATTTATTATTGATATAAACTTTTTTCTGTATAATTAGTAATAAAAGCAGTGGAAACAAAAAAAAGTACAAAGAAAACGAGAATTGGAGAGCAGAAAAATACAAATTAGTTCCATGCTGATGATTTTGCTAGTAGTCGAGAAAATTTAACACAAAAAATTCATATCAGCAAATCCCACATTTTTCGGCTATATTTTCTCGCCTATACTGTGCCGTACTAAGCACAAAGGGAGTATCAGCATTTTTCGGCCATATTGAGATTCAATTTCTCTTCTAATGGAAATAAAACCACTGGAAAGGCGAGACGTAATTGGAAATGAAACTCTATCAAAGCAACACTTATTAAAAATTATTCGAGAACTACAAAACAAAAAAAGAGTCTGGTAATATGCGAAATGGACTTCTATTTAGTTGCGGCTATGAATAGCGAGTCGCATTTCTAATAAAAAAATGGGTTTCTCTTCTAAAAATTCGATCACGGACAAAAATAAAGGACCATAGTTTTGGATTTAATTTTCTAAACGACGGTAAATTGGCACTTTTGCTAAAGGTGGATTAAAAAATTAAAAATATAAAAGTAGTATAAGTTTTTCAGCAGGAATGAGGTTATAAAAGGTCGAAATGAGCAAAAATACGGTTCATGCCCTTAGAATAGTTATTTATGTACCAAGGGTATAAATAGATGTTCGAGGGCATAGATCTCTATTTATACCAGCGGTGTATACAAAATAGACAATATTACTTTGTACATAATTTTTTTGATCTAAGCTGACCTTACGTACCCTTATCTTACCTGACCTCACCCTGTAAAGTATTGATCTGTTACATTTTATTAATTTTTCAAGTAAAAATCACTAGCGACCTGTAGTAGCCAACTTCAGCTTTGGAGTCCAACGGGACACTAGCCACAGCGAGAGTTTACGTCCTGATCGCAACTCAAATGACCATAGTAATTCCAAATGTCAATACGTCAAACTGTTGTATGAATTTTTTTGGTTATGTTTTATAATTTAACATATTTACCTGAAATATTACTGTGTACATCATTAATCTAACCAGACCTGACCTATCTTGTACCTTGTGTCTTTTGGTTTTAATATATATTTATATAAACCTCCTTATAAATATTGTTACTTACCGTCTATTTCTCGAATCGTTCTCGTGCGAAGCAAAATGTGAAATACTTAACTTTTATTCAATATATTAATTCAACTTTGATTTATCTGAAATTTTAATTTTATCCTTGTAAGTACCTTATTAAAAATTATTAATTTTATTATTGGATTTAATAAATAAATTTTATTAAGTTATTTTTTTGTTTATTACCTTCCGACGTAATCTTAGTCAGAACATAACTAACTTCTGTTGGGCGCCATCCCTACTCGGTCAGTAGAGAAATGAATCTCTTAAATCTCAGTTGTGCTTCTGAAATTGGCCGCAAAATTATAAAAATCGATAATAACGACTTAATAAAATATGGAAGTATTTATTAACAACAAAAATAATGGTTGAACTTGTAGTTGTAGTGAGATGATTATTGAGCAGAAGAAGGTAAGCGTAATGTTTTTATTTATTTGCGAAATTAACAATTACCACTGATTTAACAAATTACCCTCTTACCTTATCTACTAAAATGTAAGCTAACCTAATTAATTAAGTACTTTGGCCTTGTTTTGTTTCAAAAATGCATAGGTACCTACGGGATGCGGTTGGATCTGGATATTAGATGAAGGAACAACAGGAGCTGGATTTTCTTTCAGGAACAAACGATGGAATTATAAAACGAGAATTATTTGCTTTAAAAATTGTCAATACTCTCTTCTAATCATAGATGGCAGCACATCTAAACGATGGAATGTTAATTGGAATTCTTTTATTGATTTAATTCCAAGATTTTCTTGTAAACATCGATTCTAACCTCACGTAAAATTTGACAGGTAAAATTTCCTTACAATTTCTTTCTTCGATCAGAGTGGCTTTGATTTTGGTTTTCTTTTGTTTTTACGATAAGATTTGATGTGTACTCTTCGAAAGTTTTTTAGCAAAAACCTCGCTTGAGCAAGTTTTGGTTTTTATAAACCATCATGTCAAAGCCGTCTAGATCGGGATTAAATTATTATAAAATTCAAAAATTTTTAATTTTTATATGCTTTTTGATTATTACCAAATCATTCCTGAGATAAAAAGAATCATTTTGGTATAATTTATTTCCTATTCTAACTTATATTAAATGTACATGAAGACTTTTTTACTTTCGTCATTATCGATTTTATAAATTGTATTAAACATTATTATTACTGCCTTTTTTATAATAATACTTTAATTTTGGAAATCCCAACACTTTATTTTCTTGTTTTATTATATTTCCCCTGAATTTATATTGTTCATATTGTTAAGGTTGAGGTTGAGGTTAAGTTTAAAATTTATTTCTCTTCTAATATTTAAAATAACAATGTTTTCATTGTTGTAATGATTGCAGACTTATTTAAGACTATTTTGTCTTAACTTCTACTATTTAGTTATTTGCTAAATTGTTTGTAACTATTCTAAAATCGTCGATGAAAATTCCTTATGGAATTTCCATGTTAAATTTTGTTATCAGAAATTTAATATTTTGCTCTAAAATTAGTTTCAGACTTTATTTGGTTAATAGTTATTTAATGGTTTTAATTAATTTATTTTGTTTGATATTTTCTCTATTATCGAATAAAAATTTTGTATTCTCTTTATTTGGCTTTTTACATTATTTAACAGTTACAATATATTTAATATATTTATCTGGTAAGTATTGAAGAAAAGTCGACAATTTATTTTACTTAAAAATTCATAACTTTTTTGATTGATGAGACCGCACGAAACTGATTCGTGATCAGCGACCCCAAATTAGTCTAAAAAAAAATATGCCATCAAAATTGGGGCTGAGGCCAGATAGTATAATTTTACCAATTAGTTTTCAATTGGTCGGCTTTTAAATGTAACTTTGACAGCTCGACAATTGAACGTACCTATAACAATTCGGTCTTCGAGAGAATATTTGAACATGGTTTCCACATGTTTCTTGAAAATGTAAAATTTCTAGGTCAATTAGTTTTTAATTACTAGGCTTTTAAATGAGACTATGCCACATCCATAGAACTTAAAATATTCAAGGAAATATTTCTACATCCAGTGTTTAAAAATAAATAAACTGAAATCGTAATTTCATCGGAAACGGAAAGAAGAAAAATATGTGTTTTTTTCAAAAAATTTCGATTAACAGATCTACTTTTGTGCTCCGTCTTGACCTATTATGGAGTCATCTTTGAAAAATGATAGCAATACACTAAATGTCAGTAGTTGCCACGAAAGTAAAACAATAAACTTACCGGTGTTTTTATAGGGAGATATATCCAAATAAATAGCATCCCATTCCGCCATCATCTTATCTAGGTTTACCTCGATCTGGAATTCCTTGATTGCGTTTTCGGATATTAGAATTACTCGGTCACTGTAATCTAGAATTCCTAGATTTATCCATTCCTCGTAAGTAACTGTGGGAGTTAGTGTTAATTCGATTCCTAAAACAAGAAGAAATTTTTAAATTCTCTTATATAAATATTGTTATTTGTACCAATTTTAATTTTAATGGCTACATATAATAAATACAGAAAATTGGAAAATGGTAAAAGACGTAAAATTTAACAGGCAGAAATATAGATAGCTACCATTATCTGTTGACAACGGAAGTTATCACAAACAGAAAAATAACAAGAAACAATTTAATACCATCGACTAAAGAGATAAAAGACAAGAGAAGAGAAAATTTAATAAAATAGATAAAAAATACGAATACGTTTGCAAAGAAAAGGAGAGATAGTAGACAATTAAAAACTAAGCTAAAAAGTTTGAAAAAACAAAAACGATCAATGTTAAAAAAAGTTGACAAAAATGGAAAACGAAAAACACAAAACGAGAAAACGGATAAGGAAATAATTATCATTGCCATAAACCGAACAAATTGTAATAACATTAATAACATTTTAGATTGACAGTTCTCAGTTATCATTCTACTCAACACAGCCACAGTCTACTCAGTTTTACCAAAATAGTCATTCACTATGCGTCTACTTTTAATTCAATGTCATTTTAAACTTCAAAATGTTCATATTTTGGACCCCATTTTAAAGGAGTTCCCGAAGTGGAGGGGCACATCAAACCCTAAGCTTACTTTTCGATGTTCTATCAAAATCTGAAGTAAGAATTTTAAAATTCACAAAGACAAAGAATCAACACACATACACACAGGTCGAATTCAGATACCGAACAATTTGTTCGGTGAAAATTAAAGAATTTAAAGCTCTAGGCCAAGATCAAATTGCAATAGAAATGAAAAATAAAAACGGTTTTTAGCGATTGGGGGTGGAAATTGCAGCGTGCATGAAAAACGCTTACTCCGGGGTTTTCGGGGATGCCGAATTCAATTCTGGCATTAGAATTGCCCGGGGGCGCTCGGCGGTGTCTCTGCGGGGGTGCTCGGGGGGTGATTGGGGGGAGAAATTGTAGCGTCCATGAAAATCAGCCGAAAATGGAGAGTTCAGCCCTGCCACCATGACCCAGGAAGACGGTCCCGAGAAAATTTTAAGCAGTATTTCTTGTTCCTGTGAAACCGACTGTGGCACAAGGTGCGGGTGCCGCCGAAGTGGGTTGGAGTGCCCACTTGCATGCAAAGCACTTCCAACGAGGCCGAGGATAGTGACGAGGAAGAAGATTAAAAAGAAGAGTTTTAAATCACCCCCCGGGCAACCCCGCAGAGCCACCCCCGAGTGCCCCCGGGTAATTCTAAGGCCAGAATTGAATTCGGCATTCCCAAAAACCCCCGTGTAACGACTTTCGAGCGATTTTTCCGATTTTCTAGTCGTTTTTATAAAGTAATTATGCAATTGCAAAATGCATTTATTGCACCAGAATGCAGTTTTCGAAAAATAGCATAACAACACCATATAGACATTTTTTCCTGTGAGCTTTATGAACACAATGCAGAAAACCGATACAAAGGCGGATTTACGGGGGGGTGTACAGGGGTAATTAACACAAAATTTGAAAAGTTTGAGAACCGCTGTTCTAACGTAAATACCTGAAAAAATATGACTTCCACAAAAAATGTATATAACATCTTAATGAGAGAACATCATTGGGAACATTTTAAGACCATTCAGAACCGTTTAACATAAGCAGAAAAAAAGTTATGGACAAAATAATTTTTTTTCAATTTTTTTACGCCATCTAGACTGTGGTATTTGACAAAAAAATCGTTTTGCAGAAAGTCGTAATATATGTTTTTACAATTGTCTAGTAATTTTTAGCCCTAAGGATAATTATTTTTTAAGTTTTGGTCTGTTAAAGTTGAGCAAAATTTTTGTTTTTTATGACATTTTCAATTTTTGGTCAATACCGTGAAAATTATTGATTTTTGAAAAAAAAATTAAAGAGACAAGGCTTTGAGCAAATGTTCTTCCGAATAATTACCATTTTTCTTTACCTTTGCATTTATAACCGTCAATGTCATTTTTTCGGGTCAAATATTGAAAAAACGGTCATTCCAATGAAAAAGTTTTGTCATAACATGATATTTCGGCGATATCCTAAGCTTTGAAATGGATTATTGTACATTATTTAATATTATCAGCCACAAAAAAGTTACGGGCAAAAAATATATTTTTTTAGAAATGTACGATTATTGTGGTGAAAATCGTAATTTTCTGCGCACTATAACTCTGGGGGGAACATTAATTCATTAAGGTAATTTATCAATTACGAAATTTTTTTTCTTTTTTTTCACACCCCCACCTACCCCCACTCAAAACGCAACTAACGAAAGTTTTCTTCTGGCCACCTTTACTAGCAATTTTCAAAAAAATTTAAGTTGATCTGATCAGTTACTAGTTTCTGCTCGATATTACAAAAAAATTTAGTAGCTTTCTTGGACTACTTCGTAAGTTTTACCCCTCCCATAAAAAAAAGCTAAATCCACCCTTGTCTCGATATCTGCTGTCCCTAAAAATTTACGATTTATTTCATAACATCCTTGGACTATAACTTTAAAACCTTAAAGTTGAAACAAAAATTAGTAGCAAAGTAAGAAAGTTCCACGAGTTGAAGGAGCTTCAATAAAACCAAATTTATGACTTCGTAGCACTTTCATACCTCCTAATAAAAATGAGTTCGATTTCTTGTTTTTAAATGTTCCAGTCGAAATATAGAAATATTTGGAGGTGTCGTTTTCAAGTTATATTTTTCCTTTTGTTAAATATAAAAAACTGACCTGTCTCCTTTGCGATTATAATCCAATGTCTCTCTTTTAATCCAGGATTTCTTAAGGCTACCAAAGCGGGTATTAACGGTTTAAATTCGTCCATTTGGTTTTTGATTGTTATAGCAATATCCTGTAATGCCGGAGTATCAACAAATATTTTGGTACATCTAACAATCATTTTGTACATGTCGGTCACAGTAGGTTCGACTATGTTTGGATCTATTCTTATTAAAGCCTGCTTCATCCACGACGTATATATTTTTATCCAATCTAAAAAAATACATTGGTCCTGAAAAAATGTATTAACTTGAATTAAAATCTCTTGTCACGGCACCCATCACATCTTTATTACAAACAGTATTTTTTAAAGTAACTACCCCGCACTATTCTTATGGAAAATGTGTCCCAGTCGAATTGGCTGAATATTTAGTATAATGTAGTTCATGATGTCTTGATCAAATGTCTCCATGGGATCCGATTTTCATGGAAACGAGCCATGTTACAATAATTTTGACTAATTCTAATTGGTTTGTATGAGCAAAAAAACTTTTTCTTCCTGAAGCCAGGAAAAGGCAAAATTCCATCGACAACATACTCTCCCACTCTTTACTGCAAAGAATAAAACTGTTGCAGATAATATTCTGTTTTTACATGGAATGAGTGAATGTGACACAACGTCTGCACCATTCAACAAGGAGAAACTAAAGTTTGTGAAAGTACTTAAAAATCCTGACCGTGGTAATGTTATCAGCTCTTTCAAAAATAGAAACGCCACTCCCCAAAGCATAGCTGCAGCTGGAGAACGATTTTTGGTCGAAGTGTATGGCTACAGGTCTGCACCCTCAACTACAAGAAGGCAGCATTCAAGGCATCATCAAAAATAGCTGCACTCCCTCAGCAGCTGTAGCCACACATCATAGTTACAGAGTTTACCATCAAGTGCAGCAATGGATGTGAGTTGTTGAGCGAGCAGAGGATTGGGGTTGGAAGAGGACCGCACCAATGGTCTAGAACCAGTTACAACACTTTTAGCACCTGCTCCCCCCGAACTGCTTAAGTTGGTAACATGCAAGCGCACCAAAACCTGTGCACGAAACTGCAGTTGCATAAAGGCAGGGCTAGGTTGCACTGATCTATGCGTAAACTGCGTTCACAGGTCATGAAACAATACATCAGTGGCCATTGAACAACACGAAGATCAGGCTGAAGATTTGTATCTCCAAGAGGAACTTTGGTATTAAGTTTCCTACCCTTGAGGAAGTCTTAGCAGCACAGGAAGAAGATGAGGAAACAGCAGGGTCCTCAGAAGGTATTTACCTAAATATTCTTGTTTTGACATTAATATTCTCTTACTTACAGAAGGACCATCATACTCCTGAACTTGTTACAATCTCTTAGTACGCAAAAACTGTCCATTAGATCTCGTTATACTAAATTTTCAGCCAATTCGACTGGGACCCATTTCCCATAAGAATATTGCGGGGTACCTAATTTGGGATTTGGGAAAATTTGCTCTTTTCGTTTAAAAGTTAATAAATATTTATTATTTTTTATTTTGTCCAATTTTACGAGATCGAACGTTGTAATAGTCATTTAGATTTGATTAAAGTAATTAAACTGTTAGGCGAGAAATTTTGTCATTTCAAATATCTGGTGACGAAAACTATATAGAATATTGAAATGTTGGATTTTACCTGAAGAAGTTACCCAAAGATTTTTGTACGGCTCGAATTCTTTTATAATCTTTGCTAGAGCATCCCAACGAGTAATTTTAATTCCAAAGAGCTTTTGTCTTTGATTCAAAGTTTGACCTCTTATTTGCGCTTCTTTCATATTATTCCACAATTCCCTGCATTCATTAGCTATCCAATGAATCTGGAATTTGAAACAATTATGTAAATATAAGAGATAATATAACCACAGAACTGTATCCCGGGGATATCTCTGGGATACAGTTCTGTGAATATAACCAAGCCCGTAGCCAGGGGGGGATCAAGGGGGATAGATCCCCCCCGAAATGAAAAAAAATAACATATTTCTTTAGTATGTACTAAGTAGTATGTTTTCTACCCCAAGTAGGATTATAGTGACAGTAACTGATATCGCAACTTCGATTGGGTGGCTATTACGTAATAATCACTAAATCTACCCCTACACAGTAAGAATAACTTAATTTTATTTATGCCTAGTTGTAATCACGTAAAGTTCACCGCTGGGAGCCACTTAATAGTTTTATAATATGTTGGTGCAACTACAGGTGTTTGAAATGTTATAACAACTAAGCGAGACTACCTCAAAGTTGCAGAAACATTAAAGTGGAAAATAATAGTTACGGCCACCAAATCATATCACTTAAACTTAAATACCACTTAGAAGTGGGCGTGATAGTTTTAGTGTCGTTTTGGGAACCATTAATATAACTTTAAAGTGGCGGCACTGGATTATATGATTGCAGTAATTCTCGCCACGTTTTTGCCACACAAAAATTACTTTAAAATTTTATTTTCTAAACATCCATTTTTAAAAAACTTTTTTTCGTCAATACAGCTTTAAATTTACTGCATTTTCATACATAATTAATGATTTTAATAACAAAGATTGATTGAAGCATCTAAGTATTTAATTTCCATGATGAAAAATGTACAGATTTGAACTTTTTTCTTAAATTATGAAGTATTCCAATGGTGCATGGGCTGGAGCTTCGCGAGATATGTGCCAAAAATGGCATTTTTGGTATTTTTCGAGTGATTGCTTCACCATTTTTTAAATATCTCCGGCTCTAAGAGTCGTGGAAAAATAAAAAAAAAATAAAATGACTGTGATGAAGTAGAGTAGGGTTTTTTTAAAGTGCATCCTAACCTCAAAAAACGAATTCGCGCACATTAATTTCTCTCTGTCACGTCATACTTTAAAATAAAATTATTGAAACTTTAAATCGTGTCATTTATTAGCTTTGCCACGATTTGAGAAGTCAACCATATACCGTTGGATTCGTAATAAAATTATCTACATTTACATATTTAATTTTTTAAGAAAAATAATTAGGGTAAGTTACTATATCAGTTTGACACGTATTGTTGCCAGAAAAAAGGTAGTGAAATATGCTGTAGTATTTTCTATACTTCTACATTTAAAAAGGAAAAAAAAGATCGTAACCGGAAAAAAAATTATTTTTAATTAAAAATAGCCTAGCCGGGATATAGGCATTTTATTTATCTATAAATTTTATTACAAAAAAAAATTATTTTATCAAGAAAAAGAATGAAGGCTGTTTTTATTAAACGGGACCTTAGACTATTAAGATATGCAGCAATTTTATAATATATGGATACCCATTTTGAATGATTTTATAAAAACCACTTTCCTCTACTTAATTTAAATTGTTAACTTGCCAAATTACCTGATTAAAATCAGTTAGACTGCTTAAGAGGGCAGCGTTA
Source organism: Crepidodera aurea (assembly GCA_949320105.2). Taxonomy (NCBI): domain Eukaryota; kingdom Metazoa; phylum Arthropoda; class Insecta; order Coleoptera; family Chrysomelidae; genus Crepidodera; species Crepidodera aurea. The sequence goes on along the minus strand of OX439474.1, from coordinate 15,777,839 downwards.
TTATTATACGTTTCGATCTGTTCGGCCAAAGCGATTTCGTCCAAGAGTTCTTGTTTAAGAAATCGCTCTTCTTCCTCTTTCAAAAATTCTTCTTTAGCCTCTATTTCTTTTTCTAATTTTTTAGGCCAACCCACAGCATTCCATTTGGCTTTAAAATCCTCGTTGCTCAAGTTAACCCAGAAAAAATCCAGTAAATCATATTCCTAATTACAGGAAAAAGCAAAAACACATAAAATAGAAGATACGGTTGATTATAAAAAAAGAGGAATTAGTACAAAGATGAACCAAAAAGCATTATCTGACATTGGAAAACTTGCTAAAAACCATAAAAAAACAAAAAAAAAACATTTTAGGCTCGGTAGTACTTTTCACACATTCAACGGGCGTAAAGTGACATTTCATAGCCCGAGGTTAAATGCCGATTAAGTAGCTTTTCCTATTTTTTGTAGACAAAATATCTTGGAAATTATTGCAGACGTCACTATTCATAATATATAACCAACAGAATGTATCAGTTGTAAGGAAGAAAAATTGAAGTAGTATTTTGTTCTGCCTTTTTAGACAATGCTCAGGCCTTTGATAAAGTATGGCACGACGGAATATTATATACAATCAGAAAAAACCTCCCTCTCATCACTATTTCTGTATCCCCCAGTCAAATCTGCATGACAGACATTTCCTAGTAAAATACCAAGATCACTTGAATCCATCAGGTTTGCCCCAAGGAAGCGTACTTGACCCTGTCCTTTAACTTCTGTTCACTGCTGATATATCAACCAACAAAAATGTGACCACTGCAAACTACGCAGATGACACTACCATATCATCAAAACCCAACTACTGCTACTCAATCTCGATGATATTTCCTCCTGTTATGTTAAGTTCCTTTCACTCACTGTAAAGGCAACTCTACAACTGTCACAAATATCTGAAATTTGGAAAATACACAAATTTACGAAGCGTAAACAGTTAGGACTACAACTAAGTAAACTTTATGGGATAAAAGGACGAATATCACAACTGTTAATTAATAATAAGCTATTGGTGCTGCAACTAAATCTAACATAGCCATTCTAGAAAGGTTTGGGTGTAAACTGCTTCGAATAATTGTTAACGCCCCATGTTTGTAAAAGATGAAATACCCAATTTCTTCCAGATATATTACCAAAGATTAAGAAACCAACCAAATACACTGGCTAAAACTCTAATTACATCAGCACCCATCAGAAGACGGCTGAGAAGACATCGCCCTTGTGACATACTACAAGATTCTAGGAACTCAAAAGCCCCATAAACCATACCAATCTATTTTAAATGCTGATATATATTTCTACAATATTATTGTGATAGATGGCGCTGTGTTTTCTCAGTTCTTTATACATTTGCTAACGCAACTGTATTCTATAGGAACTGGGCTAGTCGGATCCACTGTCAGACTTTCATTAAAGATTGAAAGTCGAGCTTGTCTACGCCATACTGAAGAGGCACAATAATGCCGAAACTAGTCTATGGTTGACGGGCTCCTTTAATAACAAAATCAAAATTATTGTAGAAATATATATCAGCAAACATTCACAGGTCGCTGCTTCTTGCTAACTTTGAGTTTGTTATTATTGTGATAGATGGCGCTGTGCTTTCTCAGTTCTTTATACATTTGCTAACGCAACTGTATTCTATAGGAACTGGGCTAGTCGGATCCACTGTCAGACTTTCATTAGAGATTGAAAGTCGAGCTTGTCTACGCCATACTGAAGAGGCACAATAATGCCGAAACTAGTCTATGGTTGACGGGCTCCTTTAATAACAAAATCAAAGTTGTTGGTTTAATGTCCTGATATCTCAGGTTCCAATCAGCGTCGGGACTTCTATAATTCAATACCTGTTGGGGCATATAGCCCAAGGAGTAGTTGTTTGAAGTCCAGACGTTGTGGCAACGTTGACATTCAATGTCCAATTCCTGGGAGATTAGACTATTTTTCTTTTCATTTGTGCGATTTGTTTACTCCCATAAAAAAATATATATATTTCGGTAGAAATATATATCAGCAAACATTCACAGGTCGCTGCTTCTTGCTAACTTTGAGTTTGTTATTATTGTGATAGATGGCGCTGTGCTTTCTCAGTTCTTTATACATTTGCTAACGCAACTGTATTCTATAGGAACTGGGCTAGTCGGATCCACTGTCAGACTTTCATTAGAGATTGAAAGTCGAGCTTGTCTACGCCATACTGAAGAGGCACAATAATGCCGAAACTAGTCTATGGTTGACGGGCTCCTTTAATAACAAAATCAAAGTTGTTGGTTTAATGTCCTGATATCTCAGGTTCCAACCAACGTCGGGACTTTTATAATTCAATACCTGTTGGGGCATATAGTCCAAGGAGTAGTTGTTTGAAGTCCAGACGTTGTGGCAACGTTGACATTCAATGTCCAATTCCTGGGAGATTAGACTATTTTTCTTTTCATTTGTGCATACCAATCTACTTCAATGTAACAATCTCTACATGTCCTCGTAGTATTATGATAAAACATTTGCATATGTAATGTACAGATTGCAAATAAAGTGGGCTGATAAAAAAACTAAGAAGACTGAATAAATAACTAGTTAGGAAACTTATCACTACAAGAAGAAAGCTAAAAAGACCCTGCATGACAAAATCCTAATCAAATTTCTTACTTGTGCAATTTTTTTTGTGGTCTCTTGAAAACCTTTTATAATCATAGGAACAGTTTCCGTGAAATCTCTGTGCTCGAATATAGCCTCGATTGAAGAAGGCTTTATTTGAATTCTTCTGTAAATCATTTCATATTCTGCTGTCACCTGCAAAATGAAAATTATCATTGTTTAATTGACTTTATCTGACCAATTTACAAACCAAAGAAAACTTATATTATGTCGAATATACCTGCTGTCATTTATAATGGAGTATATCTGGCGAAAAAAACGGCTCGATGATGAAGGCAAGAAAATTTTTCTCCCAAAGTCAGATCCCCCCTCCCCCATCATCCCTGCATGAAATGTTCGACCAAGGTGGCGGTGGAGTAGGGGGAAATCCTCTATCTAAAGAACTTGAAAACGTGTTTTCCGACAAATCTCAGCCGGGTTTGATCCCACAAAAAAAATGTTCTTACCAAAATTGAAGTGCTTGACAAAACACGTAATTTACTTCCTACCAGGACGCGATAACTCAATTAGTTCGCGAGAAAATTAATTATTTCTCGATAGGCAGTGGAGATGGGGCGTCAAGTTTTTGTGAATAAAAGGGTAATAACTTTGTAGTCAAAAACACACAGTCGGCATCAGTTAGGCTTTTGTATTGAAGCTGATGAAGCCGAAAGGCAGAAACCGGTCTTAGGATGTCGAATCTGATAAATTCAAATTCCTTACTGGTTTACTAACTTTGTATTAATCTCTTAAAGGGATAAAAAGAAGAGTGACATCTTGACTAGAATCAGTCAGCAATTAGCACATCTAAAAACGTAAAATGCTTCTTACAACACATGTTACGTAAATACTATTGTGGTTGTGGTGGTGGGACAAGTAGGGGGGGGGGAGATATGGGAGGACAACAAATATTATTGAAACGCTTGTAACTTCCGTACTAATTGAGATGACGCAACCAGCTAGGGCTCAAATTGTTCACTTTTTCATCCGCTAAAAGATAGCACTACCGATATATTTCAATCTTCGCAAATGCGCGCTTGGCGCGCAAAATAAAAAGTGGATAATTTTTTGCTGGCGATTTTAGGCATGAGGAAGTTGGTTGGGAAGAAATTTTTTTCATCTCTCAACGGCATTTTTTTTATCTTTCATTTGGGCTCCGCGGTAACTCGATGCGATAATTAGGAAGAGCGATACGGACCGGAAAAGTCTTTGCTATATAGGGGGAGAATGGAGAAGAGTAGGGGGTTCTAACCGAGCTCAAAAGAAAGACGAAAAAATTTTCTAACCATTTATTCATTTTATTATTTTGCCATATCAGTATCATGCCCACCCGCGCGTGGAATGGAAATCGAAATGGAAATGGAAAAACGAAACGAAACAGGACGAAAACCAGAGAAAAGCAGCTGGGGGCGGAGCTTACGCTAGCGTGATTTACAAACGCACGCTTGTGCCCATGTGTGTGAGTGTGCCCGGAGAGAGAGAAAGAGAGAAGTTCCGTTTTTCCATTTGTAACTCGCGCGGGCGGGCAAGATACTCATATGGCAAAATAATAAAATGAATAAATGGTTAGAAAATTTTCTCGTCTTTCTTTTGAGATCGGTTAGAACCCCCTACTCTTCTCCATTCTCCCGCTATATAGCAAAGACTTTTCCGGCCCGTAGCGCCCTTCCTAATTATCGCATCGAGTTATAGTTCTTCCATTTTCAATTGCAGAAATATAAAAATAAGTTCCTTTGTCGGCATTGGCGGCTTGTCGGCACATCTACAAGCCACCAAAGCCGATCAAAGCAACTTACCGACACATCTGGGAATTTTGTATTTATATTTCTGCAATTGAAAATGGAAGAACTATACTGCGGGGCTCAAATGAAAGATTAAAAAAATGCCGTCGAGAGATGAGAATTTTTTTTCATCAACCCCCTTCTTCATGCCTAAAATCGCGAGCAAAAAATTATCCATTTATTATTTTGCGGGCCAAGCGCGCATTTGTGAAAAAATGATTTCTATCTTTTAGCGGATGAAAAAGTGAACAATTTGAGCCCCGGCTGGTGGCGCTAGTTCAATTAGTACAGAAGTTACAAGCGTTGCAATAATATTTGTTTTCCCCGCCATATCTCTCCCCTACTTGTCCCACCACCCCAACCCTCCGGCACTCGTTATTACCCTTTATTCACAAAAAATTAAGGCCCTCTCGAGAAACAATTAATTAAATTTTTTTCATTTTTGCAATTTCAAATCGCGATAATTCTCTAGCTAATTGAGTTATTAGGTTGGAACGAGATTACGTGTTTTGTCAAGTTCTTCAATTTTTTGTCGGATCAAACCCGGCTGAGATTTGTAGGAAAAACCGTTTTCCGCTGCCTGGGTCAAACATTTCATGCAGAAATGATGGGGGGAACTCATTTCATCGATTGAGAAAAAGAAATTACTCGATTTCATCAGTCTGTTTTCGAAAGCCAGATCGACTCCGCTATTAATTCTAATTGGAATGTCAGCTTTTTTTTCGTTTTTTGACAATACTCACTTCCTCAATACCTTCTCTCCTTTTGTTCAAAAATGATTCAAATAATTTATTAATTATGTCTTGACGTTTTGCTATCAAACTTGTTCTTATTTGATCGATTGAAATGAAAAATGGACCTATAGACAATGAATTGGGGATAGCGGCTTCTAATTCGGTTTTCTTTTCCATCTCTAAAATTATGTCTTTTCTAACTTGCTGTGCAGTAGGTTCTTCACTATTGTAAGCCCTATAAAAACAATCACATTTTAACTGGATGGTAGTTTTTGAGGTTTAGGACGATAAATCAAACTCCTTCCTCCCATAAAGTCAGCATCATCATCTGGAATTTTTTTTTCAAATTGCTGTAGATAAATTTTGACTGCCATCATTTTTAGCTTCAAAATCCACTGATTTTATTATAATAATATTTATATTATTTATTTATTATAGCATTATCTCAAATAAATATTTTTCTACTTACTCCATATACTTATTTATGTCCATCATATACAAAGGAATAAATTCATCATATCTTTTGGCGTATGCACGCAAAGGTACTAATACCTTCTGGTAAACAATCAAAAACCGCTCTCTTATATCACACACTTCTTTTGCCATTGTTCCCACAGACGACAGATATAAATCGTCAGGAAAACTTAAATTTTGCATCAGGATAGGATGAATTTGTTTAATCCAATGGAGTTGCTTAAAAGCTTCGTCAAATAATTTAAGAAGGACAACCTAAAAATAAAAAAAAATCAAACTCATACAACCACTACATCAAAGAGACTAAAAAATGTCACGCTTTACGTATGTTACTCAGACACCATTGTGAGCCCTAAAGTGAAAATGTTTCAGTTAAAACAAACAACTATTTACAGGTGTTATTTTGCAGTTCTTTTGTTTATTTTACCGTTATTAAGGCTCTGTATCCTTCAGAGTTTGTGCTGAGGCGCAGCAGCAAGAGAGAGACCTTTTATTTATTTGATTCCGGCCGATAAAAATGGACTTGTAAGGGTTTTGAAATAAAGGGTTTTCTCAGCAACGGCATATTTTTCTTTGAAATTTTCTTTACGAGCTTATAGTCAAAGGTTATCTCGATGCTTATAAATATATTTAAATATGTGATAAGGCCTAATCTAATTGTTTATACCCACTCGAATATTGTCAATGTTTGAACAAAAAATTCATATTTTTCTGGACAATTTCTAAACTTCTCATATATTTATAAGCAAAAAGTACAACGCTGTAAAAAAAACACTGTACTTCTAAACCCCTGAAATGCCATTTCCGCGTACCCGCGTAGCAGAGCCCATTAATTCTTTTCAGCTGTATAGGATGAAACCACTTTTTTAATACATTAGGTTGGTAAAGCAGTGTTTCTAGTAATTTTTCACTTTTCTAAAATTTAAAAGTAGGTCCTTGAATAAAACTAACCTGAAAATGTTCTGGAACAGTAGAAAACGATACTCCATCTTCGTTAAATTTCATGTGTAAACTGAAAATTGGTGTATGCTTTGACACAAATGGGCTGATCGTCAGATCACCTTCCCAGACATAATCATCATCAATTTTCAGACAGGATAGGCACGGATTCTCAACCAAATTAATAAATATGTTCAGAGAATTTTCTACCAACAATCGCAAAGCGTGCTAAAATAAATTATATGCGGTTATAGTTATCTGTGATATAAATATTAAAAAATCGAGTGTTTTTATGAATTTGACACTTACTTAGCAACATTTATTTTTTGTTGGTTAATTGCAGAAAGGCTTAAAAAATATATTTATTATTAGTGGAGTAGATCTGGTTTTGAAAACGAAGTCTCTCTTTTCGAAAAATCTTTTTTGTGATTTCATAGATTCTCTCTTTCACGTGATGAAAGCTAAGGGAACATGTACAGATATGGAAAATCGCACGTAACTCGCTGAGTTTTATTCTGGTCGAAACGACTTCTATATATAACATAAAGTGCTCTCGGAAACTCAAACTGAATTTTAACCCGTCCACATCGGTCTAGCGGTTCTCGAGATATTGCTATTTGAAAGTATATGGATTTTCGCCACGGCGAGAACACACCTTGAGCCGTGTTCGCGTTTTTCGCATGGAAGAAAGTGACATTCAGACTTGATTTTTTTTCCTCCGATAGATAGTCATGACCCAAGCATTGTGTCCAAATTTCAACCAGCTAGTTTAATTTGGGGGGGAGAGGGAGGGCAAACACTGATTAATTTTTGACTCGAGGTAACTTTTTTAATTCTTGACCAATCCGGGTCAGCTATAGGATGTATTAAGGAGATGATGGTTTTCGCGAAAACGGACAAATGGCGACCGAATTTCGGATTTTGCAAATTTTAATTTTTGATTTCATTTGATTTTATTTACACAAGAGCTCCGGATTGCTCTTAAGAATTAAAAACCTTGGGCACAAGTTGGTACGTTGGTTTTCTACCTGGTATTCGGTCGAGCACGAGTTGGTCAGTGATTTTTAGGAGCAGATAATCGCCGCGATGTTTTTATAGAATTCTTACCTGCATTTTAAACTTAGTCAACTCCATAAATCGATTTAATTTTGACACTTGATAAGTTTCGGCGTTTCTTTCGTTGATATCAAACCATCCTTTGCCTATATCTCCAATGCACATCCGAATTTGAAAAACTACAGCATCCATCCAAGATCCTTTGAGCTGTTTTAAAAGCTACAAAAAATAATATATTTTACAAGTAAAAAAGTACAATGATGGAAATAATTGATGGACGTCACGAATAGTTTTTTACGAAATTGGAAATTATAAAACTTTTGTGCAATACACAATATAAAGATAATAATGCGTGTAACCTTCACAAAGAGCTAAAGATTCTAAAATTTACAGCCCGCCAAACTATTTATTTATATGGTCAATTGGGAATGGAAATTCTTTCTTCTGGCAAAAGTCTCTACAGGTATATATATCTATGTTTCTTAAGTACCTATACAAAAAAAAGTGTATTATTTAATATTACTTACAACATTTCTCGTTAAAGTTTGAATAGATTCAAACTCCTCCAAAGTAACATATTTCGAACCATAATTTGCAGTAAAAACCGACATTTGACCAACTTTAATAATTTCTCCGTTTACGTATGACATAGCTCGATATGTTTCTCTCAATACGTAAATGTTATACCATCTATAGTAATTTTTAATTTGCTCGAAGCTTATCATTCCGGTTTCAACTCTTTCTAAAATATATAATTTTTAATTGAATATAAACATTTAATAAATGTCTGGATATATACTGTATTTGAAAATCAAGAGAGAGTAAATTCCCAGAAATGTTTTGCAGTTATCAGTGTTAAAGGCAGTAAACCATAGACGTGCGTTTTCAAAATTAAATTAATATGGAAATAGAAATATTTAATTTGTTTTAGTTATTTATACCTAGATTACCAATTTTAGATAGATAAACATAATTCGTAAGTAGTAATTTAATTTGGGTAAAATGAAGAAAGAGTCAATATTATTTTAGGCATTTTGTTTTAGGCATATGTTTATTTACAAAATATGTATATAATATGTACAGATAATTACAATTATTTATAAATTAATATGAGGAGCTAAAAAAACAATTAAGTAGGTATATGAGAAAAAAAAAACCAACCGCAAGGATAAAATTTGACGAGCAACATGCAAAAAATACGACAATATTAAATCTTAAAAAATAAAAATCTAAAAATAAAATTAAAGTACATAAATTAATAATTTTAAAGTTATGGTTCCTCGCACTCTGTGTCAGAAGATTCACCATCTGATTCTAGAGAAATTACAATGGGCTCTATAGTAATATCAATTATGTTATCTAGCTCCCACATTTTTTTTTTCTATTTCTGTAACGTGTCTAATACATTTTTGCCAATTTTCTCTTGTTACTTCAGATATTGCCTTATTGAAGAGATTTTTAACATCTGATAATTTAAAAGTAGTGTTATTTCTGGCAACATAACCTTTAACTTGAGCCCATATTAATTCTATCGGATTCAGCTCACAATGGTAGGGTGGTAAACGAAGGATTTCAATTTCTCGTTTTTTGGCTATCTCCTCAATATTATATTTTTTATAATTTTGCTTATGTTTTTTAGCAATAGTTAACAATTCTGCCCTCAGCATTGTATTGTCAAAGGCTAAATTTTTAGAAGATAACCATTTTGCAATTTCACCCTTTTTCCATTTAGTGGTTGGTAAAGGTTCAAGTAATCTGGAGTGGTAACTTGCATTGTCCATTACAATAACCGATCCTTTTGGTATGAATTGAATCATCTGTTCAAAATATTCCTCAAACACGTCTCCATTCATTTCTTCGTGATAATCAACGGTTTTTTTTGATTCAAATAAGAGTAAACCATTCTCAAAAAAACCGTTTGTACTGCCTATATGACAAATAATTAATCTTTTACCTTTTCCTATAGGTTCCTTAAAACCAGTAGTATATCCTTCTAGAAAAGCTTGATGGGATGATTTTATATTTTTGTCTTTCCAAACTCTTCCTACACAATGTCCTTCATTAACCCATGTTTCATCTAAATAATAAATGTTTTTATTTTGAGCTTTAACTTGTTGTATTCTTCTGAGGTACTGTCTTCTCCAACATACAATTTCTTCAGAATCAATTAGCATTGAGTGTCTGCCCATTTTTTCAAATTTAAAGTTTAACTCATGTAACACTTTCCATAGTTTATCCCGGCTTAATGTGGGTAAATCAACATCATTCGTAATGGCTTGCAAAACGTAATCTAAAGTTGGTATTTGCTTGTTTATAAAAAATGAGTGAACAAGCTTACGAATAGCATTTTTAAAAAACTCGTCCACGTTGACTTTTAATAGTTTTGGTCTACCTGGTTTCGGCTTTGGTGAGGTTACTCCACCTGATTTTTCCTCCTTTAGAACTCTATATATTGTAGATTTTCCATATCCCATTGCCTTAGATGTTGTTTCAACTACACTGTCAATAGTGTTTGAGGGATTTTGATGTTTAAAATAGTGGTACACATTCACTACAGCACTCTTTTCATTGAGCGATAAATGGTCTAGTTTTAATTTTTTCACTGGCGTATACTCACAAACTGCTTCCATTTTTAGTCACTACTATTTGTCACGTTTATCGAAAATCAAATAACTGCATTTCTAGAAACTATTTAAGTCAAAATATCTGTCATTAGAAGCTGTTGCCATTCGGAGGTCGTTAAATAACAATTATCCCTTTCTATTCTGGTTACGCCTATGACGCACGTTAATCCTCTTAGGCCTACTGTAGTAACAATGAAAGATCATAAAATAATGTGATAGTCCAAGAAATTTAATAAATTTTGTATTGAAATTAACAAAAACAATTTAGAATGAATTACAAATATTGAAGTTTTACCGCACGTACTGTACTATAGTTTTGCATACCGAATTACTTTTTATTCTGGGAATTTACTCTCTCTTGATTTTCAAATACAGTATAGATGAAGATTGAGACAAAATAATATTTGGAAATGGGGGTTGTAGGGGCTAACTTTGTTGTTAGTGTGGCGATTTGAATGGGGAAAACGGCATTCATTATATTATAAAGGTGGTCTAGATTAAATACGTAAACAAAAATCACACCCAGAGTCGTTGTTATTGGTCCGATTTAAGCAGGGCAAACGGTTTTACGAGAATGACATTTATTTCAGTAGAAAAAGCATGCGCAGTATCTAGAGCCACTAGTATCAAGTTATTATCGGCCCGAATTTGAAGTGTGGGGTGTCAAAAGAATGCCGTAGGCAGTATGAAGAAGCATGCGAAGCAGCGATGTCAAAGGGTCCGTACTTCGTTGTTATTGGTTATTGAGTAGTTGTCAATAACCAGAAGGGGTAGTAGAAGGATTTGAGGGTGTATCGTAAGTAGAGATATGACGCTAGGGTTCCATTCGTAGCAAAATTTAAAGTCTGTAACGTAATATCTATGATACCGTTATTTTTCACCCATCTCTAGTATCACATCTCTAGTTGCGTTTTTACGTGGATGATGTCCTAGAGCCCTACTGTGAATTACCAAAACACGATTCCCCTGAGCTGAACAAGAAGATACCAGCTAAATAGTTTTCCAAACAGAGAGTTCCTTCCCCAGTTAAAGAAATCCCTTATTTATTAAGATAAGAAAAGTATTTTTTTTCATATGGAGCTCTAGTAAATTAAAATTTGCTCGTCATCGTATTGAAAGTTTTGAATAAAAATAATTATTAATGATGTTTTCACATTTTACCATTAATGATTTGTAATCTGAATACTTATTTTAAATATGGTGTCACCTCAATTTCTAATTTCCAGAGTCCTTGAATTATTTATAACCTAATGTCAAACCCATAGCATACTGGTACATTTGACAGCACATTTGTTCATGGACAAGCGCGATAGCTTTTTGCGTGAAACAGAGTTACTGAAAGCATACTTCTGTCTCTTTTGCTTTTACGCGGCGTTGCCAAATATAAATACTACAGTGGTCAAATAACATAGAGCACACATTTGACTATTTATACTTACCAGGAATTTTATCCTTTTCTTTGATTGGAAGCCATACGTTTCTAATTTCTGTGTTTTGTCCAAAATGTTTCGCAAAATCTAGTTCACCCGAGCATCGTTTATAGGAAAGTTTAATTTGTTCTACTAGCTATAAGAAATATTTTGGAAAATTCAACAAAGAATTATTAGTGGAGAGTTAATTTCTGTAAACCTCATTTTATTTATTATGACATGCGCTTTCGGTCTTACAAACCCAATCATCAGGATTAAATTAAAAGTGGTAAATTTTAGTTTTTGTCGTTATATCGAAAGTTATAAATTTATTGACAAAACTTCATTATACAGGGTGTTTCATAGTTAAACCGACATACCTTAACTGTAAATAGAGGGTACTTAGGTGGTTCCAAATAACCTTGGTTACTGGGTCTAACGCCTTTAATAACCGAGATACGGGGTGTTTCATCCATTTAGGCCAATATTTTGGTAAGCCGTAACTTTAGAACCACCCTGTAGATTTCTCTCATACTTGATACAGGTATAGTGTGTTAATAGCCCAATGTGTAAGAACTACAATTAAAATCCAGATCCGGATTAAGAAGAATTTGTAAAATTTTAAAATCCCGAAAACAACACCCTGTATAACAGATTTTTTAAAATTGGGATGGATATTTGAAAAGAACGAAAAAAAATTGAGTTAAAGTGAACTTTTTTTAAGTGCACATCCCATTCTACTACTGGAGTTTTAACGTCAAATTATATCAAATGCATTTTTTTCATTTTCACAAGCAGTAACTTTCGAAATACCTGGTAGATTTCTTTCATATTTGGTACAGGTATCATTTTTAGTAGCCCAATCTTATAATGTAAGGACTACACTACAGTTAAAATCCAGATACGGATTAAGAAAAATTTGTAAAATTTGAAAATCTCCAACGCAACACGCTGTATATCAGATTTTTTTTAAATGGGATCAGATATTCGAAACGAATGGAAAAAACTGAGATATTCTGACATATTTTTATAAATGCGCATCTCGCTCTACATAATATTTGGGGATTTTCAAATTTTACAAATTCTTCTTAATCCGGATCTGGATTTTAATTGTAGTTCTTACACTATAGGATTGGGCTATTAACACACTATACCTGCACCAAGTATGAGAGAAATCTACAGGGTGGTTCTAAAGTTACGGCTTATCAAAATATTGGCCGAAATGGATGAAACACCCCGTATCACCTAAGTAACCTCTATTTACAGTTAACGTATGTCGGTTTAACTATGAGACACCCTGTATATACTGAATCATTTCGTAGTCATTGCATTTGGAGTGTATTTGCGAGTACAAAAATAGCTTTATAATGACCTAAACGCCAAAACTGAAGAAACAAATCAGCATGGACGTGAAAGAATCAATGAAGAAGATTAGAAAGCTTCAAACTAAATAAAAGGGGGACGTAGAAGAGTATAATTGCCTTCAAAATATAGTGGACAAATTGTTTTGATCGTTTTAACTTATAATTTTTATTTCTAAAGAAATGCTATTCATACATATTTTTTTTACTTTTCTACAGACTTATAAAAACACTTTCTTTTTCAAAGAATAGGCCAGTAAGTTAAAACGATCAAAACAATTTGTCCAATATATTTTGAAGGCAACTATACATATGAAGAGAAAAATTTATAGTTTTAAGATCATGGCAGAAAACTTGACTTCAGGATCTTAGTCGGACTTTTTTTGTAGTTTCGCTCTTTTAACGTCATTTTTTCTTCATTAAAGTAGTTTTAAAATGGCGATATGTTGATCGTTAGAATACTTTGAAAGAAAAAGTGTATTTAGAAGAAGTTTAAAATCTCTTTTAAAAACATTATCAACTTTGAGAATCTATTTGACTTATACCAAGTTGATTAAAATAAAATTCTGACCGTGCATATTCATATCTCTCTAATTTTTTTATTTTAAATTATATTTTATTCTCACTTGCTATAATTTTGAGGATCAATGAATCCAGAAGTCAGAAAAACATATTTTCCATTAAAAAACAAATCAAATTTTGTTTATGTTCAAACAGTGATTAAATATAACTGTTTTGATCCTGCAAATTAGAGAAATTCATATTAAAAGGCAGCAAACGCGATTTTGTAACATTATTCACAAAATCAAAAAAATTGTTTGGGAAATTCCTATTGTTCTGAATACTGAAAAATGTTTTTACAAATGAATTAATAGAGTCGCAGTTTTTTATTTTTTAATATATACGCATATTTCATACAAACCTTTTTATACACATTCGTTGTTGTAACATTTTTATGTATTCCTCGAACACTGGTTGCCAGATATTCGATTTTTTGTAACGTCACTGGGTCCATTTCTTCTATTCCTTCTAATGATATACAGTCCAAAAAAAATTCATACCTAAACAATAGAAATGTAAAATAACAATATTTTTATTCAGAAAAAAGAGATATCTGCTTTCTCCCATTTTTGAAATATATCAAAATACATCGAAAAGGTTTGCACCGCATCTAAACCTAAAACAACTACTCCTTGGACTACTTGTCCCCACAGGCATTGAATTAAATCGGTCAGATGAGTGTTGGAACCGAAACTTTGTCGGGACAGTCCAACCCTTCGATTGTTTACGTATTCAACTCGAGGAAGGTGCAACGCCATTTTCACTTTTAATTCAGATCTCATTATATGTAACTGCTAAATTTTATACATAACCTTTGCTTCAAAAAACAACAACAAAAACATGTAGTATATCCCAGTCATGTGGATACGTAAATGATCATAGGATTATCTGAATTGAGATAGGTCGTTTAAATAAAATTGGTCGGAAAACGGTTCCTTGTGTATCAATCTTTTACAGATTGTTTACTTAAATAACTCATTAATTGATATGGACTAACTGTATCAAACACGTTTTAAATTCACATACTTATAACTTATCTACACTGCAGACCTACCGGTAACAGATCATACCACAATTGCAACATTCGCGGATGATACAGCAATTTTGACATCGAACACAAACCTACAACAAGCCTCCGAAAATCTACAAAACCATTTAAAGCTACTACAAAACTGGAAAAAGAAATGGAGAATCAAAGTCAATGCTGCTAAATCGTCACAAATTACATTTATCACTAGACACAACGTTTGTCCCCAAGTTTCTATAAACAACTCACCTATACCACAGAAAGAAGTAGTATAATATCTCGGACTAACAAAAAAGAATCAATTAAACCTAAAAATCAGGCAAATGTACTGGCTGTTGGGAAGAAACTCTCAGCTGTCACTAGAAAATAAAATTCTTATCTATAAAGCCATATTAAGACCAATTTGGACAAACTATGGGGATGTAGCAAGCCCTCAAACACAAAGATACTACAGACAGTCCAGTCCAAAATTATTCGTATGGTAACTAATGCACCTTGGTTCATATCAAACCATACACAATGACTTGAAGATCCCAACGGTAACCGAAGTCATACAAACACACGCCGCCAGATACAAAGTACGCAACATAGGACACAACAATGAACTCATCGACGCACTAAACCAAGAAGAAGAAGAAGACTGAAAAGAAGTTGGCCAGAAGACCTTACAAGATAATTCCTTGGAGCACCGTCAGTGGACGGTTACCACCTCAAGCTAAGTGTCATCACATTTACTTATTACTCTAGCATAATTGAGTAGATTGTAAATAAGAAAGCCAAATTGTTTTTTAAATTTTGAGGTATTGTAAAGAAATTCTACTTTTGAATTCGGACTTAGCGGCTCAAAATTCGTATGAAACATATTGTTTTATAAATTTTTCCGTGGATAAATATTGCTCTCACGGAACCTCAAATTTACAAAATTTCACACTTTTACCCTACGTAAAGTTCAGACCTCCTTTATTTTTGACTTCTTTGGTATAAGTTGTCACTTTGACGTTTCAGGAAATTACGTAGATTTTGACCAATGATGATAAACTAGAGAGAAGGATGGGCCACTTAACTCAATCTGTCAGACTGTAAATGACGTCTTGAAATACTGTACATAATACAATTCCTGCCTTCTTATAAACATAGTACTCTGCATTACAACCAGAAACACACAATTTTAGCACCCGACATAACTAATAAGTATTTCGTGACGTCATAAAATACATTTACATTGCTTCTTATGGAAGTGGCCCATCCTTCCCCCTTTTGCCGGACTGTTTTCGATCTGGGAAAGTTCGTTGCTTAGCAACGGACTAAAATACTAGAATAGCGTATTTTGGGGTCTGAAATTGCTCCGAGAAAGTACGCATTCTTGAGCGATTTCAGAAAAAAAAATACTTGCCTAATAAGATTTTCCGTTTCGGCCCTCAAATTCAACATAGCCTTTATTCTGTTCATAAAATTTATGGGATCCTCTGCGTAAAACATAACATACATGCGGGGAAGATGAATAATTTTTTGCCTGCCATCTAAAGTCAAAACGGCCCACAGCTTCGTTTCTGCATTATAATCGGTAATCGCAACGTTTACCCAACCAAACATTTCACTCACAGGAACCTTATTGAACATTCCCGAACATTCCAGATCATCCTCAGGCTCATGTAGCTTTATAAAAGCTACCCCGGGCAGAGGGTGGCTTACGTTGTCAATGATTCCGTGTTCTAACCAATTCTCGGGAGTTCTAGAAATATTCATGGTTCAAGGACTAAAGTAAATGTTTATGTCGGTAATTCATTAATGGTTGTTTACGTCTCGACTTCTATAGAAGTAAAGTATGTGGATTCAATATGAAAAAAAACATATTTACGCGGAAACAAAAATTAGTTTATTCTCATTTTTTTTTGGTGAATAAATTTGAAGAAACCTCGTAAGATTCAATAATTTCCCTCTCTTTCGAATAACGTTAGGTTTAGATCAATGTACGTGTTTTTAAGGTATTAATTTTTTTGTTGGTCGATGTCTCTATTTTCTTCAATTTTATTTATCTCATAGAAAAATTCGTTTTCTCAATGAATTTATATTTTTTTCTGCATGAAGAAATAAACATTTCGAATTTGCGTTTTCAATTTGTGGCTGAAGGACTAGCGTCCATTGCCAAAGAACCAAGAAAAAAAAAAGAATTTGTGCGTCTGCATTTTTCAAATCGGAAGAAAAATAGTGACCAAGTTGAAATATCCTACAGAAAATTTTTCTTCTCTAGAGTGACTGTGATCGATATCTTACGAGTTTGTCAGTTATGAATTTTTTTTTCTAATTCCACTATTCTTCTGCTTTTTTACCAATTTTTCTCACCAAAAATTTTTGAATAATTATTATTGAATTACCCTTCGCTACTTTTGCTAACCTTATATCATACTCCTCGTCGTCAAATAAGTCCAAAGGAAGAAAACTCAACCATGTTTTGTCCTCTGTATGAAGTCTTAACAAATCGAGAGGTAGTAAATCTGTCACTGAAATATTAGTTTTCAAAAATGTTTTTAAATCTTGAGACTAAAAATAAAAAAAATGTTTCTTTTTTAAATTAAGCAAAAGTCAAAAAGAAAAGCAAAAACCTTCATAAGGAAGCAATCTGGACCCGATACCCAAATATTATCACTTATTACATTAGATTATCCCGAATTACCTACGATTGACTTTTTTCTTTAACACTTTGACTACCGGGCATACTGTACTGTGTTAAATAGTCTATCAAAATGATATTAATTATTTTCTGTTATATTTTGGCTAGTGTATTTTTTTAATTAAGCGCCACGTTTATAGCCCAGTTGTCAGACTTTTACCTCTCAAAATGCGATATCGCTGAAACTAGGCTCTTAGGTACTTTTTTGTAAATAAGTCTTTGCTGCTGATGTTCACAATTTCCAAAACAAAATCGAAAATTTGGTTTTTGCGTTACTTATATCTCGAAAAATAAAATAAATCGAAAAACTAATAGCATCACGTGAAAGAGCGGAACATTTTACTAAAATTTATAATATAAGTCATTTAAAAAACATCCAGAGATTGATCAAGAAATAGAATTTACCTCTCCCAAAGAAGTAATTGCCGAAATAAAAGAAAATATCAATTCGAAAAAAGCTCCAGGTTTTGACTTAATTACTGGAGAAACTTTAAAACAATTACCCAAAAAAGCAATAATTAAACTAACTAACCTACTAAATGCTGCCTTCAGACTGAAGTATGTACCCAGCCTTTGGAAAATTGCGGAAGCCAGGGAAATCACCAAATGAGATATCGTCATACAGACGGATCTCATTATTGCCTGTTATGTCGAAACTATTTAAGAAACTCCTACTCAAAAGACTAAAACTTTAGAAATAAGCACTCGACGATCGACCAAGTTCATAGAATAACCAACATTATAGACGAATCATTAGAAGAGAAAAACATTTGTGCTACTATTTTTCTTGATTTAGCACAATGAAGGCTTAATACATAAGCTCAAGATTTTCCTTCCAAAACAATATACAGATATCTTCCATTCATATACAGGGTGTCCCATTAAGAATGGGACATAGAACAACCGCAGATTCTCCAATTCAAAATAAAACGATTAAGCGAAATATGCTTAGATAAAATGTTACTCGTTTCCGAAATACGGGGTGTTGAAGTTGAAAACTGAAAAATTATTAATGGCCATAATTTTTTTAATACACCGTATAATTTTACTCAAATCGGCACACTTGTTAAATATCAAAAAATGCACCTAACAGTAAAAAAAACAGTTCAGTACGCTCTACCATTGGCGTACGGCAGGAGTAAGTAATGCTTGTACCCCTTCTAAATGTTACGCCGCTGTCTAAATTTTAATTTTGACTATAATTTTAATTTTTTTGATATTTTCTAAGTCAATAATGTACACTTGTTAGTTTGTTGTAAAGTCATTGTTTTTCGAGATATTCGCAGTTAAAGATAGAATATCTGGTCACCGAGCTTTCGCTTTTAATATTCAAATCTACATTTTTAAGCAGTCCAATGAGTATATAATTTAAGTATATTTATAACCTGACAAATTATTAATTAATTCGTGAAAATCACGGAGTGGGCGACATCTACTTGAACTACAGAAAGGTAGATAAATAGAGAGTTGATTGGCGATTGGCTTGAAAGTAGGCGGGAAAATTAAAAAAAAGCTGTCAGTGTTAATTTTCAATTTGCTGCAGGTGTTGTTGACGTTTATCAACTGCTTGTCACAGAGGTTAGTTAAATGCATTAAAAGTTGCCTAGTTTCTGGAGATTTTACCCTTTTAGGGCAACATCTACTGACGTTTGGTCTTCGCGAATAGTCACGGCGGACAGGCCCCGTTTCCGGGACGGGCAACAGCAGCGTGTAGGGCATAGTGGTTTCAGTGGGGTGGTTTTAGTGAGTAACCGTAAGGGGTAGTCTCACACTATCGGGGAAGGGAAGAACCTTTACCCGATGTGCATAAAGCATTACCACCCGCCAAAAAAAAAAGATTAGCTTTAGGTTAGGTTAGATCTGTGTAATAAATAAAGAAAAGTACGATACGTGTGACATTTTGACATTTGTTACATTCTGACAGGTGTCATATTTTGACATTTGTTCATTTTGACAGTTGTAACATTCTGACACGTATCACATTTTAACAGTTGTCACGTTTTGACAGGTGTCACATTTTGACACGTGTCCATTTTAACAGTGTTACTCAACGTTCCTATAAATATTTACCTAAACCCATGATTTCTGAAATTGAATTGGCAACGTTGTATTTTCAACTTAGAATTTATGAGATGGCTGTCATTTGACAAGAAAATTATTTATGTCCGTCAAATGAACCTTTTCTTTTTTATACTTTTCAGGTTTATTCTGGTTATAAATTGCTACTTGGGCATTTGTAGAATAAAAAAATGTGAAAAATATTTTTCCGCGCAAAAATTTCTATTCCTAAGTATATTGATTTTATCATGTTTTATAGCATCTGCGAAAATTTCATGAAAATCCCAGCCGGTCCCATTTTCTTAACAATTAACCAGAGATGTGCGTGTCAGTAGTTGTCAAAATTTGTAGGTCATTATGGATAAAAAGCGGCAAATTTAAAATTGAATTCTTTCAGATGTAAACGCCAGAAATTAAATAAAGTCAAACCTTTTTACTACTATACTATACAGAAGAAAGGAGTGCAGTATTTAATTTGCAGAACGTAGTACAGGTTCAAGAGGTAGAAATTTTATTTTCACCTCATCCTTCAATGCTTATTTTTAGTTAAAATTTAAATTTTAATACATCTGATCGGCCTAATATAGTTTTTGTCTAGATTTAATCTTGTTTCCATGGTTTTTACTGTAATTAACCTGTTATTTTGACAGATAAGTCAGACTTTATTTATTCATAGCCGTATCGTATGTATTTTAATTGATTCGGAATTTTGTAATAATATATATTTCAAAATGGCTTCATTCTAAAAATATTATCAGTCCTCCTAAATCCTTGAAGGAAGAATTATTAGTAATTCAAATTCAAAATTCAAAAAATATATTATAGATGAGATGGCCAGAGAAAAACTAATTAAAATTCTCAGATTGCCTCCGTACCACGCAGAGGTAAATCCCATTGAACTGATCTGGTCACAATTATTAAAAGGTTATGTTTCTCAAACCAATAAAACATTTAAATTTCCTGATGTGCGAAATTTGTTTTAGAAGGCATTTTCAGATGTAAATAGAGAACATTGGGGAAAATGCATTGATCATGTTAAAAAGGTGGAAAATTTATTTAGGAAAGTATATCCACTATCAATGGATAATTTAATAGAACCTATAATAATAAACCTCAGAAAAGACAATTATAGTGATACCAGTAGTTTTAGTGAAGACAGTGACTTTTATAGATAGTTCTTGAACTAACTTTTTTTTTAATCTTTGAGTTTAGGTAAGTACTGAAGCGTTACTTTTAATGCCAAGAGATTAAAAACAGTTTAATCCCAACATATAATCCTCCTTGTTATTTATTGGTTAAATTTAATTAGTTCAATGTTAAAGTGTCAGATGCATAAAGTTTATTTTTATTTTTTGTAAATAATATAACTTCAAAATTTAATCTACGAAGTGGGTATATATATTTTATATGCTGTGACCTTATTTATATTATAGAAACTTATTTTGCAAAGTACGCCTATGGAATGTGACGTTATATCCTCTCTCCTTTATAGTATATTACTATAGAAACAAGTTGCCGTTGCTAGGAAATAAAACTAAAAGCTTAACTTTTATTGTAAATATCTCGGAAGATCGAATTTTCACAGACAAGAGACCTATATTTTCTGTCGATTTAGATAGGAATTAGTCTACCCTGAAAGTTTCATTGAATTCTGACGAGTGGATTTCGAGATCCTCTGGACACACATACACACACACACATACAAACCTTGCTCGTTTAATAGTATTTGATAGACATGTACTTTTTATTTGTATTATTATTAATAATATTCATTTTTACAATTTTGTCTTAAAACCAAACAAAGTAAAAACTAATGTAATGAAATTTTTACTTCAACAAATTTTCAATGTGTTCACCATTAACTTGTATACACTTCCTTAGACGTTTAACTAAAGACTGTCTCACTTTAAACAACTGATTTGCTTGATTTTGTCGAATTGTAGCAGCAGCATTCTGAATTTTGTTCCAAAGTTCCTGACGGGTATTTATTGCTTCACCATAAACAAGACTTTTGATGTAGCCCCAATAATAAAAATCTAAAGGATTAAATTCAGGACTGCGTGGTGGCCAAGCAAATTCGCTTCCACGTCCAATCCAACGATGTGGAAAACGTAAATTTAGGTAATTCCGAACTTCTAATATGTAAACCAGAAGTTATGACGTAAATTTAAAGGAATATCATCTAACATGTCCTCCATATGGTTTTGAAGAAAATTGAGGTATTCTATCCCATTTCATTTGTTATTGTTAATTTGTTGAAGTAAAAATTTCATTACATTAGTTTTTACTTTGTTTGGTTAAGACAAAATTGTAAAAATGAATATTATTAATAATACAAATAAAAAGTACATGTCTATCTATATTTAACTGCGGATATCTCGAAAAACAATGACTTTACAACAAACTAACAAGTGTACATTATTGACTTAGAAAATATCAAAAAAATTAAAATTATAGTCAAAATTAAAATTTAGACAGCGGCGTAACATTTAGAAGGGGGTACAAGCATTACTTACTCCTGCCGTACGCCACTGGTAGAGCGTACTGAACTGTTTTTTTTACTGTTAGGTGTATTTTATGATATTTAACAAGTGTGCCAATTTGAGTAAAATTATACGGTGTATTAAAAAAATTATGGCCATTAATAATTTTTTAGTTTTCATCTTCAACACCCCGTATTTCGGAAACGAGTAACATTTTATCTAAGCATATTTCGCTTAATCGTTTTATTTTGAATTGGAGAATCTGCGGTTGTTCTATGTCCCATTCTTAATGGGACACCCTGTATATATCGGAAAGATACTTTAGAATTAGGCAAGAAGAAGCCTATTCTGATCTTAAGAAATTAAGGCTGGGGCACCACAAGGAAGTGTCCTAAGACCTGTCCTATACGTACTGTACAGGTGACAAATATTTACTCCTTAAGATAGTAGAGTTTCTGGGTTTTCAAAATGCACAAGACTATACTGGGCATAGTTTTAGACGATCTTCTGCAAATTGCTGGCTGAAGCAGGTGCCGATTTGTCGATATTAAAAAGACATGGAGGATGGCGTTCGGACTCAGTTGCAGAAGGATATGTCGAGCAGTCTATCAAAAATAAAATAGAAATTTCAAGAAAAATATTGCGTCATGAAGCTGCAATAGGTGTTCCTGAAAACGCTGAAGGGACACTATCCAATTGCGCAAAATTGGGCCTGATATTTCCCAAGTTTGTGTGTTAAAATGGACTGTATTGGAGTGGGATTTAAATAACGAGGTTTTTCACACTATTGTTTATTATTTGGATGAAACACAAATGAGTAATAACTAACTGAACACAGATACTAATAGACATTTAAAAATTAATTAATAGTCTGAAGCTATTTGTAAGATTATTGAAAATACGGTCGAGAATTATTATCTTTTTCATCTGACATTACATGTCAAAAATCACATCTCAGATCATCTCGTCTTCGATGATATGATGTTATTTTGCAGAGGCGTGCGAATTTAAATTTTGCATTTATTCTGGCGGAAAATAACACATTTTCCAACATACTGCCCGGGGCAAGGAGTAAGAGGGTAGTGGAATACGCAAAGGAAACCACAATTAAACCGAATGGCATTAAGAGCTAAACCAAGAGCCACTAGCTTAACTATGTATAAAAGAGAAAAAAAAAAATAAAAATATGCATATAAAAGATTATCAGAGCTTTAGTCATATTAAGCATTAGGAGGATGAGCAGCCTGAAGATCAGGCGATGTCTGATTGTCACTGATGGGGAGCAAAGCTAGCTTCACAATTGGCCTGGTGTAAATTCCACTTTTGGTGAAGACTTGAGCGGCGCGAACTTTTCCATCTTTGCCGTAAAATACTTCAGTGACGCGGGCCAATGGCCATTGCAACGGCAATGTGTCATCATCTTTCAATAAGACTAAATCGTTAATTTGTATATTAGGCTGAGGATGCAGCCATTTTGGGCGGTTTTGGAGTCTGTTTAAGTAATCAGTGGTCCAGCGTTTCCAAAACTGTTGCTGTATTTGTGAGCAACGTTGCCATTGTTTTAATCTGTTTTCGGGGACATGTGAAACATCTATCTCCGGATATGAGGTCAACGACGTTCCTATCAGAAAATGACCTGGAGTTAAGGGTTGTAAATCGGCTGGATCATTCGAGAGAGCGAACAACGGGCGCGAATTGAGTATTGCCTCGATTTGAGCTAATATTGTTGCAAACTGCTCAAATGTATATGAGGAATGGCCTAATATTTTAGTGATGTGGGCTTTAGCGCTTTTTATCGCCGCCTCCCAAATTCCTCCCCAGTGTGGAGATCTTGGGGGAATGAACTTCCAAGAAATTTTAAGAGAAGTTAAATATTCTTGGATAGCGGGAAGATTTTGAGAGATAGAAGTGTGAATTTCCTTTATATAATTGTAAGCACCAACGAAGTTGGTCGCATTATCTGAGAACATGGTTGAAGGTAAGCCGCGACGGGCGATAAACCTTTTTAGGCACGCCAAAAAAGCGTCCGCTGAGAGATCTGACACTAATTCCAAATGAACGGCTTTTGTAGAGAGGCACACGAATAGTGCCAAATAACCTTTAAGGATAGGAGCCTTACGCAAGGGTGAAGATTTAATTAAAAAGGGACCTCCAAAATCAACGCCGGTGTTTTGGAAGGGCCGAGAGGGATTTACTCTTTCTTTAGGCAGATCTGCCATAATTTGAGTAGAGAAATGAGTCTTGAAACGGAAGCAAATTAAACAGGAATGAGTTATCCTCTTAATTTCTCGAAGTCCATCAAGAGGCCAATATTTCAGTCTAATGTTATACAGAACAGTTTGGGGTCCACCATGTCCTAACCGTCTGTGTTCTTGTTTCAAAATTAAAGTGGTAAAGTGATTTTTTGAGGGAAGAAGGATAGGGTGACGCTGTTCAAAAGATATTGCAGAGTGGGACAGTCTTCCTCCGACTCTCAAAATTTGTCGCTCATCCAGAAAGGGGAACAGAGCCGCTATTTGTTTATTTAAGATTGGTTTCTGTGACTTTAGAGATTTTATCTCGTCCCTAAATGAGTTTTGTTGCACTTGTCGGGTGAGAAATTGCAGTGCTCCTTCAATTTCAGCAGGAGATAGCTGCCCTGAAAATTTGTCTGCGTGTTGCAAATTGTTGACGAATCTAAGGACGTAGGCCATTGACCTTATTACAATAGTCAGAGAAGAAAATTTTGAAAGGTAATTGTACCAGACATTGGTCGGGACGGTAGTGCTCACCGATACTTGCTTCTTTTCTTCTGGAGGATTTGAGATCAGTGAAAACGAGTCATATGAGGATATGTCTGCATTATTGTCTAGAAGAATTTGAGGGCCGTGCATCCATTTACTTATACAATTTTCGGGAAGTTGTCCTCTGGAAAGGAAGTCGGCGGGATTATATTGGGATCGAATATGTCTCCAACTAACTTGAGAAGTGAGAGAATGAATGGTGGACACACGGTTAGCGACAAAAATTACCCATCTGGAGGGAGGTCCTTTGAGCCAAGAGAGACATATCTGTGAGTCGGACCACAAGGTACTTTCCGAGATGACTACATGATTTTGTAGTATAGCACTTAATCGCGAGAATAACTGAGATAGGAGAACCATCGCATTTAATTCTAGTTTTGGAATGGTGAGAGGTTTTTTAATTGGTACAACCCTTGATTTGGCTGCTACTAACTGAGAGGAGAGAGAGTGGTCAGAGTAAAAAGCACGCAAGTAGATGCAACACCCATAGGCTGCCAAACTGGCGTCACAGAATCCGTGTAATTCAATTTTAGTTGTGGTCTTTTTTAAGACTAAACAACGAGGTATAGATAAGGAGTATAGTTTGGATAAATTCATGGTGAATTTAGCCCATTCAGCCAATATACTTTGGTCTGAAATTGGTTCGCCCCAGGAGAAGTTTTTTGACCAAAGTTGTTGCATGATTAGCTTGCCTTGTACGATGATTGGGTTCACCAACCCTAAGGGGTCGTAACATTGGGCAATGAGAGACAACATAATTCTTTTGGTCAAATGGGTGGTTCTTAGCGAGCTGGGGTTGGAGATCTGGAATTTGTCTGATGCTGGGTTCCATTTTAGCCCTAGGACTTTACAGGGGGTGTTCTCCAAATTCAAATCTTTTTTCAACGATTGACCAATGGAGTGAGCAGAGGAAAATACACTAGAGTTTGAACGAAATTTGTGAAGTTTAAAACCTGATTGTGAAAGTATATCTTTAAGAGTTTGATATAGTATCTGCAACTCTTCTTCTGAGTTGGTTCCGGAGAGTATGTCATCGACATAAGTCTGATATAAAATAGCTTGTTGAGCTAAAGTACATTCTGGGTGATTTAGAGCTATTTCTTTAAGTGTCCTGCAGGCGAGGAAAGGGGCGCTTTTCTGACCAAAAGAAACGGTGGTTAGTTCAATACATGAAAACTGATCAGTGGGGGAGTCTCTCCAAAGTACGCTTTGGAGAAAGTGAAACTTAGGATTCATTGCTACCTGCCTATACATTTTCTCAATATCGGCAGTAAAGGCAAACCTAAAACTTCTAAATCGAACGAGGATGTCGAACAGTTCGGGTTGAACTTGAGGGCCCTTTAAAGTTATATCGTTTAAGGACTTGGAAGAAGTAGTTAGAGCGGAAAAGTCAAAGACTACTCGCATTTTGGTGCTGAGACTCTGCTCACGTATGACACATAAATGTGGTACAAAATATTTGTTTTCTGAGAGAGAAGTTGTGAGAGTCAAGGGAACTAGTCTGTCATGACCTAGTTGTAGATATTCATTAATAACTCTTTTGTAGTCTTCTTTGAGAGAGGGGTATTTTTGAAATTTTCTTTCTAGTGAAATGAAACGATTTTTGGCTGAGATAAATGAGTCGCCTAATTCGTTGTGGGCTTGAGAATGAATAAGAGGAAGATCTACTTGGTATCTTCCATCTTGGAGTACCTTAGTAGTGTCTGAGAAGATTTTCTCAGCAAGCTCATCTTGCTCTGAGAGAGTAGGAGGAGATGGAAAACTTTCCTGTTCCATGAAATTTTCCAGTAATTGGTCCAGTTTATCCTTCTCATGAGAGTAAGTATTCATATGAAAAGAGTGGCAACTATGCAGACAATGTCTGGAATTTTTAAGGCATTGGGGAGGTACTACTCCCGAGAGGACCCATCCTAAGAGGGTATTTATGAGAGAAGGAAATCCTTTTCCTAGAGATTCCAGGCCGGGTTGTAGCAAATCATAATATACATCTGCTCCTAGCAACAGATCTATCTCTGCAGGGGTGTAAAACTCATCATCTGCTAATTGACTTTTTAAGTGCGGGGGAATTTGTAACTTACCTACCTGGGGTAGCAGTTGCGTGATGTTATTTACTATAGCACAAGTCACCGGAAAATTATTAGATGAAGAGCGATGGGAGTAAATAATGATTTCCGTCATTTTATTAATGACATTGCTTTCATTGAGGATGCCTGAGACGTGCAAATTATGAGAGTAAGAGCTACATCCAAGCTTTTTGACAAGGGCGGAGGTGACAAAGGAGCTTTGGCTTCCATTGTCTAAGAGGGCTCGAGCTATTATGGGTCGCCCATTTTCCGGGTATAAGTGAACCTTAGCGGTTGCTAAAAGAATGTGAGCACCGGTTGTATTTAGAGCTGACACCACATCAGATTGTTTAGCGTGAGATGTAGAGGAATGTCCATCAGAGTGGGGCAAATGTTCAGAGTTTGCTCTGATGGGTAGAATTTTCTGTTGGTGTTGTGGTGTCTGATTAAATTGAGCAGAGGTAGACTGACATTGGGTTACTGGTTAAGTGGAGCATGGAGTGGTGTCTTTTTTTGCAGATTGCACAAGAAGAGCGAGATAAGCAATTTTGCAGAGTATGTCTAGTGCCAAGACAGTTGTAGCATATGTGATTTGTTTTGACAAAGTTAAGTCTTTCCTCCACCGAGAGAGTGCAAAAAGCATTGCAGCTATAAATTTTATGACCGTTGCTTTTGCAATAGTCACAGCGTATCATCGAGGGCGAGGGTGATCTGGTAATTAAATTTTGATTCTGTTTTTGGGAGTTTGTGGAATATGAGTTTGAATTATTGGATTGAGAGTGCAGCGCGACCTGAGGAGAATTACATTTTTGAGAATTACATTTTTGAGAATTATTTTTTGGATAATTGTAAGATGTTTTAGAAGAGTTTTTATTGTCGTCGCGTGACTCCAAACTTACATTTTCGAGCGCTACACATCGTTTATTTAAGAATTTTAAAAATTCTTCCGCGTTAGTCATAATGGTTGGGTCAGTTTGTTCTTCAAACGCCCAACGAGTTCTATAATCTATTTTTTGTTCTAAAATGAACACTATAAGTGAATCAAATAATTGTTCTTTCGTTAAATTTGTTGTATTCAAAGCATCGAGAATAGCTTTGGAGTTTGCTACAAATTGCCTCAGACTTTGACTGTTACATTTTTGTAGAGAGGGTGTGTTAAGCAACTGCTGATAATAAGACTGTATTATCTGTTTTTTATTACTGTAACGGTCATCCAAAATTTTGAGAGCAATGTCAAAATTATCATCAGTTACCTTCAACGTGTCAATGAGCTTCAAAGCTTCCCCTTTTAAATAAGATTTTAAGTAAAAGAATTTCTCTGATTTTGATGGTAGCTGGGCGTTATTGACTATTAACGCTGTAAACAAATCTATAAATGACGTATATTCTGTACAGTTTCCAGAAAAAGTGGATAGGTGGATGTCAGGTAAACGTATTTTACTACTACTCAACTGTGTATTAGGTACCTGAGATATTGTAGTAGTGAGTGAAGCTAAGTGACATTGCAATTTACTTTTTAAATCTAAAGATTTGTTCTCAAAAGCATCTCTATCTTCAGGAGTACTGGGAGCGGCGGCAGCGTTTTCAATTTCATCTTGAATTGTATTGTAGTTGGAGAGGTGCGTTGAAATTATCTCTATTCTATTTTGTAATTGAAATTTATCAGATATACTATCTTTATTAGTTTCATACCAATTTTGAACGCGAGTAATTTGAGCTTTGCAAGCTCCACGTTTTTGGATGAGACCGTCCATCTTACTAACCTTGATCTCTGGTTTTCTGGACGATGTGAAGATCCGGTTCGAATGGGACCATGCGCAAAATTGGGCCTGATATTTCCCAAGTTTGTGTGTTAAAATGGACTGTATTGGAGTGGGATTTAAATAACGAGGTTTTTCACACTATTGTTTATTATTTGGATGAAACACAAATGAGTAATAACTAACTGAACACAGATACTAATAGACATTTAAAAATTAATTAATAGTCTGAAGCTATTTGTAAGATTATTGAAAATACGGTCGAGAATTATTATCTTTTTCATCTGACATTACATGTCAAAAATCACATCTCAGATCATCTCGTCTTCGATGATATGATGTTATTTTGCAGAGGCGTGCGAATTTAAATTTTGCATTTATTCTGGCGGAAAATAACACATTTTCCAACACCAATCACAATTTTAATATAACGGATAATACATTAAATTTGAAATTTAGCAGGTCGATTTTAAATGTAAAAAGACATATTTTAGTAAAAAATCATAAAATTATTAAAATATCTAGATCCAGTGGTGTGCTGGCGAAAATCCATATGTTTTTCGAGAACGGGGATTTCAGGAAAAATTCACGGCTAACGTGTGGGCAGGCATTCTTGGAGAATGTATAGTGGGTTCATATTTATTACCTAATAAACACAATGGCGATATTTACTGCAATTTTTTGAAAGAAATCCTGCCTGACTTATTAGACGACGTTGCACCATTACATATTAGAGCAAATATGGGTAAGGTTTTATTAATATACATGTGTTTACATCTTTATACACCTGACGGTTTGGTATTGGCTACTGTGTCTACTCAGAGACGTTACATGGCCGTCAAAGTGTTAAACAACTCTCACGTATGAGATATACTGAGGAAAAAAATATATCCAGTGAAACAATTTGAATTTGTTCAAACAACTAATAAATAATTTAAAATACTTCATTACCTGATATTCTCGTCGACGTCTTTCAATAGCAATACTTCTTGGAAGAGCCTTTGGTTCAACCATGTGTTGGAGTTGGACTTTTGGTTTAAATGTATGCACCGGAAAACTCTACAAATTGTTGATAAATGATAAAAAATTAAGATACCTTTTATGAAAGTACGCAAAATGTAATAATATGTGTGTGATAACATTTTTATCAGTTGTTTCCTTAAATACTGTTAGTTTTTTCAAGCTATTTTATCGGCCCAAACGATTATTCAGCGGAGATGTTCAAGGAGATACAATTGGGTATATTGCAGGACATAACACAATTTAATATTTCATGAAGCAAATGGTGTCATATATTATTGTAGAATAGCCATATAATATAATGAATCGATCGATGAACAAGATACTGGCCTTCATTAAGAACATAAAGTTGATGGATCAGGGGACTTTAAATTTAAAAGTTTAAATGCCTGGATATTGTAGTCTAAAAGCATTTTTTCATTTTGAAACTTGCAATTGCTAGTTATAATCGCAATAATTTTTTGCAAACTTACAATAGTTTTATCTTCATCAAATGTCATCCATCTTTCTGCTGGAGCTAAGAATGCCATTTTCGAAGTAGGAATTAGGGACCTTACAATGGGTGCGTTTTTTTCCGTTTGCATCTGCCATATTAGCTTTGTTTTTCTTGGGACTCCAGGAAGATTTATCAAATTTTTAATTCTATTTTCGTATGCCAAATCTGTAATAACATCACCATAATACCCCCTGTTGGGTAGGACAAATTTGGTCTTTTTTTCTTTCTTTTTTGATCCGTGAAAGTTCATTTTAAGATACGTTAAAATCTATAACTTTGACAAATTGTCAAAGATATAGTTATTATGGAAATTGACAAGTGTTACCCAGACTTCATTTAATTGTTTTATCTCAGATACCTTTGAATACCTTTCGTACTTGAATCACAGAGTACTCCTTCGAATAAGAGGCGAAAGCTTGATCGGTTCCTTTAATGTTGGATAGACAAAACATTGAGACAAAATACGTCACAGCATTGACACAAATACAACTTGAAACCACTGAGCAAAGTAACATGTATTGATTCAAATTCTTACAATACGAACTACACTCAGAAAAATAATAGTGTTGATGAATATACCTCCCCGTTTAGTGTAGTCGATCTGGCGAAAAAAAACCCCGATAAACGAAGTCGCTCTAATCGTATTTTTTTTACGATTTCATAGATTGGAGGTAAATATATGGGAAATCGGTTTTTCGCATGTAACCCGCTGGGTTTTATTCGGTTCGAAACAACTTGGAGTTATAAATTAAGGAGCTCGCGAAAACGCATAAACTGAATTTCAACCCGTCCAAATCGGTCTAGTGATAGTCGAGATATTGCGATTTGAAAGTGTAGGGTTTTCGTCGCGGCAAGAACACACCTAGAGCCGTGTTCGCGTTTTTCGCAGGAAAGAAAGTGACTTCGAGACTTGATTTTTTCCTCCGATAAATAGTCATGACCCAAGCATTGTGCCCAAATTTCAACTCGCTAGTTTAATTTGGGGGTGAGGGGGAGGGCAAACACTGATTAATCTTTGGAAAACGGACAAATGGCGACCGAATTTCGGATTTTGTAATTTATTTGGGTCTATACCTATTGAATATACACTTTTTTTTTCAAGGATCTTAGTTCAGATATGTCCTGGCAGCATTTCTCATTTTCGGCAAATGCCAGTAATTACCCGCGAAACGGCCATACCGCGACAATCGGAATAACGGAAATGATGATTGACATTGACAGTAATACAACTTAAATCGCGCATGCGCATACAAATTTACAGCTTTCTTTCGCCTCTTATTAGATGGAGTACTCTGTGCTTGTAGCCATTCAAATTGCACTTTGACACTGTTATTCGAATCATTGATTTTTAACATTTGTCAGAGACTTTGACCTCTCACAAAATGTGACATCGATGAAACTTGGCACATAGGTACTTGAAAGGGTGTAGAAAACGATATTGCTGCTCTAACTTCACAATTTCGAAAACAAAATCGAAAATTCGAAAAACTAATTTGAATAAAATGTACGCATTTTAAATAGGAGACTCCAAAGCTTTCTCAGGAAGCCATTAATTCTTATTTTTTTTTGTTTTTTCATTGACCGGAAGTTATAATTTCTAAAATTCTCACATCAATTTCTGAATTATTACACATTATAAAGTGTATTTTTAACTGCATTTAAAAAAATGATTTCTGATTTGTATAAACACTATTTTAAAAATAAAAATGCCGTCGAGCGAATGCTGTGAAATAAAATGATATTTTTATATCATGAGTTTTATTAATCAGAGACAATGTTTATCATTTTAAATATTTTTACATCAAAAGTAAAAGTATAATGTTCTGTCATGCCTCTATTAAATTATTATCAGTTTTATAAAAATCAGTGAGAATTTTTGAAATTATAACTTCTGCGAACACTTTCATTCATACAAATAAAAAGCATAAATAACAAGTAACATTTTTATTAATTTAACAATATTCAGGAACAATTTATAGTAGGTATACTTTTATTTAGTAAGTAATTGTAAAATTTTGGCAATTATTTATTACTATACCCTTATCCCTGATTGCCGGTTTTTCAGAAGTACCTTGTGAATGGTGGGATGAAAATGAGTATACATTCTTTATTGTACACCAGTCCGTAAATTGATACCTTCCATTTCTTCCTCTTGATTTTTCTGGCAACCAAAATATTTTAATTGAGAGTAATAAAACTATAAAAATAATGTTAAATAAAATCACACACTGCACCACGTCTGGACTTCAACAACTACTTCTTGGGCTACATGCCCCAACAGGCATTGAATTACATGTCCAGACGCGAGTGGAACCCGAATCCTCTCGGGACTTAAGCCCAACAACTTTGATTTTGTTATTAAAGGAGATTGTCATTCTTAGATCGGTTTCGGCATTATTGTGCCTCATCAGTAAGAAGTAGACAGCTCGACATCGTATCTCTAAACGATGTCTGAAAATCGAATTCGACTAGTCTGGTACTCGATACCATTAATTGTGTTCTAGTAGGTATATCGAGGACGAGGAGAGTCTAACGCCATCTTCAATTTAATAAGAAAATCAAAGTTTGCAATTTTACAGAAAACTGCAAGCAAAATATTTTAGAAACCAAAATATTTTTTTATTATTCTCAATTAAACGGATGGATTGGTACTTATGGACCTATAGCTGGGTCTCCCCGCTCGCCAGATGTAACACCACTGGACTATTTTTTTTGGGTTATTTTAAAGAATTGCTGTAATTTTTCGTTCGTTTTTTGAATTGCATCATAGGTACTTTAGTTGAAACTCATACTTCATGAAATGTTAATGATTTTGTTGTTCTTAATAAAAAAAATACCAAGTATGTGCTATCGTTGTGTTTCAAATAGAATGACAGGCAATTTTCAGTGATAATATACAGTTGGTGCCATTTGAATATAAAAAGTGAGGGGTAGCTACCACAGGCAGGCCCGGATTCAGAGCCGTGATTTGGGGGGGCGAACCTTCCGGGGGGGCCGGAAAATTTTTGAAATAATGTCTTTACCTTTTAGTTATTTATTTGTATGTGATTTTTTTCGTTTGGGGTTTGGGTGGTCGCGCACCCCCCCCCCCCCCCCCTGCGTCAAATCAGTGATTGGTTAAAAATTGATATTTGACAAGCAAGGGAAATAATCAGTACAATCTTTGCCGCGAATCAAGCAAGTTGTCTCCATTGTTCAACACAATGGATTTCGTAATTAATCAGTAATACTTTGGCCGCGAATCAAGCCAGATTACTCAAAATATTTTTCATCTCCACTGTCCAAATGCAGTCCACAATTGATCGTTCAAATAATCAGTACTCCGATGAATTATTGCTCACCGTAAAATGTCGTTTTTATAAAAGATAAAATTACAACTGATTTTCTGGGTGGCTGCACACAAATAAAAATTGTTAAAACGTAAACAAATTTTCAATTTTGCACTTTTTCATAATTTTTTAGGTATATCCTTTCCCTTAATATGTCGGTAAACGAATGACACTTATTAAATCTTTTTCGGATCAACAGCGCCGCCATTTTGTTGGTGATACCATTTTCAACTTGTATGTTATAATAAGCTTATGTCAAAATTTGAAAATGATTCGATTATTTTATCCCCTCTAAAAAAATTCCCGAAAAATACCTATTTTTCACGCTCCTAAAGGAATTGCTGGCCTTAAATTCACATCAATTATAGCTTGAAAAGTTTCCTCAATTTTAAAATTACTCTTATGGGGATATTGTTTAACGCAAAATAAAACACATTTTTATAAATATCATCTATCTATTTTTGTAATATACAAGAACAACATTAATTCAATATCATTTTAAATTTTAATCCAGGTTACAAGCAAATACTGTGATTGTGTAACATACGTATTAAATTTATAATTTTGACAAATATATCATTCTATCTCAAGCACCACCTTTCAAGGCTCTTCTTCTCACATTTGGTCGATCACTATTATAAACATTCTCAAATGGGATGTCCGAAAAAATATCGAATGAACTAATATAAAAATAATGCTGAAAATTACAAAGTATTTGTAGTTTTAATTCATAATAATACATAATTGTTAATATAATTAATATTTCGTAAAAAAAGAAAAAAATATAATATAAATGAAGATTTTTTTAATAATAAAAATAGCTGTCAAATAGTCGTAAATATATATAAAATAACCTACAACTTATCTCATTAAGGTAAAATACCACTAAAATAATCCAACCCTGACATTTACTCTGATCATAACTAAACACTGCGGCATTTTTATTGTTGCAGGTAAAATAGATTAAAAAATAATTAGGCTCAAATATATCTATAAACAAAATATACCCGTTTTTTATTATGATAAAATTAACTGCAAAGTATTTCTTTAATTTTTCACTAATTGTTGTTACTTATATGAAGCAAATAAAAAATTTTTATAATTAAATACTAAAATTGAATATATTTTTGGAAATGTGGTAAAAAATGTAATTTTTCAAGAAGTACATCATTAAATAACATTAGATCATGGTCAAAATATATTGTGCACTATTTATTAAATATTAAATTTCTAGTTTTTAGGAATAACAACGGCTTTACTCAAATTTAAAGTGAAAACGATTGAAAAAATTAAGTAATGTGAATATCTGAATGGTTTTTCATATGAAACTTGTGAAGAACTGTTAAATTATAAAGGATGTCGCACAAACCATGTCGAAATACGTTTTCAAAGAATAAAAATCGAAACGTAAGAAAATTAATGACAACATCATGCTAAAAATGGTAAGAAAAAACAAATCTAACGAAATTTATAGAGAATTGTGATGAACCTTATTTTATCTTATTTATGGCAATTCTATTTTTATAAATTTCATCCTCGTCTCGTTCATTTGTGAGAAATGTGAATGGTTTTTCACATTAAACTTCTGCAGGACTCCGACTCTTAAAGTACACAGGGTGTCCCACAAACCGGTTCAAAAAATTTGAACTAAATAAGAGGATGAAAAAATGAAATTTTTAGAAGCCCTAAGACACTCTAAAAAAATGCATACTTCTGAACAAGTTGATCTGCAGTCTTATTTGGTTGATATAAAACAACTGGCAATTTTCGTAAGAGAAGTTTTACCCAGAAAAAAATATTTTAATTCTAGCAATCACAAAGTTATACAAATATGTTTACTGAAAACATTCGATTCTCTTTACAGGATATTATTGTTAATACTTTTAGCAGGAAGTAAATATTTAGTAGATAAGCTGCATCAGTTCTACACCAAAATAAAAAACTATTTGTAATGACAGTAAATTGGACTAGTTGTATTATTTTGAAGATAAACTGGTTATTCAGGGTAATATGAGGGATATTTTTAGCGAATAATTTAAACTGTCCAAGAAAACACTAAAAAAATCATTAACTCGAAATTAAAATAATCCGAAAGTTATTTCACTGTAGAAAAAAGTATCCTGATGTAAAATTGGGGATTAAATGATTTTCTAATGACGTGGGTTGGCTCATTTATCCAGTGGACGTTAATGGAGTATAACTCAGTACTTAAGAGTGTTATTATATTGCCATAAGAAAATTGAGGGTTTGAGGATTTGTTAGTTTTCCATTTGGACACTTTATTTTTAATCTTACCTTTACCTCTGGATATAAAAATACATTTTTTTACCCAATATTTTATCATTCGATATTTTTTCGTTATCCCATCTACAGGGCAAGATAAAAAAATTCGATAAAAGGCACTTAACTATCTACATTTTAAAACATATACAATTACTTTTTAATAAATGCTGGTTTTATCACATGGCACCAACGAACCAATAAAAATAATAAAAAAGGTGATGTAAAATATAATAATTATAAACAAATATATTTACAATAAAAAAAATGATATATTACAAAAATTTGGAAGAAACGTAATGGTTCTTCAGTTGATGGACACCTGCAAAAAAAAACATTTTTTTAAGTCTTTATTGTTAATATCAGAGGGCAATTAATCAATTTTCAGGGCTTATTCTATTAGTGGAGTGCCGTTAGTAGTAAAAAGTGATAAACCTCGCACGAGACTGGCAGTGAGTCGATTTTCATGGGGTTTTTTGCATTGTATTTCTAAAATATAATACAAAAGTGTCAATGTATCCTTTTTTAATGAATGAATGTCCAATACAATTTTTCATGATAATAAACCGCTGCCGAGTTATAGGGTTAGAAAATTACGATGTTTTAATTTCATTAAAAAAATGTATTTTATGACCGTAACTTTTTTTGGCTGATAATATCGAGATGAACAATAAACCATTTTAAAGCTTAGGATATCGCCGAAATGTCATGTTATGACAAACTTTTTCATTGGAATGACCGTTTCTTTAATATTTAACCCAAAAAATGACATTGATAGTTATAAATGCAATTGTATGCAATTTGAAACGGCCATATCCCGTTACAGACAAAAGATAAAAAAAAATGGAAATTATTCGGAAGAACATTTACTCAAAGTCTCTTTAATTTTTTTTCTAAAATCAATACTTTTCACGCTATTGACCAAAAATTGAAAACAAAAATTTAGCTCAACTTTAACAGACCAAAACTTAAATAATTATCCCATAGGGCTAAAAATTACTGGACCATTGTAGAAACATATGTTACGACTTTCTGCACAAGGATTTTTTTTTTCAAATACCACAGTCTAGATGGCACTAAAAAAATTTATTTTGTCCATAACTTTTTTATGCTTAAGTTAAACGGTTCTGGATGGTCTTAAAATGTTCCCAATCTTATTCTCTCATTAGGATGTTATATACATTTTTTTGTGGAAGTTATATTTTTCCAGATATTTATGCTAGAACGATCCAGTTTCTTTAAACAACCATTTTTGAATTGCCATATTCTCCTTCGTATTAATCGTAGAAAAATAAAATAAAACTCATTTTAATTGTTAGCTCAAGGCCATAAAATTAGTTCATATCAATTTTTACGTAATACTAACAGATTTTCGGTTATATTTAAAAAACTTAGAAATGTATGATTTTTGTGGTGAAAATCGTAATTTTCTACGCCCTATAACTCGGGAGGTGTTTATTTTCATGAAAAAGTGTATTTAAAATTAATTCATTAAAAAAGGAAAATGTTTTGGGCGACTCCAAATCCCCTGTATATTTGGAGTCCCAAACTTTTTAGGCGACACCCTGTAGATGCCTCTGTTCCAACTTAGCGTAACTTAAGCTGGCAATAATGACGATGTGGACTGTAATTTCTTTTGGTTTTAAAAGTACGAAGAAGTAGAATGAAAGACTGCACTGTTTTATTATTTCTATTAACAACAATTCTTAAAAATGGTATAAATGGTTTAAAAATGGTATAGAACTAACAACTGGTTATACTGAAGTTTTTAACTGGAAGCTTCCGAAATTAAGCCTTGGATCGGTCGATCTCTGTTTATGTGTTTCTATCTTTCTTATTTAATTTCTAACGGTTTTTCTAGCCAATCGCAAGCGTCGTTCGCGGTCCTATAAAGGTCTGTTCTCACATAACTCAAAACCAGTTTGTGTACTGTCGGGATTCTGCGCAGACTAGATTTGGTGTCACTAAATCGAGACTGCGCAGAATCCCGACAGTACACAAACTGGTTTTGAGTTATGTGGGAACAGACCTTAAATGTGTGATTTATTGCCGTCGGCCTGACGTCAGCCACTCCGTCGAAAGAGACGCGGCGTGACAAAGGATTGCGTGCCGAAAGGAAGCGGTGCGACAAAGTGTAACCTGATATCACTGTTGTCAGCAAATTGTTTACTTGCGAATATTATACGCGGTAGCTCTGTATTTGTAACACGTGTTGTAACGGTTTTATTACGTCATACTGTCTCTATTGCGATATGGATATCTGTTGAGTTGGTTTCAAGGCTACCAAACACCTAAGCGTGCTTGTTGTTTCTTTTATTTTTATTTTATTTGAATATTATTTTTATTCCTCTTTTATTGCATAAGTTTTTTTTCTTTTTTTTCCCTCACATTACCTACTTCTATGGTATAGTGGAGGGCGGAAAAGTAAAAGCGGTAAAAAAACATTTAAGTATGTAGTGTCAAAAACACATTCCAAAAGAGGAAACGATAATTCCATCACAGCCAACTTCGTTCGAGGTACTCCACTATAACTAAATATAAAAAGATCAGAAAAAACTAGATACTAAAAATTAACGGGCATATTTGTGTTTCTATTTTTATTTTCTTAGAGGTTAATTATAGTTTTATTAGTTTTTTGAAAAACTATCTACGAATGACAAACAAAATCAAAGGATTGAATTGTCCCGACATGGTTAAGTTCCAACACATGTCTGGACTGATGTAATTCAGTGTTTGTCGGGGTGGGTAGTCCGAGAAGTAGTTATTTAACTTTCATATACGTAGCAACCCTTTGATATTCGAAGTTCTTTGTTGGAGGGAAGCAGAAATTTTTTGATATGACCATTTGGGTATTAAAAAACTTGTAATTCTCGAAAAGTAAAAGAAAAATATCAAAATGTTAAGTATACTGACCCATTTAAGGTGAAGTTTTCTTAGCCTGTTGAGCTCTCTTTTCCCATTCGGCTTTTCTTTGACTAAAATTCTTCGGTTCCATGATAAAGTCACCACTTGGAGATATATTATTCAGAATGTCTTCTTGTACGATTTTCTCCTTTAATTCCACATGCTCATTCTTAATATTAGAAATCCACTGATCGGTCTTTCTATGATCGCTAAAACTCATTTGCTTTTTAATTATAAAGTCATTAGTTTTAGTGGGATTTGCAGTCACAGCTCTTTGTCCAGCAAATAGATTATTATTTAAAGTTCTTCTAAGAACAACCGGAGAACTATTTTGGGCTTTTTCCACATCTTTATTTTCCACTAACGGTTCTTTCACCGGTTCAGCAATTTTGGTTTCCTTTTCGATGGGCTTAGTTTTTTCCATTTTAGGCTTCTCCGATTTAGGCTTTTCTACCTCTGGTTCAAATGGTTTACTGAATATTTTCTTACGTTCATCTATAGGAGAATCGCTTTGGTTCTCCTTATCACTATCTCTAGTCTTAGTATCTTTAATACTTTCTTGTAGATCATCTATATCGCTGTCTTTAAGTTTTAGTGATCGCCTAGCGAAAACTTTCATCAGCTCAGGTTCATCCTCGTTTCTCTTTGCTACAGATTTTCTACGTAAAACCACACTTTCACTAACAGGACTTTCTTTGGACCTTTCTTCTAATTTTTCCAAACTGTCTTGGGAAGATTTGTCGGAATCGTTAAGGGATGAAAGACTAGCGGATTTTCTTCTCATTGATGGTCTCTCTCTAGCTGGAGACTCCGGAGTGATCGAGATAACTGAAGACTTTCTAGAATTATTTCCTTCGCTTTTTTTAAATCTTGGCGAGCTTACGTTTACAATAGGAGGTGATTTTGGTGAAGGTGTAATAGGATCTTCTTTTTCAATTATTTCTATATTATCTTTGCTGAATTTCTTTGGGGTTGGAGGTTTAGCGACAACATCGGAGTCAAGGTCGAAGTTAAATAAAGTTTTAGGTCTATTCTGCTCTTCCACAATTTTTGGTGACTTCATCGAAAGTATAATATTACTTGATGGTTTAATCTCAACTTTATTTAATTGTTTATTTAAAAATTCTGGAACGTTTGCTTTGGGCACAGACACGGTACTTTGCGAAACTTGGGTAGTTTCTCGTTTAACTTGAATCTTGGTAACAGAAACCTGCTGTTCTTTAATGGAAATAGTGGTCGAACCATCTACATTCTCAGAAGTTTGTTTTTTGGACAAACTGTTAAAATCATCTACGTTACTAGTAACATTTACTACGGCAGTATGACTCGGTCCAGATATGGTAATATGTGAAGGTTCCGACACCTTTTGTTCAGTCTTTATTACAGGTTTCTTTTTCAGTTCTATTTGGACTTCAGAAAGGTGCACTGAGTCAGCAAGATTTTTTACACTATCTAACGATGCAGCTTTAGTAAAACTAATTTTACTTTCTTCTTTTTCCTTTTTTAAGAAAGCTTCCGTTTTTGTCTTGACATTGTCGGCAGCTTCGGGATCAAAAGATTGTTTAACAGTCTTAAAGCTCTGCGACTTCAAAATGGGTCTTACAGGCTTATGTTCACTTTGTAGCTCAGTTAACGACCTGAAGCTATTATCAGCAGGATCATCTTCGTTTAAGGACAAAACACGTTGTTGCAAGGAAGACAACCCTGGTATTTTCAATTTGTGTTTACTATCTTCAGTTTTTGTTTTCGTTTCTGAATATTTAGTGGTAGTTGATGTTCTAGAAACATGGGAATAATCGTATTTGGAGGATATCACAGTTGGGAGATTGGGACTTTTTGAATTTCTTAGGGCGGCGGGGCTTCTTGGAGACAGTGGCGAAATTGGGCTATCCAATGGTTTTGCAGTCGGCGTAGGAGGAGGACTAGTAGATAAGGAGATCTATAAGAGAAAACGAAATCATAAATCATAGAAATAATGAATAATATATAAGTACAGCAACACTAATCTCATGAAAATATTACGTCGACAGTGGACGAGTTCGGAGCCGAGTTGATGCTTATTTTAGAGCCAACGATTCGTCCACAGTTGCTCGTCGGCGTTTTTGTGCGCAGTACAATATTTGACGCGTGAGCTTAAAAGTATGTAAAGAATAATTCCTTCTTTGAAATGAACTAAAATTCACCATAAAGTATTTAAAAGTAAGAAGGAACTTTGATTTTGTACCAAATAAATACATAAAAAAACTTACTTGTCTTTGTTTAAACCGATTTTCTAACTCTGCCTGAAGGGGCGAAGTACTCTCAAGAATAACTTTTTCTGGAGATGGTTTTGGAAGTACGATGGACTCTTTTCTAGCTTCTTCGTGTATTTCAAAAATATCCATTGGCAGTACGCGTTGTCTGGAAGCTGGTCCGGATCTAGGAGCTGGTATAGGTTTGGAAGTCTCGATTTTTCGAGTCGTTACCGAGGAAGTGTCTGAATACGATCTTACAGAGTCTGTTACAGTTTCTTGTTTAGACGTTATTACCTCGTGTTTGATTGTTTCCGATTCTAAATGAAAAAATGTTAGTTATAACAATGTATTTAGTACAAACTATTATATTTATTTTTCAGATATATGCTGTGCGGACGATACAAAACTTGCAAAAGCGTAAACAATACAAAACAATAACATAGACAACCCGATAACCCGAAAATATGAGCATATGAAAATGTGAGCATGACACCATTA
This sequence comes from Crepidodera aurea, assembly GCA_949320105.2. Taxonomy (NCBI): domain Eukaryota; kingdom Metazoa; phylum Arthropoda; class Insecta; order Coleoptera; family Chrysomelidae; genus Crepidodera; species Crepidodera aurea. The sequence continues at coordinate 15,736,628 of OX439474.1, read as the reverse complement.
ATCGTAGATCTGTCACAAAAATACGGATAAACCAAAGAGCCATTAATTAAATAGAGCAACAAATAGTTTAAAATTTGGTTCCTCTCATCAATTCTTTAATTGTGTGGAGATCAATAGTGGAAATTAAGGTGTTTTAAGTGTATGGCTGAATGGCAAAAAATGGTGTTTTAAATTCCCATTATTGTTAAATGTCTGCATAAAATCTTATTAAAAAAATCGTCATGGGGTCTTTTCAGTTTGAGTTTTGCCCTTTAACTTTTCTAAACTCCATTAAGTACACCAGCAAGGAAATAACCTTTCTTAAATTCCAACTAGCTTGTTAAATTTCTGAAAATATCTTTCGTCTTATTCCCCCTTCAAAGATCAAAAACATGACAATTAAATGCTAGTTATTATACAGTGTGTCGCACTTAAGATAAAGACACCTCTATATTTTCGTTATTTGAAGGAATACAGATTTGAATTTTTGCACAGTCATAGGTACAGGGTGATGGGTCATTAAGGTAATCAACTAAAATCTGTTCTTTAAACCCAGCCTACTACGAATTGACAAATAGTACCAGAGAGATATTGAAAAAATTTATTTATCTCGAGTGCGACACACTGTATATAATATATTGCGCATTTTAAAAAGGAATACACTGTAAACTCAGGTTTCCCGACTAATAGAGTTTAAAGAAAATATGTTTCTCGATGTCACCCAAGAATTCCACCGGATTTAGTCCAATAGAATTAATTTGGAGCCACGTAAAAAAAAGAATAAGGCGAGGAAATATTTTTTAAAAAATTGATGATTATAGAAATGATTTCAAAAACCAGACAAGAAAATTAGCAGAAAAATTCGTTATGGCTTAATTAAAAAATAACAATATCTCTTAGAATTTTTGATAGAAAATAACCGTTAAGTTTAAAAACCAATATTTCAAAATCATGTTCTTTGAAAAGGTATTTTCATAAATTTATTAAACAGTCATTCGAGTGGATTACCGTGATTTAAAGACCTTCTAGTAGAATTTGAATTTAAACTACTTACTTCAGGCCACAAGTGACAATCACGGAAAATGCAAAAATATACAGTGTTTCATTTAAATAGTTACCAATAGCGGCAGCGTTTCTCGCCATACTTACCCCCCAAATTAGAAAGGACCCCGCAATAATCTTATGGAAATTGGGTTTCGGTCAAATTTTCTGAATTTTTGATATGTTGTATATTTGTCATCCTGAACAAAAGTCTCCATGGGCACAAAGCTCCAAATTCAATATTTTGGCAGCTATGGAGCTCAAAGCCATATAAGTTTATGTTTTTGAGGTCGCTGAATTCAAATATGATGTCAGATTTGAAAAATTGACAGTTGACAGCTGTCAATTAATTGTCAAAGTAGAATAAAAAAGTAAATATTCTCTTTTGACATTGAAAGTTTATGTTTTTCAGGTCGCTGAATTCAAATATGTCAGATTTGAAAAATTAACCGTTGACAGCTGTCAATTAATTGTCAAAGTAGAATAAAAAAGTAAATATTCTCTTTTGACATTGAAAGTTTATGTTTTTGAGGTCGCTGAATTCAAATATGACCTCAAAAACAAACTTTCAATGTCAAAAGAGAATATTTACTTTTTTATTCTACTTTGACAATTAATTGACAGCTGTCAACTGTCAATTTGTCAAATCTGACATCATATTTGAATTCAGCGACCTCAAAAACATAAACTTATATATTTAAATTATTAAAATATGCTTTTGACGGATCTGTGGAGCTTTGGAGCTCCGTAGCGGCCAAAATATTGAATTTGGAGCTTTGTGCCCATGGAGACTTTTGTTCAGAACGACAAAATATACAACATCAAAAAATCAGAAAATTTGACCAAAACCCAATTTCCATAAGATTATTGCGGGGTCCTTTGCACTATTATTCGTTTTCTAGATTGTGAGTGTCAAAATATTCCTACGACACTCTGTATATTTTTTTTAACCAATGTGTTTAAACAGTTTTTTCTTTCTGTGGTATTAGGGCTCGCAATCCTTGAATGACTCGACCAATAAAGTTTAAATTTAAATAATAAATTATATTAGAAGTTGAGTGTTAAAATAAAATTTGTGAATATCGTGGCTAAATGGATTTAACCAGTGCAAAAATAAAGTGATGATACACTAGAACGTTGGATGGTATCAAAGGGAAGATTTTTTTATGGGCATTTTTGTTCATTCACAAATTATATTTTCATGGAGGAAAATATGTTTAATTGACTTATAATTTGCCAACGAATGTGGTTTGACCCTGCTGGATTGACCTGGAAACGTCTTCCGTTAACTTCGGTCTGATTTTGTTCTTTGAAATTGGGCTCATCCTTTAAATGTTTGTGAAGTTATTGCCAAACCTCGTGTCTTATTAGTAATTAGAAAATTCTAAAACTGGATTCATGTAACAATTATTAACATTAATTATAATAAAAAAAACGTAATTTATTAAGCAAAATAAAAGTAAAAAAATATAAAATATTGTATGAAATGTATGTAAGAATTATAAATTCATTGATTTTCACACTTTTTCTGGAAATTTTAATCTTGAAACTTTGTCTTCTGGCCTAATTTTAATGAGAGAATGTGTATTAATGATGGCTTCTCTCAGTAGTAGATTTTGTGGGAAGTTTCTGCGTCTTCAAAGTCTTTTGTAAGCTAGTGCTTTGCCCTAGAAAATTAACATTAATTTTAATCTTAATTAAAATTATATAATTCAGTTGATCAACTGCATTCCGCTTAGTACATGTCACATTAAAAATTGATTATTTAAGACTGTATGAACTAATTTTACCACTTGATGAAAAGCCTAACTAAAATGTAGAAACCGGTCTTGGGACATAATATCAAATAAATTAAATTCCAGACTCGATATTTTCTTCATCAGTGATGATAAAATATATCGGGATAAGACATATAATATATTGTATATGGTATAAAAAAATGGGACAAAATTATGAAAAATGTGTATGATAAACAAATTTGTGAATTTGTGAAAATAACTTAAAAAAAAGATTGGTGATGGTTGTTAGGGGAGTTTTGTTGATGGAGATTAGTGGTTGTTGATTTATAAAACGTCAGATATGAAATTTAAAAAAAAAAATATTAATTAAAAGTAAAAACCTCTTGTTTTCAATATCTTCTCAATTGGCGCCCAACGTGGGGCTCGAAATTGAGTGAACCCAAAAGATGAAGGAAGATAGTGATGGAATAAGGATGGTCTTAATGGAATTAAAAAGACTAAGGGAAGGAAGACAACAAGACAAAGAAGATTTGGAAAAAATGATGAAAAGTGTGGAAGAAAATATTATAGAAAAATTGAAGAAATAAATAGAAGAACAGAAGATAACAGTACAAGAAACAAAGTCAGAACATACAGAAAAGGAAATTAAAAGAATAGAAAGAAGTGTAATAACAAATAATAATAATATAATATTAGAGAAAAATATGGAAGAAAAACTAAAAGAAAATATGAAAATAGTTGAAGAAGAAAACTTGGGGACGAGAAGAGATTTGAATAAAAATATACAAATAAAAGAAAGATTTTACAAGAAAATGCAAATCAATTTTAAAATATCTAAACAAGAAGATAGGAGCAAAGAAAAACAAGTGGTGATATACAGAATATTGAAAGTCAAATAGAACAAAGAAATAACAGAAAAGACGGAATATATAAGAATAAAGGCATATAAGGGTAAAGATCACAAATTAACGGATATTAAAAGATTACAACCAAAAATATTGACAAAAATGATAAATAATAAAATGAAACTAAATGGAAAATAAAATTAAAGAAAATAACAATATTTAAAATATTTTTGGAACATTTTGAAAATAACTAAAAATTAGAGGTAAATTTAGCATTCATTTGTTATTCTCACAAAAATACCAAATGAATACAAATTTTTATGGTATAAAAAAATGGGACAAAATTATGAAAAATGTGTATGTTAAACGAATTAAAAAAAAATATGTGAAAAAGATTGGTGATGGTTGTTAGGGGAGGTTTGTTGATGGAGATTAGTGGTTGTTGATTTATAAAATGTCAGATATGAAATTTAAAAAATAAAGAATATTAATTAAAAGTAAAAACCTCTTATTTTCAATATCTTCTCAATATATTTAGATTAAAAAAAATAACGTCAAAATATAATATAATAGCTCACAAGGCCTAAAAACAATTTTAAGGACTTTTGTCACTAAATCAATTTTGACGGACATATACTTCAAAATACCTACTTTTATTTCAGAATTTTACAGAAAATATTAGCAAAGGGTAGGAAAAATACAATTTTACGCCGATATGTTTATAAAATACTAGATTGTTTTATTCTAATATGTCATTAAGCCTTCTAAAAATAATTCCTGTGCTTTCTGGAATATCAATGTAGTAAAGCGTCCACATAAAAATAGTAGGGTTGATCAACTGTGATTTTATAATTTTAAGTCTAAAATCAATTAAAATCAATGTTAATGATGTGTTACATGAAACCAATTTAATAGGTAATGAGTTTTTTCTGTCTAAACGAAAAAGCCAATTCGGTGGCCAATTGTAAATTTGGGACAGTAGAAATTTTGGGCCGACGGAATATTTGGGCTAGTGCGAGGTTTTTTGGGTCAACATAAAATTTGAGCCAGTAGAAATTCTGGACCAACAATATAACAGGGATATTTTTGAGTAAAAAAATACCAACAGGAAACCTGAGCAGGTGGAATGTTGGACCAAAATGATATTTAAGCCAGCAGGAATTGTGGGTCAATAGGATATTACTGTCAGCAGGAATTTTGGACCCATATAATATTTGGGTTAGAGGAAGTTTTTTTGGGCCAACAGAAAATTTAACCCAGTACAAATTCTGGACCAATAATATATCCCAACAGGAAACATGAGCAGTTGGAATGTTGGACCAAAAGGATATTTAAGCCCGCAGGAATTGTGGGTCAGCAGGAATTTTGGACCAACAGAATATTTGGGTTAGTGGAAATTTTTTTGGATCAACAGAAAATTTAACCCAGTACAAATTCTGGACCAATAATATATCCCAACAGGAAACATGTGCAGGTGGAATGTTGGACCAAAAGAATATTTAAGCCCGCAGGAAGTGTGGGTCAATAGAATATTTCTGTCAGCAGGAATTTCGGACCAACAGAATATTTGGGTTAGTGGAACTTTTTTTGGGTCAACAGAAAATTTAACCCAATATAAGTTCTGGAACAATAATATATCCCAACAGGAAACATGAGCAGGTGGAATGTTGGACCAAAAGGATATTTAAGCCCGCAGGAATTGTGGGTCAGCAGGAATTTTGGACCAACAGAATATTTGGGTTAGTGGAAATTTTTTTGGATCAACAGAAAATTTAACCCAGTACAAATTCTGGACCAATAATATATCCCAACAGGAAACATGTACAGGTGGAATGTTGGACCAAAAGAATATTTAAGCCCGCAGGAAGTGTGGGTCAATAGAATATTTCTGTCAGCAGGAATTTCGGACCAACAGAATATTTGGGTTAGTGGAACTTTTTTTGGGTCAACAGAAAATTTAACCCAATATAAGTTCTGGAGCAATAATATATCCCAACAGGAAACATGAGCAGGTGGAATGTTGGACCAAAAGGATATTTAAGCCCGCAGGAATTGTGGGTCAGCAGGAATTTTGGACCAACAGAATATTTGGGTTAATGGAAATTTTTTTGGATCAACAGAAAATTTAACCCAGTACAAATTCTGGACCAATAATATATCCCAACAGGAAACATGTGCAGGTGAAATGTTGGACCAAAATAATATTTAAGCCCGCAGGAATTGTGGGTCAATAGAATATTTCTGTCAGCAGGAATTTCGGACCAACCGAATATTTGGGTTAGTGGAACTTTTTTTGGATCAACAGAAAATTTAACCCAGTACAAATTCTGGAACAATAATATATCCCAACAGGAAACATGTGCAGGTGGAATGTTGGACCAAAATAATATTTAAGCCCGCAGGAATTGTGGGTCAATAGAATATTTCTGTCAGCAGGAATTTCGGACCAACCGAATATTATATTTGGGTTAGTGGAACTTTTTTTGGGTCAACAGAAAATTTAACCCAATACAAGTTCTGGACCAATAATATATCCCAACAGGAAACATGGGCAGGTGGAATTTTGGACCAAAAGGATATTTAAGTCTGCAGGAATTGTGCAGGTATTTTCGTCTAACAGGATATTTAGATCAGAAGCATTTTTTTTGGGCAGCAACTGTTCAACAGAATATGTAAGCCCTGATATTGTAAAAAGAAGAAATAACGTTATTTTTCAATCAACTATTTCACATATTTCCCAAACGTAGATATTATTTTTTGGACTTGATCCATGATCTTGTCCACCCAACAGAATATTTTGAGTTTTTGCTCATAGGGGCTGGTAATCCAGGAAGTAGTTGTTTGACGTTCAGATACCTTTCGATATATTTCGAAGATCTTTAATGAGGGAAAACAGAAATCTGCAATTTTTAATAGGGTGACCACAAAAAATTATATTTCTACTTTATAACCTGAAATATATTTAGAATCACATCCTTAACGTATGCGCCTTTTTAATGAAACACACTGTATGTATAGTGCATATGGTTATACCTATTTTTTTTTCAACTTACTTTGTTCTTTGTATTTTATTATTTTTGTTAGTCTTAGTTTTATTATTGTTTGCGTTATTGAGAATTGTCAAATGAAAATAAAATAAATAAAAAATCATCTAATTATATAAATATTTACTACCAATTTACCTTTCGTCTTACTCTCAACAACAATTTCCGTCTCGTTTTTATTTTCTCTTTCTGCTTTCTTTCTCTTCCTGCTGCTTTTCCTCGGAAATATTCTATCGAGCAACGATAATTTTTCTTCCTTTTCGTCCGTATCTTCTGGCAACTTGGAGAACAGATCCTGCGACTTGCTTCCCGCATTTGATTTGCTCCTGTTTAACCTGTTCGAATCGGCCCCTGGAGCTGATAGACCGGGAGGTAAAGAGGAACATTTTAGTTGAGTTTCTGTTAAAGTTTTTGTGGAACTTATGCTATAAAGTTCTATTAGGGACTCTGCAAAGCAAAAGTTTTTTGGCATTAGGAGGCACACATGCGGCGAAAACATGATTAAGGTACACAAGAAAATAGTTATAAATGTAGAAGCATATTTTGAGCTTGAGGTAAATGTTGTTTAAGGGGGAAAATATTGTCCGTTTTGTTCACAGGATCATGAAAATGTTATTTTATTAAGCACCGGCCGGGTGAAACAATAATTGTGTGCCGATTTAAATCGATCGTTAAAGTTTAATTGAAAAACTCGTTTATTTATTGTTATTAACCGTCCGCAATGTCGGTTTTGCTAAGATGTGGGTTCAAGACGGTAAATTTAACAATTTTTCGAAAGAAAAGACTCACTAAAGGCAAGAAACTCGTCGAAAGCCATCATGTTTCCGGCGTCTACGAGTTAAAAACCGATGAGATTAAAGAAACTGTTTTGCGAGAAACCCCTGGTGCACTAAACACTAAAACGAAAACAAACAGATAATGACAAGTTAAAGAAACGTAAACGTCACTGATCAAGTACACAGGGTCGCATTAAGGGTGTTATAAAAATAAGTATGTAATCGATTTCATAAAAAAATACAGGTGTTTCATAGTTAAACCGACATTTCGGCCAATATTTTGATAAGCCGTAACTTTAGAACCACCCTGTAGATTTCTCTCATACTTGGTACATGTATAGTGTGTTAATAGCCCAATATTATAGCGTAAGAACTGCCATTAAAATACAGATCCGTATTAAGAAGAATTTGCAAAATGTGAAAATCCCCAAAACAACACCCTGTATATCAAATTTTTTAAAATTGGGATGGATATTTGTAAAAACGGAAAAAAATGAGTTAAAGTGAAATTTTTGTTTAAGTGCACATCCCATTCTACTACTGGGGTTTTAACGTAAATTACATCAAATGCATTTTTTTCATTTTCACAAGCAGTAACTTTCGAAATACCTGGTAGATTTCTTTCATATTTGGAACAGGTATCATTTTTTAGTATCCCAATCGTATAATGTAAGGACTATATTACAGTTAAAATCCAGATACGGATTAAGAAAAATTTGAAAATCCCCAACGCAACACGCTGTATATGAGATATTTTTTAAATTGGATCAGATATTCGAAACGAATGGAAAAAACTGCGATATTCTGACATATTTTTATAAATGCACATCTCGGTCTACATATTACTAAACTTTTAAAGTGAATTCAATTGATGCAATACATATTGTCATTTTCATAAGCCATAACTTTGGAAACACTCTGTAGATTTCTTCCATATTTGGTACGGGTAGATTGTTTAAATAGCCCAATCGTACAATAAAAGAACTAAAGTTAAAATCCAGATCCGGATTAAGAAAAATTTGTAAAAGTTGGTAATCTCTGGAATAGCATCCTGTATATCAAATTTTTTTAATACCTATTTAAAAAAAGAAAAAAATAAGACAAAAGATGTGTTATACTAAAATATTTTTATAAGTGCATAAGAGCGTTCTACAAGGTGCTATTTTAGAGATTATCAACTTTTACAAATTTTTCTTAATCCGGATCTGAATTTAAACTTTAGTTCTTGTATTGTACGATTGGGCTATTTAAACAATCTATCTTTACCAAATATGAAAGAAATCTACAGGGTGTTTCCAAAGTTATGGCTTATGAAAATGACAATATGTCAGAATATCTCAGTTTTTTCCATTCGTTTCGAATGTCTGATCCAATTTAAAAAATATCTGATATACAGCGTGTTGCGTTGGGGATTTTCAAATTTTAACTGTAGTAAAGTCTTTACATTATACGATTGGGCTACTAAAAAATGATACCTGTACGAAATATGAAAGAAATCTACCAGGTATTTCGAAAGTTACTGCTTGTGAAAATGAAAAAAATGCATTTGATATAATTTGACGTTAAAACACCAGTAGTAGAATGGGATGTGCACTTAAAAAAAAATTTCACTTTAACTCATTTTTTTCGTTCTTTTCAAATATCCATTCCAATTTTAAAAAATCTGATATACAGGGTGTTGTTTTGGGGATTTTCAAATTTTGCAAATTCTTCTTAATCCTGGTCTGGATTTTAATTGTAGTTCTTACACTATAGGATTGGGCTATTAACACACTATACCTGTACCAAGTATGAGAGAAATCTACAGGGTGGTTCTAAAGTTACGACTTATCAAAATATTGGCCGAAATGGATGAAACACCCCGTATCTCGGTTATTAAAGGCGTTAGACCCATTAAACAAGGTTATTTGGAATCACCTAAGTACCCTCTATTTACAGTTAACGTATGTCGGTTTAACTATGAAACACCCTGTGTATAATTTTTGATTTTTTAATAATACTATTTTCATTGTAATATGTATTATATTATGTACAGCGTGTTTACTTCAGTTACTCCATATGAAAAACTTTTTTAAATTAATTTTACGAAAAAAAGTTACTCTTTATAAAAAGTTCTGCATCGTGTAAAACCCATGATGACATCGTAAGACATTAACATTTCTAGATGTGCCGACTATAAATGTATGATTTAAAAAAAATCATATAGTTGATTGATTTTAGGTTGATCCTGACAGAAACGTTTTGGATACAAACTGCACTTGCAAAGGAGGAAGAGGATTCTGCAAGCATGCAGCAGAGGTCTGTATCTACGTCAATGAAGAGAACAACAATGCAGTTGCAGGTGTATCAGAAGGGAATAGAAGTGGCAAATCTATGACCATCAAAAGTAAAGCAAATAGAGTTAGTGGGGTGTAGTAGGTTAGTATATCCACAAAATGACGTCTTTTAGACGACATTTAGCTGGGTAAGGACGTCAGTAATGTTTCTTCTGATCACTTGGTGGAAAATGTTATGCTAAGGAACATAGTGTTAGCAGAGGAAAGATGCAGAGTGGGAAAAGAAGCTAGACTGGTAGAAGAGAGACAAAAAGAAGAGATTTTTTTAGCGTTATTGAAAAATTTATACGATTTGCAAAATGTTAATGTCAACCACTACTATTATTTCATCATGGGTTTTACACCATGCAGAACTTTTTATAAAGAGTAAATTTTTTTCGTAAAACTAATAATATAATACATATTACAATGAGAATAGAATTTAAAGTATTATTAAAAAATAAAAATTATATTTTTTCATGAAATCGATTACATACTTATTTATATAACACCCATAATCCGACTCTGTGTACTAGAACTATCACTTTTCTTTATCACGGAAATATACCACACAATTTTTTTCGACCCTGGTCGCCAGATGGCGCGTCAACTTATTTAATCTCAATTTTTATTGAAAAATTTAGAAAACTAACAGAAATATGCGCCTTGATACGACGATATCCTGGTGATGGGTTTTCGGGAAAATGTATTTTAAATCTTAAAATGAGTATGTAGTGAGTGTAACAAACGTTTGTGCTTGAAATACATTCCATAGTAAATAATAAATAATAGAAAATATTAAATAATTTGCACCAAAAAATTATTTTGTATCGCTTCTTACCTGTCAAATAGGAAAAAACGTCGAAACCTTTAAGAAATTACTTAAAAAAATCATCAGCGGATAAATCACGATTGTAAAATTAATGACTCTTTAAAAAGATCTTTTTGTCTTGTCTTAAATACAAATTACATTTTTTCTTCCTATACCGACAAAAAAGTGAACATCAAAAGAAGCTAAAACTGAAAGTTTGGTGAAGTTTGGCACCTCGTAATTATCCTTCGAAAGTTTTAATGATTCCCAACTTTTATTGAAGAGGAATTAAAAAGTTATAAGGATTAAGGGCTATGGCAGAAAAAGTCTGTCATCATTAATAAAGTGTAAATTATGTAAAATATCAGATTTGAACTTAATTGCAAATAATTTTTATCGTCCATTTCACAAAAATCAATTTTGTGGTATTTTCCTTGAAAAATTCTTAGCAGAATGTGGGTGGTTGGAAAATTTAGAGTAAATTATAAGTAAATTAAGAAAAATCAATGGGGTTGGGGGTAGGTAAATATACGTTTCGAGGGTTGGATACTGGTTTTTAAAGATTTGCGACTGAAATATGCATCCTATCGAAAAAAGTTTAATGTAAAAGTTGTAGATAATTGAAAAATTTAAAACTTTTGTATTGATAATTTTTCAACATAACCTCAAAATTATAGAGACAATCGCTAAAAACTATGGAACGCCGTTTTACTTTTTATTCATAAATGTTTTTTTTTCAATTTTAAACATAAAACCATTTTATTCAACTCAGTTTTATGTTTATCCATTTATTTCAGCACTATTTCTTCAAAAAACTTTGACTATTTAAAATGTTTGATAAATAAAATTGCATCTTGATAAAATTGCGTAAGTCGAATATATTTTATAGCTTTTAATTTTTATGATGTAATTAAAATTATCAAGAGTCATTTTAATTTATGTAACATTTTAATTCAACCAACAAAAAAATAAGAAACGTTCTAAATAATGTTTTAAATTACCTACAATTTTAGTACCTACATTAAAATTATAGGTATTTATTTGTTTGTTGAATTAAAATGTTACTTAATTTAAAATGATTGTTAATAATTTTAATTGGGCGTTGCAGCGGGTGCTACAGAACTACTAAATGAATTTGGCAACTCTGTTTAACGTCAAATGTTTGTGGGAAATGTCAGGTGTCAGTCAAATTTATTTTGGTTTTTGATTTCACACTACAAATGCAGCTTGTAAGTCTATTCTTGTATGACGTCATTGGAGCGTTTGTCCTATTTACCTCAGAACAAGTAAGACATCTATGGATTACTTGTTTCAAATCCAACGTTGCCAAATTACTTATTTCGTAGCGCCCGATGACTCCAGCACCCAACATTACAATCCCGAATAAAAATGATCAACAATCATTTTAAAACAAGTCTCATTTTTATTCAACAAACATTTTAATTCAACGGACAAATAAATGAGAATATTGTTAATGTAGATATTAAAATTTTAAACAATCATCTAAATAATTTCTTAAAAAAGTTTGTTTTTGTTGGTTGAATTAAAATGTTACATGAAATAAAATGACTGTTGATGTTGATAAAAAGTAACTAACGGAAATATTTAGTCAGATTCACTTTAGGAAGTTGCATTTTTATTCAGTAAACAATTTAAACATTCTAAATTATTTCTAGTTATATTTTAAATAGGTCAATAGGATAAATTCTAAAATGTTTAAAAATAGAAATGTAAATAATGTAGTTTTAAAATATTTAGGTACTTTTTGAATTGTTTTCTTTATTTACTTTTTAAATAACTAGCAGTTGTACGTAACTAATTTACCTGTTTCTATAATATTTTAAGTACTATTAGACTGTTTCTTAAAAAAATTTACCGATTTAAAATGTTTGATGAATAAAATTGTATCTTGATAAAATTGCGTAAGTCAAATATATTTGATAGATATATTTAAACTCTTTAATTTTAGGATGCAATTAAAATTATCAACAGTCCTTTTAATCCATGTAACATTTTAATTCAACCAACATAAACATAACAAACATTTTAAATAAAGAATTGATCATTTTAATTCCTCAATGTTTTGGTTTATGTAACTATATGTTTCCAAAAAAATAGAAACAATCATTTAAATAACTTATTTAAAATGTTTGTTAATTTTTTGTTGGTTGAATTGAAATGTTACATGAATTAAATTGATAATTTTAATTGCATCATAAAAATTAATAGCTTTTAATATGGGCAGTCAAATATATTTGACTTGCGCTATTTTATCAAGATTCAATTTTATTCATCAAACATTTTAAATAATCAAAGTTTTTTGAAGAAACAGTTTAATAGTACTGAAATAAATGGACAAACATAAAACTGAGTTGAATAAAATGGTTTTATGTTTAAAATTGAAAAAAAAAAAAAATTATGAATAAAAAGTAAAACGGCGTTCCATAAAAAACAGTTCTTTTTTTCGTTTTTAATTTTTATCCCCGCAAAAATAGTTTTTTTTGAAACTAATAAACTGTCTATCTTTTAAAATGAGGATGGGTGAAATTAAGCCCAAGCTAAAGCTACATACATTAAAACATAAAATTTAACAGCATTTTGGCAATTTACCTTTTTTATTTATTTCTGGTGAGATACTCCTAATGGAAGAGTCTTCATTAACTTCAGGAGTAACTGGTAACTGAAATAAAATCGTCATTAAAAACAGGAATTTAAATTTGGTCAGTACATAAACACTACACTTGACTACTATTTTTCTCAACAATAATTAGATTTCGGATTAAAACATATTCCCTTGGTTAATTAATCGCTAAACTATTATTCTTTCTCTATTATTTTAAATTATTTATCTTTGACTCCTCTCTAGGGTTAGATGGAAGGGCAGATGTATGTTAAATGCCAAATATATATTTCATTGTACTTTATTTATTAATACATACAAACTGAATCTCGCCCTAACTATACAGGGTGTTTCATTGGGAGAGGAGTGGATAGGAGTGACTGAGGTGATTCCAAATAACCCATATTTTATGGGTCTACGGTCCCTTATAGCTGAGATGCAGAGTGTTTTGTTCATTTTGGTCATTTCTTCATTGCCTCCTGTGCTTTTAACCACCCTGTATAATTTTATAATATTTGGTACACATACTCTATGTGTCTTAACAAATTAATTGAGATATTATTAATATCGAAAACACAGGCCCGGCTTCACTAAAAATTGACAAATTCGTTCCACTCATAAACAACACCCTTTATGTTAAATTTTCAAAAATATTTTACCATATCTAAAAAGAGGACAAAAATGGAATTTAACGATATACTTTTTATTTTTGCACATATGATTTTACTACTCATAAATTGTTAGGATCTTTGATATTTTTGGGGCACCAAAGTGCCTAATTAATCCTATTAAGTTGTAATCAGTATTATTTTGTCTAATTAACTATTTTGTTTAAAAGTATGTTATACCAAACATTTTTATCGTCATCTAGGCCTACGAAAACCGATTTACAGGACCGTACTAGGAACTAAACGTCACATTACATTTACCTATTCCTTATGAAAAATTGTGTAGTTTGGAGCAGAAGAGTAAAAGAAACTATAATCAAATATTTGTAAATGATAAAAGTATATAAAAAGCATTGTGAATGTAACGCGATATTATTTAAAGTTGGGAATACGCTATACTATTTGTGAAATTAAATAGATACGTCAACAACACATGAGTCGAATAAATAAAAATCATTTTTAGTTAAATAATATCTAATTAAATTATAAACAAAATTAAAAAAATACACAACACTTAAAAGACTAGAAAAAAAAAACAATTTTAAAAAAATTATAATAATTGTTCGATATGACCCCCATTCTGTTGAATGCATGTTCGCTTTATAATTGGTTTACAGATTTTCGAATGATGTTTTCGTTATTTTTAACCTCTTGGCAGGCGTTTACTATTCTTTCAATCAGTTCTTCCCGGGTATTTATTTGAGATGAGTAAACTTTGGACTTTAAAAAAAACCGTATATGTATATCATATCAGCATATTCTTCATTATAAAATCGATGTGGCATTTTTAAAATAATCCAACCAAACCACAAACTACAAAAATAATGCAAACCTTGTGAAAACTTAAATAAAAATAGATTGACACAGAGAGAAACTGTCAATTCCATTGGCATCTAGATTTTGTAATTTTTTATATTTTCATATTATTACTATTAAATTTCACAAATGCATAGATAGCATATTACCAAACTTACTTAATTAAATACAGAACGCGTTTTCAAGTACTTTTATCCTTTACAAAAATTAGATTGTAGATTCTTTAACTCTCCTACTCTAAAACACACAATGTGATATTTAAGTTCCTATAAATCTGTTTTCATAGGCCTAGATGGCCATACAAATTTTTGGTATAACATACTTTTAAACAAAATAGTTAATTAGGCCAAATAATGGTTACAACGTAATAGGATTAATTAAGCACGTTGGTGCCCCAAAAATATAAAAGATCCTAACAATGTATGAGTAGTAAAATCATATGTGCAAAAATAAAAAGTGTATCATTAAATTCAATTTTTTGTCTTCTTTTTAGATATGGTAAAATATTTTCGAAAATTTAACATACAGGGTGTTGTTTATGAGTGGAACGAATTTGTCAATTTTTAGTGAAGCCGGGCCTGTATTTTCGATATTAATAATATCTCAATTAATTTGTTAAGACACAGAGTATGTGTACCAAATATTATAAAATTATACAGGGTGGTTAAAAGCACAGGAGGCAATGAAGAAATGACCAAAATGAACAAAACATTCTGTATCGCTATAAGGGACCGTAGACCCATAAAATATGGGTTATTTGGAATCACCTCAGTCACTACTATCCTCTGTTAAAATATTACCCTCTCCCAATGAAACACCCTGTATATAAACAAAATGTATTTTTTTTTTATTAATTGGTAATAAAGATATTTATTATTATTATTATTATATTATTATAAAGGGTAAATATTTAAGGAGGTAATGGTGTTGTACTTCGTAAAAACAATTAGGACAATTCTTGCATAAAACATCTTAACATTACATTTTATGATTTTCTAACTTTAATTTAAAAATCCTCTTACTTTTTGAACTTTAATTTTGTAACATACTAAAAAACAATTTCACTTACAATTTGTGATCGGATCCTTTTTGGTGCCCCGTGAGTCCTTTTTGGTTTCAGCGATACTCGATGGTGTGCTGCGCTGTGGTTTAGTGGCGTACCGGTTGATCTTAAAGCGAATTCTACATAGGAATCTGTAATTAAATAAAAATAAAAATTGGCAGAAATGAAAACAATAAGAGCTGAACCTTCAGAAACTTTGTCATTGATGTGAATTTTTAAAGAAACGATGTCACTGCGAAATTTAAAAAAGGTACATCGTTAGTAGGAGATTAATTTTAATTCGTAATCTCTCCAATTAACTGATTATTAAAGTAAAATTACTTTTTTGACAAGAACGTATAATAGCCAAGTTGTCAGAGACTTTGACCTCGCAAAAAATGTGATATCGATGAAACTTGGCACTTGAAAGGGTGTAGAAAACGATAAAAAAATCTTTGCTGCTCTAAAGTTTATGCTAACTCCACATTTTCGAAAACAAAATCGAAAATTTGGTTTTTTTCATTACCAGTATCTCAAAAAAATATAAAACTAATAAAAAAAAAGAGCAGAAAATTTTACTAAATCAGAAATTGTTTTTTAAATAAAGTTAAAAATAATTTAGGAATTGATTTACACAAATAAAATTTTTTAATCTTCACGATCAACCTATTTATTTATATTTTTTTATTAAAAATAAAAAGAAATAACATTTTCCGTATTTTTTCCTTATTAAAAAAGTAATAAGAGTGAAAAGATGCTTTTATAAATGTTATGCCGCTAATAACTGAGAGGAATTTTTAAAACCAATTTTCTTGAGATTGTGTTTTATTAATTAAACTAAATATAAAAAAAATGGTTTACCTTGATTAGACTTTTTCTCGTGAGACGACAAGGAATGCCTCGAATGCTGTTCAAAGGATTCCTAGAAAAATCATTCTAGAGTTACATTTCTGTTTCAATAAAAACAACGTACAATTTGGGTTAAGAAACAAATGATCGTGGTATAATTATAGTGAAATCTAGAGAATCATTTAATTGGTTGAGAATAAAAAAGAGATGGTCAAAGTAGATTAAAATATTAGATGACGCAGTTAAGACGAAAAAGGAAACCAGAAAAGATGTAATAATTCCTGGTCCCTCTAACACAGTGTGTCCCCTAAATAACAAAAACACACACAATTATACAGTGTGTCCCAAAAAGTTTTATAGAAACGGAGAAAAAGTTTATCTTACATTTCACCAAAAAAATTATTCTTGATAAAAAGCTCTGAATGACTTGTTGATCCATAATCAGGTACAAAATTTTTAAAACCTTTTATGAAATATAGGGAAAACAAAAAGTAATGATTTGGACGGAGAGAAAAATACGTACAAGCTGTAGTGGAGGGCAAAATGTTCATTGAAATTGTGAATAAGTAGCAAAAAATTATGAACAATTGTAGATTATTGATATTCCCAGATAAAAAAGACAATAAACAAGTCAGCAATTGTTAAATTAATGCACAGTACGAAACTTCGTAAGATCATGTACCTAATAAGCGCCTTATTATCTGTTACTGATAGAGTGCTTTGGAATATAACAACTGTCAAATAAACGTGAGTGTGTTTACAATAATCAGAGAAATGCCAGTTAAACTAAGTATTGCAGATAAAATTGTTAGTTAGAAAATTATAAAATATGTAGGGAAGCAGCAGAAATATTTAATAATAGACCCTGATAAAACTATACATTTCACAACTATCCAATATGTAATAAATCAATTTAAGAGCTCTGGAAGTGTTGAAAATAATTCACTCGTGGAATAAAGACAAAAAATAGCATTGCCCCAAATTTCTATTTCCATTTAAATTCTTCCCTTAAAACAAATTTTGACAAATATTTTGTTTTGAGGTTTGCACCATAAAATATTTTGTCTTTTAACCATATATTGCAACGTGTTCCCGCAGCATTTTTTAATTGTCGCTGCCTATGTTGACCACTAATTTCGGATTAAGTAATTTATAAATAAATTGTGGTTTAATTTTTTTTTTAGGAATCACCGTAATTGTTTATTTAAGAAGTATGTACTAGAATTAATGTAAACAATACCGTAATAACTGTGATTCATAACAACGGTATAAAAAAATGTACTTACCTCATCGTCGTAACTACCCATGCTATGTAAGGACCCATCACTACACGTACTATGCGATTTTGTTGGGAGATCCTGTAACAAAATAAGTTTATTATTATTTTTTAAATAAATCTAACTCGTGAAATTTGTAGAAAAACGATGACAATGCAAAAAAAAGTCATCCGCATGTGATCTGAAAATAGGCTTAAAATTACTACTCAAATTTAGTAATTTAGCTATTAGTTTTTCGATTTTTTTTAATTTTTCGAGATATATTATAGCATACACTTTAGAGCAACGATATGACATTTTATGGGAGATTTTGGTCTAAATGAGGTTCAGGCAACTGCGCTACAATAAATATTTGACAAGTTGAAACACGTATATGAAATTTCACAAAAATAATTTGGGAAAATTTGAATTCAATAGTTTCTCTCAGTTTCAATGCCACTAATCAATTTTCAAGCAAGTAAGTTATAACAATTTTCATATCAGTGGAAAGGAGTAAGGAGTATAATATAATTGAAGGAGCTGAAAAAATGTCAAAATGCGAGGGGATGAAACTGGACCAAACAAAATCTTTCAGAAATCTCCCTCGTGTGTACCAAGCTATAGAGTATGTCCAGATACTAAAGGTATATTTATTTTACTGCATAAGTCAAATTAAAACCCGCAAATACATAAAATTTAGAGATCGTATCAATGAGTACCGTTGAGAATAAATCGGTGAATAATGAACAAATTTCATTATCGCGATTTTGTGGCCGGAAACCGCAAAATGGTTTTCGTAATGAGTTCAAAAAATAATCGGAACGTAAAAAAAACCGAAGCACTGTTGACACGATGTGGAACCGTTCGTTTTACTCGAATCAAACTGCAAATTTTGTTCCGTACAAAAATACAGTATTATGAAAGTCCCGTGATTTAAAAAAAAATACAAAAATGGAGATTATTTGAGACAAATAGCGCACGCTATAAATCAGCATAACCTGGCTGTTCAACTTTCCACTTATTTCATAAAAAAATTTGATTTTGTAAGTTCTTTTTCTGGTGCCTTTACAACAATATGTAATATATGAAAGAATTTTTGGCTCACCCGCGACTTCCCCTTGAAAATTGTATTGTGTGTGGGTACCTCGGGATAACTTCCCAACTGAAAAACGTACGTGAGATTAAACAGTTACAGCTTTGAAATAAAACAGAACAATTGTCCTTTAAGGTATGAAGAAATTCAATTTGGATTTGAACTGATTCGTGGCATTTATAGGTAAAATTTTGCAATATATGGGTTGTCACTGGAATAGTCGGAACCAAAATGGCACTGAGGAGAAAAAATAAAAATCTGGTTTCATTGAGTAATTACTAATCTGTTATAAGAAGATAAGAAGATATGTGCAATTTTTTCTTTTCGAAGTTTCTCAGTTATTTCAGAAGACGTATATAAGGACAAACAGAAAACGTCATATACTAACTCCAGAGCTTATATCCAGCCCAAGAAATGCTCTTCGGAAGTTATATTTTGTATTGTTATTTCGAAAAGCGAACTTGTTAACCCAAGTTCTGATCCTTCAAGATTCTTTTTAACCCAACTATATTATCTTTGGATTTAGAAGTACTAAGAAATCCTTTTGAAGTAATCTTAGTGCAAGTAAATCTAGGTTTATATATTTTTTTTATTTTAAGTTTTGGTACTTTAATAATAGTATATTGCACAACAAGCGCGAAATAACACGTATTTCCCACACTTCAAACTAAATACGTAAGAGTGGGAAATGCGTATTTCGGGCGAGTGGTACACTATACTTTTTCTACGATTATGTATTTCTTCTTTGCAAAATGAAAGCATACAAACAGTTTATATTTTTATTTGACGACTATTAACATTTAATTACTATTGTTGAAATCAAATATAACATTTGAATAGTTTCTGAAAACGCACTGATATTTTTTCATTGACTTTTGACGAAGTAAATTTTAGACATGCTATTTGGGCCATTTCTGAGATGTTTGGAGGAGTTGAATCTTCACTACTACTATCCATATTTTCAATTTAATTTGTGTAAATTTATTGACTTTTGAACATTCAGTTGCTTGTCAGTAATCAAACTGTCAAAGCCACCTACACGCAGCTAATTCCATACACATAATTCTTTGATTCGTTGACAGCTGTTGTCACCAAAAATACCTTTGATAACAAGTAATTATGGTCTCCTAGGACACCAGAAAACGACGCTAAACAATTTTTCTGATTTTATTGTCAATAAATTTTGTAATATTGTTTTTAAACAGCTTATGTAGTGAAAATGAGTCGCTTGGAAGTGATTCTATGAATAATATTGATCTGGCGATTGAGAAAAGTGTACCGTACAATACCGTTAAAACCCATATGTAAATATGGAAACAGTTTACGGAGTTCTGCAAGGCAAAGAAATACGAGCTTTTGGAAACTACAAGTTTAGAGCAACTAAACCTAATCCTGAAAGATTGAACGTCGAATATGAAGAAAGAAAACGGTGAAAATTACAAAGAACTAGTTGTGAAGACAATGTGGAACACCGTTGCAAAAAAATTCAAGAGATGTATTTTATGAAGTGGAAAAATTTTTTTGATCCATTTAAAGATATTATCTTCAAGTCTAGTAGGGAAGCTCGTAATGCGAAACGAAGGAATTTGCAGATGTGCGCCAATAAAAGGAAATCGCGCTCTGCATCATTAAAATTGGAAGAATATTACGCAATGGTTTTATTATGGGACGAAGACAATCCGGCGGGACTCCAGCGAAAATTTTACCATATCGCTTCAGTAGAACTTGCCTGGAGAGGTGGAGAAGCAGTCAATTCATTATTTCAAAGAGTTCATTATTTTAAAGAGGAAGTGGATAATTCTGGGATTAAAACAGGTAGATAACATAGTTACATATTTTTTTAAATAACTGATTTTCAAAAATCCTACTTTTTAGGAAGAGAGAATATAATCCTCTCTTCAATAAAACGGCCCAGGTTGGAGAAAAAAAAATGGCCCATAGTAAATGGCTGGTCCCCAACACGAAGAACCCTACCTTTTGTCCAGTCCGTCTTTTTAAACTTTCGAAATGGACTAAAGCAGCAGCAGAAAAGAAATAAAAATAATAAACCACTCTATGTGGTCGACAGCACTCAGTAACCTAGCTAAAAAGTGGTGAGTGAACAACAATTATTTAAAATTACTGGCCACAATTCAGCCAACTCAATTAAGCCTTATCTGCAAATGGATAATGAGCATTATTCCAACATCATAAACACCCTTAGAAGTGACGCCTCAGAACCTCCAGCTAAAAACCAGAAAACAGAAGATCCTGCAGCCACTCTTCGAGCTTCTCACTCTACAGCTGGACTCATCAACAACATTAATGATTTCCCTACACCCAACGTTATCAATGAGTTAACAAAGATTTCAAACAATACTCCTACTGTGTACCAAAATTGTAATTTGTATTTTAATTGTACGATAAATAATTATGTTTGTAGTATTTTGTGATTAAATAAATTACCTGTTTTTCAGTTTTAAAATTAATACCTACATATTTATTATTTATGCATATATAATAGGTAGTATGTTTTGTAAACTATGTGTAAGCAGAATAATCTGTTACTCATGAAATAGTCTTGTCAAATACCATTCGGGCATCTAATTCTTCCTGTGAAAAAAATCGAAAAAACACAATGCAAAATAATATTTTTTTAACAAAATGCATTCTTGTCATGCTTCTTGTTAAAATATTACTTAGCAACGTGTTTTTTCGATTTTTTTCGGAAAAATTAGATGCCCTTATGATATTACTTACGAATAAAGACTGAATGTCAGTGTAGTTGTCAGTAGTAATACCCCTAGAGAATGCTGTAAGCAACACGCTTGAAGGATTCTCTATGACAAAATTTTGAGGATTTATCAAGGCCCGAGGGGTATTCGATAAGATAATTTTTTACTTTGTAGATTTCAAAAAATTGGTTGTCAATCTGACGTTTAATATTTACTCATTTAATAAAAAACTTGACTTGTTGAAAACACCAAACTGAAAACACCACATGTAGGGTGTTATCGCTGTAATCCATAGCTGATTGGATGAAATTTGACACATGACTCTAAATTAAGTAATTTGATTGGTTACTATAGTTAGTAAAAAATTATCTATGAAATACAACTGTGTTTCTTAATTGATGGCGAATATGAAACTTGTACTTTTCTAGAACTAATTATCTTTTAATCGATGATGTTTTTAATGTTTTAGTTACTCTTAACTTTTGCCGTTTTGTTGCTCAACACCAAGCGAGTTACCAAAGCGATACTTTTGATATCTATGATAAAAACAAAGTTGTTACCGTACCTCTGTGCCATCATAGGGTAAAAAAATCCTTATCTTGTTTATCCAACGGGAGTTGTTGATCAACAAACGTTCATCGTGATAACTAAACATTTGTGGACAATCACAAAATCCTACCTCGAATTCATCTCGATATTGCCTTTTCGAATCGGAGATACAAACGCGAGTCGCGCCTCGAGAAACCATAGAAACGGACTGACAATACGAGAAACTGTGAAACTTTCTATGACCGCGGTAAATAATGTGTAACACAGTGTAACAGCCGTATCAGTTGCATTGTCTAACTATGGTGTATTATGTAAGATAGACGCTTTCGGACTCACTAAATACGGTTTTCATTTCCTTGTGGTTTACATTAGCACGTTCTTGAGCTACATTTTCGTACGATGCACAATAGATCAGCTGGGATAAACCGTTGAGATCAAAAGAAGCTTTGTTGAAAAAACTTAAAAGTAGGACATCTTTCTTTTAGCGTTAGAAATCTCGTTTTACGGATTAAAATTTAATAGGAGATGAAATTATTCGTTAAGCGTGGTTAATTTGTTTAAAAAATGACCAAAAATGGTTGTTGTCATTCACGAAATAAACTGAGAGTGCCAAAAGTATTTTTCTTTTCCGCTGGAAACTTATTTTGTAAGATATTGCCACTCATATGCCTAATGCCCACAGCGCATGAAGAACACGACACTTATCTGCAGTATTATTGTTATTGTTGTTGAATTTGATATGATCTGTTGAAATTTATTAATATTATTCAACATATATCGACCCACTCCTCAAATATAAAGATGCATGGCAAACTTAAAATGTTCAGATCTAAAAAAAATTATAGATGATGTTCCAATTATACGCTTTTTGGCAATAAAAACATGATTGCAGATAGAAATATAAATTGGAAACACTTTTCCTGAAGTTCAAATGAATCTGAACCACATTCATTCAACTTTAACAAGCCATTAAGATCTCTTATGATAGTATAACAATTGATACCGTATACCAGTAGAAATTTGAGCTGGAACATAAGGCGAACTACCTAGAGGGAGTCTCAGGATATCATTGCATTGAGAAATTATCACAATATTTCAATTAAATTAAAGGGTCACGACCCATCACCAAATTCCACGGGATGGATTACCAAAGGTTAGAAGAGGAGCTAAGGGTGGATCCAATTACAGGAATGCCCAGCGACACCATGGTAACCAAATACAATTCCAACAGGAATTACGAAGTAAAAGTACTGGAGAGAGAACACTGAGATGGTGGAGCACTCGTCAGTGCAGCAACAAGCTGGTATATAGACGGCTCGAAGACAAGAAGGAGTCGGAGCCGGAAAATACGGGCAAAAACCAAGGATAATGATCCCGGTGAGCCTGTCAAAAGACACCACAGTATTTCAAGCAGAAGTAGCAGCAATACGCCTCTGTATAGGAGAAATAAACAGACATGCAGCATAGGTCAGTCCGTTGTTATATTCTCCGACAGCCAGGCAACACTAAAAGCGCTAAAGGCCACCCAAGTAAACTCCAAACTTGTGTGGGACTGTGCCTGTGCCCTGAATGAACTAGCTAACCGCAAGAAAGCGACCCTGGTATGGGTTCTAGGATACAAAGGGCATGGAGAAAATGAAAAAGCCGATGAACTGGCCAGACAAGGCTCGTCAATGGCATTCTATGGTCCAGAACACCTCTGTTGTATAGCCAAAACAACAGTCAAAAACGCAATCAGCAAATGGGTGGTAAAACAAATCCAAATCTGGTGGGAACAATCCCCAGGACTGAGGCAGGCAAAAATGATTCTCAAGAAACCATCGTTTACACTTACGGCATGCCTACTCAGCAAGGACAGAAGGTCCGTAAAAGCAATAGTAGGCAGGCTTACAGGACACTGTAAACTCAACAATCATATGAAAAACATAGGTCTGGCAGAAGAAACCACATGCAGGTTTTGCCAAACAGAAGAACAAACCTCAATCCATATTCTATGCGAATGCGATGGAATAGCAAGGACAAGGTATTCACAGAAGGGAACGGAATACCCAGAGGCAGAGAGCTACATTGAAGAGCCGCTGTCATGGATCCTAACCATACTTAAAAGAACGAAGCTCGCGCAAGTCATCTAATTATCAGGGGAACCACAATAGATCTGCAAAGGTCGCAGTGAAAATAGGCCGTAGTAAAAGTTTAAATGAATCTGAACAACATTCATTCAACTTTAACAAGCCATTAAGATCTCATATGATACCTGGAAAGCTGTCAAATATAGTGTAACAATTGATACCGTATACCAGTAGGAATTTGAGCTGGAAGGCGAACTACCTAGAGGGAGTCTCAGGATACCATTGAGAAATTATCACAATATTTTAGGTAGAAATCCATGCTTTAATAACATGTATTCTGGAGTATTGACATTTTTTTATTCTTGAGAGCTTTTTAAAACTTTATCCTCTACGTGCAAACGTACCGAAGTAGCCACTGAAGGTATATAAAACGTATAACCGATAAAACTGTTTTCCATACACAAATCCCAATCGGCAGATCAGCACAGCGAGAAAAACGTCAAAGCTATAAATCAAAGTGATTCATTGGTGGGTAGGTATCATTATCAGAGATACATTCGAAAAAAATCACAGGTGCGTATAAAAATAACCAGGTCAGCTGAGTACAGGAAGCCGTTAGCATCATTTACCTACAGTATCATTAATAAAAGTGTTGCATAACAAATCGGGCTCAGGATTCCGCACAAAGGCGAATCTATAATGTGTAACGGTAATTAAGTAATTTACAATTCGCCAACTTTCCTAGGCTTCTGTGTCGAGCCAAATTAATGTATATATTAGGGAGTGGAGATTATTCATTTTTCAAATATGGGTAATTCAATAGAAAAACTGCAAATCAATCCCAAACAAAAAAATTATTCATTTAAATGCGACGACTAGTTTCGGCTAAAGAACCATCTTCAGGTCTTAAAAATTAATTTTTGATTTTATAAGACAAATTATGAAGAAAATTGGAACTCAAAACATATGATGCAAATAAAATATTTATTCGATGTCTAGTACAAACTTCTGAAGCTAAAAGCTTGGAATTTGGAGAACAGTATCAATTTGTCGATATTTAACTCCTAAAGGAGCTCAAAGGGTGTTTATGTTTGTATGGAAAAATTAAAAAAGCAATAAAATAAAATTTTAACTGTACACCAAGATACAGAGTGTGTGTATCTAAGAACCCTGAATTTAAAATCAACGTGTTAACTGTCAGTGAGCCACAGCATACTATGATTTTCTTATTCTTAACCCAAAAAACATATCAAAGAATCCTTAAGTTGAAATTTTTATCTAAAAACCTAACGTTAAAGTAACATTCATGTTTAGTTTTTCCAGAATACAGGATAAACAAGATGTTCTAGAAATTACGGAAACAATTTGAATATAATAGATTCACAAATTTCCTCATTTACAACATACTCAAACTGAGGGGGAGGAAAGTACTTTTCCTCCCTAGGGTGGGAAGTATGAGTTTCCTCCCTGATGTGAGGGAGGAAAGTGTGTACTTTCCATAGGGGTAGGGGGAAAAATATATCCAAGCGTACGAAGCCGCGATCAAATGCTAGAAATTAGAAAAGATCGATATAAAATTTAATTTAAAATCTCAAAGTTAAATGACCATTTGAGAAAATTACAGATACCAAATACACCTAGTGATGATGTCATGCATAAAGTTATTGATAACTAGCAAGGTACTTAGCGACTTCTAGCAAGGCCTCTTACCACCTATATTCTTTTTATCAATACATATTTGCATTTTATGAAAGAAGTAAATGAGTCATGTTTGGCTTGTTTCCAACGTTATGTCTTGTTATCTGGTTTCGCTCGACTCTGTATTTGAATTTTATTTTTAAATCCAATCTTAATATTTGATCTTTAAGAGGTACTTTTAAAACCATATCGTTCGTCGGCATTGAGCCAAAAATTTCATATCCACCAAATCTTAAGCGAAATAGCAATTATATGAAATGCTCGGAATTTACAAAAATCATTTTGACTTTATCTAATCTAAATAAAATTAAATAAATTAAATAATTATGATGTAATTTATAACCTATATACATTTCTTTTTAGGATATAAAAATTTGGAAAAATACTTGAGAAAATCGTTATTTAGAGAGAGACAGAAGAGTTTTTCAGTATTTAAAAGAATAATTATATAGTTTTAACTGTTGTACTTACTCTGATTGCAGTCTTTTCAATGAGGAGTCCATCTGAGGCAGTGGGCGAGTTGCAGGGGCTATGTGGAAGACCTTCATCGTCTTCGCTTGTATCACCGCGACCCCGTCTAATTCTTAACCTCTCAGTCAGTTCAGTCTGAAACAAAAATACCGTCGTTACAATTTTGATCACAAACAATACGAAATAATCATTTGTTTTCACGTCTTAGCAGTCCAAAAATGTGTAAATTTCATCGAGAAACTCAAGAACTGTGTTCAAAACATGTCTGTATACATCAAAAAAAGAATAAGGTCCAGTACACTTCCTTGAGGCACACCAAGTTTTTTTTTTGAGGAAAAGTACTGGAGTACATCAACTTTAGAGAATTGAAGAAAATAATTTACTGTTTAAAAATACTGAAATCAGTTATCGTGTATGTTTTTTGAGTTTCACTTGTCTAATTGACAGATTTTGGACACATAATGTGTGAATTAACTGTTGATTTTCATAATAAATTATTTATAAATCTTTGGTACTGGATTTCTCACACATCTTGCATTTGAGCTGGTGAAACACAACAGCCGGTATAACAGAAAATATTGTAATAAAGGTAAATCTCTGACCTAGAAATATAATTGCTTCCACGTTTTGAAATCTAATAAAAAGGATAAATAAATGTTACTGTAATAGTAATTATTTCTATTAATAACGGTTTTATTTAATTAATATAATATTATTAATATTAGATAAATCAAATTATTGTGTAAGAAATGTGTAATTAACATTTTTATATCCATTTTCTTTAAATAAAGTGTTAAAGTAGCAAAATTTTACGGATATTTAGTTTAAAATATACGCAATGGTGCAATAACTTAATATTTTACGGGGTGTAAACATTTCTTTGATAAGGCTTTCCGCTAACTGGGAACTTTACCATACAAAGTGGTAAAGTATTGTAATCGCAAAAAAAAAAGTTCAGCTTTCAGTAGATTTACATGTTTTGAGACCCCCTAAGTCATTTAAGACCATTTCCAGAAAATGTATGTATGGAGTATGGAGTATGTAGTCCGGAAAAATTTGTGTGCGCTCTAACTCCAACTGCGATCGGAATTTCCTAACCAAATTTTATATTTAGCATTTTTACAACATGCTAATGAGCTGATTAGATTTTGGGTAAAATCGGACAACCGGAAGTGGGGGTTTACTCTTGAGAATTTTCAGATTTTCGCTATTATTATCGTTTCTATTAAGTTTATGTAAAAATATTAAGAGCAAAAATTTATTTTAAATTAAATTTACTATAAATTTTGTTTAAAAACTTTTTTAAAATTTTATATTATAAGCGAGTTAAAAATAAAATATGGAATAACATAGTTGCATAATAGCGCAAGCGAAGTAGAAGTGTTTTGTTTCATGGAGACAATTGTACGCTCTTGCCAGGCATGGCCTGCCTTAAATATGTACGAGTAATTGGATTATGAGCCCGTAGGCACAGTACATACAGTAATTCCACTTCGGCTAATTTCTGATTGTAAGTTTTCAATGCGCATTAGCCAGTAGTTGCCAGTGTTGCGACTCCTGGCTAATGCGCAAACGACGAGTTTAAGAACGACCGGCACTCCCTCCATAGTTGCCGGATTTAAAAAATTTCATCCAATCTACTGTGTAATATATTAGAAGTGTTATAAACATTTCATAAAGTAGTCTCTTATTTCATCAAATTCTGGTTTTAGGAATTTTTGTCAATGAGGCGTTAATCCCTATGTATGTTCCACTTATTTCATTGAAAACTGATCATTTTTGTGACAATTCTACAACAGCATCTCGAATTATGATAATTTAACAATTCATATAAATATCTATCTATCTATGTTTTTATGAGGTGTCGTGCATTCTTGGTTCTTGTTTTCTTAAAAAAAATTGTATTGACTATGTACATTGTATGCAATAAATTTCTTTCTTATATATTAGGAATGTGAAATGTCAACTGAAATGGGAAAAATAAATATTTTCGTAATAATCTCTTGCATTTTTTTAACAACGAATATAGAATGGCTCTATTAACTTTTTTAAACAGAATCAAACTATATAAGCACACAACTCAACCACAATTTTGTATTTGCCATATTGAATTTTGGCAGAAACTCCATTCCCAAAAACTCCTTTAAACCACGTTTGAATAACATCGACCCATAATCATAAAACTCATTTTTTGTTCATATAAAAATATATGCCAAATCTCAACTCGACTAGAAATGGTTCAAATTTGTACTAATAAACGTATAGATGAAGTTAATATAAGTGTGGCAATAAAGATAATCGTGAGATTAGAAACAAGTTTTCATACTTTTCGGGCCTATATCTCAAAAAGCATTCGAGACCTCCGCTTTTTGACTTCAAATTCGTGTTCAGGAGACAAAAATACGTAAGAATCACCAAACATTTTTTTTTATCTCGGGTGCATCCGATTAAATGTATTTTACCTCATTGAAAACTGCATAATTAATTTTTATTACTTTTCCATGTTTCCAACCTTATTTGCATAGACTGAATTTTAGCGAGCAGTTTATATCAATAATTGATATATCGAGCAGTGTATATATGAGCATTGTTAGGGATCGTGGCGGGGAGAAATGTCATTACTGTCAATAGTGTCAATATCAGTGCGAGTATAAAAAAAGAATATCAAAGGCGCCGACGCTAAGTGGAACTACTGTATGTACTGTGCCGTAGGGCCGTTAAAGTATGGTAAAGTCATGTGCATGGCCACATCCGATTTTTTATTTATTGTTTGTGCAATATGTACTGACAAATGCGAGTATTGTTTTAAATGATACTGTCACCAGTTTACGCAAAAAATATTGTTCGTTATTGATTCATTGTTTTTTCAATTAATCATCAATTAATGACATCCAACAACCACTGAGTCAAAAACACGTTTAATAAAGGATTAATTCATTTTTCCCGAATATTCATTAATTTTAGTTTTTAGTACATTAAAAACTGAGGTGGCAAATACGTTATATTTTCCCCTCGGTTTGTGATATACTATTTCACCGCCCAAAAACCATAATAAAATTAGAAACATTGTAGTAAGAATTATAAAACTAATGAAATACCCTTTTAAGAGATCATCAGGTAAACATAACTCTTATTTGATAATAAATAAGTTTATTGGCGACCTTCGTAAATATTTCTGGTAGTTGACATAATTTTGACGAGAAATTTAATTGCATTATATTTCTAAAAATAGTTTTATGTTCAAATATTTGTGTCAGGAATTTAGATTTAAAACATTCTGAAAGCATGAAATCACGCGACGGATTATATTTCAAATAAACCAACTTGTAATTATTAAATCTTAAACAGGATGAGTTACTTTTAAATCAACGTAAATTTCTTTCGAAAGTCAAATTTCCTATACAAAAATGTATCACCGAAAAAAATTTTTGTAGTTGGAAATTAAAATGTAGGCATTGTGACAGTGAAATCTATATTTTTTGGAGAATTAAAAAATTGTGCTAAGGAAACGACAGATGTATTTTTTAATACAGCCAAAATTAGTATATTTATAAAAAGATATTAGAAGTGGTAAAGTTATAGAAAAGATAAGATTCGAACAGAATATAAAGAAAAAGCCGAAAAGGAAAATCGAAATAAAAAGGGTTAAAGAAGCTTATAGAAAACAACAAAAAGTTATGTAAAATTGCAATAAAAAGAAATACGAGCGTGATATACAAAAACCAAGAAAAAATTATAAAATCGTTTACCATTAACCTGAAAAATAAAAGTAGAAGAATAAACTAATAAAAAAAAAGGAAAAATTAAAAACAATTTACAAAGAAAATTATACAAGCAAAACTGGACAAAAGAAATAATGGAAAAGGTAAAAAAGAGGGTTATGTGAAATAACAAGAAAAAATAAAAATAAGCCACACATACAGATAACAAAAAAAAAATACGTTCACTCTAGTTTAGGATCAATAAAGATATAAAAATAGAAGTAATTGTAAAAATTAACATCTATATAAATAAAAAATCAAATCAGAACGGCTGCACCTATTTCGCTAATTCTTTTTTTGTGGTGTTTGTAATTGTCAGGACAAGGTTTGTATGAAAGAAAATGTTTGAGAAATTGTATGGAAAAGTGAAAATTTTGGGTTAAAAAATCTCCATATAAAAAAGTGATTGATTGAGACAGAGGACAGTAGGGAGATAAAGTTTAAAAAAGGGTTCGTTACAAACCATACTCTATTACAATTCATTTACAAAGTGAATTTCAATATAAATTCTTAATCCTCATAAAGTGCATATTATCATCGTCTAAGGAACGGTAAAACCTCACGCAAAAATACCAGACCTTGCTGACGCCGTCGTTTTTAATGTCAACTAGGCGGTCGGTATTTGTCCTTGCGTTAAATTAGCAGGGACGTCGGTTTGAAGTGCTTTAGAATAAAAAGACATGCTTTTTATATCGATCGTTTTATATGTAATTTCAAGTTTAACTCAGGTCAAGATTAATTAAAATACAATCATGGTTACAAAGGAGACAAAATATTATTAAGGGCCAGTTAGGTGTTTAACTCCAAATCTACCCTCATTTGTTTTATATTTCTAATTACTCATACTTAATTACTTTCTACATAATTGCATGTTTTTTTATGTTTTTTTTGCTTAAACTAGATAAAAAATAATAAGAAAAGATTTGAGATTTTATGCAATTTTTAACACAGATACGTCACAGGCACGAGTACTGATTTCCTTTATGGTAAACCCATTTTGAGGTCCCCTAAGACGATTAAAACGATTTCCAGATGGAAGTCTGTCCGTCTGTCTGTCTGTATTCTTCCACGATAGCGTCCGCACGCTTAATCCGATTGAGCTGAAATTTGGTGTATGGGGGCGCAGGAGCCCTATGTACATCGCAAAAAAATATAAGACTTAAAGTTTTTTTTGATATTTAGGTGGACTTTAAAAAATTTTAACACCAAATTAATTTTTTTAATTTTTATTTTATAACTGCGGCGACACAACAGATTTTTTTTTATTTGAGAGGGAAGGTAAGTTGCGTTGGGACTTTAATTTTGACGGTGTTGGAGGCTGTTGTATGGTTTTGGACTGCTATAATGGTGTACGAAGCTGTTTGGTGTTGTGTTGCTAGGAAAGGTTGTCCAGCCACAGTTTAATTTAAAATGAATAAACGAACAACAAATTTCAGTTGTCAAGAAGAGTCACTGTTGATGGCATTGATTAAAAAGTATGAAAGAGTGGTAGAAAATAAAAAAACAGATAGCGATGCAACTATTAAAAAACCAGATATCTGATATCTGACCATTTCACAAAGCGGTTGATTCGCTTGCCAAACACAAAACTAAAAGAACGTCAAAAATTTGACAAAATGACACATGAACTTAGTTAAATTTTTACTAGCGGTTCACCAGCATTTATGCAACGGGCCCTTAAATTGTCAAATTTTGATGCTAAATAAGTTATTTTCATAATCTTAAATTCGACATCTGTGT
Organism: Crepidodera aurea; assembly: GCA_949320105.2. NCBI lineage: Eukaryota > Metazoa > Arthropoda > Insecta > Coleoptera > Chrysomelidae > Crepidodera > Crepidodera aurea. The sequence goes on along the minus strand of OX439474.1, from coordinate 15,704,732 downwards.
CAAACCATATGTCAAAAAAGTAATAGATATTTAACTTGCCCAAATTGACTCTTCCATACAAATAGCTTCTCTTAACATTTGAATAATATGTCTGGTCATTAATCTTGAACAATTTGGAAAAAATAACCTTCAAAACCCTTCAATGAGTAAAAGTATAAATAAAAACGTAACTTTGAAGTCAAGGTAAATTCTTCTTTTTGTTTTAGTGGCTTGTTATCATAGCGAGCACTAGCTGTATATCTTCTAGGCTTAGTAGATGAAAAAATAAATAATGAATGTCACAGTATTGTCAGTTATTTAATGAATTCGCTCTGTAAAATCTCATACAATGTCGGATTAAATGTCCAATCTTTCTAGAATCCCATAATGTTTCCGCTCATCATTACAATTAAATGTAAACTAGCATGGAACATCTAATATCGATCTAGGAGATGAAATAAAAATCAAATTGATCAGGTCAGTTAACATGGATTTTTTAGAATTGTACCACAAAGGATTTATCTTTATCTTACTGGGATTAGTGATTTTAATGATAAAAATAGGTTTTGAAAAGCAGCTGGAATTGTTAAACGACATATAGGATTTCTAGAAAAACATGAATATCAACCATTCTATATTAATGTAACATCATAAAAATAAAGCATTAAAACTCCCTATTGATACTTTTCGACATAACCGGCACCAAAGCGCACCCCCATTTTTAGCTCCTGCCCTGCATTTAGAGAGCACGCTCTAAAGGAATGACACTTCCAAGCGGATTACAAATTTTTCAATAAATCACGTAAAAATTAATATTTTTTTATGATTCAAAGTTCAGATAAAAAAAGGAACCTGTAGCTATAATATCATCTTACTTTTCCTTTTATCTATTTCTCTGGATTGTTGAAAACCCGGGCCAAAGTTTGTTATTGCTCGATATTTTGATCCTCCTATAAATGTATTCATATTTTTTTATCAAGGCTAATTTCACCGAATCCTTTTGGGATAATGGGATATTCAGAAAGATTCAATAAATTATTTTTGTGTATTTTCATAAACAACATGTTTTTTTAGGGCGTTTTTTTTGATTTCCGGAGTTTTCGAAAATTCTCGGGTCTATCGGGAATTAATAGATAATCAAGGACCATATCGGTTTTTTGACTATTTCAGAAATTGTGTGATTTAGGAAATGATTTTATATGAATTATTTTTGCCATCTAGTACTGGCACATCCAGAAATACTTGTTTGTTAAGTTAAATGTCAATTGTAAGTACTTTAAATGTCAAATTTAATTACCTCCCAGGTATTTTCAACATCGAATTTAAGTTTTTTTTTCATAAAAAAAACTAAGGTTAAATATTTAGCGTTAAATGTAATACTAAAAGTTCGACTCGCGTCTTAATTAAATGTCATTTTAAATCAGTTTTAATGCGGCTGAGTGACATTTGACAGCTAGATCTGATGATTGCCAAAGTGTGAACAGAACTTCTTGTACGCGATTCACAGTTTGAAGAAGAAATAAGCGCAGGTATTAAAAACCAAATAAATGAAAATATTTCGATAAAACAAACAAGAATTTCAGTTGTCACTGGGTCAGCAGGATCGTAAAAAATTAAATGACGATATATTTATTCAAACAATTACGCAAAATATTATTCATTATTTAAAACTTCAGCGAATTATATAAAAAACAAAAGTTACCACATGCTGTCAAGTGAAATAAATACATTCACCTTTGCAGTATGAGATGACGTACTTACATAAAAAAATATGTGCAAGTTTATCAAGCTAATGTGACAATAATGTGACAAAATGAGAAATTTAAACAAAAATATATTAAAAAATGTAGACTTTTTTAAATTTAAATTCGTATAAAATCGAAAAAGTTTCATTTTTGTGGGAGATTCAAAAATGATTGGCCCTGGTCTAGATCTGAATAAAGTAAAAAAGAAGGACTCTTTTGATTTAGCGGTTGGGCCTCATTGTATATTTTTTGCAGACATTTTACTGGCTATTCCTTTTGATATCATGGCTGCCGGCGAGCTCAGTTGGAACTGAACTTGCGTGTTTGTCTTTTGTCCATTTAATATTCAGGTTCGAGGACCTGCTGGATATTCCATATCCTGAATTCTCATTATTTATTTATTTGTTTCAGTCTCATCCTACATAGGTAAAACACTTACAGGGTGGGTAAAGTACAATGCGCTGAAGGAAAAACAATAAATAAAATAGATAAAAAATTAAACTGTTAAAAGTATCTTCATCTTTGTAGGAGAAAAAGACAGATTTTGGTTGAATATTGGATAATGTATAAATTTGCAATGAAAAACTCGAAATTAATCCCACATAATTTATTTTGATTTTATTTATGTAAATAATGTTTTAAATACGCAAATGTGCTACCACCTATCAGTAAAACTGATAAATAAAGCTTAGAAATGATACTCGATTTTTACAAACGTTATTATAAAATAGTAATTTAAGTAACAAGCTACGAAAGTGATATTTTACGGGATGAGTGCGAGTCCTGGAATCCTGCAAGTCCCGTCACATTTTCTTATTATAATTGGTCTATTAAAACACCATCCAATTTATGATAATCCGATTGCCTTTACATGATAATTTTTTACGTAATTTAAAAAATAATACAACAATCAAACAACTTCCCGACACATCTGGGAATTTTTGTACTTATACAGGGTGACCCAGAGGTGTGTGCATGCTCCATAACTTTTTTCTACCCAAGTTATCGATTTGATGTTTTTTTAAACGATAGGACCAACAATGAGAATGTCCCAAATAAGATACACAACTAAGTTCTGTTTTTTAAAATGGCAACCCCCCATTTTTGTTACATATTTAGATTTGCCATTAAATTGTCGATATAACGCACCTAGATTTCTTCGACTTATTTGCAATAGTTTTTGACTTATGTCAATTTATATGTCAAAATAGCGTTGTGCAGAGATTCACAAAAAATTCAGAACTACAGAACTGTTCAAGATGACTTAATCAACTTTTTTCCAATCAATTCCTTAAGCTTTAGCGCATCTTTCGAGATGTAGATGAACTCGGAGTCGATGTTCTATCGCCTACTACGATTTTTTGAAAATGACAAATTACAAATAGCAATAATTCGACTTTTTCAAATGCATCACCCTATATTTTATTAAATCATTGCATGGCATTTTTTAAAAGCTTTTTGCTGATATAGGGTTTGTGGGGTTTATTTGGTAAAACTTACGAGATTTATGCAAAATAAGAAATGTTTGACGGTTTATTCGGAAAAAAAAAGGAATCGAGTAGGCCGCTGTCGTAAAATTTGACAGATTCATACAATTTTGAAAAGAAAATGTTTCAACAAAGTGAAATTGTAATGGAAACAGACATACATTACAAAGTAAACAATTTTAGTAATACAATTTGCAAGAACATGAAAGAATGATTAATAGGAAACAATGTAAACATCGAGACGGCTGCAGAAAAAAGTGTTTAATCGTCATTACTATTATTTTTTTCATTATTTTCATCGGCTGATATGGTCTTTAGCATTATTACTATAGCTACTATAGAATATATAATATATAGTAGCTACAACAATTATTTATTATTTATACAATAAATATATTATTATTTATTGTAGAAATAATACCGTAAAAATAGTACAAATTCCCCATTGAAAAATAAAATACTGTACTCCTTCTAACACGTTTCTTGTTATTGAAAACGCATAAAGATTAATTTGAAATATCGATTTAACGATTATAAATATTTCGATAGAAGATTTATCGATACGAAGAAATAGAGCAATATATACAAAGCGATTAAAAAGGCCATAGAAGGAAGCGGTTTGAAAATAAAACGTGACTAATTTCATTTTTAGACATTATATCATCACGAACGGTAGATACCGCGGTTTTAAAAGAATCTCAAAACGATTAAGGTCACATAACAGGCATCGTAAAGTGAGAATCTGGAAATTCAGTTGCTTGCCTTCCTTATAATGGCCGATATTTTTTTTTAATATAAACTGGCTAGGGTCCTAATAATCTAGGGAAAAGTTTTTCCCAGTATCATAATATCAAGTATAGAACAAAAAGCGTGCCAGATGAGATAATTGAAGAAAACAATAAGTTTGAATTTAAATTTTATTGGTAAGTAATGACAAAACGAAAATAATCAGAATTGGAACAAACTGAGAAACGGAAAATACACATTTTATTTATAAGAGATGAAATTGAAATTAAGGAAAACAAAATCTGTAAAAAATTAACCTATATGGGTGTATCATCTGTATGGTTCAAAAATTGAAAACGTTATACTAGAAGTTGAGTAAAAACAAAATCTTTATATGAAGTATTCTACTATACAGGGTGTGTCTACTTTAAACTATATGTATTGAAAAGATATTGAAAATTCTCAGATTTTATAATTTTAATCTTTAAAATTCATATCTGACATTTCTATATTTTCGAATCAACAACTATCATCTAAAAACAAACAATTTTTTTTAAAGTCCTTTTTACATAGTTTTTTAATAATTCTTTTTAAAATATACTTCCAATAATTTTGCCCCATTTTTTACAGCATAACAACATCCCCCCAAAATTTGTTTTCTTAATTTATTTTTATCTTAAAAAAAATAAAATCAAATTTTAATTTCTATTTTTCCCACTAAATCTTGCATTTTTCCTTGATTTCTTTTCGTTTACTTAAATTCTCTTCGTCTGTTATTCCCACATTCATTTTTATTTCTTCTTTTACATTTTCCTCTAATATCCAAAAATATTTTTTTAAATTCATCTTCCATCTATGATAATTTCTTTTCAAATTGTTTATTTCCTTCTGTATTTCCTTAATTTGCTCTTCTGCTTTATTCTCATCTTGTTTTTGTTCTTCTTTTAATTTTGTTCCTGTCACTTTCTTCTACTTGTTGATGAAATTCTGTTAAAGTTTTATACCATTTTCCTTCTAGATTTTCCATCCTTTCTTGGGAGTCTTGTATCCCCAATTTAATTGCCTTCATTTCTTCTTTAATGTCTTGCTTGACTTCTTTTACATCTTTTTCAATTTTTTCTTTGAAAATCTCTTCTTTTTCTTGTAATTCTTTTATTCTATTTATCTGTAAATTTTCTATTTAAACAAATATTTTGACAGACATACCAATGCATGCAACTTTGTTATATGTTTAAATAGAATATCCTACATATTTTTGGATATTTTATTAAATTCTAAAATATCAGTTTGTGTAATCGATTCTTTACCTAAAATTAGCTGTTTTGGAGATTAAGGATTGCATTTACTTCTCAAATAATTCACACTAATACTAATAACTTCGATAGAATCTCCACTGGCTTTATCTTTTTCACTTTTTCGGTCCATAAAAGATTGATATTATTTTTTACAGCTAACTAATAGACCAACTCCCTTTAGTTCTTTAATCTCAAATCTCTCGGTAAAGATTTCTGAGCATTTCTGAAATTGCCCGGAAAATTTTATTTACACATCTTCGAATTATCATAATTTGTAGGCGGGGGCGGTAACTGTTATTTCTCAATTTTAAACCGGTCCTCTCCTTGGTTAAATTCATAATCACAGTGAAAGAGAAAAATGATTTTTTCCAGCGCCGGGCGCCATGTAGTCGTAACATTCACAAAATAAGTGTGTTAGACTGCTTGGACGTTTCACTTCTGCCTTCGGAAATTATTTATGTAGGCCGAAAGTGTGTCACGTACGATATTAACAGTTAAAAATTATTTGTTTATTTCCTAAAAGTTCATTGTCATGCTGAGAAGATTAAATATGTCTGCGTTTTCATTTAAGTATTATTTTTATGTTGGAATAAAGGGAGTACACGATGATTTCCATACCTGCGATTTTTCTTAGAAATATGATAAAAAAATGTTTTGGGTGCATATGTCAGATACATTTGTCGGCATCTATGTAAAATTTATAAAATACAAAATGAAATGCATCGAAGATACGGATGGTAACTTCATCTACAATCGTGAGAAATTGCGACAAAAAAAAAAGAAAAATTAATATAGTTGTTCTGTTTTTAATTGCAGAAATATAAAAACAAAATTCCCAGATGTGCCAACAAGCTGCTTTGATGTGCCGACAAGTTGCTTTGTCGACATAGGCGGCTTGTATAAAGCGCGATCATTTTGTTGAAACCTCTTCTATCTGAAGAGTAACGTTTTCAACCAATGTGTTCTGCCTGTCCTAACTGACGGTGCTGAGACTTTAACATTAACAAAAAAGGCTGTACAGAAAATCAGAGTGACACAGCGTGCAATGGAAAGGTCAATGTTGGGACTGACCCTCGGAGATCACATCACAAACTCTGAGTTACGTAGAAGAACCAAAGTGAGTGACGCAGTAGAAAGAATAGCAATTCTGAAGTGGAATTGGGCGGGACACATTGCGAGAATGCGGGACAACAGATGGACCAAGAGGATCATATAGTGGAGGCCTAGACAGGACACACAAGCAGGGGACGACCACCAACTAGATGGTCCGATGATATTAAACGTATCCACACAAATTGGATACCGGAGGCACAAAATAGGAGAATGTGGAAGCAATCAAGGGAGGCTTTTATCCAGCAGTGGACGAATATGGGCTGATTAATGATGAAGACGATTCTGAAACCACTCATAATAACAAAAAAGAAACATTCTCGCTCTCAGTCTGTTATGTACGTATTTCATTCTTATTCTAGTGACATAATGTTCATTCTGTAACACCTAGCTGTAAATATCACGTGCGCATCCTAGATAGCCATGAATTTCATGTTTGACAGTTCTAAGCGACGTGTTATTTATAAATTGTTTGAATTTGCCTAAACAAAGATAAGCTGCATTTTTTGAGGTTTGTGGCCGTGGAGAAAGTACAGTCTGTTACTCTGTTGGAATGAAAATTCGACACTCGAATCGAATTCTCATTCCAACCTTGTTACAGAATATACTAAAAAAATATTCCCTTAATTTCTTGAACATTTTCGACTGTGAGTCAATCACCGAAAGTTTGAAAAAATCTTTATGATTTGTAATTTTATTTGTTTAATAATTTGTTAGTTTTCTTGAAACGAATAACATTTAATAGGTAATTTGTCAATAAGTGACTAAGCGATAAACGTACTATTAATATTAGTCATTATTCCGAGAATCCCTCCACAATATTTCCTGATAGCCCACAACAATAAAAAAAATAATAAACATTGTTTAACAAATTAAATTACGCAGGTTGAAGATAAAATTTAAATCTTGTAATTGGATGAAGTTAAGCAGATAACGTCCGGCACGTATGTAAAAGTCGTTGTGTTCAATTAAATAATCGATGCTGATTTAAATTTTGGCGGATGAAATTATATAGAATGCAAAGAACTAAAATAAAACTGCAACTATCGATCTCATTTCATGTCATCTGGTACTAAAATCACCCCTAAAACTCGCACGAAATATGTTCCAGGAGTGAAGAGAATATTTTTTTGTATAACATTGATAAAATATCTTCGTTGCATACCTAAAATATTTTTCTAACTACGGTCTTAGATAGCATGATATTTTACTTAAAAACTCTTCAAAAGCATTCTCTAAAAATAGTGTAAACAAAATTAGATATCTTCGATTTATTATTTGCATTTTTATTTTATGTTCCTAAATTTATATATTCAAACTATCATCCAATGAACATTCATTTTTAATCAATAAACTGGCATATGTATGTGTATGTATGTATGAATTTACGTTTGACAGCGAACTTTCGATTATAATACGAAATTAGTTCTAAAACTAAAAAATTTTTTTTTTTTGTATAAAATCCAAAGATTCGCAACGGAACTGGATTTTCTAGTTCAGTGGCCTTTACAACAATACTTTTCCATTAATGGGATGCGAAGAAGAGAGTGACAGTTTGACCAGAATCGCTCAAAAAACTTTGCAACCCCAATACAAATTGGGTTTGGAACCCCCAATCCAAGTTGAGAATTCTTTGCGTTGTAAAGTAGTTGAAACTCATTTCTAAACTTCATTTATCAGTTTTACTAATAGATGGCAGCACATTTGCGAACAATACTTTGTTTTTGAAAATCGGATGTTGCAAGATATTCAAAAATTTATTAAATTTTCTGAAAAATCGCTACCTGGGAAAAAAATTTCCTAATCCGGACCTGGATTTTTTTTACAAATATTCTAATCGCTTGGATACCTTAAAGGAAGTTTCTATGTAAAATATGAAAAAAAGATACCGCGTGGTTCGTAAATTATGAGTCGAGAAAGAAATGACCAAAATTAACAAAACACTCTATATCTCAGTCAGGAAGGCGGTTACACCCAACAAATATAGGTTTTTTGAAATTGTCTAATTGTGTTATATCTGCGTTTAATGTATGGACACTTCGCAATGAAACACCCTGTATAATATGTATTTTAAAAAATATATTTTTATTTTTAAGTTGACTATTTCCCTCATCTTAATTTCCACCAATCACAAACTCGCAATTTTGAATTACAAATGGTTTCTAGATGAAAAACTGTATGACAGCTCCTGTCAGTAGTTTTTTCGAGTTTACCCGCGGCAAAACTTGACAGCTGTTGTCACCAAAAATTACAATACCTTTGATAACAAGTAATTATGGTCTCCTAGGACACCAGAAAACGACGCTAAACAATTTTTCTGATTTTATTGTCAATAAATGTTGTAATATTGTTTTTAAACCGTGCTAGTTAGCTTATGTAGTGAAAATGAGTCGCTTTGGAAGTGATTCTATGACTAATATTGATCTGTCGATTGAGAAAAGTGTACCGTACAATGCCGTTAAAACCCATACGTCAATATGGAAACAGTTTACGGAATTCTGCAAGGCAAAGAAATACGAGCTTTTGGAAACTACAAGTTTAGAGCAACTAAACCTAATCCTGAAACATTGGGCATGGAATATGAAGAAAGAAAACGGTGAAAATTACAAAGAACTGGTTGTGAAGACAATGTGGAACACCGTGGCAAAAAAATGCAAGAGATGTATTTTATAAAGTGGAAAATAATTTTTGATCCATTTAAAGATATTATCTTGAAGTCTAGTAGGGAAGCTCGTAATGCGAAACGAAGGAATTTGCAGATGTGCGCCAATAAAAGGAAATCAAGCTCTGCTTCATTAAAATTGGAAGAATACTACGCAATGGTTTTATTATGGAACGAAGACACTCCGGCAGGACTCCAGCGAAAATTTTACCATATCGCTTCAGTAGAACTTGCCTGGAGAGGTGGAGAAGCAGTCAATTGCAGAGTTCATTATTTTAAAGAGGAAGTATATTTTTTTAAATAACTGATTTTCAAAAATCCTACTTTTTAGGAAGAGTAGAATATAATCCCCTCTTCAATAAAACGGCCCAGGGTGGAGAAACAAAAAAATGGCCGATAGTAAATGGCTGGTCCCCAACACGAAGAACCCTACCTTTTGTCCAGTCCGTCTTTTTAAAATTCTAATGGATAAACGTTCATCTAGAATAACAACTGATATATTATTCTTAACAGTAAACCCATCATGGAACAAAGAACAATCAAGTGGATGGTACAAAAACACTCCAGTGGGAAAAAACGAACTTTCAAAATGGACTGAAGAAGCAACAGAGAAGGCAGGATTAAATACAAAAGAAATAAAAATAATAAACCACTCTATGCGGTCGACAGCACTCAGTAACCTGGCTAAAAGAGGGGTGGGTGAACAACAATTAATTAAAATTACTGGCCACAGTTCAGCCAACTCAATTAAGCCTTATCTGCAAATGGATAATGAGCATTATTCCAACATCATAAGCACCCTTAGAAGTGACGCCTCAGAACCTCCAGCTAAAAAACAGAAAACAGAAGATCCTGCAGCCACTTCTCGAGCTTCTCACTATAGAGCTGGACCTATCAACAACATTAATGATTTACCTACACCCAACGTTATCAATGAGTTAACAAAGATTTCAAACAATACTGTGTACCAAAATTGCAATTTATATTTTAATTGTACCAGAAATAATTAAGTTTTCAAATTAATACCTACATATTTATTATGTATGCATATATAATAGGTAGCATGTTTTGTAAGCTATGTGTATGCAGAATAATCTGTTACTCATGAAATAGTCTTGTCAAATACCATTCGGACATCTAATTTTTCCTGTGGAAAAAATCGAAAAAACAATGCAAAGTAAGATATTTTTAACAAAATGCATTCGTGCAGCTGCAAAAATCCTCTTCTTCGATTTTTTTTCGGAAAAATTGGATGCCCTTATGATATTACTTACGAAAATCTAATATTTTTACTAAGTTCTACAAAAAAGTTTTGTGAAACCTTTGAATTTAAAATGTTATTACAAAATTTAGTGATTCAATAAAATATGTATATTTTGGAAAAAGTTTAGTGGGTAAAGAATTCTTCTACTGGCAAAATTAATTTTTTTAATTAATTTGAAGACAAAATTTTCTCTTTTAATGTTTCAGATTCATCAGATTTAAGATCGACCAATCCAAATATGGAAACTTCAAAATGTATTATATTGGTAAAATATTTTTTTTTAATTGCGATTTTATAGAACATAACCTAAAACGTTCAAATTAAAAACTTTTTTATTAGGAAATAAAATCGTGTACTTTGAGCCATATAAGTTTCAATATTATTTCAACTTTTATAAGTAATATTTAATATTTTTTAATTCTTTAAACAGCTGCTAAAACCCTTCAATTGTAGAAGTTCTAGTGCACTTTAATAATTAACCTAGACACTAAAAGTTTGTGATATTTCTTAAAAAAGGAATAAAAGAAATTGAATAATATAATTTTCTCTCGCCACATACTACACTTCCTGCTATAACTATCATCGAACTCACCCAAATTCTTCTAATAATATTCATGCTGATACCCACGCCGGCATCAGTGTTATCCCGTACACCTGATGTTCTTCTTCCCCAACATCCACGTCCGACAACACCATTAAACACTCTCATAACATCACTGCCAACTTTTCACTTACATTTTTCTATAACCAAACACTGGCCACTTACGAAGAAACCGCACTTAGTCAACTTCCAGCAGCCCGAACTTCCTATCATCAAAGGAAATTCCATAGGATTTTGGTTTTAGTTTCGAGAGATAAGTCGAAGTAAACGATGAGAACGTTAACGAGAACGAAAGAGAAGGAGAAAGCAATGGTCACTTCACTATACTCGCAAAAGGTCGAGCTACGACTGACATTTTTCCGGTTATGTAAACGCATCGGCCACACAACTTTGAATATTCCAAAGCCGATACCAGACGAATGAATCAATTATTAAGACGATGTTGATGTTAAGGCCGGTTTACTAATGTTAACATGTTAACAAAAAAAAAGAAATGGCACGAATTAATTTGTTACTTTCATGGGCGTAACTGGAATTTTTGGCTACAAAATGTTTTGTACATTCTTGGAGAGGAAACTCAATTTCTAGGTGGAAAAGAAAATAAGTGAATATCAGAAGAAATAGATCTACCAAATATTCATTTTGAGGTAAGCTTTAGAGAAATTTGAATAATATTTACATCCCTTATTCATAGACTCAGATCTATTGGACTCCGCCCCCCTTACCATAAGGTAAACCCCTAATCCCCTTACCATGCTAGAATCTAATATAACATAAGAACCACTATGTACAGAAATCGTGATTTAGGTTTTCGTGGTTTTCCTAAATAATATTTCCCCCATTATATTGGGTACCGTTTTCCCCAAACATAAGGGTGGAGATAGCAAAATTGGCGATTCTTAGGAAAAAACTGGGAAACAGCTCCTGTCCACACATAACACACCAGCGCGCACAGATACCTTAGCTCTAGGTTACTTATCTTATCCTTATCAGGACACTCTACCCTGAAAAGGAGGAAAACTCCTGTAGCACGGAATTAGGAAAATGAAATGTCCTAGAAAAATGTAACACACTACCAAAAGATAATAAATAATAAACTAAAAAAAAACTTGAAGTAAACTTTCAAAATGTAAAATGTCCTTGTTCTTGAAATTTAAATTTTTTCGATGGAATATGTTTTTGGGCCATCAAACGGTGGTTTCCACGGTCCATAATTAGGCCCTGTGAATTTTATTTTTGGGCATTAGTTTATTTTTAAAATTTAAAATTGCTCAGAACCCTTTTAATTAGCAATAAACATAAAACCTGATGCAAAATTTTACGTCCTGGAATTTTTAAACGTATAATACGTAATAATAAAACTTTTTTTAGTTATTGAATTATACAGTGCGTCCCAAAAAGTTTTATACAAATTGACAAAAAGTGTATCTTACATTTCACAAAAAAAATTATTCTTGATAAAAATCTCTGCATGACTTGTTGATCCATAATCAGGTACAAAATTTTTAAAACATTGTATGGAATATAAAGAAAACAAAAAGTAATGATTTGGACGGAGAGAAAAATACGTATAAACTGTAGTGGAGGGCAAAATGTTCATTGGAATTGTGAATAAGTAGCAAAAAATTATGAACAATTATAGATTGTTGATATTCCCAAATAAAAAAAAGACAATAAACACTTCAGAAATTGTTAAATAACAGAGGCTCACAAAAAAAAATTGTCTGCGCCAAGAACTTCACTACTGTAACTAGGGGTTTTTGGGGTCGCTGAATCGGAATCCGAGGTCCGTTTGACCTCATCAGGTCAGGGTCAAGGTCATTTGAAGGTCAAATTGAGGAAATTTCTAGAAAAATCTGAAAACAATCATACATAGGTTTTCAGGGCCGTTGAATCCGAATCCGAGGTACGCTTAACCTCATCAGGTCAGGTCCTGGACCGGATCTGACCGTCAAATGACCTTGCCCAAACCCCAAAAACGCCTAGTTACGGTAGTGAAGTTCTTGGCGCAGACAAAAAATTTTTTTGTGGGGCTGGGTTATCTAACAATTTCTGAAGTGTTTATTGTCTTTTTTTATCTGTGAATATCAATAATCTACAATTGTTCATAATTTTTTGCTACTTATTCACAATTCCAATGAACATTTTGCCCTCCACTACAGTTTGTACGTATTTTTCTCTCCGTCCAAATCAGTACTGTTTGTTTTCCCTATATTCCATACAATGTTTCAAAAATTTTGTACCTGAATATGGATCAACACGTCATGCAGAGATTTTTATCAAGAATAATTTTTTTTGTGAAATGTAAGATAAACTTTTTGTCCATTTGTATAAAACTTCTTGGGACACACTGTATATTCATTATAGTTTCGATTGTACGCCCATGGATACATTAAATTCGATCAAAAAAAGAAAATATTTAACATTAATATTTATTAAACTCTTGTTTATATTAATTTAATTTTAATGAGATATTTTCTGTAATTTATTAATTAAAATAACATTATTTAATTAAAAAATATTCAGTGTTTAGTTGAAAGAAACTTTGGTTGAGAGATTACATTTATTTCTGAACTAGCTGTTATGGAAATTTGGAAATTTATGATTCGTTAAGTTTGTAACAAAATGAAATTATTTCGACTAACGTCTCAGCCGGCAAACTCCATAATCGTCCGAAAAAGAAACTTCTCGTCCGCGTTATCATACAATATTTTTTATAAATAATAAATATAAAAAGTATTACTTATAATTTTATAATTTTCTTTAAGACAGTTAAACCATTGTCAATAATTAAGTCACAGGGACAATCAAATTGTGAAATTTATTGATTTAGATTTGGCCATGTCACATTTTCTAAAAACAATGTCGAATAATTAGTGATCTAGATCAGTGTAAGGAAATTTAATTAGGAGTAATGGTTGTGACGTTTATAACTAACGATTTCAATTCCGAAACCTGGAGAACCGGATTAATTTAAAGCCTGGCTCCGGGAGCAGGATTGCAATCTGTAATCCAGAGATCGGAATTCTTAATTGTGTTGAGTAATCAGTCAATCGTATTTTAATTATGAGTTTGTTTCGCTTGATTATAGTGGTATCTCTGTGTTTATATAAAGGCATATTTACTATTTTTAAATATATCATGCAAAATTATGGCTGTAGTACTTTGGTGTAGAAGCTGAAACCTACGGCGTTCTAAACATTTTTTTTGATTGATACACGTTTTGCTAACCAAGTCAGCATCATCAGGAACCGATTATAGCTGTAAACCAAGAAACATCTGTTAGTTTCATCATTTATTTGACAGTCTGGCTTTAGCAAAACATCAAATAAACCGTGTCACATTGTGTAAAAACATACAACATCGCGTACACCTCAGTCAAAAAGACCGAAACCCATATCATCATCTTCTTCTTCAGACTCTTCCTTCTCTTCTTCCTTCTTGGCAGCAGCTGTAGAGGCGACAGCAACAGCCGCAAATTTGCTGGGGTCTTTAATGTATTCTTTGATGGTTTTAGCTTGTTCAAACCCAACATCGGTAACGGCGGCGAGAGCCAATAAGTTTTGAAACCATTGGCAATGCTGTGAGGAGCAGAAGCAACAGTTGGATAACCAATTGACAAGAAAACGGCAGCCAAATTTTGAACACCAGCCAAGAATTTGGCTTTCAAATCCTCGGGCTTGATATCCAAGATGGCAGGAACAAAAACAGTACCAGAATCGTAGACTTGTTCAACTTGCAGACCATATGAGAAAGGAGAAATGTTCAACATGTTAAGAAGAGTGGCTTCAGAAGCACTTACTTTGTCTCCAGGTTTTAAGATGTGGACATCGTTGATGATTTCAATAGTACCCTTAGAGATCTTGGTTGGGATACTTAAAGCCTGGAAGAAAGGGGTCTTCTCAGGACCCAATCCAGTGTTTTGTGCTGGAATGACAACAGGCAACGGAGCAATGGCACCATTCCTGGCAAGAGCCTTAACCTTGTTTTCCAGAAGTTTAACCCTGAGTCACTTCTAGTGAAGACAAAACCGACATTACCCTTTATGTTTTTTTAGTTTTTTAGTAGTGGGATATATGGATTGTTTTTCTAGTAAGTGTGGAAATTTAAGAAAAAAAGAGGATACAAATATGACAATCCTGAATGTAACAGAACAAAACTAGAAAGTGATTTTTTCCTCCTGTGTGAACACTCGACCGTCGGGTAATGTGTCTAGTGCTTTACCGCTGAGCCATTCACCCTCTTAACGCGTGATTATTCACTTAGTACAGGGTATCTATCATTCTCAATATAAGAGATACACTTAAAGTTAATTGTGAAAGCTGTTAGACTTGCAAGAACCGTTGTTAATATTAATTCAAATTATTTCGAGTGTCTATTATATATCATTCAATCTAATATCACTTCTTTGTAACTGTTTTGTTGTATATCCAATTAATATGCACGATAGAATGATAGATACAAAGTAAACATTGCAATAATAATAATAATAAATAAACGTACAGAGCGGTTAACACTTCTGGTATCGTAATAATGTACAATTATGGTTACAGTTATTTGACAGACAAGAAGGCAAATATTTCAAAAAAGTGTTTTAGATTATACAGAGTGTACTGAAAAAAATTATTAACCTCATTTTTTCTTTGTAATTTCAATATTTCGTATCAAAAAGCATTTAAGATAGGAAATTCTACAAAGAAATTGGAAACGAGAAAAAAGATATCGGACATGGACAATTTTTATCAAAGGACAAGACAGAAATTTAATAGATGTTATAGAAGAGAAAAGAGAAATAGTTCAATAGTTCTTTATTTAGTTTAAAAAAAGTACAAGACTCTGTAAACACGTCAGAGCAGAAAAAAGAATCTACAAAATACATAAAACACATATCACACAATATAAAATATTTTTTTAAATAACATAAAATTTTTTAAATACCTATGTTAAACTTACAAGAAGATATTTCTGTTCTGCACCAAGGCGTAAAATTCGCATATACTGTACAGAGTATTATTTATTAATATAGATTTTAGTCTATTTTTAAAAGTAGCAATATTTTGATTTCTAAATACTTCAGGGAGTAAATTAAAAAGTTTTATTTCAAAATTTTCTGTTTTTTTGATTCTAGACTAGATTAGTTCTGTTTCTTGTATTGTGTGAATGAATATCACCAGCTTTAATGTAAGAATTTAAATTTTGTTTCACGTTTAGTAGGTTTATATAAATTATTAAGGCATATGTTGAGCATTTACAATGCTCCTTACAGCTGATTTTTGGATTATAAAAACTTTATTTAAATGGATGTGGGCAGCTGTACCCCAAACTTTCAAACCGTATCGTACGTATGGTTGATTCAAATAATGAATAATAAGTAGTAATGGCTGCGTGTTGGTTTACAAGTTGCCTTACTTTCCTTATAGCGTATGTAGATGAGTTAAGTCTTTTGCATAGCTGAATTATGTGGTCATTCCATGTAAGTGTGTTATCTATGGATACACCTAGAAATTTTATATTTTTCGCAATTGTGGTACTTGCAAGAGAATTTCTTGTTTCAAAGACAAGTGTTTGAGTCTTATCCTCATTTAAACACAGCTGGTTGGCAATAAACCAGGAGTTTGCTAGTTCTATAGTTTCCTGAAGGATCAGGTCTGTGCACTCACCTCTTTCTATGCTGATACCAAATGAGGCGTCATCAGCATACATGAAAGATTTGACCTTTTTGTGTCGAAAAACTGAAGGTAAATCGTTTATGAATAAAAGAAAGAGGAGAGGGCCCAATACTGATCCTTGAGGCACTCCTCTCTCTATGACCAGTAGCTGACTTGTATCATTGTTTATCCATACCATCTGGGATCTATTTTTTAAAAAATTTTCTAATATTGCGTTAGCAATACCCCGTATACCATAACAAGTAATTTATGATCAACACTGTCAAACGCGGCACTTAGGTCAGTGAACATGCCTAGAAATCTCTGATTATTTCAAATGAATTTTTTATAGAGTTTGTTAGTGATGATATAACATCTGTTGTTGAAAGGTGGCACAATTATTTCGGCAGGTAGGATACGGTCATGCGACATCAAGAGGAAAGTGAAAAGAAAAATAATATAAAAGCTAAAGAATAATGAAAATACCAGTCAAAATAAAATATGCCGGGAATGTTAAAGATCGAGGGAGAAAGAATGCAGAAATGTATAATTCAAACAATAGGAGGGAGAGAAAATGCAGGACTGATTGACAGAAACAATTATTTAGCCACTGCAAAATTATGATTATTTGTTGAACTATAAATTACAAAAAAATAGTTTTTAATAAAAATAATATCTACAAATTTAAACCCACTGTCAACACATCGTCCGAAGAAAAAAAATCAAGTTGGCAAAAGTCATTTTTTATTAAAAAAGCACTTTTAACGTTTTTCATTAAAAATGTGTTAAAATTTTTTATTTCAACAAATAATTTACCAAAAGTGTTTTGGTGTCTTAAAATTCTTTCATCTCTTAAAAAAGAAATATAATATACCTATTTTTTTTTTGGAGTTTACCAGTAGAAAATTTCCTTTATGGATCTTTTAGACAATTTGGTGCACGAACTTAAAATTCAATCTTTCTGTGCAAACGACTTTAGCTGCGGTTTTAATTTTACTGGATCAACAAATTGTCGAATAGAGAACAAGAATAAACATCTGCGGATATTTCCTTTACAAATGTAATACCTGTGGCGTATCTCTTAATTATAACTTTGTCTATGAAGAAAGTGTATTTACGGCGTTGCCGCTTTCAGTAAGTATGTACTGTCTTCTCCTGGTGATTTTAAAGTACATAATTTTGATATGCGGTGATATTTATTTATTTAAAACATAAACAAATTAAATAGATTGTATTTTCACAGTGAATTATTAGACAAAATATTTATTACATTAATTTCATTCCGGATAAAAAGTTTTATAAACTTTCGTAAGGCCAAATGACCAATTAAACGAACCATATTTTCTGTAACTTTGCATATGCTTTTCTAGGTCATCAAAACGTATTGTATAAAAGAATAATATTTAATTAAATACTATTAAATTAAAGATTTTGTGTAAATGATATTTTAATGATGTATCAGAAGCGCAACAGAAAAAAGCCCAAGGGGAAATTTAGCTGTATATTGTTCCGCAATTACAATTTAAAAAATGGTGAAATATGTAGTATTTTTTTTTTCGTCGCCCACTACAAAAAATGACATTTTACGTACAAATTTCCGAATGAAAAGTCAACTATTTTTGAAGGCAAGTACTTTTCGTCATCAAATGACTAGCACAGTGCCGTATCCTAGAGACAACAGCGAGCACCGTGCCGTATCCTAGTGACCACAGCGGACGAAAAATGCTTGCCTTCAAAAATGGTCGATTTTTCTTTAGGAAATTAGTACGTTTTTGTAGAGGTCGACGAAGAAAAGTAATATGCGCCTCGGCGAAAAACTGTCTATTGTCTCGCCTGCTTGCTAGCCTCGACTATCAATTTGCAGACTCGACTATAGTAAACAGTTTTTCGTCCTTGGCACATAAATAACTTTTCTATTATAGAGTATAGAGGTTCCAGCTCCAGTGTTTTTATTTTCTTTTATAGAATTTATTTACTCCAGCAGTTTTGTTTGGACGTAAAATAATTCAGATGTTCGGTCCACAGTTAAAATGAAAAAAAAAGTAAAACATTTTTTCTTTTGTTAAGTATATTAATCAAGTAGTTTTTTTATTTTTTCATACAATCTCTGTTTCACTCCTTTGGGTATTTAAATATCGAAAAATCGCTTCTTATACCAAATATGTCATGCTTCTAGCTCAAGCGGTTTGGGCTGGTCGCTAATGATGAGCGTATGTATGAATATATTAGTCAGGAATGTCAATTTTATTTGAACCAGTATCAGTAAGTAAATTTTAGGCCCTTTAAAATAAGATATAACTTGCTCAACATTTGCAGATTAAAAAAATTAAAGGGTTACCTTTACAGGGGTATGAAGAATGAAAGAAAACTTTTTTATGGTAATATAGGGTGTTGTCACCTTAAGTATCCACTTACGTAAAGAATGAGTCTTAAATTTGAGTTAGATAGATTTGACTATGTCGTAAATAGTACAAGTAATTTTAAATTTAAATCTAGGGACTCGGGGTCTTTCAAAATTTATGACTAGACTTTGTGTGGTAAAATATACTCACAATTTCTTTTATTTTTCTTGAAAATTAACTAGTAATTTATGTTCAACATAATCGTATTACGTATCCAAATATTTTTTTTATTTTTAAACGTTTAGTTACGCAGAATTCCAGGTTTCTCTAAAAAGATAAAACGAAATAAATAAACCATAGATACCTTACAATCTTAGCACTGCAGGATACGTCTATGTGTCGGTATATGATTAAATAGTTGCTTCCAACAGATTCTAATGAACTCGGAGGATAAGAACAGTTAGAATTATTGCCGCTATGTTGTATTATTGTGATGGATGGCAATTATTTTAAACATACTACCATGCAATTAACCAGAAACGTTAATTTTCTATTTATGTAGAATAACTGGATATACTATTGCAAAATATATGGCAACACATATTACGTCTAGACTAACGAGACTAACATTTTTAATTTTCATTTTGAAATTTAAAAAAATATATTTTTATCTCTATCTACCTGGTGTCCCAAACTTCTTAAAAAGTTCAATAACAAGCTAACCTGCTTAATGATGTTGCACCACTTCCAATAGATGTGACAAAAAACCTGATAGTGACACCAACAACGTAGCAACTAGTTATCAGTAAGAGCACTAGCAGATTTCGAGTGCACTAACCCCATTAAAAGACCAACACTAACTAAATTGACTACACTGCAACATTTCAACCCTTAATTCAATATTAAAAAATATAGAAGGCCGTACACTTCAGCTAATTCATTCAATTGTATATGGTGGAGCGGTTGCTATGCTTTTGTCCACAAGCCAACAAGTGCGAGAATACAAAAGCACATTGACAATGACATCTAGAGGTATCCATCAATAACATCAGATGTGAAATAGGTACTAATGGACTTCCAAAAAGGGAAAAACCCTCCAAATGTCTCAAAAAATAGTGGAGAAAGATTGTTAAGAAAAAAGTCAAAAATGCCGTTTTTGGCACATATCTCGTGAAGCTCCAGCTCAAATTTATTGACAATTTTTTACAAGCTTCTCTATAAATTCAAAAAAATTGACTTAGCTTTTACATCCATATAAAATTCTAATTTCACTCCGCTAAAAAGTATTTCGACACCAATGTTATATTCATGTTTAAATATAAGCGTTCATATTAATTTCACAACGTTGCATTTCACGGACTTCATGTTTGGAAATTGCAATTTCTGCATTATTTATGAGTATTAAGCAATATTGTTGATGAGAAAAACACTCGTTCTTGTGTTACAGGAAGTTTTGTTTTTAAAATAATAATATTAATTAATGTTGACATTTCATAAATAACTCTAATAAGTCTTAAGCATTTTTAAATTACCATTAAATTTCCTAGCGTGTCAATTTCTGTCAGTTTTCCAAACAATGAAACAAACTTATAACGTTAAAGGTGAATGAATTGTTGAGAAATCTGTCACTATAGTCGATCACGCACGATTTTTTATCAGTTCTTTATTCTAAATTAGTGTTTGAATAACTTTAATTTAAAATTACCGCACTGGCAGGAATCCTCTCTAAAGAAAATCATTAGAGTATGAAACAATATTTTAGAATATGAAAAAAAAATGTCGTTAAAATTCCAATAAAATTATTATTTAAAATAACCAAATTTCGCCTTCTAACATATAATCGACTGCACAGAAAGCTACAATGATTTTCATCTTTTTTTTTTTATACAATATATAATAAAAAATTTAACTTACATTAACTCATTAGAAGTTAATATAGTTTAAGCCAATAAACTTACGGTGAAAATACGTACAAATTTCTATCAAACACCCTAAATAATACAAATAATAATTCCCTTAACATGCACAAGGCTTTTTAATATTTCTGGGGGTTGCTTATATAGATGACTGTAAAAAAAAGCATTAAGCAGTATTATGTATTTATTATTATAAAAAAGAATTAAAGAAAAAGGTTAAATTTCGTTTCGAATTTTTTCATTTTTAATAATGCTAAAAAGCCATTGTTAAAAAAAATGTTTTGGTAACTAAATATACTTCTAAATCCTGCGTTTCTGTCATCTGTAATAATTATAGATTGAGATATAGAAAGATTATCATAACTTAATTATTTTTATGAAAATTCAACATTTTCGACCAATTAAAAGCCTTTATTTTGTATCGTTACCATAGCAACTAAAAAAAATTCCCTCCTTGGGGGAATTACACTGGAAATTTTTTTCCATTTAACTTCAGATTATGTTGAATGTATTCTATAAGGTTCCGATGATACATTTTAATTTCACTAACTTCATTACAAAACTTGCATAAAACGTATTTCGCAAATCGCTCTATTGTTATAAACTCTACAATACAACGAATTTATTTAGATAATTTATACTCAGGAAACGTCAAAAGTTGCTTACACCTTAACTAATTTATATTATTATTTTTTTAAATACCTATTTCATTATTTTCTACCAAACACTAGGGAGATAGTCCAGTAACTGAAGGGCCAAACCTGGGAATAAGTCTGGCATGAGTTCCCACATAGCGCATTTTGTAGGTCACCGCAGGTGTTTTAACATGAGAAAATCCTTAACGCGTTGTGGTCAAGGGGAGGGGCTGAAAATGGGCCCCAAAACCTGGAAAATGGGTTTCCCGCTAATATCTGGCTAAATATGCCAATTAGAGAATTTTTGTTCAGACAAAAAATGAAGATCAGCTCATTCTCTACAAAAATGGCACTTATCATTTGCTTCGAAAATTCAATAGTTTTCGGGATAATGGCCCACAAAAGTCCCCTCATTTCAGCTGCTGCTCTACCTTCAGGAATTCCGCTTTCTATGAATTAACGCGTAACCGGGCGGACGAATTGTTCAATATCTCGGAAAAAAATTAATACTTTTCGATGATTCAAAGTTCATCGGAATGGGAAAACCCGTAGCTACAATTTCATGTGACTTGAAGTCAGTTCGTATTTACCAAAAATATTTAAAAAAGCGGTCAAAGTTTTTTTCAACAATATTTAGAGGCTGCTTCATTAATTTATTCATATTTTCTTTAAAAATAGTCATTTATTCTAATTTTGCCTTAATAATGGGACCTTAGTGGGTCTTGAATGACCTCAGAAATTTGTTTGCAATACTTTTCTGGCGTTCTAATATACAATTGATTTGTTTATTTGCATATTTTAGCCGATTTCGGAGTTCCAGAGAATCTTCGGAACAAGCGCGAATTATAATCTTATGATCCGTTATATTGATTTCCAATGCACATCATTTCAAAGCTTAGATAGTCTACTTTTCAAATATATTTTTTTGTTTTTAATAGAGTCTAATAATTTTCCACGAGTCAAAATCGGCCTTTTTTTGTTTATCCATTTCTTGTTCCCCGCTCTTTATTTCTTGAGGATTAATAATTAGATGAAAGTAAATTTCTGAGGTCATTCAAGACCCCCTAAGGTTCCATTATCAAGGCAAAATTAGAATAAATGACTATTTTTAAAGAAAATATGAATAAATTAATGAAGCAGCCTCTAAATATTGTTGAAAAAAACTTTGACCGCTTTTTTTTAAATATTTTTGGTAAATACGAACTGACTTCAAGTTACATGGAATTGTAGCTACGGGTTTTCCCATTCCGATGAACTTTGAATCATCGAAAAATATTAATTTTTTCCCGAGATATTGAACAATTCGTCCGCCCGGTTACGCGTTAATTCATAGAAAGCGGAATTCCTGAAGGTAGAGCAGCAGCTGAAATGAGGGGACTTTTTAGTGCCATTATCTCGAAAACTATTGAATTTTCGAAGAAAATGATAGGGGCCATTTTTGTAGAGAATGAGCTGATCTCCATTTTTTGTCTGAACAAAAATTCTCTAATTGGCATATTTAGCCAGATATTAGCGGGAAACCCATTTTCCAGGTTTTGGGGCCCATTTTCAGCTCCTCCCCTTGACCACAACGCGTTAAGGATTTTCTCATGTTAAAACACCTGCGATGACCTACAAATTGCGCTATGTGGGAACTCATGCCCGACTTATTCCCAGCTTTCGATCTTTTCAGTCCTTCATTTACTGGACTAAGATTAGAAGTGATAATTACTACTTATGTACATATATTTTGGAAAATTGACAAATATACAATGTGATATAAATATATAACATTTTTAATGTTTATAAAACAAATATTTATCAATAGTTTAAGTAGTTGTTTTGGTGTTTTCCGGTAATTGGAATGAATAGTCTATACATTATTGAGTTGTCAAATAGGCACCGGTCAAGATCGAAATTATTCAAACGAAAAACCTGTCTGGTAACTCTGCATCTAACGGCACATATTCCATCGAGACGGGACCTTTAATGGTGGGTTTACACGTTGAGGTAAAAATGTGTATATGTGTAAACAGCTGAGAGGCCAAATTCTACTATACTGTATTGAAGTGGTTTTAACTATTTTCATTCTTCTCGATAATACAGAGCACAGGAAAGTAAAAGTATGTCAGTCTTATTTTTATTAAAAAAAATCTCCTCTAAACGAACAACGTGACTATTGAACTAATCGCGTTTTGTCCATAAACGTTTTATTGTTCACGAAATAAATATACCAGTATTTTCATGAAATTACCGGTCTTGGGTGAGGTTTTTTACTCTATTAAATTTAATGTTGTGTAGGTAATTTTACAGTTAGAATTAAATACGTGAGTTGTGGTGACAACGTGGAAAATTGAGATAACATGCCCTATATTGTAGTGGTGGATAAGTGAGCCAATCCTGCACTGCTTATTGATGTTACTGTACCTATTAACAACAAAGTACCATCAAATATCAGGAAAAGAAAGCTAAGTACACATAATTAGCTTATAATTATGTCTTTAAAATGTCTTATCCAACTCTTCACGAGGGCCTATGAACATTTGTCGGACCGTCAGAAAATTTCTACACCCAATAATAATATTAATAACAACATGACAAGGGGGTGTGTGTGGTTCAGCAGTAGAGCACTAGACTTACAACCCATGTAATTATGTCTTCAACAGGTCTTATTCCAAAGATTTCTGCTAAAGTTAGGATTTCAAAGAAATACTTATATGGAACCGTCAAGAAATTTAGCAATCGAGCACAATCATCCTTTCGGAATTTATATCATCCAGATCAAGGAAAATATGAATCTCAAGAATAAAAAAATTATGTTTAGAAAAATATTAATTTTTCATTTACTTATAATTGATTCATTTTGTTGCTTACTGTCTTTGGTATAATTATTTTAGTCAGGGTTCCCACAACGGAAGCGAGAAAATTTTCCCTGACTTTTCCAGGTTTTCCTTGACCATGCACAAACTTTTTTCAGGACAAGAATCCACCTTTTATAATATATAAATTAAAACTTTTGATTATTGTCAGTTTTAATGTAATTTGAAGTGTTTAGAACGTACCTATTCAAAAACTAATGTTGATTGTTGAAGTTATGTGCGTGTTAAAGCGATTTGAAATAAATGAATAAAGGTTAGTTTAGTAAACCAGTAAGGAATTTTAATTTATTAGATTCGACATCCTAAGACCGGTTTCTGTCTTTCGACTTCATCAGTTAGGCTTTTCGAATCCAATAAATAAAATTCCAAACTCGTACAAGTCAATAGCTATATCCGCTATAAGATAACATTTTTAGATGTGCTACCATCTATGGTAAGAAGAGAGTATTGACATTAAATTTTGACTGAATCTAGTCAAGATGTCACTCTCTTCTTTTTTATCCCTTTCAGAGATTAATACAAAGAAGAGAGTGACATCTTGACTAGATTCAGTCAAAATTTAATGTCAATACTCTCTTCTTACCATAGATGGTAGCACATCTAAAAATGTTATCTTATAGCGGATATAGCTATTGACTTGTACGAGTTTGGAATTTTATTTATTGGATTCGAAAAGCCTAACTGATGAAGTCGAAAGACAGAAACCGGTCTTAGGATGTCGAATCTAATAAATTAAAATTCCTTACTGGTTTACTCACTTTGTATTAATCTCTGAAAGGGATAAAAAAGAAGAGAGTGACATCTTGACTAGATTCAGTCAAAATTTAATGTCAATACTCTCTTCTTACCATAGATGGTAGCACATCTAAAAATGTTATCTTATAGCGGATATAGCTATTGACTTTTACGAGTTTGGAATTTTATTTATTGGATTCGAAAAGCCTAACTGATGAAGTCGAAAGACAGAAACCGGTCTTAGGATGTCGAATCTAATAAATTAAAATTCCTTACTGGTTTACTCACTTTGTATTAATCTCTGAAAGGGATAAAAAAGAAGAGAGTGACATCTTGACTAGATTCAGTCAAAATTTTATGTCAATACTCTCTTCTTACCATAGATGGTAGCACATCTAAAAATGTTATCTTATAGCGGATATAGCTATTGACTTGTACGAGTTTGGAATTTTATTTATTGGATTCGAAAAGCCTAACTGATGAAGTCGAAAGACAGAAACCGGTCTTAGGATGTCGAATCTAATAAATTAAAATTCCTTACTGGTTTACTCACTTTGTATTAATCTCTGAAAGGGATAAAAAAGAAGAGAGTGACATCTTGACTAGATTCAGTCAAAATTTAATGTCAATACTCTCTTCTTACCATAGATGGTAGCACATCTAAAAAGGTTAGTTTACAAATAAATTTTGAAATTTGGGTATTAACATAAAATGTTTATATTTGACATTTCAGAAAAGGTAAACAAAGTTTTATCAAAAAACAAAAGCTCTTATTGGCTGAAACCACAAAATCTGGCCGATTTGACAGATGAAAAAAATAATCACCGTAATGTCAATAAATCTTGGCTAGAAACACATTATGGTTTTTTTCTACCAAATGTAAGGCAGACACTGTATGTGTTTGAAATTTCTCCAAATTAAAAACATAACAATGATGCGTACCTAAATGATAAAAGAGATATTTCACATCCGCCACAACAAATTTCGCAAATTTTCCTAAACAGATACACATATACACAAAAAGAAACTATTTATGTCATTGAGATCATCCTGTCGTGTCTGATAACAGATTACAGATAACCAGTAACATAAAGGAAGTCTCAAATATCAGTCAATGGACATGCCATGAATATCAAATAAGTTTGGTTACAGTTATGTATATATATGCAAATATTTACATAAAGGGATTCATATGATTGAAATACAAAGCAGCGACAGAATATTATTAATTTGGGTTTTCTTTTTGATTTCTTACTTTACTAAAATGACAAAATGGTTTTTGTTTACTATAGTTTAGAGAAGAAAGGAGTGCAGTAATTTAATTTGTAGAAGTAGTACAGGTTTAAGAGGTAGCAATTTTATTTTTACCTCATCCTTCAATGCTTATTTGTAGTTAAAATAAAAATGTTAATACATTTGATCGGCCTAATAAAATATTTCGTTTGATTTAATCATGTTTCCATGGTCCTTACTGTAATAAACCTATTATTTTGACAGATACGTCAGACTTTATTTATTCATAGCCGTATCGTATGTATTTTAAATGATTCCGAATTTTATATTAATATATATTTCAAAATGGCTTCATTCTAAAAATATTATGAGTCCTCCTAAATCCTTGAAGGCAGAATTACTCGTAATAGCAAAGCCATATAAAAACAAATTAAAAAAATATATTATAGATGAATTGAAATTCTCATATTGCCTCCTTACCATGCAGAGTTAAATCCCATTGAACTGATCTGGTGACAATTAAAAGCTTATGTTTCTCAAAACAATACAACATTTAAATTATCTGATGTGCGAAATTTGTTTTGAAGGCAGTTTCAGATGTAAATGGAGAACATTTGAGAAAAGTGGAAAATTCATTTTTGAAAATGGATATAGAAATGTAAAACTTAATAACCCTATAATAATAAACCTCAGAAAAGACAATGATAATGATACCTGTAGTTATAGTGAAGACCGTGACTTTTAAAGATAGTAATTAAGGGCCATTAGGGTAAGTTTTACCTCCAGAATGGATAACAACGCGTTTTTAGAGGTTATATTTTCCAAAATTTCCAGAATCCCCCCTATGCAGACCGTCCAGCAGTAGTGGGTATTGGATATCATTTGATACTGTGCCGTGGACTTCAAAAGTTTGGGAAACTCTGCTCTAGAGGATATAACTAATTTCATTTAAAAAAATTGTTTTCTTTCATTTCGATAGCTCAATTAGGTCCCTCGTTCCCCTGTATATTCACTAGCACTAAAGAGTAATATTTTAATTCTGGGTTCAGCTCTGATATTGTTCACCATGCACCAAGACAAAGTAAGAATATTTTGTATATAATTGCGAACTAATTTTATTCAATTTATTCCAGATTCCAGGTTAAAATTTTCATTCGAGTGAATCGACTCTTTTCCTGCTGGCAAGTGTCAGGCTATTTCGGCTTGGCAGTATAATTTGAAATTAGACGAAATTCAGGTTAGATTGTTGAACTTTGCACGTTTAAAGTTGGCGAGGTGAAATTGATTTTTCCGTCAATGTGGAAAACGTCGCAGGTAGGATTTCATAAATGAATCATGTACGGAATCGGGTATCGTCAATAACAACACCTGTGCGCTGTTACATCGATATCTTAGATCGTCTAGACTTTATGACTCTATGTAATGGTAATTGTGAGTAAATACAGGGTATTAGTTCCAAAACAGCTATTAATAATATAATTTTTACTACCTAAAAAACGTTTTGAAATATAGTGATATGCAGGGGTAGATCAAAAAATTTTCTGTTCTCAGGTGACGACTTTCTTCCGAAAATCTTTCCAAAGACTTAAAGAAATGTATAAATTATTATAGACATAAATCAAAATGTTTTTGTGAGTAGAATTATCAATTCATTTACTGACAACACCATTTTGAAAACATCAAAATCAATCAAATTTAGCATAGAAATAAAAAGTTTAAAAGATTCAGAACGAGAAAAAATGAATTGTCATAACTAAAAAATAATTTTCATGAACAGTTTTATCTAAAAAATAAAAATAACCTACAATTTGTTTCATCAAAATACACTTTTAACGTCAGGTAATCCCCAAACATGGTATTCGAATGGGTTAAATTCTGGTGACCTTGCAGGCCAGTTGTGAGGTCCATAGGCATTATCCAGTGGCTTGGAAAGGGCGGAGGTAAATGTACCACCAAATATACCTGACCAGAAAATGGTAACGGTAAATGTGCCTCTGACCAAAAGGGTTCTTTAAATACACACAAGTATTTGTACCACTAACAGTTGGAGTATAATTTTATACTAATTGCAATAACTAAAAACTATGCACAAATATTTATTTATAGCATAGGTATTTATAACAATTATTTAAATTAGTAACCTCTTATTTATTTAGGTAAGCTTAAATAGGGAACACATTTAACAAAGTCAATTTTTGATATAGCATTTTTTTTAATTTTCTCACATAATTCTGTCATTGTATTTAATTTACTTCTAACAGAGGCGTCCTTAATTTTTGCAGGAGTTTGTAGACTTTGAATTTTGACATAAGTATCAGTTTGAAATTCTTTAAATTTTTCCACAAATATGTATATTGACGGGTGACTAGTGTAGAATACATTTCGAATGGAACGCATTTGTCGTTCTTGTTACTGAAGGACACTGGGCCAATAAATATGGTGGGAAATCTAAATCTTCTTCAATATATGATTTTGGAATTCCGAAGTATGATGACCAGATTGGCAATTTATTTATGGGGTGATATTTATGTTCCTTACAATAATTATAAATGCAAACATAATTCAGTCATTAAAATCTCTAGTGGTACAAATACCTGTGCAAATTTAAAATCCTAAATTCGTAGCAGGTAAAATATTATTATTGATGGTACATTTACCTCCGCTTGGAAAGTTGTCATTTAGGAAATTTACTAAAAATTGTTTTATAAAATGAAAATAAAAGAGTTGGAATTTGTTAATGTACATAGGGAATCATTCAGGAATCTTTCTTTTGATTGTTTTATTTAGAGACAAATCAACGTTTCACAAAAATGATACTGTAAACAGACATTATTTTCAATTCAACTTCTAAACTGTACCACATTTCCACCGACAGTCAAACAAGGTGGTCTTTGAACGTTAGAGGAGGGGGCGTTTTGGGGGATTATGCCGTTTCGACCCTACTTTTTTGTAGATAATCTAAACAAAGAAGTGTATTTAGATTCTATGGAATTATTGCAAGAGGTACAATTGAACTTTCGTCAGAAAATATTTTCAAGGTACGGCCCTTTATAAAGAAGTAATTCTCGCATTGATATCGCATCCTGTATATATGAATAATTTAAAAATTTTCGCATAATCAGAAAACCATTTTTAATCAAGTTACCCTATAAATGATGGAATTTTTACTCATAGGTAAGAAAATATATTTTATTAAAATTACGATTATTGGTAGGTAGGTTATTATATTGTTTATAAACGCCTTAAATCAATACCATATTTGTCTAAATAATTACTTGTTAATTATTACAGCAATTTTCAATAGGCCTTATTAAATATCATTTGAAATATTTCCTTAGTGTATAAAATGCGCGACCTTCAATTTCTATAAATGTTACTAGACATATGGCTTGCGATATATGATGATGATATGAAACACTTAACTTGCCGTTCTAAGTAAATAGATTTTATTTCTTTTTAGTTTATTCATGCGGAATTATATGAAAATTTGCATTTGTCAGCGGAAATATAATACAAATCGACCTCCTTTTTAATTAAAATTAAGTAAGAAAAATATTTTTAAATCAGAAAAAATTATACATCCTTATTGATTGGTTTCTGTATCACTGAAGGTGAAATAGGAGTGGATTAGAAAATGTAATAGATGTTTTTCGAAAATATTCCAACCCACTACCAAAAGATTCATAAAAAAAATCTGATTATGAAGTAATGTTCCCATTTCACACGCACCTAATTTTTAAACGCTTACATTATGAGCATATAATGTAACGTTACATTTTATGCCTCACTCATCTAAGTTATAGACACTTTTACATTAATTTCTTTATTTTTTTTGTACATGAAGAAGTTTAGCACTTTGAGATCGTCCACATTATAAGCTTATAATGTAACGTTTATATATGCCTTCACTATAAAAAATGGTTGTGAAAAAACTTGATATTTATGGTAATTTTCACAAAATATACTATGTCACCTATATTTTACATTATATAAGCCTCAAAAGTACATTGTAAAATTATTCACAGAACAATGTATGTGAAAAAGACGGCCAACGTGAAAATACATTGTGAACATTACTGATTTACAGAATTCATTCTGTGAATGAAATTGTACAGGTTTAGTTATGTGAATACCCCACCACCTGAACTACGCACTATCGGATTTCTATTTTTAGAACTCGGTGTCTCAGAGGAAAGCTGAGAGATGTCCACAACAAATGTTGTATCACTAATGCTATCAATATTTTCTAGGTTAGAAACAAACTACGACACTTTATTTTGTATATCTGGAAAAGACAAATATAAATGATAATGAATACGAAAATTTCTTGATTTTGAATATAAAATACCTCAAGGATTTATCCACAACCTACAACTATGGAATTCATACAGAGAATGTTCCTTAAGATTCAAGAAAAGTGTCAGCCGTTAAAAAGAAGGTTTTCAATTTTATTAAGAAGTTAGTGGCTATGTGAATCATGTATTCACATTAGTGTATTGGTTATTTTTCATATATTCTTAATAAAATTATATGTTTCTTTATATTATGTGTTTGAATGTCACTGTGAATTCACACCAAATAATTACCAAGTAAATTCACAGATTAATGAAGAAATCGCAGTAATCATTTCATAAGATTACACAATAAATCCAGCAAGTTGCCATAGTATTTTTACAGAATTCATAAGGTAATACATAAATATCTGTATTTTCACATGATTTTACATACACTTTTTTATCAGTGTTATTCGCCCAATTTTTAGAATGTTTAATGTTTTAAATTAGTTTTAAAGAACGTATAATGTAAGCCTTGTTGATACTTAAACTCAACATGTCGAAACCTAATCTTGATTTTGTAAATAATAATTAATTTCAAGTATCAAATCTAAATAAATTCGTTTTTTAAACAAATAATACTTTTACTAATCTCTCTCTTTCTAATTTGATTTCTAGAAGTTGTATTGACTGATTTGTTTGTTCGAATTTATTTGATAATAATATTTTCATATACCAGGTGTGATTCCTTACTCGACCATTCGTCGTTGGGTGTTAATTAACAGTGAATCACGAAATAAAGCTTATTCTGGAATGACCTACTGATGATTGATAAAACCTTTGCTTTAGTGTTGGGAAATAACACCTTGTATATCAGACTTCGCCTAAAATTCTACTAATCCGAGAAAGGTAGTAAATTTTTTTGTTTCGAGCAGAAACTAGTAACTGATCAGGTCGACTTGAAATTTTTTGCAAATTGCTAGGAATGGTGTCCAAATCAGAAGTAGAAAACTGTCGTTAGTGGCGTTTAGGGTGAGGGCAAGGGGGGCATCAAAAAAGAAAAAAAACTTGCGCAATCGAAAAATTATCATTTTTTAATGAATTAATGTTAGATACAATTTTTCATGAAAATAAACCCCTCCCGAGTTATAGGGCCTAGAAAATTACGATTTTCACCACAAAAGTGTGAAAAGTATTGATTTTTGAAAAAAAATTAAAGATACAAGACTGAGCAAATGTTCTTCCGAATAATTTCCATTTTTTTTATCCTTTCTCTGTAACGAGATATGGCCGTTTGAAATTGCATTTATAACCATCACTTGCCATATCTTCCTTCGTATTAATCGTAGAAAAATAATCATTTTAATTGTTAGCTCAAGGCCATAAAATTAGTTCGATATCAATTTTTACGTAATACTAACATATTTTCGGTTATGTTTAAAAAACTTTTAGAAATTTACGATTTTTCTATGCCCTATAAAAAACCATGAAAAATTGACCAAAATTTAGCCGGATCGAGAGTACCTCTGTTGATAATTACTTCCGACACTCACCAACCCCTCCACAGGCCACAACTCGCCCCCGACAGGTGTTTTTTTTTATTTTTTATGTTAGCGGCAAAACGTCTGTCCCCCCGTTTTCGAGGACGCTGAACATGATGGTGGTGTTCAATATCACTTCCGACCCCCCGCCAACCCCTCCACAGGTCAAAATTCAGCCCCGAAAGGGACGAATTTTTTTATATTAGCGATTCGGATAAATCTTGGTCCATGTCCTTCCGTCTTACAGACGCCACTAGTATAACTCATGAAAAATGGTATTTAACATTAATTCATTAAAAAATGAGAGAGAGACAGAGAGAATTTATCGATTGCGCAAGTTTTTTCCTTATTTTTTTTTTCATCCCTTTTTGATGACCCCCCCCCCCCCCACCCAAAACCCCACTAACGAAAGTTAAACTAGACACCTTTCCTAACAATTTCTGCTGAATGATTTTACATTATTTCTTGGACTATACTAGTAAAAATTTGAAAGCAAAATTTTGGTAATTTGGGGTTATAAAATATCAGAAAAATTAATTTTTGTTGTAAACTTGAGGAATAATTAAAATTTAACCGTTACATCATTTAAAATATTATTTTCTTCAAAATATAAAATTATAAAAATATTTTTAAATTATTTGTGATTTATTGGGATCTGACATGGGGGCGTGGCTTATTCAAGATGGCGTCAATTAGGGTAAAAATTTAAATTTGACATGAGTGTTGCTCTCTTATTAAATATAAAAAATGAGTCTTAGATTAACAAAATTTGTGAAAGGTCTACAAAAGACCCTAGAAAACTAAATTTCAAACAAGCTGAACGCATTTTATACGCTGGACATTTGGTTAAATGCGGGAAAAACAACTTTTTGAATAAAAAAAACTATTTGGAATTCATTATTTAGGTTGGCGCTTTAACTATCGTCCCGATTTATTATTTTATGACATGAACCAAATAATTTTTCTTACCTTACTTATCCTCCTAAAATTATAAGTTAAAAGAGAAACTGAATAACCGGATAAATGCATTTTCACAATAAGCAATACGGCACAACTAAACGGAGCAAGATCGTTGTAAAAATAAAATTAAATAAAATTATTGATTATGCTACTAATAACTGGTATATTTTTTAAATGAGTGTTCTAAACAATTTGTTTTCTCGTGAATTTAAAATAATGTAATCGGAATTTTGTTTTTGTTTTTCTTGTTTGTATACGTAATGAGAAAATCTTAAATATTTTAGATATAAGTGTGACTAAATTAATTCTTTTATATTTTGTAATAAAAATTATTAAATAGGTATAACAGATAACTGCAAATATGTTTAATATTAATTACTAAAATTCGTTGCTGCAAATATTTCTGTGGATACTAAGAAAAATAATTTTTTCTAACACCTTTGAAAATTTACTTTTCCTCCCTATTTTTAGGGATGAAAGTAGCATTTTTCCTCCCTAAAAATTAAATTAATGGATATAGACGTCAAAATTACAGTCAAAATGTCCTGAAACAACTAGATCAACTGGGTTTGAATTGTCTTTTTTTTTTAATCTAATGGCTATTTTAACTTTGTTAGTGGGTGTTTCAAAAATAGCCCTATTTATTGTAAAATATAAGATCGCTCAATATATTTGAAACACTATATTCTTTATAGTTTGTTCAGGTGGTCTAAAGGTCTTGTAGAGACAAATAAGCAAATTATTTTTTAAAGAAGAATGTATGAAAGTTTTCGAATAATCAATTAGCATTTAATTGCGCTATATATTTCATATTTTTATTTCAATTTTAATGATATTGCTCTGCGAACTTTCTAGGGGAACATATGATAATTAGGACATTTAATTACCCATTATAGTCCAGTAAATTAACGCCAGAAAAACCCCAAACCTGGGCATCAAGTCTGTCCAGCAATTTTTTTTTTAATTTGCGGGTACAAGGTTATTCATTATAAATTACCCACCCCTTATTATCGTTATTGCATATTGAACAAAAAGTTTCAAATAAAATCTGTGTGGTTATAACTGTGTTTTGTTAAAATGCTATCAAATGTACAGTAGCGTGCAGATTTTCGGGGACACAAAAAAATTATATTTTTTTAAACGGGGTACCCTGCATTTTTTTACATTTTTATAATCCTCTCAGCGAGCTGTTTTCAACGATGTATCACACTTTATGTCTAATCTGGATAATAAAGATCTACAGCCACCTGAAAAATCACATTTTTTGAGTCAAAGAACCTTTATTATCCAGATTAGACATCAAGTATGATACATTGTTGAAATCAGCTAGTCGAGAAGATTATAAAAATGTCAAAATATACAGGGTATCCCATTAAAAAAAAATATTATTTTTTTGTATCCCCTGAAATCTGCACGCTACTGTATATTTGATAGCATTTTAACAAAAAACAGTTATAACAACTCAACTTTTATTTGAAACTTTTTTCTATCGGCAATAATAAGGGGTGGCTAATTTAAAATTAATAACCCTGTACATTTACCTCCGAAAATCTCAGGTACGTGGAATTTCTGGAAGGGTGGGAAAATAGCTCTACAGTCGATTTCTCGTAGGGTTGAGAATTTTCTCAAATTCCCGGAAAACCAAAAAATAAAAAAGAAAAATGCCATCGACAAGAGTTAGCTTGTCCTCTTGTCGATGGCATTTTTCTTTTTTTTCATATTTTCTAATGATGTGCGTTGAAAACCGATATGGTCCGTGATTATCTATAAATTCCCTATAGACCCGAGCATTTTCGAAAACTCCGGAAATCAAAAAAAAACGCCCTAAAAAAACAAAAATAATTTATTGAATCTCTCTGAATATATTTAACACCTTGGAAAACCCCATTATCCCCCCCCCCCATTATTTGGTGAAAGTAGTCTTGATAAAAAAATATGAATAAATTTATAGGAGGGTCAAAATATCGAACAAAAACAAACTTTGGCCCGGTTTTTCAACAATCCAGAGAAATAGATAAAGGGGAAAAGTAACATGATATTATAGCTACAGGTTCCTTCTTTCATCTGAACTTTGAATCATGAAAAAATATTAATTTTTACGTGATTTATTGAAAAATTTGTAATCCGATTGGGAGTGTTATTCCTTTCAAGCGTGCTCTCTAAATGCAGAGCAGGAGCTAAAAATTGAGGTGCGTTTTGGAGCCGGTTATGTCGAAAAGTATCAAATTTTTGACAAAAAAGATGAGGATCATTTTTGTAGGTAATAAACTGATCTTCATTTTCGTCCAGACAAAAATTCTATAAGTGTCATATTTTCGGAAATATCGGCGAAAATAGGCGAAAAAAACACATTTTTGATACCAATGGGCCATTTTCTCGTCCTTCCACAAATTTCAGACACCTGAGTGGTTGTTTAATCTTGTAGCAACCCAAAAAATTAAAAAAAATAGTAACTTCTAATTGTAAACTAAGTTAGGGTTTCATTGACAGGTTTTTCGACTTCTTTCGGTTTTCTTCGACTTCTTTCAGGTTTTTTCGACTTTTTCTATAATTTTAAATTTTATGTTATAAGATGTGGATATTTAATTATTATTTATGCATATCCGTTGTAAAGGTGTAGCCACTCTTAGAAGACACACCTTTGTGTTACATATACCTCTTAATAGTTTCGTTCGTGATCTAATAAGAAATGTGTGGAAGCAACAAAGCTTATACGGAGCGAGATCCTTTGACATTTGACAATCGATCGGCGGAATTTATATTTAGCAACAATATTTAATTACTTACAGAATGTGGAACCAGGGGTGGCTCGGTAGAAAATAAAGGGAATATTCAAATGTAAAAATAAAATGCGAAATCGTTTAATATTTAATAATTGATTGGCTGAATTTTTATTAATTAATCGCAGGACCAAAATAAAGAAAGGCAACCCAAAAGAAATAAATTAACAAATTTTATTTGAGTTTTTCTTCGCGGCATAGTATTGGGATAAAAATAAAATTCCCCGAAATATTAGTTTAGGTGCGAATACTAGAGTTTTTTCATCAATTTTAATACGAATTACCTCTTAAGAAGGAAATTATTCTATTCTAGAAAACATATATGAAAATAATGTCACGTACGTCACAGCTAAGTTCACCGCACCGTGAAATTAATTTGGTCGCGTAGCCGACCGATTATTCGATTACCACTTAGCGTTTGCCCATGTTTTTATTTTTTTAATTTATACTCTGGCTCCCGACCTATAAACTAACGAAGTACAGGGTCTATCAGACCTTACAAAGTTGTAAAACAAAATTGACATCAAATACTATTAAACGAGCAAGGTTTGTATGTATGTATGTATGTGTGTGTGTGTCCAGAGGATCTCGGAATCCACTCGTCAGAATTCAATGAAACTTTCAGGGTAGACTAATTCCTATCTAAATAGGCAAAAAATGCAGGTCTCATGTCTGTGAAAATTCGATCTTCCGAGATATTTACAAGAAAAGTTAAGCTTTTAGTTTATGTCCTAGCAACGACAGAGATAATATAACTTGTTTCTATAGTAATATATAAAGGAGAGAGGAGGGCAGAAAAAGTGGGGATATAACGTCACATTCCATAGGCGTACTTTGCAAAATAAGTTTCTATAATATAAATAAGGTCACAGCATATAAAATATATATACGCACTTCGTAGATTAAATTTTGAAGTTATATTATTTACAAAAAATAAAAATAAACCTTATGCATCTGACACTTTAACATTGAACGAATTAAATTTAACCAATAAATAACAAGGAGGATTATATGTTGGGATTAAACTTTTTTAATCTCTTGGCAATAAAAGTAACGCTTCAGTACTTACCTAAAGTCAAAGATTAAAAAAAAAAGTTAGTTCAAGAACTATCTTTAAAAGTCATTGTTTTCACTAAAACTACTGGTATCACTATAATTGTCTTTTCTGAGGTTTATTATTATAGGTTCTATTAAATTTTCCATTGATATATCCACTTTCCTAAATGAATTTTCCACCATTTTAACATGATCAATGCATTTTCCCCAATGTTCTCTGTTTACATCTGAAACTGCCTACTGTCAAAATGAACAAATGTCAAAATATGACACCTGTCAGAATGTAACAAATGTCAAAATGTCACATGTATCGTACTTTTCTTTATTTGTTACAAAGATCTAACCTTTTTTTTTTTTTCGCGGGTGGAAATGCTTTATGCACATCGGGTAAAGGTTCTTCCATTCCCCGATAGTGTGAGACTACCCCTTACGGCTACTCACTAAAACTACCCCACTGTGCCCTACAAGCTGCTGTTGCCCGTCCCGGAAATGGGGCCTGTCCGCCGTGACTATTCGCGAAGATCAAGCGTCAGTAGATGTTGCCCTAAAAGGGTGAAATCTCCAGAAACTAGGCAACTTTTAATGCATTTAACTAACCTCTGTGACAAGCAGTTGATAAACGTCAACAACAGCTGCAGCCAATTGAAAATTAACACTGACACCTTTTTTAATTTTCCCGCCTACTTTCAAGCCAATCGCCAATCAACTTTCTATTTATCTACCTTTCAGTAGTTCAAGTAGATGTCGCCCACTCCGTGATTTTCGCGAATTAATTAATAATTTGTCAGGATATAAATATACTTAAATTATATATTCATTGGACTGCTTAAAAATGTAGATTTGAATATTAAGAGCGAATCTCGGTGACCAGATATTACTTGTTTAAAGGCGAAATAATTAGCATTTATTTAGATATTATTCATAAAAACACTCATTCAATTTGTATGAAGTTATTGCATAAAACAAATCTTATCTAAATCGTTTTTTAATCAGCTGGAGATGTTTCGATATTCTTTATTTATTTACTTTTAATACCCTATTCGATAAAGGGTTTGATGTCTGTATTCTTAGATACATGAGGTATTTAATATTTATTGAAAGCTTTAAGTTTAAATAAATGAAAATTTCACATAAACCAAAATTCAATTGCTCGAGAGAAACGAGTAATTCTCGTCGAGAGATGACACTCTCGGGTCTGTTTTCGGGAGAAAATGACCCTCTGATTTTTTTTATTTGATCAATCCCTAAAATGAGGACCAAACAACTATTTTCTTCTTGTAATCAAAACAAAGTGAAAATAGATAGCCATAAAAAAACTACATATTTTTGCTTTTTTTGTAACACAAACCATCACCAACTGTTTTAATTCTCGTAATGGAACTTTTAGGTTATGTCAATAATCTATTAATCAAACTGATCCCATTGATGTGATGTATTTGCAAGGTTACTTGATAAATTATTATATAATATAAGCAGTGCAATATTTCTAATTTTCGATCGCGTGTGAGCTAAAGGAATTGGATGAATTAGATGTCAAGGTTAAGCGATGTAGATAAATGAAGATAAATTTAAGAAAAATGTATTTTTATCTAGTGGAATTTGAATGAAACTCAATGGTATACTTGTAAAATTGATTTGATTGGTTAAAAAGCGTTGAATAATGAAAATTCAACACTTTTAATAACCAATACTCATAAGGCAACTGAATTTAACCAGTCAAGATCAAGTACACATTTACATTTACTCTGCAGCACGGCCTTCAATTTATACGTCAATGTAAAATTAAATTTTACATCAAGTCGATAAAAATATATGCTAGTCCTAGTAATTTCATATCAAATACAGATCACAATATGAATTTTGATGTTGCAAATACAACAATTAATTTCTCGAATTGCAGGAACATAACTTTAAATTTTAATAACAAGTAAGAATTAATTTATATTCGTATAATAGTTTCTTTAGCATTTAAAAATGTTTTGTATTGATTTAATAGATATTTTTAAGTTATACCTTATCTATTATTTGTCTACAATAGTAGATAAAGTATTATATTCAACTCGTTGTGTGGTTATTTTATTGCACTCGGATGATTACAGCGCTCGCTCACAAGCTCGCTCGTGCTACAAACTTCATCCGCGTGTAATAAAATAACACACCCAAACTCATTGAATGTGATCTATTTTTTATAAGCAAAGTATGATCAATAAAGCAATCCGTAATTTTTATATTTTTTCCTCTAAAGTGACATCAACCCATACTCGTTCACCCAGAAGCTTTTTTTTTATCGAGGAGAACATTTTATTCAAATTACATTAAATACAACGAATTGACAAAAAAGTAATGCTAAAAAAGTATCAATTTTCGATTGACTAACAAGATCAACTCAACTGTGACGCCCCGCATTTTTTTGTCTAACACTTTTATTGTTCAATGTCACGTTCAATGAATCAGAATTTATGTAACCTTTTGACTGACCTCTGATTAACTTGACACAAAAATAAACATGGCACAGATGTTACTGGGCTTCTCCTTTCGAGAAAATGCAATTTAACTAACAATTTTTAAGAGTAATCCTAGCAAAATTGCAGATTATGAATTTTAATTGAATAATTAAGCTTTAAATTACTGTTTTAAATTGATATTTTACATCGGGAAGATTTAAAACCACTTCAAGAAATTATATACGACTATTTCATTCAGACATGGCTGCGCCAATGAAAAGTCGTGAATTTAGTCACATGATATGCAATATGATCGACTATTTAGGTAAATAAAGAAATATGAGCGGCTATTTTAGTCGATTGTATAAGTGTTAAAACTTGACGTAACATTCACTTGAAATTGAAAATGTTTCGTTTTGGTTCATGTTCCACTATGGAAATCAGTGAAAATATAAGCAAATCTATCCCAGAAAATATCAAAAAGAGACAGTCTTAGCGAATGATTTGGTGGGGTTCATGAAATAATCTTCCTGAATATCACTCGACTATGACAAACAGAGACTATTATTTTCTTTAATTCATCTCGGGCAACTTGCATTTCGAGACAATTCAATTAGACCATATGAACATTAATAATCAAAGAATAACTCCCGCGAGCTAAAGCTGTCTGTGAAAATTCGATCTTCCGAGATATTTACAAGAAAAGTTAAGCTTTTAGTTTTATTTCCTAGCATCGGCAGACAACACAGAGATAATATAACCTGTTTCTATAGTAAATTTTTTATTATATATTTTGTTGTCATTTAGAAAACGACTTTCATTCAAGAAACTCAAAACGTAAATTAAAGCCCTCTTTTTCTTTAAAGTAAGTGGTTTATTTCCATTAGAAGAGAGACTGATAAATATTAGTTTAATTTGTCAGTTCTTGGCATTGTCAAAAGTAGTTAATTGTCAATTATCGATCATCGATGGAAGTCATATCATAGTTTTGTGAGAGGGGTTTTCCAAAGCAACGTTCAGTAACGTAGTCCCGATACATAATGTTGGTCTAGCAGTGGTTGGCGAAAACGTTGGTGGAGTGATGATGGAAAATCGTCTTGGAAAATAACCTATTTTTGTAAATATCAACGTCAAGGTTTGACTTTAATTAATTTCGCCATAATAACCTACAAATTTTGACAACTACTGACACGCACATCTCTGGGTAAACGTTAAGAATATGGGGCCAGCTGGGATTTTCATGAAATTTTCACAGATGTT
Organism: Crepidodera aurea; assembly: GCA_949320105.2. NCBI lineage: Eukaryota > Metazoa > Arthropoda > Insecta > Coleoptera > Chrysomelidae > Crepidodera > Crepidodera aurea. Next base: position 15,664,181 of record OX439474.1, on the reverse strand, counting down.
ATAAAACATGATAAATTCAATATAGCGATAGAAATTTTTGCGCGGAAAAATATTTTTCACATTTGTTTAAAAAGAAATATATATTGGGATACTCACTCCCAAGACAAACAAATTCAGTGCGTTGAAACGATTATTTAACATATTTTTCCAATACAAACGCATACATAACTTTTCTACAAATACCCAAGAAGCAATTTATAACCAGAATAAGCCTGAAAAGTATTAAAAAATGAAAAAAATGTTCATTTGACGGACATAAATAATTTGCTTGTCAAATGACAGCCATCTCATAAATTCAAAGTTGCCAATTCAATTTCAGAAATCATGGATTTAGGTAAATATTTAATGGAACGTTGAGTAACACTGTTAAAATGGACACTTGTCAAAATGTGCTAAAAATATGTGTAATAGTTTTGGTTTTAATCATCTTTTTCTGAGTTAAATATTCGTATGTCTATGCTAGACTTTAATATTCAAACTCGGTTTGTTAAATTTAATAAATTTTCGGGCAAATATCGTTTTGGCGACGAACATCGTGACTTTTTTTTTAAATGAAAAATGTAAATGTTTTTTAACGTTATACAAAATGCATGGTAGAACCAAAAAATTTTGTAGGTCCAGATATTCAATGAGTTAACAAAGATTTCAAACAATACTCCTACTGTGTACCAAAATTTCAATTTATATTTTAATTGTATTCGTGCAGTTACCACCAGCACTCATCAGGCCCGTGCGCAGGATTTGCTCGAGTGGGGGGTTTTCATTAAAAAAAAATCGAAGGACCTATAGTTTGTCCATCGTAAAGAAAAGTTTTTTCTAATATTTCAAGTAAAGATACAGAAATTTTCATCTCGAGGGGTCGAGGGGGGGTTCCAACCCCCAAAACCCCCCTCTGCGCACGGGCCTGGCACTCATGCTTCTTGTTAATATATTACTCAGCAACGTGTTTTTTCTATTTTTTTCGGAAAAATTAAATGCCCTTATGACATTACTTACGAATAATTAAGCTTTAAATTACTTTTTTAAATTGACATTTTACATCAGGAAGATTTACAACCACTTCAAGTAATTATATACGAATAATTCCAGAAGCACCTCTTTAATCTCTTTAATCTTTTAGTAATAAACACTCACCTGCAATCTGAGATCGCCGAGAGGCTGTGATATCGACAACGACGATGAACTTTGTGCGTTTTCTAATTCCATATCGGAGCCAGAATTCGGTGAATGAAAAACGCTATCGTGTGACACACTGAGGCCAGGATGCATCGAAGAAGAACTTCTGAAAAATAAATTTAAAACTCAATATTTATTAAGTTGAAACACTATCGTCGACCACTCAACCAAAACACAATTTTAACACACACTACGCGCGTTTCGCCAACTACGTTGGCATCATAAGGATATCGTGAACTCCTGATGATGCCAACATAGTTGGCGAAACGCGCGTAGTGTGTGTTAAAATTGTGTTTTAGTTGAGTGATCGACGATAGTGTTTCAACTTAGTTGATAAGCCAAAGGTTCCAATTTAACTCAATATTTATAACAAAAAGGACTATGAGTTAAATGTGTCACTGAAAAAATCCTTATACAATTACATTTCTAATCAATGCAGATTGTGGATAACAAAAAGAAAAAAATAAATTCCCAACTATGAGTTTGGAGTTAGATATGAACATATAGGGATTAATCAGGTGCATCGTTTTTTTAAATCGTTCCCAGAAACGTCACAAAGAATATACTGGCAAATAATGTTAATCTTATAAGGTCAAGATACCATCTTTTTTAACCTTCCATAAAACTTGTTTAAAAGTTTTGTACCTACCCCCTTAAATTGTTTTCTTGTTCTTCCGTTTAATGAATTATTATTAAACTATACACACCCGAAAAAACACACACAACACAATATTAAAGTAAATTCGTTGTGAAGTCTATCAGGTTATAGAAGAAAATGATGTTATAGGTATATGATAAAGTTATCTGATTCGCAATATTATCTTTAAAAGTCAAGATTACATATTAATATTTTTAACCTTCAATAAATCATTGTATATCAGATGACAGATTTCGTATTGAATTATTTAAAAGTACTAGGTCAGCAGTATTGGGAATATACACATTTGAAAATATACCTCAAAGTATAACCTGTGAAATATGAGGGGGAAATAAAAAAATATTTGATTACTGTATGAGTGTGTTGAAAGTTTAAAATTAGATCAACTCTATTTGCTACATACAAATAAATAATTAAGCAATAGGAATAAAAATGAAAAATTCAAATTTTCACGGTACTTATAAATTTTAAAATAAAGTAAAAATACGTTTATTTGCTATTATTTTAGTAGTTTACATTAAAAATGTTTAAAGCCTCACTCGAATCACAATTTGATTACAATATCCCTAAAGGGTGCTGAAAATATTCACTGATTTATTTTCGGACGTGAAATAGTGCTCAAAAAATAAAAGTTAAATACTGAATAGATGAAGAGTGTAACATACAAGAAAATGATAATATTATGGCAGAAACTCAAAAAGAAATATATAAAAAAATGGAACAAACGAAGGAAAAAATTAAAAAACTATTTAGAGAAAAAAAGTTCATGGATGAAAAACTAGAAGGAATTGAAATTCATTTCGGAAGCTCATAGTGATTTGCTAGTTCAATTTCTCTTTTCGTCTGGAATAAAACCACTTATTTTCTTGAAAAAGTTTTAATTTGACATTTCGATTTCCTTAATCGGAAATCGTTTTCAAAATGACATAACAAAATATATAATAAAGAAACAGAACACTTGATAATCTTACAAAAATATGACATTAACATAGTACACGTAGAAAAAGATTTTCAGATTGAAGATGTTAAAATCTCTTACAATCATATTTTTGTGACGTTTCTGGGAACGAATTTTGAAAGGATAGCGCATTTGCATATTATACTAGCAAGATTTCTACTTAAAATAATAGATCCGTTATCAGAAAATATTAATTCCTTTATCAAAAATTCAAAACATTTTCTAGAAAATTATCAAAAAACAAAATTAAAAATTCAGATATAATGATTAGTTTTGATTTAGTTAGTTTATTTCCAAATGTTCCTGTCGATAAAACTCCTAATCTTGTGAGCAAAAAGCTGACAAGTGATAATACATTAATAAATAGAACTAAATTAAGCGTCTCAGCAATTGTTGGAATTATGTATTAAAACTACATATTTTCAATTAAATAGGGATTTTTATCAGCAAAATTTTGGCATGGCAATGGGTACTCCTTTATCACCAAAATTGTGTGATATTTTCATGGAGGATTTTGAAATGGAAATTGTAAACAAACAAAATTGTGTCTGGTTTAGATATGTAGATGATATCTTTGCAATTTGGCAACACGATAGGGAAAATATTGATACATTTTTATATAATATTAATAATTCGGAACCTACTTTTACAATTGAAATTGAAAATAATAAAAAATTACCCTTTCTTGATGTACTAATACACAATAACAACAATTGTATTGAAACATCAGTTTTTAGAAATCTTCAATCTCAAAATCTTTTTCTACGTGTACTATGTTGATATATTTTTGTAAGATTATCAAGTGTTCTGTTTCTATAGTAAATTTTTTATTATATATTTTGTTATGTCATTTTGAAAACGATTTCCGATTAAGGAAGTTGAAACGTCAAATTAAAACTTTTTCAAGAAAATAAGTGGTTTTATTCCAGACGAAAAGAGAAATAGAAGGAATTGAGTAATAATACAAAAAAAAAGGATATAGACCCCTTGGACGTGACATATAAGATAATTACTTTAATTTATAAAAGAGCTTAAAAATTTTGGCTTACCTTCTTCTTCCCTCTTCGGTAACGGACAGTTCGCTGGTAGACCTGCTACGAAGCGCGTCTTTTCCGATTTCGGTAACTTCAACGACAACGACATCGTCTCCGCTGGCTTTGTTTTTCCTCTTAAACCACTTTTTCGGGTTCCAAAACTTTCGTTTAGACGCCACTGAAAAGAAAATCATGAACGATCAATTAATCTTTTAACTTTGAGAACCTTCATAGTAAAATAAAATAAATAACATATGAAACATTTTCACGTTGTACATAAACGTTAAAGGTTTCAAAAGAGTCAATATACTTCTAATTTACGCTGCAGTAAGTTTAAATAACATGAAAGATAGATTTTTTACTTTTGCAGTGTTGATTCAGCAGTTAATTCTATCGAAAAACAGTAGTTATGAGTTAAAAGGTTAAATAGAAACTTCTTGCAAGTTGCAAGAATCTGCAGCTTGTTATATCGGATAGTCAATTGAGTGCCACTGATCTCAGGTCTGTTTTATGACAAATGGTTGATTCCAAACAAATCCCGCCACTTACTGTGCTTTTAATTCTAACCACAATTCTGCTCCAAACACGAGAATAGTTTTAAATTAACAATTTGTTGTTTTGCTGGAGCGCAAAAATCTTAGCGCCGACCCTGAACCTCGAAACATGGATGGGGAAAATTATTAAAAATGTAAAAAATTGATCAGTAATAATATAACAAGAGAGTGAGAATAAATTGAAAATAATTTGACAGATTTTTTGCCAGGCAATTTCGAAATGGCAACAAGTTTGAACAAAATCTGTCAAATTATTTTCTAATATAACGGACTCGCGAGTTATATTTGACTAGATTATTTTCTGATTCACAAATTTTTACAATAAAAGATCAATAAAACTATTGAAAAATTGTATTTAATTAATTATTACAATATACGAAAATATCGTTGGAACATTGTGAATACATTAAAAGACTTAACAATTTAAATTAGTACAATGAAAAACGTAATTATTAATAGTATATTGTGCCACAAGGGCAGAAAATGAGCTAATAGCTAAGGGCTGCTAAAGCGTTTTCTGCATGTGTGACACACAACTGTTTTTCGCCTACCAAAAAAAAAACAAAAAATAGGAAAATATAACAAAAATCTTAAATTTTATAAATACAGCCAGAATTTAATGAGCAACTTAATTAATAAAAATGTACCAATTTATTTATTATATATTATTTCCAGTTGTTAAACAATTCATAGGACTTTTCGTACCATTGCGCGTTGTCTTGTTAAGTAACAAATTTAGAGAAACATTACTACCTTCTTCTTGCAAGTCTGGTGGAGTATTCGTAAATTCTTCATCACTGCCTGAATTACTATTCATTTTCACTAATTCACATAATCACAATTATTCAGAATCAGAACGTATTTTTATTTTAAAGTTTAATTCTCTTGATTCTAGACTGACGTTTAATGAAAATGTATGTGAAATGTCAAAGTCAAAGGTGAGTTGATAGTGAAAATCGTGTTCTTTTTGATTTTTGCGGCCCAAGGCCCGGAAATATTACTTTGGGTCTGATTATTAGGATTGATATGATTCATTTTCAGACATGGTAGGCGAAAAAAATATTTCGACTCACTATTTATTGAGGATTTGGAATTGCTTGTTATATTAACTGTTTCCTCCTGCGTATTTTCTCCTAGATTATTTATTATATTTGAATGATGTTCTTGGTTCAATGGTAAGTATGGTTTAATGGAACTTGCAGAAATATGACTAGTGACCTTGATTAGTTCTTGTTCTCCTACACCAGCTTTTGAAAGGTTACTTACTGCACTTGATCTGGCAGAATGGTTAGTTATTTTTTTAGTAACTGTGTCTAGACCTACTTTTTCTGCTGATTCTTTCATCCACTTTGGCAGGAACGTTTTTATACCAAGAACCATGAGTTTGTCAAGCCGGATTTGGAGTAAGAAACAAGCGTTCGGTTTTAATATTTTCTTCACGTTTACCCATTAGTTTTTCAAAAAGACGAACAGAGAAAATATCTGGGTTATTTATGTTTGGAGTCAACCATTTACTATTAGCGCACCTTTGTTTTTGTAAAGATGGGATTATATTTAATGCGGCCAGTATTTAAACCGATTATGTCGGTTTCTTTTTTAAAATAATGAACTAAACATTTCGTAGCATCTCCTCCCCTCCAAGCTAGTTGATACGATGCAACGTGAAAAAACATTCTTTGCAATCCACAAGGTGTATCTTCGTCCCAATAGTTAAAAATTTTCAACAGTTCTGTATTAGAAAGTGCCATTTGTTTGTGCTTTTCAGGATGTTTTTGTAAAATTTTTCTTTTTGCATCTCTTGCATTTCGAGGATTTTTGAATTCTATATCATGGAAAGGATCAAAGGACCTATTGTACTTAGTAAAGTACAAGTAAAGTTCTTGAACTAATTTTGCCGTTTTATTCCACATTGTCTTTATTACTGCTTCTTTATAATCATTTCCGTTCTTTCTTTTCATGTTATAAGCCCAATCTTTTAAAATCAATGCCAGAGTAGCTGTTGTAGTAGATTGATCCATAATATAATTTCTTTCTATGGTGAAGGTCTTAAATTGTCTCCATATCGACTGATTACTTATTAGAGTGTTTTTCGAAGTAGTTTCTAAAATATTTTTTGTTATTTTTGCATCGGAAAAGGTACTAAACCTATGGTTTTCACTCATTTTATATGTATAACGCGTGGACACATTTAGGTAATTATTTTTACTATCTGACACTTGCTAAGCAAACAAAAGTTATTCCCGAGAATAATCGCAAGAGATTTATTCCCACTATAATAATTGGTTGAAACTTACCCTTGTGACAGATAAAGAAGCATTTCATTGGTTTTAAGAAATGTCAAAAAATAATCCAAATGAATGAACTGAAAAACATGAGTGGATGAGAGAACACTTCTCAGACACTCGAAGGGACCTAAAGTGATTAGGGAAAAAAGAAAAATTTATATTTTTATAAACGATGACTTGGTAATTGGGTAATTTTTTAATTATTAATATTCGTTAATAAATTCTGGTGTGTGTTCTCAGATTCAATCGAGTAGCAAACGAATAACTTGTAAATCAATTCCGGTATGACCCTGTATATTACAATATATTTCTGATTTATAGCGCATTTGGTAACTTTAAAAATGATTTACATTAACACGTTACAATCACAAAATTACCTACACGGTTCGCATTTTTTTTAAATCAATCTACCTGTAGTCAATCATTAAAAGCATATGTTTGAATACGCCACACTCTAGTAAACGCCGGAAGAACAACGTCCGTCATTTGTGCAAAAATAAGGACACACAGCAAGTACATAACTGAACATAAAAATTCACAAAGTTTAGACGATTCTGCATCAATCCACCGGACACCTTATATAGCAAAAAAAGACAACCTAAACTCATATAACTGTCGTTTACCGAGAATGTATTTCTGTCTCATCACTTGTTCAGCTTCAACTCTTGTGGACACATGAATAAAAAGAGGCCAGTAGCGTGGGATGATGCTTGTTGAACTATTGTTTATTGTTTTATTTTGTACGAATTTTCCGATACGCTTACGAAATTGTGACGATGTAATCTAGTTAGTAGTGTCGCATTCGGTAGTAATTTGTTGCGCTAGAGGTAATTCACGAAAGCGATTCTGTGTTAGGACGTAGTGGCTAGTCCGTCAGCGGAACTCTGTACATCAGAAATCCGCCGGTGTTTAACAGAATAATTATTTAAATATATCTTTTTTTTCTCACATAAGTGCAAATAAAATAAATTTCTATCGCCTCTAAATTGGTTTTATTTAATGGTAATATTTCAGACCTAACATCTTCTTCTGACATATTAACTCCTTATATAATCGTGTAAAGTTCACCGTTGAATTTAAGCAGGTACTAATGAATCATAACATTTCTTAGACATCATTACAAGAAATGTATTTTTAAATAAATTAAAGTTCAGTACATATAGAAAACATATTACTGCACCTATGCAACATACCTCAATATTTAAAGCAGGTCAATTGTTTAATTTTCAATCATAAAATTAAACATAGCATTCAAAATGTTCAATCGTATCAAACCGGCAACACGGCGCGATTATAAATCATATCGGATCTTACCACAAACCGGCAACGCTGCGAGTCACGTAGGTGTCCGGACGTTTAAAAACTTTTTAAAAGACAATAAATAAATTTCAATTTTGAGTTCCGAATGAGAGGAAATAAGACGGAAAGAGAGATAGATATACTGGAAATACACCGATAGCCATCATCGTTTCACATTCCCACACGTCTCGCAACGAAATACACAAGCGGAGACGCGAATATTTAACCAGTATGCTTCAATCTCCGATCGCGAGAGCTACTCCGGAGTTACAGAAAACTTCATAATAAAATTCAAATCATTCATAACGCCTCCTAGTAAGGCAAATTATGCGTCGAATCGTTGCCATGGGCGCATCATTTGACTTAAGTTAACAAATTTTGTTCGTTTCATTTTACACTGATAAAAAAGATATTTTCTGAATGATGTGATTCATTTACGTTAACCATTACTATTAGTTAGTAAATTACACATGTGCTTTCCTGTTATTTTTGTTGTTTTTCGTTAATATTTTAATAAAACGTTAATCGCAAGGTGCTTGCTTTCTTGAAGTTCTGCAAACAGCAAAAACCAACAAATCTACAGTTCCACTGAAAAATTACAGCAGAGTTGCTAAACATCGGCCGACTTGGTAAATGAATGCAAAAGAAGTTCTCTAAATTAGAGTCCTTAACATCAATAAAATACAGACAACATATAGTTTATTTCGAAAAGTACATAGAGCTTTGGTATGCAGAATTAATAACATTTCAAAGGAGAGTCTGCTTTAATTTTTAAAAGGCGGAACATTCTGTAATATAAAAAAGTATAAAATTTAAATAATCATATATTTACACGTAATTTCATGAAAGTGTTGCGACTACCCAAAATATCATTAAAATGTTTCTTTATTTTCAAATTCTTATCGAATATAAACTCTCTCGCCATTCACTTTGAAGAACCGACACCAGTGTAGAGAGTAAACACGAAGAGTTTATCACATCGCATCACAGACCTAGTTGCTCCTCCCCTCCCCTTAGCAACGGTGTAGCGTCCTTAACAACGCCATAGTTGGGCGCGTTCATTCTGTTTTGGGGAGTTACCGAATAATGTATGACAATGCATTATACAAATTAAATATAATACAGAAGAAAGTTCTAAAAATAATCTATGGTAAAAACAAAATGTATCCAACAGAACTACTATTTACATATGATACTTGCAATGTCAGAACTATTTACATGTCAACAATACGCAATTACATACATACACGAAATTCCCTACAAAGCATTGTAAATCACCGCTACCTTACCAAGGGCGGCTCCAGCCGAGTGATTTGAGGGGGGCAACGTCGCGTCGTCGGCTGTTAGGGTTATCTATATAAAAGTTTAATATTTTGGGTATAAATGGACCAAGAATCTACAAAAAAAATTAAAATTTGGTTTACGCAGAATTAATTTTGTATAAGAAACGATTGGCAATGTCAAAATTACCGAAAAAAATGTTTGGGCCATTTTTTGAGGAAAAAGTGAGTTTTTAGGATATAAATGAACCAAGAATCTACAGAAAAACATTCAACAAAATTAAAAATCGGTTTACGCAGAATGAATTTTTGTAAAAGAAACGATTGGCAATATCAAAATTATCGAAAAAAATATTTAGGCCATTTTTGGGGGGGAAAGTAAGTTTTCTAGGGTATAAATTGACCTAGAATCTACAAAAAAAATTCAAAAGAATTAAAATTTGGTTTACGCAGAATAAATTTTGTATAAGACACGATTGGCAATGTCAAAATTACCGAAAAAAAATGTTTGGGCCATTTTTGGGGCGAAAAGTTAATTTTTTAGGGTATAAATGGACCTAGAATCTACAAAAAAATTTAAATTTGGTTTACGCAGAATGAATTTTGTCTAACAAACGATTGGCAATGTCAAAATTAGCGAAAAAAATGTTTGGGCCGATTTTGGGGGAAAAGTGAGTTTTTTAGGGTATAAATGGACCTAGAACCTACAAAAAAAAATTCAAAAGAATTAAAATTTGGTTTACGCAGAATGAATTTTGTATAAGACACGATTGGCAATGTCAAAATTACCGAAAAAAAATGTTTGGATCATTTTTGGGACGAAAAGTAAGTTTTTTAGGGTATAAATGGACCTAGAATCTACAAAAAAATTTAAATTTGGTTTACGCAGAATGAATTTTGTCTAACAAACGATTGGCAATGTCAAAATTAGCGAAAAAAATGTTTGGGCCGATTTTGGGGGAAAAGTGAGTTTTTTAGGGTATAAATGGACCTAGAACCTACAAAAAAAAATTCAAAAGAATTAAAATTTGGTTTACGCAGAATGAATTTTGTATAAGACACGATTGGCAATGTCAAAATTACCGAAAAAAAATGTTTGGATCATTTTTGGGACGAAAAGTAAGTTTTTTAGGGTATAAATGGACCTAGAATCTACAAAAAAAATCAAAAAAATTCAAAAAATTCTTTTAATAATCTAGTTGAAGAATTCCATTGTATTTTATGACCAAAATCCCATGCATGTTCACATATTTTGGATTTTTCGAATTGTTTATTTTTAATGTATGATTGGTGTTCATTAAGTTCATTAGACTTTTTCATATTAGACTTAATGAACACCAATCATACATTAAAATAAACAATTCGAAAAATCCAAAATATGTGAACATGCATGGGATTTTGGTCATAAAATACAATGGAATTCTTCAACTAGATTATTAAAAGAACCGAATAATTATAACGCAAAGTTAAAGAAGCAGCATTGATTTTACAAAAAAAGTTAATTGCAAAAAGAATATCCTTTATATCGGGATAGTATCATAAGTTTTTATCTGGTTTTTTCTTATGATAATATTAATAAGAAAACGTCATTTATGACGAAGTATAAATTCTCTTATAATATGCAAATGCGCTATCCTTTCAAAATTCGTTCCCAGAAACGTCACAAAAATATGATTGAAACAGATTTTGACAACTTCAATCTCAAAATCTATTCTAAGTGTACTATGTTCATGTCATATTTTTGCAAGATTATCAAGTGTTCTGTTTCTATAGTAAATTTATTTATTTTGTTATGTCATTTTGATAACGGCTTTCGATATAGAAAGCCGAAACGTCAATTAAAAACTTTTTTAACAAATAAGTGGTTTTAATCCAGTGAAGAGAGAGAGAAAATGTATGAATATGATAATGATGAAACATTTTTGGTATTATGTTTAAATAAATAAATAAATAAATAGTGCCTGCAGTTTCCTAATCGAATTGCCACAAAAGGTAAATCGGCTGCTAAATTTTGACTGCCAGTTTTGAGCCATTTGTAAATGTTTGGAAGATTGATCTGAATCTATTGTATTATAGTATAGCACCTTCCTAGTCTTTTAGCTGACTAGGATCAAAATTTATGATGTGTACACCGTTTACCCTTTACAGAGCGAACCATCCAAATTTCAGAATTCTAGCTATATTGGAAATTTTTATGATCCGTCAGTTAGTGAGTGAGTAAAAAGCAACAAATTTCGGAGATTCTAATCTTGAAAAATGTTGGACACAAACGTATTAAATTTAGAGTTTAGTGTAATAAAATCCATTTTATGACTGCAACATTTTAGCCAAATATGGAAAACTTGGTTTTCATTTATTTTTAGTTCTTTAACAGTTAATAAAACATAAAATATACGTTAAATATTTCGAGCGGTGTATTCAAATTTAGTGAAGATATAAAATTAATTTTTTAATTTATTGTATAAACATACGGAGTATCAGAAGTAATTTAAACTCAATATAGAAAAAAAAAAAAAGACGACGTATTTCCTTTCATTACTTTTTCATTGATATTGACGTGGCAAACGTGTTTAATCATATCGAATTTACTTGCGGTCAGCCTGAAGTTCTCATTTTTCTTTCTTTCAATGTCGTCAACTTGTTCAGTGTTTTTTTTTTTCATTTAACTGATATCGTATAAAATTCACACAAGTTTCTGTTGCATAAACAGTCTATCGAGAAATGATAGATTATAAAAAATGACGAAAGCAAATTTATTATCTATACAAACGACAGTAAATTCATAGGCCAATAAAAACGTTCTAGATAAGTATTCGAATACAAATAAAGTCGCAAAATTATTATCGTATCTTAAAATTATTTATTCTCATAATAGCAACATTATGATGACGTTTTGTAGTATCGTAAGAACGTTCATTATAGTCCTAGTACCATAAATAAAAAAAAATGCATATTAACAAACTTTTTTTCGAACTATAATTATTTATTATAAATAGCAAAACGTAGATATTGCTGTTCGTTAAATTAGTGGCATCTGAATCGAAAAAACGTCTAGAAATAACTAAAAACTTCAGTAAACTCATTTTAAAGTTGTTTTAGAAAAGTTTCTCCAAAACAATTTGTCATTCTGCTCAATACCAGAAATTCGAATAATTCAATTCTAGGATACCCAGTGTTCATTTTGGTTTTCTACATTATTGGGATGACCATCTCACAAACAAAACAGCGAAGAAGAGGTTAGAATAACATCTAAATAGACATGCTTGTTGTTTAATGCAACAAAAAAGTCCGTTTGTTTATAACTGATTATTTTTGGTTGCTATATATTTTTTTAACAGTTTTAACTTTCTACTAACATCCAGGGAGTTCAGGATTCGCTAGTATGACAAGGTTGAGAAGTCATAGTAGAAAAAAAGACTAGAAGGAAGACAAATGCGGGAGTTCCACAGGGCACTGTTGTGGGGCCCACACTATGGAATCTACAATACGACAAAATCCTACAAACGACAAACGATGGAATAACGCTAATCGCTTTTGCAGACGACCTTTTAGTCATCGTCGAAGCGGGAGATGAGGAGGAATTGGTAAGAAAAGGAAACGAGTCAGTGGAAAGTATCCTGGACTGGATGGCCGGAAAAAACCTGGAGGTTGCGGAAAGGAAGACGGAAGCCATTATCCTGAAAGGCCACAGGTGGAAAAGGAAAAGAGAGGGAATCTCGTTCCGAGTGGGGGACTCGGAAATTAAGCATAGCAGCCACATTAAAACTGAAACGAGAGAATGTATATCATGCGGAGACGAAAACCGCACCCCAGAGCACACTGTGTTGCAGTGCCTGGACGGCATGGGCAAAAGAAGGCAGGTGGAAATCTTGGTAGGCCAAAGATTAACGCCCGACAACATAATTGAGAAAATGCTAAGGGGAAAGGAACAATGGGAAGCCATCCATAACTTCATACGCCAGGTAATGATACAAAAGGAGACTCTAGAAAGAATCAAACAGGCCGCTCTGGAAGTCTAAACGGTAATTCCTCCGGGTGCCGATGTATGTTTTAACGAACGATGCAAGCACCCTGGAGAGACGCAGTCGAGTTTTAGTGAGTAGCCCGAAAGGGAGTCTGACACTAGTTACAGCCCAGGTGTCCATAAAGGATTTCTCCAAAATAAAAAAAAAAGTATGACAAGGTCATCAGTATATAGACAGAGGGTGACATTGTTTTCTTGCCAATATTACCGCCTTGAGCACCTGTGGTTGCAAATAATTCACCAATATCTAAAATAAATACGGCAAAAAGCAAAGGGCTAAGACATTATCCTTGCAGTACTCTGGATGTAACGTGAAACTCTTTATAGCTCACAACAAAAAAATCTATAACTGAAACAAAATTATCGGAAAAAATTAGAAGGATTGGCAATAAGTTTAATTTTTCAAACAATTAATACATTAAAATCTTTAATAGTAGTAGAAATATCTAGACCTTTTGACATAAGACTTAATGAACAACAACCATATATTAACACATTAGAAAAAAAAATTGCAGTTGTATGTTCTGTTTATGGAAATAGAATTTTACACATAAAAACAATGATGTGTGTACAAAATGTTTTTACTCACCTACATTATTTGATTTTTTGATGACCAATACACTACAAAATTCATTTTTAGGATAGTGCAAACAATACATGCCCTCTTTGACAAACCAAAAACGTTTGTTTTATTCCACTTCAAATAAAATTTTACGCAGCAATAAGCGATCATTTAAAACAAGAATCGGTTAATTATTTTAAATATACTTTAAATTGAAACCAGTATAAAGTTACAACTATCATACGAGATATTAACGCACAATGATATATACTTTGCAGAAAAAATAATTACCCGTATTACACTTTTCTTGTATATTTTAAGTATAAAAGTCCACTCACACGATCTCTCCTCAGATGTAGAAATTGCAAAAAACGCATAATTTACTATGTAACTTTTAAGACATATCTACCTAACAATTAAACTTGTGAAATTATTTTACCACATTATCGAATTTTAAAACTTACCGAGGAAAAACAAAACTGATGTAAAAAATATTTGAACTATCATAAAAACAGAAACTGTTAATATTGAAAATTTGAAAGTTTTCTAAATAAGCCAAAAGAAATAGTAGATTGATTAGTAAAAAGGGGGAAAAGGTTAGTAGATACAAATGGCTTGTTCCAAATATATACCCAAAGCAAAAAAAAGTGAGATATTCTTAACTGCCAAAGAAGTGAAATCTTGAAATGGATTAGAAAACCACTGAAATAGTTGGTACTTGAATAAAAAAATTTAAAAACTGTGATAACTATATCAAATTTAGCACGAGCTAATAACATATTCTGAACATTAAAGTATATTATAATAAAAAACAAAATTCAAAATAATTGTGCTACTAAAAATTATAAAATTTGTTTATATAATGCATATAAATGTTTTTTAACAGTAAAAAAAATCATCGCAATAATTCAATAAAATATTTTGCATCATTTTAAAGTACAGAAATTATAATTTAAATTAGAGAGAATCATTTTTTTTTTACTTACGTCCTTGACAACTTTTTACCATTATATCTCAAAGTACTTAAAAATTAAAGGTAAACAAATGATCAAATATATATGTACTCGACGATTCCATAACAATGACTTAATTAAAAAATTGATAATGACCGTTTAACCGATATCACAGCGTATACATTTGAAATCGTGGACTACGATTTGCATAATCGATTCTTTTCGATATCGATAAATATGATAGTGTAGATGCTATGTCCATTATTATGAATTCTCTGGATATTTTATAGAAAGGTTGGACGACAATTTTGGCCCTCTAAAATTTGTTACTAGACCCCAAAAGCGTATTTTCCTAAATTTCTGTTCGGTGGCATTTTACCTAAAATATTTGAATTTACCTTGCTTTGTAATTATGTTTTCATTTGCGAGATTTGGTGGTTGGCATTGATTTACACTATATTCTGAAAACCTACATGTAAAAAATTCACAACCTCCTTGATGTAGGTGGAGGTTAATTATAGATTTATAAAAACGACTGCATCTCTTGAGAAAAAATCTAGTTACGCCCCTGAGAAACGTCCTTTATAATCGACCTAAGTTTAACCGTCTAATTTCAACAAATATCCATTAATTTGTACATCATCATGATGCTAAAATATTTATTAACTTGCACGCAAGATGTGTACCGTTAGGTAGTATATTCAACCAATATCGCAAACATATACTAACCTAGATCATAAAATAAGATACAGACGTATAAGTATATCAGGGTCATCCACCAAGTAGATCGTGGCTAAGGACGAAAAAAAAAAGATTTAATGTGATAAATCTTAACTTCATAGCACCCACATGTTCAACTTTAGAACTGTTTTTCTTACTCAGGTGGAAATAATAAATAGAATGTTTGGTAATGGATGCATTTCCAAGAAAAGACGTAAGATGGACTTTATCACTGATAAATAGGCTGCACAATTTTTTCTATATGGTAGAATTTTGGTACATTTGTTAAAATAGATTATAGAGTCAATCAGCCTGTGGGGTTTATTATTAGATAAAAATGGGGATCGACGATAGATGGCGGTTGCCACCCTCAAAAAATGTTCAAATTCTTCTTATCGATATTGAAATATTTAGGAATAACTAGAATGAGTCGAAATAACAGTAGTTTATTTAATTTTTTTTCGGTTTCGGAAATATTCAGCCCTAAACATCAGACCATAAACGGACATTTTTTCATAACAAGAGTCTAAAAAACGGATACAAGTGAAAATGAGTGACTGATCCTAGATTATTAGATTTTAAATCGTTTTTATTTTAGCCTAGAAACGACTTTTTATAAGTACAATATTGACAATTTAAATAAAACTCGTGTGGCCACACCAATTTTTTTTAAAAAAGTACTTTTGTTCAGTATCGATTACTGGTACGATTTTTGAGAAAAGTCCGATTTATTGAGATAGGTGAATTCACCAAAATTAGACAACCAGCTGGTAGAACGTGACAAAATAAATAACATTCATTCATTTTTTTCCTAAATAGCACTGTATAAAAAATACATAAATTAATAACTATTAAGTACTTTTCTATGTAATTTACTCGATGCGAAAAAATGTTTATTTCATTTATACTTTAAATTTTGGCGAATTCACTTACATCAATAATTGCAAGTTATAGATATCAAACGAGACTACACCGAATGTTGATACAATCAAACTTAATAATCAAAATTTTCCCTTGATTATTAAAACCAAGTATTTAGGCGTAGCATTTGATACAAAGGAAACAAACACAACGTTGAATAACCTATAAATAGATGTAAATTTGGAACAGTGAGATCTCGGCAACCTGTAGTGTAAACATCGATTATAAGGTGTCATTTTTTTAAGCTTTACAAAATGATTTATGGGAAAATGGCAAAATTTAAAAAATTTTTAAATCGAAACTCATTCCACCCTAAAATTAATCAAAAAAGTTAATGGCATGTGTAATAGTTTTGGGCGATTTTTGTACTATCTTCGTTCCCCGTGGAGCAATCAACAACTATATGGGGTAAATTTAAATTTACTTGTCGAACTCTACAAGAGGGGTGCCGAGGACAATTTGTCCGAATAAAATATCTCAAAATTTAAAAAATATTCGGAATCGGCATGTCTAAATCTACAAAATAGTGTTTAGATCCATTTTATAATTCATAATAAAGGAGATACAACACGTGGATTTTTCAGAAAATCACCGAAAAACTCTCTCCATACTAGTACTTTTATACACTTAATACATTTTGGCCCAACTTTTTTTTAATTTAAATTCGTATAAAATCGAAAATTAAATATTTTGCTTTGACTATTTCCCTCGTCTTAATTTCCACCAATCACAAACTCGCAATTTTGAATTACAAATGGTTTCTAGATGAAAAAACAGCTCCTGTCAGTAGTTTTTTCGAGTTTACAGCTGTTGTCACCAAAAATTAAAATACCTTTGACAACAAGTAATTATGGTCTCCTAGGACACCAGAAAACAGTGCTAGTCAGCGTATGTAGTGAAAATTAGTCGCTTTGGAAGTGATTCTATGACTAATATTGATCTGGCGATTGAGAAAAGTGTACCGTACAATACCGTTAAAACCCATACGTCAATATGGAAACAGTTTACGGAATTCTGCAAAGCAAAGAAATACGAGCTTTAGGAAAGTACAAGTTTAGAGCAACTAAGCCTAATCCTGAAAGATTGGCGTGGAATATGAAGAAAGAAAACGGTGAAAATTACAAAGAACTAGTTGTGAAGACAATGTGGAACACCGTTGCAAAAAAATTCAAGAGATGTATTTTATGAAGTGGAAAATAATTTTTGATCCATTTAAAGATATTATCTTCAAGTCTATAGGGAAGCTCGTAATGCGAAACGAAGGAATAAAAGGAAATCGAGCTCTGCTTCATTAAAATTGGAAGAATACTAGGCAATGGTTTTATTATGGGACGAAGACACTCCGGCGGGACTTCAGCGAAAATTTTACCATATCGCTTCAGTAGAACTTGCCTGGAGAGGTGGAGAAGCAGTCAATTGCAGAGTTCATTATTTTAAAGAGGAAGTGGATAATTCTGGGATTAAAACAAGTAGATAACATAGTTACATATTTTTTTAAATAACTGATTTTCAAAAATCATACTTTTTAGGAAGAGTAGCATCCTCTCTTCAATAAAACGGCTCAGGGTGGAGAAAAAAAATGGCCGATAGTAAATGGCTGATCCCCAACACGAAGAACCCTACATTTTGTCCAGTCCGTCTTTTTAAAATTCTAATGGTTAAGCGTTCATCTAGAATAACAACTGATAGATTATTCTTAACAGTAAACCCATCATGGAACAAAGATCAATCAAGTGGATGCTACAAAAACACTCCAGTGGGAAAAAACGAACTTTCGAAATGGACTAAAGAAGCAGCAGAGAAGGCAGGATTAAATACAAAAGAAATAAAAATAACAAACCACTCTATGCGGTCGACAGCAGTCAGTAACCTGACTAAAGGAGGGGTTGGTGTACAACAATTCATTAAAATTACTGGCCACAGTTCAGCCAACTCAATTAAGCCTTATCTGCAAATGGATAATGAGGATTATTCCAACATCATAAACACCCTTAGAAGTGAGGCCTCCTCGAGCTTCTCTCTCTACAGCTGGACCCATCAACAACATTAATGATTTACCTACACCCATCGTTATCAATGAGTTAACAAAGATTTCAAACAATACTCCTACTGTGTACCAAAATTGCCATTTATATTTTAATTATACCATAAATAATTAAGTTTGTAGTATTTTGTGATTAAATAAATTACCTGTTTTCAAATTAATACCGACATATTTATTATGTATGCATATATAATAGGTAGAATGTTTTGTAAGCGATATGCAGAATAATCTGTTACTCATGAAATAGTCTTGTCAAATACCATTCGGGCATCTAATTTTTCCTGTGAAAAAAAAAGAAAAACACAATGCAAAGTAATATTTTTTTAACAAAATTCATTCGTGCAGGTGCAGAACTCATGTTTCTTATTAAAATATTACTTAGCAACGTATTTTTTCTATTTTTTTCGGAAAAATTAGGTGCCCTTGCGATATTACTTACGAAAAACTCTCTCCATACTAGTACTTATTTTGGCCCAACTTCTTTTTTAATTTAAATTCGTATAAAATCGAAAATTAAATATTTTGCTTTGAAAAAATTACAGCTCATTTAAAATAAAAAAAAAACGGTTTCACAAGTTTCATAAGAAAACATAATTTTGCGGGAGATATAAATGCAAAACGAAAAAACTGTTTTAGCGTTTTTCTCGATAATTATGAGGTTTTAGATTTTTTAATTATCTACAACTTTTACATTAAACTTTTTTCGATAGGAATCATATTTCATCCACAAATCGTAAAAAACCAATATCCAACTTCCAGCAATTACGGGCTATTTTTGACTCGTTTAAAATAATTTTAAATTGAACAGTTTCTGTAATCCATGATGACATGCTTTTAGGATTTTTTTTAATGTTTCAGGTTTATCAAACTGACATCTAATTGATTTCTTTTTAAATTGAAAGTATATGACATAGTGACACTGAAAGTTGTTTCTAACGAAAAAATTCTGCTTTAAAAATAAACTTGTATCCAAGAGGAAACACAATTTCAGCGATCAATTGTGTTCCACATTCGCAAGTTAACCGATTTTCACAGACAGATCAGATGATGCGTGTTTGTATTCCATGTAATTTCAACAATTTTTTGAGCTATTTATAAATTTAGATTTTGGATAATTTCCAACTGTAATTTTGCAACTTATGATTCAGGATGCAAGTTAAAACCCAGTAGAAAAAACGAGTGAAATATATAAAGTAACAATAAATAGCCGGTCGTAAATGAAGATGATTAATAAGCCATCTTTTAGTTTCCGTTTTGTTAGTATAGATCTGTCGGATGTTTTTGCATTTAGTTTGGATTTTTTAAGCAAAAAATTTATACTAAAAAATAATCAACAGATACAGGATACTTTTCATGTTCATTCATTTAGTACAATCATTTTAATACCTAAAAACGTATAAAACTTACCATTTTTTTCAGTGTCAGATTCAAAGTCTTGGAGAGGAGATGACTCGCGCACGCAGGACATCAAACTGAGGGGGCCGGCCCCTCCTGAGTGTGTCCCGACAGCAGCAGACGACATCTGAAATAAAAGGAAAAACAACTTTAAACTGCAAAAAGAGAAATGTAACCACTAACTTGTATTTAGAATTAAATATTAGTTCTTAAATTTATGAATTACTAAATGGGTTATGCTTGAGGACGTTACTTTTCATCTATTTTAAGATGATAATTTATTTACAAAAAATCTGTAATAACCAATTATATGTTTACGAAGTTTAGAATCATCCACCAAAAAGATTTTTCAAAATTCGAAATAGTTTTCGTTCTATTTTTACTTTTATCAAAACACGGCGAGCGTGATTTTGAAAAATGTAAAAGATGCTGTGCTACATAATTTATGTACACATCCCCACTTATTCGGCAGTTGATTTTAAATCTGTATGGTAAAAAATAAAACAAAAACTCTAATAACGAAAAACTCGAATTTTCCATAGAACTTAAAACTTCATTTGACGTAATATATTTCAATTTCAGCTTTTTTATTTTCATTACGATCTACTACAAAGTATCACCAAATACGAAGGCAAGGTCATGGATCCTCATGGTCGAGGTTGCACGGGTTTAGGTATTGATTTTTGCAAGAGGAAAGAGATTTATGGCGGACCGGAGCATAAACGGCACAAAGCACATAGAGAATTATTAATGGAGCTTTTCAGCTGAACAGATTATGATTTTTATTGATAATACGCTCGTACATTAAATTGGATAAAAGCTTTATTTTGGTTCGTTTTTAGTGCTGAAAACTTGATACGGAATATTATTTGCATAAATTTAGATCTGTGACCTGAAAAACTATCGGAAGAATTAAAATAAATTGAAGTTGAATTGTCTATAAAGTAATTTTGAAGGAAAACAGAGAAAAATAAAAACAAAAATTGGAAAACCGATAATAAAAGAGATTAACGCAGATAAAGGAGTCAACAAAGGAAACTTATTGATCCCTCTACTATTTAACTTAATAAAGAACGAAATAATAATGAAAGTAAAAAAAACTCTTGAAGGAATTAGACTTCTCTATTAAGCACAGTACTCATGGCCAAAAACGAAGACAATTTACAGATACTGCTTCATCAATTCAACCTAGCAGCCAAACATTACAATGTGCTAATACCTACACAAGAAACAAAATCGATAGTAAGATTTAAACAATCAAAAATATGGAAACGATGTATAGGTGGGGAAATGTAGCGAAAATATTTAGCAGTGACAATATATGTTACGTCAGAATTAAAACGAACTGTGAACTAATCAGTAAAACTTTATATAACTTTATAAAACCGACGACGACGAAGATCATCCCCATCCCCACAAAATCTCACAACCTTCCTGCTAAGGCACCTGCACCTCCAAACCAAGTACATGCTGCTCCAGTGCCATCATAGGCCCCGTGTTATTTGGAAAAATGCCAGCAACTCCTGGTGGTGTCGCGATAGGTTCAGCTATTGGACATGCAGTAACAGAAATGTTCGGCAGTAACAGGAATGCTCAGCGGTGAAGAATTAAGCCATAGCTCAACAGGTTTCAAAGCAGGTAGCATCAGAGCCATCACAAGCCCCGTGTTATTTGGAAAAATGGCAGTAACTGCTGGTGGTGCCGCAATCGGTTCAGCTATTGGACATGCGGTAACAGAAATGTTCAGCGGTGAAGAATTAAGCTCAATAGGTTTCAAAGCAGATAGCACTGATGCAACAACAGCATACTGTCCAAGATGAATGAGACTCTGGACCATGTTCGTGGGAAATTAAACACTTTTTATAATATCCAGCCATTTGCTCTGATTTGACTCTATGGCAAAGATTTAATGAAGCTTTATGAACTGTAAAACTTAGCAAAATGCACCTGTTAGAATTTCTTGCCCACAATCTCGTGCTTTTGCATTCGAAAACTAAGAAAATATAACAACCTCACCGTATTTATTTACTCAATATTTTCTATGGAAGATATCAGCCAGGATTCTCGAGAATTATTAAACTGATGCATTAGGTAGGTGTTCAATGTGTTTTTTTTATAAAAGTTTATGAACTGAACTCAAAGAAAAACTGCACTCCGAATATTTTTTTCCATTCAATTTGAAATATTCCGTTCCAAAATGCATTTAATTAAACAATCCCTTAACGGTACGAAAATCCGTAAGAGCCCATTATGGAAAATTCCTTCAGGGATTCTGACTATGGGAATTACGTTGTACTTGGAAACAAACGCGATGTGACTGGACCCAAACGGCGTCTCGCCGTGTCCTTGAACTTGAATAACTCGCGATTTCGCCATCCAGTCTGGATTGGGGGAGTAAGTTTTCCAAATGGCCCGTGAGAAGTCTGCTCACGGATCAAAAAGGATTTGGCAGGTTGCCAACATAGAACATTTTTATTATGAAGTGAATCAGTTTCTCGAACAATCACCATTGGTAAATGGATTTTCTTCTTAGTCATTTTCAATTTTTAAACGATGCAATGAACTTCAAGTTAGTAATTTCAGAGGAATTTCTTTTGTAAACAATTGGAACGATAAAAATAAATATTTACTGGTAATTATAGATAATTTCTGCTAATTAATAAATATTGAAAAAAATATTTTATCAATATTTTCGATCATATACATCCCAGTTTAACTGACGTAAATCCTTGTCAAATGTCAAATGTGACAAATCTCTTTAAGATTTATATACTGATACATTTTTTGAGTTCAATATTAGATCAAGATTATTATTGATTCAGATATTTAACATCCTAGTAATGGTATACTACATCTTTGTAAATACTGTTTTAAGAAAATAAAAATATATTAGATAACATATACTAATTATAAACGTATAGTAATTGAGCGTTTTTAATTTAGAAACCGACCTACTAAAGTCAGAACTTCGCTAATCCTCTTATAAAACTGTAAGTAAGAGTCACGCCTGTTTTTTTTATGTGTATCTAACGCTGATGTAATATCAAACTATAAGTATTATTCTCCAATTTTGTACCACCAGCTTCCAACATCAATAGAATCTATATTTATAAAAGTACCATTGATCAGTAGTGGTTCGTGAATTAAGTATAAAAAAATTTATTTTTACAAATACCTGACAAAAATCTGTTATCGAAAATGTTACTTTCCAAAAGAAGACTCATATTAAAACAATGTTATGTCGGTTGAACTGTCTCTCAATACCATATCATTTGGAATATCAGATCCTTAATACTTATCCATAAAATGAAGTTATTTTTGACTCCATCATATTTGACATCTAAACTAACATTTAACACTGATATACACAATTACAACACACGTACAGGAACAGGCATAAGAGTTACAACCATGGCCGGGTCTAACGGAGGGCAAACAGGGCCTCCACAATAGAAATTTTTAGGTAGGATTTCCTATCGAATACCGAATGATATGCAAAATTAACAACGGAAGAGCAGTTCTCCAACTTTTTCCACTCATTTCTCGTCCAAAGCGCGATATTCGTATTCTTGTCAAATTTAATGTTAATATTATTCTTAGATCTGATAAATCATGTGTATATATGCGGAAAACTTATATCCTAAAGAAATGAATTCATCCACATCAAAAAAAGAAAAATTGTTTAACTTGTTCGAAAAATAATTAGGGCCTCCATACCTTTTGTTCCGGCCCTGGTTACAACTAAAAACAAAAAAGTGACTGAAAAATCAATGTTCCATAAGGCCATTATTACATATAAGAACAATTATTCTATTAAACACCTGCATCACTATTAACTCTGTGAAAAATCAACTAAATTATGTAAATATCTAAATTAAGTTTTAATTTTTAGATGTGCTACCATCTGTGGTAAGAAGAGACATTAAATTTTGACTGAATCTAGTCAAGATGTCACTCTCTTCTTTTTTATCCCTTTCAGAGATTAATTCAAAGTGAGTAAACCAGTAAGGAATTTTAATTTATTAGATTCAACATCCTAAGACCGGTTTCTGCCTTTCGGCTTCATCAGTTAGGCTTTTCGAATCCAATAAATAAAATTCCAAACTCGTACAAGACAATAGCTATATCTGCTATCAGATAACCTTTTTAGATGTGCTACCATCTGTGGTAAGAAGAGAGTATTGACATTAAATTTTAACTGAATCAAGTCAAGATGTCACTCTCTTCTTTTTTATCCCTTTTTTTCCCTATTTATTGGATTTGAAAAGCCTAACTGATAAAGCCGAAAGGCAGAAACCGGTCTTAGGATGTCGAATCTAATAAATTAAAATTCCTTACTGGTTTACTCACTTTGAATTAATCTCTGAAAGGGATAAAAAAGAAGAGAGTGACATCTTGACTAGATTCAGTCAAAATTTAATGTCAATACTCTCTTCTTACCACAGATGGTAGCACATCTAAAAATGTTATCTGATAGCAGATATGGCTATTGACTTGTACGAGTTTGGAATTTTATTTATTGAATTCGAAAAGCCTAACTGATGAAGCCGAAAGGCAGAAACCGGTCTTAGGATGTCGAATCTAATAAATTAAAATTCCTTACTGGTTTACTAAGTTTTAATTGTAATGTATGTATATTTTAAGCCTTTTTAAAATTTTTAACAAAAAATGTTTGTTTCTTTCTACTGCGTACCTCTAAATTATCTTGTGCTAACTACTAGTACTAGAGGGGTTTGGCATCCATAACTTGCACCGGTGAATCCACCAAAATTTGAAATTTTGTGTGTCAGTTCTAAAAAGTTTATTTATTTTTAATTGTTGTTTAAAATATTATTTTGTTTAAATTTGAAGTTTAAAAAAAATACTTGAAAAAACAAACTAATAAATGTAATTACTTTTTAATGTATCAGGTAAAAAATAACATTTGATGATACTATAAATTTTGGCGGATTCGCCTCTCTCAATAAATATTATTTTTTTTCAAACGGTGCCGAACAAAAGTACTTACTTTATTTAAAAAAAAATGGTTGGACCTACAAATATTATTTAAATTGTCGAGATGCTAACGGCAAAGAAGTAAGACGTTTCTAACGGTACAGACACAGGCTAAAAAGTTTACATTTAAGTTCATAGTATTTATTTTTTTTACGCTCTTTTATTTCCTCTTAATCTTTTTATTGTTGTAAAAAATTTCCAGCTATCTAATTTATGCATTTCATTTGATTAAAGATACTTGTATAAATAAATGATATACCGAATTATTTTAACGTCGAATCCTATTTATTTGAAGAACAAATTAGTTTTTCGTGGAGAACCTCATATTCTGTCTCTGAGATATCCGCATAGTCTCATGTTACCAAGATATAGATTATCAATTTTTAAACCGTCATTTACTTACAATTCAGTTTTAGTTATTAACAGTATTTCTCAAAGTTTAAGAGTTAAGTCTCTCATTTTTTAAAACAAAATCATAAACAAATTTTGCTACAACGTCAGTAATTTCGTAATTTTGATATTTGTGATGTAAAATTTTGTGAATATTTTAAATTTGGTACATTATCATCTGAAAACTTGAGGTTAAGTAGAGTAGCTCTAGCTAGACTTCGCCTCACGTACTCATTGTTTGTATTTTTTTATAAATAAAATATTTTTTCTGTATATAATATATCGGTAGATGTTTCCCTCTTCTGACGATCCTACACTGGTGATATCTGATCTAACAACAGTCTCGCGAAATACTTAATGTTCTTTTTTTGTACTTGCAATAATCGTGTACACTGCAGAGGTATATTTCAGCTAGTTTGTATTTCACAAATATCGGTTTACGCAATAATGCATTAATGTTTCTTTTCAATGATCAATAAATTAGAGTGGAAAGTATAAGATTTTCACTTAAATTAGTCGATAAAGGAGGTCAGTGCGATGAGATGATACATAATATTTGTTTTCAAAAACGCAAAGTTTAATATTTAACCCTTTGTCGAAGACGCCAATAAGAATTTCGTCAGATTTCAAGGTTGAAATCTGACGCAATTCTTAGTCAAATTTCAAGGTTGATATCGAAGCTCGATCTAGAGGTTGTCGAAAATCTCCTATCAATTGCTTTACCAACATAAGTGGTTGTTCGTTTCCCTGCCTTTTTACTTGTTTGTAGAGAATATACGAATTAATTGGGGTCAACTCTAAAAGAATTGTAACCATCACTTTTTGTATGCCAAGATTTTTTGAATTATTGCTTTCTTATGTTGTTTCCTGTTTTTATTAATACGATTTATACTGGAACGGCTCAATAAAGTTAATTCACATTCTTTTGATCACTCCTGGTCACCGAACAAATTGTTCGGTATCTTAATTCGATCTCTCTGTGTGTGTAGCTTTTTTGTGATTAAGAATTTTAAAATTCTGACGTCAGATTTTGATAGAGCATCAAAAAGTTTGTTTGTTTGTGCCTCCGTACCTCTTCGAGAACGCCTTCAAAATGGGGTCCAAAATATGAAAATTTTGAAGTTTAAAATGACATTGAATTTAAAGTAGACACATAGTGAATGACGATTTTGGTAAAAACGGGTAGACTGTGGCTGTGTTGATTAGATCTAAAATTTTACAATTTACAATTTGTTCGATCTATGGCAATGCTAGAAGAGCATTCTCAACTGGTTTTTATTGCTATTCAGTTTGCTATAAATAAATTAATTACAATTTCCTGAGTATGAGCAGGAAAACGACGATGTCTGTATATAGTAATAATTATCTTTCTTTTTTATTTGCACTTTTTCTGTACAGTTATTTATTTTAATTGGTCTGCAGAATAAGAAATTTATAGTCATTTATTAATTTTTCATCTCCAAATATTTCTCATAACTCGTAACAATATTATTTCTTTAAATGAAACATCGAAAACAAATTCAACGTTTAAAGAGTCCAACGCTACAGAACAAACTAAACGTATGGGGTTTTTTGGATTTCTTCTGGAGAAAAAAAATTCTTAATCTTAAAATTACAGCTAAACTATCTTACCTTATGTTCCTAATTTTTTTTCATGAAGCCTTAATTCCATGGTGTCCTGCAAATAAAAATATAAAAATAGTTTGATGGTAATTTAGGATAAAGCACTTTTGCACATTTAAATGAATTGTTTTCTGAATGGTTTATTAAAATTTATTATTTTGTTACAAGTTTTGTGTAAACTTTGTTACTGTTTCCCAGCGCCACTCTACTATTAATTAGAACCAAACAGTGAATGGTTGAGAGCAAATAACTGGTGATAAATTTCAAATCAGAAAGTTATTTTTGCCTTCAAAAATTTGAAATTTGCAACAGTTTCGAATCTTTTTTAAGATATCTAGATCCGTAAGATAAGAAGAAAATTTCGTATCTGATATTATTTAAAGAATTACGAAAAAAATCCTGATTTTTAACGAAAAGTTTTGTGTTTTTGGATAAGGATTAAAGGGTCACTAAAACTACGAAAAATTATAAATTTTAAGAAGAAAATTATCACTTATAATACCACTAGAGCTTCAATTATAACTAAAAATTGTTTCGAGAACACGAATTTTCTAAAAAATATTAGTGTTCGAGAAAAAATTTTGTTTTTAATTGAAGCTATAGTGGTATTCAGTAAGAAAATTTCACACCGAAATATTATTAAAAAAATACTAGAATAATGACTGTTTTGATGGTTTTGAAATTTAAATAGTAGGCTTTGTATGTTAATTCAAAAGGATAATATTTCTTTTATAAGAACTAAGAATGTTCAAGTACATATTATATGGTAAACTGTTAATAAATGATTTTTACTTATTAACTTATATAATACATTCGACATAATCTGAATGTGAATGTAAATTTCCAAAATGTACCTAAATTCATGCTCCTTACCCCAAGGAGGAGAAAAATTTCCGGAAATTTTTTTAGGTGCTATTGTAACGATACAAAATATAGCCTTTTAATTGGTCGAAAATCTTAGGTGTGGAATTTTCACTTATAATATCACAAAAGCTTAAAAAATTTCCAGAAATAATTTAAGCTTGCGTGGTATTCGGTAAGAAAATTTCACACCATAATTTGGAAAAAAATTATTAATCCAATAATTTCACTGCTTGTCAAGTTGGCCAGGGTATTGTTGTTATTTTGCTTATTAGTCGATATCATTAGAGATTTGTCAATGAAGATATTAGTTCAACATCAAATAAATTCTAAAAAAATGACTTTAGTTAAACCAAATGCTAAAACTCAAATGGGTACTAGCTGAGTCTATCGCCCTTTGGTAATTTTAGTTAACTAAAGGTGGTAGAAATATATTTTTTACAAGTAATGCAATTTCAAAGAAATTCGTATGTAGGTATATCCACCATATTTCGTTAAATAAAAAAAATTACCAACTTTAGTTACACCAAATGCTAAAACTCAGATGGTATTAGTTCAGTCTATCGACCTTTCATAATTTTAGGTCACTAAAGGTGGTGGCAGAAATGTATTTTTTGTTACATTATTTAATGGTTATAGATCATATGTTTACCATGTCAAAAAATTTCTGATAAATTAAATTCCTTACTCGTTTTGTATTAATCTCTGAAAGGGATACGAAAGAAGAGAGTGACATTTTGACTAGAATCAGTCAAATAAAAGCTTTGCAACACACAATGCAAATTGTGTATGCAACCCCAATACACCGGGAATTTTTTGCTTTTAGTAATTGTCAATACTCTCTTCTAATCATAGATGGCAGCATATACCAGGCTGTTAAAGAAAAAGTATTGTTATTTTTAGTATAGTCGTTGAAGTAATTTGTTTATTTTTCTTTTAAGTTCGTTAATGAATTGGACAATATTTTGTTGGACAATATTTTTTTGTGAAAGCTGGATGATTTTTTATTTAATTTAAAGAGTGAATGAATTATTTTTAGATAGTTTATTTTTCATTACTGTGTTAAAAAAGTTCTTTGTTGTAATCTTAGTTTGTGTTTTTAATAAAACGTATATAAAATTTTCGGAAAATATAGGAAATATTATAAGGGTGATCAAAATTATTATTTGGGTAATGAATAAGTTATAAGTTTTTTTATTATTTTTAAATAAATCTATACTTTGGCAGAACTCCACAAAATATAGATAAAATAAGTAAACCCTGAGAATTTAAATTAAATTAAAATAAAAAAATACATTTTGGCGCTCTAAATTAAATAATTAATTAAATTAAAACATTTTTTTAAAACCTCGATATTTTATAACAACATATACGAACTATTTTATAGCACGCCCTTATAGAAAATTTAATTCTGAACATTTTTTTTTATTCCACCTTTCGATTTGACGCCCGGTTTTCAAGAAATTGGCGGATTCAGGTGGACTGTTACTACATTTTAGCATAACATATGGTCCAATAACCCTTTATTAATTAGAATCACAGACCAGGTAATTGAACGTATAACTGAAAACAAATAATCGATTATTATTTTACTATAAGTGTACCGATGTGCAATGTTTACAAATATTACTGTTAATAATTACATTATTCATCCAACATCGATGGTACTTGTGTCTCTATTCAGTAAAAACTACTTTCCGTACAAATCTAATTAGACACAAGCTGTTGGTAAATTGCATGAATTGATTTACTAATGCGAAATTATCGCAATTGAAATAACCCGATATAATTGGTTACAGTGCCATTTTAGTTTAACAATAATCTGATTTAATTTTAACATCTGTCTAATGCAACGACACGTGTTGTAATTTTCATTTGGTTTGTGACAAACAAAGTAAAATTAAATAGAAATTGCGTTCGGATCGTTGTGGAACGTTTTGTTTTAGATTGATTGCTTCATTGACAATTAGAGATAACATTTTAGTACATTCACATGGGCATTTTTAAAATTAAATCACTCTCATAAATGTGGTGACAATTTTTAAGAAAATATTTTCTTTTTAAAATTAACCCCTTAACGTGTGCGCTCGAGTTAATTCGAGGACGCAGAACAGGCCAAATTCTGCACACTCGAAATAATTCGAGCGGCGTCGTATTTCGGAAGATTGCAATATTCGGCTCTTTGCTGCATTGTGGATCAAAATCCAAAATTAAAATAAAAAATTTTGATTTATTTTGTACTTTTTTTTTAATTTTCGATAATACAACAAATTGATTTTTTTTAAATGTGTATATTAAGGGGTTAATGTCAGGTCATAACTTATGATAGGGAATAATCGGAAGTTAAAAAAGAGGCACTAACAAAATTAGTACGAATTTGAAACAGAAATGGTACTAAATAGAATTTTATTCACTAAAGATTTGGGATATGAGTTTTCTAAAAGAACTTCAAAACATTCTTTTAGAAAACTCATCCCAAATCTTTAGTGAATAAAATTCTATTTAGTACCTCTATTTCTGTTTCAAATTCACCAACAACTGACCAAATAACAATTTTTAAATCTTTACCACATATAGATGGTTTGACATCAAAACGTTACAATATTAAAATAGCTAAAACCAATTTGAAAACTCTTTCACAAATACATTCTAAATTGAAAACGCCTATACCAGTGAAAAATAAATCAAATATAATCTATGAAATCCCTTGCAGCAGCTGTGATGAAGTATACATTGGTCAAACAAGTAGAATACCTACTTAAAGATAGAATAACTTCTCATAAAAGTGACTGCAGAAGGAATGTGAGATCTTGTCGCCTTGCTGAACATGTAATAGATAAAGATCATGTGATTGACTATAATAATGCCAAAATTCTCGATAATGAACGAAATCTCAATAAGCGTCTCTTTCTTGAAATTGTTAATATAAATAACAATGAAAAATCAATTAATAAAAGAACAGATATCAAAGACCTCAGTACAATATACACATATCTATTAAAAAAAACAAAGAAAATTTCTCAAGTCGTCCTTGAATTGATTTTTTATATATTTATACATTTTATAATCGCACTTTGTATGTTTCAATTTTATAGATACTGATTTTTTAGAAATTGTCATTTTAAATTTTAACATTGATGTTTCTTTTTGTATGTAATTTTTTCTGAATTTCATGTTATTTGTCTTGAT
The DNA here is from genome assembly GCA_949320105.2 of Crepidodera aurea. Taxonomy (NCBI): domain Eukaryota; kingdom Metazoa; phylum Arthropoda; class Insecta; order Coleoptera; family Chrysomelidae; genus Crepidodera; species Crepidodera aurea. The sequence goes on along the minus strand of OX439474.1, from coordinate 15,633,260 downwards.
AAAGAAAATAAACATTTTTGAAAGCTCGACTTAAAACGAAGAAATCGTACTAATTTATTTACTATCGACTGCTTCCCAGTCTTCCCACTAATTTTATCTGCATAAATTACTATTGAACAGTCACGAAAATATCCACTTATTAAATAAATAAATAAATATTTTATTTATTTTAGAATATAGCTAGTAATGTACAATGTATTTAACTTATAAACTTAACACATAATCAATAACACACCGACTTCGTCACTTTCAGTGGCTATAAGTACCCGGTGTTTCCAATGTTTTCTTCAGACACTGCTTAGAGACGTGGTGTCGAAGTTGTCTAGTTCCTACTGATGAGGTACAAAAATACCGAAACTAGTCTAGGAATGACAAACTCTTCAAATATCACAATCAAAGTGTTGGTTTGGTTAATAGCCGTCCAACTCGCGTCTAAATCGTTTTAATTCTACACCTGTGGGGGCTTTTGTCCCAGGAGTAGTTATTTTCGATTTGGACGTGATTGCATTTTCTGTATAATTTTATTATACTTTGTTGGTACCGACTTTGAGATTTTTCGAATTTTTTCGAATTTTTTCGAATTTTTCGTTTTTTAAAAATAGGGCCACATTTGAGATATGGAGAAGTTGTTCTTTTCAAAAATTGACAGTCTGTCTATTTTCTCCGAACCTGCTTGATGGGTTGCATACCTGCAAACTTTGATTTTGATATTTGAGTGAAGAGGGCGTTGGATATACACACACCGACTTCGTCACTTTCAGTGGCTATAAGTACCCGGTGTTTCCAATGTTTTCTTCTTAGACTTCAGAGACGGTTTCAAGTATTGGGACAAATTCCGAATTCTCACGGGTCAAAAATCCAAAACCCACTCACACCTCGAAATCGACGGCGTAACCCACACCTCCCCTGAAGAGAAAGCCCAAGCCCACAAAACCTACCTAGAAGCCATATTCAGAACACCCAACAACCCCTACTTTGACGAAAACTTCCGCAACCAGACCGAACACTTTGTCCATCAGACACTTGCCAATCCAGCACCCCCCTTGGATGCCGAAAACCCCCTCACAACCCCCTTCACCACCCATGACATCCAAGCCGCCTGTCAATCAGGCAAAAATACGGCCCCAGGGCCCGACTCCATCAACAGAAGAACGCTAAAACATCTACCTGAATCCATGTTTCCGATCTTAACCCTTCTCCTTAACGCCTGCCTCTCCCAATCCTACTTTCCCCTTGCCTGGAAATCCGCCAACACCATCCTAATTCCAAAACCAGGCAAGGACCCCAAATCCGTACACTCCTACCGTCCCATCTCTCTCATATCGGTCGTTGGAAAACTCCTTGAACTTCTGCTCAAGGAGAGAATATGGACCTATTGTGAAGAGAGAAACATCATCCCTCAATCCCAACATGGATTCAGAAACCACCACTCCACTCAGGACGCAATCTCCTCACTCCACACAATTGCCGTCACGGCAGTTAACTCTAATCAAATCTCCTCAGCCGTTCTTCTGGATGTTCAAAAAGCCTTTGACCAAGTCTGGCATGCCGGATTAGTCAAAAAGCTCATGAACATAGGTCTCCCACTTAACATCACCAAACTCATCCACTCTTATCTCTCGGACCGTACCATCAAAGTCAAAGTAGGCAACGCCCAGTCCGAACCTTTCACTCCCCTCGCTGGAGTGCCCCAGGGCTCCGTCCTGGCCCCCCTCTTCTATCTCATCTACACCTGCGACCTCCCGCCCCCAAACCACCCGCCTTCTATACGCCGACGACACTGCTCTGATTTCGGTAGCCCAAAACTCTAACCAACTTAGCATCAGAACCCAAAACCTACTGAATCAGTTCACCAGCTGGAGCAATAGGTGGAGGGTCTCATTGAATCCTCAAAAAACACAATTCATCATCTTTAAACATCCGAATTCAAAAAGACCCACCCAGCTCCCCCAAGACGTCATTGTAAACCTCCAGGGAGTCAGGCTCGCTCAACAAAGGGAAGTAGATTATTTAGGTGTTCGATTCTCTCAAACACTTAAATGGTCTCCTGACCTTGACAACACGCTTAACAGAATGCGTAAACGAGCCCGCCTCCTTGGCGCTTTGTGTGGCCGGTTTGGACGGTGCAACACCAAAACCCTCATACACACCTACAACTCCTACATCCGCCCTGTTGCCGAATACAGAGCAGTCCCATATGGCGTACTACCCCCCCATCTAGCCCGAAAAATTTCCTCACTCGAGAGACGTATTCTACGACGATGTCAATATCTCCCCTATCTGTTTCCTTCTAGAGAAGTCTACAACAACGTCTCCAGCTCCCCAATTCTCTCTCGTTTCCAACTCCTACGGAAAAAATACGTCTCTCGCACCCTGAATGGCTCAAACACCCACGCCCAAAACACCCTCCTCACCCCTTAGCGACCTCGTCGTCTCCCCCTCTTCAGGAAACCCAAAGCAAAACTCCCACAGCCCAACCTCAGACTTCTGGCTGACCCCCAAGACCTCCCCCTCCCCCCCGAACACCAGGATCTAATGGACTTCGCCCCCTCACCATAAGGTAAACCCCCCCAAACCCCAACCCCCAACATACAATACCCTAACAATATAATAACATAATAAATAGAACATAAGAACCACCTGTACAGAATCGTGATTTAGGTTTTCGTGGTTTTCCTAAATCATATTTCCCCCCTTAGATTGGGCACCGTTTTCCCCAAACATAAGGGTGGAAATAGCAAAATTGGCGATTCTTAGATAAAAAAAAAACTGGGAAACAGCTCCTGCCCACACAGGCCCCAACCAACACACACAAAACATAACACAAAAACCTTAGGAAAAATTAGCTAGCTAGGTTACTAATATTGTAATCAGGGCCTCACCCTGAAAAGGAGGAAAACTCCCATAGCAGGGAATTAGGAAAATGAAATGTCCTAGAAAATGTAATATATACCAAATGAAAATAAATAATAAACTAAAAAAAAAAAAAAAAAAAAAAAAATGTTTTCTTCAGACACTGCTTAGAGACGTGGTGTCGAGGTTGTCTAGTTCCTACTGATGAGGTACAAAAATACCGAAACTAGTCTAGGAATGACAAACTCTTCAAATATCAAAATCAAAGTGTTGGTTTGGTTAATAGCCGTCCAACTCGCGTCTAAATCGTTTTAATTCTACACCTGTGGGGGCTTTTGTCCCAGGAGTAGTTATTTTCGATTTGGACGTGATTGCATTTTCTGTATAATTTTATTATTTAATTTTATTATACTTTGTTGGTACCGACTTTGAGATTTTTCGAATTTTTTCGAATTTTTCGTTTTTTACATAATTAATATTTTATAGTTTACATTTTCATGAATATATGTGGACACTTTATTTATAAAAATTCCCAACGAAGCAGATTGTTTTATTTCCCTTGGCAAAACATTGAAAAGACGAACTCCCTCATTGAATACTGACCTCATTAGAAAAGTCTTGTTTGTATATTCTATATTATAATTATCCTTTGAACACGGGAATGTAGAACTTGAAACCTCTGGGTATATTCTTTTGGGCAAGATATTAAGAGTGATATTTACAATAATCAAAATGTGGTTGCATCATAAATCAACATTTTGGATCATTGTCTTAAATTATATGATATTCTTCGGAAAACCCTCAATCTTTTTATCTTATTTTCTTGCAAAGATAATCTGCAAAATTTATGAAGGAGAGCTGTTTATAAAATTCATCAATGGCAGAAATTCTTAAACAATGCAGTGAAGAATGCAAAAAAAATTAAATAAGCCAAAAATGCAGATAAAGGAAAATATCAGGGTTATCAGAGAGCAATGTGAATAAGAAAAATACTAAAAAAAGAGCGCGTTAAATATTTTTACATTAAAAAAAATAAAAAGTAAATCAAGTTCTAATTATGGGTTCTCATCTATCAATATTAAAAAATACAAACACGAGACGTAATATTTACAAAAACAGATAAGATAAAGATAACACCAAAATAAACTTCTTTGTTGATAAAAGCACATGCATTTTTAACAAGTAACGTTTACCGCTGTTCATTAATATAATATCAAATATTGGAATATATCAGAGGTTCCCTAAGTAATCGGATTTTTCCCGCGGCTCCCTTAATACTTCAGATTTTTTTTCTAAATTTTTGATTTTCTTGAAAAAATTGAAAACTTTCCTTTTTAAGCGATTGCCCATTTAACACCGAACAATTGAAAATAGATGCTTACTATTTTCCTTTGGATAATATAAAATATCTAATTTCAACTGTTTTACTGTCTCAGTAATATCCATATGGACACTGGACAACCACCATGTGGTTAGGTTAGTTGAAAAATAAATTAAACACGAATTTTAAATTCACAAACAAAAATTCGAGAATTTGAAATTTTAATTGCCGAATTCTTTAATTGAATATTTCGCGGCTCCCTTATGACGGCTCACACTTTGGGAATCACTGTATTGATTTTGTTAAAAAAATTCATTTTCAATTGTAAAAATATACTATTCTTATATCTTTTCCTACGAAATCCGAAGACATTATTGATATTGATATTGCATATGTAAGCATTCAAACGCTGGACACTGGAACACCCAGTACAAACAAAAGAAATACTTTCATCAACCACTGAGCTATAGATTTAAGAGAAGTTGAGGCATAAATAGGGTGCATGGTGCATGACAATAGGACAAGGAAAAATCTTTGGACCAAAATATGAGAATTTACTCTAATATGTTTAAGTAAAGTTCTGCTCTGAAAAAATATACAGGGAGTCAAATATAAATCACTGTATACAGTGTGTTCATTCAACTCATCTTTATTTTTAATTGGTCCTCACCGTCGAGTACATTTCGCCAACAGATTAACTGACAAGTAGAAATTTATTTTAATTTTTATTAACTATATCGCTTTTCCGGACTTTAATTATATCGAAAACATTTTTTTTAGTGTGGGTGGAAAAGTTGGCAATTTTTAAAAGTGCTGGTGGCATTTTGGGATTAAGTGATAGAAAATTTTACATTTTTGAATTGGTAACACTGTCTATATCACCCTGTAATGGCTGCAGATTATTTCATAATATTTATATGTCATAGATAGAAAAGAAACAGACGAAGATTAATAAAAAGAAAACTCAATAACTAGACTTCAACGAAGAAAGAGATGGAAAACTGAATCGCAAGCGGAAAGGAGGAACTGGAAGAAAGTTTCTGGTGTACTCTTTCATCGAAAAATCAGTACAAGAAATAAAGGAAGGGTGTAATGTGGTGATAATATCTAAAGAAATACAAGAAAGAAGGATAAAAAAACAAATTCCAAATATATGTAACATATACAGCTAAGCAATAATCCTACATAGTGCAGTTTTAACTCTTTAGTTTACAAGAAAAAATAATATATCACACAAGCGATGTCAAAATTTATGAAAAGGTATGGAAAATGAACCCAAAATCTAAAAAAACCTTAATCTCAGCTGTTACCCCTACATTTGACTATAGTATAATTGCTTATATTCTCATATTTTCCCTAAAGAACCAAATCCTGCTCTAAAGCCCATTATAATTGCTACACCCAGTGAACAATTTAAGTTTAGACACTATTACATAACTTAAGACTTTCTTGAGACCCGTAAAATGTACCTGGGCTATCAACGAAATATCATCGTTCTATTCCTGGAAAAGTACATTAAATAGGTCAAGGATGTTCATGTCATAAAAATGTAAATCTCAATTATACGACACACCTTCTTAATTAGAGCCGACCACTTGACTTTACGATCAGAGCAAGAATTTTTATTCAAGGCACGTCCTATGTTTGCAATTTGCCATTATACGAAAGCTGGTTTTCTCATTTTCATTTTTACCAGGAAAAAAAACCAGGTGAACAGCCAAAACTGAATATTTAACATCTTCAATAAAAAACGACAATCTACCAAAAACAACTCACTCCTATATTTTTGGAGCAAAAAAATTAATTATTAAAGAAACTGAATAAAAAATTTCTTTCGAAGATGTGGCTGTCTCTGGATTTTAAAAATGTTTTGCTGGTCAATTTGGGAAATTACTATTTTTGCGACACTTTTGCATATATTCCTTACCGAAAAATCTCTGAGTTCGAAGGCTAAAAGAGTTTTTACATTTACTGGAAAAAGTATGAATGATCCTTTGTTTCATATCTCTTCAACATATACATTAACGATATCTCCTCTTGTTTCATTAATACAAAATTCTTGGAGTTTGCTGACGATATGAAATTTTTTCGAAAAATATCTAATTCTTCCGATAAACTCCTGATCCAAGAAGATTTAAATCATCTGACTCTGTATTGCCACCAAAACCGTCTTTATCTGATCACAAAAAAATGTAAAGTATAAATTTCTCAAGGAATAAAGACACTATCGAAAACGAATATTTCCTCAATAATGAACTTTTAACAAAAGTTTCGGTGGTCAAAGATCTCGGTATTTATATCGATTCCAAACTCTTTTTTGACCAAAATATCGAATATGTTTCAAAAAAAGCTAATAAAGCACTAGGATTCCTAATGCGCGTTTGTCACGACTTCAAAGAGGTAGAGTCTGTTAGAAATCTATACATGGCATGTGTCAATAGAGTTTTAAGCTTCGGTTCTTCTATTTTGAATCCCTATTATAACTTTACAAAAACTCCAAGATAAATTTATAAAATATGTTCCAAAAAAATTTCATACTTATGCAGACTTCGATATTTGCAAACGAGAACTGAAGCTCATATCACTAGTCGACAGACGTCAACTTTCAGATGTTAAAGGACTCCGCAGTTTTTGATAGGAAAATGGATTTCTCTCAAACTTCGGAAATTTATTCTTCATCCCATTCCGATCAAAAGTGTTCACGGGCCCAACTCAATCCTATGTACAGATTTCGAGCTAGCGAGAGTTTAAAATGATTAGGGGGAACTCGATATATGGGCATTTATCGGCAAGTTAGGCGTTCACCTCTTTACGTTTATGGTTTATATGATGGATATATGTCATACACACCCAGATACACACACACGCACACATTTAGCGTCTTTTAGAAGATTTTATTTTGATTTCTAAACTATTTCTTAAGAATTTATTTTTTATTGACATTACATTTTTCATTTTTCAATCACTTTTTTGTTATCATGACTATGTCCGACATGGGCGTTTCATTAACAGGGTTAAACACAACCAGTCACCTTGAAATAAATTAAAAAACTAAATAAATGTTCAATGGAGAAATATTTTTTGTAAGAGAAAATCATCTTACCACGTACCATGGGGTATGATTGTGAAAGCTAATTTTTTTCACAACGAACAAATGTGCATTTCTTCGGCGTCTTCATCATCCACACCGGTACAAACATTGTTACCCCAATGTTCACAAAGCTGGCAACCTATCCAACCTTCTAGTGATTTCAGAAAAGTATTTATGTGTAAAAAAATTGTGTCTTCATCATTGTTCTTTTGCGTTTTGTCTGAAAGTTTAGTATTTTTACACAAACAGGGCTTGCTTTCATTAAGTGATTCACTTAGGTACTTGTGAGTTAGGACACTAACGGCGTTTTGTGTGGATGTTTTCTATCTAAAACCAAACTGTTGTTTTGAGAGTATTTCATATTTGTTTAGGTATGAAACTAATCTATTTTTAATTAATTTTTCAAACTTTTTTGAGAAGTGGGTGATTAACCATATGTGTTGGTAATTGCTGATGTTGTTACATCTCCCTTTTTATGTAATAGAGTAACAATAATTGTTCTAAACATTTAGATAGAGTATGTGTAAATGGTTTTAAAAGATAATCACAGTTTAATTTAATTATTTCAGACTTTGTGTTATCTATTCCAACGATTTTCCCATTTTTTAAATCAAAATAGGTGCAATTAGGAATAGATTTTCATCGCTTTTTATTTGGTTTGCTAAAGCTCTTATTAAATTCATTAGCAATGTTAATTTTATGCTGGACATAATTGTTAAGTGTTCTCTTACAAAGAGTATTTCTCCATTGAACATTTAGTTTTGTATTTATTTCAAGGTGTCCGTCCGGCTGTGTTTAATCCTGTTAATGAAACGCCCATGTCGGACATAGTCTAGCTATATTCATGGTAACAAAAAAGTGATTGAAAAATGAAAAATGTAATGTCAATAAAAAAAATCTTAAACAATAGTTTAGAAATCAAAATAAAATCTTCTAAAAGACGCTAAATGTGTGCGTGTGTGTGTATCTGGGTGTGTATGACATATATCCATCATATAAACCATAAACGTAAAGAGGTGAACGCGTAACTTGCCGATAAATGCCCATATATCGAGTTCCCCCTAATCATTTTAAACTCGCGCTAGCTCGAAATCTGTACTTAGGATTGAGTTGGACCCGTGAACACTTTTGATCGGGGTGGGATGAAGTATAAATTTCCGAAGTTTGAGAGAAATCCACCGAAAGCCATTTTCCTATCAAAAACTGCGGGGTCCTTTACCTACAAAATCGTTAACGGGCAAATTGAATCTAGTGAAATTTTAAGTAAAAAAAAAATCTTTTCAAAATTAGTCAAAGCTCTACTATAACTACTACCTAAATTCTCCTCTGCAAAGATGCAGTAAATCATACAATACAATTGTACCGATGTGGATATCTTCTCTTCCTCTTTAATAACTTTTACAAACACTATTAAAAAATTATTTATATATCTCATCTTGACTAGTTTCTTTTTATATAATATGTATAATATCTTATTTTTATTGTTAAGCAACATTTAACAAGGATTTATCAATTTTGTATTAGTTTAGTAAAGAGTGAATACTGTACTGGGCTCGTCCTTTTTGTATTCTTATATAAATAAATAAATAAATATATTCATAGTTGCGGTTTCTCTATAATAATACAAAAATACGCATTTTGTAGATATACGGGGTGTTCACAAGCAGTGACACTTTCCTTTCAACCTTAAGATTATATACGTATTTTAATACTGTTTTTGAATATGATTGCACACTTCCGGTATTTAACACACATATGTTCCTAGACTGACCGGAATAATGAAAAACATTCGCAGGCTCACGGAAGAGACCTATACGATTATATCCCGCTAGAACATTCATCGTGAGATTGTGTTAATCTTACCTGAAGCTTTACAGTTACAAATATTTATCTCGTGCTGAGAAATAGTCTTTATACCGAGCACCTCCAGACAATATAAAAGCGATCACACCGAATGAAATACCTTGGCCCAACTAACCGTGTTTTGCATCACCCACGCATTTTGTCATATTTTTGAAATGGATTTGACATTTTTACTATGCTAATAATGTTATTCAATTGGTGAATCAGAACATTTTTTGGTTAACTTTAACAAAATGTTTTTAAATATATTTAAGTGTATTATTGCCGTAGTATTTAGCAATTTAGTGATTTTCAAAAATTTGTTATTTTGGTATCTGGTAAAATTCTCTGTAATGGTTATAGTTATATGTTTTATCCACTAATGTCACATAATAAACCAAAAATCGAACTGGAATTTGACCTTCATTATTCAATAGTGTGTTTGTAAAATTGATTTGATTGGTTAAAAAGCGTTGAATAATGAAAATTCAACACTTTTAATAACCAATAATCATAAGGCAACTGAATTTAACCGATCAAGATCAAGTACACATTTACATTTACTCTGCAATACGACCTTTAATTTATACGTCAATGTCAAATTAAATTTTACATCAAATCGTTAAGTTCTAGTAATTTCATATCAAATACAGATCACAAAACGAATTTTGGTGTTGCAGATACAACAATTAATTTCTCGAATTGCAGCAATATAACTTTAATTTTTAGAAGAGAGTGACATTTTGACTAGAATCAGTCAAATAAAAGCTTTGCAACACACAATGCAAATTGTGTATGCAACCCCAATACATCGGGAATTTTTTGCTTTAAAAATTGTCAATACTCTCTTCTAATCTTAGATGGTAGCACATCTAAAGAGACTAAAAGTTTCCATAAAGAATAAAATACAAGACAAAACATAACAGCAGGGCCGGTTTTAAGCGTAGGCGAAACATGCGGCCGCAGGCGGGCGCCGGGGACGCCACAACTTGAAAAAAAAATTCTGTATGTAATGTAATAAAAAGTAGTCCAAAACAGCGTTTTAGGCTACTCAAATTTTAAAAATTTTCCCAGACCCCCTGGTATTACGCCACCCCCCCCCCCCCCCCAAGCTACGCAACTGGTATGAGGGGCGCCAGTTCGCATCCACTAGAAAAATGTCTAGGAGCGGCACTGCATAACAGCCAAAATAGTAGTTTATGAAGCAAGGACGAGAAGTGTTACTTTTTCGAACCATAAGAGTCAGAAAAAGAAACTTCTCGTTCGCGGTATCACAATATTTTTTATTCAAATATAAAAAATATTAATAAAATAAGGAAAAATTCTACCTAGTTCTACTTATAGTTTTTTAAAAACGCGTTTCATTACATTTGTATAGTGTAAGAAGTACTAAAATAAATAAAATATACACATCGTTTTGAGTTATGATAAACTAAACCAGTGTTGTTAGAACTTTTTCATTGAATTTGAAGGATGCGAATAGCTCATCCGTTCTGTCAGTGTACTATAGACTACACTAAAAAGAAATAGAACACAAGTATAAGAAATGTCAAATTTCAAACAAAAATTATAACTATTTGGTTTTTTTTAAAAAAACACATATCACAGCAAGTAAATATGTTATTCCGATAATAAAATACACCAAATATTATTGAACAGAACTATTAATTTAAAGCTAAAAGAAAAAGGTAAGCCAAATACCTATATTTTACTTTTCCAGACAGTTCACCGTACGAAAAACTACGAAAAAGTCCTAGGCCGAAAAGTTCTTCTTCTTGTTATTGTGTACTGTATCGAATTTGACGTCTTTTAACATATTCGAATAAAAAAACCTTTTATAAAGTTAAAGAACAACTTCTAGGAGAGACTAAAAATATACTAGGTAAATAGGCAAGATAGTTTAAGCACTACAAGAAACTCTAAAACTAATAGATAATGAGGATCAAGAAGAAAGAGAAATTAACTACAAAAAGTATATGCAGCCACAAATAAACTGAAAGCAACAAAGGTGCAGGCGAAAGGAGAATCGCTGCAATAGAATATTGTATTACTAGATATAGTATGTAAAGTAATTGCCAAAACTGATACACAACAGATTAAAGAAGTAGTAGTGAGAGAATACCAAGGATGTTTTAGTGCAGAATTACTAACAGTTGACGTCTAAACTGGTATGGAGATCATGGATCATCGAGACCAAAACACAGATGAACTGGCCTGGGTGCCTGGACGTCAGGAGAAATACCCGGAACAGGACAGACCCCCGGAACACCGAAATGGGCGGTCCGAGGGGTCATAAAAAAACTGGATCAGGAAAATCCTACATAGAAAGACCGTGTTCCAAAAGAACAGCTGAACTGCTATCATTGGACAAAAATAAGCTGAGAGGAACCAAAGACAGTGAAACATGTATTGTGCGAATGCGAGGTGTTGTATAGCAAGAGGCAGGCACTAGTACAGGGTATAAAAATACTGAACTGAGTAGAGTAACAAATTGGGCAGTGAACCCAATAAGCCAGTAGGCTTCAGCGATATCGGAGATCTTAGATCAGACGGGCCCGGGCCGGGGAAAGAATGGCGACCATGCAAAAGTGGCAAGACGAATTGGAGGCCAACAGTACTGTTGGGGAGTGGACCAAAAGGCTGATAAAAAAATGTCAAAGATTGGACTGATTGTAAGCACAGAAGAACGGAATATTTCCTTACCCAATTTTTGACATGTTCGAAAATTACAAGTTGAGGATAGGGAGGACGGAAATCTCAAATTGCCCTTACTGTGGGAATGATGACTCCCCTGAGACCACTATTTACTCTTGCGAGAGATGGGAGAGGAAGAGGACAGCTCTGAACCTTGACACAGGTATCCAGATAGACCCGGACAACACAATAGAGTTAATGGTAAGCAGTAAACAACGCTGGGACAAAATCCACATATATGTGAAAGCTGTCCTTTCCTCTAAAGAAAGAGAGGAAAGAATAAGGCAGTCACAAGAAAACGCTTAGATACGAAATGATGGACGGAAATGAGGAAGGCTCCTGTCCGGGGACAGGAGAGAAGAAGGGGGGTTTTAGTCAGAGTAGCGCCTGACACTACCAGGGCTGATTGAACCAATGCCCTGGTACCATGCGGTTTCCCCCCACACAAAAAAAATCAGACGGGCCCAGGAAGGAAAAAAAACAGTTGACCTAGTTTGTACACTTAAATTAATACTAAACAGTTACAAGCAAGATCTACGACATCTCCTCTTTATTGATTTCAAACAGGCTTGCGACTTGATTTCAAGAGAAAAATCGTATGAAGTTCTCATAAAAATAAGTTGAGTTTATTGAAAATGACACTAACAAGCAGTAGAATTTTCATTTTTTTTCGAACAGTTTACAGTAGGAGAAGGTCTAAGACAAGGTGACCCCCCCCCCCTGGGCAAACTTATTTAGTCTAGTGCTAGAAATAGTAATAAAATGAAGAAAAAAATGGCAATAAGAGGCCAAAAGAAATATGGGATTGGAACAATCGAATGGAAAGAAGTAGCAAAGGTCCGAAACAAATTAGTACATTAAATGTACGTAAAAAAATTTGCTACATTACAATTTTAACATAAAAAAGAATATTCTAAAAAAAATTAATTAGAAAAAAAAACAATTACAAAGGAAACAAACGTCCAATTTGCTTTAATAATAATCACCTTCAATACACGATGTTGAAAGGCGTTCTTGTGTTTTTTTTTCTGCATTTAATAAATAACGAACTTGTTTCACGGTGTGATGGCCTAATGAAAAAAAAAAACAGGAAGGTGTTCATAAAATAATTCTTGTCCCATTTTAGCTTCTTATCGACCAAACACGACCGAACGAAGAGTGAATGAGGAAAGGGTTAACGACCTTTAGTTGCCTTTTATAAAACTTGTTTCTTCACGTCTTTCATTATTCTCCTCGAGAGACCAAAGTTTGAAAATGTAAGAGAAATAACCGGTGTAGTTTACAGTTACCATAGGCTTATGAAGTTCAGTAAATCACTATAAAACGCAACAACGTGGTTATTAGACTAATAGCGGTTCATTTGTTTACAATTAAATATGCGGGTTGTACTGTAGAAAGTTATCTTTGGTAAAAGTGAAGATGAGTAGGTATTTTATTATTAAGTCAGCTGTACTTGACAAACAGCTGTATATGGAATAAAAGAATTAAAAATAAAACTAAACAGACGTCTGAATTTAGAAGACAAGATGAAAGCTCTTTAAGGTAGCATTTTCGTTAAAGGATGCAATTAACAAACAGAACTTCTAATATAAGCAACAATTTGATGCGAATTTCGACATAGCGAATCCCAAAGAAATTGTATAGTATCTTGTATAATCAGATTACAAAAATCCTGCGCTAATAGTAGCCTGCAAAATAAATAATTGGAAGTGTTATAATTTTTTTTGTTTAAATGTTGTCCACCCAATTGGAATTTTGTAACATACGAACTGCTAAACTAAAATATAAAGTTTCTCAGGATGCGTTGGGTTGACATTCTTATCTTTGTCTCTTCACCATTTTAAACCTAAAAACTGTAGATCTTTTGTTTTTGGAAGAGATGTTGAGAAACGATGTAGAAATATTTTGTTGAAGACCGCATTTAAAAAAATATATGTAGTTCTAAAGTGGCGGGGTGCCAAAATTAAAGTTTGGATTTTTATTGGTTTGGAATTTTTGAATTTGTCTCTCTACCATTTCTAAACTAACAGCTATAGATCTTTAATATTTGGAAGAGATGTAAACAAAAGATGTAGAAGTGTTTTGTTGAAGACCACATTTAAAAAAAATAAGTAGTTCTAAAGTGGCGGGGTGCCAAAATTGAAGTTTGGATTTTTATTGGTTTGACATTCTTGTCCTTCTCTCTCTACCATTTCAAAATTAACAGCTATATATCTTTAATATTTGGAAGAGATGTAATAATAATAATAATAATAATAATAATAATAATAATAATAATAATAATAATAATAATAATAATAATAATAATAATATATTTATTGTTTCTAATGAAGGTAAATTACATATAACAAAAAGTTAATTAGTAATATAATAGTACTTATTACACTGATACACATCTTCCTAAGTTCTAACACAAAAATAGAGCCAGAAGTAAAGATAAAAATGCAGCAAATAAAAAATTACAGATTTGTTTTTGAGAGATGTAAAGAAAATATGCAGAAATGTTTTGTTGAGGGCCGCATTTAAAAAAAATGACGTAGTTTTAAAGTGGGGGGTGCCAAAATTGAAATTTGGATTTTTATAGGTTTGACATTCTTGTCTTTGGGTCATTCCATGTGAAAAGCATATCAAATGTCACTCGACCCTCCGCAATCGCTCTGCTTTTTTGACACCATAAACTTACCATGGAAATAAGTGATTTCCCAAATTTTCAGCCTAAAATACCACAAGGAAATCTTTTAGGCTCAATTTTAAAATTGGTCAAAATGGCAACGAGAAAAAAATAAAATACGCGTTTCCTTCGTATTTCTCATTAAACGGGACAAAAAAATGTAACAAAGACATTTCTGACGTAAAATTTTCCGTAGAACACGGGCAAGCTAACCATTTTCAATAATTCCCCTCGGAAAAGCCGGAAAATGAGGAAATTTTTATTTTTTTATTTTCAAATTTCTCAAATACATATACTCCGATTTAGCTGAAATTCACAGTAGATGTTCTTAGAAGCATGCTTTTCCAAATCCATATACTCGTGCTTTACTCTTTATATCATTTTCATGAGTTATATGCGATTTATATATATATATATATATATATAGTGCATTCTGTGAGTCGGAAAATACCTCGAAAAATACAAATAATTTTTTGATGCCCCTAAAGTAAAGAAATACGAAGGAAACGCGTATTTTATTTTTTTTCTCGTTGCCATTTTGACCAATTTTTAAATTGAGCCTAAAAGATTTCCTTGTGGTATTTTAGGCTGAAAATTTGAGAAATCAGTTATTTCCATGGTAAGTTTATGGTGTCAAAAAAGCAGCGCGATTGCCGAGGGTCGAGTGACAGTTGATATGCTTTTCACATAGAATAACCCCTTTGTCTCTCCATCGTTTCAAAACTAACAGCTATAGACCTTTAATATTTGGAAGAGATGTAAAGAAAAGATGTAGAAATATTTTGATTAAGGCCACATTTAAAAACGTTTCCTCGGCGCCATTATCAAATGCTGTGGATAACAACGGCCAAGAACAAGAAACTAACGAAATAAAAAGAAATAGAGAATTTATTGGACTCGTGAAAAATAGAAAAAGTTTACAAATCACTTTATAAATAAACATTGCAAGTAACCATAAATTATTCAGTACATATTCTTAACAATCGTATTTAAAAATTGAACAATTACATTTGAGCATTTTTCCTTTAATCAAGCAAACTGCATCAAAAACCTCATTTATTGAGTAAAAGCTTGGCTAATAAGAGCTTGTGCTTCGCCACAAATTTTAATTACGTATACTGAAAAACAACACACATAATTTGTTTAGACACGCCAAAAATAGGAAAATTCTAGACGAAGAACCACATCAAGGGATGTCTCAAAAACTTGAAGATGTTAGTAGGATCGAAGTAATATTTTCCTCATTGAAAGATCCAGGTTTGTAACCAAAAACTTTCAGATTAAAATATTAATAAAAAATTATCAAATGTAATATACCACGAGTCCTCCAAATTTTTGGTTTTCACGAAACGGCTTTATTTGGAAAAACCACGGAAACAAACTGATTGATAAAATCACGAGTCCGCAGGACGAGGGATTTTATCTCAAATCAGAGTATGGAGACCAAAAATTTAATCTATAAAATTTGAGAGGACGTGTGGTATTTACATTTTATTTTGTTTATTCTATTCGAATTTAATGGACACACAGAGTTTTTTATGAAAAAAACCTTCCAGTATATTTACCTCCAAGACGGTAATAACAACTTATGAACACAAAAACGGTTACCGTTGTTAACGTGGATCTTTGGAATGCATTTGATCCTTCGTGTTAATTATTAAATGCATTTACAAAATCTAGGTAGGAGTGAGAAAGTTAAAAGTTAACGCTTGCCTTATTAGGAATTCTTAATCGCCCGCTACGATGGTTATTATTAAGTAACACAAATACAAAACTGTAATTAAACTCCTACAAATCATTTAAAAAATCGCTTTACTCGTAGATACAAGGTGATTTATGAGGTGTGAACATAACTGGATTGAGCTTTTTCTGGGTTTTTGCAGAATGGGTCATAAAACGGTACGCAACAACGGTGGGTAATGTTTTTCAAGGTTCCTTGAATGGTCTTTTTATTTTTCAAATGTGTGTTGAAACTACTGAAAACTGAATAATTTGTTATTAAAATTAAAAGCATTCACTAGCTTGGTGAAACTGGCTGGCTTTTTAAGTGAAAACCGTTTATCATAAAAAAAAGTATCATTTTTTTGTAATTCCGGAAAGTCACTAATTTCCTTCTACGTTAAAAAGATGGAATGAACCTACACAGTCGTAAAAATAATGACTTTCCGGTGTTCTTATATATCACCTGATTAGCTAATAAATAACAATTTTCATGAAATCTTTTCTGTTTTTGAATAAAAACGCATCCAAGATTTGAAAATCTTCATCCGATTTATGCTGCCACCTCTCCTAAGTTTGTAGAATTCAAACATTCTTGGATAGAAATGAAACTCCGCATATTGTCATTATTACAACCCGACCTAGTTTCGAAAACAATATTTGTCGCTGTCTTTGTTTAAGGCCTACTCTACCCGAACTACACGATCGTCGTCGTATGTCTTGGTGTGTCTCAGATTAATATCGTCCCTGTAATTGCAAAATGTCGTATGTCAAAAATTCCGTATGTGCGTATAAAACACAAAAACGTTAAGTTAACGCCTTAAATGCCATATAACATGATGTTACATCATAAAAATAAGCTATAAACTGATTTCTGAAATAATTAAACAAAAAAGTAAAAATATATTAAGTTTTTTTTGCTCTCCTGAAAAGTGGCCTTTTTGACATACACGACATTTTGCAATTACAGGGACGATGTTAGTTCAATTTTAATCCTTTCTCAGGGGCGTCCCATAAATTATTTTTGATTTTATTGATCGGTGTGGTGGAACTTTCTTACTTTTTTATTTTAACTTTATTTAAGGTTTTAAAGTTAGTATTTTTTTGAAATTTATTATTTTTTAAACTTTTTTAATTATATTTTATTAAATATGAGTGTTGGAGTAAGTCTAGAACACATTGATTTTTATTAATTTAAAATAAATACAACCTCAAAATTATAGAGAAAATCGCTAAAAACAGTTTTTAATTTTTTCTCCGCTAAAATATTTTTTTATGAAACTAATTTTTATTTTCTGCACGTCACTGACCACTGGCTACTAAGAATGCATAAATGATTTATTTATTCGGTGGCAATATCTTTTGGTAAATGTATTATTGCTGTGTTGCCAAAGATTTATATTTAGTCACGCCTACTTTTACTGCGCGGGTCAAGGTGAAATATCGTGTGAAGTTATGACGCGTTAATGAAACCCCTTAAATGTTTTTAAGAGAAAAAAGTCTCGAGTACAGGTTTAAGAACATACAGAGAAGCATGTGTTAACCCAGATAACTTTTTATTAACATATTTAGCGATGGTCAAATTGACCACTAAACTTTTTTTTCCTCAAAATTACATAAATGTTTTTTTATTTTTTCGTTGACGACCCCCCCGAAGCCTATTAAAAGACAAAAAACAATTTTTTTTTATCTTTTTATCTTTGGTATTAATTATTTCGATCTCTAGTAAGTCTTAAAGCTTGAAGAAAATCGAAAGCGGTCGCCATTACAACGGTTATGATGCTTGTTTTTAAACTGTGGTTTTTCTTCAGGTTGTACAAACTGTAAAGTTTTTGAAATCTTTTTAACTCTCTAACCACCAATTTGACTTCTGAAAGAGCAGATTAAAAATAGAATGTTTTCTGTTAGCCAAAAAATTTATTAAAATACCCTCATGGTAGTAATGAGCTACTTTTGTAAGCCTTTAAACTCCAAAAAGGGCATAAATAATCCGTCGGATTGTAACTGATCACCGCATAAGGAAAATTTTTATAAATGATGCTGACAAACGTTTCCTTTAAACTCCATTGACCTTTACACATTTTTGTGTAATTCTTATGTTTCATCATATTCCCTTAGATGGCTTATAATAAACGTCAATGATTCTTTCCTGATAAAAAGTGTGATTTGGAAGTAAAATTATTACCATTATTGTAAAAGAGAAAATATCTCTACATACCAGAATGATTAGACATAAAAAAGCGCAAACAATAAGAAACTAAAATTAGCAAATATTTCTATTGTAATATAAACAAATAATCTAAACGAAAACACCATCGCCAGAGCCGTAACTAGGATTTTGACAATAAAAATTATTATTTTTTTAAATTCTTGTTATACTGTCTTAAAGAAAGGGAGTGTATACACAGCGAAAGCATCTGCACAGGTATGTATTAAGGATTTTATTTTATATGAACTGGTTAGTTGTATAGTAGATTTATTTTTTAAGATGGATTCTTGTGGTAAGTTATTTTAAAACAAAACATAATTTTAATTTTAAAATTTAATTATTTTTGCTTCAAAAGGTTATATGCTCTGAGGTTTTATGTCCAACTACAAAAAGGCCAATGGAGCATATTATGACATTAAAATTAAAGATGAAGAGTGATTTTAAACAATGTTTTTATGCTCTATTACCATTTTTTTCAATGTATATAAAAATAATTTAAATTACTTAAAGCCGTTTTGAAGTTTTTAGTTATATTAAAATAAAATAGTCTGAGACAGAATCTGCTGAAGTTATTTATAGCCCTCCTAGAAAGTGATAAAAAATATCTAACTGTAGAAATTAAACATTGTTAAAATCCTTATCCAACCCACTGTTTTCTCTGAACTAGATTTTTTTCGCACATTAATAATTTTAAAAAATCTTCTTTGGGCCACTAAATCCTTAAAAAAACATCTATTTCATTTGGGATAGGAGTAACGAAAGGTGTCATCGAAGTTTTGTCAGACCCTGTATATTCTTAACACCTGATTATTTCTTTTAAAACGTGTAATTATCACAACCACAAATTTTTTTGTAGATACAACCCTGTAAAACGTATATAATTGTCTTTGTTTCGAAATAATAGATAGGCAAAGTGCAACAATGACTGCCCACATTATTGTGCATGCAGCAAGAAAAAAATCTAAGCCTGTAATGAAATATGAGAAGAATTCACGCCCCTTATTTCAGTATTCACACGGTTCCAGCTGTTCGAACAGACTACCCTCTCGCCACTATATTTATTTTTAGACAGAATAATGTAAGTAAGTCACAATTAAATAGTGTAGAAAAAGAACATACGTAATAATTGTATTATTTAAAAATCTATTGTGGATTAAATGATTGAAAACTGGAAATATAAGTATAGCTACAGATGGCTGAGTATGATGTTTACTAAATTCCCAAATCTAGTAAAAACTTCGTACTTTTTAAAAAAATGGATCTACTCAAATTTTCAGGATAATATCTGAAATATTAGCTGAATAACTTTCAACTTTAAGTACCTAAAGAGCGACAAGAGACTGACTGAAGCTCCAGTGTGTGTTTACAGCTTCCTGTCAGGTAACCAGCCAGTACGCGACCATCTAGGCTACCAGCGACCTGTCCTAACTCCTGTTCCACTGTGTTTTTACCCTAAGTATAAGGAAATACTCATTCACTAGCTGCAAAGCTTGGTTTTATAGTTTACATGGCATCATATAACAAATCTAAGTTTTAGACTTCTAAACCTTAAAATTTAGAAAAGTCTTCTGTCTGTCTGTCTGTACACATTTATAACTCAGCTTCCAGAACAGATAGAGACTAACGGATAACGGATATGAACTCAGGGTACCTTGAATGTGTGCACGCCTAAATTTCAGCTTTCTAAGACGATTTTTCAAATTTAATAAATAATTTTTCTTTAGTTTAGAAGTCTATTGTTCCCGCTCTCTAGCGGGTGCCGTTAGTACTTGTTGGATTATTTTATAACTTGCCTCAAATAATGAAAATGCAGCTTTGAGTGTCTTTGGATTTGTGAGTTTTTCTTCAGTCTTCAATAAAGGTATGAATTGATTTTTCCATGGCTTCTTTTAAAAAGCATTACTCTGATGAATAATTTCTTCAATTTTTTCGATTCGCTCTTCATCAGAATCAAATTGTGGTCTATTGTCATTCAATATTTTTGCGTCGTCTCATTTCAGGGTTCTTTTATCTATTTCACATTCTTCTTGACTATTTGTTGTTATAGTTATTCCTACGTATTCAAACTGGTTGTCTCTCTCCAGATCTTAATTTGATACTATTGTTCTGTCACTTCCACACGCATTTCCATATATTTGGTTTATCTTTCATTTATTTGCTTCTACAAATGTTTGTAACGTTTTCTCTCCATGTTCTTAATAGAATTGTCTTTCGCGTATGGGGTTGCGCTTTATTACTGTTATCCCTACCAGAGTAAATGTTTGGTCTGTCTAAAGAAATAAGCAATAAAGAAATCAAAAGTTGTCGTTCCAGGCTCAACGTTAAAAAGCGTAAAGACCTTTCGACAGGCAAAACAATGATCGTAGGTGGATTTTTATATGTAACTGTAGAAAGCAACGCGGAAACGAGACTCACGACTGCCTGTAGTCTTTTTTTTTTCCTTTCGCGGGTTAAAGGTTACTAAGTTTCTTAGCATTGAGAATTAACCTACTTTTATGCGTTAAGAAGTATCGATTTTGTGTAAACGAAATTTATTAGCCATTATAGTTGGTTTTTTCTTTGTATTGTTTTCTTGTATGTCGTGACATTTCAGTTAATTAACTCGTTTTGTTTTGGTTCGTATTTTTAGAAAGACTGAACTTTACCGGAATTGAAGTGATTTAATACAGATTAACTGAAGCCGCTTTGCGTCTTTTAAATGCAAATATTATGAGAGCTCGGACCGGGACTAACTATATTTACTCCACGATTCAGTGGATCCCTGTTCCAATAAAAAATATCAGACAGCGAGATTTAAAAATAAAACTTGACATGATTAGGATCTGTTGGTTTTAGAGACTTCTCCTATTAATTTATTTTTTTTTAAACGGGAAACCCCCACTACACTGACAACAGCATATAATATGGCTATGACAATCCAAAATTAACAAACTTAAATAAGTAATACTAAAAAATAGGTAACAGCCTTTTTTTTTCGTCTGGGCCCGTCTGATTCAAGATCTCCGATATCGCTGAAACCTATTGGCATATTGCGTTTACCATCTATTACTCCACCCAGTCCAGTATTTTTGCACCCTGTACTAGTTTGTACAGTTCCTTTACTGGCTGTCTGTTAAAACTTTTTGGGTCTAACATTGGTTGCCCAAAAAGTGTTTGTCTCTTGCAATCCAATACCTCGCAATCGCATAGTACATGTTTCACTGTCTCTGGTTCCTTATTGCATAGCCTGCACTTAAGGTCTCCATTGTACAGTCCAATTTTGTTTAAGAACTCTTTTACTGGTGCCTGACCAGTCATGAGTCCTGTTATCACTCTTAGCTTACTTCTGCTCAGTAAGAGTAGTTCAGCTGTTCTTTTAGAGCACGGTCTTCCAATGAAGGATTTTCCGTGCTTTTGTCCTGACACATTTTGCCAGTGTTGAAGGTGTCTTTCCCTGATCCAGGTTTTTATAGCCCCTCGGACTGCACACTTCGGTACTCCGAAGGTCTGTTCTGTATCCGGTATTTCTCCTGCTCCCCTTTTTGCAAGTTGATCAGCTTTTTCATTCCCATCGATATCCTGATGTCCAGGTACCCAGGCCAGCACTAGTCTGTTCTGGTCTCCTAGGACTTTCAGTTCTTCGATGCATTCCCATACCAGTTTAGACGTCACTTCCTGGCTTGAAATTGCCTTCAGTGCCGCCTGACTGTCTGACATGATTAGGATCTGTTGGTTTTTGAGACCTCTCCTATTATTTTCTCTGACGCATTGCAGAATTGCGTATATCTCCACTTGAATTACCGTAGCATTTCTATCTAAGGCATAGCTGTAGCTAACTCTTAGATTTTTGGAGTATATCTCTGCTGCTACTCCCTCCTTGGCTTTGGATCCGTCTGTATACCAGACCTTACCTTGGAGGTTGTAGTGTTTTTTGTCAGTCCGTTCAGTCCTGTCTATAATTGACACTCTGAATGGGCTGTTGAAGTTGTATTGTTTTGTCCTATGGTCAGTCTCCATATTAAATATGTCGTTTGACACAGTTCTGACAATACCCATATGCCCTGTTCCCTCCATTCGGGGGTTCAGTAAGTTTTTCAGCCTGTAATCACCCATTCTTGCCTCCCTTTGCACCACTAGGTGCAGAGGAGGCAGGCCTAGCAGTGTTTTCATGGCCGCTGTAAGCGTGGTTTTCATCGCCCCTGTAATGCCAAGACATGCAAGTCTTTGCACCTTGCTTAGTCTTGATTTGGCAGCTACTTGTAGTGTATTTGCCCACCACACTGTTGCTCCATATGTTATTGAGGGTTTGACCACCATGTTGTATAACCAATACAGCATGTCTGGTCTTAACCCCCATTTCTTTCCATAAAGTCGTCTGGCCGCCATAAGGAAGGTCACCGCTTTATTCGCTACTTTTTCTATTTGCTGGTTCCAGGTGAGTTTCGAGTAAAGAATCACCCCGAGATACTTCACCTCCCCCTTTAGCTGTATTTCGTTCACCTGCAGTCTTAAAGGACCAATCCCTCTAATTTTCGTCTGCGTGTGAACGCCACCACCGCAGTCTTTTGGGGGCTTGTACAGGCTACTTGTCCATTCGTCCACTAGGTTAAGAGCCTGCGTCATACGATCTCTTACCGTTGTGTTAAATTTACCCTGCACGGTGATGCCCAGATCATCTGCATATCCAATATTTGTATGTCCATTTTCTTTAAGAGTCCCAATCAGCCCGTCCATTACCAGGTTCCACAGGAGGGGAGACAATACTCATCCCTGTGGGCATCCTCGTATTACCCGGGCCGATGCAGTCTCTCTAAGTATGGTTGCTTTTATCACCCGATTCCTTAGCATAAGTGTAACTAACTTTAACTAACATACATTCAAATAGATCATTTAGCTCCCTTTGAAGTAACCTAATATCGGTGTCGTCCCGAACCACTGAAAATAATTTGATAAATTAACAATGCTTTATATAATCTTGGAGGTCATCAACAAACAGACTAAACAGCAAGGTAGAACAATGCCTCCCTGAGGGACCCCAGAACTCACATCAATAACTCTTGACAAAAAATTACCATTTTTCCCTTCAAACTTCTCACACTAAGAAAACTAAGAACCCAATTCGCTAATCTGTCTGA
This sequence comes from Crepidodera aurea, assembly GCA_949320105.2. Lineage (NCBI taxonomy): Eukaryota > Metazoa > Arthropoda > Insecta > Coleoptera > Chrysomelidae > Crepidodera > Crepidodera aurea. Next base: position 15,609,746 of record OX439474.1, on the reverse strand, counting down.
AAGTTTTTTAATTTCTCTATCAGCAACAAATGATTAACTCTGTCAAAAGCCTTGGACAAGTCGGTATATACGGTATCAACTTGACACCCCATCCCCAAGGCAGTCGTCAGCTCACTATTGTATATATAAGCAGATTGGTTACATTGTGAACTCAATAAACACATGAAAAACAAAGGTCTGGCAGAAGAAACCACATGCAGGTTTTGCCAGACAGAAGAAGAAACCTCCATCTATATCCTACGAGAATACGAAGGAATAGCAAGGACAAGGTTCTCACACAAGGGAACGGAATACCCAGAGGCGGAAAGCTACGTTGAATACCCATTGTCAGGAATTCTAAACATACTTAAAAGGACGAAGTTCGCGTAAGTCATCTAACTATCAAGGAAACAACAATAGATCTGCAAAGGGCGCAATAGAATTATCTACATATCTATCTACTCCTTCCTTCTACCTATCTGTGAAGGGGGTGTCGATACACTGCGACCTATAAGATCTATTGTGCCCCCTACTGCTGCCCAATCGTTAAGGATGTCTCAACGATTAGAGCAGTTCCTCCAGTCCTATTGCTTTCAAAAAGGTTCAGGATGTCGGTAGGCTTCAGGTTAGGTAGGTCTTCTATTTGATATTCTCCGAGTTATCGTACCCTTGGATTTTGCAGGGTAATGCATTCTGAGAGAATGTGGATAGAGGTTTCCTCCTCTTCCTCGCAGAATCTGCATTCTTTTTTGTTTACTAATCCGAGTTTCTTTAGGTGGCCTCTCAGCCGGCAGTGCCCTGTTAGGATACCCCTTAGTATTCTGAGCTTATTTTTACTTTTACTGATGCAGTCGTCAGATCTCTTCTGGTTATAGTTTCCCAGTAGTGTCTTGGCCTGTCTCATTCCTTGTAGTCCTATCCAGTATTGGGATCTTTTGTTATTTACTTCTTTTCCAAGTTAATCAAGTATTGTACTGGTGCTTATTCCGCAGAAGGGTTCAGGTCCCAGAAATGGTGTTTCAATCCCTTTTTTGCGAGTACGTCTGCTATTTCATTACCCTCCACTCCAGTGTGTCCCGGAACCCATAGGAGGGTAACAGTGTTGTTCTTGCCTAGTTCGTTTAGATTCTCTAGGCACTCCCAAACCATCTTGGAGTTGATTACGTGGGAGTGATGATCTCTTGTCTGCGAAAATTTCTTTCTATGTTGAACTGGACACATTTTCCGATGCCATATATTTCACCTTGAAAAATGCTCGGAGATTTGCCTAAACTTTCGGAATATTTGGTTCCAGGCCCATTTACTCCTATTCCTCTGTTCCTTCTGTTGTTCTAGAACCATCTATGTAGCATTTAATGGCACTTCTCTTGAGTTTTGGGATGGTATCTTTGTCCCATTCGCTTTTGTTACTTAGCTTTGTGTTGAATTCTTTCACAAAACTAAACTACTTTGTCATCTCATCTTGGGGCATGTCCCAGATTTGGTGATTTCCAGGAAGGAGTCGAAACTTGCGTTTGGTTGATCCTTCTCTGGTCATTCTGTAGGTTGTCCTTATCTCTATACTCTCCACTACTATATGGAGGTGTGTAAGGCTTAGGATTACCTCCATGGCGGCCGTTGGGCACGTTTTCATTGCACCTGTTATGCATACGCAGGCTAGTCTTTGGATTTTCGCCAGATTTGCCTTTGTACAGGCCAGCTTAGTTCGGCTGCCCCAGACTACTGCTCCATAAGTGATGGCCGGTCTCACTATTGACGTGTATGTACATCCACTGCAGGATCTTTGGGTTACATCCATAGTTTTTTCCCGCAAAATTTCTGCACATACTCCTTCCTTGGTTTTAGATCCTTCTGTATATCAGATGTTTCCTTGTAGGTTGTAGTGTTTTTTTGCCAGTCCATTCAGTCCTGTCTGTAATAATTGACGCTCTGTATGGACTGTATTGTTTCATGATATGGTCAGTATCCATATTAAATGTGTCACTTGATACAGTTCTAACAATACTCATATACGCCCTGTACTAACCAGTTGAAGAAAGTTTTTTTTTGTTATTTAATTAACGCAACATTGCGTAACTGTAAAATAGCATTTCAAATCTCACGCTTTATACTACATATGATTTTTTTGTAATACGCGATACGAATCTTCAAAATCATCTAAAATTACATTTTCTAAGTACTTACAACTACAATTACAATACCACTTTCATGTTATGTACCAATAAAATTTCACCTTTTTTTAATATTCCACTGGCTTTCTAGTTCCGCATTACCTTTATTTGGTACGAAATTTCACGCAAATATAATAACTGAGGCATAGAGAATGTGTAAGTTTCTTTGTTTCAAGTAATATGGTTAAAAAGGAAAATGTTTAGAATTGCACAAACTGTTCTTGAAACGAGTGAAGGTGTTTCACTGCATACAGGGTGTCCCGAACCTATGGCAAAGTTCTATATTTCCGTTATTTTAAGAGTTGCGAGAAAAAGTTATTAATATAAAATTTTTAGAAACAAATGCCACTCACTCATGATTTATAGTTGCCACTATAATACTGGAGGATCAAAAAATAATTAATACTAATTGGTCACCGACGGTTTGCCCAGAAGTATTGCAGAAAGAGGCTGGAAACCGACCTCGTAGTAAATCCGGAGATATAATGATTGAAAAAATAACTTATTAAAGCGTCCATCGAATAATCCAGACCTGGGTCCTTGTGATTTTTTCTTTTCCGAAATAACCAGGAGATAGAGCGATGTCAAGATGAATGGAATTCTTGTTTTACTGAGTGCTTTGAAAAAATAAAAAATGTGTAGATAGGGTAAAAAAAGGGAATATGAAAAATAACCAGTAATAATTTCCCTGTCGACTTTATTAGCGTTTCCCTAATACATTATGTTTTACAATTATAATTTTTAAAAATGAGCAATATCCTATAAATAATGGTAAAAACGAAATAATCCCATTATCATTAATGGCGCCATTTACCTACCAAACCCCTGAGGAATAATTCCTGAAGCACTTAGTCGCCTCAAATAAACAAGAACACGATTCTCCCTATTGCGAACTTCGGTAAATCGAAGTCTATTTTCGTATTCATCATCCAGGGAAGCATTCTAAAATAAAGTGATTTAATTAAATTTTTATTTAAAAATAAAATCAAAATACGGTATTTTTCGAAATTTCTAACAAAAAAAGTTATGAAAGAAATGGCTTTGCATTTTGGAATGCACAAGACCATAATTTCTCTTGGCTTTAGTTGGCCCTTCGAATCTAATAAAAGGATAAAGGATTGACTTTCATTCTTCCCTGGAGGAGCGGGCTGCTAAAGTCCTTCCGAGCCTCTTCGTTTACAGTGAAAGGATCTGGGGATTAGGTCTATGAGGATCATCATTCGTTTATGTCATATAAAAAAACTCATTACAGGTCAGGTGGATCGAACCCACAACCTTCCGAATGCGGGACAAATTCAAGTTCATCTGTCAAAACAGTCAGATTTTGTGGTTTCGGCCAATAAGAGCTCACGATCCTAACCAATCATTGAGTTTTATACTGATTATTTTTTTCATCTGTCAAAACAGTCAGATTTTGTGGTTTCAGCCAATAACAACTCAGGATCCTAACCAATCATTGTGTTTTATACTGATAAAACCGCTTCGTCGTTTTTGTTTTTTGATTAAACTGTGTTTACCTATTTGAGATGTCAAATGTAAACATTTATCAATTATTATTATACTAAAATGAATTGCAAATCTATGTTAATAACCAAATTTCAAAATGTATTTGTAAACGAACCTGTTTTTATTAGTTTATTTCAAAAACGACTTTAACATTTTTACATACCTCACTTTAACACTAAACTTAAAATTAATTAAATTAAGAAAGACATCATTTCATTCTTCTTCTTCGCTTTTATTTAAGGCGCCGTTTCGCGGGGTAGCCAGTCAAAAAATCGCCTTGGTGGCCCTGTATGTAAAACTATAACAGCTCAGGTTTCAATTTAAATTGGTAAAGAAAATTTTCAATATTTGTGAGTAAAGTGTCTTTTGCATAAATGACTATGTTCTCTGTTTTTAATACAAAATGATTCAAAAAATAATCCTTTCAAATACGACTCGTCCTCTGAAATTTTATAGATTAAATTTTTGATCTTCATACTCAAACGCCTTTATTTTAGGCAAAACCACTCAAACAAACTGATTTAAGATAAAATCACTCGTCCTGCGGACTCGTGATTTTATCAATCAGTTTGTTTTCGTGGTTTTTCCAAATAAAGCCGTTTTCGTGAAAACCAAAAATTTAATCGATAAAATTTGGAGGACTCGTGGTATTACCTTTGATAAAACGTCTTCTTCGTATTTATTTTTGATTAAACTTTGTTTGCCTTTTTTGAAATGTCAAATATAAACATTTAACAACTTTTATTTAGTATTATCAATTATTATTATTATTATACTAAAATGTATTGCAAATCTATGTTAATACCCAAATTTCAAAATGTATTTGTAAACTAACCTGATTTTATTCGTTTAATTCAAATAACATAACTCACTTCAACACTAAACTAAACATCAGTTTTTGAATACCTAAACACTTCAAATTATAGCTAATTGAAGAAAGACTTTCCATATAAGTCTATAAATGATGTTAAAATTTTGAAATTTGGGGGAATTATGTAAAAGGGGCTTCAAAATTGACAGTGTTGATAGAGTTAGTTTTGTTTTGAGTTTTTATGAAAAATGTCACATTTTTGAAATTAGAAAATAAAGAATAAGAAAATAAAGAGAATCTATAGAATTTTGATTATCTTCTCAATTGTCGCCAACAACGTGGGCTCGAAATTGAGTGAACCCATAAGATGAAGGAAGATAATAATGGAATGGAAAATAGGGATGAAAAGTTGATGAGATTCATGGAAGCATTGTTACAGAGAACGAATAATAAAATAGAAGAACAGATAGGAGACACGAGGAAATTAAAAGAATCTATAAACGAACAGAAAGAAAATACAAGAATCTATTGAAGAACAAAATAATAAAATCGACAATTTAAATGCCACTATGAACAGGAAAATAGAAACACAGGAACAGAATTTACAAGAAATTAGAAACAAACAAGAAGGAATGGAAATGTCTTTAATTATGCAGGAAGAAAGAATTATAAATCTGCAAACAAATATTCAAAAAGTACAAAGAAATACAGAAATAAACATAAGAAAAACCAAAGAAGAAATTGAAAAGGAAACAAAACAAGAAATAGAAAATATTAAAAAAAAATTTTATTATAAAAGGAAGAGAAATCACAAGTTTGGAAGAAGATATGAAGAGAGAATTGCAAGAAAATAGAGATGAAACGGAGAGAGAATTAAATATAAATGGAAAAAGAAATCAAGAAGATAAAAGAATTGTGTGAAATGTATAACACAGGAATAATGGAAATTGAAGGAAGAACACGTCAAGGAGAAGACCAAGAAGAAGTAAACAGGAAAATAAAATTGCTTGAGAAAGAAATTAATAAATTAAGAATGGATAGAAGAAGAAATAAAGATGAAGAAAGAAGTGATACTATGATTAGACAAAAATTAGATGACATTTACAAATAACTAAAAATGATATGGAAAGGATGAGAAGACAAAGTGTGGGAAGAACAGATTTTATTCACACAACAACTTATCAAGGAGGAAATGAAGAAAACATAAAATTTGATGGTAATATCAGGAAATTCCATCCAAAAATATTTATTCAAATTTTAACAAATAAAATCAAACATTACATTACATAATACTAAACACGGAACTCTCCATGGCATAAATCAGTTCTTCTTCTTCGCTTTGTTTATGGCTTGCATTCAAGTGCATTCAGCCATAAATCCGTTTAAAATTGACGTTATACAATGTTTAGCCAAAACTAGTTGTCTACTATTCAGGAATAAATTGTAAGATTCATTTGAAGTTTTGTTTTTCATTTAATCACTAATACTGATTTGTTAAAATATATATCGCCAGACCAGAAGCATAATGTTGATTGAGCCAATCCAATCCTGAACTATACGTCTGTAGTCCATAAATAAACCCCTCATGTTTTTCGACGTCTTCTTAATTTGATTATTTGTGGGAAAAAACAAGCTCATGAAGTTGTTCATTGTTTGCATTCCCTTGAAGATTAGATAAATTATACGACGGGAGAAAATGAGACGATGAAATGGGAATTTTATTAGTCCAAATAAATTCACTATTAGGAAAAAGTTTCAATGCCAGAAAAAAAATTGTTAGAAATGTTTCATTAAGCAAGTTTTATTTATATAAGTGGTAAAGTTCACCCCTTTCTTAGTGTTTCAAGGAATATAATCTCATTAAGATGTACTTATTTTAAATCCCATATAATTAGACCAACTTTCGACCACAATAGCCATCTTCAGGCAGTAATATTAACAATAGGTACTGTTAAGTGTTAAAAAGTTAAATGAAATTTTAATTTACTGATTATCCGAGAGACATATTAATTGTGGCCTAACAATTTGAGGATTCTTTTTTTATTGCAGTTGTATTAGTCGTAAAAATATTGAAATGGAATATTCTACAGTAAATGCTCAAAATGTCCCCCATTTTCTTGAACACATACTTAATCTCAATCTTTCTGAAACTGACTCAATTTATTCCTTTAAAGTCTTCTAGTGAATTGATCAAAATATTGGAGGTTTAGGATTAAGTTTTAAAGGGAACGTATAATTTTTTGTAAAAAGTTTCAACCCCATAAATGCACCTGAGAAAGAAACATTTTGAAAAAGCGTCTGTTTTTGGCCTTAACCGTACAATACTACCTACTACCTTAACTCAGGGACCAAGAGAGTATTCAGGAGATCAGCACGGTCACCTGATTTACCTCCATTAGACTTATTTTATTAAAACTAAAGTTGCTTAAAAATTTTGAGAGGCTAACAATTTTGGGAAATTAATTTTTTGTCATGCTTACTTTTTGTCAATGTCTGTAAGGTTCTGATATAATTCGCTCCTTTGTTCAATTAAAAGGTTTATATTGTTTCCTGCGAAATAGTAAATTTAAAACAATTTTAATTAACGATCAATTTGACCATGATTTTTATTGTTTTACTTCAAATTGCCATAAATTAAAATGTGCGTAACACAAATTGTGTTTCTTGAGCGCTTTAGACAAAATAAATAATAGAAATTTCATATAAAAAGTTGACACGTCAAAAGATGAACAGGATTTTCATTTAAAACAAATCCCGGTGTTATGTAACTACAACTATTAACATTTCTGGCCTATATCCAACATCTAAACAAACCTACCTCTATTCTTCACTGGACTGTAAAGATCCTTTTTACAGGAGACTTTAAAAGCGTAATGAAAGGGTCAGTGACTTTATGTTGCTGTTTCGGAATTTATGTCACCGTCGTGAAACTACTCGCTCAGGTAATTATGCTTTTATTTTTTTTGTGGCTTTGGTAACAAACTATTTTTACAAAGTCGTTATTCACGAGTTCGAAGAAATATACTGAAAAAAGTAGGTAATTTATATCGTACTTTTAAAACACTCTGTTAATTATATATTATGACAAAGAGCAAAAAAATATATTAAGAATTTTGTTAAATATTGGGCCAATTTACTGTTTATCCGTATCTGGATCAAATAGTTGTACAATTCGGTCGGCTCCCTCATTCAAAAGCAACAAAGATTAAAAAGCGATCATCAACAAAATATTTCTACATCTTTTCTTAACATCTTCTCCAAAACTTAAAGATCTACGGCTGTTTGTTTGAGAGTAATCGCGTAATTTTTTATTAAATAATTTTTTTTTCGAATTTTGACAATCGACAGGGGTGTGCCGAGTACGATTTGGGCCTTTTTTCAACATCGATATATCGACTATCCAAAGAGAAATATTCGGAATCTGCTAAAAAAAGTGTTTGGGCTAAAATTAAACAATATAATTAATAAGTAATTTAAATAACTTGTTTTTTCGAATAATTCATTTATCATTTTTCATTAATATTATATGTTCAAAAAGCATGATTTGAGAAAATGATTTTGAAAAGGTGGGAATTCATGTGTTTCTAATGTATATAATTTTTTTGATTCCCTAAAAACAATACACTGGTCAAAGCAGAATTACAAAATATTATTACAATAAAAAAAATATTTACTGACAAGTTAAAAGATATATTCAGTATAATAACATAAAGTCATAAACTATATATAATTGAAAAATAATTATTAGTTGACAAAACTCGCATAGGTGTTTGAAATCCTCCACTTCTATTTTTATAGATAGCTTAAGTAACTATTAAAATACGTTTAAGTAAATGAACACTTCCAATAATTGTAAAGACGACTTAATTGAATAGGTAATTAGAATAAAATACAACCAGAGCAAAAAAATCAACAGACCGGGAATTTATAATTTAAGTTTTGAAAATTCTATTATAAATATTTACAGAAGCATAAAATGTAACTTAGTACTTAAATAATAAAAAAATGTTGATTTATAAATGCAGTAACCAACACTTTTCCGATTATAAATCCAATTGAAAAAACATTATTTACTATCTAGTAGTTTTCCGTTATAAAAAATAATTAAATTTTATTGAAAATAATTCAATTCCTTATTTTTTATGAAATGAAAGGAAGGTAAACAATCAAATTAATCTTTTTTTTCACCTAGTCTGTTTATTATTAATACAAGTATCTCACAAATATCTGTATATTTTGCATTCGTTCTGTTCTGATTATCTTAATTTACATATTAATTGTGTACTTTGCTGTTGACCCTGTTAAAATACAAACATAAGATTCCATGTCAAAAAAGTTTTTATAAGTAACTAATTATTTATATTTTTATAAATTAATTGTCAGCAACAATGTGCCACTAATTAACAACCCAAGTTCTGATTAAAGTAACAAAATAGATCAAAATAAATATATTACTGCATCATAACCTACCTCAGAACTGTTATTCCATTTTTAAGTATCCTTCAAAAATAAACAAGTTTTTAACTTTTTTTAAACGTACCCGCAATTTTAAAATATGTAAAACGAAACGAGAAAATGTAAACAAAACGGTAAGGGTCTCTATAAACAACAATTATAATTGAGACAGTTAAAATTTGTTTAAAAAACGATATACACTACAAACACCACGAACACACACATACACACCATTTAAGTTGACTGTCAACTGTTGCTTTTTGCTTAAAAAATGTTTTTGACACGCAGCGAACCTGTCGGTAAAGGAATCTACTACGTTTCGTGGATCGATACAACGTTTCCATATAATTTCGAAACTGTAATTACCTTAAGGTATTTGATTGGTCCTAGTCTATAAAACGACAATATCTGACAGTCTACTGACGTTAATTGGACATCTATGACGTATAAATGACAGTAGATTTGACGTTTCTGGTTTAGTGATTGAGATTTGTTTCAATTTATTGTGTTCGTCTTTATTGGTAAGATTAAAGTGAAGGAAACGAACTGAAATGACTGTTATTCATGATTCTTGAGCGATAATTGAAAAAAGTTGATATTTAAGAAAATTAGTTTGTTATTCTAAACAGAAATGGAACAAACTCCGCCCGATACAACAAATGAAAATGAAAGTGTAAGTAGACATTTAATATTCATAATGTATGTTCATAAATGTATATTTTAGAATACACACCAAGAAATAACAGTAGACAATAATCCACCGAGCCCTGTCCCTGTCTGTATAGCTACTAGTTCATCCAGTGAGGATATTCCTCCACCTAAAGCTGATTATTATGCACCACCCCCCTATGAGGTGGCCACAAAGGGTACCAAATTACCAACGTATGAAGAGGTGCAGAGAGAGAAAAATTTGGAGGAACAGGAAAATGCTATTCCTATAAATTCCCCAACTACCAGGGTAAGTCAGGAATTTAGTTATACACTTACAACTAGGTCATGAAAAACTATTTAGGTATAGCATTTTATCTTTTTATTCCATTTAAAATATTTCATGAAAATATTATGCACCTTTGAAACTTCTACAGTATGGAAATTATCATATGATTAAGGAATGTTTACAAATTGATAGCTAAACAATGTATAATATTTTTATGTTTAGATAGTTATTGATTATAATATATGTTTGTTACAGTTTGTTAATTTAATTGATGAAATTAATCATAATTTTTAATGAGCAATACATAATTAAAATGTTGATGTACCTATTAATTTTTAATTAGAGATATCGTCATTTTTCTATTCAAAATTGTTGATACTAAAACATTGTGATAATTGTATACAATCTTTTAGTAAAACTATTACATTTTAAGAGATATGAATACATTTAAATCAGTTTATTCCATGTGCATAAGCCAATCAAGTTAATAATGCTGCTCTTGCAATTACAAATGACCGAATAATCAATAAAATTCTATTTATTATTATCCATAATTTACTGTTATTAGGGGTTACATCTATCTGACGGAGTTAATAAATCTTTTTTTTTTTTAGTTTTTATAATTATAAAAATAATAATTAGAAAATTAAATTGAATTGGCATTCTAATAAATGTGACATGACAGCCAGTCTGGTATAGTAGTTTTTAAATAAAATTCCTAGATGTGAATTGATTAAAACTTAATCCAAATAATTCTTTAAATTGAAATGTAAATAAATGTAAAATGATTCGGTTTGCTTAAAACAGACCCTGTAGAATTGAATTACTCTATAAATAGTACTACTTTGGAGGCTGTTGAATATTTTAATGATTTAGGGGTCATTTTCGACAAAAAACATGTCAAGAATACTGTTCTGAATGGATTTAGAATGTTCGGTTTTTTAACAAGATTTATAAAAATCTTAATGATACTGATGCTATTAAAGGTTTGTACAAAGTTGCAGTCTGCACTACATCTTGAAAAAGTACAAAATAAATATCATATGATGGTAGTAGTTGGTTTGAAAAACATACATATATATAATATGGAGCTATTTTTAAGCAATTAAATGGTGAATTTAATTGATTAGCGCTTTTGACAGACATAGAGTTTCATGTGCCTCATGGATCTACATAACTCAGGCATTTATTTAAAGCCTAGAATATAACAGACTTTTCTCAAATCAACTGGTGAAAAATTATATTATTATTCTAAAATAAGCAGTGTTTTTTTTGTACTTAGAATTCACATAAAAAAATGAACAAGGTTGCAAGTCTTCTCTTCTTTGAGTTGTTTTGTTGTTAGATAAATAGTAAAAATAATATAGTTAATATTTTATTATTCATTTAGTTTATCTCTATTTTAAATGATAAAAAATGTAGCACATTTAAATTTGGCAACTTTTTTTTTTAATTATTCATTTAGTTTATCTCTATTTTAAAGGATAAAAAATGTAGCACATTTAAATTTAGCAATTTTTTTTTAATTAAAATAATGTGTCATATTTTTAGTATTCAATTATATCACCTAATTGTGTCAGTTAAACATGTGAAACTTTTTCTTTATTAATATACTCAACAATTTACTGAACAAGAGATTCATCTGACGACTTTTTAAATAAATTATCTCATTTATCTTAAAACTATTCTTGTCAATTGTATCCAGTTCTGAGCCTGCAACTGCCATATTTTACAACCTACGACTCTTTTAAATTCTGTCCACGTCGCAGTAAGATGCACTGAAATTATTTCTTCATTCTAATTCACCAATCACAAATGCTAGACACAAAATAGGAAAACGTTTTACAAGATTGAAAGAAAAAATTTTATAGCCAAGCACTTTTTAATATCAGTGAATTAATATCGATTTAAAGAATATGAATTTTATTTTAAAGAAATGTATTTATTGTACGAAATTCTTAAATGAAGCCAATAAATTAATTAAATATACTTTTAGCCATTACCTTTTCGTCCAGGAGAGAGAGTTATAAATATTGACGCAGAAATTCAAGATGATGTAGATACAACATTATTAGGAACAGATTTTATGTTTTATCTTGCGTTTTTTGGTAAGTTTTACTGTTGTTATGATCTGAAAATAAGAAAAAATAACCAAAAGTTTTTTTTATAAACTTTCAGATATTTTTTGACATATATTCATATTAATATATCGATACCATGACAGTGGTAACTCATTCAAAGACTAACTGCTGCGCAAGCTGCTTACTACTTCATTTATTTATATTTTTTAAATTTCCCACTTATTAAACAAAATAAAAAAATTTATATTCTCTACTTAACTTATTAATGTTTTCAATTTTCTTAATTAACTGATATTAGTGACTTAATAAAAAACATTCTTATACATGCAAATGTTTAGTGTTACTTATACCAATTCACAGAATAAATAAAAGTTCAAATTTGATATTTTCTTACTGTAATTTGTTGTTTTCTTTTGTATTGCAGTTGCTTTTATCTTCAATTGGATAGGATTTTTATTATTAATGTGTTTTTGCCATACCATTGCTTCGAGATATGGGGCACTTTCAGGGTTTGGACTCTCTTTGGCAAAATGGACATTTATTGTGCAGCATTCAACTGAACTGGCCTCCAAAGATAATAGCTGGTTGTGGTGGCTCATTATGACTTTTGGTAAGTTTCAAAACTCCATAATTTGTACTAGTGAACATTTTTTTAAACTATATAATTTATCAGGATTTAAAAAAGTGTCGTTTTTGAATTTAGTTGTGGTCATAGCACCAATCAGTGGTTTTATAATAAGACATATTTTGGTGATCAATAAATAATTTTTACTTCATTAAAGAAGTTGTTCAATAATCTCTCACAGTTATTAATAACACTCTTAATCTAAATACTTTTTCCCATTAGGTGTATATATTTTCATAATACTTATGTTTAAAATATAATTTTTTTTGCGACCTGCAATGCAAGTTAGGAATTCGTTGCTTTGTAAAGTTGTCAAGCTTCATCTATCAGTTTTACTGATATTTCTTATTCTTTAGATTTTGAAATTTAATTAGATTTTTTATTAATCCCGTAATGTATGACCATGAAGAAGTCGATTTTACGTCGTGTTTGCCAACTTTTTCAGACTACTGTTTTATTAAGTTATTTTTGTCGCGGTTACTGGGTATTATTATTAGTCTTATTCTAAAAATTCAACTACAAATGAAAGACTTATGCCACCAATAGAAAGTTGTCTGATGGACCATCCCTGTGAAATTCCACCTCTCCGATTGCGAGTTAATAATTTGTTATAAAATAAACAACTTTAACTAAAATTTTTTCATTAACAAATCATACAATTTGCATATTTTATTAACCAGCAATATTCAACCATGAGTGTATTTGTTATTTATCTATTTATGTGCATTTTTTGAAACATTATTTTGCAAAATTAGTTAATTATTTAGTAATAAAAGTGACAAAGAAAAAATATTTATCGGTATATAAAAAAATTGTTTATGATGAATCAATAATATTATAAAACTGTGATACTACATTTTATAGCGTATGAGCCAGATATATGGAATGTTCTTATCCAATACATTTCCAAAGTGGGTAATACTTTTTGTTGTTTTTATTGGCGTAAATTATTATGTTTCTACTACAGTCGAGGGATGTCCAGTATAAAACTTTCATTATAAAGTAACCGAAAAAATGAGAAATATAAAATCAAACAACTTATTTTTGCGTCCATCCCTGAATATTATCTCTTCTACTTTCACAATCTATTATTTATCACTTTATTGTTAATTTATTTACTTTTAAAACTAATACCAACAAATATATTTAAAACAGATTTGCTTTATGCTTAATTTTTTTTCTAGTAATACTAATTTATTTCTGTAGTTCCTCGTGGTTTGTTCCTTTAAATGTTCTTCTTTCTACAAAATAAAACACCAATAGAAAGTTGTCATATTTATTTCCTCAATTATTTTTCAATAAAATTTGCATATTATCATCCTCATGAATAAACTGTTGTCTAAACGAACCATTAAAAAACAAAATAATGTATTCTTGATACATATACATAAGATAAAACATGACAAATACCTAATTTCATTGCTATCATAAAATATTACATATACCAACCTTAATTCAAAAAATTATTGCACACGAAGTAAACAATGATAAAGTCGTCTACATATCTAAAAACACACTTACGTTGTGTTCTAATTTGAGTAGTATCTGTTTTTGACTAGAAGCTATCCTTGTTGGATGAGGTTTTCTAAATGTATCATAAACTTAGACATCTTTAGCTTGCTCCAACAACGGCTGCCCCTTCCCCCAAAGTTGACATTTTACAAGTTCTTATTGTTGCCCCAATCAAAAATAAAGTTAATTACCTTTTGACCAGAATCAATTGAAAGTATATGGACAAATTTTTCTTAAAAGAACACAAAAAAAATTGATGTTTGTCTCCATTTTAGATCAAACTTTTTTCGTGATAGTAAAACAAACCGATATTCGTTTTACTTTATCAAAAAAATAGAGGATATCTGGGCTTCGCATTAAACCTTGTATATTAAGACTACTTAAATATTGTCAAAAAATCTGAAATCCAATTCTACGATGTGATTTTTGCAATACTTAGAAATAACATTTTTTCTTTTAAGATGAGTCTATTGTTTGTAACTTTTCTAATTCTGCGCATTTACTAAAACATTTTTATCATCTACATAAATAATTAGTATTCCATTGGTTTCTCTCCATTTATAAATTTGCATTGTTTATTCTTCAAGTGACTAAATTGTTAATGAAAACAAATAGTTACATAAACCAAAGGATTACCATTCATTTAAATAATTAAAACTATCAGATATCCTAAAATCCTTCATAATTTCATGTAAAAGTAAGTTAAAGAAGAGGAAAACGTCAAGATATTTAAACCATTTATTTGGTGTACGAGTTTTATTATACAGTGGAAATAAAAAAAAACTTGAAAAGCCACTAATGAGCTATGGAAATTAAAAACTGAAGAAAATCTGCTGCTACTTATTCTTATTTTATGAAAGTTCAATTAAACATTACGATTTCAAACAACAGAAGCAGGAATAGTAGAAGAACATGTTTTGTTTTTAATTCAGTGACAAGGGCTTCAACTACTACGGTTATTTCGCCTCTTGTTCTGTGTAGGCTTTGTTACTGTTTCCCAGCGCCACTTTAGGAACAGCACTGTTAATTAGAACCCACAGTGAATGGTTGAATGGGAAATCACACCTGGTATATGAAAATCAATTTCTAAATTTTTAATTAATTAAGAATCAGAAAAGGATTTCTGCCGTCTGTGGGATTCGAACCCACAAATTATGAGTCCAATGCTCTACCGCTGAGCCAGCCACTCCCCAAGAACATGTTTTACATTTCTTCAAAATTACAGCGCACATTTTATCTCTTACCTAATTTAATGAAACATAGATATGTGTTATGATATGAAGTAAAGAATTGATTTAATGTTGAATATTTTTTAAGTTACTGTTAAAACTGAATTTTAATATAATCAACTTTTTTCATTTTCAGGGCTTATTATTTGCATTCGTGCAATACTTCAGTACTTGAGCATAAAACGAGGTTGGCACATGCTTTCAGCAAGTCATCAAGAAAGACTATTGTTTTTTTATTAAGCTTTAAATCAGTGTTAACAAGTATACCGTTTTTCGTATACTTGTCATTTTAATGTGATTAGAAATACGACATTTTTCATTCCTTTATTAATTTCTTTATGAAACTAATTATAATGACTGTATACTCTCTTCAGATAAAAAAATTTGTTTTGATTATTTTCAAAGAGAAACAGTTATAGGTACTGGTACTTAGTTTATAAAGAAATTCCTTTATATAATATTCAAAATATATCTTATTCATATTTTACTGTATTCTATGTACATTTTATTTTTACGACGCAACTGTTTGTAGTTAGTAAGGCACTTTTGGTCAAATTGCGCCAGTGAAAGTGCTATGAGATTACGGTAAATTTTCCCGTGTAAATCTCCAGACTTTGAGGTCGTGAAAAAAATATAAATTTATCGTTAACACAGCCATAATAATCGCTAAAATGTTAGCTCTAAATAAATCTTTAGAGAAAAACGCGATTAAAGAGTGATATTTTTGTTTCATGTTACGGTTTTTTTTTTCAAAAATTTTTAGGGGTCCCAAATAGTCATAGTTTGAGAACATGCATATACGTACGTCAAAAGCATGCGTCAAATGTCAAAACTTGCTTAAAAAGTGACATTTGACGTAAATCCTCATTATTACCAAAATAAGCCTTTGGAGATTTCTGTGAGAAAATTTGCCATACACAGCCCTTTTACTTACACCACTAAAGTATATAATAATTAATATTTCTGTCCATTTTTCCAAGATGGAAAAAAAACGAAAACGATTGGTAAATATACACATATAAGTCTGTTGTATATAAATAACATTTTATACACGTTTAAAAAATCCAGCTAAAATTGTTTTTTTATTAATTATTAACTATATTTCTTATGTTGTACTTACTTCTGCGTCTGCTATAAAATCTTCTCCGTGAAGTGTTGTGAAAATCCAAAACAAAATGAGCTTAATCAAATGGCATATTTCAAAGCTTCCTGCGCCCTTTTTTATGTTCATTCTTTGAGGTAAAATGGTTTTTGATGAAATATATTAAAGATTAACTAGTGCTTATGTGATGGTTATGACTCAGCGATCAATCCTAGCTCAAATTCAGGTGCGAGAGCAATGAAATTTTTTTGTCCACTTCTGGATTTTATTTGTAGCCAATTTAACATTCATTACTTTAATGTTAATTTACCTATACAAAGATTTCAATTCTGAGGGAGCCTATTGCGACGGTGATGATGTTGTGTGGTATATGAAAAAAATCAAATACCTTTTAACGTGTGATTTCCCAGCATGGCTAAAAGATCGCAGTTTACTATACTTCATCGAAAACCAAGCGGCCAACGTTTGTTTATTTATCAGCGCGTGGTCAAATTGGAAATATTTCTATAGTAGTTTCGTTTGTAAATTAAATATTAAAAATTACAGCTTATTTAAAACACAAAAAATATTATATTATAATTATTTTTGCGGGAGATAAAAAAACAGTTTTTAATGTTTATCTCGATAATTTATGAATAATGAAATAGTTAACAGGTAAAAATATATAATATTAAATTGAAAATTCTGTAGAAAAAATTAATCATTACTGAGACTTGTGACCATAGATATTTTTTAACAACTTTTAAAATAAAATTTATGAGTACGTCTCTGCGGGTCGGCGTGATCACTGCGTGTCTGCAATGTTTACGTTGGCCTCTGCGTTTTGGATGAAGTATAGCGGTCACCCATTCAAATATCACAAACGAACCGTTTTGCAAATCCATTAGTATTTCTACAAAAAGATTCTATATCAAAGTAAATAGACAATAAAAACAGAAATTTTAGGGATATCTAGCATATTAAGTAGTTTTTTTTCTACTTGCCGGGACTGTTACGAATGTTAGTCATTTTTTTTAGAACTTGCTTAACACCGCTTTGCTGCATTTGACAATACATATGAGTAATTAGATTTTTCAACAAATTATACCGCAGCTAATTCGATATTTATGTAATTGAAAACTAGGAAGGATATTTTGGTATTGGTGCAGACTTTATGGCAGACACTTGAATATGATGGTCTTTTCTTAAAGTGAACAATTGGAAGCTAGTCATAAATGTTTTTTATTAGCGCTTTTGTGACAAGCTTTTTAAATAATAGTAATGATAGATCAAAATATGTAAAGGGACAAAATATACCAGGAAAGACTTAATGTAGCAGTCCGCCATGTCTAAAGCTTATAAGAAATTGAAAGGGTAAAAAGCCATCATACTTATAACGCTCAATTTTTTGATAAAATAAATTTAATTTCAACTAAAATTGCTGGTACCAAATATTTTACCACTTAGTTAAAAATGATGCATAATACATTAAAAACTATAAATGTGACCGTGTGCTACATTAAGTAAGTGTGAACTTAAATAATATGCAGTTAATACACATTTTATTATATTAAGTACATAATTTTCCAATAAAACTTTTGGCAGCACAATAGATTTATATACTTTTAGTGATATTTTAAAAAAGATAAAGATAACATTTCTTTAATTAAAATTTCAAACCAATGATAATGGGCGAGAACACTATTTTCTGGAAAAAAATACCACAGCTCGCATTACGACGAGTCAAGTTGAAAAAAAAATGTTTTCGATTTTTTAGTCGAAGTAGTTCTTTTTTAAAAAAATTCCGAAAAAATACTCTCGTTCAAACGACGAAAAAGACCGGGGATTTACGTCACAAGTGCTTTGGCGGCTTTGGCCAATCACAGCAATCGTAGACGACACAACTCGTAGTATTTGTGACGTAGCATCGAGCGCCTCCAAGTAGCTGTTTGAATGTTCACTGTAATTTTATGATTTTCAAAATATTACAGAATGATTTGTATAATTATAGAAACATGTCATTTAGTGGTTATATTTAAATTATTTGCACATTTAAACTGGATTTACTCATTTGTGATCTCCCCCATTAGAAGATACATTTTTCTATCTAATAGAATGAAAATTATTTTTGAAATTTTTGATAAAGATTTATGATTTATCCCATTATATTAATTATAATTATATTTGGCAGTACAGTATAGCTTAACTATATTGTATAGCCGTAGTTGTGCTATATGTAATTATTAAAATGTTCCACAGGATCTGAATTGTACAACAATAAAATAAATGACAACTTAATTGTGTTTCTTTTTATGTTATATATAAATAACTATACATTAGCAAGCAAACGAGTGAGGAATTTAATTTATTCGATTTGACGTCCAATAAATCAAATTCCAAAAATGTAAAGTTGTCAAAACTCACTTCTAAGCTTCATTTAGCAGTTTTACTGATAGATGGTAGCACATTTGCGAACTTTATCTTATAGCGGATATAGCTATTGACTTACGCGTGTTTGGAATTTGATTTATTGGATAGGAAAACCTAACTGACGAAACCGAAAGGCAGAAACCGGTTTTAGGATATCGAATATATTAAATTCCTTACTCGTTTGCTTACTTTGTATTTTTCCCTTAAAGGGATATGAAGAAGAGAGTGACATCGTGACCAGAATCGGTCAAAAAACTTTGCAACCCCCAATGCAAGTTGGAATTTCGTTGTTTGTAATTGTCAAACATCACTTCTAAGCTTCATTTATTAGTTTTACACATTTGCGAACTATACATTAATCAAAGTCAAACAAAAAGTGGCGCCTCTATGGAAATATCATCAAGATATTTCTACCCTTAAGGAGAATATGGCATCCAGTTCAAACTGAACTGTTGGAAGAACCTCAAAGAATTAAATTAAATCAATTTATTCTTTCCTTTTTGGCGCTTTTTTGACAATTGTTGGAGCCATCATTTTTTAAAGATTTTTTCGGAAAAATGAATTAATATTCGTACTTACCTCACCACTGTAGCGTCCCCTTTGTTTTGTTTTCTAATTGATTTAAAAAAATAACACCAGAACTGCGGTATATAAAAATAATTTATTTAAAATAATATCCTTAGAGAATAACAAAACTATTAAAAAAGGGTGTCTAAAAAATTTTCATAGGGAAAAATAAATAAGTATATAATCTGTCTTATCTTCTCCAACATTTCATAAATCTAATACTTTTCAATAACAATATTACATAAAATCATTTATTAATTAGCTACAGCTATTACCTATTATATAAATCTAATAGTTCAATATATTATTATAATTACTAGATATGTAAATAACAAAAAAGTTAGATCTAATTTTCTACGGAAAACGACCCTGTTTAACAATATACAATATAATAAAAATAAACTAAAAATAGATTCGTTAAAAAATTATATGGATACATCTAGGAACTGACAATTTATGAAGGAATCTTCCTTTTAGTAAACTTATAAATAAATATATATTGCTATAACATCAAAAGGTTACATACTCATTTTAAGCAAAGCTTCGGATATCTTCTATAATTTCAACTAAATAAATAAAAAGTACAGCGCAAAAGAAGAAAACATAATTTTTTCTCTATATCAACTAAAATAAATTACTGGTTTAGGTTGTTTCATAGTTATGAGAATGGATTACGAGAAAAAAATCGAGATTTGAATATGTCAAACTCTCACTTAAATATGTAATGTCGGTATTTATTTTTAAATTTAATCTAGTTATTAACTGATAATTTATCGTCTAAAAAAGCTAATCTAATTAAAAAAATACACAAATTTGAACTTTCATCCACTAAAAGTCTATAAATTGTAATGAAAAAGTAGCCCATACCACTAAGATTCTTTAGCCGATGTCTGACAGATGACATTTTGAAACAAGATCCCATAAGTGGAGTACACCCGAAATAAGAGGATCAAAAGTTGAGTTGTAAGAAAATAATATTGTTAATAAATATAAAATCATCTTTATGAAAATCGGCATTTAAAACTAAACACGAGTAATGTGATACACATCAGCGTCTGAAATTTTAGAAAGATAAAATTCAAGATCACAAACCCTTTTTAACAATGAAGTTGAGATAACACCAAATATTTGACCGAGACACTACGGCAAGATTTTAACTTTTAAAAGCGAAGGTCTATTACACATGTCCAGGCTCTGACGTTTAATACACGTGTCAAGCGATGATGTTTATTACACGTACCAGGCGCTGAAGTTTGAATTATCGCTTTATTTATTTTTAGACACCATCGATAAACACAATCACAAGATAAATAAGGAGGAATGTTTTTGCATATTGCTTATAATAAATAAAATTCATACACCTGAATAGAAAAAGAAAGCAAAATAATTATCAGTCACAATCCAAAAAACATCCAATAAATAAAATTAACAAAAAGAAAAGTGCTGATGTAAAAAAAAGGTGTGAATCCTAAAGACTCGGACAGCGTTTGAATTAAATCCAATTTGGGGCATAAGGGTATTAAAAAAAATAAGAATATTTAATACCTTTGTCAAGTTTAGGGCTGTAAATCAAAAAGTGACCAATTGTTAAAAGAAATGTATAACTTATTAGAAATTAAAATCAGACTGTTAAAGTACTTGAACAAATCCATTATTTGAGGAGACATAGTCTCCTTAAAGAAAAACCATCAGCATAGCTAACAAAAGAGGTCTGTTTCAACATAACACAAAACCAGTTTGCATGAGTGTTTATCGTACATAAAAGGATCCACGTTGTCCATAAATAATAACAAAATGGGTCCTAACACTGAACCTTGAGTTACTTCCATTTTATGACAAGAAAATGAAGCTGAAATTGGTCCCAGCCAACAATAAATAGGAGAATTATTATTATTATTAAAGAAGTTTATTGTAAGCAAACTTACAAAGGAAGAATAAAAACTTAAGAAATACTAAAAGACGACATTGTCTGAGATATGAAGGAACACAGGACACTCAAAATCAAATAGTCCTAGCTATTCTGCTTCATCTTTTTCATCAATCCTTTTATGGGCTATACCGTGGGGCAATTTGCCCGTAATTAGGGTAGAACTTTTAATTAATCTGAAGATTTTCTTCACCTTCTTCCTCTTCCAGAGAGTTTACCCATAATTAGGGTCAAACTCTTTATTAATCTGAATATATTCTTCGACTTATCCAACATCCCAGGATTCAACTGGTCATTTTACCCTCTGGAAATTGCTTATCGAGAGGGTAAAATGGCCAGTTGAATCCTGAGATGTTGTCTCGCCATCGTTTTGGTGAACTGCCAATCCATGAGGATTGTTGTTTTTCCAGTTTCACATTGGTCTCTTATTTCTGCATTTTTTTTGTCAATCTCTTAATTATTTAACAGTTTATTATTATTATTGTAAGAGTCTTCATTTCACTTATTTTTAGGAATCGCTTTGATAGCGTTGATTCAGCACCAATGTCATTACTGGTCGGATAGATGCTTTGTTTAATACGTTGAAGACCGCATGCCCACCTGTGGGTCACTCCGCAACAACATTACCGGCCCGCGTGCTCACGTGTGGGCACACGACATACGTAATTATATAACAATAAAAAAATGCCGGTCCCTATGTGAGAAATAGATTTTTCAATGCGGCCTTCAACATGCTAAACTTGATTCGCACCTCAGACTATGACATTTATTTTTCAATATGGGTTGTTTCAGATGACCTGCAATAACCGCTGCTTTATTTGTGTGTTGTCGTAACTATCTTCTCCAGAGAATTTAAATGTTTTAAGTCCAACAATTTTTCTTTTAGATTCTACGAAAAAACGAGTAGAAGTAGTCGGGATTTGAGGAAAATATAAATAATCTTGCAGAATGCAGGCTGAATGACTCCGGTCGATGGCCTTTTGGTTATTCCAATAAAAACATTCTTCTCTCTCTTGGAGAACGATTATGAGTTAAGGGTTTCTTCCTTAAACGGCTTCTGATTGATATCAAAGGACATTGTGGTAGTAAAAAAGGTGTCCCAACATGAATTAAAATTGAGTAGTCTGAAAACATATTTATCAGTTTCGCATTAATGCTAATTCAAATATTAATATCGCCTAATACAACATGTACACAATTGTGGTCTATCTTATTATAAATACATCCTAGCTCGACCAAGTAAGGTTATAGTAGCCTTATCATAAATAAACTAATACTTGATCCTAAAGCAGCACCAACTGCTAGAAAAACTACAGTTATTAACGATGCTATTTCTCTTTCGTGATGGTCAACAATTCTGAAACAACAATAAAGAAATTCAAATTATTTTCATAAACATAAAATTCAACTTTAAGATAATCATAAGTACTGACATCAATTTGATGCCATTATAAGCGTTCTTTTTAAAATGTGTGGCATCGAATTTATGCACTATAAGATGGAATAAACGAAAATGACGAATTCTTAAAATTTTGCGTTTTGGGAGTGTTTTTTGAAAATTTCGAATACGTATTTGCATAAACTTTAAAATGCAATATCTCAGCTTCCTGTGGACCGATTGTCAACTATGAAATATGATTTTTAATCTACTCGTCGAGCACTATAAAGTGGAATATGACGAAAATGACGAATTCTTAAAATTTTGCGTTTTGCGAGTGTTTTTTGAAAATTTTAAATGCTTTTTTAAGGCACTTCCGATCGACCTAGATCAAATAATTTTTGGAATCTACGCGTCAAGGACTGTAATATGGCATAAAAACAAACATAAAAATTTTACAAATTTGAAAGCCTTTTTGAGGCTCTTTCGTTAGAGCTAGACCAAAAAACTCGACATTTTTTAAATCTACGGACCAAAATCTATAACATCAAAAACAGACGTCGATTACAGCTGTCAATCTCTTCATTTTTCTAGATCAGATAATTTCAAGGATTATTTTCATCAGAAAAATAGTGTGTTCATTCAACCAACACTTTCCCTGTTTTTATGAAGAAAAGAAGCTTTAATACTGACAGTGTAAAAAATTTTAAAGAATTAACACAAAAAATAAAACACTATGGTTAAATTAAATTGCTTAAACTTTCCACACTATTATATATAGCAGTCCAAAAAAACATAAAAAAAATAAACTTACCTAGGGGTTAGAATACTGATGATGTTCATCATATAACCATTCGAAAATGCAAAAACAAAGCAAATCAAAATATACTCGTAGTCTTTGCCAAACACTACTGCCAAGTTTTGCCTAGGTTGGCAATTGCACAACAGAATCAAAGGTAGAAATATCACCCTCGTTACAGTGAATATTGTAATTAGGGTAATGCTTTTTGGCTAAAAGATAAAAATCAATATCAACACATAACACTAGTGAATGTATATCGCCATTTTATGAGCAAAATTTTTAATACACAGAATATTTGATTTCCACAATTAAAATGAATTCTTTAGGTTTTACCTATTAAGCAGTGATATTTTCTCTACTCTAATAAATTTTGTAAGTGCAGGTACTAATTGAGGGATAAAATGACTGTTAAATAAAAAAACACCTCGTGGATATTACTTCTATTTCTCTTGAAAATTTATTTTAAAAAAACTTTATGCATCACCTGTTTTTGAGTTTATTTATGATTTTTTAAACAATTAAATAACATGCAAAACATTTAAAAAACAGGTTCATATTTTTTGGGAAAAAGTAAAATAAAACTGAGGAAGTAAGAAAATAGAGTTTTTTTGTCACTCATTACACAATTTTTGTATATAAATAAATTCTCAAAACAGACAATGAGAAAATATAAATGTTTAAATGATGAATATAAACAATTTTCATTACCTTAAGTACCCTGCATGCTACAAGTCTTCCAAGATAATCTCCAAAATTGAAAAGTAAGTACGTAATCGTCGGTACAAAATAAACATCTGAAATATAATCAAATCGTATAAAATTGATGATAAAAATGGTCAAAATCATATTAAATGTTTTAAGACATAAATGTGCATGGCATCTAAAATTTCTTTTTATAGGAAATAGTGGGAACGGAGTTTTATTAAATTAGTCCAATTAGTTAACCAATATTTAAAATTGTTATAATAAAATTTGTTTATTAATTTATTAGAATTGATAAATTAAACTTTGAGGATGTGAAATAGTTAAAGATATTTTTATTACAGTTAAACGTGATTAAGGTAAAGAAGATAGTAAAGGACATAATGGAGAAATATTGTCAAGTTTAACGAAATTAATTTCTAGATCTAGCAACTTTGGCATTTCATGTATGATGGGGTAAAATAATAATAATAATTAATGTACTTTATTGGATCCCAATAGGCCATCGACCGAGGTCATTCAGCCGATGGGGTAAAAATTTTGAACATGTATTCCCCGCTACAGATACACTTAAAAATATTTTCAAAATATATCTTGGGGTGAATATGTTATCTCACACATTGACTATTTTTGTCAAAGGAAATAGATCATTTAAACAAATGTATATTATAAACCATAATTAGTAAATCTGCTCGCCTTGGATAATCACGACCTTTTACCATAATGGGAAAATAACGTATAGCTGGAAATCCTTACATTTTAAATAATGTCAAAATTTAAAAATCACTTAATCAGTTTCAAAAAGAAAGAACTTTTTCTCCTAGCAGTTAATACTGTTTTCTGCAATAACTTTAGTTTTTCGAAATTTAATCAACTTTAGCTTCTAGTCGGTTCAATATTCTATTTGTAAATAAATAAACTATGAAATGCGTGGTCGAAAATGAATAAATCATATCTACTTGTTTAAGTATAGTTTCTACTAGCATGAAAAAATTAGATGAACTACATAAATGTAACTCAACTGGAATCAAATTCACTTTATACTTCTATTCTTAACTGTAAAATGTCTCTTAAGTTATCAGCAATTATATAACAAATGTATGGTAATTTTAAATTAAAAAATGTAGAAAAACGAGTTGGATATTTAACTATGATCTCAACGAGAAAATATTACTTGTACCAATAAGATTACCGGATACAGATAATATTATATTCTTATAAAACGATCTATATATCTATAAAAAATTGATTTATCTAAATTCTAAATCATCGTAATTAATACCTCTATAATAAACCAAACAAAATATCAATAAAACCGAGTCAAATACATGGAGAAATTAATAACTATATTAATAATATATTTTACAAAATATAAAAGTATTTATTATTATCATAGTAATTATTATTCATGATAACAAAAATTAAAAAACAACTGATACATTTAACCTTCAAGAGATATGCTGAAAAATTCAAGGTTTAACAAATATTTGTTAAATAATTTTTAAAGTTTAACTGAGACATTTATGGTACAATCAAAATTTAATAAAAAAAATTGCTGTTTGCATCCCTAAGTGTTCTTGTTATTTTTGTAATAAAATAACCAACACCCACCGTAAAGTTATTATTAATGAGACATTAGGATATAACTATGTATTGTTTATCTATGAAAACAAAGATATCAGCTCATTATATATATAATGATTCTATAAAATTCTATAAAAAAAATTTCGTATACAGTTTATAAATGACTGAAATCATTTTTTTTATAAAGGAACAGAAGATTGACAAATATTTTTTATTTAAAGTTGGGTATCTATTGTAATCTATTTTATTGATAATTTTATTTGAGATTTCCTATAGTGTAAGCTTTACAAAAATGTTATATTTTATAAAATATTCCTTTTATTTCAATATCTAGTTTCACTTCTAAATATTCTTATCGATATTTTCGGTCAGTTTTTAATTTTTATCGTTCATTTCCCAGACACAGACATTTACACCTAATCAAATATCATCCGATCAGAATGACTTCCCATACATTATTTTTAAATTATAACCAAAATTTAATATGAGAGGTTTCCAAAATAGTCTGACGATATAATCTTATACATTCATTTACATATTATTTTATTTATTATTTTTTTAATGTTTATGTTAAATGAATATCATTTTTTTTCCTACTGTTCTATATAACTTATAGCTGGAATGGGTAAAAAATTTAGTACAAATTTTGAAAAAACTATTATTTCATTTGCGTATTAATAAATAATTTTTATACTTATTTCAATTTAAATATAAATATTTAATTTTTATAAATAAATCCTTACACTTTAAATAATGTCAAATTGAATAATTAACCTAAATATTTAGATCAATAGGTCAATGACTAAGCTCTACAAGTATGCGAGTAGCCCTGGCTAATCTTTTTGATAAGCGGGGATGATTTATTCTGTTGTTATTGCTTAAAGTGACACGGGTTCAGAGATGCCATTATTCTACTAGTTGCGCGTCATAACTTTAAGAAACAATAATATTTGTATATTCAATTAATAAGAAACTACTTCCGAGAATGTAGTAGTGGGTATTATGCTTCAAAGACTTTTTAAAAATTAAAAACAACGCTAAAAAATATATGAAATAAACAAATACCAACAAAAAAGTACTTGAACAATCTTAATTAAAGGATCAAAATATTAAATCAAAGATTGTTTGTCATCAAACGACAAGTCTGTGCCCTTGTTTTAAGATTGGAATAGAAAAAAAAATACACTTTCTAACAAGTAAAAAATTTAAGGATGTAATTTAGGCTGGAAGCTTTACCATAATGGTATTGATTTCCACGGACGAATATTTTTACCGATTTTGAAAAAAAAAATATTTACTCAATGGACCTTTCCATGAACTATGAGGGAACACTGTAATTAGAAAGTATATGTGCTAATATCACTGAGAATTTTGTTTTTTGAACTCTCTGATAGCTAATTTTTCCATAATCAGGAAAAGCATGCGTTTGTGACGTCACGTTAATCGAAATTAGATTTGGCATCGTTGTGCGAGTTGTGCACAATGAAAGCTCGAATTACAGTTACATCTGAATTGTAGGTTCGTTCGTTTGCTGCACGGAGCAAAATATTGTAACTATTTTTTCTCTCTTCAGATCTCTTTCCTTGCAATTATCTTAGACGCGATAATAATATAATGCACAATGGACAAGAAATTGTATGTAATGTGTAATGTTATTAAAAACAAAAACAAACGTTAACCTCAAATCTCATGCAACATACAACTTTTATTACTCTGAGCATCAACCTGTTCCGTGAGAACTATGTTTAGGATTTGCGGTGTTGCCAATGATCGTTCTTCATGAAAAGGTAGGCCCGTTAAGAAACTTCGAATGTTTTAGGTAAAGAAAACAGTAGCTAAAATGTGGAATTTTATAGATGAGTCGATCAATTGACAGAGTTCAGTTATATATCAATGCTGTATATCAAGCAGTGAGCTTTATTTTTAGGAAGAACAGTGATGCGTGTTTCTGAACGTAGATTATGGAGGGGGGTGTTTCCGATGAACGTGACGTCAAGGGTACACTGTCAAAAGCGATATTTTTTTTAAATGAAAAATATATCGTGGCACTCTAAGTAAATTGGACGTATCATGTGAAATACCATCGACTTATATAAGTTTTGGAATTTATTTTTCGTAAATGTAAAGGTCCATTGAATTTATTTTTTGTGATTCAAAATTCAAAACAAATACGCAGGGTCACTAAATTTAAATTTTTGCTATATTTTTTGGTTTGCCTTATGCTGCACATTTTGCTTATTTTCCAATCCACAAAGAAATGTACATCATCGACCAAAACAAAAGGTCATACTGGTCATACATTATCTAAGCCCTCCTCTGAGGTGTCGGCTGTGAGAGCCAAAATTGAATGTAACTCAATACTGGGACGAAATTTTTCTGTTTTAATGAACTATACCAAACGATCAGTAATAAATCATTCATGGCATCATAGTTTTAGGTATGCATACAGATAAATGGTTTATTAGATTAAATTTAAACGAGTTTTAAAAACAATCTATTAAGAAGAATCCATTTGTCATCGGCACTATAAGCGTTAATTAATCCTTAAACCGTCACGAAAGTAAAAAATATACATAACAAAAAGATAAAATGAACTCACCACTCCATCTACTATTGTGTCCTTTTCCTTCAGATTCGATCAATACCATGACTCCAGGAAACACAGATATTGTTACAACAAAAGTGAAGAAGATACATAGTCCATAAGCCCATATCTTCTTTAAAACAGTTCGATATGAGGCTACTTGATATTGAAGAGATTCAGTTTGGATGTTGCCTATCACAGATTGATCACCAATGTAAAAGTTAAAAAACGCAGTTTTCGATAAATATACATATAAGGCTATTGCTAAAGCTATGGTTAAATTTCCTATGATAAAATAGACTAGAGCAGTATGTGTTGAGGAAGCACCTATGGCCAGAGCAGCGATCTGAGTTACGGCTGCAAAAATTCCACCCAACGATTGTCCACCTACTACAGCTGTGATGTAAGCGGGAGAAAATTTGCCTATAATGCCTGTGATGCTTCCACCAAAAATTGGACTCACAACTAAAACAAAAATTATTAGCTGGACATCGAATTTTTTTAACTGAATAATGTTGATTTTTTAAATAGTGGCCAGTTATAAATTGGGTACAACAGAATGCAGTTATACTTACTATTCAGTAAAAGGGTAATAAATAATGTCAACCAGAGAAATAGTTCCTGCCCTAAAAAGATCATTTTAATTAACAATAAATTACATATTCACTAACAGGGAGTTTAAATATTTATTTGATTACGCCTTGTCTTGCTTGTGCTTTTAGATGTTTTTTAATTAAAAAAAATAAACATCCTACGGGGTTATGGGGACGCAAAGAAAACTTTCAAACATTGTTTGTTTGTAAACTTTAAGAAAAATCTACCGAATAGGTTTCATTTCATAATTTTCGTAACTGTAATTAAAGACAGAAATCAGAAAACCAGTTTTTTAACTGGCGTGGAAGGATATAATTAATAGTTTAATTTAATTTAAATTTACAACAAATGATTAGAAATAGAGCTGAATGCAATATTTTTGCAAAAATTATAAATAAAATTCTAGAATAATTTGCTAATTTGATAAATAAAATTTTTATTGTTTTTTTTTTCGTTAAGATTTTTTTATGTCAATCAAAATATTTTCAAAATCAAAAAGAATCATAAAAAATTTGACTTTTAGTCAAATAATTTGAATCATATTTAATAGTGCAAAGGTTATTTAAACATATGAGTGATTCATGTATAAACATCCTTTCTTACTGTTGACATTTATATTGCAATTATGTCACAATATGTTTGAAACAAAAACAATAATTCAAGATAAATGTTATTACACAATTGGCATTTTTCAAAGTTTTAAGACAATGGAAATTACATCACAAAGCATAAATATATTGATTGATAATTATATTTTAAACATTCACAGACTATGTGTAATAAAATAAATAATAAAAAACCGATATAACAGGTGTGGTTATGTCCTTTCAAAAATTGTGAAGAAAATTGAAGCCATTGGAGACTAATGCCCCAATTTTTTCAGAAATATACACTTTAAAACAAAAAAAACCCATCAAAATCGGATAACCGTAGATGAGTCATGGAAAATTGAAGCCATTGGAGACTAATGCCCCAATTTTATCAGAAATATACACTTTAAAACAAAAAAAACCCATCAAAATCGGATAACCGTAGATGAGTCATGGAATGCCTACATTTTTATAATACACAAATTTCATACTTTTTATAAATAAAGGACTTTGACCATTTTAAATTATCATATTCTAGACTTTATTTCACCTGACCTGAACTTTTAATTTTTGATACAATATCTGTAAATATTTATGTATATACTTTATTATATTGTAAAAACAAAAAATGGATTTAAATATCAGGAGAAAAATACTTAATCTGAACGACATCATCGAACAATGTTTGCATTTCAAAATAAATAAAGTTATAGTTTAATCTTTAATTAAAAATATTAAAATTCAAAAACGTAAGAAATCAATCATCAGTCATAAAGCGATTGAAATTGCCATGTGATATTCCAGATACTTAAAAAAAGGTACTAATTCTTAGTAAAAACTAGCACCTTTTTATCAATTTAAGTATGTTCTAAGTTTTTGGGATATCTGGGAAAAATCACTTTAAAGCAGTGGAAATTTTACACTTTTTTTACTAATTAAATATAACCAATTAGTTTTAGCTATGCTATTACTTTGATTAATGTTCTAACTATTAGAGGATAGTAATTTATTATTTATAAGTATTTCTGTGTAATTTGTCTTTTTAATTGTGACTAGATACACAAGTCATTATATACATTCTTATTAATTATACTTATGTATACTTATATCAATTCAACTTTAGCTGAATATATGAAAGATGAAGTTCAATTTTAAAATTTAAATTCCATTTAAAATAAATATGCAATAAAAGATAAATATACTTACAACTGTCAGTATTCAAATTTACAAAAGCAAGGGTTATTAACATTAAAATTAACATAGAAACCAGAGGCGCCAAAATTCTTTTATTAAGGGACACCCTAAAATAAAAATGAAGAATTTAAAATCTTTACTTCAAAAACAAGGGTTGTTCCTCTATGGTATGAATTAGATTTGTTTTTAATCTATGCTAGTCACCTGCAAATTTTAATTCAAATCTAAATACAAAATAATTTTTAGCTTAGGCACAAATATAAAAAAATGAGATTATTCTGAATTGTAAAATGGTTATTAAAAATATTAAAGAGAATTTATGGTTCACTCAAACCCAAGCTTATCAAAAATTAAACAAATTAAACCATGGAGTGAAACAACTTTTTGTATATGTATTAAAATTTAATTAAAATGAGTTACTTACTTTTGGCATATCACAGCATTAAAAATAAGCATAACTAAGTTTGGATAAGATGATGCTAAATTAAGGTAAGATGTAAATTCTGCTTGCAAAGTATTTCGTGTAGGGGCATCTTCCCTTATACTAACGTTGCTACTTACATTTCTAAATTTATACATCCAATACTAAAAAAAACGTGAATTTTAGAAAAGAACCTCGGAAAAAATAACAAAAAATCCATTAAAAGTACTAAATCCATCTAAATATTTGCAGCTACATGAACAAACATTTTAAAATATCACATTTTCTGTTAATAAATAAATAATCTCTACTTATAAAAGTATATATGTTATTTATCATAATGTAAAAAAAAATGTTCATAGTGGCATTTGGTAAATTTAGTAAAAGAGTAATTGAAATACAACATCGATATTTATAGTATGGTAATAGTTCATGAAACTGTTTATAAATATCTCACTCTGACATCATAAGTCTTAAATTTGAGCAAGTTATATCTAAAAGCAGACTGCAAAAATAAAAAATTAGTAATTAAATCATTTTAAGTTACTTCTATTAACGGCCTAACATTACAATATAGGTAAAATAACTTTTTATTAGCATTAAAATTAACCTTCATTTATCAGTCCTATGGAGACCCTAAACATATGTTGTAAAACCACGTCCAATTGAGTTTTGTTCTGTACATTGACTTTATTAATTACAATTTTAATAAGAATACTTACATCATCAGCTGTTACAAAAAAATTCCATGGCAATAGGCTTACAATTCCCAATAAATAAAATATAAGGTAAGCTGCATAAAAATGATCCCTTGGTTCTAATGCTTTAAGTAAAGGTTTGTGGTCTTGAATAGAAATTTCAGTACTCTCATCTTCATTATCTGAATCCAATTGTGGATGTAATAACGGAGTTGTATTCACTGAATAAGCCATGGTTTATTATTTACATATTCATTCTTAGGTTACTGTTCTTTGGCCAACCACTTGTTAAGTAGTAATATGGAGTGTTTTATTTGATGTGGCTTACAAAAATAAAATCCATAACCAAGTGACCCTGAACGTCAGATATTGTATCAATGAGTAATGTACCAGGAAATTCAGTACAATGCCCACTGGCGAAAGCCAGCAAGATAACTATTTTTTCAATATTGTTATGATTTGCTTGCGCACATAAGTTTTTGTTTCCTTCGTTTTTATGCAGGATTGCCAATAATAAAGATTTTTCTTACTTTTTAGTCATTTTCATCTCGACGAATTTAGTGTTTTTTAAAAGTAACTATGTTTTTAAGTTTTTGTTTATACATTTTCCTAATTTTCATTTATATATTGATTTACAAGTTTTACTACGAAACTGATTTAACATGTCAAATGTCAAATTTAAAACTAGCTACATTTTCTGGCAACACTGTTATTTAGCGATGTACACCCCTGAACGATAATCGATATTCTTACTATCGAAACAAAAAATTAAACTGAACTTCACAAATTGAAGTGGGTTCTTTTTATAACATTTATTCACATCGCCTACATCCTCTTAGAAAGCTTTAAACTTTTTGTATAAAAAAATTTATTGATAGGGTAGATACAATTTAGGGATTGCTTAATAAACTAAAGTTCATTAACTGAAAAAGTGGGTCCTACTAAATGCTTTTATAACTACAGAAATAAATTAAATCCTTATGTTTAGAAAACTCCCTAAATTTAGGGAACTATTTAAATTTTTGTATGAAACCTGGTCGTTAATGTGATTCAAAATAAATAGAAAATACCACAGGCTATATACCTAAAAAATGTTTATTCTTAAAAGTATTGACATAATATCCATAAATGATTTAGTAACGCCTCTTCTGAGTGCTTATATATAAAACGTTATTTCCTCTAATAAAAGCGTCTCCAAATTTGTTTTTCAATTGACCATTTACGTATTCTTCAGTTTGCTCAAGCGCTATATTCATGTATCCATCTAAACAAGCCAAAACACCTAAAAAAGAAAAAAAGCAATGAAACTACTACATTATAAATAAACATTTTGTATATTAACCTCTGTAGTCTACACCACTATTTAATTTTACTACTACTGGTCTACCGTGGATTTGTTGAATAAATGATGACAATGCTTCTTTTCTGCTCATTTTTAATAAAATTCCAGAAAATAGTAATACAAAATTCGTTTAGAAAACTAAAACTTGCAAATTAAGGTTTGAGGTTAGAGCGATTACAAAGCGATAAAATGGAAAAGCAAATTAAAATATCGATTTTAATCGATTTTAGATATTTTTGACTTTCTGTACAGAAAAGTTAGAAGAAGATGAAAACATTATTTATTAGAACATAAAATTTCTGAAAATTTTTTGTTCCATCTCGTTGGCGCACTACAAAGAGAGATGCAAGTTTCATTCTTTTAAATCTTGGGAGTTTTTATCGATTTTATTTTCGAAGTAGTTCTGAGTTACTCCGAACAAAATGCCTCTTCTACCTGTCTCTTTCTTCTCATTACTTCATCTTTCTCAGGATCGTTTGCCGGTTTATTCAAGTTTTTATATTTTTGCAAAAAGTATTTAAGTTTCGTTTTTGGTTTTTATGTATTGTGTTCGTCGTAGATATTTTAAGAAAGTGAAGGTATGTACGAAATTTCTCTACAAGTCATAAGAAGAATAATTTTTTAAAGTAAATTGTACGTATATATAGTAATAAAAACTGCAGGTAAAAGGTACATTAATTTTTGTAATAAGATCTGTTTTAAAATTTTATTAATTATCCTTTTATTTAAATTATTATCTTGTGATAAGTAATGGTGACTGATAAAATAAATTATATTTTTCAAGATATTTTAATAATTTTCTCACATTAAAAGTTCAAACATCGCAGAAGAAATCTTTTAAAAAATCAATTAATAATTTCAGCAATCCTATTAATAGTCGACATGCCAGTTCGTTCCTCGAAAAATTCTTGCGGACCATGCGGATTACTCGACACCGGTGAATCCTCCAAACCAAAACCAAGAGCAACTACATCTTCTAAAACAACACAATCGAAAAAGAAACCCACCGATGCCAAAAAACCAAAGACTGATACAAAGAAAACTGCACCGACTACCAAAAAAACTTCAACCGCTACCAAAAAAACTGCAACCACCACCAAAAAGAAATCAACTACTACCAAAAAAGCAGTTTCCAAACCAAAAAAGGTATATTGTTGAGAAATGTTTTATATAAACAATTATGTGTAAATTACTTATAAAAATACTGTCATTATTGATGAGAATGAGCCTGCCCATATTTAATATATTTAATCAAAACTATACAATAATTTTATTTAACAATCGTATATTTTTAGTCTTCAGCTAAAAAGGACTCTTGCAGAGGAGGATACTGTGGTTTAGATACTTCAGATTCGAGTGATAATGACTGTTTCTGCTGCGCTGGTGCTTCTGAATCAAGTTCGTCTGAAGATGATTGCTGCAGCTGCTCATCCAAATGTCCCTGTTGTCGCGGCTGCAAATAAAAGGTAAATAATATATTAAATTTATTACTTTCTAGATAATATTCTCGTTTTGCTACGTGTCTCATCTCCTGTAAATTCCAGGTTCTGCACAAATAGTAATCTAACTTTTAATTTTTTTAGGTGTTCGATTGTGTAATGGTTGTTTGAATGTGATAATTTTTTGGTTTTATAATATTTTACGTCGTATTTGGAATATTTTTAGTTTTAAATAATTTATGTGATTTTTTAATATTTAAGTATACATTTTATCTATTTTAACGTATTATCAAGTAATTTGTATCTTATACTTTGTGTAATTATATAATTATGAGGTTTAATAAAAATTTGAGTGTATTAATTTGTTATTTTTTTGTCAATCTGATTCTATTTTTATTTACTCATCCTTATGACTTTTATTAATATAATTAGGTGCATTGTTTTCTATTTTTCTGATGGCACAGGGGTTATTTTCAACACAGCAACGCTAAAAAAATATGAAAACGATATGGAAAAAATTATTAAGCAGTATATATTTTTATTAAAAAAAATTCAAAACTGCATATATATTGAGTCATTACCAATTACTTTATTATCAAAACCTTACATCAATGCTAAAAAAACATTAATTAAATGAATAAAAATAATTTATGCCAAAAATTCAAATAAATTTTAAAAAATATAAAATAATTTTACCATTATATATACCACCCAATTTTTGTATTTTCAACCATACATAATGTTTTATTATTAAAAATAATTGTCGAAAAAATAAAATCTAACTTTATAGTGTAATCCTTACAATAAAAAATAAATTTTATAATTATAAAACGTTTAAAAGAAATTGGAAACAAACATATATGAAAAAATATACTTAATAATTAAATTAAAAACAATTGTAATTTATTTGGAACATAGTGAGATAGTTGCGTTCATAGTCATTGTGGAACGATCGTTTCAATTATTTTGCAATAAATAAATAAAAAATAATAAATAAATACATAAATTGATAGAATCGTTTGTAATGACCGATTCCCGAACAGCATGTAAGCCATCTATTCAGAATCGATTCCTATCGATTCTCACACTCTTATTTTGACATATTTTTTATTAATTCGTGACGTTAGACGTGACGTGTAGTGCGAACAGTCCGGAGCAAAGTGGGTTTTTTGGTTTTGGGGAACATAATTTAATTTCTCCCCAATTTTTGTTTATTCTTTGGATTTTTTTTGATATAAATTTTGGTTACTAACATTAAACGCTTTAAATATGGAGACTATTTCAACCCCAGGAGCAGAAGGACCCCCTGAAGATTCGCTAGAAATTGTAGGATGTAGTCACTACAAGAGAAAATCAAAATTTGTTGTAAGTAATAGGATAGTTTTTTAAGGAATTTTGAATTAGTAGGTACATTTGTGGTATGAATCACTCCTAATATTTTGTGGTTTTAAAATTATATGAAAAACAGTTGCTTTGGTTAATATTGATTTAATAAATGTATTGTTTAAAGTAAACCTTAAACAAAGAAATTAAAAATTAGTTTTATTTAGCATGAATTGCTATGTATTGTGAGCTATTTTCAATTTAACAATACTTGAATTTAGGCAACACTTTTGACATTTGCATGGTAGGAAATACAGTTTTTGTGCACTTTTTGGAGCTATTTTTATTGTGAGTATTGTGTTTATTGAACTGAGCTCAAATCAGTCAACAAATATTTCTCTAGGTAGGTATTTTACAATAATTTTCAATGTGAAAAACAAGTCAAAAGGACATTTATTCAATATATATCCACAAAAATTGATATACTACCACATGAACCATTGTTCATTGATTAGCATTGTCTGGCCAAATATAAAAATAGTAACTTGACATAAACACTAATAGCATTAAAAAAATACATATTGCTTCCTTGTTCATCTCTCCCATAGTGCAAGGATTAGATGCAATAAAGTGATTTTAAGAGTAATCAATCCAACACTTTTTGAAGGACTGAAAACTCAACCATGTTTTATAAAAAATAATTGTCATAATAATATAGTTTGTGCCTGTCTTTTTAATGTACTAAATATTTTTAGTTCTGGTTCTTTACTGGAGAGTCTAAGGGTAGTTCACCAGTTTACTGGTGTAACACAAGTCGTAAACCCTGTTAGAATTTTCTTTTATTAAAAGTATATTTACTGTTGGATTTCAAAACTTTTTTCTTTTTAGACACCCTGTTGTGACAAAATATATATATGCCGGTTTTGTCATGATGAGAAAGAGAACCATGTATTAAATAGAAAAGAAGTGAAGGAACTGGTTTGTGCTCTTTGTGATACTAGACAGAAAGTCCAAAGCAATTGTCAAGAATGTGGCATTCTATTTGGAAAGGTGCTTATAACATCATTGTTTTGTATATAATTTAATTCTAATTAAATAATAGATTTAAATCAATTATCTTGAAATTCTTTTTAAATTAATTTTGATCTGAAAAAGTAAAGCATTTTCTAAAAAAGACTAGTACATTTTTTTTGGAGGAGCACAAATAGGTAATATAATTTATTTTTGACCTAGTGGATGCTTTCAAGCATATTTATTCTCAATAAAAATTGAATTTATAAAAAAAATGTTTAATAGATATTTTTACAAGACAATTTAACTTGTGTATAGGATTTTTTCTTAGTTAAAAGTCATTAGAAAATTTATTTTAACTCACATTTATTTTTCATTCTTACAATTTGGAAATATTTTCCAACTATTCATTACCTCCTGTTACTCAATTGAAGTAAATGTAAACGGACTTTAAGGTCAGAATAAACTTTCCTTATTTTTTAGTATGCTTGTCTAGAGTGCAATTTATTTGATGATGAAGACAAAAATCAATTCCATTGTAGTGGTTGTGGCATCTGTAGAATTGGTGGAGCACAAAAATTTTTCCATTGCCAGAAATGCAATATGTGTCTTCCTGTTCAGTTGGAAAGTGGTCACAAAGTAAGTAAATAGAATAAAGACTTTGATAGATTCTTAGAGCCATCGTTTTAGATATAAATTATTCTTAATTTTATTAAAGAACGAAGTCTTCAATTTTTTTCCAAATATTTATTTGGAGAAGAATATTTTCTTTATGGTATCAATAAAATACAATTGAATTTTTAGTGTGTAGAAAATGTATCTAGAACCAACTGCCCCATATGCTTAGAAGATATTCACACATCTAGAATCCCCTGCCATATACCACCATGTGGGCATCTTTTACACCGACCATGTTATGAAGGATTACTTACCAATGATATATTTGCTTGTCCTGTTTGCCAAACGTCTCTTATGAACATGGAACGACTATGGAAATACTGGGACATGGAAATAGCGAATACTCCCATGCCTTCAGAATACAGTAATTATTACGTCGAGATACTCTGCAAGGATTGTCATAAGGTATACAGTTAAAATATTTAACCATATTACATAATAATAGGTAATGAAAGTCATACCCTTTTTATTTTCAAAATTCGAAATAATTTTCATTTTATATTTAATTATTTTATAACAAAGGGAGATGGTCGCAAAGACCATCTCTTTTTGTTATAATTAAATAATGTATCTTCTGAACAATCATATGTAATACATTTTATTTCCAGGAAAGTACAGTGAAGTTTCATGTAGTAGGATTTAAATGTCAACACTGTGGATCATATAATACGTGTAGGAATAAAGGTCCTGTGACAGTAAGAGGTGAGTTGTTTAGGATATTTCAACAGCAAGAGTTTCATTTTTTTTTTCATGCTCAACTAGTTTTGCCTTACTAACAGAAAATAGTATAAGAATTAAAGTAAAATAAAGTGTATTTTCAATATAGGTGCTTTAAACTGGGAAAAAACTTGGTTAAATATAAAAGTTATTAGCCAACTTTTTGAGTGATAATGGTATTGGGTGATTTTCTTCTCTAGTTTTTCTCTGTTCACTTAAATCATAACCGATTTATTTCATTTTGTAGTCACCCTGTATCTATTATCTATTATTTCAGGCTCAATCAGGACACTCATAAGATATATTGCCAGATTTTGCAACTTCTTGATTTATATGACTAGACAGATTTATTCATATATACCATTTTTGTTCCTAGTTGCTGCTGGTAAGTTTTGTCATAACATAAATTAGCACTTCTGTTCCTATTCAAAATTTCATCAGATATTTGTTTCTGTTCAAACCTGTAAATAGTTCTCCTAAAATAATTAAGAAATAGGCGTTTTAAGTATTTAGGTATTTTCAGTGGTTTAAAAAATTCTACAAATACTATTAAAAATAGACATTTTAACGTGCCGTTATTTGTACCCATTTATAAAAGTAATTATCGTTCAGATTTTCAAAATAACAACGAAAACTTTTATTTATTTTTTTTTATATTAATCCCTTAACGGCACACCTTAAAAAAAACGGCAAACAAATCAATTTTGTTTTATTTATTGTTTTGGTAAAAATTAAAAAAAAATACAAAGTTAATCAAAATTTTTATTTTAATTTTGGATTTTGATTTACATTAATTTACTTACTTAATGTTATTTTAAAGTGATTTCTCATTTCTTTTGTTGTCTTTCCTTACTTTGCAGTTTTTCTTTCTTTTATTTGGATTAAAATTGGTAAAATCATTATTTTCCTTTTCTGGGATGATGGCCGTTTCTAATGTATTATGTTCTTCTTCAGAGTTGGTTTTCATTTAGGATTCTAAGTATTTTCTTAAGATAGAATGGGGATAAATATGTTGATTTTCTCGATACTTTGTTTGGGTATGTTTTTATTTTTGTTTGGGTGGTTTGAGTCACTTTTGCTGGGATCTTCGAATGCGATTTTCTGACTTTTGTTTGAGTCAATCGAATTACTTGTGAAATTAAAAAAAAGTTGTATTGTTGGTGTTAACTTTTCTCTGGTGAATTTTGTTATGCTGTTTAGCTTTTTAGAAAATAAACAAGCCTACTTCCAACTTGGTTCTAAGATGTGTGTGATTGCCGATACCTAACCAAACACGTTGCAGTCATAAAAAATAGTTTGTTCAGAAATTTGAATATCTTTTGCTTCTAGAACATTTTTTAAATTTTATACTGAATTCAGTATTAACAAAAATCTATTTTGTGTTTTAATTAAATTTGTACTTTTAAGATCCCGAAGAAAACTCTGATACTGACACTGTAGAAGATGTTGATCGACCAGAAAATACATTAAATATTGAAGAAGAATTTCAAAATACAGACTGAATGTTAATAGAGATTTAAATAAATTAATTGAGTGAACAAAGATTTTATGTTTTATATTTTTTAGTTAAAGGTAAAATGTTTAGTATTTATTGTGAGTTGTAATCGCTGATGTGTAGGATATTAATTTGCCATTTGTTAGTTTTATGCAAATTTAATAAAACTGTTAATTTGTGATATTGCTATTTAAAGTTATATAAGCTTCTATTAGCTGTCACTGAATTTTAAGTATACAGAATGTTTAAATAAAAATTAGAAATTTGTAGGTTTAAATTATTTTTAGAATTGTCCTTTTCCTTTAAGGTAAGAGATGTAGTATAATTTTTAATATTTTTAATAGAAACTACCTAGAAAACTAACATTTTAAAGACGCGTTTATGAATTTAGACGTGTCTTATAGTAATTTTGAGATTTTTATTTAGAAGGAAGAACAATTACTAATAATTTAAACGTCGTCGGCTGCTAAAAGTTTAATATTTTGGGTTTGTTGATATAAATGGACCAAGAATTTACAAAAAAAAAAAAAAATTAAAATTTGGTTTACGCAGAATGAATTTTGTATAAGAAACGATTGACAATATCAAAATTACCGAAAAAAAAAATGTTTCTGCCATTTTTGAGGTAAAAAGTGAGTTTTTTATGATGTAAATGGACCTAGAATCTACAAAAAAATTAAAATTTGGTTCACGCAGAATGAATTTTCTATAAGAAACGATTGGCAATATCAAAATTACTGAAAAAAATTTTTTGAGCGAAAAAGTGAGTTTTTAGGATATAAATGGACCTAGAATCTACAAAAAAAATAAAATTTGGTTTACTCAGAATCAATTTTGTATAAGAAACGGTTGGCAATGTCAAAATTGCCCAAAAAAAATGTTTGTGCCATTTATGGCGGAAATAGTTAGTTTTTTAGGATATAAATGAACCTAGAATCTACAAAAAAAAATTCAAACAAATTAAAATTTGGTTTTCGCAGAATGAATTTTGTCTATTATACGATTGGCAATGGCAAATTTACCGAAAAAAATGTTTGGGGCATTTTGAGGGAAAAAGTGAGTTTTTTAGGATATAAATAGACCTAGAATCTACAAAAAAATTAAAATTTGGTTTACGCAGATATGAGAAATATCCTCTCATAGCCGGACTTTTTTAATGGGGGTAATTGCCCCTACTGCCTCCCCCCCCTTGGAGCCGCCATTGAAATAACATGAAAAAGTATATATAAAGTCGGGAGAATAAAATAGTGTGGAAAATGCGTCAAATCCTAAAATCGCACAATCATTATTATTTTTGATGAAATAATGAATGTTGTTGCCTCGAACCACTGCAGACCTTTTTACTTTATTTAGGATTTGTACAGTGTCAAATAATACAGTGATCAGCAGATGGGCCATGTAATTTTTGATCAATGGTGAGAGTAGTTTTGGTTGCCTGCTTTTAGTTATTTTTATAATATTTTAATCGAAAAAGTTGAATGTTATTTTGAAAAATTCTGTCAAAACGCTCTAGTAACCAAATAAAAATTAATTAATCAATTTTTTTTATGAGACCTCCAGGGGGAATGATATTTCATTAAATTTTCTTACTATGACCTTTTGT
Organism: Crepidodera aurea; assembly: GCA_949320105.2. Lineage (NCBI taxonomy): Eukaryota > Metazoa > Arthropoda > Insecta > Coleoptera > Chrysomelidae > Crepidodera > Crepidodera aurea. The sequence goes on along the minus strand of OX439474.1, from coordinate 15,568,280 downwards.
GTAGAGATGGTAAAATAAAACTAGCTTTTTAAACTATAAAAGTTTCGAAAGATCGTCATACTGAACTCACGTCTGTTGCTTATCTAAAAAATGCTTTATGTGGGTTGAGAAGCAGGTGTAGCTTTATACACTTTACATTCATTCGAAAAGAATCGATACGATTACGAAAAATAAGAGTCTAAGATTGAAAGATACAGGGTTGTTTCCAGGTAAACAGCAAGTGATACATTGGTAATAGTCGGTATTAAATTATGCAAGGTATATTGCAACTGCGATAATTATATGCAGAAGCACATTAAAAAATGTACACTAAGTGATACATTAGTGTGAACTTTCAAATACTGAAATAAATTTTTTAAGAACGGCTCTGTCATCAACTTTATTTCAAGTTAATTCGAATGCATCTCAATCGATTATTTAAATTCGAATGAATAGTCTTTCGTTGACTCCGATTTTTATCTGCCATATAATTTCTGAAAAAATATAAATTTTATTATTTTAAACACTTGTTTAGAATAGAAAAAAATGAAATATTTTAATCAAAATTTAGGTGGATCCAAAACTTAAAATCCAATCATTTTTTTTATTTGTTACCTTAGCTAATAATTAATAAGTTTAGATAAGAAATAAAAAAATCACACACACTCGGCTGTACCAAGTATTTGACTCATACAAACATAAACATACCCAAAACAAATTGCAAGAAAATTAAAGTTACATTTCTTTTTAGTTTTTAGAATTTTTTTCCCTTTGAACATTTTCAGAATTCGTCTATGAGTTTTAAATTCTGGTATTTTAAAAATAGTTTATGAAAACTCCATATGACCCTCTACTCAATTTTCTCTTATATTCAACAAATCAAAAACCCCAAAAGAGGAAGGACCAACCTGCATCTAAGATCTATCTTGTACGTGCAATACAAGAACATTACAGGATCAGTTGCTTACCTACTTCTACAGGATTATTACTCCTGGAAAGAATAACAAGAACGATCTAAAACAAACTGAAACCATTTAATAATTGTCAACAAATTTAATTCATTCTAGTGAAAAATACGTCTTTTACTTATAAAATGACCAAATAGAAAAAAAAACATTAAAAATCGTCAAGAGATGATAGTGAGTTAATTTTGAATATTCCCGCCGATACGTTTGACAATTCGGTGGCTGGGTGTCGGTTGATTTGTCAGTTGGTGTAGTGTGTGCAAAATGGCTACCAGTGACGATGAACCTATGCATCATTTATATGAAGTTTTTACAACTTGTTTTAATAAAGTAGCTAACAAAGCACCTGGTAAGTGATTAATTATAGTATTATTTATACAATTAGGACAATGTTGCTAGATAATTTTGGCTTTTCTTTCCGTAAGACCGTAAAATAATACCATGCAAACGCGTGTGTTCCCAAAACATTGAACAGCTTGCTTTAAAAACCCTTCTGTAACAGATTTAAAATCCAATGAAAATGTTATAATTTTACTTGAGATACTATCCAAGGTAACCCCTTTTGCTTATTACGCTAATAATTAAAGTTTTCATAGTAAGATTTGCTAAAATACAAAGTGAATTGATATTTGTGTCATTGGTCTCTTAAAGGAAGATATTTTACTGTTTACATCTTCGTGTAGTGAATGTCTGAAGTTTCTTAAAGTTATAAGTTTTACGGGTTGTAATTAAACGAAAATACAATATTGTTACAAGAGTATTTTGTTAAGGATGAATTTATATTAAATTATTTCCGTTCATTTTGATATATTTTTCAGATGAAATCTCATCTATTGTACTTTCCTCTTGAGTTTTCAGTTCATAATTTTTGTTAAAAAAACTTTCTAGAATTATTTTATATACCTAATAAAATTGCACAAGTTTTTGGTATTGTTTTTTGTTGGGGTACGTTGTTACTTTTATATTTCATTGAATTTATTTTGGCACATATATATTTAAATAATGGTTCAATGTTTTCTTAGTGTTGTTGATGTTTATAAAAATAATATCACATACCTTTGTCTACTTAATTATTTAATACTGAGATTACACTTATTTGTGTTTACATTTTGTAAGCACTTTGATATTAGGTTCCTTTAATAACAAACAGTTGCTTATACATTTCTATATACTATTTTATTAATGGAATAATTACAGGGTGCGTTTATACAACAAAAAAATATTGTAATTTAAGATGTAATTTTAGAAGGTAATTTTAGGTTGGTAACCTATAGACCAAACACATGTGCTTTGTTTATAAGTTGATAACATAATATCAAATTATTTTATCTAAGTAACCATATCATTCTCATTTTAAATTTATAATAGGTACCTATATGAACACAACAACCTTACAGAAGTAGATAATAATAATAACCAATTTTTTAATTTTGTTTTTATTTTACATTTTTCATTAGTTAGTACTTGCTTATTTATAACAGCCACTTTTTAAGACGGTAATAACTTTAAAACTAATTGAAATTAGAGTAAAAAATTAATAATAGTATTTTGCACTTTTCCAGAATTGTTACTGTGGTATCAATATATAGGGTGTTATAGTTTATATAAAGCAAATATATAACATAATTTACACTCAGATTTGGAGGCAGGCATATTTTAAACTTTAAAAAATCTGTTATGTTTTGACCAAATTAATCCTTAGTTAATAATTATGAAAGAAATAAAGTTGACAAATAATTAAAAATATATTAAATGATCCCATATAACACATTCGTTTTCTTTCAATAAACGTATTTATTTCAATACAAAATTCAATAATGCGATTTTACTTTAAAAGTAGATCCCAGATAGATTAATAATTTGGCTTCATTTGTATAGTGGGAGGGCCTAGGGATTATGTTTTGCTTTACATGCATTTTATTAAAAAGTCATGTAAAAATTAATTTTATCTTTTCGTATGTACAGAAACAGTCGTTAGTAGTTTTTTTAAACTATCAATTTGATTTTTTTTTAATCCACCTGTCTAATAAAAAAAGGGAAGTCTGTCATCAAAACTGTTCGACTACTGGCGAACTCACCCTTATATTAAAATGGTTTAACTTAATTAAACTTTAATAAGAGACCAGTGAAAACTAAAAAGGGTACTTCGCTAAGAACATTTAATTTAAGCACGGCTTTTTTTGTACCGCTATTCTAAGAATCATTTTTTCTACCGCTATTGTGTGTAGACGCTTAAAGCAATAATGCATTCGTCGCACCGTGCGGCCTAAGCTTTCAACACCGCATCCGAAATAAACAAAAATCACTTTAACTGCTATACAAGTGTACAATTCGAATTTCTGTACGTCACGAGCATACAATGCATTAACTGTCATAAACTAATTAATACACTTTTAGGGTTCATTAATAATGTAAACGCTAATTTATAATTCGGACAATCCATTGAACACGTCACGTACATTTTGATACACATTCAAAATCCGATTTAAAATCAGTTGGGCGAAGAGTTGCACTCGGAATGGGACATTAGCGAAAATCAAAGTTTTAATCAACTTGAGTTTTTATTTAACCTAACAAGATTTTTTTTAACATGAACGCTAACATCCGTCTTAGAGATTGACTATCAAAAAGGCTGTTTGTGTCTGGAGAAAATTTAATATTTTTTTTATTTGGTACATGTATATAAACAAGCAAAACAGGGAAATCAACTTTATTAAACAGTTCTTAACAAAAATATAGAATAACAAAGAAAATCAGTAAAAAACAACATTCTAAAAATGTCTATAACAAGAAACAAAAGCAGAATTTTTTGCAATAAAAATAAGTATGTTGCTTCTAAAAAATTGAAGTCTTATTTGTTCCTCTTCGTAAGTTAGGGAAGTCATAATTATAAAAATTACTAAAAAAAAAAACGAATAACTACATTTTTTTTTAAAATAAAAATAATTATAAACTGACCCACAGACAGTAACGCCACGACTAACTTCCGCCTGATAGACCGAAATTATGTATAACACATCATAGTAACCCGCGTGTTATAAGGTTATATTACCACACCATGTATCCAATATGGCAGATGATAAACGCAAATTTCGTACTACTGAAAGCATTTTTTCTTAAAATTGTCATGAAAGATAATAAAAAATCTATGAATTTTGACCGAAAAATTGATTCATACAAAAATTTTATGGATTATTTAATCTGTCAAACTGACAATCTTTATAATTATGCAACAAGTTATCGACGTATAACCTGATTATTTTGAAGTACTTATAGTATTACTACTGAAAATTCCACACCTAACATTTTCGACCAATTAAAAGCCTTTATTTTGTATCGTTACCGCAGCAACTAAAAAAAATTCCGGTAATTTTTGCCACCTCCTTTGGGGAAGGAGCATGAAATTACACTGGAAATTTTTTCAACTTCAGATTATGTCGAATCCTTTTGAATTAATATACAAAAGCCTACTACTTAAATTTCAAAACCATCAAAAACGGTCATTATCCTAGCTTCAATTAAAAACAAATTTTTTTCTCAAACACGAATATTTTTTAGAAAATTCTTCATGTTCTCGAAAAAATTTCCAGTAATAATTGAAGCTCTACTGGTATTATAAGTGAAAAACATTTTTGATTTTTTGTATTATAAAAACGTCTATGGAATTTTAGGCTTTTATAGCCCTCTAGCATCTCTGTGCAGCACGGTGGAAATTTGCAAATCCGTTAAAAATGATCTAAATACCTAATAATCATATTTTCTTATTACCTACTTATAAAAATTTTCGCCTTTGTAGTTTATACGAATCACCTTGTATTTTAATAATTTTCCCTACATTGATTTTACACATTTGCTAGTAAAAAGGTGAATTCAATAAAGTGCATTATTAAATAAACAATCATTGATAAAAAAGTGTTATTAAAGTGCGTTATATGTTTCCAGAATGTATGAATTTAATCAAAAATGTAATTTGACCTTGAACACAAATAGAACGCTATGAAAATGGTGACTAAAACCTAAAAAGGGACGGAGTTAATAAATTACAATTACTAGCACTCTAATCTTACACTTAATTGATTAATGTGTGACTAAATGATTTATTGCCTTTATTTTCTGCAGTCACAAATGAATTTTCACGAAAACATTGCGTACTAAAAATTTATTACGTTTGATATTTTTTCCTTAAAAACGTTAATATTCGAATAAAAGCTAATAATAACTAAAAACGTGTTGGAGATAATTTTTAAGAGCACATTCAAGTGCGATGGGACAAATCTGGGTGAGCTTTGGGACATGAAATTTTTTTTGCCTTCAGTTTAGATATTTATCTTTCCTTATGATTCACCCTGTATACCTATTAAAACCGGGACAGTTCTTGTCATCAGCAGAGTGGTTTAGAATTTGTCATTGCGTTGTTTAGGTTACAATTTTTTTCAGCCAAAACACCGTTTACATTTGAGAATCCTATGTTGATCATTAACATAAAAATTCTTCCTGCCAACGTATTGTTTATATTTTGTATTTTGATTTGTCCAATGGCCATTTTGGCTCCAAATGTGTGGATTAATAAAGAATTTGAATTTAAATAAAAGTATAAAAAATAGTTATAAATTTAATTTCGTCAATATCAAATAAATCATTTAATTAAAAAATGTCTACTCAATGAAAGATTTGAATTCCAATTACTATCTTTTAAATGGAAAATGGTTGTAAAACTCTCAACGGTTTTTATATTAAAGGAACGTTTTTTAATTATTTAATATTGGTGTTTTAAAGGAAGTGACCGATAACTGTTCTTAAAATTGAAATTTTGAGTCTCGTTTAAAAAAATACGAAAATTTACCCAAAAAAATAATCTGAAGAAGAAAAAATAAACCCAAAAGAGTTCATTTACATACCTTATTTATAAATCCCCACATCTGAATAGGACACTTAAAAAAATCTAGTTCCAATATCAATCGATATATTTTGCTATCGGTTTTGTATTTAAATATATTTATTGACGTCAAAATCCTCAGTTGTGATGTTCGTGTGAAATATTGTAGAAATAAAATGGTAGAAACTATAGAAATGTGGCTTTTAGAGTGTCTTGGTAAGTCACTTTTTTTGAAAAATTTGAAATCGGTTAATATAATAAATATTTAATGTTTTTGATTGTCTTTATTTTTAAGGGAACGTTTCTTTTAAAAAAAATAAGCAAATCATTATTTTCTCAATGTACATATAATCAGATTCTTTCCTAATAATCTATCACAAATCTCACAAAATTTTTAGTTTATAGATAGAATTAAATTAAAAAATCAGAACAACTGAATTTTATGACCTTACTGTTTTTCGCGAAAATATTTTGCCTAGTTTTAGATCAATCATTAATGCTAACTCTGACACGTATGAATGAGATGATTTATCTTATCTTACATTTAATACTTTTTAAATTAAAATTGTTTGATTAAGTCAATATGTTGAGGTATAACCGTTCAAGTTCAAGGATAAGGACTATAAAGCAAAGTTTTGTCACAATTGCCTACTTCCTACTATGTCTACATTACTGGAAAAGCTACTGTTAGAAAAGTTAGAAAATACTGTTCTGCTGCCTTTTTAGACACTGCTCAGAACTTTGATAAAGTCTGGCACGACGGAATATTATATAAAATCAGAAAAAACCTTCTTCATCACTATTTCCTTATCCTCCAGTCATATCAGACATTTCCTATTAAATTGGGAAATTGGAACCTTTGGTTTATCAACTAAGTTGAAACACTATCGTCGACCACTCAACCAAAACATCAAATCCTGATGGCTTAAAACATGACGCATTAAAGTGAATAAAATTAAATCCGTTCATGTTACTTCCACTCAACGTACCTAAGGGCAACTGTCACATTTAATGGTCAAACGCTACAACAAAAAGAACATGCCAAATATCTGGGGATGCACCTAGATCGTAGGCTAACTTGGAAAACACACATATTCACGAGTAAACTTTATTGGATAATAGGACGAAGATCACAACTATCAGTTAATAATAAGCTATTGGTCTTCAAAGCTCCTCTAAAACCAATATGGAGCTTTGGGGGTGCTGCATAATGGGGTAACCCTAGGGAATCCGGGGTAATCCGGGAAAATCGCTTCATTGTAACACCAGTTTTCAAATTAAGATCCAAAAATGTATTAATTATATTCCCGTAAAAATTCGGTTAATGTCGATGTGGGAAAATGTAAAAAAGTTGTGAGAGTGTCTTATATATCACATCAAATCCACATGGTAACAAAAAATTTAAACATCGTAAAAAAATCAAAACTTAATTTGTTAATTTGAGATTAAAAATGTACGTTAAAAAAATTTAAACTAGTATTTTGTTGTTACAAGGTCATGGTAATTTAAATTCGCAGTAGAAACCCCCTTTATAGCCCAGTTGCCAGAGAAGGATAATGACCAAAAGCTCGCACAAAATGTGATATCGATGAAACTTGGCATTTAAGTACTTAAAAAAATCTTTGCTGCTCTAAAGTTTATGCTAACTTCACAATTTCGAAAATAAAATCGAAAATTTGGTTTTTTCATTATATCTCGAAAAAAAAAAAACTAATTGCATATGCAGGGTGTTGCGTTGGGGATTTTCAAATTTTACAAATTTTTCTTAATCCATATCTGCATTTTAACTGTAGTATAGTCCTTACATTATACGATTGGGCTACTAAAAAATGATGCCTGTACCAAATATGAAAGAAATCTACCAGGTATTTCGAAATTTACTGCTTGTGATAATAAAAAAAATGCATTTGATGTAATTTGACGTTAAAACTCCAGTAGTAGAATGGGATGTGCACTTGAAAAAAATTTTCACTGTAACTCATTTTTTTCCGTTCATTTCAAATATCCATCCCAATTTTAAAAAATCTGATATACAGGGTGTTGTTGTGGGGATTTTCACATTTTGCAAATTCTTCTTAATCCGGATCTGGATTTTAATTGTAGTTCTTACACTATAGCATTCGGCTATTAACACGCTATACCTGTACCAAGTATGAGAGAAATCTACAGGGTGGTTCTAAAGTTACGGCTTATCAAAATATTGGCCGAAATGGATGAAACACCCCGTATCTCGGTTATTAAAGGCGTTAGACCCCTTAACCAAGGTTATTTGGAATCACCTAAGTTCCATCTATTTACAGTTAACGTATGTTGTTTTAACTATGAAACACTCTGTATAAACACTATTTTGAAAATAAAAATTGCGTCGAATGAATATTGTAAAAAAAATGATAATGTTCATCATTTTAATTATATTTAAATCAAAAGTAAAAGTATAATGATGATAAGTGTACAAGTATTTTTTTTGTTATGCTTCTATTAATAGATATCTTCAGTTTTATAAAAATCAGTGAGAATTTTAGAAAATAAAACTTCCGGTCAAATTTTCTATGAGAAAACAAAAAAAACTTAAAAACTAATGGCTTCCTGTGAAAGCTTAGAGTCTCCTCTTTAAAATGCTTTTTTTTTTCTTTGCCTACATTTTGGACAAAGATACTTTAGTTTTTCCGAACGCCTCGCCTGAATATTTGTATTCAACGGCTCGGCGCGCGTAGAGTTTTCGAATTTGCTTTCTTATTTTTAATAATTTTTTATAGTAATACAAATTGTTTTTTAAAATAACTTATAATATAACTTTTAGTAAAATTTTCCGCTCTTTCACGTGGTGCTATTAGTTTTTCGAAATTTTTATTTCTTTTTTCAAGATATAACGGAAAAACCGAATTTTCGGTTTTATTTTCGAAATTGTGAAGTTAGCATACACTTAGAGCGGCAAAGATTTTTTTATCGTTTTCTACACCCATTCAAGTACTTAAATGCCAAGTTTCATCGATATCACATTTTATGCGAGGTCAAACTCTCTGACAACTGGGCTATTATTATAATTAGTGAATCAGTGGCCGAACCCATTTTTAAAATACACTTCGATATTCATGAGATCATTTATGTAATTTCTGAGAACAACTCGATTAACTTATTTTCTTTAAAATTTCTCGTAACGCCGGTTAACGGTTCCATTTGTTGGTGTGTTCTTGTTTCTGGAGAAATATCCTGTTTTATTCTTCAACGTCTTCGATTTTTTTTTTATTCGTCTGGAGTCTCAGCTACTCGGCTGTGCAACTGTTGAGCCCCCTATTTGCAGGTATCTCGAGGAGAAGAGAAACACTATAAGTAACGTGAACTCTCTTCACGGTGAACTGAAATGAAATCTCCGTTAGGGTTTGACCAGTGGCGCAACGATTGATTTTTTTAAGTGCGTCGGCCGGTAAATTTTAAAATTTTTTGTTAAAACTATTTTTGTTTCACTGGTATCCTCATTGCAAGAATCCATATTTCCTGTTTAACATTTATGCCTCAGAAGTTTAAGAATCGGTCAAAAGATGGTGACACATCAACTCAAATCATTCTAGTAGTTGTTTTTTTAATACATCTTCGTTTGTTGGTGGTTCGCGAAATATTTTTTATATATGTCAATCAATCATCTCATTTTTTAAAATTTGTATCTAAACCTTTTGTAATGAAACAGACTTGGAAACAAATTTTCTAAACTAACTAACCTAATAAATGCTGCCTTCAGACTGAATTATGTACCCAGTCTTTGGAAAATTGCGAAAGTCATAATGATACCCAAGCCAGGAAAACCACCACATGAGGCATCGTCTTACAGACCGATCTCATTACTGCCTGTTATGTCGAAACTATTTGAGAAACTCCTACTCAAAAGACTAAAACCACTTATCAAAGAAAGAGAAATTATGCCTAATCACCAATTTGCATTTAGAAATACGCACTCGACGATCGACCAAGTTTATAGAATAACCAACACTATAGAGAAATCATTAGAAGAGAAAAACATTTGTGCTACTATCTTTCTTGATGTAGCACAAGCGTTTGATAAAGTTTGGCATGAAGGCTTAATACATAAGCTCAAGCTGTTCCTTCCAAAACAATATGCAGATATCCTCCATTTATATATATCGGAAAGATACTTTAGAAGGCAAGAAGAAGCCTATTCCGATCTTAAAGAAATTAAGGCTGGAGTATCACAAGGAAGTGTCCTAGGACCTGTCCTATACTTACTGTACACATGTGATATTCCAGAGTTTTGTCCTTAGTGTTTAAAATAATTCTTAAAAAGTGAAATGCAGACGACGAAGAAATATTTTCAAAAGGCAAAAAAATAATCCATATTTTACCATGAACTTTTTAGGAGACTAATGTTGACCAATATAAATTTTACATTATCTTTGATATTAGTAAATTTATAAATTTCATTGTACATGAAAATATTTGTGTCATGTCATAACACGGTCAGCTTATAAAAATGTAGACAGTAATTTTGATGTCCTTGTCAATAAAAATCGTTCACATAAGAAATGAATGTTTTTTCGTAAATATATAAACAAATATTTTTAAATCCAAGTAAATTATACATTGTAGAGTTCAAAGGTACGGTACTAAAGTTATGAATAAATACTTATTTCCATTATTTAACTTTACTACCACTATTTTAAACCATTTAGTTAATTTCCCCAAAGAAATTTTATAAAAAACCTGCCTGAGTATCTTTTTTATGAGAAGAAAATCCACTTTTTTCCTTTGGGATCTACAAATGAACTATTGCAAATGTTTTTAAGTATAGGGAACGATCCTTGTTGATAGGGGTGGTATTATACCTTCCAAGGTTACATCAAGGACTTGTTCTGTTTCTAGTGGGAGAGATGTTTTTTTTTTCAGTTTCTTGATCTTTTTTAGATTTGAATTTAAACGTGGTAAAAACGAATTGCTCCTTGGGGATAACAGATTTGCTTCTATTCTTCTATTTGAATGATCTTTTTCCTTTTCTTCCTGTTACGTTTTGTTAAAATACCAAAATAACAAAGTTATTATTCAGCTGTAAATTAATATTTGAAATTGATAAATACAAATCGAAAATTAGCCGACATATTATCAAAAATGTTTTAATTATTTTTTTGCTTGTTTTTCTAAATTAACTTTGGCACTACAGCTTTTCCAGGTTTGGGTTTTCTTTGGCAGGGTTTACCGCTTTTTACAGGCTTTTTTTATTAACCTTTGCTAAAACGTTTATGCCGAAGTCCGTCTTATAACTTGTGGGATTAGTTCATTTTAAAATTACCTTTTTAACAATACGCATGATTTACTTTCTACTTAAATTTTAATTATTTGGGGGCTGATATTTGGTATATCTATGACGTTGAAAGGACCTCCTTAGATTACAATTGGCATGTCCTAGTATTTTTGCGAAAAATAAGTAGGGAAATAAAGTTGGGGGTGGTTCTATTTAGGGTCACTCCCTAACCGACGATGCACCCCTTATGAGTGAACAGATCCGATACTGAGTGAGTGCTTGACTAAAAATATCTATACATGATAAAATATATCTCATTAAATTAATCTACTTCTTTCTGAGAAATGGTGGTTGCTCTTATTTTTTGTATATCACAAGAAACTTCTCTGTAATGGTACTTACCCCCTATAAAACCAATCTGATTTGATGGAAAAAAAGGTACTAAAATATCAGTAAATCATATTAGGTGTTTTATTAAAAAAAAATTGGAAAACAAGCACCGAAGTTGGAGTTTTTCTCACCGGGACAAGAAGCAGATAAACAACATTCATTTAGAGCTTTATAACCAAAGTCAACGTCAGTTTCACGTTGATAAAACTTTTCCCGAAAGAGACGTTTTTTTATGTTAATATATTTGCATCACTAAACGTAAACTTTCATTGTAAATCCGCTGAGAATGATTTTTTTAAAGAAAGTCCTGTCAAAATTTTTACCTTAGAAATTTTGTTTTTGGAATTTTCTAAAAGTATGAACGATTTTCCGAAGTCATGTCAAAATTTTCTCCTTATAAATTTTATCAAACTTTTTTGGAATTTTCTACCGTTTACAAGAATTTTTTTGGAAATAATTTATTTACATTAATAGAGGTAATAATTAGGTTCGAAGGAAAAACGCTCCCAATGTCGTATTATTTTGGAAGAAGTAACGGGCCACTTTCTGTAGTCCTGTCAAAATTACCTGTAGGATATTTTTTACAATCTTTGTTAACATCCGTAAAACGTTTTTGGGACAATATATTTAAATCACTACCCTCAAAGAAATTTACCCGTATATACAACAGGAATTCTGTTAATTGTTGTTAATTTTACGTTATGAATTCCGGTTTTTTAATTCCTCTAGAAACAACCGGAATATGCTGTACTATTTACAGAATCGTTACATTGATTTAACTGGAATATTCCAGTTATTTTAACGAACTACCTTACTTTTACCGAAACTGTAATTTCGATTTAACAGGAATTTACTGTTTAATAAACAAACTAGATCGTGGTATTTGAAGCTTCGAACTTCATTTTTTTTACAGGAATTTCCAGTAATTAATCGGAACTCTAGTATCGATTTAACTGGAATTTTTCGTTGAATTAAAGATATTTTATTCATACATTACAGTAAGATTTATTTATAAAAGTATTTATTCTACAAACGTAGAGATGACTATATTCCTGTTAAATTAAAAGTACCTTATTGCGGCTATAGTTACCGTTTTTCCTGTTCATACCACTGGACTCATTTTAACTGGAATCGGCCTGTTAGATTGCAAGTACAGATTGTTCTCAGAACTGTTTATATTATAATAACAATAGTTGCGTTTAAAGAACAGGAATTCATTTAACCGGAAATTCCCGGCATTCGTTTTTCTCAGTGTAGACGCAAACTTTCACTCGGAATCGGATGAAAATAGTGTCAATTTTTTTGGAAACAGTTATGAACGATTTTTTAAAGTCCTGTCAAACATTTCTCCTTAGAAATTTTATCAAACGTTCTTTTTTGAATTTTCTACCGTTCACAATAATTTAAATAGAGGTACAATTTCATTAGGTTCGAAGGAAAAACGGTCCCGAAATCGTATGATTTTTTTGGAAAGAGTTATGGACGATTTTCGGAAGTCCTGTCAAAACTTTCTCCTTATAAATTTTATCAAATGTTTTTTTGAAATTATATACACGAATAGAGGTAAAATTTCATTAGGAATGGAATGAGAATGGTTCCAAAGTCGTATTATTTTATTGTTTTTTTTTTGAAGTCCTTTCAAAACTTTCTTTTTATACATTTTATCAAACGTTGTTTTTGGAGTTTTCTACAGTTCACCAGATTTTTTTTGAAATCATATATTTACATCAGTAAAAGTAAAATTTTATTAGGAATCGAATGAGAATGGCCCGATAGTCGTATTATTTTTTGGGAAAAGTTATGAACGAGTTTCTGTAGTCATGCCAAAATTATCCGTAGAAAAATTTTCTCGAACCAGGATAATTTAAGATTTATGAAAATTTTAAAGATTTTCCGAAAGTTATCAAAATATTGTCATTTGAAAGTTAGTAGGTAAATTGACAGTTCTTCCCCTAATTCAGACATGTAGTTATATTTTTAAATAGAATTCTGAAACACAAATTAAAAAAATATATTTACTTATTTGAATGGTTACATTTTAATTACCTCTCAAGTTGATAACAAAAATTAATTTTATATCTTATAGCCTGAAATTTTCAAAATATTTGAAGTACATTATTATTATTATTTAACTTTAAATTTGTATTAGCAGAATTATTGGCAGAAAAAGTATTCAATTGAATTTTTTTGCTCCTTAAATTTAAATTTTTTTTTTCAAAATCTAATATACATGGTTAAGCCGGACCTGGACAACTAATTTTATTTGGACACAGAAAACGTCTATCGAAATATATGATGTGATTCGTAACTAAAGTGGTTATAAAGTTTTAAATAATAAATAAATTATATATTTAGAACCATCGTAGTGGCATCTTGACCTCGACATATTGGCATTTCCCAATGAAACACCCTGTATATGTAAGTATAACCAAATATAGGCAAATAAATAAAAATCTAAGGAATTGTAAAAACCGTCGAGTTTTAAACAATAAAACTTATTTTTATCTTCCCTCGGAATGATAATTTAGTTAGAGGAAGGGTCGAGTGTAAGAAACAGATAAATTTTATCTTCTTTTAACAATAAAAAATATCATTAACAAGTTGCAAAACAGTGTTTCAAGTATGCACATACAAAAATTATCTTTAAGTTAGAAGAAAAAATTATAATTATTATCCTCCAAAAGTTATTAAAAAAATTGTGAATTTAAAAATAAGACAATTTTAGAAATAATTTGTGGAGATTGGAAACAAAATATTCCTCGTGGATGCGGGCATCATTTAATAAGGTGATACCATCCATGAAGATTGTAGTTTTGCAGATAACCCTAACATTGACTCCTACCTACAGGTATAAATGATACATAATGTATTACATTAATTTTTAACTTGCTTCACAACTTTATTGAGTTTTAATTACCTATAATTGTTTAATAGTTTATTTATAATAATGTTTTGAACATAAATATGTTACTTACCAAACATATTCGGTATACTTCATTCTTCAGATAAAATGGAAATACGCAATTTATCTTCTGTGGGCAATAAAATTCAGCGACCCAAGTCGCAAGGTTATCAGGCCATCGCACGCCACTGTGGGCTATAAAACCCTATAGAACAGCTGTCTTTGATAGCCAACCGCCTTTTAGCTTCAGTAATTATGATTATATGTTAAACTTTGTTTTGGTTGTTCGGAACACTCATTTTTATTCAGTCCTTATCGTACGTGTGTGAATGATTTTTATTCTGTTTTATCGTTTCGAAATGGCCACGTTCATTAAACGCGGTTAATTAAATTTTCCTTTTTGGAGAAAATCAATGGAATATTAAAAGGGGTTTTCACAATATCAGAACGTTATTTATTGATAAACGGTCAAATCAGAACGAATTAATTTTTATTACTATTCACAATTATTGGTCTAATAGTTGTTGCGTTTTTGTAGCAAATAAATAAAATTTAAATAAGAGATGTGATACTTTCCTAAACTTTGAATAAAATGTAACCAATAAGTTCAAGAATAGTATAATAAACTGACTTTCAAATGAGGCAAAAGCTACAAATTCAAATTTTTTTGATGTATTTGTACATCCTGCTGACTGTTAAGGCCTACAGTAGGACCTTAATAGACAGACACTTCAGAATTAAACAAGAGGAATCCTACTCTGACCTTAAGAAAATTAATGCAGGAGTGCCACAGGGCAGTGTGTTGGGACCCCTTCTATACCTCTTGTATACAAATGACATTCCTAAATTAGGAAATAATACTATAGCAACCTTTGCAGACGATACTGCCATATTAGCAATAGGAAATAGCCACTAAGAAGCTGCAGAAAAATTACAGGTATCAATCAATAAAATAGACAAATGGACAAAAAGGTGGAGGATTAAAATAAATGAATCCAAATCTATACATGTAAACTTTACCAATAGAGCTCAACAACATATACCTATAAACATAAATGAAAAACGAATTCCATTCACAAATACAGCAAAATACTTAGGTATCACCCTCGATGCTAAGCTTCGCTGGAAAGCTCATATTAAAAAGAAAAGGGAACAATTACAAATTAAATATAAAAAAATGTATTGGCTGATTGGACGAAACTCCACTCTGTCTGTATTTAACAAGCTTATGCTGTACAAACTTATACTCAAACCTATTTGGTCGTATGGTATTCAACTGTGGGGCTGTGCTAGTCAAAGTAATCTACAAATCATTCAAAGATTCCAGAACAAGGTCGAAGTAATCCAGCTCCTCGACACTGCAGGAATAACGAGAAGACTCAAGAGGATTAAACCTTTCGAGTTGGTGAAGTGAGATTGTCAAAAGCAGAGTAATGTGCGTGTCAAAGTGTACGTTAACTAGTGTACACAATGTATTAGAAATCTAAGGATGCTGTTGAGTACGACCTTAGTTAGTTATAGAGTAGTAATTTAAGTTAGCTGTAAGTTGCTGATTGATCTTAAGATCAGATTGTAATGTTAACACAATGCCGCGCAATGGTAATTGTTTATAAAAAAAAAAAGATTTGTGGAGTGGTGCGATTACGTTCATTGTAAATAAAGCTTTTAGAATGAATGCTTGGGTTTATAAAAAAGAACACTCATGATATTGCTTCCATCCATACACTTAAAATCCTTTTTTGTAGTATTGTTAGGTCTCACCTTGAGTACGCATCCTCTGTATGGAATCCACATTATCAAATACATTCTTCAAGAATCGAGAGAGTTCAGAGGAATTTTCTGCGCCATATTAACTACAAATTTTTTAACAATGAGAACACTTATCCAGAACTTTATCAAAATCTGAATCTCCTTCCATTGGAGACTTGCAGAGATCTTCATGATCTTCACAATCTTTTTAAAATTCTCAATTCAAGTTGATTGTCCTCAGCTTACTACTAAAATAACTTTAAACGATTTTTTCATATACCATTTTGTCGCACTAACTACAGTAAAAACCCATTTTTCCCTAGACCCATGTCACTGGCCAACAAATTGCCAGATTTGGATTTCTTTTGCACAGAAAAACAGTTCCTTAGGCAGCTGTCTCAAAGTATTCCAGTTATATAACCATAAAAAATATGTTGTTTATATTTTATATTATTATAAATTGTTTTTAAATTTAAAACGTCATGACCTATTTAAGTAATTTGTATAATTTTCTCCGTATATTTCTTTTGTTTTGTGAAAATGGACAATTTGTCCATCAATAAATAAATAAAAAATAAATAAATCAGTACTTTTGGTATAGTATTTGCAAATGGCCTAATCTAAAGAGTGTCACTATTAAAACTGTCTATTGACGAAGTCGCCCCTATAATTAAATAGCAAACTAGGCCATTTGTAAATATTATAGTAATGAAAAGGTCGCACAATTCACCATATATAATTATTTACGGAATTCTGTTAACATTATTGGATTTGTTATAGATAACAAAGCAAACTGACTTCTGACCCTGATGGTATTCAAATCCAAGAAAAATATACTTAACAGGGTATTTCTAAATGACGCTTAGAACTAATGCCCGGAGATAAATCTCGTAAAATTAGACAAAATGATATAAAGAAATACAGAACTAACAAAATCTAAGACTAAGAAAAAAATTGTTTTATTGAATTTCTCTAAAACGGGTCATTATATCTTTTTGAGATTTTGCAGATTTGAAAAACATTTCCCGTACTTGATCCAGTCACCTTTCGATCCATTTTTAAATTGAATATACCATATTTTATCAACGCGCTGTATAAACTAAAGAAATCGTTCATTTGAACTATTATTTAAAGAATTTTTAGATTAAAAACTCCTGGGATTAATTGTTAATGCAAAAACTACATTTGTACATTCAAACTGGGTCTATCGAGAAGTGTGTACAATTATACAGGTTGTCTCACATGTTGAATCTCCATTTCTTGATTGATCGGTTTGCTTATTTCTGCATAAACTAGTAAATGGAGATGTAGATTGCGGAGTTACTGGAGTTAGTTAATCTAGAATTATAAACCCGGAAATATTCATACGACAAATTACGTATAAAATGAACCAATAATTAGAATAATTGTTTATACTTTCTGGTAGAAATTAATGTCATAGAAACAAATAACACAAAAATTTTGTTATATATTGAGTGTATTGTTTGACAAAGTTATTCATTTTTGTACAGTATGTATTATTATGTTACATTCTTCTTTTACCAAATTTGTAGGTGAATAAAAAAAATAATCATTAAATTATTTATTCCAAATCCCCGTTATGAATAACTTGACTAAAAAAACAGTTTTAAATCGAAAATATCAGCTCGATGGTATTTGTGTTTAAGTGATTTTTATTCCGTTTTATCATACCGAAATGGCCACAGTCATTAAACGCGGTTAATTAAATTTTTGTTTTCAATAAAATCAATAAAACATAAAAAAGCGTTATTCGGAGTTTTCAACTGAAACTGAACGTTATTTTGGCTCCTGGAATTAAAGCCGTTTGAGTGGTAAATGAATTGAACTAATTTGTAATCCTTTGGTATCTGTTGATGTGTAAAATCTGGTAGTGTTGTTTAATAACAAATCTGCATATAAATATAAAACTAATCGGTAGTTGTATCTTTCTGTTAGGGTAATTAAATGCAAATTAAAAGCCCCAATTACTGGATTTTTTTCTTTTAATTATATGTTCCGCTAGCTACAAGGCTAGCAGGGAATCTTTAAAATTGGGCTAACATTGCTGTAGGGTAATTAAATTATAATTAAAATATGTTCTGCTAGCTACGGAAAAGGCTAGCAGGGAATCTTTAAAATTGGGATAAAATAGCTGTCTGTTAGGGTAATTAAAAGCTCCAATTACTGGGATTTTTTCCTTTTAATATATGCTCTGCTAGCTAAAGAAAAGGCTAGCAGAGCATCTTTAAAATTGGGATAAAATATGAAAATTAAAGCTTTCTGTTAGGGTAATTAAATGATAATTAAAATCCCCAATTACTGATATTTTTAAGCCATAAAAATAATCGCTAGTTATAGCTTTCTGTTAGGGTAATTAAATGCTAATTAAAAGCTTCAATTACTGGGATTTTTTCTTTTAATTATGTGTTCTGCTAGCTACAGAAAAGACTAGCAGAGCATCTTTAAAATTGGGATAAAATAGCTGGCTGTTAGGGTAATTAAAATCTCCAATTACTGGGATTTTTTCTCTAAATTGTATGTTCCGCTAGCTACAGAAAAGGCTAGCAGAGCCTCTTTAAAATTGGGATAAAATAGCTGTCTGTTAGGGTAATTAAATGCTACTTAAAAGCTCCAATTACTGGGATTTTTTTCTTTTAATTATATATTCTGCTAGCTACAGAAAAGGCTAGCAAAGCATTTTTAAAATAGGGATAAAATATGAAAATTATAGCTTCCTTTTATGGTAATTAAATGCTAATTAAAACAACCAAGTACGGGGATTTTTTTTTTAATTATATGCTTTGCTAGCTAAAGAAAAGGTTTGCAGAGCATCTTTAAAATTGGGATAAAATATGAAAATTAAAGCTTTCTGTTAGGGTAATTAAACGATAATTAATATCCCCAATTACTGGGATTTTTTCTTTTAATTATATGTTCCGCTAGATTCAGAATTAAAATTTGTACTATCCTTTTACAAATCGTTCTCAGAAATATTTTATGAAATCTATTTGTATAGTAATTTATTATTTTTTCATGCCATTGTCAATTTGTGATAACGACTTTAGGAAGAAACTCGAAGCGTGAGATAATTAAATTTTTTTTTATACAAGTGATAAAATAAATCAAAAATTGTTATAATAAATTAAAAATAAAAAGAGCACAGCAATTACTAGTTACAACAGCGATAGATCCGGAATAGCGAGCGGATGGTTCAAGAAGTTTTGAGACCACTTGCCAAATCTTATGAAATACGGTCATTAAATTTTAAAATAAAGTTTATTGCAAATTATGATTTAGTTTTAAGGTATTTAATTAATGATGATTCCAGCAATTAAATGCTACGAAAATTCTTTATTGCTCTTCATAATTTTCCAATTATCAAATGCAGGTTCTTCCCACTCATATTTCTATTGATCAATAAATTTTATAAGTGATTGGCGGTTCCGAACGATCAAGTTGACTTGTAATAAATAATAAAACAGTCTATCAATTTAGAAAACGTAATTTTATTCCTAATCATTTTTTTTAATGATGGGAAATTATTGGTTATAGAATAATAAACCTGAATATTCTTATTTAGCGGCAATTCTGTATAAATTCATTCATAAACAAATTAAATCCGAATTGACCTACTAATCAACAGTTTTTCAAGACCTTCGTTATTACTTAAGGGTATCAGCGGTCTGCTTACAAACCAGGGTTATTGTCAAAAACGAGAGGAGCCACACGCCAAATAACATTAATAAGGCGGAAATTCTGATCGTGGGTTCGAACGTGTCTTTGTAGACTTACCTCTCTCTCTCACTCTCTGTCTTTCAACTCGTGTGCCCGCATGACCGAAAACTAGCAACTACGGAAAGTTTTGTAGGGGTCATCTTCAGCGAGTGAGGAGCACGCTTCGACGAACAAGAGTCTCCGACAACTACGAACTTGACATTTTGAAGGGGACGGCACAGATGCGGTTTAAGGTTATAAAAATATAGAAATTAAGTGAGAGCAATATGTACACGTTATCCCTTAGGTGCTATTGTTGTATGTACTATGGGTGTTTCTGTCTTCAGTTACCCACTTGCATATTTTCTGCCGTCTATTTTCAACATTACCTGTTCACCTCTCATTTTATTATTATTATTATTAATTAATAAAACTAGCTTTATCTCCTGTTGATCGAGAAACTATACCGCATTAGAATTAGAGGACTGGATAGAAAGTTACTTAAATAACAGACGCCAAGTAGTAACATTAAATTCGTCGACATCTCAACCGGCGTTTGTACCCATGGGAGTGCCGCAAGGTTCAACTCTGGTACCCTATTCATAATTTTCACCAGCGACTTTATATACACATGTAAACAACAACAGAAAATGATTGTCTATGCAGATGACACAAATAGTTGCTGAAAGTAAACTAACCCTAACAACTGAAATTATAAACTCTAGTGTGAACGACTTTGCAAGGGTTTGATAATGGGCTAATTATTATAGTAAAAAAACTGTATATATGATTTTTCAACAAAAAAATATAACCTACGACTTCTATCCTCTAATCATGCTCGACTCCAAGTCAATCGCACAAGTTGAACACTTAAGATAATTATGAGTCAGTCTGGACCAAAAACTCACATGGGAGGTACAGACTGACAATGTAGCTTCGTAATCAGACAACTATATAAAACATCTTCATTTCAAGTTTTGAAATTGGCATATTATGGATTAGTACAATCTGTTTTATCTTATGGGCTACCCTACTTGGGGAAATTCCCCACATATGTTAAAAGTATTTCTAATACAAACGAAATTAATAAGAAATCTCACGAGTTCTCATTTTCGCGCATCATGTATTTCAATCAGTAGGTTACTCTTCCTTGTCTGTACATATACACAATCAGAAAAAAAGAATGAACTACAATTTCAAAAAAATAACATGATCGATCAACTCAATACAAGAAAAGCAAATAAATTAAGACTACCATATTCCCGATCAGTGGCGTAACCAAGGGGGCCCCGGGCCCCCCACGAAACTTCTATAAGTTTATAAGAAAATGTGGTAACTATATAAATCATAATTATTTTACGTTTTTGAGCCAGCGATTAAGTTATATTCAGATGATTTACAAAGAATATACATGGTTATTCTACGCAGTGAATGGGATATTTGGATAGTGAAATGCCAAAAAGTAGGTTCCTGTCTTCCTCAAAGTGCAGTTTGTTTCCGAAGATTTTTACGCTATTCCAAATTTTAGCCGTTTTACCCGTTACCACTGCCTCTGTAGAACGAACTGAACGAAGTTTCTCAACGATGAAAAAACTGAAATCATATTTTCGGAATAATACATCTACCAATTGATTAACAGGCCTAGCTTTGATGTCAGACAAACTCGCAGAATTGCCTTTGAATAATGCTCATTCAAAGTTCAATCTTATATTAATAATTAGTTGTCTTTTAATCTTATCTTAATAATTAACAAATTGTTGTTAAACGTTAAACGTTCAGGATCGGGTTTTCAGGAAAAGAATAAGATTTTAATTTTTTTCTCAAAAAATAAGCGAGATACGAATAAAATTGAAGAAGCAAAAAATTTGTGTGTTTAATTTAACTGTTTAATCCAAGAAAAGTAACGAACATACAAAAAACAGTTGCGTACAATGATTTGTCCCAATATAAATTAAATTACCTTGTGGAACGTCACTGGAATTAATAATTTAATTCTAATAATATTTAAATTATTGCCACAAATAAGCGTGCCAAGTTTTATCAAAATCAACCAAATTGTTTTTTGAGCAATTAATAAAAACTCTTGTTCTAAAATCAAAACAAGTTAGGACCCAGGATTATGGGAATAAAAAATCTTATTTTTTCCTGAAAAACCGATCCTGAACGTTTGACGGTTTAACCCTCGGTCACCCTGTGTATTTACCCCATCCCTGCTGAAAAAAATATTTATAATAAGTATTATCTACGAGAAATAGTGGGTCCGCTTCGAAAAAAATTCCTGGCTACGCCACTGTTCCCGATTAAGAGTGGGTCAGAATTCCGCAGGGTATTACGTGCTTCAAAAATGGAATACTTAATTGGAAAGAAGATCAGTCAAGATACAGATGTCTGGTCTTTGGATATAATTCTATTTATAATGTTGATGATGATGTTTTATGATACCTTTCATGCGAAACAAGTGCAGTACTTATCGCTTATCATTCATTGTGTTTATTGAATAAACAAACAAATAAATAAATAAAATATGTTATATTTTAACACGATCTGCATGTCAGTGGTCACCCATCCACAGTCTACCCGCGGCGAGAACGTGCTTAACTACCAACCTTAATATTCAGTTGTGCTGACGATGTTGACATATTTTATTCCAAATAATCCCTGAACCGGCTCTGTGCATAGTCTTAGCCACCGAACTCAAATTCAACGTTTTGAAAGGGACATCCTAACGATAGGATGGTGTGGTCGAAAAGCCATTCCGACATATCTGCTAATGAATATTATCTTAATGTGTCTCCAGCATGAAGATAGCAAGTTGATTTTCATGCTACAAGGGTTACGACGAGGTCGTTAATGATAACTATATTGCTGTTTTGGATTGTAGGTACATATGGAAAATTCGGATTTCACATGTATAGTTCCTGTTTAATGTCTTTGTTGCACGATATTTTAGTATAAAGATGTGTAACACAAAAAAATTCTATTAAAATTATTAAATAAAGAGTACTACTTCTAAAGTTAAAAATGAATATCGTTATGTAATATTTATATTTAATTTTGGTAGGTAGATAAACAGATGATATGTCTTTGAAATTAAATAGAAAGTATAACATATTATTTAATAATAAAATCATCTTACTTTTGCCCCAATATAGTGCAACTAAACGACATAGTGTAGAGTCTATTCTGCCGGAAAGAAGTCTTCTCCTTTAATTTATAGCTCGGGAGCCAGAGTGGAAAGAGTATAAATTACGCGACCAAATTCATTTCACGCAGCGGTGAACTTTTGGGGGATACTATATCTCCTGTTTCTACTGTACGTACCCCAAATTGTATTACCGTTAATACTTCCAAAAGGGGAACGCGCACCATACATAGAACGAACTCCCTTGTATATTTATATAAAGCATTGTCTTTTATCATTCTTTAGTATTATTAAAATCCCAGCAGTTATATTACCGTATCTCTTATCTTCTTTTTTTTTCTTTACAGAAAAGGCTGGTTTTCAACCTCCATACGGAGGTTTAGACAACGGAATGGTGAGTAAAATATTTTTATGCAACTTTACATTCAGTTCTATATTTATAGCTTTAAGTCTTAAGAGAGCAACTCATCACGACAAACATATTTATAATATACGATTGAGGTTAATCCAATAAGCCTATCAAGAGATTTAATAATATTTTATTTTACTACTTCCTTTTATAATTTTATTTTTAATGAATCTCTTATGAAAAAGTAATATTTTATAAAGTGTCTAGCAGCACAAGCATACGGATAAAAGTTGCCACGACGGGAACCTATATTGTAATTTATAAACGATAAACGAACATGATTTAATGTATGTTTCGATCTTGAGATAGAAGGAAAAGTAGGAAAATTACTTTGTTGTCTCAAAAAAACTGACGTATAAGCTCATCTATGACAGAAAGAGTAGATTATTTTACGTGATGAATGATGATTAAAAAATTAATGATAATTTCACGTTTTTAAAATATGAATTTGGCAATAAGAATAATATTTTGGAGGCTATTTACTTATAGCCTACATATTTTGAACTGAAATTTTCATTTTTTTTGTAAAAACAGTGGGTGAAATCCTTGAAAAATTTATCTATTATATCGAACCTCTGTGTTTTTTAAATTCACATTTTCCTATGTATTTTTTCACTTGTTTCCCAATTATCCCGACTTTTTTCAGTACTTTTTTATCGAAACATTATGAGAAGAAATCACTGCAAATTTGTTTCAACAAAATTTAATTTATTATACATTACATAACTCCTGAAATACTCTATATAGACCCATATCACCTTCTATTTTTGAAATTTAATTTAAAAAAATACAAATTTGATTCGACGCGGCTTTATGGATCACCATGTATATTTAAAAATAATTTTAAAACATAGTGCCTAAGACTGTTGATAATTTTCTCGGAACGACTTTTTTCATATTTCTAAAGATAAAGAAGATAATGTACTTTATCGAATTGATTGATCACCCTGTATACAGGTGTGTCGTAATTTAAATAATAGGCATTTTATCTTTTTCAAGAAAAATTAATATCTTATAAAAAAATCGCTTATCCGTAAAAATTACACAAGCGAGTAATTTTTGAAGAAAAAGCTGTAAGCAATGTCCTAATTTAAAAAAATGTAAATGGGAAAAAAGTCGGGAAAATTTTTTGGAAAATTACCTAGTATCCTAGAACCGACGCCAAAATCGATATTTCGGAAAAAATCCATAGGAAACTATAAATTTAAAACAGATGGTCAACAAACTAAATAGCCAAAGAAAGGGGTAATTATAAATAAATAATCAAAATTTACGAAAAAAAATCATTGTCACAAAAGGAAGAAAAAGTGCCAAAACGGCAAAAAAGTCTAAAAAACAAATATTAAAATCAATTCAAAAATAACTTTTTTTAACAAAAATATTTAAAAAAATTGTATATTTGAAAAAAAAGATGTCCTATAATCTAAACAGCAGATATTTCGAAATTTTTTCCAATTTTACCAAGAAATATTAAATTCCCATATCTATTAAAAAACGTACTTACTTAGAAATCCACACAATATTTTCGATGAAAAATTGATAGACATTGTAAAAATTTAGGAAAAATAAAATTGTTGAAAAAGGGCTGGAACACTACAGTATAGTAAGTCGGAAAAATGGCGAAAAGTTGTAAAAAATGACATCAAATCGTAAAAACGCTACACCAATTTTTTTTTAACGACAATACGTAGGAAATTTTGTTCTTTTATCAAAGATAATACCACGAGTCCTCCAAATTTAATCTATAAAATTTGAGAGGACGTGTGGTATTTGGAAGGGTTATTTTTTGAATCATTTTGTATTAAAAACAGAGAATATAGTCATTTGTGCAAAAGACACTTTACACACAAATGTTCATTATTTTCTTTATCAAATTAAATTGAAACATCAACAAATATTGAGCTGTTATAGTTTTAAATACAGGACCACCAAGGCATACGTGATTGCGTTTGGCTTAGTTCGGATATAGAGTTTGACATTTGTCAGTTTTTAAGAGATTTATGGATTTTTAAGTATTTGGGTATTCAAAAACTGATGTTGTGTATGTGAATAAACGAATAAACAGGTCAGTTTACAAATAAATTTTGAAATTTGTATATTAACATAGATTTGTAATACATTTTAGTATAATAATAATTGATAATGCTAAATAAAAGTTGTTAAATGTTTATATTTGACATTTCAAAAAAGGTAAACACAGTTTAATCAAAAAACAATTACGAAGAAGCGGTTTTATCAGTATAAAAAAACACAATGATTGGTTAGGATCCTGAGCTGTTATTGGCTGAAACCACAAAATCTGACTGTTTTGACAGATGAAAAAAATAATGAAGTGAAAAACAATGTTACCTCTTGCCTAGGTTAAAAATTAAGAGAGAGAGAAAAAACGTCCATTTTATCCGTTGACATTATGTTTTTTTTATCTCCGATAATTAGCCAAATTAATTTTTTTGATTGTATTTTTTATCGATCGTTTAATAGTTATCTCTTCACAACGATCAACCCTCAGAAGCCATCAGGATGCTTTTGCCTGTTAGGAAAGAGGGGGATATACCTAAAACATGCGATTTTATTTTGTTTCGTTCAAAAGTTTAAGGAAAGTGAACTACATAATTATTAATTATTAAAAAAACACGAATTATTAAAAAAAATTCGAAAATATTGGATGAAGTCATAAATGCATTTATAATAGTCATGTCACGATTTTTATATCCCATCTTGCTAGATTGAAATTTATTATCTCAATTAGATAACACCCTGTATTAGCAATATTCCGCGGAATTCGTATAATTGTTACTGACAATCACCAGAGGCTTATGAATTGTAAATAAGATAATTAAAAAGTAATTTTTATCGCTTTACATCAAAGAGAAATAATTTATTCTTCGAAAAAAACGCTTGTGACTGATACACTATTGAACTGTTAATGTTAATGAGGCAGTTTGCCTTTGTGTTATACAAATACTACGCTTTAAGTTGTTGCCGAACACATAAAAATCCAATAAAACAGATAATTTGCTTCTTAGTTTCTGTTTCTGATATTATTATTATTTAGACATAATTTAATTAAAAATTAATTATAGAATACATTTTGTTTATACAGTGGGGTCAAGATGTGTGCCCCTGCAATTTTTTAAATAGATAAGGAAATAAAGAAAAAAGTAGAAAACAAACCGTATTTAGTGGGTCCTTAAATATTTTTTATCGAGAAACCGGATGTTTCCTCTAGCAAAGGTGAATCTTTAAAATATATTTTAATTTGCTTATCAGAATTTTATTTAAATATGTAACAGCAGGTCCGTATTATGGGCAGAATCGTCAATTCATTTACTAACCTTGAAACAACATTTTTATACATTTTGGATAAAATAAAGTTAAAAGATTCTGAGCAAGAAACAAATAACAAAAATACACTATTTAAAATTCTTTAAAACTATTTTGTTTGTGTCAACAGTTTTCGACTACTTAAACAATTTTATTACTTAGAGTCTATCCCGAATAAGCTTTAACCTCGATATCAAATAATATAATAAAATATTCTGGTTTATTTGTTTCAGGCTTACGCGTTAAATCCCGCAGGCCCCGTTTACACAGGACCGGGCGCGAGTCCGACACAAGCACCCGCCGAACCGTTTACGGCCGACAGTCCGTATTTTCCGTTTAACGCGCGTCCCGGTAGTCGGTTATCGCCGGCAAAAGCGAAAGTCATACCTGTTTCCGGCCTGAGGCCGACAAAGGAGGAACCCGCGGGCACGGCGACAACTTTGGACAGTCAATGGGGCGTGGTAAGTCTATTTATAATTTATTTTAGTTGTATATTTATAATGGTATAATTAAATACATGCGAGAAAATACTTTATTTTTCAAAAAAATATGTAAGTTTCATAAAAAATGTCAAAAATTGTAAGAAGGCTTTGACAATGATTTATAAAAGTAATTTCGCCGGTGTATACGGGCTTTTTGAAAGAAAACATTTGAACAGCACGTATCGATGCAGATCTTAAAAACAATTGAAATCGTGACATAAGCAAAATAAAATAATAATTATGAACATTTACCTCTGATGAAAAAAGGACATTTTTCCTGAAATTAAAGAACTTATCCCTTATCCCATTCCATGCTTGTTTTACCAATAAAAAGTTTATCCTGAAGTTCCTGAGAATATCCTGTGTTTCCTGTGTTCCTGAGTCAAGGGCGGCCCCAGCCCAGAGATTTGGGGGGGCAACGTCGTCGGCTGTTAGGGTTATATCTATATATATATAAAAGTTTAATATTTTGGGGTTTGTGATATAAATGGACCTAGAATCTACAAAAAAAAAACTCAAAAAAATTAAAATTTGGTTTTCGCAGAATGAATTTTGTATAAGAAACAATTGGCAATATCAAAATTACCGAAAAAAATGTTTGGGCCATTTATTAGCTAAAAAGTGAGTTTTTTAGGATATAAATGGACCTAGAATCTACAAAAAAAATTCAAAAAAATTAAAATTTGGATTACGCTGAATGAATTTTGTCTAAAAACGATTGGCAATGTCAAAATTACCGAAAAAAAAATGTTTGGGCCTTTTTTGAGGGAAAAAGTGAGTTTTTAGGATATAAATGGACATAGAATCTACAAAAAAAAAAATAAAAATTTACTCAGAATGAATTTTGTATAAGAAACGATTGGCAATGTCAAAATTACCGAAAAAAAATGTTTGGGCCATTTTTTAGTTAAAAAGTGAGTTTTTTAGGATATAAATGGACCTAGAATCTACAAAAAAAATTCAAAAAAATTAAAATTTGGATTACGCAGAATGAATTTTGTCTAAAAACGATTGGCAATGTCAAAATTACCGAAAAAAAATGTTTGGGCCA
Organism: Crepidodera aurea; assembly: GCA_949320105.2. NCBI lineage: Eukaryota > Metazoa > Arthropoda > Insecta > Coleoptera > Chrysomelidae > Crepidodera > Crepidodera aurea. The sequence goes on along the minus strand of OX439474.1, from coordinate 15,540,049 downwards.
TTTTTGGGGGGAAAAGTGAGTTTTTTCGGATATAAATGGACCTAGAATCTACAGAAAAAATTCAAAAAAATTAAAATTTGGTTTACGCAGAATGAATTTTGTCTATGAAATGATTGGCAATTCCAAAATTACCGAAAAAAAAATGTTTGGGCCTTTTTTGAGGGAAAAAGTGAGTTTTTAGGATATAAATGGACAGAATCTACAAAAAAAAAATAAAAATTTACTCAGAATGAATTTTGTATAAGAAACGATTGGCAATGTCAAAATTACCGAAAAAAAAATGTTTGGGCCATTTTTTAGCTAAAAAGTGAGTTTTTTAGGATACAAATGGAACTAGAATCTACAAAAAAAAATTAAAATTTGGATTACGCAGAATGAATTTTGTATAAGAAACGATTGGTAATGTCAAAATTACAAAAAAAAAATGTTTGGACCATTTTTGAGGGAAGAATTGAGTTTTTTGGATATAAATGGATCTAGAATCTACAAAAATAAATTAAAATTTGGTTTACGCAGATATGAGAAATATCCTCTCATTGCCGGGCGTTTTGCCGGGGGGGGGAAGGGCAATTGGCCCTACTGCCCTCCCAAGTTAAAATATGTTTCTAAAAAAATGTATAAGTGAATCGTCAAACGTTAAAAGGTACCTAACTTTAGAATATCTAGATATTTCATGAATATTAATTTATTTTGACAAGCTTGAACAACATTAAATAATAAAAAAAGGCGGATAATTAAAAAAAATTAATAATATGTGATCTACAAATAATTTAAAAATTAAAATAAAATCTAGCTTAAATAAAAGTAGGGTTAGATTTACGAATATTTAGTTAATAAAAGAATTTCAAATTATAAAAGAAACAAGTACTTACCTTTGTGCAGTTTCATAAAAGTTTTCATTTGTTTTGTTTTTGTTTTTTCTTATAAATAAGGGTGTTCTAAAATTTTTAACTTTGTTCTTGTGTTGGTATTAAAAATAAAGGAACCTTCCTTGTTATTGAGAGTTTCTTTTGCTCTTAGTACAATTGTAGCTCTGTCTAAGATTACGAAATAAGGTAAGATAACAAAATTTAATTTTTGGTTGTTTTAAAAATGTTATCTTTGCACGTTATGAAAAATTTTAGTTAAAATATTAAAATTAATCGGAGAAGTCAATAATATAATTGAAATTTAAAACAATACTAATTAAAATAATTGGTTCTCATAAATTATAAAAGAAAATTTAACATTAAATTAACCTTAAAAATAAAATTTTGACAACCAGTTTATAGTAAAATCATTTAATTTCCAAAAAAAAATTGTGTAATTTCTTATTATTTTTTTTTTCTTCAAATCTGGCCTTTTGGAAATCAATATTGTTATCACAGAATCAAGAAAAAAATTCATTCTTTTAATGTAATCTGTGCGAATTTTTCTTTGTTGAGTCCCAAAAAATATGTAATACAGAGTGTTCCATTTATTTATTTATTTGTTTATTTATTTAGAATATTTGCAGTATTCGCATATTAAAATTTACATTACCTTGTAACAAACATATAAAAGTGAATCAAATAAGTGAAGCTACAAAGTTCACTATATATAATAATAATATACATACATAGTGCCTACATTAAAAAGTAATTACAATGAAATAAAATTGCAGTAAAGTTGAATAATAATTATTAAGTGTACCTTAATTGATTGGGAGTTATGAAAATTAGCTATAATATTTTTTTGGTTGAGAGCAGAGATGTACCAAAAATATCGAGGTGTTTCAAAACATCTAACACACAGTGGCGGTTCTAGAAATTAAGGGCGGTGGGGGGCATATGTATTTAAAGTAATACTGTATTTATCATAAAAAAAAATAGAATATATATATGTTATTATTTTCAGTAGTAATATTTTTAAACTCGTCCAGAACGACAGAAAAATCTAAGCAATGAGAGGATATTTCTTATATCTGCGTAAACCAAATTTGAATTTTTTTTTCAAATTTGGTTTAGATAATTTTTTTTGTAGATTCTAGGTCCATTTATATCCTAAAAAACTCACTTATTCCTTTAAAAATGGCCCAAACATTTTTTTTTCGGTAATTTTGACATTGCCAATCGTTTCTTATACAAAAATCATTCCGCGTAAACCAAATTTTAATTTTTTTGATTTTTTTTGTGGATTTTAAGTCCATTTATATTCTAAAAACTCACTTTTTCCTTCAAAAATGGCCCAAACATTTTTTTTTTTCGGTAATTTTGACATTGCCAATCGTTTCTTATACAAAATTCATTCCGCATACACCAAATTTTAATTTTTTACAATTTTTTTTGTAGATTCTAGGTCCATTTATATCCTAAAAACGTCCTTTTCCCCCCAAAAATGGCCCAAACATTTTTTTTCGGTAATTTTGGCATTGTCAATCGTTTCTTATACAAAAATCATTCCGCGTAAACCAAATTTTAATTTTTTTGATTTTTTTTGTGGATTTTAAGTCCATTTATATTCTAAAAACTCACTTTTTCCTTCAAAAATGGCCCAAACATTTTTTTTTTTCGGTAATTTTGACATTGCCAATCGTTTCTTATACAAAATTCATTCCGCATACACCAAATTTTAATTTTTTACAATTTTTTTTGTAGATTCTAGGTCCATTTATATCCTAAAAACGTCCTTTCCCCCCCAAAAATGGCCCAAACATTTTTTTTCGGTAATTTTGGCATTGTCAATCGTTTCTTATACAAAATTCATTCTGCGTAAACCAAATTTTAATTTTTTTGATTTTTTTTTTGTAGATTTTAGGTCCATTTATATCCTGTAAGACTCACTTTTTCCCTCAAAAATGGCCCAATCATTTTTTTCTCGGTAATTTTGACATTGCCAATCGTTTCTTATACAAAATTTATTCGGCGTAAACCAAATTTTCTTATTGTATATATTCTATGACGGGGTTAAGTGGTGTAGCTAAGCTAGACTTCTCTTTAAATTGTTTACTGTATTGTATATCACAATACTAAATAAAGGCATTTTATTATTATTATCTTTAAGTTCTCTAAATAATAAACTAAAAGACTGGTATTCAGCAATTACATCACCAGTTATAAAATCGAAGGGGGCGCAAAAAACGACATTGCATTGCCCCCTTTGCCCCCCCCCCCCGTGGCGCCGCCACTGCTAACACATCGGCATAGATGAGAGTTCTGCGGACAGTTTGTTCTCTTAAAGGGTAAATTAAATAATTCATGTGTCCTTAATGCTCTTTTTGGACCATTTAAACTAATCATTGATAATAATGACGTACAATTTATTTTGTTTGTTATTATTTTTTGTAAAAATAAAACATCTGATATGAAACATTTAAAAGAAAGTAAGTTTGGTTCAGCCTGTCAGTTAGGGTGACTCCTTTTATTCGATTTTAAACTATGATTTCTTAGTCAAACTTCTTACTAGCAAGGACTAAAACATTGGCGTATCCTTCTTCCTTTCTAAAAATAACATAAATTAAATGTAACTCAACAGCTCTCACGGTGTAATTTTCATCTCCAAATAAATACTCAACTGAATTTCGTTTCAAAACGAAGTAATTGTTCTGATTAGTTGTAAAAACGAGTTCCATTCGACAATACTCTTCTCAACTGTAACTTAATCGGTTCATAATAATTTATTCATCCACTTAGTCCTCCTCCCTTCGCCTTTCTTCTTCCTTCTTTTCATTCGCCGGAGTCATTCGAGACCCTAATCGACAAGTTCCTTTGTTGGGGATACTCGAAACATAGACATTACGTTGAAATGCTAGAGAAATGGGGATGTGATCGTGTCGGCGAGGCGGCTCAGCGTCCCTATCAGAGGCGTACCGCGTAGGAGGATAAACTTTTCGCGTGGGAGATTCACTTTCTTGTTAAAGTATAGATTTTTATTTTACGTTGATAATATACCATTTTTAGCTTTAAAAAATGCAAAATACATAAAATTAGTTCAAGAAAAATTTGAGAAAAAGCAACGGCCACATAATAATTATGCGCTATATAGATCCTAACGCCCGGAGGGAAACAATCAAGAGGGCCTCTGACCCGAGGGATGAATGTTGCTCGATGAGCGTTAGGATCCAGTAACCCTTGCGGTGCATATAAGATTTTATCTTTCACGAAAAATTGATTTTATTTTAATGAAAAACCGTTTTTTTTGATATTTGGACGTTTGCTGTCAGTGTTTCATTATATTTAGTGGCCGCCATTTTTGAAAAGACAATAGCAGAGAAATTTTTTTTATCTTAATAAGAAGGATTTTGTGTGTACTTTTGTCTAAGAAAATCCAACATTTTATTTCTTTATAAAGTGTCCAATTAAGGAAATAATAAAAAAAAGTCAATTTTTATTATTTTCAATTTTTTATGTTTATCGCGATATTTATGCTTGATTCTCTTAGAAAAACTATATGTATAAAAATTATTTATAACCTCAAAAACTAAAAACGACCAAAATTACTTAGTCTAATAAATATCGGAAAAATTTCCAGATTTTATTAAAAGTGGGAGAAAAAGAGGATTTTAATGAAGGGAAGACGTGACTTAAATTTTTAAATCTAAATTGCCATTTTGTCCCACAATGTGCATTATTTATAAAAAATTTAATTTGCCACCATTTTCTGCTAAATCATCGCATAGTTAATTTTTTGCAATAAAACAGCATTTCACTTTCAGTATATTGTAAACTTTTATTTATTTAGTTTATTTATTAATTTATTATTTTTAACGGCATTCTAAACCTAACCCCATTTTTCCTTCTTTTCAGGATAAAAATTTTTTCTCTACTATTGTCTTTCCAAAAATGGCGGCCAATTCAATTTTTTTCGAAAAATGCCGATTTTGCTGGACAAAAAAATACATATTTTGTCCAATTTTTAAGAAAATTCGAGGATTCTTTGGTTATTTATTGCCAATTCGAAAAAAAAAATAATGTGCCCTACTATACGGATAAATACTCTACTTCATCCCGGTTATTTTAATTTTTTTTATTTTTCCACGACTCTTAGAGCTGGAGATATTTAGAAAATATGCTTCACTATTTCCACTCGAAAAAATAACAAAAATGCCGTTTTTGGCACATCTCGCGAAGCTCCAGCCCAAATTTATTGACAAATTTTCTACAAGCTTCTCTTTATGTATAAATTCGAAAAAATTAAAAAAAAATTAATTTCACTCCACTATAAGTGACACATAAGAAAGTACCAAACCAAAAAAAATAAATTTCTGAAATACCCGATGGAAAATATTTCAATTCGTGATGTTTTGTATGAAATGGGTGCTAAAAACATGTCATTTTAAGTACACTTATAATTAAGAGAAAAATAATTTTATAAGTTTAAAAGATAATAGTTTACTAGAGAATTAAAGGAGGAAGGAGGAGCTACGTTTATATATTGAATAAAACATGGATATTTTCAAAAGGTTGGACAAAAAGAATATGTCAGGATAATAATATGAAATCAATAAAACGTACAAGTAATGAAGGAGCAAGACGCAAGCGGGGAAATTTTGTTCACTATCTCGACAGCATAAATACAGAGATGTTTATCAAATGGTTTAAAGAAAAATTGTTACCCAAAAATGAGTCATCTGTCGTAATATTGGATAACACTCGCTCGGAAATTTTGAATAAGCCAACAAGACAATATTGGACTTTAAACAGAATAAACGAATTGAAACGCGGATAAAGTCATTTGATACGGCAACCTCAGAAGTTTGGCAAAAAGATATAAGAATGACAGCGAATCTAGTGAAACAGATTCTGAGAGTAAGTCTTAAGATCTATAAACAGGTAAAACATTATCTTATTGCATTTTAAATCCCAAACTTCATTCTATTCTTAATTGATATTTTATAACTGACAAAGCCAAAAGACAGAATCCGGACCTATTGTTCTACGTTTATGTGCCATCGCTAACAATCTCGAAGCTAGCAGCTCAAACAAGTATTAAATATATAGTCGACTATTAAAAAATGTACCACAGTTGGTGATGGATGCAAAGTGGGTACCCAATATAAGCTATTACACTTAAATGGCAGAAGGCTGTCTTACAGAAAATCAAGGACACAATGAAACAACAAATTAATTCGCGATTACTGCACCCAATGGGTTGATACTTGAAATCTTGGAGTTCCAGAAGGGATAACAGACACATTGAATAAATTATTGCGGAAAAAGCAACAATTTTAGGAGTGAAAAAATTGATCAATGAACTATGAGAAAATGGAGGAAACAAAAAGTCAGAAAATCTAAATATTAAAAGCAATAAAGTAAAATACGTTTTTTGTTACTTTATCAAAAATACGACTACTTGTAATATTTTTTTTAGTATTAATGGAAAACTTACTTATAAATACAAATTTACACGTGAAGAGTAATCACCTGTCAACTGATCTCGATGATGACGTCAGTGCACGTCGATTGACGTTCGGTAATCACGTGACATTAAGGAATATCGAAATACTTTTTTTTTTAATTTAATTTCCCCTATTGGGTTGTTATACAAGGCCTTTTGGAAAATGCGCTTATGTATTTACCTATATTTAATATTCTAAATAAATATTAGTTTTATTGATTGACCTTTTTACTAGAAACATGTAAATTTTTAGGGAATTTTATAATGGAAAAGGGGTATTTTTTATTTTTTTTAAATCAAAATTAGCCAATATATTCACGAAATCCTAAAAAAAAGTAAAGTATAAATCATTTTCTTAGACTCAAATATAGTCCGTTTCAAGATATTTCGTTGACTTTCTAAGTACCTCAATAGAATTATCAGTAATGGGTCTATAAAATATCCACAATTTGTGATTGTAAACCGAAAATAGTAGGCAAGTATGTATTTAGTTTCTTGTATAAGAAAGTGTTGGCGGCCTCGAATTGCGGACCCACTTCCTGATTTTAATAACTGAATCTGTTTATTAATACAATATTACATATAATATATGGGTAGGATGGGTACGAAATATGTATAAAAGTGTTGATAATGTACTAAAACTAAAATTTATTGATTGCTTATTCCTACTCATACCTACAGGGTTCCCACAGACCTGGAAAACAGGGAAAAGTCAGGGAATTCAAAAAGTGTTGACAAAGTCAGGGAATTTTGCATTTTTCGGCAGAAGTCAGAGAATTCAACCAGTGTATATGGAAAACCAAATGGCTGCACAGAGTTCCACATCAGTTGATTTCAGATAAAAAACAAATTAAGCCAGCCCTGTTGCCTTCTCGATGTTTACTTCTACTTTTTCATTTACTTATTTATATTACTCTATAAAAGGTGGATTCTTGTCCTGAAAAAAGTTTGTGTATGGTCAGGGAAAAGTCAGGGAAAATTTTCTCGCTTCCATTGTGGGAACCCTGAAATAATTCCCATTTTAAGTGAAAGAATCTAACAATAAAGGAAAAAGCAAAAAGAGTTTGCTTCATTCTTTTGGTACTTTTTGTGTAATTATTTGCCAGGTTTCTTTTATTTTTTCCTCTGTTGTTTTCTGCATTGATTTTATTTTTCCTTTTTATATTCGTTCTTCCAGTATTTTATTTAATTAATTCTCTAATGTGCCTTGTTTATGCCTTAACTATGTTAACTTCTTTTACATATCTCCTTTTTCTCTACTTCCTATTTCGTCTACAATTATAGATACTTTATTTCTTTAGCTCCCAAAGTTATGTGAGCTCTATTGTTGGTACGTCTGAATCTTTTTGAATGACCCAAGAATGACTTTTCTTGCTCATTTATTTCCAACTTCTTGCGTCCACCAGAATGATCTTCCGGTGAACTTTTAATACCACTTTTTGTTAAATTCGATATACGGTTACATTTCTACCAGTTGATCAATAGCAGCAAAAACATTTCTTTTCATGTTTAAAGATTTATACAAGTTAGAGCAAGGACGAATTATCTCGGTAACATCGATTTTTACCTTTTTCCTGAAAAAATCCCTTGGCCCCTTTCAATCGGCAATTTCGCTTCCTCCTTCTTCAAATCTAATAAAACTCGACCATTGTCTTACTAGAGTCGTTTAAACCCTAGCGAACGGTTTCCACAGGGTAGGCGAATGAGCGTGGAAAAGGAGCGTAACTGTGCCCTTTGCTGATCAGGTCCAGCTTAAGGGGGAACAATCACTGTAACGGATAAACCAAAAACTGTATTAAATATTGAAGAATTGTGAAAATAATTTTTACAAATTTTATTAAAAATTTATTCATACAAGTGTAGGGAAACAAACTTCTCCATAGGATTAGCCTGTCTGGTTAGGTTAATAATAAAAAAAAGGAGTCACTTATTCCTTTTTATCGCGAACTATTGAGTTGACATTCTGGATGTCCATGTTTTCTTGTTTCTCCTTGTCTTTCCTCTTTTTATTCCATTTTATTCTTGTTTCATATACTACACATTTATTGTCTATCCTAATCTGTTTATTTCCTAGGAATTCCAGTGTTCCTTCTTGGATCATTTAACTTTAACAGTTAAATAAATTTTGTATTTAATTCGTTATACGAAGGTGGAATTTTTTGAACCATAAAAATTCCAAAAAAAGGACCATGGGAGTGACAAAACTGCACAAAGGATGTGAAATAAAATCACACAAGCTCCTAAGCTCTATAGTTTTGCAAACTTTGATTTTGTTATTATAGTGAAGATGGCGTTGGGCTCTCCTCGTTCGTGATATATTTGCTATAACGCAAGTACAATTATCAAGAGCAAGGAGTGCCGAATTCATTTTCAGACATCCTTTAGTGACAGGATGTCGAGCTAGCCTGCTTCTTACTGATGAGGCACAATAATGCCGAAACCGGTCTAAGAATGGCAAGCTTCTTTAATAACAAAATCGAAGTTTTTGGGTTAAAGCCCTGACTTGGTCGGGCACCAAACCATGTCTGGACTTTCGTAATTCAATACCTGGTGGGGCATATAGCCCAAGGAGTAGTTGTTGAAGTCCAGACGCTGGTGCAGTGTAGGACATTTTTAATGTCCTTGTTCTTGGGAACTTGTGTGATTTTATTTCACATCCTTTGTGCAGTTTTGTCACTCCCATGGTCCTTTTTTAGAATTTTTATGGTTCAAAAAATTCCACCTTCGTGTAGTTTTCTATTGTTTTGCAAACTTTGATTTTGTTATTAAAGTGAAGATGGCGTTGGGCTCTCCTCGTTCGTGATATACTTGCTATAACGCAAGTACGATTATCAAGAGCAAGGAGAGCCGAATTCATTTTCAGACATCCTTTAGTGACAGGATATCGAGCTAGCCTGCTTCTACTGATGAGGCACAATAATGCCGAAACCGGTCTAAGAAAGGCAAGATCTTTTAATGACAAAATCGAAGTTTTTGGGTTAAAGCCCCGACTTGGTCGGGCACCAAACCACGTCTGGACTTTCGTAATTCAATACCTGTTAGGGCATATAGCCCAAGGAGTAGTTGTTGAAGTCCAGACGCTGGTGCAGTGTAGGACATTTTTAATGTCCTTGTTCTTGGGAGCTTGTGTGATTTTATTTCACATCCTTTGTGCAGTTAATTCTCCTTTATTGCTATGATAATTATCTTTGTTTTGTATTTTTTAATCTTTATTTACTATTATCAGACGTTATTTTACGTCATTTTTTTTTATTTTCTGTTGTGCTTATTTTATCGTCTTTTCTAATGTTATTTTGATCATTTCTCCTAAGCCAATCTTTTCTCTAATATACTCATTAATATTATTCCCCTGTAATTTTTTTAAGCTTTTCTATATCGTTTTTTATACATTTATATGATAATTTTTATCTTGCTAGTAAATTTCTTAGTTCTTTTGAACCATTTCTGATGTAATGACATCTACTCCCGCTACTGTTCCTTGTTTTATCTTCTTATGGTTCCTTTTTCATAATTTTCGTCAATTTTGCTGGTAGTCTCTATTTTTGGCTGTGTTTATTGATTATTCTTTTGCCCCTATTTACTTCTTATTTTCTTTAATTGTCTTCTTTTGTGTAGGTTCTTTTCTCCCTGTGCGTTTATATCCCTTTTTATAAGTTTAACAGGAGGTAATGATTGTTAATACTATGCAATTTTTTTAAAATTATTATGTATGTGCATTAATTTGTTGTTAACTTAATAATTATACGTTGCTCTTATTCAATAAATTAAAGTAAATACATAAATATTCAAAATTACACAATACACGATTTTTTTACCATTTTCATTTCGCGTATCTACTGACAAAATAAAGCCTTCCCTGTTTGCTTAGCCAACGTCCTTTTGAAATTGATTCTCAGTATAATTGAGTTGTCTCTTATGGCAAATCATCTGGAGCGAGACGGGATTCCGCCGGGTTCGAGGTTCTCGGATACGTGGTAATGATCTAGTTGGCCGGCCGTTTAAGTGACGCCGCCGGGATGATAACGCGGGAACGATGGGAGCTTTATTTGTTTACCAGGAGGATTATATGATTTGTACGGTACAAGGGTACGAAGAGGATGGTAGATGCAGTGGCGGGGGACTTACTGATTTTAAAATGAATATAATAATGTTTAGTTTGTGAAAATTGAAAATTTGACTGATTTTGCAGATCCGTAACGCTTATTTTTACTGGCTTGAAATTTAGTATATAAATTGATACAATCATGAACTGTAATTAAAAATAAGTCTGACTGACTTACGAAATTGGAAAATGATTCTGGCGGCATCTTCAAAATCGGAAAAATAGAAAATTTTTGCTCTTATTTTCGTGGGTTTGAAAATTTGTCACATGATAGATTATACTATAATTTTATAGAAAATACACGTCTGGCTGACATTTACTCAATCAAAATTTTATGGAAGAAAATCTGTGATTTTAAATAGTCGGTAGTTAAAAGGTGTGTTAAAATTAAGAATTTTGCCTGTACCGCCCGGTTTTGTGGGACATAACAATAGACTAAACTTATTTAAATCACTTTTAAATGATGATTTTATGTACCCCGTAAATAATATATAGGCACCCACATCTGACAGATATATTACTCCGGCTCGATTGCGATTTTACTATAGTAAAACAATATTTATTTAATCATTCGTAAAATATTTTCCATTTCTGCACTGTTACTAAGAACCCATCAGTGAATGGTCGAGTGGGAAAACACACCGGTATATAAAAATCAATTTTTAAATTTTTAATTAATTAAAAATTAGAAAACCAACTCTTGAATCATGAGTGAAGTGCTCTATCGCTGAGCCATAATTTTCCATTTTTTTAACTTCTCCTTAATTTCTGTTTCACCAAGCTGCCTGTATGTCAAAATTACGATGAAAAAAGAAAATAATTGGAGCTGACATAACCGAAAACTGTACTGGCTAAGGAATTCCCAGTTGTCCAAATAGGTACAAATACCCAATAGTTAATATTTCATGAAGACTTCTGATTTTATGCTACATACTTACTCATTTTTAGATATTATTAATTATATTGCAAATTTACAGTCTACACATAAAATACTGTAGAAATAAGTAAATTATATGGATGATTTTATCTTGAAGGTACCCTAATTAGGTCTTCTGACCATTGGAATTTTAATCTTCTATTGTCTGGGCTGCCACCAGTTCACTAATGAGTTGATTATCTTGCTTTATCATATGGAATTTTAAAATCTTCGTGGATCGAATATAAACAATAGAGAATTTATCAATGTTCAGATCATCTTCGATTGAAGAGTTTGGAGAATGTTAGTATTTTCAAGATTTACTACAACCCCATAATTATATTCTAAATGGGATCGTACTTTTATGGCTTTAATATGAGCTCTCCAGTTAGTGTTTAATCAAGATTAAGAAGTTCAAGGTTTTTTAAAAATATCGGAAAATTGTTTACGGTAATTTGTGGACGAATACTACATATTCTGGTGAAAATAACTTGTGCTGATTGAAAAGAAGGAAACCATTTGAACTTGTGTGAAAGGAGTGTTTGCTTTCAAAGGAAAATAAACTTTACTTATAAGTTTGTAATTCTTTGATTACAGTAAAATTAATAGTTCAATTCAAACAAAAATTATTTCTAGGTTAATCCATAACAAACGGCAGACCATTGTAAAACAATTTCGAAATATGAATATTTCAAAATGATAATGGAAGTAAATTACACAAAACTGAAACAGAAATATAAAAAATTACTTTGGAATATATATACTTCCACAACAGGTAATTATGTTATTGGCGGAATTATTATTATCGATTTGTCTGTAAACATTTTAAACCGATAACCATCGGGTCGTTTATGATCTATAATGCATGGCAATAAATTATTTATTATGCAGAATATTTGAATTGCCAAGCAGCTTATCAAATGCAGTGGTGGAGTAATTTATTTACTAAATTAAGAATGATTGCTCTGACAGCATGGCAAGTAAATGGTGCCAAAGTGTAAACTCAATTTTCAGCCATAGGTTTTCCAAGTCTTTTCAGCCGCTCCGAGGATTTGGTCTGAGGTAATGGCTGTGGAAGGAATGGTAGTAGGTATTGAGGGGATGTTACTAACCGAAAATTTACCTATTGAATATCGTGGCTCGTTCGGTAGTTTGGGTGAGTGTAAGTTATGGTTTTAGAGATCTTGAAAAACTAGTAAAAAAATAAGAAAACCCAAAGGTTCTATTAAATGTAATAAAAATTCCTTGGGTACCTAAATTATCGAAACAAGAAAAACTGCAATTTTTAATTGTAAATACTAAATCTAATAATGATAAAACAATTCTATTTGTCAAAAATAAGAAACAAATAATATGACAAAGAAGATTTGTAAAAGAAGTTAACATAGTTAAGGCATAAACATTAATAAGTTAATTAAATAAAATACTAGAAGAATGAATATAAAAAGGAAAAATAAAATCAATGCAGAAAACAACAGGGGAAAAAATAAAAGAAACCTGGCAAATAATCAAAATAAAATTACACAAAAAGTACCAAGAGAATGAAGTAAATGTTTTTTCCTTATTATTTATTGTTTTATGATTTCCTTTTGTTTTTGTTGGCCTTGGTCCTTCATGATATATCTTGAAGGCAAATTCTTTCTAATCCAGAGTTCACTCTTAGCTCTGCTATCCCAAAGACATAGGAAACAAGGGTATCTTGTATAACCACTTCTTCTGTCCAAGAAGAAAGTTCACTCTTTTTACCGACTGATGTTCTTCATACTTTGTTTTTTTTTACCTTTTAGAATGCTCAACTGGTATTGTATAATTGTTATCGTTATAGAGAAGGACTCATTTCAAACTCCGTCAATAAAAAAACGATATTGGCCAGGTATGTACCCTCGTTGAACCCAGTTTTTAGACTTCTAAGCCCTAAAGTTTAGAAAAGTCTTATGGAACGCTTCTGTCTGTCTGTCTGTCTGTCTGTCTGTCTGTACGCACAACGGATATAAACTCAGGATACCTTGAATGTGTGCACGCCTAAATTTCAGCTTTCTACACCTTTCTACACCTTGTGCCTTTGAGCACAGTAGTCACTGCGGTATAGTGGAAGAACTGATTTTTCAAATTTAATAAATAATTTTTTGTTTAGTTTAGAAGTCCCGCTCTCTAGCGGGTGCCGTTACTACTTGTTTAATAGGCTTTTTACGTCACTATATACAAAATTATCATCCTAAGAGAGAAATGGCAACAGATATTGTTTACCTTATTTGTATAATTTTCGTTAAAAGTTGTTTCATGGATAAAGGTATATATCAGTATGTATTTTGTACATCAGTTTTTAAACTAAAACGCATTTTTCTTAATTTTAAACCAGACAGTACAGCAGTAATGCGATTTTATGATCCTAAATTGGCTAATTAGTTCTTAATTTCAGGTAATTAAATAATTAAAAAATTGTCATGCTATATCTCAAAAAATTGAGCTGCAACCAAAAAAGGCGAGTTATTTTTGAAATGAGCACAGCAAAAATACCGTATTTGTCGGGTTGTATAATTTGTTACGGATGGAGAAAAGATAAGAAAATACTATTAAAATATCTACTTTTAAAAATTAAACAAATTCCGTTACGTTGAAGTCAAAGAAACGCTCCTGATATTAAAATTATGATCAACCGAGCTCTACTTAATTGCAACGAATTATCACTGAAGTGTGTCGAATCTAGTTCGACCACTATTTCATTATATTACACAAAACTGACGTCTGCATTCATTTCGAGTTTTTCCTTTTCGATTTTCTTTCTTTATACCTATCTCGTTACGCGAATCGCTGGAATTCTTCCAATAATATTCCGTAACGCAGCTTCTTATCTGAATAAAACAAGTTATTTATACTTCTTAACTAAATTGCTTTGACTTTCTACAAAATGATTTATTTTTGAATTCATTTAGTTAAAAATATAATGTATACAAGCGTTTTCGTTTTATTGAGTGTATGTTTTCGTTGTTTGTTAAGTTGGTTCTCGTTTAAATTTCGAATTTTATTGCCGGTCGCCGATTGTCGATAATAATTAGAGGTCATAAACGAATTAAGAAGAGGTGTAGCCAATGAAATTCTCGTCGTGAAATTAAAAAGTTTGGGTTAATAATTGCTTATATCCTAAGGCATCCACTGTATAGTTAGATTCTCTCTAGATTCCGTACACCCAGATTCTGTACAACTAAAAAATCTTCCAGATTCCGTACACCTTCTACATTAAGTTCCATTCTTCATTCCATCGAAACATTCTAGAGTATGTTTCCTTCTTTTTATTTTATTTTTTTATGCTATTGGCACCACGTTTGTTTCTTATCAATATCAGCAAAAATAATATACAGATCTGGTCAAATTTTACCGGAACATAGCATTTTTAATGTATTTTGAAGTAGAGCTCACGTAGAAGTCGACCAGCGGGATATATAAGTAATCTACGCGACGACGTATCAACTATTCAATTGAACCACTCTAAATTATTGTATCCCTACTCTTCGCTAGCAGATCGCCTGTCTGCGTTTGCTTAATAGCACTGACCGGCTGCAGTACCAAAAATGTTAGGAGAGGAGATGTGTATGAGAGGCTTTCAGGAACAGATTTTGCGACGCCGAAGTTCCATTGTACGCGAGAAATTATTTGTTCCAATAAATGTAACAAATAATTTCTCTTCTGAAAATAAATGCTGTGGTTCCTTCTTGCCATAACGGCTTTGAAAATAAAATACATTCTAAAAAAACTACGAATATAATGTATTAAAAGTTCAAATAAACCTCCTTGTTGTGTCAAACAATAGCCAAATCTGTGATACAGCGATATTCTCATATCGCTGAGAAGATTTGGCGTAATGTTGGCACAAAGTTGGATAATTTTCCCCCTTAATTCATCAAGATTTGTAGCTCTCTGAAATTCATGCCGATAAGCGGATTCTTTCAGATATCCCCAAAGAAAGAAATCAGATGGAGATAAATCTGGTGATCTGGGAGGCCACTTGATCGTACCATGAGTAGATATCAATCGATCAGGAAACGTATTTAGGAGAAATTGTGTCACTAGTCGTTTATTGTGACTTGAACAACCGTCCTGTTGAAACCAAATGTCCCCAAAATTAATAGGAAGTAGCTGAAGTGTTGGAATAATTTGATTTTGCAGGAGGTGTAAATATTTGTTATCATTTAGGTTACCATCGATAAAGAAGGGACCTATCATATAGTCTCCTAACATTCCTGTCCAAACATTGAGTTTTTGTGGGTATTGAGTACGCACAGGAATACTCAGATGCTGATTTTCCCGAGACCAATATCGTACAATGGATGGATTATGTTTCCAATGTAAAGAAAACGATGACTCGTCTGTAAATAAGACGTTTTTCAAAAACAAATCATTGCCATTTTGTTTATCCATCATGGTTTGACAAAATTCCATCCGTCTAATGTGGTCACGGGGAAAAATTTTCTGAGTTTTTTGTACTTTATAACAATGGTAACCATTCCTTTTCAAAATATGCCTAACAGTTCTGTCATTCATATTAATTTGATCTGCAATTTGTCGGCTCGTTCACTGGCTTCAACAGCGGCACATACACTTATTTCCCTATTTTGACGCTCTTCATTAATTGGCTTTACACGTGGTTCATCGAAATTTTCACACTTCCGCATATCTCGAACTTTTTAATAATTCGAGAAATGGTGGACTGTGTCGGAATTGGCCTATTTTCAAATGCAACAATAAATAAATTTATTGTATCCCGAATCGAGTGGCCCCCAAAATACCACTTTAAAATTTGTATCTTTTCTTCCTTTGTGAACGTGATCATTTTATTTTCAATCGTTTTCGGCTACTAATTCTACTGCGGCGTTGACTTTCAGTAGACTGAGTGGCTAGTATCACGTGCCAGTTGCTCGAGGCAGGAAGGGGAACAGTGGTTCAATTGAATAGTTGATACGTCGTCGCGTAGATAACTTATATATCCCGCTGGTCGACTTCTATGTGAGCTCTTGTTCAAAATACATTGAAAATGCTATGTTCCGCTAAAATTTGACCAGATCTGTATAACTGTGCAATCTGAAGGCAACAACTTCGAAATGTACTATCGATGAAAGACTGTCGCAAAAATTAAAATTCTTTCTTCTTAGCCATCATCAGCAATTAAAAAATCACTTCCATCAAAAAGTTGTACGGAATCTGGGATGATTTTTTTTAAGTTGTAAGGAATCTGGGTGATTTTTTATCTGTACGGAAACGGGGGGACACCCACCGGACTCGTCTAATGATCGTCAGGCGCGCTAAATTCGGCTATACCTCTCCTCGTTTAACTACCTGGCTATAGTAAAATCGCAATCGAGCAAGAGTAATATATCTGTCAGAACAGGAAAGTTCAGATGTGGGTGCCTATATATTATTTACGGCGTACATAAAATCATCATTTAAAAATATATTTTTTTTGAATATGTATTATATTATTTCGGTATGGAGGTACTTTACAAAATGTTTTTTGAGTTATTTGCAATTGTTATGTAAATAGTAGAGTAATCTGTTTGAGTAATTTAACAACAAGGTATATAACAAATATTTTTCGAGACCTATAAATTTGACTATTATGTATACCTACATTAAATTGTTTAAATCATTATTCATCATTAACTTCTTGGAAATCTTAGCTTAGCTTAAATTATAGAAAGTAATATGAGGGTTCAAAATCTATAAATGTGACTATAATTGTATTAAAAATGTAGATGGGATAAATCCTTAGATTATAGAAATATATAATCTAAGGGTAAATCGTTATTTTATCATCTTCTTGGAGATTACTAATGCCATGGAAAAACCAAAATGATAACAAGGGGGTGGGATTAGAAGATGGTTGGTTACCTACCTAGGATTTGGTATGAAGATAAGATAGGCAGTTGCAGTTAGTATCTTGATCAGTTCCCAATATTACCTACCCTGTTTGATTAGCCTTCTATATTACCTATTATAGTAAGACGTTGTGGTAATTTTCGGTTAATAGTGACAGTAGTATTGAAAAATGCAGTGTGGTTCAAGTTCAAAGTTTACACCTGTGAAACGTATAAAAAAGTGTGCGTTATCAGTTAACGAGAAAATATTTGTAAACAATTTTTATAATTGCCTAAGAATGGAAACTCCTTTGTTTTCTGTTGACGATACTGTTGAAAAGACAAGTAATATGATGGGTGTAAGCAAATCAACGATATATAAAGTTATAAGTGAAATAAAAAGTGGAGTTGTTAAACTCCCAAAGAAAAATGCAGGAGGTAAGAAAAAAGTGGAATTTACTGAACAAATTAAAAGCGGAATAATAAGAAAAGTTCACGAATTTTATTTTAAAAAAGAGATACCAACACTTGCCAAGGTTTTGGACGCAATCAATAGTGATCCGTATTTTCCTAAAATGGGAAAAACAAAACTACGGGAAACTCTAATAGATTTGAAGTTCAAGTGGGATAAACAGGACAAGAAAGCTGCACTTATTGATTCTGAGGAAATTGTTGGAGACGGAGATACCTCAGAACCATTTTTAAATTACATGCAGAAGGCAAAAAAATATTTTATTTGGACGAAACCTGGGAGAATGAAGGTTACACAGTTAGCAAAATGTGGCGGGACACAAACATTCAATCTTCACGACAGGCTTTTTTGGAAGGATTATCTATAGGATTGAAGTTTCCTTCCGGTAAAGGACGACTTCTAATTATAACTCATATTGGCACCCCGGCGGTTAAATTACAATTATTTAAGTTTAAAATAGTAACAAGAAAAATAATAAAAGGGATTAAAATAAGGATAGTCTATTGTTATGTCCAAAAAAACCGGGCGGCACAGGCAGAATTCTTAATTTTAACACACCTTTTAACTACCGGCTATTTAAAATCACAGATTTTGTTTGAGCCGCCTGAGCTGTAAAACTTCCATAAAATTTTGATTTATTACACCGTGTCGATTGCGATTTTCCTATAAGAAATAAGTATACATCAATAAAATCCAAGTTCAGATAGCTTGAGCGTATTTTCAATTGTAATTATTTTCTTTTGATAGTTGATTATCATCGGTAAATAATGGTTTCATAGCGTGAAAATGTTGCTTACGTATTTTTAAAGATTGTACAAACTTGGGAAAATGAAAACAATCAGAACAGGAAGTCATAATTTTCGCATTATTGTTCATTCATATATTTTTTTACGTCTGGATGTGATTTGAGTACTAATGATTCATATCTAGTCGAAACTACTTTGATAACAAATAACAGAAAATATGTTAATCAAGTAAAAACGATTTTATAGTTGAAATACCTTTTGCGCTAACTCACGATTTTAATATATTTTTATTTACGAAAACAAGCGTTGAAAAAGTATACATATTAAAAGAAATACTTGTACACCTTGTACAGAAGTTATGTATTTAAAACAAACTTCAAATTGAAAGTACTTTATTGACTTTTATAAACGACGCGACGTCTATAACACCGATTCTGAAATAAATTTTAAAGTTCACTAGTAAACAATTCACGTATCTATTTACCATCAAACGAAATACTATTATGTAAACATGTCTCGCCTGCATAGTGCTTTTCTCTTGTTAAGGCTACTATTTTCGTCCTAAACTGTTTATAATAAAATTGAAACTAGTTAAAGTCAGTGATCCTAGATTGTAATAATCATTTAATAGCCAGACAATTTTTAAATGAATTTATTGGTCATTAAACAGAGTAATAAATTCATAGGTATTTTTTCTGTGATCCTGCTGGGTTTTATGGTGCAAAAATTTTGCTTTTATATAAAAAAATATTATAACGGTTCAATACATTCTTGTCAGCGTTCTAAAATGTGAATTTATTTCTGTATACTACATACTGCTGTTTGATATCCATAATACCAACTATTAGCAATTGATTATTAGTCAAGTAAGAGTACCTACTGCAATTTGACATTTGCCAAAAACAGTCTAGTTTTGTATGGGAATATTTAAACCACATTTCCAAACAGGTGGATTGAACAATGCGGTCCCATTTCAAGGCCTTTTCGGTCAACGCTGAATTTCTTTTTAGGGGTCTATCAAAACGTTATTCTTCAGAACACATGCTAAAACATCGGAGGAATTGTTAAATGTTATTTGGAAAATAACGATCATGTCTTCTTCTCTATATGTTATTATAGTATGCCTTAATTCAGTTTTTCCCAACCTTTCTCAGTTGGCGACCCACCTTTCCTTATCGGAGTACCTCCAGGGTTGTCTACCCCAGATGCCAAAAATCAAGAACCAAGACAACAATCAAAACACAATTCGATTTGTTTCGATTTTTCCTATCTTTTCTGATGGTTTCTGATATTTTTAGGATCGATGCGCCGCGACCCACCGTTTTCACATCTATTTGTTTTGTATTAGTTTTTTCTCTTCTGGATGGTGTTGTGGATTTTGTTTTAATCTCGTTTTTTCCATTCGCTCCACATGTCATTGATGTAACTATGTTTTCTGATCCTTAATATAATACGTTGTTGTGTCTTGTTTTGTCTTCCTTCTTGACTAGCCCCTATTATTAATAGTTATTTCAAAATTTGAGATAAAAACAGAATTTTCCCATATACTCCAGTATTGTCCGAGGCAACAGATTCAAACGGAAAATATTGTGCTTAATGGTAACTAGGTAATCACATTCCCAAGGGGCGAAGGCTTTTCATATAATATATAAACGACGGATGGTTGGAAAGATTATATTATTATTATATTAAATTAAGACTATCGTCTCTCTACGTCTAATTTGTTTACCGCAGAAAAAAACTTTGTAACCCTAATGATTATAGACATATCAAGTGAACGTCAAAAAATTCGTATGATTAATGTTCAATTAACTGATGCAAATAACAAATTTATCTATAAGCGCTTAGCGTTCATGTGCAGGTGCCCAGCAGTCTAGTGTGGAACATTTATTTGTAATTAATTGACATTGGCGTAGAAATATTGCACACATCCGCAAAAAACGAGTGCCTTAACATTCCGATCTGCAAAAGGAAGGATTTACAAGGAAATGAAGCAAGTTGGAATCTCACCGATGCGCTTTGGTTGCTTTAATTGTGGGTAAATCTATTTTTATATTTCGAATACCAATCGTCGTCGTCGGTCGTTGTGAGAAAAAAAAGAAATAAAGTTAAGAATTTGCCAATTGATCGTTAGATTTCGTTCTTAAACGGTATCAATGAAAATTAAATGAATTCTTTGAAATTTTGGTGTCATCATCGATCCTCTTTCAGGCCAAGTAAATAATTAACTGTTATTCTGCTTTTGAATTCGAAATTGGATAAAAATTTGATATTATTAAAAGTATTGATTAAAAAATAAATAATTTGGCTTATACATGACACTTGAATTAGCCCATTTGAATCACTATTGCCTTATTTTGTTTGTATATCTTTATTAGGGTGGGTCGAAAAAACCTTTTTTTATTTCGAAGTTGTAATAGCACGGAAAACTTGCGAATCATATAGACAAAAAAAAAGAAAAAAATTTATCAAAATCTGTTGACATCTTCCGATCGCGCAGATTCCCTAAAGTTTGACAAAATATGAAAAATTTTTTTTTTAATTTTTGAATTAGATGTTTTTGTAATGTAACGTCTTCAAATAGAGCCTAAAAACATTGTGTTTTAATTTGGTTTAAACAGTTGTATCTTCCGATCGCGCATGAGCCCCAAAATTTGCCAAAATATTGAAAATTTCACATTTTTACGCATTTTTGGTATCACAGGCTCACAAAAAAAGTGGAATGAACTTTACATGTGAGTATACTACCCCTATGGATTTTGAGCCGCTAAATCGTAATCTGGTCTCAGAATTTCCCCTGGACCCTCCAGTTTTCCCCTAGCCTAGGGGAAATGCGTGAAATCTTAGAAATTTCAGTATCTGTGAAAGCAATTTCGATCTACGAAAAACGATAATGTTTTCACGTATCTCGAGCCGCTTAGTTCTAATCTCACTGTAGAATTTCCCTAGAGTACCTCAGAATTCCACTAGCCTAGGAGAAAACTAGAGAAAAACTTGTGATTTCTGGACGGTTCTATTTTTGCGCAAGAAAGCTTATATATTTTCGTATTTTGAGTTCCTGAATTCATATCTGACGTACAAAATGTTCCACAGTACTTCAGAATTTCCCTAGCCTATGGAAAAACGTAGAAAATTGTGCAAAAAATCGAAGTTTCATGTAGTCCTTTTTCGTACGGAAAAGCTGATATCTTTCCGTCTTCTGAGTTGCCATGTTCATTTCTGTCATCAGAATTTTCATCCAGCTCCTCACTTACAGAAAGTTCCATTATTTATATATTATTAGTTTGTTCGTCTTTTCCTTGTTCTTTTATCGTCAAACAGCGGATTCATTCCTCTTTCTTTTTTTGCTTTCACCTGCAACATCCCTCTTCAACAACCAGCAAAAATATGCCATCATGTGTTCATCCCATCGTCCCTGATAATGTCGCTCCATTTCTTTGATACCTTGGTGGAAACGTTCTCCTTGTTCCTCACTGTAATTACCAAGATATTCAGGGAAGAGTTCGAGATGGGAATGAAGGAAGTGTAATTTTATGCTCATGAGGCAACCTTGTTCTTGAAATTTTCGCAACATGTTTTTCATTATTTTCTTATAGTCATCTCTTTTAAAGTTACCTAAGAAATTTTCGACAACTTCCTTGCACAATTTTCTACGTTTTTTCCTAGGCTAGGGAAATTCTGAAGGAACTCAAAATACGAAAATATATAAGCTTTCTTGCGCAAAAATAGAACCTTCTAGAAATCACAAGTTTCACTCAGCTTAACACTTTTTAGAGATTATAACTTAGCAACTCGAGATACGTGAAAATATTATCGTTTTGCGTAGATCGAAATTGCTTTCACAGATACTGAAATTTCTAAGATTTCACGCATTTTCCCTAGGCTAGGGGGAAACTGGGGGCTCCAGGGGAATTTCTGAGACCAGATTCGGATTCAGCGGCTCAAGATCCTTAGGGGTAGTATACTCACATGTAAAGTTCAATCCACTTTATTTTGAACTTTTATATAGGTACTTTGTTAAGAATTAAATTCTTCTATTTGTTGGATCATTTTGTATGATCTAAAGAACCAATAAAGATGATTATGATTAAAATTACGGGTTGAACATTAAAATTATTTTGTCAACATTAAAAGTCAAGAATAGCTGGTAATTATACTATCCTACAATTAAATGTACTACGACATAATGGATGAAGAGGATTTATTTAGTTCTGACAGTACTAGAAAAAAGTTGTCAGATATTTTTTTTAAAAAACAGAATAAATTGTTCTATATTTTAATCTGAAGTGATATAACACTGAAAAAAATCCTAAAAAGTAACTAGAGTATATTAAAAAATGCAAAAAAAAATGAATTAGATATGGAATGTACTGAAGAATCGGACCAAAATAGGGAGAACAATGTCGATATTTGTCTTTTGATTCCTAGTGTGCTACACGGAAAAAAATTGTATCGGGACAAAAAAACATAAATTAAATTGTTTTTTCGAAGTATGAGACTTTTATAGTTATGGTAAGATTGGTAAAGAAATTTACGATATATTTTTTGTATATTGTAGATTACAAGAGGGGGTCGATTGGCCCGGTTGGCCTTACCACACTGCGGTCTATGATATCTTTTGTGTTTACTCCACATATATGTTTTAGTCCAAAAGATCTAGGCTTCTGAGAAAGCCTATTATCCGTTTTGAAGCTAGGTCCGTAACCTGATCAGGCTCTAGGAAAACCTGTGCCAGGGATTTAAGGTGTTGGCGAACAATTACCCAGCAACTGCAGATAATGTGTTTCACCGTCTCATCTGCATCATCGCAGAATCTGCATGTTGATATATTTCTTATTTGTCATTAATAATTTTGTTTATTTGATAGTTTTACTACCCTGTATAATCGCTTCTGAGAACAATCGTTTTCTGTTAATAGTTATCCCATGAATACAACCTAAAAGCATTTTCATTGGAGCAGATAAACCTTTGTTTTCAGCGATTATCGATATACATGTACAATAAATGGTCAATGATTTCACTGCTTTTTCCTTATACAACTAATTAATGTGATACGTATATGGTCAGTTTTGCATATCCAGTAAGTCCGAGATTTTTCTTTTGTAAATTCAACATTGTATTGTCACAATCTTAGTCGATTATCTGACTCAAGTGAAGGTAAATACAGTCTTATGGGAACTTTTCAACTTTTACTTTGTCATAGTGCGGAAGATTCCATTTTTCTTCTATCCAACATATACATAAAAACCTTTAAAACATTTTTTTATCATAGTTTTTATAAAATTTATTATAATTTAAACTGCCAAATACAAAGGCTGTGATAATACCACCATTTATAATTATTAGTTGTTGGTGTTACAAGTTATAACATTATAACAATTTTATTCTCTGCCTTGATTTTCTACCTGCGATATAGCTAATATCGAACTGGGACGCACTAATGGGCCACCCTGTATGTATTCTGCCTTATATCATTCAATGTTACAATTTGCAGTATATTCCTAATAATCTGATAAAGAGTAAACCAGTTGCGACCAGTTAATGAAAATTAATTCTGGAATTCATCCTTGAAAGTGACAAATTATTTCTTCTGTAATTCAAAGTAATTTTTTATTATCTTAGACATTTGAAAGACAATCTAAGAAACAGACAGACAGCAGAAAAAAATGCAGCATCATTACAAGATAAAACTGTTTACTTAAGAAGAAGTACATATCGCGAGTTATTTTCAAAATAAAGAATTGCTTCATTTGCGAATAGATTTAGTTGCAAAATAAGATCAAAGATATTAAATTTCATAAAATTATTATTGTTAGTTAAAACGTATTAAAAAATATAAAAGTTTTAAAACAAACATAAATATGTGTTTAATATGATTTGTCATTATTAATATATCAAATTGACCCAGATAATTTGTTGCTAAAAAATAAAACAAAAATTGCTTTTTACTTCGGCCCACCCCTTGGGTTTTCCCCATTTGAAGTTTAAAGTAATTTTTCCAAACTTCAATCATACGAATTGGCGTTAATTGCTTGCCAAGAATAAATTAATGAGGTCTTCCATCGTGGAAAAATCTGAATAGACAATTGACAGTTAACGTTGGCATTAGACAATTACAGTTGAGTAGCTACTAGTTAAAAGTGACTGGACAAATGATAATTTTTTTAAAATTCCAAAAATACCTTTTAGTTGGGAATCTGAGGCCTTCTAGGAAGCGTTTTAAAGATGCTCTATACAACTCCCGAACATCCACCTAAAAAATATGAAATCCTATGTAAAATGACCTGCCGGATTCGAATTTTTTGTTCGCTCTTTGCTCCGGAATTTCGAAATGTGGCAAAACATGACATTTTTGAAAAAACTGAAAAATTTCCTTAGAATAATATTTATTGCAAACTAGTGCTTAACTTTGTTAATTGGTGTCCGATCGTTATGAATTTTGGATATGATATTTTTCAGTACTTCCCTGACATAGTGTCATAACAATAAAAAATGTAGATGACACAAAATATCGTCATTTTGCAGAGTAAAATGGTGAGTCGAGAAAACTTTTTTATCTTTAGAGATAGTTAACTACTATAGGCGAGAAAAATGTTGCCAATAGAGCAAGGAAACTTTTTTACTTAACTTTTTTTTCATACGACGTTTAGTTTGGGTCGTGTATTTTTTTAAAACCGAACGAAATTGAATCGGCACGTCGCATCTCTTGGCTTTATCACTGTGGTGGAGAATAAAGCGATCAGTGTGTCAAAGAGAGTAAACACCATAGCCTTCTTCATACGCGCAACAAAGATGACGGTCGAATTCAGCACCTCAGGTTCCCAACTATTTAGGTTGATTTGAGTGTTGAATTATAAGATATACGTTTCGGTATTTAAATTCTGCTCCACTATTTATTTTTACTATGGTAATTGGTTTTCAATAAATTTTAATAAAAAATATATATTTTGCATTGATTATTGTTGAAAGTGATATTACTTGTAAATATGCGAGGTACAATCACTTTTTTTTTTCGAATGACATTTAAATCAACACAATTTACATTTAATACTTTTTTATTTATGGTGATGAAAATGTAATAATTTGATCGGTAATTTAGCGAATAAAAAAATGAAGCAAAAAGATCCATTCAAATGTGGCCATTGAATTCTAAGATTAAATAAAACTTAAAATCAATATCACACAAAATCCTTCGAGAGTCTGTAAATCGAACATCTACTCCTAGGACTGTGTTATCATCGTTACTCCTAATTTCGACCTTATTTTATACATAATAGTTTTAAGGAATATCACTAAATAATTTTTTTTCTTTTTCAGGTAAGTCACCAATTATTTAATTATTTCATGCTGGATTTGGTAAGTGTAAGAAAATATTTTCTGAATGGCGAGAAGAATAATGTATTGTCTGACATTACTTTTTGTTTGGACTTCCCTGTATAAAAACGCGAATTTTTAAAATATTGAGCTTTCGTATTGCCCTGGTAAACAAAAATTTTATAAAAGAATACAATTTCAAGTAATCTATGACAGAAATAATTAATTGCTTTAGATTCACAAACGGAACACACAATTTTAATTTTTTAATTTTATCGCATTGCATGAAATAGTGCGGCACCGAAATTGTCAGTTTAATAATTTTTTGCATGTTGTTACACTTGTAAATGTACAGATATCTCCAAATCTCATGTGTTAATTCCCATATTAGTAATTTGAAAAATTAGGTTCCTCATTGCATGTGTCGAAAATATTACAGTTTTATCGATAGACGAAGCGACTTGCGGAATAATAAACGTTAATTAGGGAACACATTTGAGGTTAATAAGGCCAAATTTCGTTGATTCTGGGTAGTGATCATGCGTTCCAAAATTAAATGGCCAGTTAATTAGAGAGATTTATTAAAAAATCGTTATATCTTTCATTTTACAAAAAAAATATTCTTGATAAAAAGTTCTGCAATTCATAATAAAGCATCAACTATTTAAAATATTTGGTGGTATACAGGTAAACTAAAAAATAATCATTTAACTACTTATATGTCTTATGATTTTTTTTAATTTTTATCTTAGAAGGGCCATAAATCTAAACGTGAGCATAATCTTTAAGTTCCTATTCACAGTTTCAATTATTATTTTGTTCTGTATTTAAATTTAAAAATACTTTTTATTATAAATCATTATTTTTTCCTGTATATCAGCAAATATGTTTAAAAAATATACTCGATTTTCGAGAATTTGGATTTTTTTTACCAAGTCTTGGTTTGTGTGTTAAATATCCATATTCAAGCATAATAATAATTAAAATTAAAAACTTTTGTCTGTGTTAAAGGCATTTTATTTCAAAATAAATAACTGTTTGTTTCCAGGACAGGCTATTTAAATAAATTATAAAAAAATAGGATTTGTGCAAAAGCCAAATCACAACTGAAATAATTGAATATTCCATACTTTATTAACGTACTATATACAGGGTGTCCCGTTGGTAAACGGAGATATCTTAAAGGTAGGTAGAGGTCACCCATATATAATAGATCTCTTGGCTTCCATAACGAAGTTACAGGGTGTTTTATCAATTATGCATAATTATTCATTTGGCCAGAACTTTTCAATCACTTAATATATTTTTACCATTTTTGTCATACAGCTTACACTTCTCACGAATAATGTACTGAATTATTGAGGGATATGAAAATCCTGGTTCGACTTTAGGAAAAATTGAAACATAATAAAAATCACAATTTTATATTTGAATGAGTACAGGAAAAAAAACTGAATGAAACAAGTTGTTTTTGTTATCCCGCCACCGATTCAAATTAGAAAATTTTGACACCATTCATTCATTTCTTTTATTGCAATTTCATTTCTGGATGATAATGATCGATCATACATTTAGGGATTGAAAATTGGGGAGTTTCTAGACGGAAAATTAAAATAACCTTGGAATCTATTCAATCTTTATTTTATTTGCTACCCAAACAAAATATTTGTAATTGACGTAAATCCGAAGAATTTTTTAGGTCTACTTGAAATGTCCATGTCTTTTTCTTCAGATGCTTTGATGATGATTGTATGTGTTTTCGGTAAACAATTATTTAAAAAGAAAAACGTTCGAAGTTCCTTTGTCTTTGGTTAAATATACTTTTCACTCAAGGTTGCAAACAAACAAGAAAAGGGATATTTTTTTTTCCTTTTCCATAAACTTGTTAACTTTTGGATTTTGGGAGAATATTTTTTTATGTTTTATTACCATAACTTTCATTGCACTTGTTCTGAATTAAAATTTTCTATTATTCGTTATGGAAATTTCTTGCAATTCTTATCCAAAATCCTTTTTTCTTGGATTCTTGACAGTTGTCATTTACTTGTCTCTTAATTCTATTATATTATTCTTTGTTCTGTTGTGAGGTACTTTTTCCATGCTCCATTTGGTTCATTTGTACTTTAGATTATACATTTGTTTTGCTTTCTCCTCTATTTGTCTCTGAATGTAATTCAACTTTCAACCAATGCCCGAAAGATGGGGAGACAGTAGTGGCCTAGCGATGGATAATACTTTAAATCATAATGTATAACCATCTTTTTTGTCAACAAAGCCTCGAATTTTGGAAAAAAAAACAGCGGGTGAAAAGTTTTACACCTGATATGTAGGTATTTCTTTTTTTACAGATTTGTATTATGTAGCACAAAATACATATAAACCAAGGTGACATTTACGTTTATATTTTGTGGACCTGACCGTTCTTATTTATTTAGTTTTTTATTTATATTTACTAATACAGCTGCCCACAATTTACCCGACCTTAAATCTATTACAAGTAGCCTATAATAAAACGAATAAAACATATACATAAAAATCATATAATATTGAATAATTCCATACTTAATATTTTTTATTGGCAACGTTTTACAACAACAATAATTAACAGTTTAGCAGTAATTTGCATTATCTCAACAACATACATTATTGTGCCTTATTGAGTATTAAAAAAAAGTATTAGAAAGTTAAATGGTTACTCCCACGCGATTTTGAACCTATGTAAATACAAGTTTTAATATTACAAAATATAAATGATGGTGGGTAAGTCAGAATAACTTTGTTCTCGACCTGTTATGGTGATTCTGTTCTCTTTCGGAATACTTGGTTTATGAAAAATTATACCGGGTGTTAGCTACCAAGTTTCATATTCTTAGATCTATGTCCTTTTGTTCTATTAGCCAAGTAGCCCAGTTGTCAGAGACTTTGACCTCCCATAAAATGTGACATCGCTGAAACTAGGCTCTTAGGTACTTCAAAGGGTATAGAAAACGATAAAAAAAAATTTGTTGCTCTAAAGTGTATGCTAAGTTCACAATGTGTGATTTTATTTCACATCCTTTGTGCAGTTTTGTCTCGCTCATGGTCCTTTTTTGGAATTTTTATGGTTCAAAAAATTCCAACTTCGTGTAGTTTTCTATAGTTTTGGAAACTTTGATTTTGTTATTAAAGTGAAGATGGCGTTGGGCTCTCCTCGTTCGTGATATACTTGCTATAACGCAAGTACGATTATCAAGAGCAAGGAGAGTCGAATTCATTTTCGGACATCCTTTAGTGACAGGATGTCGAGCTAGCCTGCTTCTTACTGATGAGGCACAATAATGCCGAAACCGGTTTAAGAATGGCAAGCTCCTTTAATGACAAAATCGAAGTTTTTGGGTTAAAGCCCTGACTTGGTCGGGCACCAAACCACGTCTGGACTTTCGTAATTCAATACTTGTTGGGGCATATAGCCCAAGGAGTAGTTGTTGAAGTCCAGACGCTGGTGCAGTGTAGGACATTTTTAATGTCCTTGTTCTTGGGAGCTTGTGTGATTTTATTTCACATCCTTTATGCAACATTGTCTCTGTTTAATAAGACTTATTTTTCTACATCCAAAAAAGTACATAAGACCCTTGTTTCAGCGATATCACATTTTATGAGAGATTTGGGTCTAAATGTGGCTCTGGCAACTGGGCTATATATAAACTTGTCTCTTTTACCATATTTGATGGATAAGTTATTTTTGATTTGATTGGTTAAAATATTTTAGAATTTTGTCCCATTTCCTTCTTCTCTTATATTTATTTTTGATCATATTTTTTTCTTTTAATAGTAAACCATGTGGTTCAATTATATAAACATCCTTTTAGTTTTCATTTTCTATAAACGCCGATTAATCAGAATGACTAAATCACATGTAGGAATAATCCACCGCACGATTTTCATAGGACTAATTTAAACAGCAGAGTTCACGATCATCTGACGTTGAGGTCAAGTTATTTTCTTTGAGTTAGAAAAATAAGCTTCTTGATAGAACGGTTTATTTTTAGTAAGAGAATGAGCAAGCTTATATCGACTCGCTATTGACGTATATGAAATTACTTTAGATGTTAACAAATAACCATAATAATTATATACTTTTGCCAGTACCAGTTAATATGTTGTTCGATCACTGAAAATTACAGTTGTCACCACTAATATTAAAGTAGTTTACAGAATACATATTTCGATCCAATTATATAATTTATTCTACTTTATTTTTTTAATGTTTATGTTTCATTTTGTATAAATTAAAAATTAACTTCAACCAGTCCTAGTAATAAAAAATAACTTAAACAGTGTTTTGTTTTTACTATCTAGCTGGTGGTCTTTTCCTTTTCCAAGTTATGTCCTGTCCACATCTCGTTTTTTTTAAATAAATAAGAGGATAGAAAATTAAAAATCTAACATTTTGGATTTAAATCCCCTTTGAGAGTTCGGATTTTCTTCTTTCCTTATGTGGCTTTTCTAATGAATTTGCCCCTCGATTTTAACGTTTATTCTTTTAATACTTTCAATACAATTACGTTCAGTGCAAGATCTCGAGTGCTTAAAGATGTATTTTCAAAAATGTAAAATAAAGTGAGCTTGGTTCTTCATCCTGTCATTATGGGTCACCCTATATATTCGATTTTTTTTAAATTTAATATTCCATTATTTTATTCTCGTTTTCGTTTTCACGGAAAAATTCAATACTAAATCCATATGTTACACAATTTCCTGGAAATTCGAAAACGGGAAAATATATCAGATTATTATACTTTTTTTGAAATTATTTTTGTTAAGGTATTAAATTTCAAATTCTAAAAAAAATAGTCTATACTATTAACCCCGTAATAAATAATCCCTGTTATATATGCTATAACTGTCTAATAAATAATTTTTTATATTGCTATTAAAAAGCAATAATTTTTTTATACACATTGAAAAAACAGTACAATACGAACCACCTGTTAATTAATAGAAAATTAATAAACTAATAAGTAGATCAGAGATTATAAACGTAGCAATACATTTTCCTTTTTTATATACTGGAATGTAGTAAATTTAAACATCAAGGTTAATAAAAATATGTGACATAAAAACTATTTCATTCTTATATATTGGCTGACGAGTTTCATATTTTTATAAATGATTGAAGCATTGTAATAATAAGAAATGTAGTATTGGAATGTCTGTGGTCGATTATTCTTTGAAATTATTAATAAAATCCAGTAATGGAACTTAGCCTATTATTTTGTATTTTCCCTGCCGCAGTAGTTTTCTACCAAATTAAAAAAAAAACGTTCCAACGACCCAAAAACGGTTAAATTCACAGAGCTCTTAAAATCTACTAATATTTTGAAAATGATCGTGTTCCGAAATCTTGGACTTCTTCGGAACGTATTTTTAGATTTAATTTTTAAGTTAGATAGGAGAGGTAATTGGAAAATATCATCATTTTCGTACAAAAACTCTTCTTTCACTGATAAAAAAGTTTATGTAAAATCATGTGAAAATACAGATATTTATGTACTAATCCTATTACCTTATGAATTCTGTAGAAATACCATGGAAACTCACTACATTTATTGTGTAATCTTACGAAATGATTACTGTGATTTCTTCATTAACCTGTGAATTTACTTGGCAATTATTTGGTGTGAATTCACAGTGCCATTCAAACACATAATATATAAATAAGTATATTTATTATATCAAAAATACCAATACACTAATGTGAATACATGATTCACATAACCACTAACTTCTTAATGAAATTGAAAAACCTTCTTTTTAATGGCTGACACTTTTCTTGAATCTTAAGGAACATTCTCTGTATGAATTCCATAGTTGTAGGTTGTGGATAAATCCTTGAGGTATTTTATATTCAAAATCAAGAAATTTTCATATCCATTATCATTTTTATTTGTCTTATGCAGATATACAAAATAAAGTGTCGTAGTTGGTTTCTAACCTAGAAAATATTGATAGCATTAGTGATACAACATTTGTTGTGGACATTAGAAAAATTACAATTTCATGCAATTGGATACTCACCTATTTCTGGTCGACTCACCCCACAAAACTGCTTGGAATACAAATAAATATTACTTAGGTTAGGGAGAAAAACAATATTACTGCGTTCCAATCTCTCGTAACCCTCAACTAATTTGCCTAACATCAACTTTCCTCTCAGACACCGAGTTCTAAAAATAGAAATCCGATAGTGCGCAGTTCAGATGGTGGGGTATTCACATAACTAAACCTGTACAATTTCATTCACAGAATGAATTCTGTAAATCAGTAATGTTCACAATATATCTTCACGTACATTATTCTGTGAATAATTTTACAATGTACTTTTGAGGCTTATTTAATGTAAAATGTAGGTCACATA
Organism: Crepidodera aurea; assembly: GCA_949320105.2. NCBI lineage: Eukaryota > Metazoa > Arthropoda > Insecta > Coleoptera > Chrysomelidae > Crepidodera > Crepidodera aurea. The sequence continues at coordinate 15,507,899 of OX439474.1, read as the reverse complement.
GTATATTTTGTGAAAATTACCATACTTATCAAGTTTTTTCACAACCATTTTTTAGAGTGTTCAGCGAGGAAAACATTATTTACTCCAATGAATTTCCCATAGCGATAAACGTTAGTCAACCTGTACAAAGTATGTCGTAGCAATTTGACAGGCCTCAAAGAGGGAAACTTCGTTGATTTATTTTTTTTACTAAAATTTTAGCGATTTTTCCAGTTCAGATACTCATCCAGTAAATTTCCAAGAGACAAATACTTTTTCTCTTCTCAGTGATGTTTTTTCTGTGTTAATTTGATACTATTCTGTTTGTTATGGAATATAATTAACTTTTTCTTTTGAACATTAAAAAATAAATCCAGGTTGTTAAAGTATTTGGACAGTTATAGGGTAAAATTAGAATTTCTACTTTCAAAACATTCTAATCATTTGATATTACCATAACAGAATATTCACCAGAGTAGCCAGCATGTTTATTGTTCATAAATAAATCTACGTTGTTCATGTATAATTTTGAAAATTGAAAACTGGATTGTAAAATCTGGAAATTACAGGGAAATGCATAAAAATCACAGAGAATTGCATATTTGTTTAAAGTATTTTGAATAAAAAAATTGTGTAAACTAGAATTTTTTTTCCTCAACCAGAAAATGTTCTAACTCTGAAACATTTATAAAAAATGAGAAAATGTACATTTTGTAGGATTCAGGGATACTAACATAATTGAAAATTTAGAACAGGAACATGCAAATCTTAGGGAAATTAATTAGAAACATTTTGTGAGTAAAAATCTTGAGATCACAGTACAAAACTTGGAAATCATAGTGAAATTAGTTAGAAAAATGGAGGAACGAATATATGGCAAAAAAAAATAATATTGTAAATGAAAAATAGCAGATTTTTGAGGTCAATGTTAGAGACAGCTATATAAAAAGACAATTTCTGGAAAATCCTATGGCTATATGGCTATAAATGTATGAAAAAAAAATAAAATCGTGTATAAAATATGATAAATAGCAGATTTTTGAGATTCCATCCGTCAATATTAAGAGCTGCAAGGACATTTGAGAAAACTGAGGATACCCTAGTGAAAATATCTATAAAAATGAAATGGGTGAAAACTCTCGTAAAATTAAATAAAATTATATTAGTCCAGTAAATTAACGCCAGAAAAACCCCAAACCTGGGCATCAAGTCTGTCCGCCAAAATGTTTTTTTAATTTGCAGGTATTCATAAGTACATTTACCTCCGAAAATCTTAGGTACGTGGAATTTGTGGAAGGTTGGAAAAATGGCTCGTGAGTTCCCGAACATCCGTTTTTCGACGATATCTGCCGAAATATGACCCTTAGAGCATTTTTACATTACTTACAAAAGTTATCTACGATTTTTTTCGCTACACTAATATTTTTTGCAAAAACGGAGTTTCAAAAATTTCAAAATCTGAAATGCGGGGTCTGAAAATACACTGATTTCCATGTTCAGGCCTTTGAATATCCTCGCAAAACTTGAATATCCTCCCGTTTTTGTTTGAAGACAAAAGATAAGGCAATAATATCCAACTTTTTTCACTTTTTGCACTTGATTAATAAATTTATTGTAAAAAAATCCAATTTCAGAAAGTTTGAAGGCAGAGTTTTTTCTCGTGCACCAAAAAATTTTAGTACCGAAAGAAAATAATCCTCAAAAAAATGTCGATTTTTCATAGGGGTGAGAATTTTCTCAATTTTCCGGAAAACCAAAAATGGGACTTAGAAAACTTAGCTTCTAATGATGTGTGTTGAAAACCGATATGGTCCTTGATTATCTATTAATTCCCGATAGACCCGAGTATTTTCTTGTTTATTAAAATACACAAGAATAATTTATTGAATCTTTCTGAGTATATTTAACGCCTTGCAAATCCCATTTATCCAAAAGGATTCGGTGAAATTAGTCTTGATAAAAAAAAAAGAATACATTTATAGGAGAGTCAAAAACAAACTTTGGCCCGGTTTTTCAATAATCCAGAGAAATAGATAAAAGGAAAAGATAACATGATATTATAGCTACAGTTCCTTCTTTCATCTGAACTTTGAATCATGAAAAAATATTAATATTTACGTGATTTATTGAAAAATTTGTAATCCGCTTGGTAGTGTCATTCCTTTAGAGCGTGCTCTCTAAATGCAGGACAGGAGCTAAAAATGGGAGTGCGTTTTGGAGCCGGCCATGTCGAAAAGTATCAAATTTTTGACAAAAATGATGAGGATCATTTTGTAGGTAATGAACTGATCTTCATTTTCGTCCAAACAAAAATTCTCTAAGTGTCATATTTTCGGAAATATCGGCGAAAACAAACACATTTTTGAGACCAATGGGTCATTTTCCCGCCCTTCCACAAATTTCAGACACCTGAGATTTTCGGGGGTGAATGTACCCATGAATACCTGCAAATTAAAAAAATGGTGCCGGACAGACCTGATGCCTGGGTTGGCACCTTCGTTTATTGGACTATATCTAAAATTTGAAAAATGGCATATTTTTGAGGTTCCAGTGCAACTAAAAATAAGAATACACTTTTGTACTAAAAAAATATCTATCCCAGAGACCTAAATATCTTTTTACAATGGAAAGGGTGTTATCTGAGACATTTAGGTTATTTTGTTTTCTTTCCCAGTTTAAAAGTTTATCTTTTGTGTTTTTAAGACCTAAGAAAATATATATTTTATTAAATCCTAAGAAAATATTTTTTAAATTATGATATACCACAGTGAATTTTCTTTCAAAATACTTAAATACGTCAGCTTTGTCAAAGAAGAGATTTTCACACTCTGATCATCGACGTAATACGGTTTTAAAACAACCTCCAATTGTCCGAATAATATGGATATTGTTCCGATTGTTGAAACAATATCCACTACCATTCTAATTCGCCAATTCTCATTCTCTATTATCATTGAGAGAATTGAAATTTGTGGTGGTGTGGGGCACTCGAAGTTTTTCAGTAACCAGTAGAGTAATAATTGAAATTTCCCAAGGCCTTCTTCCTTGTTCCTCTTGACTCACGTGCTTCGGTGTCACGTCGACGGACGTAGTGCACGCAGTGCCAAGCAGTCTCGCTCGCCGACGAGCCTTGTCTCCTTTTCTCTACTCTACGAAACCGACATCCACCACGGATACGGTCAAACTCTATGCCGGTCGGGGAAGTGGGGTACGCCACACTACCTATCTACATCTACGACGAGGGAGTCCGGCTTCGGTTTATTATTACATATTCATACATACGTAACGTCACATAACAAAGTGAACCTTAACTAAATTGAAGTTAGTTGTTAGTGTCTAGTGTGCGGTGTTCTGCCTACGGAATTCCAAAACCCGATTTCCTACTCTTTTTTTTTTTATTTCAAATTGAAAGACAATAAATAGTGTTTGAAGGATAACGAGTTTCCATTGCAGCAAATTTATAATTATACAATGAGATAATAAAGAATGTGGTGTTGCAGTTGCAGCTAGACTAGTTGTTGCCAATCGGTTTTATTGTTTTTATTTCTTCGCGTTTAAACTCGAGCATGACTTGTTTCTAATTTTGTGATTACCATGGACTTTCAAAGACATTGTTATATCGGAGGAGGGCAACTGTCTTCTTGGAAATACACGCAGTTTGGAAACCCCGATAGTGGAGTAAGTTTTTTTATATCTAAATTATATTTTTATCGCTTTAAATTGTTATTTAGTTTCACTTCAATTATTTAAAATTTACAGACCAAAATTTGACAAGTGGCTACTATACTAGAACCAAAAATGATTGAGAGTTTTATTGGCCCTTGGCGTATTGAAGGCAGTGGCGTGCTTATTAATTTTTGAAAGGGTTAAGAATTAACCCAAATAAATAGTTAATTATTTTTACAATAAACTAAAAACTTTTTTTTGATTTTATATTTTTTTGTATCTTTATACATACCTTTCGTCTAATCTTCCACCTCAGATTCGTCAGATGCAGTGTCGCTACCGCTATCGTCAGCAAAGTTTATAATGACTGGTTCAATATTTAGGTCAATCCGTTAATCTATGTCCCACATTTTTTGTTCTTCCCGTTTTCTGCATTGACGCTTTGAATAGCTTCTTTTGTACATCCGCCATTTTAAATGTTCTGTTTTCTCGTTCTACTTGTCCTTTTACTTGCGCCCAGATCAATTCTATAGGATTAAATTCGCAGTGGTAAGGAGGTAATCTTAAAACTGTCATTCCACGACTTAACGCCATTTCATCAACTGCGAATTTTTTATATTTATAAACATGTAGTTTTGTAATCTGTAGTAATTCCGCCTTTAGACTATCTTTGTTATAATGGATGTTTTTATCTATTAACCATTGTTGAATTGCCGACACAATAAATAATAATCTTTGAAAGCGACTATATTGTATCAGTACACAATCAAGACTGTCTCTTGACCAGACACTTTCTATTTGTCACTTATTTTCTGTCTAAACTAATTCCCTGAATGCATTTATTAGCCATTCTAAATCATCCCTATATGATACGCTCCTGGTAGAAGCAGGTAAGAAAGGAATTCCTACTTACCCGCTCGTTAAAATGTACTTATCAGTGAAATGGACAAGACAGAAACATAGATCTGTACAGCGTTGCCATGAGTTGTATAAAAGAATAAGCAATAAATAAAATAAGTTATTTGAAATGGGGAGGAAATGATTTATAAGTTATTAATGTTTTTTTTCCTAAATAATATTGTTTAATTATACTTTTATTGTGTATTATCCATAATTAGCCACAACCTTCAACTGTACCGATTATGTTTTGATTGTGTTAAAAATTGGTAAAATAAGAATGAGATATGACAACGCTATTTTGCTTGTTTGATGGTCTTGTAAATTCTAAATTATTCTCAACCATTATTTGTTATAGTGTAGAAAGGATTTACAAATATTCAGTAATTGTAAATTATAAAATTAACGACAATTTACAATCATTCAACATTTTCCAATATTGAAACATTTAAAAAAATGGAAATTTAGTAATTAAAAGAAATAATGCAACAAGGCAAAGATGAAGAAGAACTTTCCTTTGTTTTTGGGTCATTGTGATATTTTATTTTTAATTTTACAATTACAGACTTTTGTTTAAACAAGAATATAATCTTATTTTTTTAGCCTTCCAGTGGTGTAAAAAACAGGGGCTTAAAGCAGAGGCAAAAACTTATCGAAAGCATTTTCTAAAAATAGAATGTATAAAAAATTAAACTAATCTCCACACGTATTCCACTGACCATGTCAGCATCATCAGGTACACTACACCAATATACAGAGTTGAATATATTAGAGAGCGATTTAAAAAAAAGAGAATAAATTCACTTCGCATAAAAACAAATTAAACCTAATTTAATTAGGCCTAATGTAGTTGTTAATTAAGTTTTTCTTAAATAAAAAAAGAGTTTGAATTAAAACGAGTTTTCAATGTAATGATCAGAAGTCTCGATTTCAGGAATGCGCCGATAACTAATTGCAATCAATTTGTAATCAATATGTAATGAAATAAAATGACAATTAAATTTAAAATTTATTGCAATGCTTTGTAATTTACAATATATTTTGTCTTTCCTTCCGGAGGGAAAACAAATAACACTGATGGTTTGCCGACTCTAGAGCACGCAACGTACAACTGCCCACGCGAAAACATGGCAATTCAAGATTTATTCCACACCTTTCCAATGATTATTCGCACACTGATGACACTTTTTTATATGGAGATTTTTTTAACCCAAATTTTTCACTTCACAATTTTTTCAAACAAACCTTGTCCTGACAATTACAAACACAACAAAAGCCAAATAGGTGCAGCCGTTCTGAAGTGATGCCCTTCGGCAATTGATTTTTATTTATTTAGATAAATTTTAACCGAAACTTACAACTATCAATATATATTTTTTTTTAATCTAAAAATTCGAGATTTCAAAAAACCTTTTGTTGAATTATATACCAATGTATGCGGAAGTTTTCCACAAAACTCGAAGGTATGGGCTAATCGGAATTATATCCCTTATTTGTTTTTTTAAGGGGTTCTTAGAAAAATTGCATTAATGTGCCTGTTATTTTTTAACCACATTATGGTCAATAATTTTTAACAATTCACTTTTGATAAAGAAAACACTCGCCGCGTGTTTTAGATTTTGTTACGGGTAGCTAATTCTAAAATATAGATACAAGAGTTTTTAAAATATCGCTATACAATTTAAAAATTAACATACTATAAAAATGTTATGATTTTCCTTTATAGAAGAATCTGGTGGTTAGGAAGTATATATTTTTAAAGGATTCTTTCACGTATAATGCGCAAGGGATCAATATGTTTTACAAAAACATAGAAAAGATAGTATACATCATATATCAACAAATTCTTTGTCTAATCCAATATCGTCGACACGACTTTTTCCAACTGGGAGTTTTAAGTCTTTGGACAAACCTTCTGTAAACGCCTTAAGAATGTTTTTAACTTATTTTTCTTGACTACCTTTTGTTTCAAAAAGTAGCTTAATTTTCGAAATTTCTCCAAATATTTACTGTCTTCTCCAATAATTTTTTTTTCTCTCCATAAGCTGTTTTTTTAATATCCTAAATGAATTCTAATTGATGTAAAATTTTCCATAATTTGGTCTTTTTCAAGTTTGGCAAAGTTTTGTCTGCAATAATGTCAAATGTGGTAAATTTTTGAAAATAAAATGAATGCACTTTTCTTCCTGGTGACTTTTTCGTTGGTATTTTTCTTAGCGCATTTGTTTTTATTTAAAATCGAACATGTTTTTGCAAAAAATAATAAGGATGTCTTAATTAGTTATTAATAAATCCAAAATCACTATTTTCTATTTTATAATATTGAAAATTGGACAATGTTTGAAGGATAACGAGTTTCATTTCAATTACTTTTGATCGGCGGGTTCAAATTCAGGAATTTAGCGGTCATTAATTGCATTTATAATTATATAGTGAGATAATGAAGAATGTTGTGTTGGATATCGCTGCTAGACAAGTCGTTGCCAATCAATGTATTTTCCATTGATTTGGACGTCATGTTCTTTTTCTAATTTTATGACTCAAAAAATGTAACATTACTCGTTTTAAAATGACAGCAAATTGACAAGTAGGTTGGTTTTTTGGGGTTAATATACATATTTAAAAAAATTGTTAATAATTTTGTTCAATTAAGAGAGTAGAGTGAAATCTCTAATTTTTCTGTTTTTTTTAGAAGTGAATAAGGAATTACACTTATTTTTAGAGTAATATACAAACGCTCAGTTTAATTATACTATTATACCCTTAAAATACAACACCCAACATATTTTTTAAATGGTTTAATCATTCTTCATAATTTACATATACTTTAAAATAGAAAGGTTCTATAGAATGACTACAACAAGACCGGATCTTACCCCACTCGATTAATAGTTGTGCCAATAGACCCGATAACTTTAATGGCCCATTTCCGCAAAGTGTTAATTGCAAACGGTTTATTCATTACTAAAATATAAAATAACAAATATCTCAACAACTGATTAAAACAGACTAGAAATAAATTGAAATTTTCATTTTATAATTGCACAATAATATTATAATGCTTTGCATCAGCCAGACTGACTGTTGCCAATCAATGGAATTTTTTCTTATAAATGATACTCTCTAAGGTCATGATTTGCGTGATATCAGAAAATTACGAATATGTGATGCACTCTAGAATTAATTTTATCTTTATACGAAAATTGGTGTTATTATTTAAATCTCGATTATCTGGAAATAAATGTTTAAAAAAAAGCAAAGGGGTTCATGGACAGGTTAATATTTACAGATTATGTTCAGATATATTTGGTTACTTCTAACTGTTTTATTGTTCTACATAACGTTTTGTGGCAAAACTTCTATTGTTCTTCTCTTACGAAGGTTGCCCAAAAGATTTACGTTAACAAACATTTCTTATAGAAACAAATGGAAAAAATTTAGAAAAGGTTGTGTGACTTGTACACACTTGAATTTAGCAACGGAGAAAATCTTTTGTAACTAAGAAATTAAAATTTCGTAAAAGTGTGTAAAATTTATTTATAATTTGCTAAGCGCTTTCATCTTCAGAGCAGCATCCTAAAAGGGGGGGTTTACAAGTTTCTATATAACAATAAACTAGCCTATAAAAACTTTTTTTTTATAGATACCTCACAAAGGAATTACAAACTATTGTAACACATGGTTATATATGAAATTGATAAAATTGATAAAACTTTAAAAACATTTTTGATATCAAGACGATATTTTATAAATTTTAAGTAAATGACAAATGACAAGAAACAGCTGACTTTAGGTGGTAGTGACTACAGTAACTAACAGACGTTAAAAAAAGAAAAATGGCTCTTTTGACAAAGATTCTCAACAAGTCTAAAACTAAAAGAATTAATATTGAGAATCTCAATTAAAAAAGAATGGAATCAATATGAAAAGTTAAATAAATATTTTTGATACCGAGGCGACATTTTATAAATTTTAAGTAAATGACAAATGATAAAAAGTCTCCTACCCCTGGACGTTTAAATAGAATTTTATATAATTAAATTTTTTGGGTTTCCAATCAAATAAAAAAACTATTAAACCCAAACAGTAAAAGACTATTTTAACCAAAATACTTCTTTTTTTTTCCCGCAGCTACTTGCCTTATCTGACTGTTGATACATTCGGGAACACTGTTATCAACCTTACTGGGAGTGGAACAAAAATTTGTTATTTAACATTAGAACATTTGTATTTGATTGGAAAAATAAACTATATGAATAAAAGTCATTCTAACCTTTGTTATTTTTTGCAAAGTTCGATTATTATCTTAAAATTATAAAATAACGTTTAAAACTAATTACTTCATCAGTTCAAGAAATCCCTTCCTTGAATATTTATCAATTTCTTATATAATTCAAACGATGAAATAATCGATCTTTGATATTTCGAAACCATCAGTAATAATCATAAAAAGCGGTCCCCACGTTATATGCCTATGATTAAATTTTTCTTCGAGAGAAATATAAAACAGCAGTTTATAATGACAAGTATTAAATTTTATAAATTTCGTCCTACGCATTTCGGAATTCTTGTGAAATTGTTCAAAATATTGGTATCATTTGTAGTTGTACCTGGATATTAAAATTAGCATATACATGGGAATCAGAATGAGCAGGAAACGTCTAGAATTTTTTATGAAATAAATTTTAATGTCGCATGGTAGGAAATAGTAAATAAATTATTAAAGTATTTTAATAATTAAAAGTTTTGAAAAGTAGACAAAAGTTTTATGGGCTATATAATAAAAGTTTCCCTTGTTTTTAAGGGAACGCATGGCAACTTACTTATTGTTTCTAGTGACTGGCTTCGAAAACGTAATGCAGCTAAAATACTGTAAATACTTGGATAACTTTTTTTTATATAATTTTTCTTACTTTGTTCATATTTTTTCATCTATCATCTATCAGAACCCTTAATGCTTTATCACGACGTATACGAAAAATTCAACAAACTAATCCAACATAGGCGGCTTTAGAAACAAAATGACTTACAAAATCTGGCACAAAAAATGACCCAAAACCCAAAGATTAGCCGGAATTACTTTTTAATTGTATAACGGGATATTTATAATTTTTATTTCTATTTCCTAAAAAAATTCCTGTGTTCTGGAACGATTTTAAATATTTATCACATTCATAAAGAAACTAATGTTAACTTGTACGAGATGAAATTTTGATTTTATTCATGATTTTGATTCTATAACTTCAGATTCCTAATATTTATTAATAGAATGAAAATTATTCTCCATTTATATATTTCAACAAACAATAATCTCAAATTCTGATGATATATGTATAGGGAGGATGGAAAATGCGGACCAAGCTACCTGAAAGCATAATACATAATTCTAAATGTCCCAAAACGCGGACCAAAAAAGGTGGACTACCTGCCTCCAGAAAAGGAAAAAATATTAGCTCAGTTAATTTTACAATGAACAAGTTTATACTCATTTATGAAAAATATATATACAAGGTAATTAACATTAGAGTGACGAATAAAATGATACACATCTCAAAAAATGTAGCCTTGTGATTTTATCAGAGTATAATTGTTCGCGTAAGTTCGTTATTGTCTGGAGTTTTCTTTTCGTTTTCATAATTTTTTTCCTGTGATTTGAACTCTATTGATTTTCACGTAGATATCTATTTAAAACTTTTTAAATTTTTCCATGAATATATAAATGGATTACTCTCGAACATTATTTGTTATAGCATAGTTAATAATTATAAGATACATGCTGTTTAAAAAAGAATACCTACATTTTCAATATGTCAAGTAATAGTGAGACGGTAATCTATTCGATTTGAAGAGAATTTTGTAAAATCTAAAGGTGCAATAAAATACAGGGTATCCCATTTGAAGAAATTAAGTACCTTGTCATAACGGCTTCGTGCGCAATTTTTCCATTCATGCGTAATATGCTTTTTACAACACTTGTTACGTAATATACTATTTTTTTGACATATTTAATTTCAAAATCTTTTCTATCCAGAAAAAAGAAGGAAATTATATAAATTTGTTTGAAAAAATAAACAGGAACAACTTTCTAAACGATTCATCAATAAATATGTAAATAATTTCACTTTCAATAAAAAAAATTGAATGTGAGAATTCACTGAAATTGTGATTTTTAGCACTACGTTCTCTTTTAAAAACAATCTAACCAAATGCCTCCCCTAATACGACAGTTAAATGGTCGCCAGTTTTTGATTTATAATATCCAATATTTTACAATTTTCGCTATTATTTTAATATCACATGGTGATATATAATGTGACAAAAATCGATCTTAGGTTATTTTAAGGATGGGATTTAGACTGTTTTGTGGTATCTAGGATGATTTTTCAATTTTTTTACTAGGTCTTGAAAAGCCAACCCCGCCCTGGTACCACACATAAAATTTCCTGAAATCGGGACAACACAAATTTAAGTTTTAACAATTTTTATATCCAACGTCTGTATTTCGGTATTTCCAAATCTATTCATTCTAAGGGTATTTCCAACCATCTAATTACAAATAAACTTATTTAAACAGGTACGACGTAAAAACAATTTTCTATTATATCCAAACCTACCGGGTAAATTTATTATATACCGTCTGAACATTGCTAAGACCTGTTAGAGAGGATTAAATTTTACCACCCATATAAAGGTAATCGCCCCCATAATGAAATTAACTGTTGCCCATGAATATTTATACCACCACCTTATTTTTAAATGTATTTACAGGATGTGACTACTCCGTTTAACGTCTTTTACATTTTAAAATAGTTGGGCCATCCCACTTAACTTATTTTAACATTTTACTTGTTAAATAGAAATAAGGAAGACGATAAAAATGGTTATTTATGTGAGAAAAGTATCGCTTTTTTGACAAATGTTGACTTTGTCGCAAAAGGAACTTATACACCAATTTTGTATACAATACTTTTCTCAATACCGAATCAAGAAGCAACTATAAAATCATTTTCTTTACTTACTAGTATATAAACACAATTTTAGATATATTCTTACGTAATAACCAAATCAAAATCAAGATTTTTAATACTTAAAAAATATTTCTTTTTTATCACACAAGTTCGGTAATATTTGTAATATTACTAATTTTTACAGTGCAGGGTTTAAAAAAATATATGCCCGTCTCTTCTAAATTTTACTATTAAAGAAAATGTCCCTGAATTATAATTTGTTCGAAAAATAAGACGAACAATCTGTAGATGCCAAACATTGGAGATGGTAGAACGGGTCAAAATAACAATTTTAAAAATGTCCTTATAACCTTGTGATGCACCGTCGTGTCGCTGTAAACCAACCAATATTTATGAAGATCTTCCTTTCTATATTTCAGGTAGCCATAGCTTATCTACCAGGATTACCTGTCCTAAGCAATTAGCTCATTAAATAAATAGGACAGGATATTCAACACCAGCTGGCCAGAAAAGGTCGAATAATTAAAAAAATTTGGGCTTGAAATACTGGTGGATAGGACTAACAAATTTAAATAATTGAAATAAAAAAAATGTAATTTGTTAAAAATATAAAGTATTCTTGAATTGTTAGCAATAATGCCTGCTTATGAAGGTCTTCAATTCGCCTGGATGTATCTTTCCTTAGAGGCACGTGTTTTGGACTATTTGTACTTTTCGTTTATTTCTTTCAGCGTGACGGCGCAGCGCCGGCGACCTTAAAGAGAAATACAGTCATAAATCACATGTCTCCTTTCTTCAAAGGAAAGCCGAGCACTTCGGTCTCAGCGGTACCTTTGACGGTGTGTTCCTTTCTTCCTGACTTATTACGTGGACAGACTATAAATATTACACCTTCGAATTCCAACAGCTCAAGAAGTAATTAAGGGAAGAAGCCAGTAGGCATTTAAAAACACTAGTTCCCGAAAAAAACTGCAGAAGAATTTAGGGCAAATGGATCTTAAATAAGATGTAGGAGGCCTTCTTGCAGGGAAATCTTCACCAGGACAGATGTGAAACTACATTATTAGTCTGCCAGTTAGTAAAATGGTTTATAGAATATTGCTGCTCAATAAATTTCAGTAATAAACAATACGACGGTATTGAAAGAGGTGTCTTAGCTCCTTTTCATTAAGTTAATCTATTAGAGTTTTCATTGTTAGCGTAAAAAGTTCATATCATGTTATTTTATGAATCAAAGAATTATTATCTCCCCTAAATATTTCGTAAAACAATTTTAGACTGCCTTATAGAATTACGAATCAACTCAAGCTTTTACACTTCCCCTATGCGTAAGCTTCTAAATCCCTTTGATAATAAAATACCTTCCCCCGTGACTCTAGATATCCATTTAGGGTCGCCTACTTACGTCCCTCGTTTGACATGAAAAAAAAAAACAGGAAACTGTCTGAATTTCTTTAGGAAAAAGCTAAAATCATAATATCCTCACTCTGTAAGTAGAATACGAGTGTTAAATATTACATAAATCGGTTCATTTGATAGTCATGAATACTCCACTTAACTGCGTCATTATTAATAGAATTTAGATTGAAAAATAATATTTGTGTAGATACAGAGAAAGGCGAGCTTTTATTACAGAAAAATCGATTTAGTCGTCGTTAATTATTGCCCGATTAAAATAAATTGGAATAGATAATAATGCATTTAACAATAACAAATCATATGAAACTATTAAAAACTGGTAGATTAAGTTATCGAGGTACCGAAGTAGATATTGCGATCGGTTAAATTAATTTAATAATTTGCTTACTATTCGTGCATAATTAAGTTGCTCAACCAGAAAAAGCAACGATTTTACTTTAGTTATACGGGTAGTGGTCAATATTAGAGTAGATATTTACGTTTAAATTTCTTTTGTAAATCATTATTAATCATTGGATGTCAAAAGCACGATCTTCAGAATCATACATCTTAAAGTAATTTACCAATTTCAGATTTCTTTTAAAGAATTTAATTTTTTAAGACTTAAAATTTCTATAAAATCATTATTTTCAGCAAACTTTCTATGTTAAAAAATTACACCAATTGTATATTTCCTTCTCTTTCCATTTCTGATGGATTTAGATCGATTATTTCCCTTGCCTGTCAAATATCAATTTTTAACCAATCACGTGCTTGGAAACTGATTTGACGCAGCCAATCAAAACAAAATAAGGCGACTCTTCACCTTGGTGGTAAATAGTCGGCTATTTGATCATCGTCCTCAATATTCACCTGAAGGACGGTATTTTTACGTACGTACAGAATTTTTTTTGACTCGGGAAATATAACGCGATCTTGACAAATTAGCTACTATTTTTATTGCTATTAAATTTTTCGTATATTTTACAATTTGTCTCGACAATTTTGGCATTAATAATCAAAGAATAACTCCTTCGAGCTAAGGCTCTCGGGAGTTATTCAGATTATTAATGCCAAAATTAAGTCTCGACGAATTGATCCTAAAGTAAACTCGAAATTTAGATGCAATAAAAATAGTCGGCTATTTGTCAAGGTCTTGGTATATTACTGTCGACTATTTCCCTCGTCTTAATTTCCACCAATCACAAACGCGCAACTTTGAATTACATATAGTTTCTAGATGAAAAAGCTGTATGACAGCTCCTGTCAGCAGTTTTTTCGAGTTAACCCGCGGCAAAACTTGACAGCTGTTGTCACCAAAAATTACAATACCTTTGATAACCAGTAATTATGGTCTCCTAGGACACCAGAAAACGACGCTAAACAATTTTTCTGATTTTATTGTCAATAAATTTTGTAATATTGTTTTTAAACAGTGCTAGTCAGCTTATGTAGTGAAAATGAGTCGCTTTGGAAGTGATTCTATGACTAATATTGATCTGGCGATTGAGACAAGTGTACCGTACAATACCGTTAAAACCCATACGTCAATATGGAAACAGTTTAGGGAATTCTGCAAGGCAAAGAAATACGAGCTTTTGGAAACTACAAGTTTAGAGCAACTAAACCTAATCCTGAAAGATTGGGCGTAGAATATGAAGAAAGAAAACGGTGAAAATGACAAAGAACTAGTTGTGAAGACAATGTGGAACACCGTTGCAAAAAAATGCAAGAGATGTATTTCATGAAGTGGAAAATAATTTTTGATCCATTTAAAGATATTATCTTCAAGTTTAGTAGGGAAGCTCGTAATGCGAAACGAAGGAATTTGCAGATGTGCGCCAATAAAAGGAAATCGAGCTCTGCTTCATTAAAATTGGAAGAATACTACGCAATGGTTTTATTATGGGACGAAGACACTCCAGCGGGACTCCAGCGAAAATTTTACCATATCGCTTCAGTAGAACTTGCCTGGAGAGGTGGAGAAGCAGTCAATTGCAGAGTTCATTATTTTAGGAATAATGGATAATTGTGGGATTAAAACAGGTAGATAACATAGATACATATTTTTTAAAATAACTGATTTTCCAAAATCCTACTTTTTAATAAAACGGCTCAGGGTGGAGAAAAAAAATGGCCATAGTAAATGGCTGGTCCCCAATACGAAGAACCCTACCTTTTATCCAGTCCGTCTTTTTAAAATTCTAATGGTTAAACATTCATCTAGAATAACAACTGATAGGTTATTCTTAACAGTAAACCCATCATGGAACAAAGAACAATCAAGTGGATGGTACAAAAACACTCCAGTGGGAAAAAACGAAGTTTCGAAATGGACTAAAGAAGCAGCAAAGAAGGCAGGATTAATACAAAAGAAATAAACCACTCTATGCGGTCGACAGCAGTCAGTAACCTGGCTAAAGGAGGGGTGGGTGAACAACAATTAATTAAAATTACTGGCCACAGTTCTCAGCCAACTCAATTAAGACTTATCTGCGAATGGATAATGAACATTATTCCAACATCATAAATACCCTTAGAAGTGATGCCTCAGAACCTCCAGCTAAAAAAACAGAAAACAGAAGATCCTGCAGCTACTCCTCGAGCTTCTCACTCTAGAGCTGGACCCATCAACAACATTAATGATTTACCCAACGTTATCAATGAGTTGTTAAAGATTTCAAACAATACTCCTACTGTGTATCAAAATTGCAATTTATATTTTAATTGTACCATAAATAATTAAGTTTGTAGTATTTTGTGATTAAATAAATTACCTGTTTCTTCAGTTTTCAAATTAATACCTACATATTTATTATGTATGCATATATAATAGGTAGTATATTTTGTAAGCTATGTGTATGCAGAATAATCTGTTACTCATGAAATAGTCTTGTCAAATACAATTCGGGTTTCTAATTTTTCCTGTGAAAAAAATCGAAAAAACACAAAAAAAATCCTCGTCTTCGATTTTTGTTGCCACCAGCACTCATGCTTCTTTTAAAAATATTACTTAGCAACGTGTTTTTTCGATTTTTTTCGGAAAAATTAGATGCTCGTTTTGTCGCGACAATTCCACTCATATGAAAAGTCAAAAATCGTAGTTTGCTACCGGATAATTTAGCCTATGACGTAGGAAGAGAAAATATAACTGGATAAAAAATCGATAATACCACGTTACCCGGGTAGCGATGTGTGTTTGTTATTTATTTATGTGTTACGTCAGCTTAAATTCATGGAATTGTCTTACCAAATACCAGCTCGAGCTCAGATTTTGGGCAGGATATATTTTATAAGTTTGACTTCTCGTATTTACTTTCATTGGAAATTTAACGAGATCTTTATTGTCCAAAGTCGTGACATATTTTATCACAAAATCCTAGATTTTAGTCCCAAAATTGTTTTTAATAGATGTTGTTTGTGGCAATCTTTTTTTATACCTAATTTACCAATTTTACCAGTATTTCATAATTTAAATTATCTATATCGGCAAAATAAAAGAATTCATAGATCAGTAAACTTTCAGTTGCGAGAATTCAATTGAACTTTATCGATTTATTTCAGCGTAATCTAGTTCAATAAAATAATTGATTTGTTTCCTATAAGGCGAATGACTTTAGGATGGTCATTCAGTTAATGGGAGTAGCCACTTGATTAAATTATTATAGAAATAAATTATCACAAAAAATATAACAAAGTTATTATTAAATAGCAACAATTTTTTTAGACTCATTAAAAGTGACATTTTAATTTATGTTAAGTTTAGTTGATACCGGGTGTCTCAGAAGTATAACTTCTAATATCAGAAGCATTATTAAGGGACGGTTTTCACTAAAAAATTCGTTTTACAAAAGTTTTTTTTTGTAAAATATTTATTCAGTAAATTCTTATTTAAAACAAAAAGTATTTTTCAATTGAAAATATCGTCGGTTTTTTTAATGGAACACTATATATTTTAATACAACATGAAATTTACAATTTGCTGCAGTTGAAGTGAAAATTGGGTGAGTTATTTGGTTATTAAGGATATCGGGGTCTGAAAATCCAAAACTATGTTCACTTTCAGCAGGATGGAGCGTCGCCACAATATTCACCTGTGGCTAGCAATTTTGTTACAGAAACATTCATCGATAGGTGGATTCAAAGTGCCGGATCAATTGAGTGGCCTGTCCGCTCACCAGATCTGACGTGTTCAGACTTTTTATATGGGCTTTTTTTAAAGATAGATGTTAAATTCATATCCCAGAGGCTCTGGAACATTTCAAGAAATTACCCCGAAAATGCTACGAAATTCTGTTGACCATTTATTGTTCTGGTTGCAAACCAAAATGGACAACACTTGGAACCTCTTAATTTTTAATTTTGCTTTCTTATTTTCTCCAAATAGATAGTTATTGAATTTTTAATGTTAAAACATGCACATTTTGGAAACACCCTGTTTAAAAGAATTTAACGGTGTTAGTTAGCAGGCAAATCTTTTTATCTTTTCTTAGTCAAAACTTGTAAGGATCAATATGGATCAGAAATCTCTACTTGATGAACGACCATCCTTAAAAATCAAATAACTCACTATTTTTTAATTCAATAGCAACAAATTTTACATTCTCGAAAGAGGAAGATTTCACCTTTCACACATTATCAAAATATACAGGGTGTTTCATTAAAAAAAATAGACGTTATTTTCAAATGAAAAAGACCGTTTTTTAAACACACTATAAGAATTTACCGAATAAATAAACATTTATACCCAAAGAAAACTTTTAATTTTCTGTTTTCTTATCTCTTGTCTCTTACCCATCTTTTAGTTTCGTGTAGTTTTTCAGTGTTATTTTGTACATTTTCTTTTCATTTATTATTATTATTATTATTATTATTTGTGATATTATGATCTATTGGCTAACCTACAATTTCCATAACATTTTTATTTCAAATTGGATAAATTGATGTACCCAAAATCTCATTTGTAAATTCGATTAAATTACTTCGTTTTCGTGAAAATGCAAGGAATTTTCAAAATAAGCGATTTCTAACTGTACAGTTATTGTTGAATAATAGCGATAGAAAGAAAGAAACACCTCAGATAAAAGGCGATTAACTCAAAAATTTTACGAAAAAATATTTGTAATTTTATGACGACACGAATTATTTTCTTACTTAACTCACGTTTGATTGATTTTCTTTGACGAAAATAGACACGAGGTTGTGATTCATCAACAGACACACTTACATTTTAAGAAATAATAAATTATTTCAATTTTGATACTTAACTTTTTATATAAAATATTAATATTTTTAAGATCAAAGTGTCTAGAATGTTTTCCGAGTTATGAGTCATAGTTCCTAATCAAACCAAAACCAAATGCCACTCTAATTTTAAAGTAAGTAATTGATGGTAAAATCTCTATTAAGTGCTCCTCCATAAGTGATAAAAAAATTGAACCTAATTTTTTGCTGCGTTTTAGAGCAAAGATAACATGCAAAGTTTAGGAGAGAGGAGGGAAAAATAATAATCGAAAACATGTTGATTTAATATTATGACTCATATTGAAACTAAGTAATCATTTATTTTTATACAGCAAATGTTTCTGAACAAATAAAATAGATGTCTCTGGCTTCTTTCTGTAGTCCCTATCTGGATAAAGGAGGATAATTAATACCCTTACGAATAAGCCAAACGAACTCGCGCATGCCTTGGTTTTTAAAATGTACTAGTTAATTAAGTATGTAGGTACTAGATTACATAAATTGTTGGATTTAGAATTTAGAAGTTAAAAAATTCTGAACACATACACAAATTATTACTTCATTTAAATTACAAAAGCCGAATTGCAGTCTAAATTTTTGGGTTATCGGCCAGGTACAAAATTGTAATTTAAATAAAAGTATAATTTTAAGTATGCATAGGCGTCCCTTAAAAATCATTTTTCAAATCTGCAGATATTACTTAGAATTAAATCTATAACACCTCAATATTTGACGTTTGAATTTAAAAAACGGAGAGGAATAGATTTAGTCAACGTGAAAAATAATTTTCCAAATACCACTTGTCCTCCTAAATTTTATAGATTAAATTTGAAGGACTCGTGGTATTACCTTTGATTAAAAAACTGATTTAAGCAATCCCTACTTACAAAATATCCTTTGTTTTTCATTTTTTCTCCATTATTAAGCAAATTAATGAAACCAAATAAAACAAAGAATTATATTCTATAGCTCACTTAAATTCCTTAAGTGCCGATTCTCAGTAGAATCGCTCCCGCACAGCAACAATCATCATCTTTCCTAGAAATTTGTAATGAACACATTTTTTTCGAGAACAACTTTTACGTTTATCGCATGTCTTCAAGAACAATTTCTTGGGATACCTATAAATACTTTTTTGGTGCATATGCGAGATCTATATTGCGGCGGAGTTGCTTTCGTTAGAATTTACTCAAAGTCTGTTTTTGTAAAGTCGGTTGAAATTTATAAACGGTATTTTCCAATTCTGCAGTTTCTTTGAAATGTTTTGTATATCTTGCTTGTTGGTGTAAACCAGATTCTAAAAAAATAAGATTGTGTGATTTTGTAGTTTATATCCACGACAATGACCAACTTCAAATGTTTCTGTTTAATTTCATATAATCCTGACGATGTCGCCTAATAGAATGACGTGCGAGGAGAGGAAGAAGAGGAAAAGAGACAAAATTAAGAAAAACCCGATAATATAAAAGATATATGGCAGTGAAATCGTGTCCATTTCGTCATTGTCGTGGATACAGATTTTTGAAAAATCAAAAAAATATGCGAATTTAAGCATGTCCACTGTAATCTTAGTCATTCTAGCTCACATACATATTTTTTTCAGATCTGAACAAGCCGTCTTTGAAATTTTGCAATCATAAATCTGATTCTTTTGATAGAATCACCCATATATCAAATATATATTGAATAAATATGTATACAGGGTGTCCCACGACGTACTGTACACAGTCCAACCTTAAGTACTATGGACCGAGGCCATTTCATATCTGGTATTAAAAAATGAAATGAAATGAAATTTGAAAATATGTGAATTAGTCTACGTTAAGTACATCTAAAAGTAAAAATCTCAGACCAATCAAATTTGGCACACTGAGTGTGCTCCCTGGGCTCAATAAAATAGGTTTTAAAAAAAATTTAATTTCAGGTCCGGACCGTTTTTTTTTTAGATTTTTATTGGTTTTTTGAAAACAACACCCTGTAAGCCAGATCAGACAATTTTCATTTTTCTCACTAAGCGACAGTTAAAAAAATTGAACGCGCAACTTTTTGTTTTCTGCAGAAAAAAATAAAACTTTGAAAAATAGTATAATTTTAATGGATTCACATTCTTCTTATGACTGATGCGGCACTACATTGATAGCACCTCATCATTTTTCAACTAAAATCGCAAGGAAAGTTCGTTTTACTCGATATAAAGTATTATTCAATCAACCGTTGAAATTCCAGGGCCGTATTTATTTTTTGCAGTCTCTCTACCAGTTGGGGGTGATATGGATGGAGGAGATCTTTCTTTAACGTCCTGAAAACTGTGGACTTAGAAATATTCAAAATACTGGATATTCGCCGGGTACTTAGCTTCTCATTTTGATTTACCATTTCCAAAATACGCTCTTTTTGGTCTTCTGTCAGTCGCTCACCACGTTCTGTCACAAACTGTCAAAATGGACGTCAAAGCAAATTCAAAGCCTACTTACATTTGCACAATTATCAAAAGTAATAGTTTTTTCTTTGACGTTACAAAAAGAAAATTTGTACAACTCGCTTTACAGGGTGTTGTTTTTACAGGACCAATAAAAACTTTAAAAAAATAAATACGGCCTTGGAATTTCAACGGTTAATTGAATAATACTTTATATCGAGTAAAATTAACTGTCCTTATGATATGAAATAAAAATTGTCTGATCTGGCTTACAGGGTGTTGTTTTCAAAAAACCAATAAAAATCTAAAAAAAACTAAGTCCGTACCTGAAATTAAAATTTTTTTAAAACCTATTTTATTGAGCCCAGGGAGCACACTCAGTGTGCCAAATTTGATTGGTCTGAGATTTTTACTTTTAGATATACTTAACGTAGAATAATTCACATATTTTCAAATATCACCCTGTATATCCGTCAAAAACGCAACAAGGCATTTTTTAATACCAGATATGACATGGCCTCGGTCCATAGTACTTATGGTTGGACTGTGTACAGTACGTCATGGGACACCCTGTATATAAATATTTAAATCAAACTATTCTGTAGTAGTAAAGAGAAGATGTAATTTTTGTAAACGAATAATAAATCCTTTAACTCTGAGATGCAGAT
Organism: Crepidodera aurea; assembly: GCA_949320105.2. Classification (NCBI taxonomy): domain Eukaryota; kingdom Metazoa; phylum Arthropoda; class Insecta; order Coleoptera; family Chrysomelidae; genus Crepidodera; species Crepidodera aurea. The sequence goes on along the minus strand of OX439474.1, from coordinate 15,486,660 downwards.
ATGTAAATCCCAAAGTATTTTATATCTTAGGAAAAATGCGATATTTGTTGATGATGGTTTTGAAGTTTGGTTTCAGAAATATTGAACATTTCCAGTTGGTTTTGTTCAATTATCTCCAGTATCTGGTCAAGCTTTAATTGTGTTCTTATATCTTTATTCAGGACCTTGTAATTTCTTACACCCAACACACAAAAAACTAATAAAAATATTTTAAAAGGCAATAAATTGTTTGAGACCTCTAACTCCATTTCCTGATATTCGTTACAATTTTCTTTTCCTAGTTGAACATTTGTTGTAAAATATTTTGCTCTTGAATAGCAATAAAATATTTTTTCCTGAATTTAACGATTTTCAGAAAACTGATAAATTGTAGATTGAAAACTACGGTTGTTCTAAAATTCTTAGATTCTAAAATTTCTTAACTTCACGTACAACTTGACCCGAAAGCAAAGAATTTAATACTTAAGGGTTGCAGTTCTTTAAAGAGGGGTTAGTTTACGACTCCACAAATTTATTTTTCGAGTCCCCTTAGAGCGTTTGCTGATGACAGAAGTATTTCAATATAGGATCCGATCGACGAGAGAAGAAAAATGAAACAGTTACATCGTTACTTTTTAGTGTCAGTAAAACTGGAGATACAGTTCTATATTTTGTATCGAATTTATATGAGAAAATTTATTATCTGGTGTGGTTAAACGACCATTCAGCATATTTCCCCAATATATTATACCGCGGAGAACTTTATAGCAAGATTTTTGTCCAGTCATCATTTATGTATGTCTTCTTTCGAGTGAGGGTATATCTATATGTGTGTGTGTGCGGTGGGATTTACGATACCTTTTTCTTTTGTGGTTTGTGGACCTCTTAATAAATGTACTTTTTGCCCGCCCGTTCGATCTTTACAACTTAAACATTTTATACGCTGTTTTGTTACGTATTAATCCCAATTTAACATTCTGAAAAAAATTAGATGATACGAAATTTTAGGCAAGATAATTTGATCTTTTCGCATTTTAATTGCTTTCACGTGATATATTTAGAGGTAAAAAAGCGTTCAGTTTAGAAATATGCTTATATACCTTCTAGGCTCGACTAGGAAAAGCAAGAGTTGATATTTTTTAATTTATGAATGATTAAAAAAATTAAATTAAAAATAATAAATCGAAGCTAATGAATTTTGATGATTCAAATGACATGCCCTGCTACTCTAGAAAAATATTTTTCGCCCCTTTTACATTTTTTTTTTCGTAATTTCGATTTTTATTAAAATTACGTTGTGTGAATTTTTTTTTATCCAAAATTAAGTTCTTACAATTTTTAGTGTCGAATTTTAATTTACTTTTGAAAAAAAATCTGCTATTAAGCATATTGGAGATCTGTATTTAGAGTTTAGAATTTCAAGTAGTTTAGCTGATATTTCTCGTAAATATTTCCGTAAATTTTGATAATGCCAATCGGTTTTTCATTCAAAATTGAACATCGAATTTTGAAATTCCAATCACCTATGTATTTTCGTCCAAAAGATATCGAATTTTAAAATTCCAATCTCCTATGTATTTTCGTCCAAAAGAAAATAGAAGATTTTATGATTTGACATTAGTTTCCACAGCCTTTTCAGGACAAATATTTATCTAATATTTGGTAAAAAATAAAGACGATTTATTATTATCTATTATAGTATTTACTACTCTCTACTTTTTCACCCTATTTTCAGTATATTTTTTTTAAACAATAGTATATTGTGTCACAAGGGCAGAAAATGAGCTTTAGCAGCCCGAGGCTATTAGCTGCATGAGCGAGGGCAACTAATAGCTAAGGGCTGCTAAAGCGTTTTCTGCATGTGTGACACACAACTGTTTTTCGCCTACCAAAAAAAAAACAAAAACGTAGGAAAATATAACAAAATAATAAAAATGTACCAATTTATTTATTACATATTATTTCCAGTTGTTAAACAATTCATAGGACTTTTCGTACCATTGCGCGTTGTCTTGTTAAGTAACAAATTTAGAGAAAGATTACTACCTTCTTCTTGCAAGTCTGGTGGAGTATTCGTAAATTCTTCATCACTGCCTGAATTACTATTCATTTTCACTAATTCACATAATAACTAATTCACATAATCACAATTATTCAGAATCAGAACGTATTTTTATTTTAAAGTTTAATTTTCTTGATTCTACACTGACGTTTAATGAAAATGTATGTGAAATGTCAAAGTCAAAGGTGAGTTGATAGTGAAAATCGTGTTCTTTTTGATTTTTGCGGCCCAAGGGCCGGAAATATTACTTTCGGTCTGATTTTTAGGGTTGATATGATTCATTTTCAGACATGGTAGGCGAAAAAAACTATTTTTACCTCCATTTTAGGATATGATGTAATCTTCCAGATATTTCATCAAAAATTTGCACTTGAAATTAAAGCAATCTTGGTTGTCGAGATTAAATCCGCTTTTAAAAATTTAGTGTCAACAACCTTACAAGAAAAAATTATTAAATTAATGTGACGTATATTTATTATTAGTTCTCCATTTTTGGGGAATAGTTTACGTTGAACGTTTGAAATTAGAAACATGTGTCTCGATTGTATAAAATATACTTTACATAATATAACGCTGCGAAATGAATTGAGTGAAAAACGAGTTGTAATAAACATTTCCTTAATCGAATTGGATACAGCTGATTAACAAAATGATTGATTTGTTGGTGTCAACAAATTCGAAATTGTAGTTAAATCTGTTTAAGTAGATGTCTGTTTCTTTACATAATTTATTTAATATATCATTTATTATGTACACTTTACTAAATAAATGTTTACAATATACATTATTTATCGACTGTTGTAATAATAAAAAATTAGGGCTATATTTCTAAAAAAAATTAGCCCGGCATTGTTCATTTTATAGACATTACTCTTATACTGGGTGTTTTATAAGTACGTGTGTAATAAAAATGATATTAACGTCTAATTCCACTCCTGTAGTGTTAAATGTACTGTAGTTTTTAAGTGTTCAACTATGACCTGATTTGGAGACGCGACTATTTCTTGAAAGTACCGAAAGTCCATATAAATAGTGAATCTATGAAAAATATTATACAAAGAAAAGTGCATTCATTTGACCATCGTTTGATATAAATTATAGTCTATTTTTATGTATGAGAGAGTAATAAAACAGCATTTCTAATGCAAAACTTAGTACGGTCATTTTAAATATTTTTACAGAATAATCTAAATATTTTCTTAAATTGTCATAAATGTACCTAAGGCTAATACAAGTTTTGGGTCTTTTTTAACCATAAGCTGTACAGAACAATAGAAAAAGGTTTGGACAGGCCAAAAGCCCTGTGTATTAAAGATTACATAGTCGTATCTTAAGATTATTTTCAATAAGTACCTATTTGCCAATTTTGATTTATTTTAATTCCAAGAATTTCTTACAGTAATCGAATTATAAGTAGATAAATCCCTTCCCAACAAATTTCACCGAAAATGCGATTGTAGGTTTTCCATTTAGTAAGGAGGTCCAAATTGTGTATTCTTGACAGTTTACTAAATGTCGTTTAGTTGCAACTTGCAAGGTGCAGTGTGCAGTCTATTGTGAATTCTAGTGTGATCATGGAAAATTTGGAATGGCCGCGTAAACGACAAAAAATCGGTCCTTCAACAGTTAATGAAAAAACATTAATATTTAATTGTTTTAAATCATTTACAGACAAACATTTATGTAAAAGTGTTGATGACACAATGGAATTAGTTAGTAGTACGCTTGGTGTTGGGAAATCTACGATTTACAGAGTTGTTAAAGAAGAGAAATGTGGCGAGTTTCAAACAGCACGCAAAGCTCCAGGAAAACCAAAATTTCAAATAGAAAATCATTTGAAAGAAAGACTTCGAAGGAAAGTGCATGCGTTCTTCTTTAGAAAAGAATTTCCGACAGTAGACAAAGTTTTTGCCATGGTTCGAGATGATAAGGATTACCCTGAAATGAGTCGAAGCACACTATGGAAACTTTTAAAAGAAATAGGTTTTCTATGGAAAAAGCATTCCAGAAAGTCTATTTTAATAGAAAGAAGCGATATTGTAGTATGGAGAAGAAATTACCTAAGGACTATAAAATAAATGAGAAACCAAAGAAGAAATATATTTTATTTAGATGAAACATGGATCAACGAGGGACATACACCAAATAAATTTTGGCAAGATGAAACTGTTACAAATCGAAGACAGGCTTTATTAAATAATTTATCTACTGGTTTAAATCCACCATCAGGTAAGGGGCGCAGACTGATAATAGTACACATCGGTAGTTCAAACGGTTTTGTTAGAGGTGGTTTATTGACTTTTGAATCTACTCGTACCGGTGACTACCATGAGGACATGAATGCTGATATCTTTAAAGAGTGGTTCGAACAAATAATAGATCTTCTTCCTCAGAACTGTATAATAGTAATGGATAATGCAAGTTATCACTCGAGACTTATAGAAAAAATGCCCACGACTAAGTGGTTAAAAAAAGATTTACAGAATTGGCTAAATTCAAAGAATATTAAGTTCCATCCCGGTTCTGTGAGAAGAGAACTGTATCATTTGTGTTCCCTTCATAAAGAGAAATTAAAAAAATATGAAATTGATGAAATTGCAAAAAATCGTGGAACGACGGTGATTAGATCACCACCATATCATTGCGAAGTAAACCCGATTGAACTGATATGGGCACAGATAAAGGGAGAAGTTTCAAGAAAAAATAATTTTTTTAAAATGAGTGATGTTAAATAGTTGTTTTTGGAGGCTGTAAATAATGTGAAGCCTGAAAACTGGGAAAAGGCAGTAAATCATACGATTAAAGAAGAAGAGAAAATGTGGAAGTTTGACAATATTACTGATGAAATGATCGAGCCACTCATTGTAAATATTGGTTGCGACAGTTCATCTTCTGATTTCGATTCTGATTTGGATTTGTAGGTAAGAAGTAGTTTTTATATTCAAATTATTATTTATGAACGTAACGTTGTTTAAAAGTCAAAGTTTAAACCCTTATACCTACATAACCCGTTTGACACAATGTTCTTAACATACCTTGTAGAAAAATAAAACATTTTAGAAAAAATTGCACTTTTTTACCTTCAGCTGTTTAGAAGTTATAAGCAGGTTAATTAGGTGAAAATATAAGTGTAAACCCGATATATTTATTATATTTATACAAATGTTATTTCATACGAAAATACTCGAGGTATAACTTCAAAAAATATTTTAACTGTCTACTAAAAGAAGTGGTACGCCTATGGATTACGAACGCTTTATTATTTTAATACTCTCTCATACATAAAAATAGACTATAATTCAGGCGAAAATCTGTGCTCATAGAGTAACAAAAGTCTGGCAAGATAAATAAAATTTGCTGTTATTAATTTTCAAATTGACTATAACAAAGTTTTTTGGCCAACTGAAAAGTTGAGTTCCTGAATTAGTTATTTTTTCAAAAGTTTCAATTTACATAGATAATTACGATTTGAAACCTCTGAACTCTGTGTCCTTTTGAGCGATTAAGCTCTTTCACCATATCGTCTTTTAGAAATGGAAGGCTCCGCAGAGTAACATTGTTTGCTATAACAAGCAATAGAAACAACTATATTACTGATATTCATAATGTGTAGCCAACCGAAAAATGTAAAATATTGCTACATTCCATTCAAATATTAATATTAATAAGTTGACAAACTTAAAATCAAATATTTATAGAGCAAAGTTGGTTAATTTTAACACTACATATATCTGTCTTTTTTTACATTTTTATTGTTTTGTATTTAAAACTATTATCACTTTTTAAAGCCGTAAACATTCTGAGATTTAAAAATCTTTAACCATTTTAACAATAATTTGCTTTTTACATTTTAACAATTTATACAATGTTGTCTTTAGGTCAAAAAGTAACGGCATTTCAATACGCTATTAACAATTAACTTCTCGAGAAGCCTCAAGCTTAAAAAGTCCTAAATTTATCTAGGACGTCAGACATAAAGTATTTAATGATAGTTACAAAGTATATATCTATTGATCGAACATCACGTAAAATATAAATAACCTCGACTAAAAAAAAAAAAGAAGTGAATAAGAATTGTGAAAAATTCAGATTCTGACTCAAAAGCGATCTGCTGCCCTAAAATATTCCTGAGTCATTACTTTTATATTCGAATGTGCGAAACACGATCTGCAATAATTTATTTCGAAAAATTTATTGGCTTTACGTGACATTCGTATGTGTTTGATATGGATCGCAGTATAAAATCTTCATAAAATATTAAAAATTTTGTGAGGGAGAAATTCAGGCGATATATTTTATGAAACAGTCTCTTCGTAATGTCAGTTTTATTTAGAAAATTATATGAATTACTTAGAGAAATAGGTAAATGTTTGAAATATTGAAGAGGGTAGGAAAATCAGGAAAATTATTTGTGGATAATCATCAAAAATTAAATAAAACTGAAGGGGAATTGCCCCACATCCTTATTGGATTTATCAAACGAAAAAGTTAACTGAGGCTCCAAATTTGATATCAATATTCTCAAAATTCCGCCATTGATGTCAAACTAATAAAAGTATGACATGTCATTTTCTCCAAATTTTTGTAATTTAAATCTATGTTGAGCAATACCAAAAGACTGAAACGAAAATTCAAGTAGGTGTATATGCGGGAACGACTCGTCTGAACGGATATTTTTGGAAAATCAAAGGTAAAGAAAAAACCTGCTTAATTAACACATGGCGACCCTTTTGAGTCCTCGAAATTCTGAAGTAAATGCTCTGGAGAAAAGGGAATTCTTAATTGGAAAGAAGATCGGTCAAGGTTCATACAGATGTCTGGTCTTTGGGTATACTTTTATTTATGAGGTTGATGATGATGTTTTATGATGCCTTTTTGTAATATATTTTAGAATTAGTAGTTCATATCACCTGGCTATATCACATACAAGCGATACATGTTATTGCTTCTGTGATGCCCTTGTTTATTTATATCTTCTAAATGTACCTACATTTTTATTTCTATGTACTTTAGATAGATAAACTTTATTAAACTTTATTATTATATATTTTAAATTTTAATAATTTTAATAATTGAAACATTAAAATTTTTTTAAATTTCTTTATATTGGTTAAATATTAAAATGACGTTTAATAGATACACTGAATAAAAATTTAAATATTGTTGAAAAAAATAAACACAAAGAAAACAAATTTAATATTTATGTATAAATATTTATGTTCAAGACCGGTTCTCCTATACAAGTTCGACATTATTATTTTCCAAATATGAAGAATATAAATAATGATTAACATCATTTATTTCTATCTTTTTACAAATGTTAGCCATTAGGAGAGATTTATTGCTACGATTATTTAAATTAACACCTTATTAGAAATGTTTGTACCTACACCTATCATAAGAGTTTTTTTCTGCATTGCAATAATGCGGAAGAAAAAAAAATAATAGACGTGACAAATACTAAAACAATTGCGGCCAAGCCTCTGATTTAAGAAGAAAATGTTGGTTATCCTTTGAGGTGCATTACAATAATGGTTACTTATTCAATAAGTGGGTAAAGTTCATCATTTGACACACTGTTGAAAAGTTCCTCAGCACAAGCCGTAAGGCAGTACTGATAAATCAGTTGATTAGTGATGTAATAATAAATTATGATGTAACTGAAAGTATGTGGTAATTTATATTTAAAATAAAACTTTACGGACTTTTGGCTTCGTTCAAAATAATGTCTCAAGCACGTATTGGATACTTTTTCATTTTGGAAATGGCAAAATTGATTATATTTATTGTGCTATAAATAATGTCCTAATGTCAAATTTAATGAGGTTGTTTTCACATGATTTTTTCTATTTACGATGATTTTCCGTACAGAATTCGTTTTACAATCATTTTGCACAAGATTTGAGATAAAAAATACTCTCATTAATTACCAAAAGAAAAATATTTTCTTCCATCTTTCTAGAATCGTCCATAATGACGAGTGATGGTTCTTCTAAATTTGGAATTACTGCTTTTTTACTTTTAAATATTAACTCAACATTTTCTATACACCAATTGTCATTGGTTGCGTGTAGTACTTTGTATTGAGAGTAAAAAATATATAGTACTTATTTTGATCCTTCTCCAGAATTCTTATAATCAGTAGCTATTGTGTTGCCTATACTAAACACCTAAGTTTAGTGAAGAAATACCAGGTCAAAAACGTTCTTGGTCTTTCAAGTTTAAAAAATATTTTTGGATTTTCTAAATCTCATTTTGATGCATCCAATTGTATACTGATCTGGCACTGTACACACAATCTGTATATTCTTGCATTGATAATATAATGATTTTATAGTTACATGTGTATTTTGAAAGTAGATAGTCAAAGTTCGTTCTGTGGCCCTAGTTCAAAAGTTGCCGCGAGAAGGCGCCACCTGTGAGTGTTGAGCCTTTAAACTTGGATAAATCGTTTGCTAAGCGATCCAAGATGCTGGCCATAGTTCACGTGAACGAGTATAAGTACACGTAAAATATATGAGGTAAACGAAAAACAAACGACAAAAAGGCACTAGTTTTCGTTTTTGGTTTTTGTTTATTCATTAAGATACTACGAAAATTTCCTTTTGTTGGTATTGATATTTTTAAAATTTATTAAACAATATGTATGTAGCATTTATTCTCTATTTACGTAAAACAATATGAAGGTGTTCTTTGCCTGCTTTTGATCAGTTCAATTCAAGAAAAAGCTGAATTTTTACTAAGAAAAGTTGTGTGTATGGAATATTTCCTAGGATATATGTTAATGTCATAATGGCATCGTAATTGCGCATGATTTTTCTCTTTATCTTTAATCAATGTTAAGTCTTTCATAGCGCCGTTTTTCCCATTCAAATCGGACCAATAATAGCAGAGATATTAACTAGTGCCTTTTTGTCTTTTGTTTTTCGTTTACCACATATATTTTAAGTTTACCTATACTCGTTCACGTGAACTATGGCCAGCAACTTGGATCGCTTAGCCAAGTCGCAAACCATTTAACCAAGTTTAAAGTCTCAACACTGACTGGTGGCGCCGTCTCGCGGCAACTTTTGAACTAGCGTCACAGAACGAACTTTGACTATCTACTTTTGAATAATCATTTTGTGCATAATTACATGTAATGGCGTTTAAAATAAGGGGATTTGCCTTGGTTCTACTTTTTTTTGCTTCGACTGTGTTAACTTTTTGTTAGAGATGCTGAAGCGAAATTTTAAATCTTTGTAAACATTTTTCTAAAATTTAATTTCCATTGAATTAAACAAAAATTATAACGGCAACGAAATACGATGTATTTTTTTTTCAAATTTGAATATTTTAAAGTGCCTTCAAATCACTAGACTTTTGTTGACCTCTTATAATCTAAAAAACGGTTTAGAATACAGTATTATTTAGTACCAAACGAGAAATATTCCAAATTATTGAAACATCTAATTTGACTATGAAATTAATGTTATTTTTCTTATTTCAGTATGGTTCAGACGAATTCGCCCACGAATCTCCAAGATACACATCACCCGGAGCAAATTCCTACTACTTGACAGCAGATGGAACGCCGACCTCAGCGGTAGGGGGCACGAGTGGGGCCCCGGTTTCAGGGGGTCCTGGTGCCGGAGAATGGCCCGCCACCTACACATACCAAACATACGAGGCGTTCGGCCTCATCCCCGAAACAGAACCCCCCGGCCAAGGCTTACCCCCTATGTCCTCATTAAGGCCCAATGGGACACCGACTGCCACTACCTTGGCGGGGCCGAACAGTGCCACTTTTGGACCACCTACTACAGATACAGTCGTTAATAAAGGATTGGGAGGTGTAAGTATTTTTAAAATAATGATAAGGAGTCGATAGGGAAATTTATTTGGTACCTTAGAAACTGCGTGTTAGTTTTTTGAAGGAATCTTTAAAGTATTATCTTGTCAATCTCTGAAAAGAACCATAAACTGAGTTTGGGATTTTATAATTGAAGAAATGTTTAAGGGTCAGTGGTAATTTCAACTTTTCTAACTATACAGGGTGAGTCACGGTAGACGCGACGGTACATTGTGGCTAAACTGTTAATATTTTGAAAAGGCTACATTTTAAAATTATTTTGAATTATTCAGATTGTCCCAAAAAAGTGTGGCGTATCAAAGTTATATTATTTCTTATGAAATACCCTATATTTTGTTGCATTTATAGATTATACGTTAAAAATAAGATAAACTTTCTTAAGTATTTCCTTTACCTAAGCTTTTTATTTTTCGAGATATTTTGATATTTCTAAAAATGGAAGCACTTACAAGAAAACCAATAACTGGGAAACCTATGGAATCAGCCAAATCCAATTTTAACTGAAAAAATTAGACTAATAAATGAAAGCATTATTGTATTTAGAGTTGTTTAAAATTATACAGGGCGTCCAAAATGGGGCGATTCTCTAATAACATATTCGAACGACAATATCGTTCTTATTTTAAATAGGACACCCTGTATTTTATAATCCTATTATCTAGCAAATTTTATTACCTTTTAAAAATTATAAACGACTACTATGCCTAAATCTATTAATTTTGGAGTTATTTTTATTTTTGTTAAATTTTACATTATTTTTCCACCGTAATGCCTAAATATAACATCCTGTATTTGATCAGCTTACACTATTGCAATATCATTTTTTGTCTAATATCTAATGATACATTTTCCAACAGCTTCCAGAAACTTTTTCTTAAAAATTGCAAAAATTCCACTGTTTCTGATGATCTATTGTGTGGAACAAATGCTGGTTTTGAGTATCATAATAATGAAAGTTAAGACGGTTAACTAATCCATTATTATGAAAAGTGGATTCATCTGTAATTTTTTCGGATCATAGTCTAAGTTGATCAAATACAGGGTGTTATATTTAGGCATTACGGTGGAAAAATAATGTAAAATTTAACAAAAATAAAAACAACTCCAAAATTAATAGATTTAAGCATAGTAGGCCTTTATAATTTTTAAAAGGTAATGGAATTTGCTTCATAATAGGATTATAAAAAACAGGGTGTCCTGTTTAAAATAAGAACGATATTGTCATTAGAGAATCGCCCCATTTTGGACGCCCTGTATAATTTTAAACAACTCTAAATACATTATTGCTTTCAATTATTATTCTAATTTTTTTCATTTAAAATTGGATTTGGCTGGTTCCATAGGTTTTTTTTATTTTGTTTTTCATTCGAGATATAAAGAACGTTGTTTTTAATAATTATAAAAATAATTATTCATTGGGGGTGGGGGAGGGGTGTCCACATTTTGTAGCGCCATTTCGTTTTTTCAAAATATTAAACAAGATATATTTTCTTTGAATACAAAGTGGTGTTAATGCGATATTTTCACTATTTAATAGCCTGTTTTACCTCAGTAATGATGTATAACGTTTATGGGAAAATAATTAAACTAATAAATTTTCTTTGTCCCGCCTCAATTTGTCATTCACTTCATTTACGAAATCGTAAATCAAAATAGAAAATTAAACCGACGAAACTCATGAATTAACTTTCTATCGGTATAGTTGTCACTGGCGTGAAAATAAATTAAGAAAATAGTTGAAACATGTCCAAAAATTTTCTATAACCAAATTTATAAAAATAGGACCATTGTCATGTCTATTAAATAATCAACATATCGCATAAGGTTTGGAAATTAGTCTTGCTATAAAAATTTTCACATTACCAAAAGTCAAATCCATGGCATTAGGATTATCGTCAATTAAAATTGCATATATACAATAAATATTGTTTTTTTTTTCTGATATAAGTGCATTTTAAACAGGTGGTAAATGTAAGTTTTCAGGAGTATATGCATAGATGACTTTTAACAATTTTAATTTGCTAACAGTTGAGTCTGAGTGTGTGGATTTAATTCTCAAATAAATTTATTATACAAGGTGTTTGACCAATTTACCAAACAAATAAATTGATTGAAATGTTGACCGTTTTATTGAAGGAATACGTAAAATATATAGATTTGATCATAAATGTACATTATTTTGACTATATGGCTTTTCGTTGAATTAAAAATAAAAAACATTTCTTCAGAAGAAAACAAGTGGTGCCTTATAAAAATCAAAGTTAGCGATACCTTGAGTGTAGCCAAAAGGCGTTTTGGTTGCAAATTGAACATGTATTTTTTATTTCCTAGAGAAGTTCTTTTAAATTTAGACTTACATTTTCCTTCTTAATTATTATTTCCTTCGTCAGATGGTACCTAAGATGGTTAAATAATTCACTTTCAGAACCATTCTGAGACGTTTCTTATATAAATTTTTTTTGCAGATATATCCAGCAACCGAACAAGCAAGCGCCAGTAGTTACAGCTCAGCACCATCCACCCCCGTCAGTTCGCCACCCCCGATAAATCCTTCCGGTTGGCTGACGAATCACAGCACTCCACATTCGCCGCACTACACACAAGCCGTCAGTGTAAATAATACCGTCGCTCCTCAGGGAATTCACATGGTGAGTATCAATCGGTACTGCCTAATACGTACTTTATTCCATGGGAGAGTTAGAAGAGTTTGATGTAAGCAAAATTAAAATTCACAAATCTGTGTTCATATGGTAAAAGTCGTTAGCTGAATTGCCTATGGTTTTGTTTAAAGATTTGAACTTCCAGGACCATTGAGTATTTTTGAAACAGTTATGAAGAATGGTTATTTTTTAATAAGTGAATATTTTCGTGACTGTTCAATTTATGTAGATAAAATTAGTGGGAACCAGTCAATAGTAAATAAATTAGGACGATTTCTTCGTTTTAAGTGGAGCTTTCGGAAATGTTTATTTTCTTTATCAAGACGAATAACATGAAATTCAAAAAAAATTACATACAAAAAGAAAATTTTTTCTGAATTTCATGTTATTCGTCTTGATAAAGAAATTAAACATTTTCGAAAGCTCCACTTAAAACGAAGAAATGTATTTACTATTGACTGATTCCCACTAATTTTATCTACACAAGTTATTTTTTTATTGACACATTTATTTTACGACTATACTCTATTTGCCATCAGGAGATAGTAATAACATCGAATTTTGTATGCAAACGACATTACAAGTGGCTCAAAGAAAAAATCGTATAGTTCGGAAACTTTAATGCTAGAGTATTAGTAATATTTATTTTACTTTGGTCCCAGATAAAATGCCCTGAATACAGAGCACAGTCGTGGGATATTAAATAAATAGTAAAAGGACATAATAAAATTAAAAATTTTATTTACAAAGGATTTATATTCATAAAACTAAATCATTTAAGTTAACAAAAAACACAAAATAATAATATGTCCTGGTACATATCGGCCCAACATAGTAGCCGTTCCCCGGAAAAATCAATCCCGAAAAACTCTAAATAATAATAATAATAATAAAGGTTCAAACTATACCAATAGTCATATCGGGCCCACTAATCCTTTAAAAGGTAAAAGTGTAAAGTTCTCTATAATCCGTATGCCCAACTCGTACCCGTTTGAAAAATATACCTGAGTACACAATCTATAGGAACAAATAAATTCCTAGCCATTTGAATAGTTCCTTTTTAATTCACACCCCTCATTATTTGTTTTTGTTGACGTATTAAAAATTCAAGCAGATACCTATATAATAACGTTTAATTTTATTAAAATAATATGGTATAATAGTACTCAATAATATTAAGTTTGAAATTTTTATATTCGTATAAGTAATAAATTTATATATATTTTTTAGTAGTTTTATTTTGAATGTATATAAATATAATACCTTCAGTATGTCTACGTAATAACTTTTTTGGATGAAGATAATAGCAAACTTTTCCAATATTTTAATTATTAAGAATTAAAACCCTTGGGCACGAGTTGGTCAGTTGGTTTTCTATCTGGTATTCCGTCGAGCACGAGTTGGTCAGTAATTTTTAGGAACAGGTAAAGACGAGCACGAGTTGGGAATCGCCGGTCATATCGACCACGGGTGTCGTACTAAAGACTACTGGAGAACATCAAGCGCTTGGCATTTAGTGAACATCTTTACAAACCAAGGCGTCTCGCACCGTCCGGAAGTTTTTGGGAGATACACCTGCACCCCATGTCACCTTAGGGCTCGATAACTTGGAAAGAGCCTCAACAGAGTTTAATCATTTTCTTTTGATATCTGGGATATGGCTAAAGTCAGTAATAATAATAATAATATTTTTCAAATTATTAACCTTCCTGGGGCCAAGTGATGTCTAAATGGATCACAGTCTTTACATTTTTATTTGTATTTTAAGTTAAAGTTATTATTTCACTAAATCCATTAAAAAATTGTTTTTCAAACTGTTTTGAGAAATATGGCAATAAAAAAATCACGAAAACAAACGTTTGCTGTTGATTTATTTATGTCTGAATGTAAAAAAAACATGGTTGGGGCCCGGAATGGTGTGATGTTATTGGTTGTATGACGACGCGTGATCATCAAAAGTTCGCGGTTTTTTTGTGTACCAGGGCCAAAGATCGCAAAAACATTCCAAAAAGAAAATTGTGTGTGTCAAATGTGAAAAATAATTTGTGAGTATCTTTGTTTTTAATAAATAAATGTAAACATTATATTTTTTTTGATAACTACTACCTACAATCCTTTTTAACCTGACCTGATATAAAATGCTAAAAAAATTGGGGTTGGACCCCACTTGGCTATTTTTCTTTTAAATTTCACTTGGCCCCAGGAAGGTTAATTCAATAGTGCAGAGTTCCCACAGACTTGGAAAATCTGGAAAACGGAAAAATCAGGGAATTCAAAAAGTGTTGACAAAGTGTATTTATAAAAGGTGGATTCTTGTCCTGAAAAAAGTTTGTGCATGGGCAGTGAAAACCTTGAAAAGTTAGTGAAAATTTTCTTGCTTCCATTGTGGGAACCCTGATAGTGCTTTAAAGAGGTTTAATTACTATCTCCTGGCAGTGAATAGATTATAGGTAATCTTTTGCTACTCCAAGTTATTATTATTAAATGCAAATCTTTCTCATGGAATTGAGTATGTCTAATATAATGTAGCATTGCAAACAATGTATGAGATTTTACAGTGTTACTTAATTTTAAATTTATTCAGTGGAATAATATTTTAAAATTGTGTATTCTGGCAGATTACGGCTTATTAGTAATTTATTATTAAATCATTTCTTAATTATTCTCTATAAAATAGAAAGTATGGAAAACAGGTAATGAATTTAAACGAATTAACAATAAACCAACATTGTAAAAGGCTTAAAGACATTAGTTATAAAATTTCATAATAATTTAGACTTCCACTTTTCTTACAAATAAAACATTTATGATTAAAATATGTTAACTAGTTGCACGAAAAATAAATAAAATTTAGATATTTAAAAAAATTATCATTGGTCAATTAATAATATTTTAAAGTATTATTTACGTTTGACATGAGGTTTTAAAAAGGTTTTTTGAATACATGCTGTCAAAAAGAATAATGATCCAATTTAACAGAGATTTTTAAACTAAAATTGATAGAAAGATGTGGTTTTCACCAGTCGATTTTGTTCAATTCACAGTAATTTTTTTTTAATTTAATCAAATCAAATATATTTGTTGCAGTTTTATAGACAGACATCGAAAAAAGTTGTAGCTAATTAAAAAACTAAAACTTTTGTATCGATCATTTTTCAGAATAATTTGTTTTAATTTTTATCTTCCGCAAAAATAATTTTCCGACCATCCACTTTCAAAAATAATTGGCCCTGGTCTAATAGCAAACAATAGATTTCACAAAATTTTGTTAAAGTAATTATTGTAAAAATTTTTCCAGTTTTTATAGCAACTCTTCATGTTTTATTCGTTTTTATGCATAATATCGATGGTTCGAATTCCTATGAGTCAATGTTCCTTCAAATTTTATTGAAAGCAATTTATTTTAAAATTTTATATAATTATTACTAGTAATTAATATCCATCCATTTAATTTTTTGTTCTAATTTTCAGAAACTAAATAAATGACTACATGGTCTAAATTCAGGGAACATGTTTTTCATCTAAATAAATTGCATATTTTTTAAAAGAATAAAAAAGTAAAAATATTAAAAAATTATCTCGTATGCAAAAATGCAGTGACAGTTATTTTTTGCTCTACTATTGTTCGACTTGTAGCCCATTTCTCAAGAATTACAATTTTTAAACGAACATTGACTTTTAATAATTCATTTGTTAAAATATAAAGCTTCTAAATCCCTTATTTCAATGAAAGCCAACATTTTGTTAGTAATAAATTTTTCATTCGACCCATCGAAATAAAACAATCGTCTTTTTTATATTTTCGTATTATAAAATTTTAAGGGGTTCTTTATGACGAACGGCACTGTAAAAATTTAATTTTTAGCCAAATTAAAAAAATTTGAATTACATGACTAAAAAAAAGGTTTAACAAAAGTCGCTAATTTATTTTTTCGCTTTGAAATTACATATGGAGAGAATTATGAATATATAAATTTTTTTGATTTTTTTATTTCGGATGATTTCATCACGAGTTTTCATAGTACCGTTCAAGGAGTTCCATTTTTATTAAATTATAATTATCGTTTATTTATTATTAATAAATCTAAACATAATTTGAACCCTTTAGGATTTTTTCAGTAGTTTTTATTTTTGAAAAAGTAAAGAAATTTGAGAAAAAACAGATTTTGGAAAATAATTTTGCTTAAATTCAATAGAGTATTCTAAGAAGTTTCGTGTCGGTCCTCGTTAAAATGGACCGTTTTTCTCTGATATCATAATTGCACGACCATTTCGCTGACAATATGTGACCACTTTTATGAAACATCACTTTAAACTGATTATTATTTCCTAGACTGCTGGCCCCACCGGAACGACCTGTAGCTATCCGATAAATGTAAGTTCTATTGAAAATGTACTTTATGTGATCGTTTTATGAGAAATCTTTTAGATTATGTATTAGAAAATAACAGAGTGTGCTGTATTTGTCTCATACATACGATTGGTGTTACAAGATCCTATTAGACGAATGTCTTGTAGTCCTAGAGCACTTTTTATTAAACATTGTTTACATTATTTTAATCCAGACCTTCCTTTATAAATCCAGTTATTTTATCTTTGTGTACATAATTCGAATTCCATTGCAAGTGACACCTAATAACATTTTACATAATCTAGACAGAATTCGCGAAAACAACAACTCTAAATAGAAGTGGAAAATTTTCTGTTTACTTCTTGCTTTCATTATAGGAAAAGTTTTTTGATTATTTATCGGGGTTGCATAGAAAACTTTAGAATTAGAAAACGTCACTCAGTTTTATTGGTTTTCTGGGTATTTGTGCTTATAAGCAGGGTTCATGTAAAATATAATTTGAATAAAACTTTATTGTATTGAGAAACCCGTTGACAGATGAAAGTTTTGAAAGACCTGGATCTAGAAAACCATCTGGAACAAAAAAATCCATAGTCTAGGTATCCTATAGTATAAAACTGAAGTGTCTCTCTACAGATTCTGCAAAAAAAACTAATATTTGATCAAATTCACGATGATCAATCCTCCCATCATTTATTCTTTCATATAAGATGAGACAATAACCAAAATAGATCTTTAAATGTCCAGGTGGAAGGGGCTTTGAACACACAGTCCTGATTAAATCTAATCTAGCCCTGATGATCACTTTCATCGGTTGAAACTAGCAAGACTTCATTATACAGATTTTTTCCTAACTAATTTCTTGTATCGTCTTTTTAAAATAATAATAAATAAAAAAAAATATTTTAAATCTATTAGAAACATCAAAAAGAATTTAATATGTATTTATTTAATAATAATTATTAAAATAAACTTTGTAGATAATTATGGTAATTATGTAGGTAAATTGGCTTTATATTTTTTTCTGCTTTGAAAGTAGGCAATTTTTAGTGTATGTGATTTTTTTATTTAATATGGAGTTTTGCTTGGCTTAAATTTTCAATTTTTAATTAAAGTTTCCTTGTAGCATTGGATTTATAAAGAAAGGTCATCCTTATAATTTGTTTTTATTTATTTTTGCATGACGTTTTTTTTTTGTTTTTGTGTTCTGAAGCCTCCTGCACCCGAAGCACAACGTTTAGACGATGCTATAGGTTTCCTTAGGGACCATTCTGAGGCAACGGTAAGTTTATGTGTTTGTTTTTCGTTTTTTTATATCGCTTTCTGTGTTTTAGATTTATTTTATTGTTCTGTTTTGTATGAAACTTTAGATTTATTTAAAACCACATACACCCAAATGTTTCATTCTTTCCTCTGCAAATAAAAAAAAAATGGTCAAATATATCCCTCAAGGGAGGGGCACTAAATTTAATTCTAGCTTTAATGTAAATATTTATTCATTTATTTAAGTTTATTAAAATATTTATTTAGAATAATTCACACTGACGAGTTTGTCATTAAATGGCCACCAAAAAAACTTGTTTTCATTAAATAAATGTAGGGTTTTTGAATATAATTAATTGCAAGATAGATATTTTTCCCTACACCTTCTTGCAGCATATTATTCCAAACACTTTTACTATTTTAATTATAAATTTAACTAAAGTTTTAATCTTAATCTATTACAAAAAAAATAAAAGCATGACTTTTGTGTACAACTATATTTTTCATTTTAAAATATATGAATTTAGTATAATGAAAAAAAATCCAGATGTTAAATAATTGCTATGTTCTTATGACAGAACGATTCATCCAATCAAGAAGCTAATGATCTGTAAGAAATTAAGTACTTCTATTATAATGTTGTAATTTCTATTCTTTTCAGGGTACTCGTATGGAAGAAAGGTTGGATGACGCGATAAATGTATTAAGGAATCACGCAGAACCCTTAGGTTTAGTAGGGCAACTTCCTACACCACATCAAATGACCCAACTAGGATATCCAGCAGCGCCATCAACGGAACCTCATTTAGCTGATAATATTAAAGTAGAACGGCCCACATACAACACCAGTAAGCACTTTTATTCTATGTTTTTTTATTATGATAATAATAACAATAATCATGAATTTGAAAAAATATGGTATACAGGGTGTTCTTTTGGCGTAATACAAGATTGTCATTTTTTAACAACAAATTTTATTTATACAATATTCATTACTACAAAACTTCTACCAAAAATTTAAAAAAATATATAGAGTTTGGTTCGTAAAATGGATAAAACACCCGGTATCTTGGTTATAAAGATTCTGATTTTTTTTACCAAAATTATCTTGTTTTTTTTACCTGAATTGTCTGTTTTTTTAACTAAGTTGTCTATTTTTTAACTAAATTGTCTCTTTTTTAACCAAAATTGGCTTGTTTTGACCAAATTTGTCTTGTTTTGACCAAATTTGTCTTTTATTTGGCCATAATTGACTTGTTCTGACCAAAATTGTCCCCTTTTACTAAAATTGTCTTTTTTACCAAAGTCTCTTTTTTACCAAAATTGTCTCTTTTTTTACCAAAATTGTCCCTTTTTCACCAAAATTATCTGTTTTTTTCCTAAATTGTCATTGTTTTACTCAAAATTATCGTGTTTTAATCAAAATTGTTTTTCTTTTACCAAAATTGGCTTGTTTTGACCAAATTTGTCTTTTATTTGGCCATAATTGACTTGCTCTGACCAAAATTGTCCCCTTTTACCAAAAATGTCTCTTTTTTACCAAAATTATCTCTTTTTTACCAAAATTGTCTCTTTTTACCAAAATTGTCTCTTTTTTACCAAAATGATCTGTTTTTTCCCCTAAATTGTCCTTTTTTTTACTCAAAATTGTCTTTCTTTTACCAAAATGGGCTTGTTTTGACCAAATTTGTCTTTTATTTGGCCATAATTGACTTGTTCTGACCAAAATTGTTTCTTTTTTTACCAAAATTGTCTGTTTTTTACCGAAATTGTTTGTTTTTTTCCCTAAATTGTCCTTTTTTTTCTCAAAATTGTCTTGTTTTAATCAAAATTGTCTTTCTTTTACCAAAATTGTCTTTTACGCACCCCTATGAATGACCGTCGAAATCCCTAGTTACTGTGCGATTTCTCATAAATGCCCAATAAAAAATGCAGGTCCTTATTCAATAAAATAAAGATGATGGCTACCCTGAAAAAACGAAACGTTCTATAAGGAAGATGCCTCGTTTAAAAACGCATTTTAATAAAATCTTTTCGAATGTTATTTTAACAAACTCTATGATTTCTTTTTTGTTTAGAAAAACGTAAAGAACCTCCAGATACAGACACCAAGCCATCCAGTTCAGTAGAAAGTCTAGTACAACCAAATTCAACCAGTGGTGCGCCAACAAAATCGACAAAGAGGTCGAGGAGATAGTAAGTTCATTTTTTCACTACCTATTGTATATATGTTAATTTTTGTGTTTTTAAAACAATGGCAAAATAAAAAATAATGAATATTTCTAATTTTGTGT
Source organism: Crepidodera aurea (assembly GCA_949320105.2). NCBI lineage: Eukaryota > Metazoa > Arthropoda > Insecta > Coleoptera > Chrysomelidae > Crepidodera > Crepidodera aurea. The sequence continues at coordinate 15,466,199 of OX439474.1, read as the reverse complement.
AAAAAAATCGATTTTTACAATAATATATTAAATTGAATTATAAGCTTGAAATGCTTTTGTCATATTTTTTTTAGAATAGTTAATCATAAAGTAACTTAAAAAAATTAAATATGAAATAATTTTTGTTTTGTCATTTTTTTTAATAATTTTTGAGAATCAAAATTTGGTTCAAATCAATAACGTTTGTTTTCATTATAGCTGAATTGTTTAAAAGAAATTCAAATTTTCAAGTATCTTTAGGTTTGTTTTTATTTACATTACACAGATATTTTTGGTTTTTCTAATAATAAAAAATAATCGAAGAAGCAAAATTTTGTTTAAAAAAATTCTAAAAAATAATTCAGTATATTTTAAAAGAATTACTAGTCAATACTTAAAACATTTTCGATGTCATACATACAAACCTAATAAATTTTTTTTTTAATTTTTAAATCTTTAAATTTATATTTCTAAATTTTTTCTCTCATGTGTCTTTTAAATTGTATACATTTTAAATCATTTTGCCATTGTTAAACTTTTTAATATAAATCTCGAAAGTCTTGATAATTGTTTAAGTAATACCGATGAAGATGAAATTGACGACCCCAACGGCAAGGCCGTACGCGAGAAAGAGCGTAGACAGGCCAACAATGTTCGTGAACGGTATGTAAACAACACTGATAACTAATATTTTCTATAATTTCTTCTCCATACTGAATTATCCATTTTCCCACACCGTATTTAAACCAGTTTGTTCCTCCAATCATATTTAAACACTTATTTGCCGAATTGTAAATTTTTATTTTATTCTTTGTCATTTTTTTTGTATTTTTAATGTAAGATACTTCTTAAGATTTAAAACTTGAATAAGGATAATTGGTCCTTTCAACTTTATTATATTTTTAATTACAGTTTAAATAACTTAAACTTTGATTCTTTTTTTTTTATCAAAAATACAAATATTTTGGTTCAGTTTCGTACTTTCTGGCTTAAGTTACTCTTAATTTTAATTTAGAACCTGATGATGGTCATTGACCTAAACTGGTTGTAAAATAAATTTGTGTGAGTGCCTAACAGTGTTTTTTTTAGTGAAAGAGTTAAAAATATCAGCATTTTATAGTTTTTAATTTTTTTATTCTAGTTTTATAATCTTGGCATTGTTATTTGTATTTAATATTTAATTTTTTACCTAAAATGTTACATTTTTATTATTCGCTCGAATTATAATCTGGCGTTCAACCTTTCCAGTTTCATTTTCCAATTCCTTTTTTAATAACCCTTAAGGCCCATATTCAGATTACTAATGTTACGTCAAAATGTATTTGAACTTAATTTAAAATTGTCGTAACATTCGTTTTTGGGATTTTGGCCAGCATGAGGTAGAATAACATTGGGTTGCAAAATTTTTAATATATAATAAATAAATATAATTCATTTTTTTTATAATCTTTTGCAATTTGATGAGTTTAGATTTATTTGCTAGTAACTATATAATATGTAAACACATTGAATATGGGCCTACCATCTCAATCTTTCATAAAGCTGTCATCTGTTATCTGTCATAAAGCTGTCATCTGTTATCTGTCATTGGGGTTTCAATTTTGATGAGTCGGTAATTTTTATATTAGGGTACTTCAAGTCATAGCTAATATTGAGTAAGAATACTAAGAACTATTAAAAACAATCAGGAAAATGTAAATTTTATTGATAAAAAAACTACACACTGTCAAATGATTTAGTTAACTTATATGGTCAAATAATTTTACAATTGCTGGAAAATTTAAATGAAACTGTTTAGCCTATGATTTGAAGTATCTAAGAAATAGCAAATTGGTCGTTCAGAAAGTCACGGTTATTAAATTCTCACAATAGTTGTTCCAGTGCTGATGAAACAGAGGAGGGTGATTTAGATCCAGATATTAAGGCTCAACGGGAAAAAGAAAGGAGGCAGGCTAATAATGCAAGGGAAAGGTGGGATATTTATCCTATTATTTTTCTACCAACTGTTAAGTCTCTCCTGGCCTATATTCATAAATGTGTTTCATATTAAGTTTTGTTACACTATTTAATAAATTAGGCATAACATGACATAGCTTAATACTTTCTAATATAATAAAGTATTTTTTGTTGTATAATTTTTAAAGTTTAGTATAAACAATATGTAGTAGTTTGTGTATATTTTTGTAATTTGTTTCTATAGTTAAAAAAGTGGAGATTCACAAATTTTGTGGTCTTAAGTGTGATCAAGCAAGTACATTAAGCCATTAAAACTCCGCATTAACATTTAATGTAACACATTTATGCATACAAATATTCGTAACGAAGGTAATGTCCTCTTATAGTGGGTAATTTGTTGTGGACTTCTTTAAAATATGCTATCGCATGATTTTATCTAAGATTTCTTTATTTAAACACATATATTTTATAAAAAACGGATTTAAAGAATTCGTCGTGAGGATGACAGCATAAAGGTGAAACGTCGACAATATTTTAATATAAATCAGGTTGACCATGCCGCCATCTCTTGATAAAGTGATAAACAGTTGCAATTATGGTCAAAAGAAGAATACAATTATAAATCATTCGAGCATGTATCAGTAAACTAATAAATTCAAGTTGAGGAGAGTACATACATCTACAACCGTACTTTCCAAATTGTAAAAGAAATATACACTTTAAGGACATGCTCTGATTTTTCAAAAAATCGATTTTTTTTTTACATATTTTTGATTCCAAGTACGTCAAATATATGCACCCAAAATATGTAATCATCTTTCGACCATACTTGCCTTTGTTTATGAGTTTAGTAAAAGAGGGACGTTGCTAAGAAGCCTTCGCAAGTTTGGAATTTGGAAATGCTTTTCAAATAAATTAAACTTCCAAACTCGATATTTTCTCTGGTAAATCTGATTGTTTTATTTGGTCTTAATCCTACAAATTACCCACTACCCCGGTTAATTTTAAATCTTCTTCGATTAGAAAAAGTATGTTGTAAATGGGTATGAAATTTTGTGTATCTCTCCTCATAATAACTAATAAATATTTTAACAAAGGCTCAAATGTAAATATTAGTTTATTTTGAAAAAATGCATAATAAAAATAAGTATAAAAAACAGCAAATATATGCAATACTTTCAAACATAACTTCAGTTTCCATAAATTTAGCCTAAAAAGTTGAATAGAAGTATTATTATAAATTAAAACAAAAACAATACAATGGTTATAAAATTGTTTTTTAACATTTTTAGGATAAGGATTCGAGATATCAACGAGGCTCTAAAAGAGTTAGGCAGAATGTGCATGGCGCATTTAAAAACTGATAAACCACAGACCAAACTTGGAATTCTAAATATGGCCGTCGAGGTTATAATGACACTCGAACAGCAAGTTAGGGGTAAGTATTCTTTTATTGCATAAAAATTCCCTTCTTCCATATTTTTATAGCATTCTTAGATTATGCAGAGTTTGGCACTAACTTAATTTTTAATAATAATTATTTTTATGAAATCTTCATTCTTTCTATAAAAAAAATAATTGAATGTACCTATTTATTCTAATTTATCATGTGTGAAGAAAAATGTGGCAGTAAATGTGTTAAAAGAGTTAGTTTCGGTGTTTCTACTTCTTATTCCCTTAAATTTTTTCTCTATTCTTTGGATTTAACTAAAATATATAATATTTAAAATTATGCTTTTAATTATCGTCCATGGTTTTCTTCCAAAATGTAGACTAGTCTTTGATTGTTATGTTTTGAACGTATGTACTAAATATATTTACATATTTAATTTCAGAGAGGAATTTGAATCCCAAAGCAGCTTGCCTAAAGAGGCGGGAAGAAGAAAAAGCTGAAGATGGACCTAAATTAGGTCCCGGACCTCATCATATGCTCTCTGGACCCCACTACCCCACATTACCTGTAGGTATAAAACGTTTTTATAAAATTTTTAAATAAATTGACTTATTACTATCCAATTTAAATCAAAGTGTCATTTTTAAAAATTGATTAATAAACATTGCATCATAATTGAATAGATTGGTGAAATTATTAACATTTTAACAATTAATTCAATGGTTTTGTTGTGTTTAAATTGTTAAAAAAGTTACTTTACAATTAATTGGGTAAATGTCGCACAAAAGTAAGTACATTTTTCAATGGTTCGCTTTTTTTTTTAATCCAAAATTAAAAAGTTTTTGTATCGGGAAATGCTTAATTAGGAAAAAATTAATTTTTAATTAACATAAATTATACATTTATTAATATTAATATTAATAATTATTGTTGTTTTTAAAGTGTAAAAATGTCGGTACTATATGATTTTCATTAAACACATCTTCATTTTAAAATTAAAATTTTCCTAAAAAAAATTATTAATTAAACAAGTAACAGCTGGGCAAGAGAGCTATAATTTTATTATTTTTAGTAGAGTTATATAGTATATAGTTCCGACTTCGCGGTCTATTCAAATTATTGGTTTTTATTGGTTCAGACCACGCGCTCCTTTCAAATTACCGGAAACTCTTTGTGCTGAACAATTCCGAATAATACCGGACCGATCTTGATCACACGGTCACTGTTCATTGTTTGTTTGATTTGCAAATGACAATGGGCGTGCGTAATGTTTTACTTCATATTTTGGTCCAACCTGTATATTCTTTAATATAAAATGTTACTAAAGATAATAAAATTATCTCTATTCTAGTTGGAAATCCAATACAAATCCGAAACGTGCGATTTAGAAAAACGTTTCATATGAACTACTAAAGTTATTTTAACTAGTTCTATCCACTCTTAAATTTTCGTCTTCTTATTTAGGGTAAAATGATAATTTGTTACTGCGCCTAGATCGTGAATAAAATGTACTAGAAACTAATTCTTGTTTTTTTTTACAGGGGGCGCCTACGAATTTGCCTCATAATCCAGGTCAGCCACAATAGCATTGATAGTATTTTCTGCTACCTGTACATACACACTCGTACAAAACGGCATCATCATATTCATCTTCATATAAACAATTATCTATTTTTTTAAGAATATTAAGTAGTGATACAAAACATTGTATTCTTCATACTTTTTGTTTTTTAATACTTACATTTCTTTCACTTAATTTTATTTGCGGAACCACTGAGTTGAGACAGCTTTATTTATTTTAAGTGTCGAGGTAGCTGGGTAATGGAGAAAAAAATATGATCGTTCAGTGCTAAGATATTTTGAACTAGAGGCTATTTCTATTCTAAGGAAATAAATACGTTAATGAGATTGTTCTAAGGCAAGACGTTTTTTTTTGCCAAACAAAAGAAGTTTTAATGTCTGTGTCATGTAATTTGCTAATTTTGTTACTGAGCCCGGACATTCTAGATGTTCAAACAATAATCCAGAAAGAGATCTGGTAGTATATAGCTTTTTCATAAATTATATTTTTGATAAATTCTGAGTGATAAAAAATGTTAACGATTAGATGACATAGACTTTTAGACGTTTATTAAAATAATAAAGATAATTTCGTTCTTAATATTTTGCTCAGACTGACAAAAAGGATACAACGTTTCTAATACCCTTCATCCGCATTGATGACACTTTTGAATAAGTACAGTAAAAAATTGAAATGTACAGTTCATTTGATCTACCATTAGAAGATTAGTGACATTAAATTCGCAAAGAAACTATTTTCTTATTTCTTGGTATTTTTAAATTATAACTGTGTTTTGAACTACCCAGTTTTAGTCTTAAGTAGCCCTCTAAATTGGTCATCAATGATAATAATCATAATAATTTGCATTGAATTTAGGATTAAATAATTTTTGAAATCATTGTTTTTATAAATTATTTACTTCGAGAGTAAGCTGCGTTCGGAATCGGCGATAAACTGTAGGAAGAATATAAACATCTATTAATGCTTGGTTGTGTTGAATGGCTACGTTAAGGTGGTAGTCCTCTAAATATGGCTGAAAAATAGGTGTTTTTCGGATGTTTTTTTTATAATAAAACAAAAGGAAATGACAACTTTGAGTATATCCATTTATTAATAATACAAATAGCTTTCTGGCACCATTTTTTTTTCGCCATCAGCCGCTTCCCGTGACCGCTGCACCAGGTGAAAGCACCCCTTGTCCTCGAAACGCCCATTTTCGGTGGTTCTCCATTGGTCCTTCAACAAAATAAATGTTTTTAAGTTATTGTCAATTGGTAAATCTAGTCCCCTACGTAGGAGAATTGAAAAAAACCAAAATGAAACAAAATGACGACGTGTTAAATTTTTTTTTGATTTTTCACCCTAAAAATCGGTATAAAAACGTGCACCGAGCACAGACTTTTCAACGGATCGAAAAACGGCTACTTAGGGGACTAGATTTACCAATTGACAATAACTTAAAAACATTTATTTTGTTGAAGGACCAATCGGAGGACCCCCAGGCCGGCCACCGAAAATGGGGACAAGGGGTGCTTTCACCTGGTGCAGCAGTCACGGGAAGCGGCTGATGGCGTAAAAAAAATGGTGTCCGAAAGCTATTTGTATTATTAATAAATGGATATACTCAAAGTTGTCATTTCCTTGTTTTAGTATAAAAAAAAATCCGAAAAAAACCTATTTTTCAGCCATACTTAGAGGACTACCCCCTTAAGTCAGTTGTAGTTAATAATAAGTTACTCAATGAAATTTATTGTTTCTGAAACGCAAATTTGGAATGATCGAAGGGATGATGAGTATTAGAAAAACCTTATTTTAATAGTAGAATAAAAACTATGTAGAGATGTAATTTAGAAAAAATTGTTATAGTACAATGGAACAACTTGACTTTTTTTTCTACATTAGAAAGTATTTTGAAACCACAGCTTGAATCGAAAAATAAATGTTTCACTATCATAGTGGATATCGTGAACCAAAAGTTATTATAAAACAAAAAGAAACACAGGAATGGCTTTTAGCGTCAATCTACGTTTATTTATTTTCAGCTACTTCTTCTTTAATTAATTAATATTTATATGTGGTTTGAGATCGTTGTGCCAATATATAATACTCCGTATAATCTTAAAAGTATCTTATTAGTTTTATTTTTCATATTAATCTTTGATCTCTTTTTGCCATCTTTTATTTTTTTTTAATAAAATAACCGTTGGGTGCATTAGAAAGTCTTTGAAAAACATTTTCTTTTGCATTCGATATATAAAAAAATATCTTCGAAGACTTTTTTGTGTATGTAATGTAATTAATAGTGATTTTTGCACTACTTAAATACGAAAAAAGAATTTTGGATAATAAATTCATTTCTTGAAATTAAAACCAGTTTAGGACAGGTGCTATTATTAAAGACATAAGATGTTAGGGTAAATATTTTAAAGTACTTAATGATCGCGAATTAGAATACTAGTTATTATTTTATTTATGTTTAACTAGTTGTCGAACAATGTTTTGCACAATTATGCTCAAAGTAATTTTTAATCGAGTTCATTTCAGTTCTTCAATTCGTCATATCCTCATAATTACTTAATCTACTTAATGAACAAAGTGAGTAAAGATTTGTGTGCCATTTTTAAGTGAGAAACGAAGTTCAAAAAATCTTTATAAATACATCACAAATTTCCGTTTTTTCTGAAAGTTTTAGAAATATCGCCATTTCCTTTTCGTTTACATGAATTGTTGTGATTTATTGGCACTTACTGAGAAGACTGCTAAAAAGTGAACTATTAAGGGGGTCGTCAACGAAAAAATATAAATAAAAGTCAAAAACCCTGCACCAACCAAAATTTAAATTATCTAACAAACCATTTAAAATTTAAAAAAATAGAAGCACAAAAAAGAATCAAAACAAAACCTTCACTGCCATTTATATCACTAAAAATACAACAAACAAAAAAAAATTGTTTTTTTCGAAAATAATACACTTTTTTCAAGATTAGTTATCGATGTGCGGTTTTTTATCGTTGTGGTACAACTGTTTTCTTTACTTCTAGTGGCGCGATTTTTAAACATTTTATGTTCCAGAGAAAAGTATACTTTAGTTAATTAAGGTGGGAAAGGGTATGCGTTGATGACCCTTTAAAAGCTAAGAAATACCCTCTTTGATTCCATCAATATGAAAGAAACTACATAAATGACTTTTTCTACCGAAAAATTATCCACTTTTAATTCTCCATTACGGCGGCAGAGGGGGGCGTCTTCAAAAATTGACTTTTTTGCTGGTTTAGACAAATCGCGAACTTCCTGAAAAAATTGGGTCAAAATATAAAACAAAATTTTTACATAGTGATCAATGAATAAAGTGTAAAAATAATTTTGTACAAATACCGTGTAGCTATTTATTGTACAGGGTGACCCAACCAAGAAGTGACAGTATAGTAAAATTTAACACTTAATATGGGTTATAAAAAAATTAAATAAAAAATGCAGGTCTGTATTAAAATGAAAACAAAGCTGATGATGACCCCGAAAGACAATACGTCATAACTTAAATTTGATTATGACTGATCATAGAGACGTTTTTTTTATAACAAATTTTTCAAATGATTTTTTTTAATATTTCTTGTAAAAATTAAGGAAGAGTTGAAAAACGAAAATGGCTTCTGTGGCTTTTTGTCGAATATATTCGGAATATAGAAAACTTCCGATTTACCAATGCTGTCAATTCTTGGTTCTTTTAAATTTAAAACACCCTTTTTCTTCTGGTAGGAGAAGAAGAAACTTAATATGATTTTTTGAAACGCTAAATTTTAATTATAGGGCAACGAAGAAAGAGGAGTCAACATGACTGTTTTAAAATTCTGTTTATATGCCCTTTCTTAAATTGGGCGGCGAGTGTTGCATCTTTACATGAAAATAAGTACTAGGCATTGTCAGGTTTGAAAAAAAAAGAAGAAATTAAAGAATAAGAGATTAAATGGTAAATCAGTCAAAGAACGAATTGAAATTAGTAGACGAAAAAAAAAAGTACCAAAAGAGGGTATCCCTTATCATTCACTGACTTCTCAGTGAGTGTCAAATGTCAATTATTCACGTAAATGACAAAATATCAATTTGCTCCTGATCTCTCTCTCCTTTAAATAATATAAAATTTTTATTTTTAAACTAATCAGTATTTTTTGGACTTCCTTGAAGCTGTGGACTATTATTTTAACTAATTCTTTAAGAATTCTCAAACCACATATAGTGTTGTTGTAAGTTTTGCGCCAGTATTCTATTTCGGATTTACGAAAAAGTTACTTATTATAATATGTATATATATTTTTGAAAATTCATTTTTTTATGCAATATACTGATTTTATAAAAGCCATAGGTCTTTCCTAATAATTGCCAATGAAAGTGTGAAATTCCTTTTTGGTTATTAATTGTAACTTATTTATATTTTAATTTTGAAAATATTTAAATTATTTACTATTTACTTATGTTTTTTTTGTGCTTGAAAAATATTTATAAATACCGTTTATTTCTTAAAAAAATTTCTTAACTAAATATTTTTAAACGATTTACCCACCCAAATAATAGTTTAGGGGTAGAAATACAAAAAATATATTAAAAAATAAAACCATATTTTCAAAATTGTTTAATCGCCAGTTCGAGAGGTTGTTAAATTATATAGAAGAAATGGGGTAGATTCAGGGATGGATTTTAAAAAAGTTTAACTAATTTTCGTTTTAGAAAATATAATTTATTTTATTTCTGTAACTTTAATGGCTTGCTCGTTTAGTATATTCTTCTAATTGAATAACAATTCCACTTATTAAAAAAAACGTTTTTTTAATCATTGTTTTGACTTGCTCTCTAAAGTCGTTTCTTAAGTTTCAAAATCTTTTGTTTCATATTGTTATGATGATTAAAAACATTATTTTTCTGGATATGTGGTTTTAGATCAATTAGAAGAATGTGTATATATATTGTAATACATTCGAAACGGTTTGATATCTATAATTTTGTTACTTATTTTATCGATTTAAATATTTAATTACTAAATAAGCCCTACGATGACAGTCTGGAAGTGAGAGAAAAACTAAAATTGATTTAACAGTTCCTTCATATTTTTAAACACTTTTTAATATTTCAACGACCTCTAATTTTTTATTTTTATGGTGTTTATGGTTTTTTCAAGCACATTCTTTTTCATTAAATATATTTGCGTGGTTTCATGCATCAGTTCATTTGTATTGGTAAACATTTGTTCATTTTTTTTTAAATAATTTTAAGTTTATATATTTTACTTAAGTGTAACTTTCTAGGTAGATTTTTTTTAAATAAACATGTAATTTTTCAACTGTTTATTTTAGCGTGGTAGGTAATTATATTTATATATTATTTGTTTTGATTGTTAAGATTACTTTAATTACTTTAACTGATTTTTTTTTGTACAATCTCCGGTATTGACTTCTAATTTGACGACAAAATATTAATTTTTACTACGGCAATTTTTTCACAGTTGGTTTAAACCTACAAATAAACAAAGTACATTAGAATATTTTGCTCTCTTTGTTTTAAAATTGCGTAAATTTGGAAAGTGTTGAATATCTCTATTTTCTTTTTATAAAAATGTAGAGAAATAAATAAAATTCTAATGTATTTTGGTAAAAAGACAATAACAATCGATATTATTTATTCGACGAATTATTTTCAAATTTATACAAAATTGTAGAAACTGCTGAGTGTTAAGGACTCGTGCTCTCTTATCACGGATCTCCTAGTTTTGATATTGATGTTTTCAAATTTTTAACCAATTTATATTTTTAAACAATTTTTTATTTAAAACAAAATAATTTTTGGTAATACAAGACTTAAAAATATGTTAAAGTAGCTTCGATGTACTTATGCAAATTTACTTAATCCTAAACGCCAAATTTATTGAATCGTATGAATTTTAATTTATTTTAAAAAAATCTTAAAAATGTAATTTAAAAAATGAAAAGTGTCGATATCAAAATTAGAATTTATAGCTGTAAGAAAATCGTTTGATGTACAAAATCTTGGCTAGTTTCCGGATAGGTATGTCGTTCAGTTGGAAAATATACCAGGTTAAGGTAATTAAATAGGTATTATTTTGTTATACCCTGAAAATTTATCGATTTTATAAGTCATTTTACTTGCAATAATGTTCTGCATAGTATATTTTTCGTAATCCCCAGTGTTTGTTTCATTCCATATGGCAGCCATGATTCTGATGACAAATCGGCAGCGAGAAAAGCACTGAAAGTTTTTTCGGCACTAAATTCTATTTTTTTTTTGTGGATGAGGTTGGCAGCCATAATATAAAAAAACCATTCATGGTGCAAATATGTTTTTTTGCGACTTTTCTTAAAAGTTACGGATTTGTTGCCTACGAATTCTGTAAAAGTGTTGCGAGCATTTTATATTATATATTTTTGTAGTTATTTAACAATCCGAAACTTCTAAGATCAGGATGTGGTACTAAGTGATTAGGACAAATTGTAAAGCTTAAATTTAAGCCTGTATAAACGTTTAAAGCGAATGTGTTTTTAAGTATATATATATAAAAAAAGTATATATGACAAAAAGGAATATTGAGTGATGAGGATTTAAGTTAGGTTTAAACAGCTAGACTATGACATAAAAATAAAAATTATTATCAACTCTATGTAATATACAATAATACGTACATAATATACTATGTGCCATTTTTCATAGAAATGTGTTTTTTTACCCTTCCAATATATCCCAAACTTTTAAACGGCTAGGCCACTCTAGACCCAAAAAAGAGACTAATTTTGGGAATTTGCGAACCTCAAAATACCCCAGATTTCTACCTAGAACTATAAAACATTTTTATAAAATAATGGCTTTGCCATTCGAAAATGGAAAAACCCAAAACGGACGGACATATTTCCATTCCACCTACAACCAAAAAAATACAATTTTTTTACAAACTCCTGCTTATATCGTTCGAAACCTCGAAAACCCCAAAATGGGCGGACATATATCTCAGTCAGATTTCTACTTAAAACAACTAAAAATACAATGTGTTTACTAAATATTGGCTATACTGTACAAAACATCGAAAAACCTGAAACGGGCTGACAGATATATTGGTCAGATTTGCATCTAGAAATAAAAATATTTTTACAAGTGGCTGTCTCATACGAAACCTGGAAAACTTAAAACGGGTGGACAGATTTCCACTTAGAACAAAAAAATACATTTTTTCAAACTACTGGCTCTATCATACGAAACCTGGAAAACCCCAAAATGGGCGGACACATATCTCGGTCCGATTTCTACCTAGATCAAACAAAAATACTATTTTTTTACTAAATTTTGGCTATACCATACAAAACATCGAAAAACCCAAAACGGGCGGACACATATTGGGTCAGATTTCCATCTAGAACTAAAAGTATTTTTTACAAAATAATGGTTGTGCTCTATCATACAAAACCAAAAATGGGCGGACATATATCTCGGTCCGATTTTGCTGACTAAATTTTGGCTATACCATACAAGACATCGAAATACCCAAAATGGGCGGATAGATGTCTCGGTCAGATTTCCACCAAGAACAAAAAAATATACACACCATACGAAACCTCGAAAAACCCAAAATGGGCGGACATATATCTCGGTCAGATTTCCACCTAGAACAAAAAATACTTACCAAACGAAACCTGGAAAAACTCAAAACGGGCGGACAGTTTCCACCTAGAACAAAAAAATACATTTTTTTCAAACTACTGCCTAAATCGTACGCAACCTCGAAAAACCCCAAAATGGGCGGACATATATCTCGGTCTGATTTCTACCTAGATCAACCAAAAATGCAATTTGTTTACTAAATTTTGGCTTTACCATACAAAATATTGAAAAACCCAAAACGGGCGGACAGATTTCCACTTAGAACAAAAAAATAATTTTTTTTCAAACTACTGGCTCTATCATACAAAACCTGAAAAAACCCAAAATGGGCGGTCAGATATATCGGTCAGATTTCTACCTAAAACTAATTTTTTTAACAAAATAGTGGAAACCTCGAAAAAACAAAAATGAGAGGACATATATCTCGGTCAGATTTCCACCTAGAACAAACAAAAAAACAATTTGTTTACAAAATAGTGACTATGCCATACGAAACATCGAGAAATTCAAAACGGGCAAACAGGTATCTCGGTTAGATTTCCATTTAGAACAAAAAAATACATTTTTTTACAAACTACTGGCTATACCATATAAAACCTCGAAAAACTTAAAACGGGCGGATATATATCTTTGTCAGATTTTCACCGAGAACAAACAAAGATACAATTTGTTTACAAAACGAAACATCGAGAAACCTAAAACGGGCAGACATATATCTCGATCAGAGATTGCCATTTAGACCAAAAAATACATTTTTTTACAAACTACTGACTATACCATATAAAACCTCGAAAAACCCTAAACGGGCGGATATATATCTATATACTTCGGTAGTTATCAAAATACGTAGTGAATTTTGAGGAAGATGATAAATAGTTGAATTTGTCTGGAGCTGGGGTACTTTAACATTTTTTGTTAGTTCAATTTATAAATTTTGTCAAAAACTCCTAGCAGGTGTCACGTAATGTCAATGGGGCTGTCTTAGTGAGTTAAAAAAATTGTATTGTAATTTCTATTTTCAAAGAAAATACATTTCCATATATCCAGCTATACAATTGTAGAAAGACACGAGTGAAACGATTGGAAACGGTATGTCCCTAAGGTATACGTACTTTTAGATTACATGTTTTGTCCGATATAAACACGATTTTATATACCCATTGAAATAAATCAGTAACATGTTCCCATTAGGATTAACAATAACCATTTCTTCTTTACGTGAGTAGAAGCTGAATGTAAGAATTGAATTAGCATTTTTTCTGTGACACATTTCTAAGACATTGCCATCAAAATAAACAGCGTGTTTGACCTACAGAGCTGAAGAAGGCGCAATAATTAAATGAAACCTACCCATCGTTTGTTGGAAGTAAAAAAAATAATAAAAAAACTAAAATGCCTTTCGTTTTGAGTAGGCAAGTTAAAATTGTTGGAGGATGCCATTTGAAGGCAAATTAGATTATTAAAACATTTTTAATGCTGAAAACAGAAAATGGTATACATATTCTACTAATCTTTCAAATCTTTTTCTTTTGACACAGTAAGTGCTTCCGTTCTTGTGAAATAAAGACATTACTAAAAGATATTCAGAGAAGCTCCCATTTTTCTAAATAAAATATAATTTATTCAGCATTCTAATGTTAGGAGTGGGGTAACGCTAAAATTTTACAAAAAAATATTCCAAACAAAATAAAATAATAGGTAAACAACAGACTTGCGAATCAGGTAACTCGATTATAAACAATTTAATGATATAAAGAGATATGGTTAAAAATTCTCTACCATTTGTCCTGATGAAGTCAGAATAACACTTTTCAAGCCATTGCTCCCCTTTTTTGAAAATTACAAAAACCACTGTAACTGAACGTCAAATTGTCATGAAATTGTGATACGTATCATTTGAAGTACTTCCTAAAAATTATATGTATTTGCCTATATGTCCTCCAGTGGCGGATCTAAGGAGTTTTTCAGGGGGGGGGGCATCAGTTAATGGAAATTTGTAACCAAAGTGATTAAGTGATAAAAATTTGGGATGTTTGAGTCTTTGAGAAAATATTCAATACAACGAATAATTTTGGTTTGTATAACGTGTGTTTTCTTCTTGTTGAAAACCAATCAAAAGGTTTACTTGCATATCCAGACTCTAATTGTTGAAGCAATATTAACTATTCAGAACTTTAGGGGGGGGGGCATGTCGAAAACTCTACGCGCGCCGAGTCGTTGAATACAAATATTCAGTTGAGGCGTTCGGAAAAACTAAAGTATCTTTGTCTAACATGTGCGCAAAGAAAAAAAAGAAAGCATTTTAAAAAGGAAACTGTAAACTTTCTCAGGAAGCCATTAGTTTTTAATTTTTATTTTGTTTTCTCATAGAAAATTTGACCGGAAGTTATAATTTCTAAAATTCTCACTGATTTTTATGAAACTGAAGATATCTATTAATAGAGGCATAACAAAAAAATCCTTGTAGATTTATCAACCAAGAGTACTCCGAATTTTATCGATTAAATTTTTGGTTTTCACTAAAACGGCTTTATTTGGAAAAACCACGAAAAAAAACTGTTTGTTTGGGTGGTTTTAACTGAAATAAAGGCGTTTGAGTGTGGAAACCGAAAATTTAATCTATGAAATTTGACAGGACGAGTGGTATTTGGAAAGGTTATTTTTTGAATCATTTTGTGTTAAAAACCGAGAAAGACACTTTACACTCAATAGTTCGATATTTTCTTTTACTTTTAAACGCCAAATATTGATATAATTGATTGTATACCTACAAACGTACTATAAGTTGCCTATCTAGTAGTAGGCATTTAATATTATTTATTAAGGGCAACGTTTAGACTTTGACATTATTTGTCAGTTTTAAACGAATTTATGGATGGAGATGTGTTTTGTGTTAAAATAAACGAATAAAAACAGGTTAGTTTACAAATATATTTTGAAATTTGGGTATTAACATAGATTTGAAATACATTTTAGTATAATAATAATTGATAATACTAAATAAAAGTTGTTAAATGTTTACAATATTCATTCGACGCAATTTTTATTTTCAAAATAATGTTTATATAAATCAGAAATTAATTTTTTTTAAATAAAATTAGAAATAATTTAGAAATTGATTGATATAAATAAATAAACACTATTTTGAAAATAAAAATTGCGTCGAATGAATGTTGTAAAAAAATGATCATTTTAAAACATGTTTTATTAAACAGAGATAATGTTCATCATTTTAAATATATTTAAATCAAAAGTAAAAGTATAATGATGATAAATCTAGAAGGATTTTTTTGTTATGCCTCTATTAATAGATATCTTCAGTTTTATAAAAATCAGTGAGAATTTTAGAAATTATAACTGCCGGTCAAAGGACCAGGCACCTTTCTTATGGGAAAATGGCTTTCCGTCAAATTTTCTGAAAAGTTGGTATGTTGTAGAACTCGATTCTCTGACAAAAAGTGTCCATTGGCCCAAACCGATCCTATGGCTATTTTTCGAGGTACAGGGTGTTAAACATCGGAAATGCCACTTTTTTGTAACCAAATTTCTCATAACAGACCTGTTTTATTCGCGTTTGTTGTAGAAAACATGAATTATAGATCATTTGGCAACAATATTTTATAAACAATTACTGTACAATTTGGTTACTTACAGGGTGGTTCGAAAATAAGTAATATGGTTTTTTTGAAGAAATTCTTTTTTTTTATAACAGCTTTAAAAATACAAGCAAATGTCATTGCATCATGAATATATAGTTTAAGTAATTACTTCTTGGTGATGAATCATGTTTTATACAGGGTAACTCATAAATGTAGTTACAGAAGACATATAATGTATTTTAGCTTTAACGAATCGCCCTGTATAAACGATGTGTTATAAAACTTTTATAATATCTTAAATAAATGTACGACCTGTCACTCTAGCACCACTCTACGTCATACAGCTTGTTAAACTGATTGCAAACACTTTAAAAATTCGAAAACCTGTGTTTTGTGCACCACACTGTATTTTAAAAGTTTCCCCGTCAACTTTATAAATTAATACATTTTCACATTAACAGAAGTTCAATATTTAACTGAGCAAAATTTTGTTGTAATCCTATGACCAGTTTTCCTAAAATGTGTAGCTCTGTTTTCATAATTAGTAAGTTTTTTTTATATTATTTTAGAACAACTAGTAACTATGGGTACCCATTTTAGCAAAACTGGTCATATGATTACAACAAAATTTTTCTCAGTTAAATACTGAACTTGTATTAATATGAAAATGTATTAATTTATAAAGTTGACGGAGAAACTTTTAAAATACAGGGTGGTGCACAAAATACAGGTTTTCTAATTTTTAAAGTGTTTGCAATCGGTTTAACACGCTGTATAACATAGAGTGGTGCTAGAGTGACAGGTCGTACATTTATTTAAGATAATACAAAAATTTTATAACACATCGTTTACTTGTATTTTTAAAGCTGTTATAAAAAAAATAATTTCTTAAAAAAAACCATATTACTTATTTTCGAACCACCCTGTAAGTAACCAAATTGTACAGTAATTGTTTATAAAATATTGTTGCCAAATAATCTACAATTCATGTTTTCTACAACAAATGCGTGTAAAACAGGTCTTTTATGAGAAATCTGGTTACAAAAAGTGGCATTTCCGATGTTTAACACCCTGTACCTCGAAAACTAGCCATAGGATCGGTTTGGGCCAATGGACACTTTTTGTCAGAGCATCGAGTTCTACATCATACCAACTTTTCAGAAAATTTGACGGAAAGCCATTTTCCCATAAGAAAGGTTCCTGGTCCTTTTCTATGAGAAAACAAAAAAAAATTAAAAACCAATGGCTTCCTGAGAAAGCTTAGAGACTCTACTTTAAAATGCTTTCTTTTTTTTTCTTTGCGTCCATTTTAGACAAAGATACTTTAGTTTTTCCGAACACCTCGCCTGGCTCGGCGCGTGTAGGGTTTTCGAATTTGCTTTCTTATTTTGAATAATTTTTTATAATATAATTTTTAGTAAAATTTTGTGGTGCTATAAGGTTCTCGATTTTTTTTTTCGAAAAACCAAATTTTCGATTTTATTTTCGAAATTGTGAAGTTAGCATACACCTTAGAGCAGCAAAGATTTTTTTTATCGTTTTCTATACCCTTTCAAGTAATTAAATGCCAAGTTTTATCGATATCACACTTTTTGCAAGCTTTTTGTCAATAACCTTCTCTGGCAACTGGGCTAATACACTTTAGAGCAACAAAGACTTCGTTTTCTGCACTGTTTCAAGTACCTAAGTACCAAGTTTCATCGATATCACATTTTGTGAGAGCTCTGACATTTAGGCTAACAGTAGTCGTAAAAAAATGTTTTAGATACTTCTTTTACCAAGCCAAAGAATTATGTCTTCATCGATATTCGACATAGACAGAGTTTATAGAGCACTGAGACATCTAAAACCCAATTTGTCAACCATAATTTCTTTTTATATGTTAGTAAAGGAATAAAGAAGAAATCATCAATAGACACCGGTAAAATGCAATAAATAAACTATTTAAAATTATTTATTACTTTTCATTAATATTTGCTGTTTCAACGTACCTACAATAAATTATGTTTTCTACATTGGTATTTGGGAAATTGTTCATCAATCTTTTAAGGATTTAGCGAATAAATGAAAATGGGATGGATGCGAATTATTGACGTTATCAGAAAAATATCTGCCCACGTTAATATTTGGCATTTATATTAATTACTTTCTTCAAAGTTAATTAATATTTTTTTATATACGGTTTAACTGCATTCCAAATCAAAATGATTGGAGAAATTCGTATTTTTCGAGTTTTATTATTAAATTCCCGTTAATTAAATTTTTTAAGTAAGGAAATAGAAGAGGTGGCGAAACAAAATCTTTAATTAACATTAATATAGTTTCCTATTTGAAGTAAATAACATAACGGTAAAATTATTTTCCGAAAAAGATTAAATTGATTTAAGTACTTCCATTTATTTAAACAATCTATAAGAAAAAGTTTACTTGTAATCCGTTAACCTTTTTCAAACCTGTTTTATTTCACTGAAATGTTAGTAGAACGACAATAAATGTTCTTTTCAGTTATGTTTGTATAAATACTTAGATTATACCTTGTGCTGTTCCAATAGAAAATCTCTTAGTTGACTCTATAAATTGTGAAAATTTAAATTGAAACACGCCACATACAACTATCATACGTTTTATAAATCTTTTGGAAAGTGGACCAACTTTATTTACTTGTCTCACATATTTTGATCAAAATAAATTGGTATACAATAGGAATTAACAGAACCATACAGTAAAAGTTGTTTTATCTGTAGGTAAATTCGATTTTGTGAGGTAAACTTTCTTATCATATTGACAATTTTCTAGTTTATTTTTTGCTAGACATTATTACTTTATTTGCTATGTATATACAGGGTGCGCCAATTATTTCCACTCGATCTCTAGCACCGAAACTAAAAGAGATATCACAATAATCACACAACATCTTCACCTGTTGCATAGGGTGTTTGCCGATGGCGTGTCAATAGTCTAGTTTTCAAATGGCAATAACTTAATTTTTTCAAATGGGACACCCTGTATATTTTTCTTCAGTTAGAAGCTCTCCCTAATACGCATTAAAAAAATATAGGATTTTGCACATCTAACTTTACTATTTACTTTAATAATTGACGTTAAGTCACAAACAACATATTTTACACAATTTTTAATAAGTACAAAATTTTACAAAGTTTAATCGTAAGAAAACTACAATAGTGAAAGTTAAAATTTATAGTAGGTGTTCAAAATGTCTTCCATTTTCATTTATACATTTTCTTGCCCTTTTTTTCATTGATTTACGAACATCTCTTAGCATTGCAGGGGTCACCTGTCTAAATGCTGCAGTAATTCTTTCTTTCATATTTTCTTTTGTGGTAACCTCTTCTTTGTAAACAATATTTTTAATAAAACCCCACAAGAAAAAATCGCAAGGTGTAAGGCAAGGCGATCTAGTAGGCCAATTTATAGGTCCTCTCCTTCTTATCCAACGATCCTGAAATTCCCTATTTAACCAATTGCGAACATCTAATAAGTAATGTGGTGTGGCACCATCTAATTGAAACCACATTCCGTTGGGATAATTTTGAGGCACATTTTGCAATAAGTTGCGAAAATCATGTTCTAAAAAATCTAAAAATATAGCTCCATTTACAGTCCCATCAAAGAAATAGGGAACCAATTACATAATCACCTATTATTCCCGCCCACACATTCAAAGACCATCGATACTGTGATGTGGTTCTAAATAAATGTTCATTGTGGTCCGAATAATAATGGAAGTTGTGTATATTTACACAACCGTTCTTATGAAACGTGGCTTCGTCGGAGAATAAAACTTTGTTTAAAAAGTTACGCTCTGTATTTATCTTGTTTATTAACCATCTACAGTATTCCACTCTACGCGCGAAATCACGTAGTAACAATTCTTGGTGAAGCTGGATATGATAGGGGTGATATTTATTCTTTTTTATTATGCGTCTAATTGTGGTATTGGAAATATCTAACTGATTGCTTAATTACCTTGTGCTTATATTGGGATCTTCAACTATACTGATCATTACCTTATATTCGTTGTCAATAGTAACAGCTGTAGTTTCACGTGAATGTTTTTTATACTTGACGGTTCATATTCTATCAAATCTATTCTTTAAATTCTCAAAAGTATCCTTTTGTGGATGACGTCTTTCTGGGTATCTTTGACGATAGACCCTACTAGCAAGAAACGCATTTTTTTGACATTCACCCAGTATCCATATCATATCAATATTTTCTTGAACACTATAATTCTTATTAAAATCCATTTTTTATACACAATACCGATTAAATATAGTAGACGTGATACAATACAAAATTTTATGTTGACAATTAATGCCATAACAAAATATACCTACTGTCATTTTCATAGGTAACTTGATTTCTTATTAAAAATTGTGTAAAATATGTTGTTTGTCACTTAACGTCAATTATTAAAGTAAATAGTAAAGTTAGATGTGCAAAACCCTATATTTTTTTAATGCGTCCCATTTGAAAAAATTAAGTTATTGCCATTTGAAAACTAGACTATTGGCACGCCATCGGCAAACACCCTGTGCAACAGGTGAAGATGTTGTGTGATTATTGTGATAGGTGCATGTTTCATTTACATCATGTAGCTTTTTTGAGGAATTTTTTAAAAAATGTGGTTTTTGTGCTAATATTTCTGAAGTGCTGTTTTTTCATTAAATCTGCTTAAAATAGGAATAACTTGTCAACGCCGCGTCGGATTTACAAATACAAAAAACTACCGTAAATCTAATATTAAGTAGAATCAGAAGACATAATCGTATATAGGGTGTTCAATTTAAAAAAACCAAATTAATTTTCATTCCACAAAAATTAGCCACCCTGTATACATCAAAATATTTTAAAATTGTAGTCCGAGTGACACTGTCTACCCCTACAAAAAATCTTGTTGATATCTCTTTTAGTTTCGGTGCTGTAGATCGAGTGGAAATAATTGGCGCACCCTGTATAATACGGGTGCCAAACTCCTATTAAATCATCTTTTTCGAAAACCAACGGGAACCAAAAGAAGGCACCATCATGGTACTAGGAGATTTCAATGCACAAATAGGAAAATAATATATCGAACACAATCTCAGATAGACCACATCCTAATAAACAAAAGAAGATAATGTTCTATTAAAGATGTAAGATCTTATAGAGGAGCCTGCGCAGACTCAGACCACTTCATGGTAGTGGCAAAAATAAAACTAAAAACAAGAAGCTGCAACCTCAAAAATGAACAAAAAATGATGATCAGGTAAAAAGGAAATACATATAACAACTTGAAAATTACTTAACAGAAGATGAGAGGCAAGAACGTAATGATCCGAAAGAAGAATGGGGCAATATAAAAAACGGCATACAAGTAGCAGCGGAAAAAGAATGGTACAATACCGAATGCCAAAAAATAGTTAGAATGGATAAGAACAAATAAACCAGAAGATAGAGAAAAATATCAAACACTAAGAGAGCAAGAAAATAATCAGAACAAGAAAAAGGCAATGGATGGACCTAAGGATACAGGAAATAGAGAACAAAAAATGGAGCAGAAATCAAAAAAAAATAAAAGAAAATAATAGGACTTTCAAAAACAAATTAAAAGGAATAAAGAACAAACAAGGAAAAATTGTGGAAGATGAAAAACAACACAAAGAAATATGGACAACATATAACAATACAAAGAGACTCACTGTCAGCTACTTTGTTCAATCTAGGTCTAGAATTCGTGTTAAGAAGGAAGAAAATGCATGGGAAAACTCAAAAAATAATATAAAAAATTAACAGCCTCAAACACGTGTTTCTGAATCATTATGTCTTCAAGACTTCATTAGGGAAGGGATTATCATAAATGGAAAAAATATCGCTCATTTGTGGCTTCAGTGAGAATACCCACTACTTTCTACTTACAGACACAGCCGCGGGGGCAGCTACAGCAACTTACGTGACTTCCTTCCATCAATAAAGAGTAAATAAGAAGTTTATCGCGAAAGAAAAAGAAGCGACCACGCGTAATTAATGAACGAAGCCACAAATGAGCGGTTGGCACTTTCTGCGTTAGTTCTTGTGTAATATATATTTTTTCCATCTATTCTGATCCAACACTCTTCTCGTCTAAACCGTACTGATGAAGACGATGAGTAAGAAAAACATGTCTCTGGCTGCTAAATATATATTTCTTTAACCATTCATTTTTGCAATTTTCCCATAAATTTTCTCCCTTCATCCATCCTCAAGTTATTGTTGGGCTTTATCCGCGGTTTCGCAGGGTTAATTTTTTTATACTCACGTGAATAGAATAATAAAAATCTATTTTTAGTAGGTTTCTACGTGACCAATTGATATTATCATTTCATGTTTACAGCTCCAGCAGTTTAGGTTGAGTGTAGAATATTTTAGAGGTGCTCGATATATACATTAACAACCTGTATAGTTAAAATATTGAAAAACTTTGAAATACGTCTTTTTTAGTGTATATACTTGTCAAATTTTATTGGCCTGTTATCGCCACAAGCTTTATTCAAGGTCGATGAATTTACACAAATACAATAAAATTTTCCCATGGCAAAAAGTTATATCCCCCAAATGGCCAAAAACCACCCGTAGAAGGGTGAATCGCGTCTTTCACCGGCAAAACTAATGGGGGTGGTTTGTAGTCGTTTAGGGGTGAAGTTCAGCGTACTCAAAAATGGGACATGGTGGGTGGTTTTTGGCCGGTTGAGGGATGGGGTCAACTCTAAGAAATGTAACCACCGCCAACGTGTTCAGAATCCTCGAAAACGGAGGGTTACATTAGTTTTGCCAGTGAAAGACGCGATTCACCCTTTTGGGGGTGGTTTTAGGCCGTTTGGGGGGTAGGGAAAACCCAAACAGAATTTTAACTCCCGCCATGGTGTTTAGCATCCTCGAAAACGTACTTTGGGTGTGTTAAAAATTATTTGTGTTTCTCGTGGGTTTTTCCAACTCACAGAATGTGATACGCACGACGGAAAACCCGTTTGCTAGCATGGGGGTGGTTATAAATGTCCGTTTCGATTTTTTCCAAACTTTTTTAAATAAAAACTAATACCTCAAGTAGAGAACGGACGTGTGGCGATAACAAAATTAGACCACTTTTTTTACATATTCAAAGATCAATTCCGACCTTTCGGGTGACAAAAAAAATTCGTCACCCTGAACTTTTTTCTCAATTCTCCGAGAACCCCGAGACCAGGTCATCGTCATATCCGATTATTTATGTAGAGCTTATTTCCCTACTTCTTTTAATGTAATATGTAATTATTTAAAAGTAGGCCTTTATGCGGACATTGTTAAAAAACATTTTCCATTTTCTTATAAAAAATGGCATGGCCATTAAAAGATGTCCCATAGATTCTTCGTAATAAATTTAATAAAACTAATCAAGCCTGCATTAATAAACATTAAATTACCACACCTTGCTGTATCACTAAAGTTCGGGTCATTCTATTAAAACTTATTTTCGCATATTGTCTCGGATTACTACGGAAACACAAGCGCATCACGTGGGTGCAGTGAAAGTATCTTCATTGAACAAGATCGGCTAAAAGTAGGCAGTACTGTTCTGCTTTTTGTCCTAGGTGTTATTTAATTTCTCGCAAATTGTCCTCATTTCATCTCCGGTAAAAGAAGAAGATGAAGAATAATCGGTAACCGGTGCTTCTCAGATGAAATAACTAGAAATTATGCGGATAATTGCTATAAAAACAGAACATAGTCAACGGCGTAGGTGAAGTGGGCTATATCGGGAGTAAAAATTTAAATAAAAATTAAAATTTTTTTTTTTTAGATATTTTCGCAAAGTGCGGAATAATCAGAATAAACCAGTTGAGAATGCTCTTCTAGCATTGCCACAGACCGAACAAATTGTAAAATTTGTAAAATTGTAATGACAGTATTAATAAAATTTTAGATTGACAGTTCTTATTCTAATCAACACAGCCACAGTCTACTCACTTTTACCAAAATCGTCATTCACTATGTGTCTACTTTAAATTCAATGTCAATTTAAACTTCAAAATTTTCATATTTTGGACCCCATTTTAAAGGTGTTCTCGAGAAGGTACGGAGGGGCACATCAAACCTTAAGCTTACGTTTTGATGGACCAAAATTTACCCGGATCGAGAGACCCCCCCCCGTTTTCCAGGATGCTGAACACGATGGCGGTATCAGAATTTCTATTTTCGACTGCTGAACCCCCTAAAACGGCCAAAAACTACCCCCTAAAGGAGTTAAACGGTCTTAGGGGGTAGTTTTTGGCCGTTTTAGGGGGTTCAGCAGTCGAAAATAGAAATTCTCATACCGCTAACGTGTTCAGCATCCTCGAAAAGGGGAAGGGGGAAGTTCTCTCAATCTGGGGGTAAATTTTGGTCCATGTCCTTCCAACTCACAGACGCTACTAAATTTGTTCGGTGAAAATTGGTAAAGGGGAACCTAAAATATTGTTGGGCTTCTAGGGACGCTTTTTGTTTGTTTAAGATATCATGTTGGATTAATTTGAGCGGATCTAATGGTTATTTATGTAATTTTAATTGTAAATTTAAACGACGTGAAAATTACTCAACGCACCCGATGTTGATTATTCAGAAAATTTTAACTCTGGATGAGTAAAAGAAAATAAAATGTAGAAATTGCTGTCAGAAATTTTCGCGATTTTTTAGGAATTGTCAAAATGTTTTCACTTATAATATTACAAGAGCTTAGAAAATTTCCAGGAATAATTTGGAAAAAAATTATTAATCCAACCTGGTATATCTACAATATTTAATGGTTGTAGATCATATGTTTACCTTTTCGACTGTCAAAAAATTTCCACTTAAATATCGTAGCGCCTCGAAAAAATTTCGGGAAATTTTTTTAGTTGCCATGGTAACTAGTCAAAATTAAGGCATCGTATTGGTTGAAAAGTAGAGGTGTGAAATTTTCATGGAAACACCAAGCTAATTTTCTATTTAAATTGAGCTATTATATAAACTGTCACTCTAATAAAAGCATGACATGTCATTTTCCCTAATTTTTTGTAATTTAAATCTATGTTGAGCAATACCAAAAGACCGGAACGAAAATTTAAGTAGGTGTATATGTGGGAATGGATATTTTTGGAAAATCAAAGGTAAAGAAAAAACCTGCTTAATTAACATATGGCGACCCATTTGAGTCCTCGAAATTCTGAAGTAAATGCTCTGGAAAGAAGGGAATACTTAATTGGAAAGAAGATCGGTCAACATTCATACAGATGTCTGGTCTTTGGGTATAATTGTATGTATAATGTTGATGCGAAACAAGTGCAGTAGCACTTATCGCTATTTATTCATTGTATTTATTGAATAAAGTAATAATAATAATAATTATTTTTTTCAACGCTATAACATTTTTTAGAGTAAAAAATAGTGTGTATACTGTGTCCATGAATCGTTTTAGCGCCTTCCAGATTATCGTGTCAAGGGTCTCGATGTTTTTACGCTGAACAGGTATTTCGTAGCTTTGTTGCACAAATAACTATTTTGCACTAGTTAAATACAATAAGTTTTTCTGGATTTTACTTGCTAGCGGTTAAAGTAAATTTTTTAACCCCTATCGCATGAAGGAAAAACGTTAAAAGTATTCGCCGTGTTTTTTTTCCATATCACAAAACCATATTTTTTGCTAATAAAAACCACATATAAATAAAATTATAATACAGTCTTTAGAAAAGAAATGTCTTTAATTCTACATTAGATTTTAACAAAATTCTATTTTAGCAAAGAGACGGACTGGGACAATATCGATAATTGGTACCAATTTATTGGTAGATGCGAATCCACCAAAATTTAAAGTGTTATCAATGAATTTTTTTTACCGAGTTAATTAAATAAAAAAAGTACTGGAAGTTGTTAATTTATTTATTTTTGACAATAATCGCCTTAATAGGGATGAAAAATGTATATGAATACATTTCTAATGTTATTTTGATCCCACTCCTAAATTCTTGTCGCATTTTGGTGAATTCACCTCTATCAGTAAATTTGACTTTTCTCAAAAAAGATGCAAGATGCAAGTTATCGATACTAAATGAATAGGATTGCTCCTATGTATTTTTGCTTCCCGAGGAAAAGGAATCTCCAAGCCCATTTACTTAAGTCGTATCAGTATTTTTTTTAACTTTCTTTATCGTAAATTCCTTCTCTTTATTATCCTTCCACAGAATAAACTACTGATTATTATGAGAAACTTAACTTAGGAAGTGAGTTTTCGTTTAACAAAAAATTTTTGTTGTAGGTACTTCATCTTAGAACGTTTTTTCAAATATCATTTAAATCAAACTATTTTTTTACTACCTCTAAACAAAATTTAGTTAATAGCACATATGCATATTTTTTTATAAAAGTGGGTCCTTTATTTTATGGAACAAATGTGATTAGTTAAATCCCCGATTGCAGTATCTTTTGAAGAAAAATATAAATCATGTTAAAAAGGATTCGTTTTCCACTAAAAAACTCGTTACTACACCTATGAATTATTTTCTTTAAAAATCTAAAAGAAATAAGAAAAAATCCATTACCAAAGAGAGTAATTTAAAGATGACTCTTTTTAAAATAATAAGTACTTCTCTTTATTTAATTTGATGGTAGGTACCAACTCTCCTTTACTACAATTAGAGATAAAAAATTAAAGCGTTATTAGGAAGCGTAACCAACCAACCATTTCAAAATATACCTTAAAGTAGAAACTGCTACAATGCGATAAAATTGTTTCGAAAGGAAAATTTTTTACCAAGTAAATTTATTAATGGATTCGACTTTTTCAGTAGCTATCCGGTTTGGAACATGATGATTTAAAATTAGAGTAATGAGGCATTAAACTGTAAGATACTTGACTAAATATGGTTCTTTTAGCAAACGAGTAAGGAATTTAATTTATCAGATTCGACATCCTAAGACCGGTTTCTGCCTTTCGGCTTCGTCAGTTAGGCTTTTCGAATCCAATAAATAAAATTTCAAATTCGCACAAGTCAATAGCTATATCCGCTATAAGATAAAATTCTTAGATGTGCTACCATCTATGGTTAGAAGAGAGTTGTAAAGTGTCAAAAATCTCTTCTAACCATAGATGGTAGCACATCTAAGAATGGTTCTTTTACTTTTTAGAGATTCGACACACCGAATTATAAAGCATTGTAAAACTAATTTTCTCCACGGCCACTACTGAATGTAGTTATTCTGAAACCACTTATAATAACAGAAAAGAAACATTGTCGCTCTTGAGATTGAAAGAAAATTCTGAAACTTTTGTCTCTTTTGTATTTTATAAGTATTACATTCTATCTCTAGAGCTAGAATCTGTATTCCGTGATTGTTTACAAAAATAAGGTTTGCCATGAATGTCAAATTAACTGTCAGTATTAGTTGACGTGGTCTTAATATTGGTTTGTAAAAACTTTTAATTTATTAAAAAGGAGAAGAAAATCAAATGATTCAGATGTAGAATTTGAAAATACTCCTCCAGAAATAAAAAAATTGCCAATAATATAACTCAAAATTTGCTACCGCAAAAATCCAAGCTTGAATATAAAAATACTACCTACACAATGTTGAGAGATTGAGGTTTCATTTTACTATATTTACTTTCTACTTTCTGTGTCCGTGAAGAAAGTACAGTCTGTTACTCTGTTGGAATGAAAATCCGACACTCGTGGTTCCTCCACTCGTGTCGAATTCTCATTCCAACCTTGTTACAGAATATACTATTCTTTAAGAATAAAAAAGTATTTGTGGAGATATTTTCCAAATCCTTACGTATAACGCCTACAGATTGTACTAAGGTGATTAAAGCATTTTACTTCCAAATGTCAAAAAAACATGATAATTATGGCAAAAAAGTTTTGTGACCCAGAATCTTAAAAAGCTCAACCAGTAATTAGGTCGACCTTGTCCTTCAATCAAAAATAACCAGAACGCAATAAGAGGACGTTTTTAAATTAACATAAAATACTATAAACTGGATTATATCTTTTTAATGATAATAAATTTATCAAAAGCCGAAAAACCTGCAACGAAAGTGGTTTTTACCGTTTTAAAATACTAAAACGGTCAGTTGGTCGGAAACGAGAAGCGCATTGAAATGACCATAACTTTGCAGTTTCTATCAATACAAGCATCTGCACATATATTTAGGATTTTTTGTTTTTTAGATAGCGTCTGCAATTCTTTTAATTTATTTATTCAATAATTTATTCAATAAATACAATGAATGATAAGCGATAAGTGCTACTGCACTTGTTTCGCATGAAAGCCATCATAAAACATCATCATCAACATTATAAATAGAATTATACCCAAAGACCGGACATCTGTATGAACCTTGCCCGATCTTCTTTCCAATTAAGTATTCCCTTTTTTCCAGAGCATTTACTTCAGAATTTTGAGGACTCAAAAGGGTCGCCATGTGTTAATTAAGCAGGTTTTTTCTTTACCTTTGATTTTCCAAAAATATCCATTCAGGCAAGTCGTTCCCGCATATACACCTACTTGAATTTTCGTTCCAGTCTTTTGTTCCACAAAATACCCTGAGTATGTCTACAGCTTTGAAAAATCAGTACCTACAAGTTGCAACTGCTTGTAATATTTTGCGACTGGTTTTTTCCTATTTTTTCCATTATAATACTTTAAAATATTACCTCCTACCTCTTACTTCCAGCTTCGCAGACTTGACTTTTTTTTTTCGTTAGCACACTATTAATTTTATTTCATTTTATTTTACGGGCAAGCCCAATTCCCTAATAAAATGAACAATGAAATGTTTACAGTAGGACAGAAATAGTAAAACAGAAAATTTGTATGAGTAGCATAACAGTACTAATATTCAGTACAAAACTATGAGAATTACATCCGTTACATTCAAATGCTTAGTTGAGGTAGGTGGTTCTTAAAACGATTAGTGGAGTTGCTGAACATCAGTAAATTGTCGAGAGTTTACTAGCGTCAAAACTCTAGGCAGGATAATTTGAATAATTTAGTTTACTCTCTGTTAGCCCCCATAGTTACCTCAAATTTCATATTTCCTGCTTCAGCAGTTTAGAATGAGCTTAGAATTTTTTTTGCTCCAAAAATATTAACCTAGCTGGCTTTATTTTCGTGAACCTTACGTCAATTTTTTCTGAATTCATTATCGTTAAAACCTATTGAGTGTCAAGGGCGAATATTAAACAAATTTTGATTGACTCTACTTCAATTTTTCCACCTAGTGATTTCTTTAACAAAATATCATGATCCAATCTGTCAATAGCTTTAAAAAAATAGTATAGATTGCAACTGACTGTAACTGATTGTATTTTTTTTCAAAAGCATACCATTATAATGCCTTCAATATTACCAACTAGTTACCTCTCACACGCAGCTTCGCACGCTTGAATTTCCAGCTTCAGCAGTCTCGCTTCAGCTTTACTCCATAAATACTTTAACAAACTAAATCTTGGTCAACAGTTAGAATTAATAAGTTAAGTTAAGTAAATACACAAAAATAGTCCAAAATGTGGAATTTTGGAGCAGTAAGACGGGTTGAGATGGGATTTTTTTGCATTCGCTTCGTTAGCTCGTCTAGAAATTTTGTGCCATATTTTGATCATGTACTTTTTTGAAGAAGTGCATTCTTCTTTCCAAGTGTTGAAGAAAAAATTTATATCTTGCACATAAAATATCCGAACCATATGCCAGGAACGTCATCACCTGGAGTTCCCTGTAAACTCATCAAAAATTGATCGAATCTCTTTACCCGGGGGTTTTTCGGGTCGCTCGACCCAGATCTGACATCGACATCGTCCTCCGGAGGTCCTGGTGCACACAACCTGGCTAAACACATGGAGTTTTACTGAAATTACTTATTAAATCGATCGAAACACCTCACCCGGAGGTTTTTTGGATCGCTCATCCCAGATCTGACATCGACATAGACTTCCGAAGGACCTGGTGCACGCAATCTGGCTAAAAACATCATCTCCAGGAGTTTTCCTGAACTTTTGTCGTCAAACTGTCTAACATTGCTTTAATGAATGCTAGTTAATATATTATTAATAAAGCAAGTTCTCCATAATAGCGTTTCGATCGATTTAGTAAGTAATTTCAGTAAAACTCCAGGAGATGACGTTTTTAGCGAGGTCGCGGGCACCAGGACCTCCGGAGGACGATGTCGAAGTCAGATATGGGACGAGAGACCCGAAAAACCCCCGTGTGAGGTGTCTCAAACGATTTGTTAAGTAATTTCAGTAGAACTCCATGTGTTTAGACAGGTAGCGTGCACCAGGTCCTCCAGAGGACGATTTCAATGTCGGAACTGGGACTAGCGACCCGAAAAATCCCCGGGTAAAGAGATTCGATCGATTTTTGATGAGTTTCCAGGGAACTCCAGGTGATGACGTTCCTGGTATCGTCCTGACTTCCAGGTACACCGGTGGCTCATTTGGCCATATTAAGCGACCCAAAACACCCCCGGGTACTGAAATTCGTATGTTTTCTGTGCAAGATATGAATTTTTTTTCAACACTTGGAAAGAAGAATGCACTTCTTGATGAAGAGGTGCCATTTCAAAAAAGTACAAGATCAAAATATGGCACAAAATTTCTACACGAGCTAACGAATCGAATGCAAAAAAACCCGATCTCAATCCTACTTACTGCACAGCAAATTCCACATTTTCTAGCCTATAATAAAGTAACAAACCGACGCAGAAT
This sequence comes from Crepidodera aurea, assembly GCA_949320105.2. NCBI lineage: Eukaryota > Metazoa > Arthropoda > Insecta > Coleoptera > Chrysomelidae > Crepidodera > Crepidodera aurea. The sequence goes on along the minus strand of OX439474.1, from coordinate 15,435,323 downwards.
AAAAATAATACAGTAGCAGAGACATGTCAAGGGTCAGGAACTAAACATGAAATTTATTTTGTTCTTTTACATATGTTTATTATAATGTATTAATCGAAATAATCCTACATTTCTATGAATATGTATTTACTTTGCGACCCACCTAAAGATAAACCTTGTTTGTTTGGCCCAAGTTAGCCTTTGAGTTAGACACACCTGCTTTAAGGGCTTAGTTTCTAGGGATTTGCTAAAAGTGAGCGAAGGTAGAATTTTTTGAACCATAAAAATTCCAAAAAAGGACCACGGGAGTGACAAAACTGCACAAAGGATGTGAAATGAAATCACACAAGCAGTGGCGGATCTAGGGAGTTTTTCAGGGGGGGGGGCATCAGTTAATGGCAATTTGTAACCAAAGTTATTAAGTGATAAAAATTTGGGATGTTCGAGTCTTTGAGAAAATATTCAATAAAACGAATAATTTTGGTTTGTATAACGTGTGTTTTCTTCTTGTTGAAGACCAATCAAAAGGTTTACTTGCACTCTATAGTCCAGTAAATTAACGCCAGAAAAATCCCAAACCTGGGCATCAAGTCTGTCCGTCAAATTTTTTAATTTGCAGGTATTCATAGGTACATTTACTTCCGAAAATCTCAGCTACGTGGAATTTGTGGAAGGGTGGGAAAATGGCTCTAGAGTTCCCGAAAATTAGTTTTTCGACGATATCTGCCGAAATATGACCCTTACAACATTTTTGTTTAGACAAAAAATGAAGAGCAGTTCATTGCCTACAAAAGTTGTCTCTATGATTTTTTTCGCTACACCAATATTTTTTGCAAAAATGGCGTTTCAAAAATTAATTTAATAATTCGCAAAATTATTGTGGTGAAAACGGAAAATTTGAATATCCTCCCAAAACTTGAATATCCTCCCGTTTTTTTTCGAAGACAAAAGATAAGGCAATAATAACCAACTTTTTTTCACTTTTTGCACTTGATTAATAAATTTATTGTAAAAAAATCCAATTTGAGAAAGTTTGAAGGCAGAGTTTTTTCGCGTGCACTTAATAAAATACTTGATATATATAAATATATATATATATATATATTGATGAAAAGGTCAGAATCTGATCTTTTATTTATTACAATTCCTAACCCCGAAAAATTTTAGCACGAAAAGAAAATAATCCTCAAAAAAAATGTCGAAGGGTGAGAATTTTCTCAATTTTCCGGAAAACCAAAAAATATGAAAAAAAAAGAAAAATGCCATCGACAAGCGGGCAAGCTAAGCTTTCTAATGATGTACGTTGAAAACCGATATGGTCCATGATTATCTATTAATTCCCGATATTTATAGGAGGGTCAAAATATCGAGCAAAAACAAACTTTGGCCCGGTTTTTCAATAATTCGGACATAATATAAAATATATGATTATAAGAGAAGAGAAAAGAAAATACTTAGAAAAGAAAATTGATCGTAACAAAAATAATCCAATTGAGATGTGGAAGACGTTAAAATAATTTGTCCCAAATAGCACCCTAGTAAATAATTTTAATTCAATGGATATGGGCGATGCAGAAGTAATATCTAACATTGATTTGATGCCCAACTGCTTAAATTTATTTTATATTAGAAGTATCAATGAAATTACTGATCAAATTGATAAAACTCTTTCTGCTGAGTATACAATAATTGAGATGGTTACAAATAACAAACTAATGAATTTTGATTTTATCACTACTGAAGAACTGAAAGAGACTGTAAACTCATTAAAAAATAAAGGTAGTACAGATGACATTAATGTTGAGCTTTTAAGAGAGTGTTTTGATCTCATCTGTAATCCTTTAGTAAATTTAATTAACAGTCCTATTGAACAAGGAAGAGTCCCCAATGAAATGAAATTAGCCACCATTATTCCTATACCTAAGATACCAAATAGCAATAAAGCAATACATTTGAGGCCAATTAATATGATAAGCGCTACAGCAAAAATATTGGAAAAAGTTATTTATGAGCAATTAGTAAGATATTTGGAAGAAAATAGTTTGCTCTGTGAATATCAATATGGGTTTAGGAGCAAGCACAGCTATGAAACTGCATTACAAGGGGTATTGTTTGATTGGAAAAACAATATAGAAAATAATTTCATTACTATAGCAGTATTTCTGGACCTGCAAAGAGCTTTCGAGACAGTTGATAGAGGGAGGCTGATAAGGAAGATTAAGTGTATTGGAATTGATGAGATGGCACTGAACTGGATAATTGATTACTTAACAAATAGACAACAGAAACTAAAATTAAATCGGATATATTCTGAAAAAATAGAATTAACAATTTGAAGTTAAATATAAGGATAGGGAATAATGACATAGAACGGGTTAATAAATTTGTTTATCTAGGAATAACAATTGATAGCCAATTACATTTTAAACATCATGCTAACCAGGTAATAAAGACGGTAGCATATAAAATTAATTATTTGAGAAGATGTTCACCATACCTTAGCCAGTGGTCAAGACTTACATTATATAATACAATCGTGCTACCACACTTTAATTATTGTTCCACTGTATTATATATGTTAAACCAAAATGAAACAAATAGACTGCAAAAAATGCAGAATCGTGCTATGCGCATAATTTTGCAATGTTCAAAGTTCACTCCTATAAACTTGATGTTGGAAGCACTAAATTGGTTGCCGATAGTAAAACTCCTTAAGTATTACACACCCATTTTTATTTACACAATCAAAATTGGCCAGGCACCAGTATACCTACAGGATAAGTTAACGTACAACACTGGGATCCATAACCATGAAACTAGAACCAGACATAACTTTTATATACGAACGTGCAGGAAAAATATTACATATAATTCCATCTTTAATAAGGGCATGGTTATGTTTAATAACCTGCCAAACGTCATAAAAAATGCTCCATCTTTTTATACTTTTAAATACAGATTGAAAGAATATTTTCTGGACAAATAAAGTGCTATATTTAGTATTTGTGAAATTGTATTTTTTTTTAGACTATATGTATTGTAAAGAATTAGTTTGTAACTAAATAAAGAGATATATATATATATATATATTTATAGAGTTATTTGCAAAAAACAAACTCACCCCCAAAAACCACCCTTCTGCAAGGGGTTGAAGGTCGAAAACTTGGATTTGAGTTCGTCCCTTTGACCAAAAACTATCTGCAAAATTTCAGCCTGCCCCTAATTTTTTCCATTTAGTCAATGGTATTTGATATAGTTAAACCATGTCTGAACTTTCGTAATTCAATACCTGGTGGGGCATACAGCCCAAGGAGTAGTTGTTGAAGTCTAGACGCTGGTGCAGTGTAGGACATTTTTAATGTCCTTGTTCTTGGGAGCTTATGTGATTTCATTTCACATCCTTTGTGCAGTATTGCTTTATACGGTATGTCAAAATTTAACTGAAGACGAATATCTAATAATGCGGTCATTCCGATTCTCTCACTGTTTTTTAGCTTTTTTAATAGTTTTTTTTTCAATGGATATCTATTAATCACTTAATTCAAAATACAAAAAAAAATCTCAAAATTAAAAATTCAAACTGACAACACCGGTAACCAGACGGGTCGTTCCACATTTTCGTAAAGTGAACCATGAGCTTGAAGCCAAACGTTTGCTGCGATCTCTCTTCCTTATAAATACTCTCATCTAATCGGCGGCCTTCACAAAACGCAAAGAAGTTCAAGGTGTAGCGAAGAAACCGTGTTAAATGTAAACAGTGCATGATCTTCCGCATAATGATGAATCACAAATTCATTTCCTTTTCGTTGTTTTTCCTCGTTTCTGGAATTTTTGGGAAGAGCGTGCAAATTTCCGAACGTGAAAATGAGACTGTTGTGAGTGCGCCAATTTTGGAAAATTCGAGACAGGGGAGGGCGGTTAATAATGCAGTTTACGCCGGACTTATTACATGTGCTTTTCAGTATAATGCAGGGTGTTTTGTAGATGTGGCGCAAAATTATTTGGATATGAAAAAAAGAGAGCTTTTAGGTGAGTTGCTTTTTATAAAAATAAGACGTACATGTTTTTTTTCAATCAAATTCTACTGTAAAAAAATGATAAAGAAAACTCAATTTATAAATACGAGTAGGACATTTTTCTTATTATTGAAATTCGGATTAATAAATGTTATTTCAGTGATTATCAATTCCATCAATAAAAATTAAACAATTTATTACAAATAATTATACAGGGTGGTTCATAACTATTGAGACAGAGGCTAAGGGCAGGTTATTTGGACCAAAATATGGCGATAGGACCAAATATACCTTAATAAAATATTGTTGTGGAATAAGATACAGGGCGTTAAAGTTTAATTTTTTTTTTCGTTTTTTTCTGAAGATGTCCCTGTATATTTATCAATTGTTATCAAAATCGGCACAGAGCCGTAACTTTGGACAAGGAATATTATTTTATGTATTATTTCACATTTTGTTATAGGGGGCGCCACGTGAATGATTCCTGATGATGAAATTAAGTGGTATCTTTTTGACGAAATTTTTTAGTGATTTTGATTAGAAAATATGACGTAAACATCATTTCTACGTAATATTGATTCTCTTGTTTAAACACGATATTTTCAACCGTTTTCGAGAAAAACGCGATTGAACCGTTCTGAGAAGGGGATTTCAAACAACAGACAATAAAAAACTTATGACATAAGGCTTTTATTTCAATGGTTTATAAAGCAGAATTAAAAATAATTTAACATAAAAAGAGCAAACTTAAATTAAATGTTCTATGTGGCCTCCTCCGACCTCTAAGCCTTTTCTAATTCTTGTAATAAAGGATGTCAAAGAAAACATTATAAAATGTCCAATTGCGTTTTTCTCGAAAACGGGTTAAATTATCGTATATAAATAAAAGTACTAATATTATGTAGAAATGATGTTTATGTCATATTTTCTAATCAAAATCACTAAAAAGTTTCGTCAAAAAAAGATACCACTTAATTTCATCATCAGGAATCATTCACGTGGCGCCCCCTATAACAAAATGTGAAATAATACATAACATAATATTCCTTGTCCAAAGTTATGCCTCTGTACCGATTTTGATAATAATTGATAAATATACAGGGACATTATCAGAAAAAAACGAAAAAAAAAATTCAACTTTAACGCCCTGTATCTTATTCCATCGCAATATTTTGGTCCCAATAACTTGCCCTTAGCCTATGTCCCAATAGTTATGAACCACACTGTATGAAACTAAAAAGTTTATGAATTTCATTTACAATTCCTAGTGTAAAATTATATTCATAATTGTAAGTTTTGCATAAAAATAAAAAGAAACATAAACTAGATAAAAAAGAATGAATTAACTCACAATTATAGACCTAAAATTGGAAGACACAAAATATGCCTCATTTTTCCAAAAGTAGATAAGGAAGAATCGAAAAAATTTGCCACTACTTAATAAAAATTTGCTGTTATTCATATCGTAGTAATTGGTTCATTTTGAACACAATTTGTCTGATGAAACGAAATTTTAAATATTCTAGAATTGCGACTTCTACAATCATTTTCATTTGGATTAACCATTTCCAGTAAATCCCTAAAATCTACATTATTAGTTTATACAGACACTAGTTCTTTATTTTTCAGAATTTTATTTCACCACCCAATAAATAATTGCATTCATTTCTAAATAGACTCAATTTAAATACACAAATTTTGAATTTTCTTTAGTTAATCTATATCAACCTCAAAATTATAACTATAGTTTTTGCAAGGGAGTAACACAGCTTTTATTATATAAAGAGAAGTTGATAATACAACCTTAAATAGTTGTGAGACTGAAGAGTCACTTAGAATCCGAAATAACACCCAGGTCATCCCTTTGGAAAGCTGACATAGAAACATTTAGATCAATTTCAATAGATTTATTTCAAATCAACCGCCAGGAGGTGAACATCAAGTGGATTCGCAACTACAGTTTTAAATTGTCCTAAAATATTACACATTTATTTTGATAATGACTTCAATAACATCGTTAATAAATAGATCAAATAAACTAAGTTTAAAGACCTCTAACCATCGAGAGACACCTGATGAAACGCTGATACTGTCATATAAATTGTTTACCTGCTTAAAAGCTTCGCAAATGTTCAGGGCGCATTTTCAGAAATTATGAGGCATAAGAATTGTCGCAAATGTTTAGGGCGTGTTTTTAAACATGATGAAGTGCAACAATTGTCGCAAATGTTCAGGGCGTACGTTCAAACAGTATGAGGCACAATTGTCGCAAATGTTTAGGGCGCGTTTTCAAACATTATGAGGCACAATTATCGTAAATATTTTCACACGTTATTTTCACGTGTTTTTCACATGTGATTCCACATCTTACCTTGATCTATGTCTAAAAATTATTTTCTTCACAAAAACCGAAAGGTTAATGAGCCTGTCGTTGCAAAAAAAATAATCAGAGCGAAAATATCAATAGCTTTAACAGAAGAGTTGAGACAAAGTTTATGGTTGCATATTTGTTATAATTTACTTTTTTTTAATGTAACACAAAAAGGTTGGGAGGTCCATCTAATTTAATTTACCGTTTTAAAATTACCGTCGATAGTTGTCTAGGCTACTGGAATATTTTGCACAAAAATACTTAATTTTTACATATATAGCGGGAAATTGTTTTATTTTACAACTCATTTATTTATTATTATTAATTTACTGTTTTAAAATTACCGTCTAGGCTACTGGAATATTTTGCACAAAACTAATTAATTTTTACATATATAGCGGGAAATTGTTTTATTTTACAACTCATTTATTCCCCATAAAAGATATAAGAGGTAATCATTTGAGAAAATTAAACACATTTCGTTTCTGCTAATATGTTTATTGAATAAATGGACTTCAATAATTATATGTGCATTTAAAATCAAATTGCTAAAAGGTGTTATAGCACAATAAATAATTACTTTGATATTTTTGTGAATGAGAACGAAGGAAAAAAGTATTTTAAAATAAAAGGTGTATTGCAACAAACCAACCAGCTATTGTATTGTGTTTTTTTTATGTACAGGGTGGCATAATAAGAATGCGAGGTACTGTATCTTGGAAACCATCCATCGTAGAGGAATGCGGAAAAAAAAGCCATTACTAAAACGACCAAGAGGAAAACCTGGAAAATATTTTCAAGTTTCTGAAATGGCCGCTAGAGGGCGTACCTGCGATCTTGAAGCTAAGAAAGTGATGTTTCTGCGAATTCTGCTATATTAACCTACCAAAAAAATATCTGATCTATAAAGTAGAGGATAATCTGAACCTTTTTTGTTTAACAATTTTTGCTATATCTCTAAAAATAAAGTGGTGGGGGGTATTCAAAGGTTTCAGTAAAAAACACCCTGTATTCGAAACGGCTGAGCCGATTTTAACAAACTTGGGCTAGTTGAAAAGAGCTATTCTTGGGCTACAAATGCTATAATATTTGAAGTTTTGTTAGTTTCAGATGTCGCCGCTAGAGGGTTTTTTCGACATCTCGTCAGAAATGGTTAATTTTCTCAAAAAAATTAAACGCATTGGTATGATTTCTTTTTCATGAAAAAGTAGCTAAATGATGCCTAAACAAGCTCCCGAAAACCGCATCTCGATATCTTGTTCCTAACCTAAAATTTAGCCCAAAGAAAATTTTATACGGAAATCCCTTAAATTTTTATTTTTTAAACTAATTAATTCCTTTTATCATGTAAGTTGTGGCCCTAAAAAGGACCGATTTAAAAAATAAAAGTTTTTAGTGCCCCCGTAAATGCTCTAAATGCTGATCATCACGCTCTATGCATTGCTGAAGCCTCTCATGGGTAGACAAACCTGCACCTTCAATTTCGGTTCTCGGTATGTTACGTAATGCATTAACGAATCCGGTTTTTCATATGTATCTGGTCGTAGGTTGAGTCTGAAAATCAAAACAAGTTAAGTCTGGTGATCGCGCAGGCCATGGAAACAGACTTCCTCTTCCAATCTACCACTGTTGGAATACTGCATTAATATGCTCCCGCACAATAATAGCATAATGTGCTGGGCAACCATTCAACTGCAAAAACAAGTTTTGACGTGTTCCAGTGAAACATCTTCCAACAACAACGGTAATTTATTGGCCAAAAAGTCAAGAAAGATATTGCCACTTAGGGATTGCTAAAAAAAAATAATTCTGCCTCCCAGTATGCCACACCACACATTTAAACTCCAACGTCCTTGGTGCTGAACTTCACGCAACCAATGTGGATTTTCTGCAGACCAATAATGCATATTGTGCAGATTTTAAAGGTGGCTTCATCGGTCCAAAGAATTAGAAATAAAAATTCTCCATTATTGTGTGAGAGCATATTAATGCAGTATTACAACAGCGTTGGATTGGAAGAGGAAGTCTGTTTCCATGGCCTGCGCGATCACCAGACTTAACTTGTCTTGAATTTTCAGACTCAACCTACGACCAGAGAGATACGAAAAATCGGATTCGTAATGCATTACGTAACATACCGAGAGCCGAAATTGAAGCTGCAGTTTTGTCTACCCATGAGAGGCTTCAGAATTTCGAGCATTTACGGGGACATTAAAAACCTTTCTTTTTTAATTCGGTCCTTTTTAGGGCCACAACTTACATAAAAGGAATTAATTAGTTTAAAAAATAAAAATTTAAGAGATTTCCGTATAAAATTTTCTTTGGCCTAAATTTTAGGTTAGGAACAAGATACCGAGATACGGTTTTCGCGAGATTGTTTAGGTATCATTTAGCTACTTTTTCATGAAAAAGAAATCATACCAATGCATTTAATTTTTTTGAGAAAATTAACCATTTCTGTCGAAATGTCGAAAAAAGCCCTCTAGCGGCGACATCTGAAACTAACAAAACTTCAAATATTATAGCATTTTTAGCCCAAGAATAGCTCTTTTCAACTAGCCCAAGTTTGTTAAAATCGGCTCAGCCGTTTCGAATATACAGGGTGTTTTTTACTGAAACCTTTGAATACCCCCCACCACTTTATTTTTAGAGATGCAGCAAAAATTGTCAAACAAAAAAGATTCAGATTATCCTCTACTTTAAAGATCATGTATTTTTTTGTTAGGTTAATATAGCGGAATTCACAGAAACATCACTTTCTTAGATTCAAGATTGCAGTTACGTCCCCTAGCGGCCATTTTAGAAACTTGAACATATTTTCCAGGTTTTTCTCTTGACCGTTTTAGTTATAACTTTTTTTTCCGCAAGCCTCTACGATGGATAGTTTCCCAGATACAGTACCTCGCATTCTTATTTGGCCACCCTGTACAAAGTTGCTTATTGTATGAAATCGATGGTTTTGATTGACCCGCTATGTTGATGAGGTCACATCGCCAATATGTCAACCAATTAGCTTGCACAATCAACAATCTGACTCCAGCATCAGAGCCTGTCGATCAAAATTACCGATTTCGGCCAAAATATACGTATATAGGGTTAAGTAAGTTAACATGGAAATATAAAATTTTATTTCGTTTGTATAATTCAAATCTGAACCTAGGCACGTTCTATGAGAAGGTTTCTCTTCATTTTTTACCTCTAAGGTGGTTTGACTTATTTGGGACCAGTCAATTATCTTGCATTCATCTCTTTGGGTAGTTTTAGTTATTTTGAATCCTAAATTTTTGCTGTATTAAATATAGGAGTTATTCTATACGTGATAAACTAATTGTTTAATAACAGTTTTATGTAAATAATTGCGTATTAATCACAAATCTCATTTTAAATTCAGGTTCCGCTGCTTAATAGACTTTTTTTAAAATTAAACCATGAAGATTCCGTTTATGATAAAAACAGTTAGTGCCTAGATAAACTGTCGCATGTTTGTAAAGGCAATTAACAAAGTTTCACGAAGTCACTCCCGCTATTATATTTGAATAGTGTCGTTTGCGTGTTTAACGACTGTCTAAATAAACAATTTAATAATTAGATCTCTGAAATTAACGCTGCAAATCTTTGTAATTACCGTAAACGTAACCGTATTCGGATTCTTAATTTTTAGTCCATGTTAAAGTGTGAGTTTTTCTTCTTTAAATTATATATACTATTTCTCGTTACAAAAAATGTCATGAATTTTCACCTCTTGTTCGTTTTCCTTCTCGATTCTTTTTATATCCTCTCTTAATCCTTTAGTTCGGCCAACTAAAGGGGAAGCATTATTCATCGGAAGATATTCATTCATTAATTGCACAATCTTCATCTCCTTCATCATCGGTATCTCCAATGGTAGCTTTGGAATTCATAAGCATACTCCATGATGCAAAGGTTTTATTGTTTATTATGGTACAACATGATACTTATCCTGCTTTTAAAGATCATTTTCTTGTTTGTTTATAAGTATAAGTTGATTTTGACTCTACATATTAAACTTATGGTTAAAGATCCAGATACAGTGTTCGTAAACTTTTTTACCCAATGTCCCTAATTCATTCGATGTCCTGACAAATGAACTGTTGATTCAGCAGTACAAGATCCTCAGGTCCTTTGTTGTTAAGGACAGTTTTTTTGGTCAGCCCACAGGAAAAAATGTTTTGCCCCCTTAGCCATTTTGAATATTTTGTCATAAATCTCTATTGCAATCTTCCGCACGTTGATTATTTGATTATTTAATATCTCTTTACGTTACGGAATTGATGTATGGTAAAAAAGTTATGGGGCGTAAGATGTTTATGAATGGTTTTTTGAATCTCGGATTTTTGGCACCATTTGTTACGAGTTCAAATAATTTCAAAAGGAAAAATCTAGATCCACTACCTGATTTAAACTTTTATTTAATTTTTAAATAATATATTTAAGGAACTTAAGGAAAATTATTTTCTCATAGAAAAACGATTTTAACTTTTGTTTACCTAGAAGTTGTGGAACTGAGAGGATTTACATAAACTTTAGTATTGGAAACAAAAAGAATTTCTTTCTACACATTTTTTAGTCCAAACTTCAATTTTTTAAATTCAATGGAAGAGAATAAATAAATTTCCCTCAACTTTTGTTTGAACAAGAAAATAAAATACATATTGTGCCTTAAATTAGGATCAACAGCAGTATTTACAAAAGTTAGGATCAATCCATGGCCTGTAAATTTTATCAAAGTGTCGTAACCACTGATCTTCGTCTTCATCTGGATCCACACATTGGATCAAATTTTGATTTTCATCGAACTTCAACTCAAGACTTTCTGTATAATTGAAAGCACTTAAATATTCATCAGGTTTCAGACTTTTAAAGAAGAAACGTCCCATGGCCAGTTTATAGCCAAGCGCTTTAAAAATATTCTTATTCGATTCTGTACACATTGCCGAAATTTGTAACGACTCATGTTCTTTAATGGCAATACTTTCAGCCCAATTAATAAGATCGACTCTTAAATCCCGATTTTGGTATTGTTCTTTTTTGATATTTATTAAATTAGCAATGCTTTCACATATTTCCGTTTCACAAATTAGTGATGTCTGGAAAGGTAAACTAGAATCATCTTTCCTCATAATGACGAAGGCAGATATGACGTCTTTGGAGAGGTCTTCGTAACTCAAAAAAGTTTCCCAGCGTCCATCCGCCACATAATCTTTCCTATATCGTTCTACTGTATCAGTTTCTGTAAGGGTGTTTTTAAGTTTTGTATAAATTTCTTCAAAAATTATGGAATTGTATGAATTATCCGACTTGTCGGTTGTGGTTGACATTTTAAATCTTTTATGTCAGCCAAACAAACGTCACTATATACAAAGTGTAATTAAAATGGTGAAACTGGTGAAACTGGTGAAACTGGTGAAACTTTACACTTTTTCAAAATTCAGAAAGAACCCCGCACAAATCTTATGGGAATTGGCTCCCGGTCAAATTTGCTGAAATTTGGATATGTTGTACGTTTCGGCATCCTGAGTAAAAGTCTCAATGGACTCAAAGCTCAATATTGCGTATTTCGGCTCCTACGGAGTTCGAAAGCTCCACAGATTTAACATTATTTACTACTTAAAAAAGGTAATCTTTTCAAAAGTTTAGTATTTGCTGCTGCGACAGTTGACAGCTGTCAAACTAACTGTTGAATAGCATGTAACAATCAAAATTGATAAAATTAATATGTAAACATATGTTTTTAAGGTTGCTAAATTCAAATCTGTTGTCAAAAAGACGATATTGCCAGTTGACATCTGTCAACTAGCTGTCAAACAACAAGCAATAATCAAAATTGATAAAATCCACATGTAAATATATGTTTTTGAGGTTGCTGAGTTCAAACCTGATGTTAAAAAATCGATATTGACAGTTGACAGCTGTCAAATAACTGTCAAACAAATGCAGCGACCTCGAGAACATAAGAGGGTACTTTTTTTAACGCAGTAAATACTAAACTTTTGAAAAGATTACCTTTTTAAGTAGCAAATAATGTTAAAAATAAAAATAAAAGCTTTGGAGCTCCGTAGGAGCCGAAATACGCAAAATTGAGCTTTGTGCCCATTGAGACTTTTGCCCAGGATGCCGAAACGAACAACATATCCAAATGTCAGCCAGGGGTTCTTTATGAGTGTTGTGAATGCGCTCTTTTTTCATTTGAGGCTATGGCTACGACTTATTCTAAATATTACATCCTACAAGAAAAAATCTAGAAGACCTACCTGGGCCAAAATATGGGACCTCTAGCCGCATGAATTGATATTCGACTTCCAAGTTTTTCTTTTTTCCAGTAAAAAGTTTAACAACAAAACCTGACTATGTTTAGTTACGAATACTAAAAGCATTTTATCTCTTGATTGTACCAGAAAATAAGTATAATAGTGAAAGACATACTGTTTATTTTTTACTTTTACTTAGCCGGGAATAAGGTTTGAAGACCTATTTTTTATCAATTTATTACCTAGCTAATCATTCTAGAAATTATGTATTTCAAACATGCAAACTATTCGAAAGTAAATAAACCAGATATGCACAAATATCATATTGGTTGTTAAATTCCTCGTAAAAATAAAAACGTTATAACCAAAGTGGGTCGATGGACGGGTTTTTGGAGATGACACACTTGTAAAGTATGATGTTCGTAAGAAAAAAAAAAGATTTACATTAGTATATTTAAAAAAAAGGGGTTATCAACAACTTTCATACGCGATCACGTAATAAAAAAATATATAAAATAAATAAGTAGATACCGTTATACAAGTTTTGTGTTATATTGATATTCTTTGCCTTAAGTGGAATTATTTTAATTAATGATTATTGGTTACTTCTAGACCATGGGCGTCGCAAATATGGATATTTAATTAAAAGACGTGGTTATAATCTTTCAGAATCTTTAATACTTAACAATAGTTCGACCACCCAGATAATCTGTTGAAGGAATGATTTTGTATGTATATTTAATCTGAATTTTCGATAGCGCCAACTTTCGGACAAATTTTGACAACTTAAAACGTGTTTTTTGAAAAAACTACAAGGGTATTTTAGTTCAAAAATTTGTTTTTAGCGCACCAACATCTATAAGAAAATTATATAGCGAGAAAATCACAAGTTGTTAAATACCAGAAAAACTATTCTACTGCCCAAACGTACTATTAAAATTACATAAATCATTCAAGGTGTCGTGATACTATCAGTATATAAATTAGTTTACTTAGTAATTAAAAATCATTTACTTTATAACTAGCATCTGGAAATTAGAAATCGAATAATTATTCGACCCCTCAGGGCTTGTAGGTATGACGTAAAAATAAATTGAGTAATCATTTGGAGGGAAAAATCATTACTTTTGTAGATTCTGGGTAACTTATGTAGAAAATGTACTCAATGTTCTTTAAAAAAAACACCAACAATTACCAAATTAAAACAAATGATATTTATAAGTTTATTGACTCCTTCCCACGTATTTTCCAATTTTAATTCGGTGACCTTTTTGAGGAAAAACATGTTCAATAACAGAATTTTAAATGTAACACCAAAATTAGAGCATTCAAAGACTTTTTAAACATTTTTCAAAATTGTCGATCATTCGTACATATTTTGGCTTTTACCTTGGTCGATAAAGAATCCTTTAGGTACCTAAAAAATACGTCAAACTAAAAATTTTAATGCTCCTATTTTCTTTCTTTCTTCATATATCATAAAATCTTTCACGTTATTATTGTTCTAATCACAGCAATTATCGCGTTTCGTATCTCAGAAAGATCTTAAGTTATTACAGATGTTAACACGAAACAAATTATTTTGTTTAAAAAAGCAGAGAAAATAAGATTCTTATCGATTAAGATAGAATTGCTTACACACAAATGTGGCGGAAAATGTTCATGTTGCGATCTTGTTCTAGAGTCTACGAGTAAGTGTAAAGACATTTTTCTAATTTTAAATCGTAGACCAGTGTGGCATACCCCGCTTGGCTAATGTTCAAAAACGCTGCTGAATATATAGTAATTATTTTTTTCCTGATCGTTCTGTGGTTGCTCCAGAACCTGGCAAAGTCATTGGATTCTGTTGGCTCTTTTTTATTTTATAGAAAAATGCTACAGTTGATTTTACTGAAAAATGGAGGTCCTGGAGATATAATTTCATGAAAATCATTTTATAATCTTAAATAGTGTACCAGTGTGGCACACCTTGTCAAACGCGAATGAGTACGTTTTTCTGGATTATATTCCTCATTAATTTTTCGGTAGATTTAGGCATCATTGGAAGGAGACTGATTGGTTTATACTTCCAGTGATAATTTGCAAGGCTCGGAGAATAATAATATTACTACATGATGTGCATGATAACTTTTCAGCTTTATAGAAGAGAATATTAGCGATTATGGTGTTTTTTTTTGATAGAAAGAGGATCCCACATTGAATATTTTCAAATAATTCTAGACCCCGGTTTCCCCTAAACAAATAAAATTCAAGTAGATCATCCGAAGACGGTAAAGTATTCTACAGTATTTGAGAAGGAATGCCGATGATTCATTAAGGCCATGTCGATGTTGTCCGTGAAGATGCGCGCGGAATACCATTTCAAAGTGAAAATCAGATTAACGTTGAATTATTTATACGCATAATGGAACAACAATGTAAATTGTGGCCCAGTAGCCCAGTATCTCCTTTTTATTTCGATCGTTCTGGAAGTAAAAACAATTAAATGTTGAAGATACTTACGTTTTCTTTTCTATATTATTTGAAAATTTATAAAAGTATATAAATGAGGACATTGTTACTTCGGCCAACTGGGCCATCATCATTGTTTTGCTGAAAGCAGTATTATTACGAAGAAAACCATTTATATAATCCAATCAATTGAAAGTAGAACGCTTTATTTTAAGAAAAATAATAATGAGAATAAGTGAGCTCCAAAATACAAGATTACCGATTTGATAAAATAAAAATGAAGAAGAAAAAGATTACTTTACTACTCATAAAGAAATACTGGTCATACAATATACAGTGTGTGCAATAATAAGGTCGGCACCACATGGAAAACTTTTTTATTATTTATTTTATGAAAAAAAGTTATTCTGAATAAAAAGTTCTGCATGGCATAAAATCCAAAATTAAACAATCAGATATCAATTTTGTGCATTGGTATACTAGGTTTGTCAAAAAATATGAATTTTGCTAAAGAGTAAAGTACCTACCTTTAAATCAGTAAGGAATTTTAATTTATTAGATTCGACATCCTAAGACCGGTTTCTGCCTTTCGGCTTCATCAGTTAGGCTTTTCGAATCCAATAAATAAAAATTCCAAACTCGTACAAGTCAATAGCTATATCCGCTATAAGATAACATTTTTAGATGTGCTACCATCTATGGTAATAAGAGAGTATTGACATTAAATTTTGACTGAATCTAGTCAAGATGTCACTCTCTTCTTTTTTATCCCTTTCAGAGATTAATACAAAGTGAGTAAATCAGTAAGGAATTTTAATTTATTAGATTCGACATCCTAAGACCGGTTTCTGCCTTTCGGCTTCATCAGTTAGGCTTTTCGAATCCAATAAATAAAAATTCCAAACTCGTACAAGTCAATAGCTATATCCGCTATAAGATAACATTTTTAGATGTGCTACCATCTATGGTAAGAAGAGAGTATTGACATTAAATTTTGACTGAATCTAGTCAAGATGTCACTCTCTTCTTTTTTATCCCTTTCAGAGATTAATACAAAGTGAGTAAATCAGTAAGGAATTTTAATTTATTAGATTCGACATCCTAAGACCGGTTTCTGCCTTTCGGCTTCATCAGTTAGGCTTTTCGAATCCAATAAAAAAAAATTCCAAACTCGTACAAGTCAATAGCTATATCCGCTATAAGATAACATTTTTAGATGTGCTACCATCTATGGTACGAAGAGAGTATTGACATTAAATTTTGACTGAATCTAGTCAAGATGTCACTCTCTTCTTTTTTTTTGACAATATCGAAAATTATTATAAAGAAAAGTGTAGATTAAAAAGTAATGTTCAAATATGTAACAATGTTTATTTACATTAAAAAACGTTTTATTTAAAATAGTTATCTGTAATCTTTATTGAACTTAAATGAATTAAATTGGTACCGTAGAGAAAAGTTCAAAAACGAAAAAAATCATTTTTTTATGTAAATAAACACTGCGTTAACGTTATTTTTTAATCTAAAGACTGTTTCTTTATAACAATAATTTTAGATATTGTCAAAATTAAAGATACTTTCCTTTTAAACAAAATTGTATGTTGAGATATTCGATCAACAACACCTGAGATCTCATGTGAATTCATAAAATTTAATATTTAAAACATTTATGAGATGAAATTTTAAAATCTGAAAAATATATTTTTTTAAAGGACCTGTTGAAAAGTATTAGTCATATCGATTTTATTAAATGTGTCCATAGGCGTTATAAAAAATAATGAAAGGATTTTGAGATACCGGCCGCCGAAGGTAGAGATTTTTTAAACGTCGAAAATATTTTAAGCAGCAACCAAACCACCTCTCCCCCCGTTTTCGAGGATGCTGAACACCATGCCTGTGGTTAAAAATCTTTTGGAGGTGACCCAACCTCCCAAACAGCCAAAAACCACCCCCAAAATAGGGGGAATCGCATATTCTGCATATTCCATCGGTAAAATATTCCCTACTCTCCGTTTTCAAGGATGCTGAACACAATGGCGTTATCCAAAATTATTTTTGAATTGACCCCACCCGTCAAAGTGCCAAAAACTACCCTCAAAATGGGGGAATCGTGGATTCCGCGTCTTCCACGTCCAACAAGTATTTTTCCTCTCGTTTTCGAGGATGCTGAACACGACGGCGGTATTTAAAATTATTTTGAGACTTAGTCCCACCCCCAAACGTCCAAAAATCACCCTCTATAGGGTGAAAACTTTTCGCGGGTTTTCATGTTTGCTCAAACAAAATTTTTCACCCTAAAAAGGGTGGTTGTTGGCCGTTTGGGGGGATGTGGCCAAGTAGGTGTACGGATGTAACATCACCATTGTGCTCAGCATCCTCAAAAAAGGGAGATGACGCGGTTTTTCTTGTTTACAAAAAAAATCATCCTGCAGAGGTTGGTTTTTGGCCGTTTGTGGGGTGGGACTAAGTCTAAAATAATTTTAAATAGTGCCATCGTGTTCAGCATCCTCGAAAACGGGGGGAAGATATATTTTGCCGGTAGAAGACGTGGAATAGGCGATTTCCCCATTTTGGGGGTGGTTTTTGGCCCTTTAAAAACTGCGGGGTCCTTTGGAAAATTTATCCAATGATATCAGGATTTGTAGCAACTTTTCCCCTCATTTTATACGCCACTGGAGCAAATATTTTTTGAAATCTTTTTCGGTCGAATAAGAGCATTTTTATCTGTTACCTTTATCGTTATCTTTTCACGTTTTTCTATCTCTAGTTACCCTTCTTGAGTACTTGAATACACCGGCACCGGTTACGTTCAGGTCCTCTTGATACCATCATTACTGTGGTTTTCTGAATATTTATTTTCATGCTATATTTTTTCAGGACATCATTATTTTTCGTAATATATAAAGAATCTTATCTCATAGGATTTTTCAAAAAATTTCCACGGACAAATGCATGTTGTTTGTTGGAGTAGCAATTTAAGGCTCTAAATTCTTAAGGACTGTCTTGTAGGTCAAATCCAGAAGGTTTTTTTTTGTGTTTATGCAGATGATTGTTTCTGGTGGTGCTTGATAAGACCACACATTCTCTGATTTTCTTTCTTTGTAGAAATCTTTTCGTAGAAGTGTTGCTGAATGTCTGGGTCTTATTGTGCCAGATGGGCTGTTGTTGCATATTGGTGAATCTTTAGAGGTAGAGAGATGTAACTGGGCGGAAAGCTTGAACGTTGGAGGAAATTTCAGTTATCGTGCGTATTTGAATATTAAGAATACTAATTGCAAAGTTTAAAAGAAATATAAATCCTACAATATATCATTGAGTACCTCAGATTGTGATCTACTTCTAACCTATATTTAGGCCAATACAACTTAGGTGATATGTTAAATACTAAATTAAAAGGATGGAATATTAGGTTTCAAGTTAAACTTAAAAAACAATACGTTTACTATCAAAAAAATTAGTTTAAAATTATACAATTCGTTTATTGATTTCCTAGATTGGACTACACTGTATGGCATTAAAATACCTCACCAAACATCCTATAAAAACTCGACACGTCGGATTGACTACCATGTATTAGACTCTTCCTGTTAGAAAAAAAAATGCACGGATGCGGTGCATAAAGTATGTGACGTGATTAAAATTCTAAAAAGGCATGTCGCCAAGTGAATACGTACTATTCAAATGACACATTGCACGGTGGGATAAGACCTTTAAGACTAGGACAAAATCTAAAAAAAATGTCCAGTAAAGGTGTTTTATGGAATCATTAAAAGAATATCATGTTAACATGAAATGTAACCGTAACCTCATGCACAGACGAACTGATCTGTTTATAAATTAATAATGTAACGTCGGACTCCGACAATAGTTTATTCTAAAGATGGGCGGGATTGGATTATTCGTTAGAGGTCAGATATAATGTCCATCTACATGAATTTTAAGGTTAACTGAACTAGGGTTGGGATAAAGCTATTTTGCCCGAACAAAGGTTCAACGTTTAATGTACGTTCAAGTAAACTTTTGTTGAACTCATTTTGATACAAAGGGCCATTAGCATAATTCTTTTTAATTTTTCTTTCGGCCAGGAACTTCTTATTACGGATCACAGTGTACTGTTACCAACCAGACAAAAAAATGCGATATCTATTTAGTGTATTATGTTAACATTATTAATGCAAACTACGTTGGTTAACTGTAAGTCTAGCGGTCAAAATATTTATTCGGAATATACCTATCCATTTAGGACAATAGCGGTTTGGAATTTTAAAAAAAATTGGTAATTGTGGGAACAATTAAGTTCATATTACATAAAGCAATTATTTATTTTCAATGCGTACTTGTCTTTTTGACTGAGTAAAATAATGATAAGTGATTATTAAAAAAAACGTTTAAATGTTCTTTGGTTTGTAGGTGTGTTACAAAGACAGACAGACGGCACGTATATTATACGGAAACTGCAACCTAAATATTTTATTGTAATTAATGTTTTTATGATATCTAACGTTACGACATCACAGTTTTTTTAACAAAAGATGAATTTCATGGTATAAATTAGTATTAAATACGTATCTAAAACTGTTTTTTTTTTCAGCCCAAGCAGACCAACAGGTCGCCCGTGCCTCTGGAAATTCGGATCCAGCCAATAAACCTTCGAAGATTGCAAGTACAATCGAAAAGCTTTTTTCGGATCTTGCAGGATTATTTAAAGACGGTTTTGCTGGCTTTTTTGGCAAAGACGAAGAAGAAGATGGAGTGACCAAAGAATCAAAAGACGAAGATGACGATGATGATGATGAGGATGATAAAAAAGATGATTCTAGTAGAGATGTCGGAGGTTTGTTTTAAATTTGGGAGCGGTTAATGTTCACAAACATAAAAAAAAGATGAATTTATGTTAATAATAAAACCGTTCAAAATGTTTTAGTATCATTAATAATGTAAATAAATTCATCTTTTTAGCATTCATGTTTTTGCTTTCATTGCACCATGTAGAAGTAGATTTTTCGGTAGATAGATATATGTGTTACTGTAGAATTATCTGCACAGTAGATTTTTGTGTTAAATGTTAAACTTTATTTGTTTTAAATCGAGGATTAAGTACGGTTTTTAAGTTTTGATTGAGTTAGAATATATTGACCAGGGTTAACAATCGAAAACGGAAAGATAGTGACCAATTATCTAAGTATATCAGATTCATTAAATCTGAAGGTTATGTCGAAGTACGGAGTCTAAGCATACATAAATGGTATTCGTAAATCAAAGTTGCTGTAAATATAAAAGGCGGATAAAAAATTGGAATAGCAGGTATTTTTCATTTTTTAGTTTCCAACATTCTAGTAATTGTTCCATGTCATCCATGTCATTATCGGAAGAGACGTCTTATTCTCTTCAATTTGAAGTTTAGGGTGCTTCAACTTAACACTTCGTAAGATCAATGTTTGTCGCAATAGAATTTGGACTGCGTGTCCAACTTTGTTTGTCGAAATAATTGAACTTACAAGCATTTTCTTGTCTAGAAAATGAAACTACTGAAGTTTAAAAGTTGATTTTGAAAACATTATTTTGGCTTAATCAAAACTTAATATTTAAAATCCTCATGTTTTGTGATTTACTTTTTATGTGTTGTGTCTAACAAAATTTGAAACTTGAATTTGTTGCGATTATAAAAAATTAACAGAACGAAAAAATACCATTTATTTCGCTAATGATCTATATTTTTTATTAAATAAAGTATCACATTGTATGTGTAGTTATTAGAAGCACTTATTTTTAATTTAAATTGCAAAGATTGAAACAGCAAGAAGAAAGAATTTATAAAAATAGTTTTTAGTTACATTTACATTTATAAGAAAAATATTGAAAATACTGTCGGTATGATTAATGACTAATCACTATTAAGTTCTTAGTTTAAGTCAAAAATATTTGACTTTGATTTAAGAATTTTATGGCTTGAAAGCTTTTCACTGAGATTTTTTTTTAATCAGGTTTAAAAAAAGTAGATTTTGGTTTGTGGGTCACAATAAACTGTAATTACTTTTGTAATACTTAGATAATTTTAGAATTATTTTATTACACCCAACTGAGAAATGATTTTTTTAAAAGCTAGACCATGTAGTTGCTTTTTCAAATTGCAATAAAAACAATTAAACGTACATAGAGAAAATAAAAATATATAACTA